>CM037594.1:54374851-55624851 GCA_021018995.1 Chloranthus sessilifolius
GAGTTCGCTAAGTGACTGGAGAGGTGATGAATGGATGTGATGTGAAACTGATGTAAGTGTGTGGAATGTGAGGTTAAATGAGAATCACATACACTTATCTTGGGTGTATGTGCTCAACACAAAGAGAGTAAGGATATAAGGGTTAAAGAACTCTAAAGTCATTTATTGGATTGTTAAGGAGAGTAAAGATGAGAGAGAGAGAGGGAGAAGCTAGTTAATGCAAGGGAGTTATTGTGGCTTGTTGGGAGGGAGATTGGGCAACAAAAGCCGGATTCGACACGACAAGGATCCGTTAGAGCCAAAGCTGGAACCCTAGCCTTTCCAACCTCTAGATCCAATCAAATTGAGATTTGATTGAGGTAAATTTTGTTGAATTAAAAGCATAGATTGTAAAAGTTTAATTGTAGTCAAGAATACTTAAAATCATAAGATAAAGGCTTAGAAAAAGAAAGAAAAATAGGTTGAAGAAGATTTAGAAGATCAGCCCGAGAGGGGGCTGAATCTGACCAAATAGATTAATCAAAATTGGAATTCGATTAATCGATTTTGGTCTGGAAGTTGAAAAGTGGTGAAAGCCCGATTTCGATTAATCAAAATGTATTTCGATTAATTGATTTGGATTTCGATTAGTCGATTTGGAAATCGACTAATCGACTGGGTACCTCCAGTGGTTGGAGAAATGAGACCTGGAGAAATCGACTAATCGAGTTGGGAAATCGATTAATCGATTTTGGATTTCGATTAATTGATTTGGGATCGACTAATCGATTTCAGAATTTCGACCACTCGATTTAAGAATCGACTGCTTTATGTTGGAGACTTCGATTAATCGATTTGGAATCGATTAATCAAATTTGAATCTCGATTAATTGATTTGGGTTTCGATTAATCGATATTGGGAATCGATT
The DNA here is from genome assembly GCA_021018995.1 of Chloranthus sessilifolius. Lineage (NCBI taxonomy): Eukaryota > Viridiplantae > Streptophyta > Magnoliopsida > Chloranthales > Chloranthaceae > Chloranthus > Chloranthus sessilifolius. Next base: position 54,375,760 of record CM037594.1, read on the forward strand.
AATCGATTTTGGGAATCGATTAATCGACTTTGACAGTTTTGCTTAACTTTATAATTTTTCTTTGAAATTCATGGAGGGTCTAGGACCTTCTTTATTACATCTTTAGTGATGTATTTCATGTGTTATGATGTACCATAGGTGGTACGTGTGAAAGCGAGCACAAGGATCCACGTGGGACCTTGATGCTTGGACCATTAGGAACTTGAGGTAGGGAACACCTTGAATATGTACTTTAATTTCAAGAGCATGTATGTAGTGATATGATTATAAAATTTGAAGTTGTTTTAATTACGAAAAGCTTTGTGAAAATGGGTGTGTGTGTAACACCAAGAAAGTGAAAAAGGCATCGGTATGATGCAAGTGAGTAAGATCAAGTAATCTAATAAGAATGAGACATCCCCAGGGGATGAGAAAGGAATAAAGGCATCAGGTGTGATGCAGGTATGTATATATCTCAGGGATGTATACATAGGATTGGATAATTACTGTTGAGGCCTAACTGATATAAGATAGCACACTTACACGGTTAACAACTATATATAAAGCACATGTTATTTTTCTTATTTTAGGTTTGATAGGATACCCCACCGACGTGGCGGAATACCGACGACTGACGCGGCAGGATATCCATGACCGGTACGGCGGTGAATCCGTGCACCAGTACGGAGGTTTATCCGTAACTGTAAGTACATCCCAGGGATGTTGTGTGATATTTAACCCCGCCGCCTAGTGAGAAAGGGGCTTGGGTCGTATTCCCAGGGAATACATCTTTTACAATTGTCTAATTAGATGATGATGAAGGGTATCTCATCGGGGCTCGATGCTATATTGCTCGGGGATTACTTAAGTTATAGATTTAAGTTTTTACTTTAGGCCTGTTCAGTGTCATTCATGATAAATCTACAGTAAAGTAAGACATGCTAATTACCAGTGAACTTGAATGTAATTCATCATATTTAAACTGTTTTTCTAGTAAAAGCATAGACTCATCATGCTTAGAGTATCCTGGAATATATGTGAGTTTTAACTTATATGTTCATTGTGCTTATTTCCTATTGAGCTATGATGTAGCTCACCTTTTAGACTATACGTCGTAGGTCCACTGATAGCAGCAGTTGAGACTTCGGGGGACGTAGATCCGGGTGATTCGGATTACGTGCCTGATGACGAGTTGGAGCCTCCACCCGAGGACTTCTTCTAGAGGACTCTGCTGCGTACTTTGATAGAGAGTCAGTTTTGAGAGCAGATTGTACGGCTTGGTATGTCAAGCCCTTATTTTGTTGAACTTGTAATTACATTGAATTATTCATTTGGTGAACCATCTGGGGTGATCTGTATATCACCGATGGTTCGGGTCGGTTCTCTGTTCATACGATGGCATGAAAGTAGAACTGTCTTTTTGCATATGCCAGTTGGGCATATTAACTGTTTCCGCTTTATGAGATGAATTGCTTTAATTATTTAATTTGTGCTTGATATACTAATATTTTGTGCACAGTTTTAGGGCACGGTCTGGAGGATCGTGCTGGTGGCACGGGTTTTGGGGTGTCGAAATCCGGGCTGTCACACTAAGTGTTAGTATTAGCGAGAAAAATATAGTCATATTTCGATACCGATCGAACCCCCAAACCTACACTTTGTCAGTCCTTAAGCAAAGAGAATGAAAAATATGTCAAACCAAATAAAACTATCATCCTAAGAAAATAAATGCCACTTTCGTACTGAGCACGATTGGATTTAGCATATGCAATAAGCCTTTGAACCCCTAGGTGATCCCTAGTGGAGGAGTTGTGTTTCCTGAGGGTTTTTAGCGAAGGTACCCACAAACTTCAAAGCCTATATAGTTCAAACTTAATTTTCACAACTATCAATTGTTCCTAACCTATGATGTCTTGATATCAAATACACAACCATGCTAGTCTTATCAGTGCTTATTCAAATTAGTTTAATGTCTTAATCTTCAGATGATTCTTTCATTCATGCCTAGAGTGTCATGTGTGCTTTACTAATGCAAAAAAGCTCTTTCCATCAGGCGAGAAGCTCAAACAGGGAATCTTTGGATCCCATGTCTCGACTCAATCCTTACCTTAGGTGTACGCTCAAAATAGAATCACTCCGATCAGTGATTCAGTTTTCACACACATGTGAGAGAGCATTATAATACAACTACAAGGAGCTCACATGATAAGATAAAACACGGTGTATCAATGAATGAAAATGAATCTCATATTGAAACGATGTTTGTATCCTAAGCACGTCACATCACACAGCATAGACATTATACTCCACTCTTCACAAGGCTTTTGCCAACAGAGGTTGGATCAATAAGGTCTTTTTATGGGTTGTAACGGGGCTCAGGTAGGGGTTAAGAAAGAAAGGAAAATTGGGTTCAAATTCTCTAAGAAATCGGAAAAAGAAACTAATCTGATTTTCGAGTTTTTTTTTTTTTTTTTTTTAGAACTTTCTTTTCTTTTCTCCTTTTTCCTTTGATATCACCTCATATTTACTTCTTAATTTTCCACTTTTTTTTCTACTCCTTTTCTTTGCAAAATATTTTGCAACATGATCACAACAAATACCACACTCGTTACCTCCATTAACTAGTTCTCCATTTCTTTTCTTTCCTTATTCCCAATTTCTCATAAATAGAGGGGTAAAGCTCAAAATAGTGATGGTGTAATGGTATGGTTATTGTGGTTTATCAAAAACATCAAGGGTCAAATTTTCAAAACGGCTTAAAAGGGGTGCTAAAAGGAACATAGTATGAGGTGGGGTACTTTAGTAAAAAATGAGCCAAAGATGGCCTTCAATCACTTCCTCACAGGATGGTAAATATGCCAGTTTGTTTTGAGCTAATGTGCAATGTGTTCTAGTGCAATGATATAAAACATGCCAAGTAACAAACCAAGATGCACTATATGAGATTAAACACAATTGATACGTATTCAAAAACACTCTGAATTTTGTATCAGCACTCATCAAGAACGGATTGATGGATCTAAAGCTCACGGGTTTTTTAGTCTCCACTAGAATCCCAGGATTCAAAGTTTTAATTGATCCCCGACTTCGAAATTCACACATGGTAATGGTGCAAAAAGTTTTAGTCATGAATTGTAGAATCATCTTTTGAATCTTAACATTGAAACTAATGATCATAGACAATGATAATTATACCATGGCATAGTATTTATCACAAAAACTTCACAAGTATCGACAATTAAAATTCATGAAAATTCATTGGAATTCGAAATTAGGCTTCACTTACTCAGTCAATCGATTGACTTTGAAAAATCAATCGATTGACTTGCACCTCCTTACAATAATTTTCGGGCCATACTTGTCTTTCAATTGATTTTTTTGAAAATCAATCGATTGAGGTGCTTTGGTTGCAAAGGTATTCTCGGTCAATGATTATCAGTCGAACAATTAAATTTCATAATTTTTTTTTTGAACCATCAAATTAACATCACTGCTCAAATTAAAAATAAAAAATAAAAGTTAACCTGACATGAATTCTTCATCTTCATCCATAACCAAACCTATGATGTTCAATGTCCCCATTCGACTACCTCATTACCCCTAAACTTGTGTAAGACTTATCACAGATCTCTAGGCAAGATCAGGTAAAATATATTATGTCCAAAATAATTCATGAACAATCCGATTATAAATTGGCAGTTAAAAGTAAATGCGTGGATTGAAATAATGATGCACAATTAATAAACTAAACTAAAATTTTATTAAAATTGTGTTTCTTACACTTATGGAAAAATAAAAAGGAAAAAATCCTAGTACGAAAGCAAACTAAGCCTAAAACATTACGAAAGCAAACTAATTGTAGTATGAAAAATAAATCCTAAAATAAACTTTAAATCCTAAAACTAGAACTAAATCCTTAATTGTCATCACTTGTCATCCCGGGCTTCGGTTTCAGAAACGCATACTTCCACATCTCCTCGGTTATGCCGACCTCGCTAGGTGCTGGTATTGGGGTGTGGGATGGGAATGGCGGCGAAGTTGGTGGCAGGTTGAAGGGGCTCGACTGTGAATTCATTTTCACCCACAGGTAAGTCGGGATTAAATTAAGCAGCTTGGAAATTTGTGCTGAAGAGGACCGAGTGAAAGGCTGCGGGTTTCTGCGAGGCGAAGGTGGTTGTGGTGGATCGATCGACATTAGATCCAGTGGCAAACGTGGTGATATTGGAGGTGGTGAAATCAGATCGAGATCAATCACCTCCCGATTGGATAATTCTAAAGGTTGTGGTGGCGCATCATGTCGCGCTCGTTTTTGCGCAGTTTCGGCTAATCGCTTTACAACAACACGTGTACGTGTGCGGTATTTGATACCTGATCACAGTCAATCGCTTGATTTTTGAGAATCAATCAATTGACTTGGTAAATTCAGAAAGTTGATTGGCTGTGAGAAGAAACTTTTTCTGTTAAAAACTATCCAATTTTGAACCATGGGTTAAATTTCAAAAAGTTTCTGACAGTTTGAAATTTCGAATCCGCACTATACCAATCGATTTACTTTGGAAAGTCAATCGATTGATATCAATTTTTAGCAGTTGGACCAATTGATGAAAGTAAACTTTTCGTTTCCAGAAATTTCAAATTTTAGAGTGGATCCTTTTTATTTCTAAAAGGTTTCTCAGATTTGGCAATTCGAACATCCGGCAGTCGATCGATTGAAATTGGTATTTCAATCGATTGAAGAGTGCAAGGGATTATGTCAAATTATCGAAGGAATGCATCAATCGATCGAATGAAATTTGGATTTCAATCAATTGACTAATGAATGTGGTCATTTCTTCAACATTTCAAAAATTAGAGAATAAGAACACCAGAACATCCATATTTTCCATTAAGATTTTAGACCTTCTTATAGTTGATCACAAACTATGATAGAAACATCCTAAACCTAACACACAAAAATAAAAATCACACCAAACTAAAAATCCTAACACACCAAAATAAAAACATCAAAAAATCATAAAACCAACCCAACTTCTCAAAAACCAAAAAAACTTAATCATCATCCTCGACATCGTCCCTTTCTACCGCTGCACGTGCTCTTGAAATGAACCCCTCAGCTTGCCCTAGGAAAGATTCCCTAGCAATCTTGTTGAGGAGGGAACCCTGAAAATATACTCTTCAATCGATACCTCTGACCCTCATGGCGAACCCATCCATCTGTTCCTTGAGGTGAGCAATTGCCGCCTTGGCATTGAAATCCGGGACCTCTTTGGGACGAGGCCTTCTCAATCAGCCACTTTGGCGCTGTACGGGGTTTGGTTGGGGCGGATGAGGAGGTACATCTTTGACATCAACATGTTTTTATGCACCTAACACATTCCTGATTAGAGCTTTCATGCTCTTATTCCAAACATTGCGTCCATATTGCTAAAATTGCATGTCACCCATCACCTCATCAACACAAATTGGGCACCCCAGCTGATCCAAAAGATGCATGACAAAGTGAGGGAAGTAGAGTAGAAGACTTTCACGTCGTCGTATCAAGGTCGTGATATCATTGTCGCACCGGTACATGGCATCGAGCATCATCCATGGCTTGTCAAACCAAGTGTTTGTGTGCATCGCAGTAAAGTGTCGCCACACTATTCCCAGATCTCTCGCTTTTTGTCCCATGAGGCAACAGATTTGTGGACATCACAATATCCCAGAATAAAATGTCACGTGGTAGGGCCGATCGAGGTGTCGATTGACCAGACCCATGCCTTCCTCCACACATATTTTTTATCATGGCTTCCTGACTTAGCTCTACTGCCGAGTCAATCTGATGATTAAGGGGTCGGGTCATGTAGAAATTAAATGCCATGGCGAGATTCGCAACTTGAACTTGACAAGTCCAATTGTCGATCCGAACGCATAGGCAATCAAATCCCGACGGAGAGCATGATGCCGATACCCATTCCATGTTTTGAAAAAATAAGCGTATAATATGCAGGGAGACATCGATTGACGGTGGTGCAAGGAGCATTTCAAGATGCATGTCTTCAATGTACTCAATGGATCGCGGGGCTTCTGGAATCCGTCGGAACTCGGCTAGATCGCTAGATCAAAGAAGTTTTCAGTTTGGATTTCCCTATTTGCGTAGTCTTCTCTTAGCGCTCTCATCGAATTATTGTCGGGCCGTGGTGGGTGGTGGATTGCGGGACCCGCTTCTTCCATTTAGATGGTACGAGGAAGAAACAAAAAATATAGGGTAGATGGAGCTGGGGAGAGTTTCTGAGAATGTAGGAGAAAAGGGACCACGGGTGACCCTTAAATCGAAGACTCTCACTGCTTGGGGTCGATTGGAATTGCAAAATTGAACGATTATTTAAAAATTCAATCAATTGACTTAAGCGCCAGACTGTTTGGCAGTCGAAATCCTAAATTCGATCGATTAAAACTAGAACATCAATTGATTGAATTCACTGTGGCACTGAGTAGAACGAGTCAAATCACCTGGAAAACATAAATCGTTAGACCATTATTAATGTCAATTGATTGAATTTCGAAGTTCAATCGATTGAAATGAATGCAACGTCGTTTCAAAGGAAATTCAAAAATATGACGAGTCAACATGCTTCAGACTAGTGTACCTGTTAGGTGGCTCATTATGTTGATCGATTGATTATGAAAAATCAATCGATTGACATAAATATCACGCCGATTTGAATGATCATTGAAAAGATGCGGGAAATGACTCTTGGCTGACTGAAAGTCAATAAAGTCGATCGATTGACCTTAGGAAGGCAGTCGATTGACAGTAAAGCAATTTGACTTCACAGGAAGTTGGACTGCAGCTCTGTTAATCGATTGAGAATATTGATAAGTTTCAATAGATTGATGGAAATTTACCAGTCTAACAATGCAACACCATCAATGGCCTCAATCAATTAATTGTGAATGAAAGTCAATCGATTGAGAGTAAAGTTCTCAAACTAAACACAGAGCTGACTCTTCTAAGTCCATCAATTGATTTAGAAAAATCAATCGATTGACTTAGACCCTTCTATCTTAAAAAAACTAAACTAATAAACATTCCACACGATGAACAATTCCACTAGGGTGCTTCCCAGTAAGCGCTAAGTTTAAATGTTGACAGCTTGGCCATTCAGTACTCAATTTGTGGGATCAATGAGCTCTGTTGATTCAATCAACATCTGGGTCATTGGCTCAAACATCGGCTTGAGGCGTTGACCATTGACTTTAAAAACATGGTTCTCCTTTAGATCTTTGATTTCTATTGTACAATGGGTGGATGTAGCAATGACTTGAAAAGGTCCTTCCCTTCTTGATCGTAGTTTCCCCGGATCGAACTTCAATTTTGAATTAAAGAGCCATACCTTCTACCCTGAATAAAACTCTTTTATGAAACTTAATCGATCATGTAACTTTTTCGATCTTTCCTTGTAAAGATGAGCATTCTCGTATGCATCATAGCGCAGCTCTTCGAGCTAATTTAATTGCAAACGATAGTTTGAACCAGCAGATTCCATGTTAAAATTGAACTATTTTATTTCCCAAAAGTCCTTATGTTCTATTTCAATTGAAAGATGAAAAGCTTTTCCAAACACCAACCTAAAAGGAGACACCCCTATTGGCATCTTGAATGCAGTTCGATATGCCCATAAAGCATCAGACAAGCGCAATGACCAATCGTTCCTATCCGATCGCACAAATTTTTTCAAGATTCTCTTTATTTCCTGGTCTGATACCTCTACCTGCCCACTAGTTTGTGGGTGATATGGTATGGCATCCTTATGCGTAACCGCATATTTTCTCATTAGTGAATCAAATTAGCAGTTACAAAAATGTGACCCACCATCCTTAATGATGGCCCGCGGTACCCCAAACCGATTGAAAATATTTTCTTTCAAGAACCCAATGACAACCTTGTGGTCGTTTGATCTGGTGGCTATGGCTTCAACCCATTTGGACACATAATCTACTGCGAACAAGATGTAAAGGTAACCAAACGATGGGAGAAAAGGACCCATGAAGTCAATTCCCCAAACATGAAAAACTTCAACAATTAAAATTGGTTGCGACGACATCATTTTTCATCTTGAAATGTTTCCCAACCGTTGACATCGTAAGCACTCCTTATAGAGTCTTGATGTATCCTGGAAAATGGAGGGCCAATAAAACCCGCTTTGAAGAAATTTATGCACGGTCTTTGTCCTCCAAAATGGCCTCCACAGGCCCCAACATGACAATAGTTCATAATGTTCAATTGCTCCTCCTCTGGTATGCATCTTCAGATTACCTGGTCCGAGTAGAACTTGAAGAAATGTGGGTCATCCCAGAAGTAGTAATTTACTTGGGAGAAAAAGAGATCTCTTTCATTTTTGCCCCATTGTGATGGGATTCTACTAGTGACCAAGTAGTTGACAATGTTCGCGTACCAAGGGGTTCTAGTCGTTGTCACACCTATTATCATTAATTTTTCATCCGAAAATTTGTTACGAATGGTGTCTGATGAGGATGATAGTGATTCTTCCGGTAGAATCCTTGACAAGTGATCAACAACCGCATCCTCGACACCCTTTTTGTCTCCAATTTCAAAGTTGAATTCCTTGAGGTGTAAGATCCATCGGATCAACCTTGGCTTCATATGCTTTTTTACCAACAAGTACATTAACGCCGAGTGATCAGAGAAGACAACTATTTTCAAACTGAGCAAGTAAGAGCGGAATTTATCCAACGCATACACCATGGCCAATAACTCCTTCTTTGTCGTGGTATAATTAAGCTATGCATCCAACAGTGTTTTACTGGTGTAGTAAATCACATTGGATAATTTACCCACGCTTTGTCCTAAGACCGCTCCTATAGCGTAGTCTGAAGCGTCGCACATTATTTCAAACGGAAGCAAGTAATCTGGAGGTTGAATTATTGGGCCGTTTGAAAGCAATTTTCTTCGCTTCAAAAAGGCCTTCATGCACTCATGTTAGTTACTGATTTATACCATTTTATACCCTTTAAACCTAGCTTTTGTTAGTACTTAGAGTAACTAATAACTGCTTTTTAATATTGTTTTGCAGTTAGGAAGAATATGCAGCCATAAGTGTAGTCTTTCATGTACTAAGTGCCAATAAGAAGAAGTTGAGAACCATTGTTTAAAGCTGAGAGAAGAGTGTTTTCACATATGAAGAAGAGTGTTACTGCAGCTTACTATTGAGGACTCGAGCAGCTGGGAAGCTCAACAATATTTGGAATGGGCACACTAGAGAAAATAGCAATGGACACTTGTAGCAATCACCTTAGAAATAAATGAAGCTGTGTGCACATTCCTTGTGGTTCACCATCTCAAGCAGCAACAATACAGCTGCACACTAGAACAATGTGGGCTGCAACAATGCAAGATTTAGCACAGCCCAAGCCATAGTAGTGGCTACACCCCATCTACACAACAGCTACACATTAAAAACTTAGTTGCAACAGCTCAAGCTTTAGCAAACAGTAGAAGCAGTCCTTGTAGTGAATACACTAGCATCTTAACCTCTCGGATTGGTGCTCAAGCAGAAGTATGCACTGTTCAGGTAGTGCTAACCTATCGAATGGAGCTGCTACTGAAGCTAGAACTGGTCGAGTGGTTCCTAGCTAGAAACCCAAGCTGTCGAGTAGATCTGCACCCCTTTAGCCAACTTGTCAAGCAGTTCAGGCTCCAAAGGGAACCTCACGAGTTGTGTATGAAACTATCTACTCCTTCAACATTTAACCCACCGAGAGGACCTGCATACCTGTCAAATTGCACCAGCAATAGCTTATAGAACCTCTCGAATTATCATGTAGCCATCCTCTCAAAGTGAACCTACTGAGCAGCCACCAAACCTCTCGAGAATATGATTTCAGCAGCTTCCAACCTATTGAATGGAGCAGGTTAGCAACCTGTCGAGCTCTTAAACTTCAGCAAACCTATCAACCAGCAGTCTCCTCCATCCTGTTAAGCTACACTTCAGCAAACCTCTCAAGTTAATGCTGCTGTATTGTGAACCTAAAACCATCCCGTCGACTGGTTCAAACCAACCTCCTCGAAATAACTTTAGCTAGATACTTTAACCTCTTGAATTGCACTACACAACCTCACGAAAGGTCACCTGAAGTTGCTGAGTTTCCAGTTGAACCTCAGTACCTATCGACTTGCTCACCCATCCTCTCTAGTGGATCGGTTCTCCTTCAGCAAACCTGTCGACTCCTTTCAGCTACAAAGCTTCATCCTCTCGAATGCATGGCTGAACCTACCTTCATCCTCTCGAATGCATGGCTGAACCTATCTCAGCTTATTAAGCAGTTCAGCAAGGTAGCATCTTCAAGCAAATCGAGCAGCCTATACTTCCAACTCGGGCCCCATTGAACTCCATTGAGTTTCAACTATAAATTTGTTGAGGTTACTTCAGTTTGCAACCATTTAATTAAGCACCTTCAAGGGCCCAACAGTTTATCAATTCGAGTTTCATCTGAGGGCTATTTTGGTAATAAAAGTAGTAGAACTATTTAGGGTTCCAAATGCAGCCAATGGATTTTAAGATTAAATTGGGCACCCACAGCAGCTTGGTTCCAATCAATTTGTAGTAATTATATGAGGGCTATAGCTAGAGTTATCATTAGTCGGCAGGGGTATTTTTGAGAACTCCAAAGCACATGGGATAGCTGCCCACATGCAAACTGATTTTCAAATCAAATTCTTGGTGGGAAGCAAACTAATTCAACTGTGTATAACTGAATGGATCTCTCTCTCTTCTCTCTGATTGGATAGAATGTTAAACACATGGATTAGCATAAACTAAAATGAAATTCTCTTCTCTAATTGGTTGCACCTCAAAGCACTTGGATCACTGCATATGTATAAATAAGCATCCTTGCTGCTATAATTCTTCAGCAAGGAAACTAGGAAATTCTCTGAGTTCTCCTTGACTCATTTAGGTTTAGCTTTAGTTTTATTTTTTCTTTTCTCTTCCCCCTTCTCTCTCTAATCCAGCATGTTGGATTAGATCTAGGTAGTAGCTCAGATCTGGTTTGTAATTGTGATTTTGGCATGGAGATGTGTGGATTGATGCACGGACTACGGATCTGAGAACAATCTATTATAAGTTATTTTGATTTAATAAATTGTTGGTTTTAAAGTTCAATTAAATCTATAGATCTTGTGTTTCCATTAGATTCTCAATCGATTTATTATTTGGGAATAGCGCATTCATTTAACCTTTAGATCTTTTGATTACCATCTTATTTCCCTAGGTTTAATATTCTTGTGGATGCCTGAGTTTGTAGCCTTGCATCCACATCATTTGTTGTAATTTTAATATTCTAATTGAAGCCTTTGGATTGAAGGAAATCCCTAGGATAATCTGTGACCATTGAAGTGGACAGATCATAGCCTTATGATTAATTCAAACCTCTGGTCTAAATTGGATTCTTCTACCTTGCACTTGTGCTTATAGCCAAGTGAAGGACAGTTACAGATTCACAAGTATTGATCTATTTTGCAATAAGAAGCAGTCCCTAGCTGTCTATTTCTCTGCATTTTATATTTTATTTTACCATTCATCTTCCTCAATCTTGTAAATCTAGTTTTATATTTCTATTTTGTAGATTAGATCTCGTGACACCCAAAAAACTCTCCTTTTCTTAATTGCCAGATCTGTAGTGGATCTGGAGGTCTACTATATAACCTATTAGGTTTTAGATCACTACTCTCCGTGGGACAAAATATTTCTTTTAAAACTTGCTACAAAAGGACCCTATATCTTGCAGGTCTGAATATTTTAGGGTTGTTGCTTTCATCTCTTTCATCTCACCTTTTATCTGATTTTAATTTATTTTTATCACCAATAATAATCAACACTCTAGAATATTACAATAAGTTTTTGGCGTTGCTACTGGAGAGTTTTGATCTAGCTAGTAGATCTGAGTTTTTTTTTTGTAGATCAGATTTTCTTTAGTTTTTATTAACGTTTTATTTTAGATCTGCATAGTGCATTCAGATTGTTTGAATAAATGTCTGTTGTAATACATGTATAGAAAATCTGTTTTACTAATACAGTATTCTTTCTTTTTTTGAGTTTTTCTTCATTACCTTATAGCTATTTGAATAACGTACTATTGCAGTTTTTAAATTTTTGCAGATCTAGAGCAGTAGCCACAAGAGGAGCTTAAGGATTGCAGCTGGAGTAGATCTGCCTGAGTTTGCATTCCCTTCTCCTTTGTTTTCATTTTTAATTTTTAAATTCTTTAAATTCAACAGTTCTATTGTATTTTTGTTTGCTTTTGTTTTTAATTTTGCCGTAAATTTTGCTTTTATTTTTGTGTTTGTTGAAATCTGTTCTACTATGTGTATGCTTGGTAGAAGATCCCTCAACCCCGAGATTGTTCCTTTAGATTTTGAAGTTGAGAGGCTTTTTAGACCCAAGAATCCCCCACACACACTTGAGGTTAATTGTGAGCCATTTGTAATGGGTGAGCAACAAAAGACCTTAAAGGAATACTATGCACCAGGGGCATATTCTTCCCCCCTTTGCATTCAATTCCCCACTGTTCAAGGCAACTATGAAATCAAATCTTCAACCATTCAAATGTTGCCATCTTTTCATGGGCTTAGTAAGGAAGACTCATATAAACATGTAGATGAGTTCTTTGGCCTATGCACTACATTTAATATTGCTGACCTGGGAGAGGAAGCAACTAAATTGAGGCTATTTCCTTTTTCATTAAAGGATAAAGCCAGATCTTGACTCTCTACGCTCCTAGCAAATAGCATACAATCTTGGAATGATTTGCAAATCCAATTTTTGGCTAAATTTTTCCCCATATATAAGACAAGTCAGCTGAGGAAGAGCATCATTTCTTTTGCTCAGTCCCAATTTGAAAATTTTCATGAGACATGGGAGAGATTTAAAGAGTTGTTGAGGCAGTGTCCACATCATTAGATACCTAGATGGCAGCTTGTTCAAAGCTTCTATCAGGGTATTGATTATAAGAGCAGATCCATGGTGGATGCATCATGTGGTGGCACTTACCTTAACAAGACTGATGAGGAAGCATGGGAGTTGTTTGAGGTAATTGGTGAAAATTCAACTCAGTAGGAGGCTCTGTCAAAACCTGATATTGAGCTAGCTGCTGGAGTTACAAGAGACCCCACTTCCAAAGGAAAATTATTTGAATTAAATGTGTGTAATGGCCTGGAGAGAAAAATAAATAGTTTGGCACATCAATTTGATAAATTGATGAGTGTGTTGCAGCCCCCAATTGCTGCAGAAGTACAGGAGGCATGTCTGATATGTCAGTTCCCCCCACACTCCATTGAGGACTGTCCCTCTACTGGTCTTTATCCTGATTTGGTTATGGAGCATGCCAATGCAACTCAAACCTATGGGCAGCAACAACAGCAACCTGCTGGGTATCCATGGAGGAACCACCCCAATCTAAGGTGGAACCAAGAGAATCATTCTCAACCTTAGCAGCAGGCAATGCCCTATAGACCAGCTCAGTAGTACCAACAAATTTTTTCCTCAAATCATCAGTCCCAACAGCCAAAGGCCCAACAAAATCATATGTCTGCACAAGAACCCCAATCTAGTATACCCTCCTTTCAGGAGCAAGTTCTATCTTCATTATAGAGCCTTAGCTCTTAAGTCATCTTTGCAATGCTCTTACTAAAAGGGAACAAGGTAGACTTTCTAGACAATCAATAAATAATCCTAAGGGATTGCACATGATGGGTGAATCTTCTTTCAAAGAAGATGGCAGATAGCAAGTTGTTTTTGAACCAAAAAGAGGTGCAGAAGGACAAGGCATCAAGGTTCCTTACTGTTGTTTCAGATTGCATGTTGTTATTTTTTTTGTGTAAAATAATAAAAACAAATAAAAAATAAAAGAAAAGATAAACACAAACAAAAATTTCAGATTTCTTTTTCAATAATAGTGTTTGTATTCTTCAGCAGTAGTAAATAAGGGCTATTGTTGAGCCCCAGCTGATAAACAACAAATAAAAATATAAAAATATAAAAACATTAAAAAAAAATTTCAGGTTCAGATGGGCTATTTTCTTTTGCTGTCATTCATGTACCCCCATCTTGAACTGCTGAGATCATGGTTCTTAAATTTTGGAAGAATCATGAAAGTTAATGAGCAAAGGATCATATTCTGTCTTGAAAATTTAATGGAGCCTCTGAATTCATTCACTTTCAAGATCTTTCACTATTAAAGGGTCTCAACTGTGTATGAATCTTGCTTTTAAATTTGTACATCCATGCTGGCATTACTTTGAAATTCATATTGATTCATACACATCCACAGCACAGAACTCACCTCAGCACACTTGATTGTAGGATATTATCTTAGGATTTTCTGTTTCAGGAGTTTTTTTTTTAGTTTAAATGTTGTTTTTAGTTTCCTGATTTTTCTTTCCTAGGATAATGTGTGTACTATTTTTACTGAATTTCTTCATTTTTGTATGTTTTTATTTAGTATTTTACTTAGTTTTTCTATTTTTGCAGGTATATGCTTTTGTTACTTTTATTTGTATATCATTCTTTCTATTTTTCTTTCCATATATTCAGTTTTGAACTTTTTCTTCTTTGTTGCATATAGCTTTTATTTTGTTGTTCATTTTTCTTTCTTGTTTTACTCTGCTGCCCCTAGTTACTCATTGTGCAAACATTGATGACAATGTTCATCTCAGGTTTGGGGGTATGGCAGGGTGTGTCAATTGAAATAGTTAATGCTAGTGTAGCAGTGTTGCATAAATTTTTTCAAATAAAGTGAATTCCCACCTGATTTTTGAAAAAAGAGGAAATTAAAAAACTGTTTAAAAAACTAAAATTTGTTATAGCTCTAACACTTTCATGAAGTAAATGTCAAAAATTTTTCATAAATTGGTGCTTAGTAAACCTGAAAAGAGAGAAAATTGTGAGGATATACCCCAGGATAGATTTGGGCTTGGAAAAAAAAAATTTCTTTTGAAGAGCTTTTTGGCAATTTTTTCTGCTCTAAGGACTGATTGAATTTATTCTTACTCACTAGAAGTTATGCAAATCCAAGTTGAAATAGCTCGACAACATTCATGACATTGAGGAAATGGAGTAAGGTCATCCTTTGGATAGTTTGAGCTTAGAAATCCTTACCCTTTGAACTGCCCCTGATACACACCATTTGAGCCTTGAAAATTCAAGTTTTTCTTTGATAAAAACTAGAGAATTTGAACCCAAACCTCAGTGACCTGATGTAGCTTGGCCCTCATCTTGAGATTTCAGAAGGTAGAGGTGAAGGAGTTGAAGAAGGTAGAGTTGGTTTGACATTTGGTGGAAGGAGAAGAAAGCACATTTGATGGTAGTTGTGTATCAGATGTATAGCTGTGGCATTGCAGCCCATAAAAAGAAAAATTGAGAAAAATATAAAAGAAAAACATACAAAAAAGAAAAAGAAAATAGAAAAGCAAAACAAAAATGAGAAAGAGAAGTCATTTCATTGGAAAATTGAAATGAAGATTAGAAACTGATCACTTCAAATCTAAAAATTCAAGAAGTAGATGAAATTGTGCTGAAATGAAGGTTGTGAAGTTGCAAATCACCTCCTTACCTTACTGATTTCTCAAAAGTTGAATCCTTTTATTCCCCTTTATTCTTTATAAGCCTCACCCATAAGCCACATTACAACCCAATAAAAAGACCTTACTGATCTAAAATTGATTGAGCTGTCATGTGGAGACAAGGAGTTGTATAATCTATGGTAAAAATAGTTAGAAGATTTCAAGAATTAGAGCAATGCCAACGCTCATGCTTGCAGTCCTATTTGAGGGATGTAACTGCTCTTGAGCTATGTGAAATGATACACCCTTCATGTTTATTTTGAGTGACAGCCCTGGTGAGACTTGGGTCTAAAATGAAGTTTGTTGGGGACATTATCAAAACAGAATTCTCGAATTAATGGTGCGCTTTACATTAATTTTCAGATATAATGCCTTGATATGAGTTGATTGATTGTGAAGGAATTACAACAGAATTTAAGCATTAAATTATTATTTTATTGCTTAGAATCCTCTAAAAAATTGAATGAGTAAGGTGTGGAATGAATTTTATTTTATTTGAACTATGTTTTAACATATTGCACTGATATTAACTAATTTTATTTGAGAAGTTTGTGGGTACCTTCATTGAAAACCTTAAAGAGACTTAACTCCTCCACTAGGGATCACCTAGGGGTTTAAAAGGCTTGGTGCATATGCTAAATACATCCGTGCTCCCTACGAAAGTGGCATTTTGTAGGTTAATTGCTTTAAATTTCACTTTGCTCGAGGACTAGCAAAGATTAGGTTTGGGGGTGTGTTAGTCAGTGATTTATACCATTTAATACTCTTTAAACCTAGCTTTTGTTAGTACTTAGAGTAACTAATAATTGTTTTTTAATATTTTTTTGCAATTAGGAAGAATATGCAGCCATAAGTGCAGTCTTTCATGTAGTAAGTGCCAATAAGAAGTTGAGAACCATTGTTTAAAGTTAGAGAGAAGAGTGTTTTCACACATGAAGAAGAGTGCTGCTGTAGCTACCTATTGAGAACTCGAGCAGCTGGGAAGCTCAACAATATTTGTAATGGGCACACTAGAGAAAACAGTAATGGACACCTTGCAGCAATCACCTCAGAAACAAATGAAGCTGTGTGCACATTCCTTGTGGTTCACCATCTCAAGCAGCAACAATATAGCTGCACACTAGAACAATTTGGGTTGCAGCAATACAAGATTCAGCACAACCCAAGCCATAGCAGTGGCTGCACCACATCTACACAACAACTACACATTAAAAACCTGGTTGCAACAGCTCAAGCTTTAGCAAACAGCAGTAAGCAGTCCTTGTAGTGCATACACTTGCATCTCAACCTCTCGGATTGGTGCTAAAGCAGAAGTATGAACTGTTCGGGTAGTGCTAACCTATCGAATGGAGCTGCTGCTGAAGCTAGAATTGGTCGAGTGGCTCCTAGCTGGAAACCCAAGCTGTCGAGTGGATTTTCACCCCTTCAGCCAACTTCTCAAGCTGTTCAAGCTCCAAAGGGAACCTCATGAGTTGTGTATGAAGCTATCTTCTCCTTCAGCTTTTAACCCATCGAGAGGACCTGCGTACCTGTCGAATTGCACCAGCAATAGCCTACAGAATCTCTCGAAATATCATGCAACCATCCTCTCGACGTGAACCTACTGAGCAGCCACCCAACCTCTCGAGAAAATGATTTCAGCACCTTCCAACCTATCTAATGGAGCAGGTAAGCAACTTGTCGAGCTCTTAAACTTCAGCAAACCTGCCGACCAGCAGTCTCCTCCATCCTGTCGAGCTACACATCAGCATACTTCTTGAGTTAATGTTGCTATATTTTGAACCTAAAACCATCCTTTCATCTGTTTCAAACCAACCCCTTGAGATAGCTTCAGCTGGATACTTCAACCTCTCGAATTGCACTACACAACCTCACGAAAGGTCACCTGAAGCTGCTGAGTTTCCAGCTGAACCTCGATACCTATCGACTTGCTCACCCATCCTCGCGAGTGGATCTATTCTCCTTCAGCAAACTTGTCGACTCCTTTCAGCTACAAAGCTTCATCTTCTCGAATGCATGGTTGAACCTGCCTTCATCCTCTTTAATGCATGGCTGAACCTATCTCAGCTTATCAAGCAGTTCAGCAAGGTAGCATCTTCAAGCAAATCAAGTAGCCTATACTTCCAACTTGGGCTCCATCGAACTCCATTGAGTTTTAACTATAAATTTGTTGAGGTTACTTTAGTTTGCAACCATTTAATTAAGAACCTTCAAGAATCCAACAATTTATCAATTCGAGTTTCATTTGAGGGTTATTTTGGTAATAACAGCAGTAGAACTATTTTGGGTTCCAAATGCAGCCAATGGATTTTAAGATTAAATTGGGCACCCACAACAGCTTGGTTCCAATCAATTTGTAGTAATTATATGAGGGCTACAGCTGGGGTTATCTTTGGTTGGTAGGGACATTTTTGAGAACTCCAAAGCACATGGGATAGCTGCCCATATGCAAACTGATTTTCAAACCAAATTCTTGGTGGGAAGCAAACTACTTCAGTTGTGTATAACTGAATGGATCTCTCTCTCTTCTCTCTAATTGGCTAGAATGCTAAACACATAGATTAGCATAAATTAAAATGAAATTCTCTTCCCTGATTGGCTGCAACTCAAAGCACTTGGATCACTACATATGTATAAATAAGCATCCTTGCTGCTGTAATTCTTCAGCAACGAAATTAAAAAATTCTCTGAGTTCTCCTTGACTCATTTAGGTTTAGTTTTAGTTTTATTTTTCCTTTTCTCTTCCCCCTTCCCTCTCTAATCCAGCATGCTGTATTAGTTCTAGGTAGTAGCTCAAATCTGGTTTGTAATTGTAATTTCGGCATGGAGATGTGTGGATTGATGCACGGACTATAGATCTGAAAATAATCTATCGTATGCTTTTTTTATTCAATAAATTGTTGGTTTTAAAGTTCAATTAGATCCATAGATCTTGTGGTTCCATTAGATTCTCAATCAAATTTATGTATTTGGGAATAGCCCATTCATTTAACCTTTAGATCTTTTGATTGCCATCTGATTTCCCTAGGTTTAATATTCCTGTGGATACCTAAGCTTGTAGCCTTACATCCACGACATTTGTAGTGATCTTAATGTTCTAATTGAAGCCTTTGGATTAAAGGAAATTCCTAGGATGATCTATGACCATTGAAGTGGACATATCATAGCCTTAAGATCAATTCAAACCTCTGGTCTAAATTGGATTCTTCTACCTTGCACTTGTGCTTGTAGCCCAGTGAAGGACAGTTACAAATTCACAAGTATTGATCTATTTTGCAATAAGAAGCAGTCCCTAGCTGTCTATTTCTCCGCATTTTATATTTTATTTTATCATTCATCTTCCTCAATCTTGTAGATCTAGTTTTATATTTCTGTTTTGTATATTAGATCTAGTGACACCTGAAAACTCTCCTTTTCTTAGATTAGGTTAGAATTGTCAGATCTGTAGCAGATCTGGAGGTCTACTATACAGCGTATTAGAATTAGATCACTACTCCCTGTGGGACAAACTCTTACTTTTAAAATTTGCTACAAAAGGACCCTGTATCTTACAGGTCTGAATATTTTAGAGTTGTTATTTTCATCTCTTTCATCTCACCTTTTATCTGACTTTAATTTGTTTTTATCACCAATAATAATCAACACCCTAGAATATCACAACAATTCTTAGCTTCAAAAAGGCCTTCATGCACTCATCATCAAAGTTAAAAAGGACATACTTCCCAACCAGGTTGCACAATGGTTTAGCTATCTTGCTAAAATCTTTAATGAACCTCTTGTAGAACCCTGCATGTCCCAAAAATGATCATATTTGACGAATAGTCTTCGTGTGACAACCCGACTTTCGCATTCCTCAAGTACTGGAAAAGCCGATTGGCCAAACACCGGTACATCCACATGAATACAAAATAACCAACTAAAATCTAATTATCTAAAAAAAAGGATCTCCAATACTATATCTAACCATAACAAGAGAAGGAACCAAGAAGAACCACCGGTGATGGCCAATCCAACACCTAAACAATAGTTCCCAAAAATAGTTCCCAAAACATATACACAATATGCTTTCACTACAAAACCTTCAATGTACCGGGCTCAGAGCCCATAATTCATACTACATCTAAATCAAAATGAATAGAACTAAACTATACGGAGTTCATAGTCCCACGTCTAGAAGAACTCATCAGGAGGGATATCTGATTCTTCTTCTTCTTCCGGATTGTAGTCTGGATCACTTTCAAAATCATGGTTATGAGAAGAGTCCACTTGCGACATATAGTCAGGGTGAGCTAACAGTCTAAGCTTAGTAGAAGAAGCTTAATTTCAATCACATCTTATAGGAACAAATATGATTTCAAAAGATTGATCAAAGCATACGAGTTTTCAAAATAGATATTCAAAGCAGATTGATATTACTGAATTTCAAGGATTGATATCACATACACTTTTCTGTACAATGTCATTCAATGCACTATGAAATGAATTAAACAGATCGTGATTTCAAAATAGTTTCTGATTCTTATTCATGCGATGCTTCTCTTATTAATGGCTTAAATCATTACATAAATCAATCATCCAAGCAACTATAGCTTGGAAGCCGGAGATTTTACCGATGGGATCCCCTACCTGACCATCGTTGTTCAATGAATATTTTTTGAGAAAATGCAACAAGCCTCTGCGTTGTGAACATAACTTGTGCCATTCGGATTTACCATCAACATGGTTCAAAGCAGAGAGGGGATTATTCGAGTAAACCTTAAATCAATTCCTGATTCTAACATATATCTTATTGTATTTTTAAAACATAACTAGATTCTGAGTTCTGAGTTCGAAATTCCCATGCCAATCGAATTCAAAATAGATTCAAAGCAGATGCAGAGTTCATGATCATGATCAAAAGAAATTTCATATTATCTTATTCCACGATGATTATAGTAAGTTATTCATATCAATTATGACAAAAATGTAAGTATTACTGAGATTCCCCTACCTTAGATTCAAACTCGTTCAAAGTGATTCAAATGTCCTCAACTAGGATCCCTCATTCTTAACCTAGATTTAATTAACACTATATTATGTGTTAATAGCATCGAAAAATAATCAGCTCAATTCTCCCAGAATTTTTCCAAAGAAAAATTGATAAAACAAAAACAAGGAAATTCGATCGATCGATTTCAAAATCGATTGTTCAATTTCCTTTAGAAACTAACACCTCTGTCAAGCTTGATCGATTGATTTATAAATCGATCGTTCGATTTCAAACTTGATCGATCGATTTAGGAAAATCGATCATTCGATTCCTTCATAAACCCTATCTCTCTCAGACCTGTCAAAATCGATTGATCGATTTCAAAATCGATCGTTCCATTTTGACAAACTTTGTAGCCTTTCGGGCTTCTCTTTCCTTGGCCCATTTCTTCCCAAAACTAATCCGATATTTTACTCTAATTCTTCATACTAACTTATCTAAGTTAGGAGCAATTAATACAACATGTAAACATTAACATGCTCACCTTTCAAGGTCGATTACGCGACTTTCCATGAATCTATCGAAAGGGATTTTCGAAGTTGATCTCGTACCTTCTTGTGGAGATCATAATCAAAATAGAGCCCAATCACAACTGCTCACTCACATTGTAATCTCGCCTTCCTAATTGCCATCGTAGTGTCTACGACGATCGACTCGTACTCGTTCCAACTACCTTCCCACTATCTTAGATTCAGTCCATATCGGAATTCAAAAGCTTCTTGTGGTTGCGATTTGCAAGATTATAGAGTTCTTGCAATGAAGACGATCCTTCTTTTGCGGAGAAATCAAAACTTGCGGAGTGTTTCTTTCTAATTTGATTCTCACAAGTGGTATGGAGGAGAGTTCTCTCTTCTTTCTTATGAAACAAAGCAAAAGAAGTAATATCTAGATATTTACTCCAAATATTTAGATATTTACTCAAATATCCTATCCACTTAAACTTAGTTCTAATTTGGTGTTGGACAATTACACTCTAATTCGATGTGTGGCTTATTCCTAATAGCCAACCAAGAGTTCATACCTACTTCTCACACCTATTTGATTCTCACTAACTAATTAGTCAAAGAGTTTAAGGCAACATTGGTTAAAGTTCCGCTCACGCACTCGTGGTCGGCCATGTTTGGTTTTGAAAATTTCAGGGATGTTACATTCTCCCCTCCTTTAGAAATTTTCGTCCTCGAAAATTCACATACGTATTCTGGTTAAGATGACGGTACTTATTCTAACACATAGTCATAGTAGTCATAGATCTATAGTATAGCTAAAAGTATTGGAAGTCACTACCTCAAGAGAATCCAAACCTTTAACTTAATTCATAATTTTTAATTATCTACACAAAATAAAACTATCAGAATAACATGACTCATTAGATTATCAGGATATCTGCATATCAGCCTATATGCATTCAAACAAATCAACCATACCTGCAGCAGTCCTAGATAGCAACAACTAAACATAAAGCTGCCCTCAATGACATTCACGAATAGTAATTCTTCCACAAGAAATTAAATTTACAAAGTAATCACCAATACCCATAAATTATCAGTAACTGAACATAACTGAAAACTAAAAAGATCTAAGCTTCCATAACTACTAACTAAACAAAATCATCATAGAATATAATTTTAGGGTCTCCAAGACCTACTAATTCTCAAAATTACATTAATTGCAAAGAAAAAAACAACAACAACGTAATTGTTTAACAATAGTCCTCTTCACAGGCCTGCCCGATCACCCGATTGCCCTACTCCCTGGTCCCTGGCACTCCTAGCTCAGGGAGTAGACACCTCAGCAGTATAGTCGTGCGGGTTAGAGACATAGGTGCGTGCATGGGCAACGTATGGTGTGTACGTGTACGTGGTAGGGCAATCGTGGCGCATCATGTGCATCAATAAACCGTCATGAAAATCTAACCAACAGTGCAGCTGATGATTGTTTTCAGCCATCAGGGCGAGCACATCATCAATCATAGCAGCTGATGCCCTTTGAAGTAGAGGCATCGGTGCTAGAGCGACTTGCTGGGGTGGAACGGGTTGTTCTTGCTCTGCAGGTTCAAGTTGGTCTTGCTCGGCAGGTTCGAGTTCATCTTAATTCTTATGGAAACTAATCAGGAATATACTAATTCTATTGAAACTCTAATTAATTAGAATATACTTCTATCAAAACTCTAATTAATTAAAAATCTACTAATTTTACTGAAACTCTAATTGGAGTAAATAAATAGATTTTACTAAAAAATCAAAGAAAGGGGTTCTGGGCCGCTATGCTAAGGAGGATCGGCCTCATTCCCGAGTACCCTCTGTAAGCTCCCTTGGGCAAATCGGGTGGCAAAGATTAAAGCAAATTGAATTTTGAATTATAAAATAGTATTTTTTTGAATTTTTAAAGTCAATAATTTTGGATTATAATTATGAATTATATTTTGAAACTAGAACTTAAGATCTGAACTATAAATCAGGATTTTAAAAATCTCAAATTGTGAAATTAAGACTAAAATTTAAGATCTAAGGACTGAGTTCGGGACCGAAATCAGAAAATCAGATCGTATGATTAAGGACTTGTTTTAGAAACTAATAACTAGAACCATAGATTAATAATAGGACTGTAGATGGAGATTTCAGAACAAAATTATGGTTTAGGGTCGGGGATCAGGCAGTCTGATTATAGACTGATCCTAGATTCTGAGAATTGGAATCAGATATTAAAAATTACGATATAAAAAAAGGGTGCTACAGTCTAAGACTGAAAATTTAATGCTAATAGTTAAAACGGAAAAATTCTAAATCTAAGAATTAAAAACTAGGATAAAAAACTAAACGCTAAAAGGAGAATTTTACCTAAGGCCGAGGCTGCAAAGAGGAATCTCGAAATCCGAAGCTTGATGTGGAGAGCTCGAAACTTGAATCTCGGTGTCATTGTTGTGTCCCTTTGTCTCTCTGTGTGTTCGGGTGTCTCTTTTTTTTGCCTCTTGGGTCGAAGTAAAAAAGTCTTTTTATACATTTTTTTGTAATTGCGTGCCCTATGGGGTGCGCTTAATTTTCAATTACACAGTGCATTTCAGGCATTTAATTGAATTGCGCATCGGTTATCTGGCGCTTATTCGCTTTGAGTCGGTCATCGACTCAGTGAGCGACCCGCTAACTTGCTCAGCCGGGTTTCCTAGTTCTAATCACGTTAGGACTAATTGCACGCTTTCTTTGGAATGTGCAATCTGATTAAGTGCTTCATTGAAAGTGCTTAATCATGGAATTTTGGCGATCATGGATTAGAAGACTAGGCCGGGCATAGACCAATTGCGTGCCTGTGATATGGCACTCAATCCGATCACGCGTGCCACGTGGAGTGTGTAATTGAGTCTTAAGGCAGTCTAGAGAAAGGAGGTTTGGTGAGGAAAGGGACCGATTGCACGTTGGTGAGTTGGCGTGCAATTGAATTGCACACGTGGTTTCAAGAGCGTAATTCAGGGTTGTCCGGGTCCGGGTCGGGTTTGAAATGCAAGACTATTAGTTTAGTCTACATTTTTACTATATACTAGTATTTTAGTATATAGTCTCCCTACGTTGGAATCTGAGCCACTGAGCTATTATTTTAGCTTGCGTTCAGCCATGTACTATTATTTCAGTGCATGGTTCCCAATTTTAGGGTTAGGGGCTCTGAGCCATAGAGCTATTGTTTCAGCCTGTGTTCAGCCATATACTATTATTTTAGCATATGGTTCCTACATTAGGGTTAAGGGGTCTGAGCCACAGAGCTATTGTTTCAGCCTGTGTTCAGCCATATACTATTGTTTCAACATATGGTCCCCACATTAGGGTTGTGAAACTTCCAGGCCAGGTAAGTCCTTTCTAAAAAGTCACGGGCAAGGTCAAAGGTAGACCGAACGACTTTATATATTTCGAGAAGGCAAAATGGGGGTGTCTAGAGATGCCCCTCTTCAGCGCGCACTTGCAAAGTAATAACACGTCGAAGAAGTAGACACCCCTCATTCGACGTGTCTTCTCGTTGCTCTTAGGAAATCAGAAATGTGAACTTGGGATGCTGACATCACATGCTTGGCTTTCTTATCTATCAGCACAAGATGGAGCATTCGGGGGCCCAGTGGTAGCCGTCAAAAGGCGTATTCTATGCTGTGGATGCAAGTGATCCCGTCGAGTATCGCGACCCGCTATCATAAACAATCGATGGGGGAAGTCAGCACATCCTAATCCGTAGGTGCAAGGGGCATCCCGTCGCGTGTCGTGACCTACTGTGACTGACAGTCAAACAAAAAGGAGAATCACCATATCCTAATCTGTGGGTACAAGGAGCATCTCGCCGCATGTCGCGACCTGCTGCAAGGGGCAGTCAAATAGAGGGATATGACGTAGTCGCGATACAGGGGGGTGTTATACAAATGTCCATAAATAGGGTCTAGAGATCGAGTAATAAAATCATGTAATGTTGAATGCTTTTGCAAGTCATGTCAGACCGCGTCATTGCTCACACCAATGCACGTTAGGCGTTCCTTTTCCTATAGGCATTTGTAAGTTCTTAAATTAAATATACTCATTGTTCTGTTTCCCAAGGGGAATGACTTGTTTGGATAAGTGGTGAGGAGAGAGGAATGTGGGTAGGTAAGAGATCATTTTGTTTATTATTATTTTGGTTTCTTATTTTGTTTTTTTTTTTTTTGAAGCAAGAGGTTTTTGGAATTTTGGGATTTTAACTTCAGATCAATTCGGTGGTAAATCTTCAGAAAATGTGGTTTCCAAGACGTCACTGAGCAGATCCTCTAGTATGGGATTTGTGGACCTGACTGTTGTTGCGAATCCCAGTGTGCTTACTTTATTTGTTGGTGGTAAAAGTAATTTAAAATTAAAGTAAAACAGGGGATGGAGTCAGCACAATTGAGAAATCCTAGACCTGCAAGATACAGGGTCCATTTGTATCAAGTTTTGATAAGTAAGAGTTTGTCCTATAGGGAAAGGTGATCTACGGCTCCAAGGGAGCCATCTCTAGTAGTCCCTCCAGATCTGACTATAGATCTGGCAGTCCTAAAAGGGAGTTTAGGGTCACTTATTCTAAATATCATAAGGTAGCCTGATGAATTAAGTACAGAAAGGGTTGAGAAGATGGATGGAGTGTGGGAAAATAAATATAAAAGGGTGAGAAGTATGCTATTGGGTCTAGATCAGAAGAGTTTTGTAACTCAGATTGAGATCTGATGTTATAGAAATCCTGTCCAATGGCTACATTATCACCACTGAGGAGAAAGAATCCAACCCATCTCTGTGCCATGATCCAATCCCTTAAGGCTATAACCTGTCCACTCAAATGGTCACAGACTATCCCATAGGGGAACCACAATCCAGAGATGGGTCAAAACAAGTTAATCATTGTAGGCACTACTTCATCCAGGCTACAAGCTCAAGAATCCATAGGGAACCTCAACCTCTAAAGCTCTATGTGTGGGGCTAGGGCTGTAAAGGACCATGTTAGCCCAGACACATAGAACCAGCAAGGGATTGAGTACAACCTTCGATCTAACTATCCATTGCTTGAGTGGGACTACAATGGTCCAGTCACAAGCCTACAATCTCCATAACTAGATCAGATCTAACGTCTGATGGCCGGGTCTATACAAAGATAGGGGAGTCTGCCTCTGTACAAACTCTGACAAGGCTACAAGCACATGTGCAGAGAAGAAGAATCCATCTTGGATCCTATGGATTGGCTTCACCCTAAGGCTATAGCTTGTCCACTTGAATGGTCACAGACTATCCCAGAGGCTATCCTCCTCATAGAGTCCAAAACAGAACAGTAATATTGTTGTCACCACCATGGTCACAAGGCTACCAGCTCAGGCTCCCATGGGGATTTCAGATCTAGTGGGTCCTGTGGTGGGGCTAAGGCTGTATCGGACCATGATAGCCTTGACACACAGGTCGCTTGGATCTGAATGGATCCTTAGAATTAGTCCTCCATTGCTTTGAATCACAGCCAAAGCAATGGCGGATCACAAGGCAGCAGCCTTGCACAGAGCAACTCTCATTCGCACACATCACATAAAAGTACATATCCTATTACAAAACATCCATTAAACTAGTTCAAAAATATATACAAAGGCATAGCCAACAAGTTTGGGTTTATATAACAGTGGTGTGGCAGCGCATTAGGGTTAGGAAACCCTAATTTTAACAATGCCACATGGCCAAATACTATTCCTTAGATGCCTCGAGGTGCATGCACAGAGATTTGAGCATGGGAGTGCGTGCCTGATGAGTAGTGAAATATGATGATATTTCACCCCTAAATACCTATATTTAGCCGTCCGATGAAGGCTATCTGATGAGATTTGCTAGATTTGAAGTGTTTCAGGTAAATACAGTCCAAGTTTCTAAAACAGCCCAAGAATCCCGAAAATAATGTCAAAACACTGCTATTTTGGGTCATTGAGAACTTAGTGCGACTTGCAGCTCAATTTGGACCTTCAAGACGTCAGATTCAGGAAATTGCTAAAACATAAAAGTTGTAGAGCTCGTCGTCAGCTTTCCAACGCCTCAAGAATCACCTCAATCCGAGTTCGGTACAGAAAGTTATGAGCAAAATACCGAGGCAGTATCTGATGCAAAGCTAGGCGGGAATTCACGAAAATTACTCTTAGATGTCAATCGAGAGAGGTATTAGGGTTAGGCTATTATAAAAAGGGAAGCCACGAGTTTCTTAGGATGATTATTATTTTTGCAATTAGAATATTATTCATTCTTTTTTTTAGTTTTAGGGCTCTTCACTTTGGGGGAATATTTTCTTCATCTTTCAAGTCTTCTTCTCACCTTCTTCTAGGGTTTACTCAGGGTAGATTGTACCTAGGATTTGCATTATTGTTCTCTGAGGAATTCATAGATTGTACTTAGGAAAAACAATTGCAAATACCTTTTGGAAGAAATAAGAGAGGACTGACTTTGAAAGAAAAGGAGATCAAACACCAAAGATGAGCCTAAATCAAGAGATCGGGAAGATGCGATCCCAGATAAGTACCCATGTTTATGATTAATACATGCATCTATTATTGTTATCATGGAATCGTTTTGCTCAAAGTTTGTGTGATTGAAAATATTTTAAATGCTTTGTTATGACCGTTGATTAGATCAACGGCCGTAATCGCTAGATCTGGACCTGCAGGCTGATCTAGGCTGTAGAGCGATTATGTGCTGATTGTCGTGATCTAAATATCATGAGATACGCTATGCTTTTTACATGACTCATACCGCAATGTTAGGCTGAGTCATTGTTTTTAGATAGGGTATGCCGGATTGATGATCATATTTTATTTCAAGTCATTTTTCTAGATGAATGATGGTGTGAATGATGATTTAATGAAACTGTGGGTTTTAATGATAGAAAAGGGGTACGAATCTGGGGTAGCATATTCCTTGATCTCATTTTAATATTGTTCGTAGATTTATCAGTAATTAATTGTTTAGATTAATTTATTTTTCTGCATTTAGGAAAAGTGCGTTAAGTTTTTGGTAAAATTGAATCTGCCCTTTGGTACTTCCTTAGGGATGTTTTTTATATCTCTAAAAGAATTAATTAAAATTTCACGTTTCCCTGTGGGTTCGACACCCCTGTTCTTGCCATACTGCAATAGATCTTGTGCACTTGCAAGGGTTACATTCTAAATCGATCAAGTTTTTGGCGCCGCTGCCGGGGAAATCGGTGAAATTTTGATTAATTCGGATAGGGATTTTTCTGTTTTGAGTGTTTAAAAAAATAAAAATAAATAAATAAATAATAATTATTATTATTATTATTATTTCCTTTATTTTTCTCTCTTTGATAAGATTTTGTGGAGTCTTTTTAGGAAGTTTAGATTTTTAGGATACCTTCCTTAGGAAATTTAGGAAGTAGAGATTTTTAGGACTTCTTATTTTAGATTTGGTAGGACTCTTTTTCCTTATTTTCCTCTTTTAGATATTTTTAGGATTTTCTAAATTTAGTCATTAACTTTTGTGGGACTTTTGTTTTAGGATTTTTAGGAATCTTTCATTCTTCTCCTTATTTTTCTCTTTTAGGAAAGATTTTATAGGATTTTCAATTTTAATTTTTAATTTTCGAATTTAATTTAAAAAAAAAAAAAATTAAAATTAAAAAAAAATTTTAATTCGAATTTAAAAAAAAAAAAAAAAAAATTTAATTAATTTAAATTCGAATTTTAATTTTAATTTGAATTTAAAAAAAAAAAAAATATTTTAATTAATTAATTAATTAATTTAAATTTGAATTTTAATTTTAATTTGAATATAAAAAAAAAAAAAAAAAAAAAAAGAAGAAATCTTTCCTGCTGATATTGGCTACTGTTTATCATCTTTGTTTAAATCGTTTGAAGCAGAATTTTGTGGGTTTGTTGTGGATTCTTCAACCCTGCTTGTGAGTGTTGGTGTATGAGCTTTACTCGTTCTCATCACCCACATCTCGCCACTGCTTAATCTTGAGATCGAAAGAGCAGAGAGAGAATCGAAGAGTCCAGAGGAATCAATATCAACAAACTGAGACCATGGCAGACCAAAGGCAAGAGAGAGATGAGAATAACAACAATGGGAATGTCAATAATGGAAATAATAGGAACAATAATTTTGATGAGGGCCCTAGAACACTGGAGTATTATAACGATCCTGGTTTTTACGAGGATCAGGAATGTATTATGCATGCTCTCATTCCTGGAACCACTATGAATTCAAATCAAGAATGATTCAAATGCTACCAATTTTCCATGGGTTAGCAAATGAAAATCCGCACGCTCACTTAAATGAATTCACTGGGTATGCAAAATGTTGAGTCCACAATGTCACGATGAGATAGCGAAGTTCAGGACTCTTTCCGTTCTCTTTAAGAGATATAAAAAACATGGTTCTATTCCTTAGAACCACAATCTATTCGAGAGTTGGGCGGATGCATCGCCAGCCTTAAAAAATATTTTCCCATGACTAAGGCCATTGAATTGCGTCGGAAGATCCATTCTTTTCCCAACAACCTACGTAAACATTCCATGAATGTTGGGAACGTTTTAAGGAATTGATCGGTTGCCCAAATCATCAAGTTCCAAGGTGGCAACAAGTCCAAAGTTTTTACAATGGTGATTCTCAAGAGAGCATGGTTGATGCATCTTGTGGTGGATCTTGTGCCACGAAAGAAGTCGAATTGTGGGCATTGTTTGAAAAGTTATATCAAACTTGATACAAAGTGAGACATCAAGTAACCAACTTGAACCGCACCTAAATCTCATGTGTTGACAAAAGACGGATTGTACGATGTCAACAATAATGCCTCAGATCTCTCAACAAAGTTTGACATCTTGTCATTCAAACAGATGAACATGTTGTTAGTCGCTACCAAGCAAGCTAAAGCTCTGTCACCCCCACAAGGTGTTCAATTTGTGACCACCTGTGTCATATGGCTAATGAGTGCCCTACTACCTTGTCATTCTTCCCCGATGAACCTAATCCTCAAGAGCGTAAATGTGACTCAATCTTATCAAGGTAGAAACATGTACTCCAATACCTACAATCCGGAATGGAAAAATCACCCCAACTTAGGATGGGGTGAATCAACTAAACCGCCGTAAACCAAAGAACATAGAGCCAACACAATGGGTGGACAACAACCTTTTCAACCAAATTTTCAACACAATTTTTCACAACAGAATTTCGTAATTCTAATTTCCAACAGAATTTCAATTTCAACAAATGCTCTCAGATTATCATCCAAATTCGACTCACCGAAAAAATCGAATTTCAATCGAATCTTAATCAATCTCATGCCAAGATTTGAAAGATTCGATCCGGAAGAAAAGCTTATAAGCATGCAATCTTTTTCAGATGATAATGGACCAAGTCACCAATTGGCCAATCAACTGAGTCGTGAGAGGAAGGTAGGCTCCCACCCAACCCATCAATAATCCTCGAGGCCAAGCACCATCCAAGCGGTGACCATCGAATAGTCAACGCTTGAAAGTCATTACGGTCTTTGAGAAGTGGACGAGAGGTTCATAATCAAGTGGAAATGCCAGAAGTCGATGAAGAAAGAGAAGCAATAGAGGAAAAGAATCGAGAAAAGAAAGGAGAAAGGAAAAGGAAAAGAGAAAGAAAGAGACAAAGAGAGATAAGAAAAGTGCAAGAGCAAGGAAGAGAGAAAGGAAAAGAAAAGTAATAGAGGAAGAGTTCTTCAACCGTCCAACAGGGAAGTGAAAAAGAATCGGAAATGGAATCTGCACCTTATGTCCCAAAGGCACCATTCCCTCAATGCCTAACTCCTCCATCTAGAATGGGAAAGGGACCGACAAAAAATGGAAGAAATTTTCGAAACATTCAAGCAAGTAAAGATAAATCTTCCATTACTTGAAACAATCAAACAAGTCCCTGAGTACGCCAAGTTTTTCAAAGATTTGTGCACTCGGAAGAGAAAGGCACGTACTCACGTTTCAAAGAAAGTGTTCCTAACAAATCAAGTCAGTTCGATATTGCGATTGGAAACCCCACAGAAACTGAAAGACCCTGGAGTCCCAACTGTTCCATGTGTCATTGGTGGGCAACCAATTGGAAAGGCGTTATTGGATTTGGGAGCAAGTGTTAATCTGATCCCATACTCAATGTACAAGAAACTCGGATTGGGTGAATTGAAACCCACGACGGTCACACTCCAACTGGCCGATAAGTCAGAAAGAAGACCTAGGGGTATTATCGAGGATGTTTTGGTTGGAATAGACAAGTTTGTCTTTCCAGTGGACTTCGTTGTCTTAGACATGGAACCACCTGCGAAATCAATCAATCAAGTCCCAATTATTCTTGGACGTCCCGCTTTCGCCATCGCCAACGCCTTGCATTAATTGTACAGAGTCATGGACGTTTCTTTTGGAAACATGAAAGTCGAGCTTAACATATTCCATGCGATGAACCATTTCCTAATGAGGATGAGGTCGAATGTTTTTACATCGATCGATGGACGAAGTGGTGGATGAAGCATTACCATCAATGCTCACCAAAGAGGAATTTGAAAGCTGTTAGCCATCTATGAGGACAAAGGGCTTGAAAGGAAGCAATGAAGAGAAAAGTCAAATTCATCATGTCAAGATGATAACTTATGTGAAGTTGTGACTAAGGTAGAACCACTACTCTCGAGGTAAAGGATGTGCTGACTCCATCAATTGAGCAGCCACCAACTGTGGAATTGAAACAATTGCCTAAGTCCCTCAAATATGCTTTTCTGGGACCTCGAGAAACACTTCCAGTGATAATTTCATCCACATTATCGGAAGAACAAGAGAATGATTTGTTGAAGGTCGAAGAGCACAAGGAGGCCATCGGATGGACCTTAGCTGATCTCAAGGGGATTGACCCATTAGTATGTATGCATAAAATACATCTGGAGGATGAGAATA
This sequence comes from Chloranthus sessilifolius, assembly GCA_021018995.1. Classification (NCBI taxonomy): domain Eukaryota; kingdom Viridiplantae; phylum Streptophyta; class Magnoliopsida; order Chloranthales; family Chloranthaceae; genus Chloranthus; species Chloranthus sessilifolius. The sequence goes on from CM037594.1 coordinate 54,407,806, forward strand.
AACCATCGAGGGAACCACAGAGGCGACTTAATCCGAACATGCAAGAAGGCGTTTTAAAGGAAATCATTAAACTCCTCGATGCTGGAATCATCTATCCGATCTCTGATAGTGAATGGGTTAGTCCAGGACAAATCGTGCCGAAAAAGTCTGGAATTACAAAGTTGAAAGAAACTACGAGGAGAATTGGTGCCCATCGGAAACTACCGGATGGCGGTGTGCATTGATTATCGAAAATTGAACACGCCCACCGAAAAGATCATTTTCCTTCCGCTTCATTGATCAAATTCTTGAGAAGTTAAATTTGGGCAAGAGTTTTATTGCTTTCTTGATGGTTATTCGGGATACAATCAAGTGCCCGTTTTCCGGTGATCAAGAAAGACAACATTCACGTGTCCATATGGTACGCTTTGCATATCGAAGGATGCCATTCGACTTATGTAATGCTCCTACCACGTTCAACGATGTATGTTGGCCATATTCTGGACATGATCGACAAATTCATCAAGTCTTCATGGACGACTTCTCGGTTTTTTGGAAAAACATTTAATTCTTGTTTGAATCATCTTTCATGTGTTGCAACGCTTGTGTAGATTCCAAACTTGTTCTCACCGAAAAGAGCCATTTTATGGTTCAACAAGGAATTGTGCATATTGTTTCAACGAAAGGAATTGAAGTTGATAAGGCTAAGGTCGACTTAATTGCAAATTTACCACCTCTAAAAGTGTTCACAAATTCGATCATTTTTGGGGCATGGATTTTATAGAAGATTCATTAAGGATTTTAGCAAGGTGGCTAAACCATTGTGCACTTTGCTTGGCAAAGATGTTCCTTTTGATTTTGATGAGGATTGCATAAAGGCATTCCTAAAACTGCGTGGACTCTTATCAAATGCACCAATAATCCAACCACCGGATTATTCTTTACCATTCAACTCATGTGTGATGCATCTGATTATGCGATCCGAGCTGTCTTAGGGCAAAGGGTGAATAAATTACCTCACGTAATTTATTATGCTAGCAAGTCATTAATTAATGCCCCACTGAATTACACCACCACCGGGAAGGAATTATTAGCTGTGGTGTATGCTCGACAAATTCCGCTCCTATTTGCTTGATCGAAAATAGTGGTCTTTTCGCACCACTCGCTTTGAAATATCTTTTAGCAAAGAAGGATGCTAAACCAAGGCTGATCCGCTGATCCTCGCTTCCGTGAATTCAACTTTGAGATTAAAGATAAAAGGGGTTGAGAACGTTGTGGTGATCATCCGTCAGAATTACTCAAGAATCATCTATACCGAGACCATCCGTGACACATTCCGGATGAACATTTGATGGCAATTGATGTAGCTGGTGCAAAAGTTCCGTGGTTTGCTAACATCGTGAATTATCTGGTCACTGGCAGAATTCCCACTGAGTGGGGTAAGAATGATAAGAATCTCTTTTTCTCCCAAATAAAATACTATTTCTGGGATGAACCATATTTGTTTAAATTCTGCTCGGATCAGATCATTAGGAGATGCGTGCCAGAAGACGAGCAACTAAGCGTCCTAAATTTTTGCCATGCTGGGGCCTGTGGAGGCCATTTCGGAGGACAGAAGACCGCACAGAAAATCCTTCAAAGCGGATTCTACTGGCCCTCAATCTTTCGTGACGCTGCTCAATACTGCAAGGAATGCCAACGGTGTCAACAGCTTGGCAATATTTCACGACGAAATATGATGCCCCTTAATCCAATTCTGATTGTTGAAATTTTCGATGTTTGGGGGATTGACTTTATGGGTCCTTTTCCACCATCCTTTGGGTATTCATATATTCTGGTGGCTGTTGACTATGTCTCCAAATGGATTGAAGCTGTGGCAACCCGATCAAATGATCACAAGGTTGTGGTCAAATTTCTGAGAGAACATGTGTTTAACCGATTCGGGATCCCAAGAGCAATCATCAGTGATGGCGGTTCGCATTTTTGCAATAGCCATTTTGCTACTTTAATGAAGAAGTACGACGTCACTCACAAAGTCGCTACGCCGTACCATCCAGACTAGTGGTCGTGGAAGTGTCTAACCGGAAATCGCGAATTCTAGAAAAGACAGTGCGACGGATAGAAGAGATTGGTCAAACCGCTATCCGATGCTTTGTGGGCCTATCGTCGCATTCAAGACACCGATCGGAATGTCTCCTTCGTAATTGTCTACGGAAGGCATGTCATCTTCCGCCGAATTGGAGCATAAGGCATTCGGGCGATCAAACGATTTAATTTCGATATGCAAGCAGCAGGTCGAATCGAAGGTTACTGATTGAGTGAATTAGAAGAGTTACGCTACGATGCGTATGAAAATTCAAAGATGTACAAGGAAAGGTACAAAAGTTGCACGATCAATTAATTTCTAAGGAGTTTCATGTTGGCCAAAAAGTTTGGTTATTCAATTCCGACTTAAGCTTCATCCCGAAATTGAAATCTAGATGGGAAGGCCCGTTTGAGTTGTTTCCATTAGTGAGCACTGCAATTGAAATTCAAAGCCTTCAGACAATCGAGTTTTCAAAGTGAATGGGCAAAGACTCAAACCAATGTTTGAGCCGATGACCCAGCTTTAAGATTGAGGCGATGCACCTTAGTGATACAGATTCTTGATCAATGAAGAGGTCGAGCCGACACTTAAACTCGCTTCGGGAGGCAACCCAAAGGTGTTTTATTTAGGAGTTGGACATGTGTTTAGTTTAGGATTTAGGATTTATTTCTCTTTTCGTATGTTTAGTTCTAGAATATTAGTTTTAGTTTAGTTTAGGTTATTTTAATTTCCAAATTAGTGTAGCCACATTACCTTCAATCTATTTTTGGTCATGTTCTAATTTGATGCCCATATTCTCTGCACCTGATCTTTGTGTTGAGGTACTTTTCAACAAGTTTGGGGGTACCTACTTATTTCAAACAATGAGGACATTGTCATTTTTAGGTTTGGGGGTATGTATGATTATCTATCTTTCATCACTTATTTTTGATTTTCTTTGAAAAAAAAAAAAAAAATTTTTGGAACCATCATACATGATTTACTTTGCAATAGTTTTCAAACTTTAGTTGATGATGCATGTGAATTTAATTTTGAGAATATTCATATTTTGAATACTTGTATCTAGGATGATGAAGCTTAATGTGATAATTTGTGGATGACTCTGAAATTCATGCTTAGAATTTTTGCACTTATACCAAGCTAAGACTTAGAAATCGATGAACTATTTTGAACGTTGAATCTTAGGTTCTTAGTGGAGACTAAACCCAAAGAAGCTTTAGAGCTAATTTCCGTCATTGATGAGTGAATATATAAACTCGGAGTTTTCTTTGAATCTGAATTATTTTGCATAATCTCATACATTTTATTTTGGCTTGTGACTTTGCATGATATCAAATTCATATTATTGTGTTAGAACGCATCAGATATCTACTCAAGACAAATAGGCAAGGTTACCATCTTTTAAGGAAATGATTGAAGGCCATCTTTGGCCTGCTTTGTGCTTAAAATGCCCCACCTCATATAAATTTATCCTTCTAGTACCCCTTTGAGCCTATAGAAAAATTTACCCTTATACATTCTTTGATAAGCCACGTTAACTTTAACCCTTCACAATTTCTGAAAATTTAGCTTTACCCTTCTTATTTCTGAGAAATTAGGAACGAGGGATGAAAATGAGCGAAAAGAGAGTAAGTGGAGAGATAATGAGTTATGGTGTTTACTGAGAGTGTATGGCAAATATAAAAAGAAAAAAAGGGGAGAGAAAAAAAAAAAAAAAAAAAAAAAAAAAAAAAAAAAAAGGAATGAAAAATGAGGTGCTTCAAGAAAAGGAAATTCAAAAGAGAAGAAAGAATGAGAAAAGAAAAATATTGAAAAAAAAAATGGTGAGAAATTAGAAAAGAAAAAAAAAGAAAAGAAGAGAAATAAAAAAAAAATAAAATAAAAAATCGGTTAGTTCCTTTTCCAATTTCTCAGAAATTTTGAATCACAATTCCCTTTCTTTCTTACCCTTACCTGAGCCCCATTACAACCCTACAAAAGACCTTCATGATCCGATCTTGCATTGGTAACTGTCTTGTGGAGAGTCAATATATAATACTTATGACACTTGATATGACATGCTTAGGATATACAAGTATCTGTTCTTATGAGATTTATTTTTGTTCATTGATTGCATCGTGTTTCATTTATCATGTGAGACCTTTTTATTTGCTTTGTATTGATCTCTCACATGTGCGAAAACTCACCAATCATCGGAGTGATTTTATTTTGAGAGTATACCTAAAGTGAGGATTGAGTCAAGACAACAGATCCGATGATTTCCGCTTGGACTAGTTCGAGATGGATGAATCTTGGTTTTGGTATGCACACACTACACGCTTAAGCATGAATGGATGAGTTATCTAACGATTTGGAGCATTAGACTAATTTGAATGGATATTGGTATGATTAGTGTAACATTGTTATTTAAAATTGAGAATTTGCATGTTGAATTGATTATTGATTTTGAGCTTTGAAGTTAAATATATGTTATAAAAATCAGATTTTGAAAACTCAATTTTACCGATGGTTTGAAATTTTTGGAAGTTTGTGGGTAACTTCACTGCAAACACTCAGGAGACACAACTCCTCCACTAGGGATCACCTAGGGGTTTAAAGGCTTGTTGCACATGCTAAGTGCAATCGTGTTCCCTACGAAAGTGGCATTTAAATTTTAGGATGTTAGTTTGATTTGCTTTATATTTCTATCATTCTCTTTGCTCGAGGACTAGCAAAGTGTAGGTTTGGGGGTGTGATGAGTAGTGAAATATGATGATATTTCACCCCTAAATACCTATATTTAGTCGTCCGATGAAGGCTATCTGATGAGATTTGCTAGATTTGAAGTGTTTCAGGTAAATACAGTCCAAGTTTCTAAAACAGCCCAAGAATCCTGAAAATAATGTCAAAACACTGCTATTTTGGGTCATTGAGAACTTAGTGCGACTTGCAGCTCAATTTGGACCTTCAAGACGTCAGATTCAGGAAATTGCTAAAACATAAAAGTTGTAGAGCTCGTCGTCAGCTTTCCAACGCCTCAAGAATCACCTCAATCCGAGTTCGGTACAGAAAGTTATGAGCAAAATACCGAGGCAGTATCTGATGCAAAGCTAGGCGGGAATTCACGAAAATTACTCTTAGATGTCAATCGAGAGAGGTATTAGGGTTAGGCTATTATAAAAAGGGAAGCCACGAGTTTCTTAGGGGGATTATTATTTTTTGCAATTAGAATATTATTCATTCTTTCTTTTTAGTTTTTAGGGCTCTTCACTTTGGGGGAATATTTTCTTCATCTTTTCAAGTCTTCTTCTCTCCTTCTTCTAGGGTTTATTCAGGGTAGATTGTACCTAGGATTTGCATTATTTTTCTCTGAGAAATTCATAGATTGTATTTAGGAAAAACAATTGCAAATATCTTTTGGAAGAAATAAAAGAGGAATGACTTTGAAAGAAAAAGGAGATCAAACACCAAAGATGAGCGGCTAAATCAGTAGATCGGGGAAGATGCGATCCCCAGATAAGTACCCATGTTTATGATTAATACCGCAGTCTATTATTGTTATCATGGAATCGTTTTGCTCAAAGTTTGTGTGATTGAAAATATTTTAAATGCTTTGTTATGACCGTTGATTGCGTATTAACGTCGTAATCGCTAGATCCGACCGGCAGTCGATCTAGGTCAGAAGCGATTATGTGCTGATTGTCGTGATCTAAATATCATGAGATACGCTATGCTTTTTACATGACTCATACCGCAATGTTAGGCTGAGTCATTGTTTTTAGATAGGGTATGCCGGATTGATGATCATATTTTATTTCAAGTCATTTTTCTAGATGAATGATGGTGTGAATGATGATTTAATGAAACTGTGGGTTTTAATGATAGAAAAGGGGTACGAATCTGGGGTAGCATATTCCTTGATCTCATTTTAATATTGTTCGTAGATTTATCAGTAATTAATTGTTTAGATTAATTTATTTTTCTGCATTTAGGAAAAGTGCGTTAAGTTTTTGGTAAAATTGAATCTGCCCTTTGGTACTTCCTTAGGGATGTTTTTAAAATCTCTAAAAGAATTAATTAAAAATTCACGTTTCCCTGTGGGTTCGACACCCCTGTTCTTGCCATACTGCAATAGATCTTGTGCACTTGCAAGGGTTACATTGCTTTGAATCACAGCCAAAGCAATGGCGGATCACAAGGCAGCAGCCTTGCACAGAGCAACTCTCATTCGCACACATCACATAAAAGTACATATCCTATTACAAAACATCCATTAAACTAGTTCAAAAATATATACAAAGGCATAGCCAACAAGTTTGGGTTTATATAACAGTGGTGTGGCAGCGCATTAGGGTTAGGAAACCCTAATTTTAACAATGCCACATGGCCAAATACTATTCCTTAGATGCCTCGAGGTGCATGCACAGAGATTTGAGCATGGGAGTGCGTGCCCTAATCCTTGGAAATTCCCAGAAAGTCCTCTGCTGAAGCGATGGAAGGTTAAAGTTCAGAGCTTCGCTAGGTAGCCATCGTTTCCCAGACTCGTCGCGTGGTAGCTCTGTTCTTCGAGTGGTTGAGTTTAACTCTGAAGCTTCAGCTGTCGCGAGGTTGGTGCGCTCCCGCTGGATTGAGCTTCGCGAGGTTGGGTTGGAATAGCGCAGGAACTATGATGCATCACTCCAATGGATCTTCACGAGGATCCTCGCGAGGCTTTAATATTTTTTGAGCAGCACGAGAGTCCATTTCTTGATAGATCTTCGTGAGGATCCTCGTGATAGATTTGAGGCTTTTAATCGCGAGCCTCCTTTGATGTTTTGTATCTCATGAATCGGGCAAAAGGCGCGACAACTTTCCTGAAGCTCTCCTATCACTCCACTACGCGAGAACTTATCGTGAAGTCTTGGGGAACATAGTGGGGACTGCGCGAAGCCTAAATTCTTGAATCCTTTGGAGCTTTGTCAGCTACGTGAGGCTTACCTCAGGTCTGGATTCATGGCTCATTCTTCTGAGGGACTTCTGGTGCCAATCATGGGTTCCTTAGCAGGATTTATGGCCTTATTGCACTGCTATTTATTACCTACAAAAATAGCTTAATAAACATTTATTAAAGGGCTAAGGGTCTAATCACAGGTTAAGTTAAGGGGTGAAAAGTGGTACTTTTTAGGTCTTAACACACCCCCAAACCTAATCTTTGCTAGTCCCTTAGCAAAGCTACACTAAAATAACTACAGAAATTAAATGCCACTTTCGTAGGGAGCACGGATACATTTAGTGCATGTACCTAGCCTTTTAAACCCCTAGGTGATCCCTAGTGGAGGAGTGAAGTCTCCTGAGGGTTTTCAGTGAAGACACCCACAAAATTCTCTAGGAGATAGTTAACAAAAGTGCATTATTATCAAGTGAGCAGTCAAGAAATAGAGTTAGTTCACCCTTGAATCAGTAAGAATATAAGAAATTCAAACACCTTGGCTGCACAAAAATTTAAGCAATATAAGCTTCTCATGAAAGCACAACATTTCCAATCAGTTTACACCAGAGACACTACACAGGTGTGTCAACATTGAGCTCATCACTCGATCAAAAATTGGGTTATAGGTCACACCTAATGCATTCAAGATCAGACCCAAAACTCTCCAGGGCATACTCTCATAAAGAATTGTTGAGGGTTTCATTTTCTCTCAAGCTCAAGGGCAGTTACATCCCCCAAATGGGTTTGTAAGCATGAGAATAGGCATAGCTCTGAAGTTCTGGCATCATTGACAGATCCTCACCATAGATTGAACAACTCTCTGCCTCCACATGATAGCTCATTCAACTCTGGATCTCAAGGGCTTTAACTGGGCTGTAATGTGGCTTATGGAGTGGGGTTAAAAAGAATGGAAGGTTGAAAAGGGGTTCAAAATTGAGAAATCAGTAGGTGAAGGAGGTGATTCATGACTTCACCTTCTTTAATTCAGCTCCTTTCATCTTCTTTAAGGTTTTCAGATTTGAAGTGATCAGTTTCTCTTCTTGATTTCGATTTTTCCAATGAAAGTTCCCTCTTGACTCCTCTCTTACTCCTCTTCATTATTGTTTTTGTTTCTTTTTTTTCTTGCATTTTTCTTCTTTTTATTTTATTTTTGCTTTGATGAAATGCCACCTCTTTCTCAGTTGCCATACTGACAGAATTTGAGGTACTTCTTCTTTATTCACGTAATGTTGACCATAGCTAGTCCATCTTCAACTCTTGTTCCTTTACCTTTTGAATTCTCAGAGTGAGGGTAAGGTTAAATCAGATACATAGGTTCAGGTGCAAGTACTCAGGTGTATTTTTAAAGAAATTTAGGATTTAAGGCTCAAAGGGGGTATGGACAAGGGCAGTTGCTTAAGGTTTATCTGTTTAGGCTCAAACTGTCCAAAAGAAGGCCTTGATCCTTTCCTAAGTATCTTGTCATTGTTTTCAATTGGAGTTGCCTAACTTCTAGTGAGCACAGTGACTCAGCCAGTCCTTAGAGCTAGAATAATTTTGCCTTAGTCACTCCTCAAGGAATTTTTTTTTTGTATAGGCCCAAATCTCACTGGTTATGGTCTTCCTTTGAATTCTTAAGTATGTCCTTACCTTTTTCTCTCTCTAATGATTCACTAAGTGCTGATACAAGTGAGTTTCCTTGGTGATCTCATCATGGAAATGTGAAATTTTAAATGTTTGTAATGCCTAAAGTCTGGAAAAAATTTTAAATTTCATTAAATTTCAGATTCTCCAGTGGACATGACCCATTTCCATCTTACTCACCTGATTCTGCTGCACTAAGGTTAACTATTCCATTAGCAGGATCTGCCTGACACACCCCCAAACCTATGAGGAGCAGTGTCCCCATTGGTTCAAAGGTGGGTGTGCAGCAAATTTATGGTCAGAGAAAAGAAAACAGCAAGAATGAAAACAACCAAAAACAGAGAACTTTACAGAATAACAGGAAAAGAAAATTTCATTAAGACTAAAAGATTACAAAAATAAAACTCCTAAGAAGAAAGGAGAGAGGGATCAAGGATGTGGGGGCTCAGAAGGTGGTGGAAGGGGTTGAGTGGAGGGGGCAGGGGATGGGGATGGTTCTACCTTTCGCTGTTTCTTCTTTTGCTGGTGCGTGTCCTTCTCCTCCTTAGCTAGGATCTGCTGAACCTTCGCGTATTCATCCCAGAGGAATTGTAGGGGGTCCGGCTCTTTAGGTGGGGGCGGTTCCAACCACATCGGATAAAATTTGTTAGGCAGAGCATTAGGCTTGTCATCTGTCATTGTTAGGACTAGGGATGGACCACTAGGGTGAGAGGAGAAAGGATGAGATGAATATGAAAGGGACTCCCTGTGTATTTAAAGATGAGGATGGTGGAAGATAAATTGGTGTAATAACAACATCCAAGTTGCCGCAATTAATTAAGAGTGAGTTGGGAAGTGAAAAGTTATAGCAATCAGCGTGGGAAATGACAAATGCATTTGACTCGCGTAGCTGGGCAAGGGGATCGCGAGATAGGAACGAAATCTCGCGATGATGGATGTTGCAGCTTGCAGTGCGTGAGAGGCTCTGCAACATTTGTTGAAGCTCGCGACGGCGTAATAAATACTCTATGTGAATTGCGCGAGAGCTTCCCAAATCTCAATTTGGAATGCGCGAGGGCTTAGTACCAAACAGGGAGTAATTCATGCAGTGCAGCATACTCATCAAAAATATTCAAACAGTATGCATTCAATTCAAAAATCAGTAAATCGCAGAAGAAGAAGTAATCATACCAACCCCACATAAACTCTATCAAACCCAACAGACTCAGACCCCATCGAGACACTACATTTTCCTAAAAACTATTGAAGAAATGAAAGTAGTATAGTACAACATGGACACAACTGTGGGTCAGGTAGATGAAGGGGTCCCTTGAAAATGAATAGTGTTCATAGGGTCGGCCGATTTTTCGAGACAAGGCTTAAGCGTCTGACCATTCACTTTCAAGGTCCTCCCAGATTTGGGATCCTTGACTTCCACAACACCAGATGGGGACACATTTAAGACAATATAGGGACCTTCCCATCGGGAGTTTAGTTTGCGGGGAAAGAATTTTCTTTGGAGTTAAATAACCAAACCTTGCCACTAGGTACAAAGCTTTTTCTCAGTAAGCCCTTGTCAAAGAAAGCTTTGGACCATTCCTTATAGATCCTGGCATTGGCGTAGGCATCCATCCTCAGCTCGTCCAATTCAGACAGTTGTAGGGACCTGTGATGACCAGTAGAAGTTAGGTTCATATTTAAGTTTTTAATGGCCCAATAGGCCTTGTGTTCTAACTCTACTAGGAGATGGCAAGCCTTGCCATAGACCAGTTTGAATGGGGACATTCCAATGGGAGTCTTATGGGCAGTCCTATAAGCCCACAGTGCATCATTGAGCTTATCAGCCCAATCTCTCCTGTCACCCCATCGCTTTCTCAAGGATGTGCTTGATCTCCCTATTGGAAATTTCAACTTGCCCACTTGTCTGTGGGTGGTAGGGAGTAGCAATCCTATGGGTCACAGCATATTTCTTGAGCAAGCTTTCGAAATTCCTATTGCAGAAATGGCTACCTCCATCACTGATAATAGCTCTAGGGGTTCCAAATCTTGAGAAAATGCTTTGCCTTACAAATTTGAGGACCACCTGGTTGTCATTGGTTTTTGTGGCAATGGTTCTACCCATTTGGAAATATAATCTACTGCCACTAAGATGAAATGGTAACCATTAGAAGGAGGAAAAGGGCCCATGAAGTCTATACCCCATACATCAAACAGTTCTACAACAAGGATGGGCTGCAAAGGCATTGAATTTCTTTTGGACAGCCCTCCTAATTTTTGACATCTCTCACATGCCTTGCAGTGTGTATATGCATCTTTGAATAAAGAAGGCCAATAAAACCCACACTGCAGGACCTTGTCAGCTATTTTTCTTCCACTAAAGTGGCCTCCACAAGCATTTTCATGGCACATAGCCAGAATACTAAGGACATCACTTTCGGGAACACATCTTCAGATGATTTGGTCTGCACAGTACTTGTATAGGCAAGGTTCCTCCCGAAAAAAATATTTGACCTGTGAGAAAAACAGGTCTTTGTCCATTTTGGTCCAGTGGGCAGGAATCTTTCCTATAACAAAATAATTCACAATGTGTGCAAACCAGGGGATTAAGGATTGGATTGAAAATAATTGCTCATCCGGGAAGGCATCATTTATAGGACCATCAAGACACTTCTCCAACACAATTCTAGACAAGTGGTCAACCACCACATTTTTCACACCCTTTTTGTCCTTGATTTCGATGTCAAACTCCTGCAGTAGGAGTATCCATCTAATCATCCTGGGCTTAGCATCTTTCTTGGACAATAGGTACTTCAATGCTGAGTGGTCAGTGAAGATTACAGTTTTAGATCCCAGCAGGTAGGATCTAAACTTGTCAACAACACCAACGCCAAGCTCTTTCGCCAGGTATAATTCATCGAAGAAGTGACTTGCTGACATAAGCAATGACCACAGGCAACTTATCCTTTCTTTGGCCCAAGACAACACCTATTGCCAAATCTGATGCATCACACATTAATTCAAAGGCGAGTATAGTCGTGTCCGGTCTGAAGTGAGAGGTAAGGCGACTTTCAAAGTCTCAAAGCCTTTAGACATTCGTCGAGAAGTCGAAAGGCACATCCGGCAGTGTACAATGGCTTAGCAATTTTGCTGAAGTCCTTAATGAACCTCCTGTAGAATCCTGCATGCCCAAGAAAATATCTTATTTGTTTGACTATTTTTGGAGGGGGCAGATTGGCAATGAGGTCAACTTTGGCCTTGTCTACCTCAAGCCCTTCTTTAAAGACTACATGGTCCAACACAATGCCTTGTGTTACCATGAAGTGGCTCTTTTCCCAGCTTAAGACCAGATTGGTCTCCTCACATCTTTGCAAAACTAGGCTGAGGTGTTGTAGACATCGCCAAACCGTCCCCATAGGCGTAAAAAATCATCCATAAAAATCTCCAAAAACTTATCAATCATATCAGAGAATATGGCATACATACACCTTTGAAAAGTGGCTGGCACATTACACAGCCCAAAAGGCATCCTTCTGTAAGCAAAGGTCCCAAAAGGACAGGTAAAGGTGGTTTTCTCTTGGTCTTGAAGATGCACAGGGATCTGGTTGTACCCTGAGTACCCATCAAGAAAATAGTAAAAAGCTTTTCCAGCCAATTTGTCTAAAATTTGATCAATGAAGGGGAGAGGGAAGTGGTCCTTTTTGGTCTTAGAGTTGAGCTTTCTATAATCAAAACTCTGGTCTCCCTGGCTGGTCTCAACTCTCCAGATTCGGTTTTAATAACTGTTATGCCAGATTTCTTGGGCACCACTTGGATAGGTGCCACACAGTTATAATCAGAGATGGGGTAAATCACCCCTGCATCTAGCAATTTAATGATCTCCTTGAGGACCACTTCCTGCATGTGAGGATTTAACTTCCTTTGCATTTCCCTGGAGGGTAGTGATCCCTCCTCAAGATGAATCATGTGCATGCAGATTGATGCATCTATTCCTCCCAGATCTACAATGGTCCAACCAATTGCCCTTTTGTGCTTCCTCAAAACTGTTAGTAATTCCTCTTCCTGCTCATTGGTAAGAGAGGAGGAGATAATCACAGGAAGCTTATCACCTTTCTCAAGGAAGGCATATTTTAATGTTTCTGGAAGCTTCTTGAGTTCCAGATCAGGGGCTTGTTGGGTGGATGGCAAAATTGGTGCATTGGTGGTTGGAGGAAGAGGCAGCAATGTAGGTTTCCAAATGGAATGCTGCACTGAGCCCACAGAAGACTTCAATGTGGTCATGTCTTTTGTTATCACAGTTGGGCTTTCTTCCTCCACCATATCCTGCATTTTAACTAAATTCACGAGGTTGCTCCATTCCAGAAAAGTGGGCAATTCTTCATCCACAATTTCTTCTAGTACATCCACTGCAAAGCTCTCCTCATTGTCCACTTGAGGGTACTTTGCACTATTGTACACATTCAGCTCAACTTTCATATGTCCAAAAGTTACCTCCATAACTCCAGACCTGCACTGAATGCATGCATTGGCAGTGGCCAAGAATGGCCTGCCCAAGATAACAGGTATGGGATTAGTACCTTTGCTGCAGCCCATGTCCAAAACTAGGAAGTCAGCAGGGTAAAAGAATTTCTCTATCCCTACCAAGGCATCCTCAATCATTCCCATAGGCCTCCACTCAGATCTATCAGCCATCATTAGCACAATGGGGGTAGGTTTTAGCTCCCCCAAACCTAGCTATAGATATACACTGTATGGCAGCAGGTTAACACTGGCTCCAAGGTCTAAAAGGGCCTTCCCGATTGTATGGTCTCCAATTATGCAGGGAATAGTGGGTATCCCTGGATCTTGCAACTTCTCAGGCATTGATATGTTAAATACAGAATTCACTTTATCAGTTCCAAAGACTTTTTTGGACACATGGCCTCGAGCTTTTCTCTTTTGGGTACAGAGGTCTTTCGGGAACTTTGCATAGGCTGGGACCTATTTAATTGCCTCAAGCAGGGGCAAATTGATTTTCACCTGCCTGAAGGTCTCTATCATTTCCTCCATCTGGGTATTCTCTTTCTCAAAAGGGACAGGACCACCCAAAGCTTGAGGAAATGGCAGCTGAGGTACTGTTGGTTCCTCAGCTGCTAGCCCGTGACTAAACTTCTATTTTTTTTCTTTTTTCTTATTTTTCTTCCTGTTGAGGCTCAATTACAGCCTCTTTATTTTTCTCCTGCTACAGGGTGGCAGACAATTCTTGGCTCTGTGTTCCAACAAAATCCCCATCACACTCATTCGAATAATCTATGGAAATGACCTCTGCTGGTCTGTTACCCACCTGGTTGTCTATCAGCCTGCCAGACCTTAGGGTAGTGACAACATTGGTTCCCTCAAAACTTGAGGAAGCTTCTTCAATTAAAAACTGACCCTTGGGGTTAGCAACCGACTGGCAAGGCAACCTCCCCTCATCTCTCCTAGCCAAGGCATTTGAAATTTTGCTTATCTGCTCTTCCATTTCATGGATGCTCTGACTGTGAGAGCATCCAGTCTGAGCCAAGGACCCCAAGTTTTGCAATGAAGTCAAGACCTGGTCCTCGAAGGAAGCATTTCTTGGCTGAGGTTGGGGTAAGACCAATTGATTTTGTTGCTGATGGGGCTGCTGCTGGTGTTGGAAATTAGACCTAGGGCCATATCCCTGATTGAACTGCTGCTGTGGCCTTTGGGGTAAGGCCAACATTTGCCGGGGCTGCATATAATTGTCTTGCCTCCACCTCAGATTTCGGTGGTCTCTCCATTGGTAACTAGCATTTTGGTGCTGGTATCCAAATGGCTGTCTGTTGTAGCCACCAGATTGTTCCTGGCCAAAAGATTGCATAGCAGCAGCATATTCCAATACCAATTCAGGATATTGCCCTGCAGATGGACACTCTTCAACTGTGTGCTGTGAGGACTGGCATATTAGACATGCCTCCACCACATGTGCAGCCCCTCTGGGTTGCATCACAGTCAATAATTTGTCAAATTTCTCTGAGAGGCTTGCCATCTGCAGCTGCAGGTCATTATTCTCAGACACCTTATAAACTTTTCCTCTTGACAATGCAGCAGGCCCCACTTTTGACACAGACTCCTGACTAGTTCTTGCCAAGGATAGCTTTTGAAAAGCATTTTCACTGATTACTTCAAACAATTCCCATGCCTCATCAGCAGTCTTGTGCATGTAGGTTCCACCACAAGAGGCATCAACCATATCTCTATTTTTCTCATCAATCCCATTGTAGAAGCTTTGTATAAGCTGCCAGTCTGGGATCTTGTGGTGGGGGCATTGTTTGAGCATTTCCTTAAACCTATCCCTGGCATGGTTAAAATCCTCAGTTGGGGCTTGGGCGAAAGCAAGAATTGCCTTCCTCAACTTGCTAGTTTTGGTCTCAGGGAAGAACTTTGTCAGGAACTTGGTCTGTAGGTCTTTCCAAGATGCAATGTTATTGTTGGAAAGAGTGGCCAGCCAGGTACTAGCCCTATCCTTCAGGGAGAAGGGAAAGAGCCTGAGTCTAGTGGCCTATGGCCCCAAACTAGCGATATTGAATGTGGTGCACAAGGCCAAGAACTGGTCAATGTGCTTGTAAGGGTCTTCCTTGCTAAGCCCATGGAAAGATGGCAGCATTTGGATGATTGCAGTTTTAATTTTATAATTCCCTTGAACATCAGGGAATTGAATGCTAAATGGAGAGTTATAGTCATCCGGAGCATTCAACTCCTTGAGAGTTCTGGGTTGTTCTTCACCCATGGCTACTGTCTCAGATTCAATTGGGGGCTATACTGTGGTGTTCCTGTTCCTTCTAAGTCTTCTACCCCTTTCTAGCTTAGGGTTGAAAGGCTCTAAAGTAGGACTAAGAGATCTCCTACCTAGCATACAAATACACCACCAGCAGGGACAACTCCTTGCAGGCACATTACACTTGACTCAAAGAATTTATCTAACAAATTTACAACTATTTAAGAAAACATAAATTTATAACTATCCTAAATAACTGCTATAGAATTTTCAAAGAAACTAGACTGAGTTTTAAAGGTTAGAGAATTGCAAACAGAGGTAGCTAATCTCCAAATGCAGTCCACTGTCCTTCTCTGCTGCTGTCTAGATCTGCAAGAAAGATTCAAAATTACATTAGCAGTATCAATTATTCACAGCTACAAAGCATACTAACAATATGAAAACTAAGGGTCTACTAATAGATCATCTTATCCCCGGCAACGACGCCAAAAACATGTTGCGAATCCCAGTGTGCTTACTTTATTTGTTGGTGGTAAAAGCAATTTAAAATCAAAGTAAAACAGGGGATGGAGTCAGCACAACTAAGAAATCCTAGACCTGCAAGATACAGGGTCCATTTGCAGCAAGTTTTGATAAGTAAGAGTTTGTCCCACAGGGAAAGGTGATCTATGGCTCCAAGGGAGCTATCTCTAGTAGTCCCTCTAGATCTGACTATAGATCTGGCAGTCCTAAAAGGAAGGGAGTTTAGGGTCACTTATTCTAAATATCCTAAGGCAGCCTAATGAATTAATTACAGAAAGGGTTGAGAAAATGGATGGAGTGTGGGAAAATAAATATAAAAGGGCGAGAAGTATGCTATTGGGTCTAGATCAGAGGAGTTTTGTAACTCAGATTCAGATCTGATGTTATAGAAATCCTGTCCAATGGCTAAATTATCACCACTGAGGAGAAAGAATCCAACCCATCTCTGTGCCATGATCCAATCCCTTAAGGCTATAACCTGTCCACTCAAATGGTCACAGACTATCCCATAGGGGAACCACAGTCCAGAGATGGGTCAAAACAAGTTAATCATTGTAGGCACTACTTCATCCAGGCTGCAAGCTCAAGAATCCATAGGGAACCTCAACCTCTAAAGCTCTATGATAGGACCATGTTAGCCCAGACACATATAACCAGCAAGGGATTGAGTACAACCTTCAATCTAGCTGTCCATTACTTGAGTGGGACTAGAATGGTCCAGTCACAAGCCTACAATCTCCATAACCAGATCAGATCTAACATCTGATGGCAGGTCTATACAAATATAGGGGAGTCTGCCTCTGTACAATCTCCCACAAGGCTATAAGCACATGTGCAGAGAAGAAGAATCCATCTTGGATCCTACGGTTTGGCTTCACCCTAAGGCTATAGCCTGTCCACTTGAATGGTCACAGACTATCCCAAAGGCTATCCTTCTCATAGAGTCCAAAACAGAACAGTAATATTGCTGCCACCACCATGGTCACAAGGCTACCAGCTCAGGCTCCCATGGGGATTTCAGATCTAGTGGGTCCTGTGGTGGGGCCAAGGCTGTATCGGACCATGATAGCCCTGACACACAGGTCACTTGGATCTGAATGGATCCTTAGAATCAGTCCTCCATTGCTTTGAATCACAGCCAAAGCAATGGCGGATCACAAGGCAGCAGCCTTGCACAGAGCAACTCTCATTCACACACATCCCATAAAAGTACATATCCTATTACAAAACATCCATTAAACTAGTTCAAAAATATATACAAAGGCATAGCCAGCAAGTGCTAGACTATGGAGAGAGAGAAAAAGAAAAAGGAAAACTACTTACAACTATAGAAGAACAGTAAAGAAAATGATCTTAGATCCTGTATCAGTGATAAAGTTTGAGCTCCTAAACCTAAACCAAGTTTGGGTTTGTATAGCAGTGGTGTGGCGGCGCATTAGGGTTAGGAAACCCTAATTTTAATGATTCCACATGGCCAAATATTGTTCCTTGGATGCCTCGGGGCACGTGCATGAAGATTTGAGCATGGGAGTGCGTGCCCTAATCCTTGGAAATTCCTAGAAAGTCCTCTGCTAAAGGGATGGAATGTTAAAGTTCAGAGCTTCGCTAGGTAGCCATCATTTCCCAGACTCGTCGTGTGGTAGCTCTGTTCTTCATGTGGTTGAGTTTAACTTTGAAGCTTCAGCTATCGCGAGGTTGGTGCACTCTCGCTAGATTGAGCTTCGCGAGGTTGGGTTGGAATAGCGCAGGAACTGCGCGAGCATCACTCCAATGGATCTTCACGAGGATTCTCGTGAGGCTTTAATAGTTTTTGAGCTATGCGAGAGTCCATTTCTTGATAGATCTTAGCGAGGATCCTCGCGATAGCTTTGAGGCTTTTCTGAACTATGTGACAGCTCCTTTGATGCTTTGTATCTCATGGCAACTAGGCGGCAGCTGCGCGATAACTTTCCTCAAGCTCTCTTATCACTCCACTACGCGAGAACTTCTCGTGAAGTCTTGGGGAACGTAGCGGGGACTGCGCGAAGCGTAAATTCCTGAATCCTTTAGAGCTTTGTCAGCTACGCGAGGCTTACCTCAGGTCTGGATTCATGGCTCATTCTTCTGAGGGACTTCTGGTGCCAATCATGGGTTCCTTAGCAGGATTTATGGCCTTATTGCACTGCTGTTTATTACCTACAAAAATAGCTTAACAAACATTTATTAAAGGGCTAAGGGTTTAATCATAGGTTAAGTTAAGGGGTGAAAAGTGGTACTTTTCAAGTCTTAACAACTGTTTGTGGTTGTCAAGATGACACATGGCATGTCGGATACTCCGTCTAACCTGTTTGGCGAATACTGATGATTGTCTCTTATGGGAGGACTACAGTGATTTGCGAGTCGAGGGAGACAAGTTTTAAAAATATTTGACTTAATCATAGCTAACTATATCTTATAGATGCAATATCGAGTAAAAGAGAGGGGATGATACTTACCTGAAGTGGTGATGCTTACCTGTGTAGCCCGTGATGGGACTAGCGATGTCGTAGTGGGACGTTTGGAGGGGGGTTTTCTTTCTTTTCTTCAATTCTGCTATAGCCGAGACTTGGTGGCCATTGCCGTGATGCAGTGAGTGTTGCGATGGGATGTGAGAAAGTCTTTTCTCTTCCTTCCTGTCATAGCAGATCATAGATGTGATGGGACACTGGGGGTCTGCATTAAGATGTTGGGGTATCATTGGTCGTAGGTCTGATAGGGCATTTGGATCCTAGTGGGATTTTTTTGTGTTTAAGATGTGATGGGACATGGGAGGAGTCCCTCTTCTTCTGTTGGAGTCTAGCAACTGCTGCGTAGCTAGGGCTCTGGGAGGTAGGCTCTCTACTTCTGTGATGGGACATTGGTTGAGCATAGTTAGCGATGGGATTTTTAGAAGGTTTGACTCTATGCAGGTTCCATGATGAGGATTTCAGGGCGGTGTGATTGATGTCGGGGTTGCAAGACAAGATGAAGGGGCTGTGTCGCGATGGGACATGTGTGACAAGATTGAGTCGTAGTTGCATCGTGAGGGGACATATTCATGGATGTATGGCAGGGTTGTATCTAGATATTTCAAGTAGTGACATTTGCGATAGGATGTTGATAGGTTTGCGAGATAGGTGCGTCATATTTCTTTCTTCGGCTGATTTTGGGTTATATGAGATCACGTTGTGGTTGCGCCGTTACTGGACTCGTCTTTGACTTTGGTCATGTGCCTATGCTTTGGGAAGGTTTGCTTTTGGCTTTTCATGATGGGATGTGTGGTGGCATAGCTGATTTAGGCCAATGAGCTTAGATATTGGGATGACATTGTATGTGTGCATCTTATCATGATGGGACATGCGTGACAAGGTTATGCGATGGGATTCTCCCTCTCCGGTCGGCTCATGATGGGATGAGGGAAGGTGATGGTGTCACAATAAGGTATGTATGTCTTGTCGCAATAGGACCAGGGGCGCGGTCAATGTTTCCTATAAGGCTATGCGATGGGACATAAGAGAAGAATCTTGACCGAGATGGGATAAAAGGTGTGAGCACACAGATTATGTCTAAAGTTGGGTATTGTGTGCTTGGTTTCGGGCGTTTAATCGAATTGCACCCTTGTTTTCAGGCGTGCAATTGAAAGTTTGAAGGGGTTGTTTACGCATTTGGATGTCTGCGTGTGATTGGCTTACACGCTCTGTCATAAGTGTGTAATTCAAACTTCACCAGGTCACTGTGTGCGGGACCTTTTGTATTACGCGGTTTAAATGGGTCGTGTAATAGGGTTAAGCAGTTTATAATTGGTGCGTGATCGGAGCATCACGCCGTCTGCACGGGCGATGGTTTTATTACACGCTCCATTCAGGGTGTGTGATTTAATTTGTGCGTAGTTTTCTCTGCACGTGATTGAGTTGTGTGCCCATTTTCTGGCGCGTGATTGAGTCCGTACTCTATATAAGCAGTGAAGTCTTCATTTCTTTTGCATCCCTTAGTTTAGTCTCGAGTTTTACCTTTTTTGAATCCTTTATGCTCAGGTATTCGTGTTTCTATGATATTGGGTGATTCGATCGTCTGATTGTGATGTCATTTCTTTCGATATTTGTGATTTCACATGATCTTCGTCCGGAGGTGATGCTTGGGGATGGCATTATCTGAGAATGGGCGGTATTGAGAAAGAGGAGGCTAGTCTTCACATCGCTCCCTTTTAGGGAGCAGTGAAGGCAACGTTGAGGAGGTGGCGGTGGAGGAGGTGAAGACGGCAGAAGAGAAGGTGTTACGAGTGGAGGGATGTATTCCCTAACCAATGCTCCACCTCTCCTTTTAAAGCTTCTGATTGGACGCTCTGCTCCTTGCTTTGTGTCCATTTCGAGTCTCTAGTTTTCATTTTGGATTGTAAGTTAGGTTCTAGGTTTTTGTTTTGGGTTGTATATTCAGGAGGTATGCCTCCGGTGATATTGTGTAAAAATATTTAAGTTTTACTATGTAACTTTGAGGAATTTGGATTTTGTCATGGTACAAGCATGAGTTCCAAGTTTAGGATTTTAAGGTTTGTTTGTCTTAGTCTAATGCTTGATGACATCTGGTTAGAAATGTGAGTTTGAGTTTAATTTATGGACATTCTAGATGGGGTTAGGTGTTTTAATCCTATTGGTCCATCTATTTTGGGAGGATTTGTATTTTGGAGGGGTAAGTGTTGTCCTTTTGTTGGTTGCTCTAGGCTTGTTGTAGATTATTGTTCTTTTCTAGGGGGTATGTGTTTGGTTTAGATTTAATTAGATTGAAAGGGTTAAAAATTGTGACACTTCTCACTTTGTGGTTTAGGAGGTATAGTTTTATAAATACATGCCAAAGGCTTTGGATTTTATTTTGAATTTTATTTCAGGCTTATGATTAAAAGTTTGGGGCATTTTTTTGTTTTGTTTGAGATCTAGGGCATTTTTTTTCTCATTAATGTCTTTTCTTCCTTTCTATTTTGTATCTTGGGTATTGAACTCGAAGAATTATGAATTATTAAGTGAATTATTGGGAATGGACGGGATTGAGAATTCAAGATAGTAGTCGAATTGCTACCATGCTAAGGGAAGTGATGGAGGAGAAGAAGGCGGTGGAAAGGAAACCGAGAAAAAGGGCTGGGTCAGAGTTCTCGTGGCCGATGCTAATGATTCCTCGGTAGGGTCTGTGGATTGTTCTTTTCCTAGCCTTCCCTGTTATGCTTTCTAAGGTAGGTTTCCATATGTGTGCCCCACAGATCCTGGGTGGCTTTCCATGAGCCACTCGTTCATTCCTGCTAACTCAGGAGGGGAAGATGGGATTCTTGTTAGAATTCGTTCAAGGTTTGTTTCTTCTCCAGGCCTCTCCAGGATCTCTTGTTTCTCAAATAAATCTGGATTCGGGCATTGCCTAAACGTGTTGATTTTAAATTTCTTGATTTAAGTTATATATTCAGAGGGTATGCCCTCGGTGTATTTTGTAATGATTTTATCTATTTATGAAGCGATCATGTTTTTAATTTCATTTATGGTTACTTATATTTGGTGAATTTTTTATTTGGTTTACTTTGTGGCTAACTTTACTTATTTTGAGTGTGATATTTTGTTTTTTTGGTTTGGTTCAGTTTGGCTCAGTTTAGGTGTATAAGTGATTTGCTTTGGGGATGTTGGGGGGCACTTTTTGGTTTTCGGAGTGTGTATTATCTAAGTTTGGAATGTTTTCAGATTTGCCTTAGCAAGGGTGTGGTTTGGGTTGGTAATTAGTGTTTGAAATCTCCTAATTTTAGGCCTTGGGTCTGTTGTTTTGGGAATATTATTTTGTGTTTAACCTGGGGAATTACGCGCTTTACCTCGGGCGCATAACTAAATTAAGTGTCAGCATGAGCGCACGCGTTTGAAAGGCTCAGAGGGTCATCACGCGCCACTGCTCTGTCGTATAACTGAATTAAACGCGTTGTATGGGATGCGGCATTAGGGAGACGCCTAGTCACTGTGTGGGTGACCTTTGGCATTTATGCGCCGTGGTGCAGGCGCTTGATATAATTACACGTCTGGCTTGCGGCATGCAACCGGGGCATCGGGTTATTTCGAACGGGTGACGATTTGTTTACGCGCTCAAGGTTGGGCTTGTAATTGGGATTATGCGGGAATCTTGTGGAGCGTATTTTTATTAAGCGCGTCAGTCCAAGTGCGCAATTTGACCGCTCTCACTATATACTTCAAAATTCTTCATTCTTCCCGCGCTATCCATTTTCATCCTCAATTCTTTGTTTCCTTATTTCCTTGTGCTCTAATTCTCTTATTTTCGTGATATCTTGTGATTCGACCGTCCGTTTCAGGCACCATTTCTTCCATTCTTTATAGTTTTTTGAGCTCTTTCTTCTATGATGGAGTCTGGGGGTAGTGATCAGTTCTATGGGACTATTTTGGAGGTCAAGCAGATGCTGGAAGCAGAGATCAGTGAGTCTTATGAGGTTCGAACTTGTGTTGTTGTCGTGGAGGAGGATGTCAGGGCGATGGTTAGAGAGGTGGTACCAGAGGGTGACCTGGTGGTGGTCAGGGAGGAGGTACCCGAGATTGATCAGGGTGCAACAAAGGATGAGGGCACTGAGGATGAAGCTGAGAGAGCTGAGGATGAGGAGCATCAGGGTGAGGAGCGTCAGGCTCACACACACTTCTCGCTGGAGGACTTCTTCACTCGAGGCTAGGTAGGTACCCGTGAGCAAGAGTTCCTTCGCTTTCCTAGGCATTTAGGTTGTGACATAGACTTATTAGGATCTAGAAACCCTTTTAATTTATGTCGAACCTACATTGATTATTGACTGTGTGCCCATTCATGCATCATGACTGCATTTAATGATAGGTCACGTTTTTGTTTTGTTGTTCCTATCATATTTTGTGTGCTTGTTATGAACTGTTACTGTGTGTTTTCTTATACATTATTTGCTTTTAGCTCTAGGTCTGCTTGTCTCTCTCATTGTAGGTATGTGTGTTAGTCTTATTATATTTTTACTTCTTTTTTATTCGGTACAAACCTCCACAGCTGGCTATCAACTCGGCATGGACCGAGTCTCATACTTGGTATCGTGCCTTGCCGGAGTTTCAGCGAATGCGATTGGTGTCTTTTAGCTTTTATCCGATCTTGGAGTTGGAGCCTTTTCAAGTCGAACGTGGTCTGATCACAGTGATTCTGGAGCATTAGGTGCTTCTCTTTCTGGTTGGTATGTTGCTGTCGACTCCAAAGGACTGGGTCGGCATCACTGGTCTTCGTTTCAAGAGTGAGCCGATTATGGGGCTGATGGCAGGAGATTATGTGGGAGTGTGCAAGGAGATTTTGGGTGTCTCGTATAGATCTAGTGGATCGGGGCTAGGGGTAGTTTGAGTCACTTGGTTCTTTGACACATTTGCCAGTGGCTTCGTCCCTCCGAGGTGTCATTCGAAGTTTAGGGCATCTTTCAAGGCGCGTTGTGTGGCGATGGTGGATCAGGAGCTCATGGTTGAGCCGGGGTTGGCTGCAGATAGGGTACTTCGAGCATTCTTGATGCATTTCTTTGGTGCGGTACTTTTCTCCTCTTCGACTCGAGGATGTGTCACCGAGTTGTTTTTTATGCTTCTCAGGGACTTGGATCAAGTCCCTACCTATGCTTGGGGTACAGCCGTATTGGCACATCTCTATGAGAAGATTTATCATTGAGGGCGAGGTGTCGCGGTGATTGGAGGTTTCCTCCCCTTCCTTTAGGTGAGTTTTAATTAATTGGTGTCATAACGTCTTGGGTTTTTCTTTTTACTTTTTTTTGCTCTTTTGGTCATAGTAGCTATTCAGCATTTCCCTTTTTTTTTTCTTTGCTCTCTAGTTTTGGGCATATGATCACTTTGCCTTTCTTCGTCCATGGGTCTTGACAGAGATTACGTTCACGTTTTTGTGGATGCATGTGTGGAGGATGGAATTAGGTCATCATCGTTGGTCTTCGGATCTTTAGACTGTGCAAGGTCTTTTTAAGGATATGCATGCTTAGCAGGTAGGTGTTGTTTGTATTGTCGTTACATTTTCTCAGTTTGGTGCATTTGTTTCTCGCGTTTCAATGTTTATTAACAAGTTTGCGTATTGGTTTAAAGGTGATTTGGAGGCCTTATGCAGCTAGGGAGGATGCCGATGTGTCAGTGATTTAGTTTGGCTAGACTTTCTTTGATGTGGACATATGGGCCCATTGTTTTGATAAGGTGGAGAGGATCCACCTATCTCGAGTGGTACGACAGCTGGGGCTTGCTCAGGGAGTTGCTCCGGAGATTTGCCATAGAGTGGCGAAGAGGATAACCGGTCCCCTAGGCCGAAACTTTGCGAAGAAGATGGCTATACAGATGGAGGATTTTAGGTCTGGGGGGACTAGGGTGATTGGGGCACTCGATGAGGCGGAAGCCCGAGAGTTCGCGAGATGGTTCAGGCCGCTGGGTGGCGGGCGCTTATTTACGTGCCCCTTTTATGGGAGTGGTTCTTTTGCGGTCAGGGGTCCTGAGTCAGAGTCGACGTTGATGGAGCGATTGGCCGCGTTAGAGTAGGGCCATCTCATTGCAGGCATTTGCGGAGCGTTGGATGCCCTTCATAGGGCGACGGAGCAGACGGGGTGCGCTCCTCATCCTAATGAGGAGATGCTGCATTCCCTAGCTAGCTCAGTTGCTCAGGCTAGGGCAGCAGAGGATGAGCTGAGAGTTCAGCTGGCGGAGACTCGACGGTCTCTAGCGAGTGTACTTGTTTACGACTTTGGTTTATTTCTATCTCTAGTCATCTTAGTTTAATGGTCTTTTTTGGTTCTTGTTTATTAGATTGAGAGAGAGAGCGAGGTCGCCCATTAGGCGGCATTGCTCTAGACTTATCATAGTCAGCAGCTGGCTGACCGAGAGGCGGCGACTAGCCTACGTTCTGAGATTGATCAATTGGTGAGTGTTGGTAATGTGTTTATTTTAGTGGTGGATTTTTTTGTTTGTTAGATATGATGTGTTACTTGGTACTTGCAAAGAGCAGAGCTGGCCGCTGCTAGAGGTTCTTCTCTGACATTTGATCTGTCTTTAGTTGCTTCTTCGAGTTGGGAGGATCCAGCGATGGTTCAGCTCCGAGCTGAGCTAGATTCTTACGTAGTTTACGGTTTGCTAATATCATGCATCATGTCTTCTTAGCGCCGTCTTGCCGAGGATCTCCAGATGAGAGAGGTGACTGTTGCTTTTCTCCGTCCGGAGAGTCAAGTATGATTTGTAGTTTATTGGTGTTTTACTTCGTTCGTTTGTATCTATGTCTGAGAAGCTTTATATATGTCCATGCTATCTTTATGTAGGTCATTCCTGACTCTGTTTCTAGGGCTCCTCCTTAGGCATCTACTCCAGTTCCTACTCAGGTATGTTTTAGTTATTGTGGTCATAGTTATTATATTAGTCATAATGTTTTCTGATGTATCTGTTTGTTTGCATTGCAGCTGCCCACATTTGTTGTTCCTTCTGTGCTGCCTGTCGATCCAGTGACCGCTACGACGGTTGAGTGCCTTCTTGGGGAGAGGGTGGATATGGTATGATACTCTTTTTTTCAAAGTTTTTCCTTACAAATGCTTGTATATATATATATTGGTTTTCTTTCACTTGGTATGGTTACGCAGGTTCGTCAGCATGAGGAGGCGTGCCTAGAGGCTCTGCGAGCGAGTGCCACTCCTGAGGCGAGACGGATCCTTGGGGACATGCAGAGCCACGAGGATTTGCTTGTCAAGATGATGGTTGCGTGAGAGACTCTGGTTCAGGCATTGGAGGTGCCGCGTCTGACGACGCGGGCAGAGATGCAGGCGACCATAGATCGGCTGTAGTATCGTCTGACGAGGAGTGAGTGGGATGGTTGGTCAGCTTGCTGGATCGTAGTCGAGGGCTATGAGTTCCTCGGTTGGGCAGCCTCATCGTACGACACATGATCATGTCAGGGATTATGTTTGTGAGGATTCTATTATTCAGGAGTTTTTTGCTGGGTATCCTACTCATTCTCGATCAAGGCGGTCCACTAGTCAGCTGAGTGAGGGAGGTTCAGTTGCGGGGCCTCCTCGTCTACAAGTTCTGCGGACTCCGAGTGCCAGGATTGTGTTTTCGACGGATCAGTCTATGGACCTCTGGGTTGATGATACTGGGGATAGTGAGCGACCATCCCAGTGGCAGCATAGGGAGTAGGGGTGTAAAGTTTTCCTTTCTTTTGTATCATTATCATTTTTGTGCCATGCTCATTGTATATGCAGGGGGTATGCCCCCGGTGACGGATGTAAAAGTAAATTTTGATATATATATCTTTTAAAACAATTTTTCAGTTCAGATGTACCTGTGTTGGATCCTTTTCTTTTAATTACCTCTTGTATTTGCCCTTCGCTTCTAGTGCCGTCAGTTGTCATCAGGACTTGGATGCTTCCTGAGCTAGCCCGGTGGTGGTTGAAGGTTTCTTTGTATCTTCACATGTAAAGGCAAGGCTATCAAGAATTTTTATTCTCCCCCTTGCTAGTTGTCAAGGGGGGCGAGTGTCTCAGACCAGGGTCTAGTAGTAAAAGATGGATATATGCTCCCTCTTTGTTTTTTTTTTATTTTTTTTTTCTTCCTTTTTTTTTCTCTCATTTTTTTTTTAGAAAATGAAAATAATGCAACAGGGAAAGTAAATAACTAAAATAATAAAAATGCCCCAGTGTAGGAGCGTGGTAGGAATGGCAGTGTAGTATCTCCCATAGCATTCTCCGGATGGTGACTTCGTTACTCTGCATCTTCTTTATAGGCAAGTCGATGCTTCTAAGGTGATTCTCCTTCTGAAAAAAATGCCCAGTGTCTAGATGCATTGAAGCCTTTTTTTTGGGTTTTTAGATGAGCACTTTGGGTCTATAAGAAGCCATGGGTATTTGGTGAGTTAGTTTTGAAGAAAAGTTCATCAGTACTGTAATTGAACTAGGAGAGGTTGTTTTGATTATGTCAGTTGTATACCAGGTTCTACCTTTGGGTAGTGGTCATCCTATCCCATGGTTATTATCAGGGAGGGTGTGATAGATATAGTAAGTGATTGCATCAATCGTCATTCATTGGTTTTTGGTTTCATTCCTAGGAGTATCCTGGAAGGCTTTCGATTTATCATCCGAAAAATAAAAAAAAAGTGGAAGAGAGGTAAGGCTCAGTGATGTGGAGAGTAGTTTGTATCGAATGCTTTCCAAAAGAGATGAGTAACAATCTTATTCGCAGAGGGGTATGAGGAGCCATGATTAAGCTCCCCGTCATGTTTCGGTACCATCAAAATCTCACATTCTATGGTTAGCAGGAGTATGTCCTCCTCTCGCCACCTTACGACGACATCTAGTAGTATGAGGACATCAGGGATTCTCTCGCACTTGCTTATACATTCCTAGTAATTC
This sequence comes from Chloranthus sessilifolius, assembly GCA_021018995.1. Classification (NCBI taxonomy): domain Eukaryota; kingdom Viridiplantae; phylum Streptophyta; class Magnoliopsida; order Chloranthales; family Chloranthaceae; genus Chloranthus; species Chloranthus sessilifolius. The sequence continues at coordinate 54,435,089 of CM037594.1, forward strand.
ATGGCCTGCTTATTCTTCCCTGAGCTCATTGATTGGTTCATTCACCGTATTTCTCTCACTCAATTTTTTTTGGATATATATATATATATTTATTTATTTGAAAGCAACCTGTTAACATAAGAATGGTGAGTTTTAATTGAACCTAGCATCTTCATTTTTTTGTACTCTAACGTCTCCAATGGCGGGAGAAGGGGGATGAGAGTCGGGTGTTACTTGAATTTTTGAAAGAGGTTAGGTATGTCACTAGTCCTTTGATCAATTTGTCTGAATAAGAAAGTGGGCAATAAATTGGAGGTCTTAAGGATATTCTGAGACTTAAAGGCGTACGACCAATGAACGGGTCGTGGTGACTACAGGGGCGGCAAGTATAAGTATCCAACCACTGGATGTGATGATCACAGGGCTAAGGGTAATATTTTCTAAGGTACATGGCATTCCAAGGACTAGGGAGTTCTTCCCCATCTTAGTTTGCCAGTTTGTATGCATTCCCAGGGTATGCAGCTATTATAATATAAGGGCCTTCCCAGCTTGGTTTCAGTTTTCCTTTTGGATGGGCGTGCTTGGAAGGCATGATTTTCTTTAAGACTAGTTCTCCATTATTAAAAGTTAGTTCGAGGACTTTCTTATCATAAGCTCTGGCCACTCTCCTTTGATATACCTAAGCATGATTAGCTGCCCTTAGACGTGTTTCATCGAGTTGCTCTAACTGCGTGAGTAGGGCAATTCTCCTCTCATCTAAGGATATCTCATCATCGAGTTGAATCCGTGAGGTTGGTACTTGTGTCTCATATGCTAGGACTATCTCCATCCCGTAGGTAAGGAGGTAGGGAGTTTGGCCAGTGGCTGTACGAATAGAGGTCCTATAGGCCCAGAGTGCTTCTGGTAGTCGTTCGGGCCAGTCGACTACATTGCTCATCTCTACTGTGTGTTTTAGAATTCGAATCAGTATTTTGTTTATAGCTTCTGCTTGTCCATTTCCTTGAGGGTAGAAGGGTGATGAGTGGCGTAGATCGACACCGAACTTCTTGCATAAATTCTTCATCTTCTCTGCGATGAACTGTGGTACGTTGTCAGTGACAAATATCTTAGGTACTCATAACCTGGTGATGATATTCTAAATAATAAACCTCACTAGTGTTGAAGCATTGATTCTGATGTAAGATTCAGCTTTTGCCCATTTGGTGTAGTACTCGATTGTCATAAGTATGAACACGTGCTTGTGAGTGTTCCCAACTGTGTCTGTGAAAGGTTCGATGATATTAAAGGCCCACATCAAAAATGGCCACGGCGAGGTCACAATGGTTAATGCAACTGATGGAGCTTTGATAAGTGTGGCTGTTCTTGGCATTGTTTGTAGCTTTGGACGTAGAGGTAGCTATCTCTTATAATCGTTGGCCAGAAGTTACCTTGTCATATGATTTGATTGGCGAGTCTCTGTCTACCGGCGTGGGCACCGTAGGCATTGGCGAGTGCTTCTTGAATGATGTATTATCCTTCGGCGATTATGACGCATCATAGTAATACTCCTTTGGTGAAGGCTTCTTTGTATAATATTTCACTGAGTATGTAGAATCGGGCGCATCGGTTCCTTATAGTCTTCCGCTTGATCGTCGTGGTATATGGAGGAACGTGTTGATGCTTTAGGAAGTTCTAGATGTCACAAGACCATGGCTGTCCGTCATCGGTTGATCATTTTTCAAGCCCGAATGTGGTGACTACAGTTTTTGCCTTGACGTGATTTTTTGGAGTGATTGCTTCATTTGGTCCCATGCTCGTGGGGAGGACTGGTAATTCTCTCTTAACGGTCCATGCTACCTCGTGGGCGGATATTGTCAGCTTTTATATGAAGAAGGTCTTGGTACTTTGTCCGATAGGTATTTGAATGACCAAGGCTAACGTGGCAAGGGAGTCTGTGAGCTCGTTCTCTAATCTAGGGATGTGCGTGAAAGAGATTCTTTCAAATTTCTTTACCAAATATTGAGTGGTTTCTAGATATTCCATCAATCTCCTTTCCTTGGTCTTCCATTCTCCTATAACTTGTGAGATTACGAGCTTAGAATCACCGATGGTTTTCAACTGTTTAACGCCTAATTGTAGTGCTGCTCATAGTCCAGCTATGAAAGCTTCGTATTTCGTGACATTATTAGTGATAGGGAAGTCTAGTTGAAAAGCCTTAGGTATGACAGCTCCTTCCGGGATTAGCAGAACTATCTCGATGCCTTTTCCTTTGTGATTTAGAGCACCATCAAAATAAAGGGTCCAGGACGCCTTATCAGGCTCTTCATTAAGAATTGTGATTAGGTCTTCATCGGGGAAATCCGCGTGTATGGGTTCATTGCTAGAGAGTAGGAGATCTGTAAGGTAATCAGCGATTGCTTGTCCTTTGATCGACTTCTACGTGACATAAGTGATGTCGAATTCTTGCAATAGCATATGCCAGCGAGCGATCTTTCCTGATGTTGTAGACTTTTCGAATATGTACTTTAGAGGGTCCATTCGGGCTAGTACTAGTATCTTATGTGCTCCGAAGTAATACTGTAATTTTGTTGACGCCCACAATAATGTGAGGCTGGTCTTCTCCATTGAAGTGTATTTTCATTCGTACTCGACCATCGTCCTACTATGGTAGCGATAGTATTGGCGGGTTAAGGAGGTACTTCTTATTATTGTCGAAGGCTTGCTAACACTGGTCATCCCATTTGTACTCAGTTCCTCCTTTAAGTAGTCTATAAAAAGGATCGCATCTATCTGAATGTTGAGAGATAAATCTCCTGATGAATTGCAATCTTCCTATCAGGCCTCGTAATTCTTTGATATTACTGGGAGGTGGCATCTCAAGGATGGCTCCGACTTTTGCAGGGTTGACTTCAATCCCTCGCTTGCTGACTATGAAACCGAGTAATTTTTCGGAGGTGACTCCGAAGACACATTTCTTTGGGTTCATTTTTAGCTGATACTTTTTAGCTCTTTATAGCACTAGTCGAAGTGCTTCAACATGTCCTGCTCGCATTTGAGACTTCACTAATATGTTATCAACGGACCTCTACACATTTATGCATCATATCATAAAAAATAGCCATTATGGCACGTTGATACGTGGCTCCTGTGTTCTTGAGACCGAAAGACATGACGACATAGCAGTAAGTTCCTCATGGTGTGGTGAAAAAAGTCTTCTCTTGGTCGAACTCTGCTAATTTGATCTAATTATACCCAAAGAAACCATCCATAAAGGATAGTATCTCATGTCCAGCGGTGCTGTCGACTAGAGTGTCAATGTGCGAAAGTGGGAAGTCGTCTTTTGGGCATGCCTGGTTGAGGTTTCGGAAGTCAATGTAAACCCAAACTCTGCCATCTTTCTTAGCGACAGGTATTATCATGGATCAAAATTTCATTCGATACTGGTACATATCAGACGATACATATCGGTATCGGAGGTGGGCGATACGGTACATTAAATGCACCGTATCGCCCTTTTGTTTGGCTGATACCGAAAGATACATTCAATGTATCATCCGATATTTTATTATTTTGATATGTATCGTCCGATACATACCAATTTTGGGCTCGAACGATACCAATTTTCTGGCATTTTAATCCATGGGTACTATATTGGCAACCCATTTGGGGTAGAGGACGACTCGGATGAATTTGGCTTTGTGTAACTTGTCAACTTCCTCTTTAATTTGAAGGGCTGTTTGTGGATGAATCCTTAAGAGTTTTTGCTTAACAGGCTTTGCATCGGGTTCCAAGACAAGACGATGTTATACTAAACTTGGGTTTAGACCAGGCATATCTTCATAGGACGATGCAAAGGAGTCGAGGTGTTCTTACAGGACTTGTATAGTTTGTTGACGTTCCTTGGTGTTGAGCGTTGCTTTAATTAGTAGCTTCTTGTGACCAACAAGGAGACTTTTCTCCTAAGATTTCTATCCCCTCTTTCGCACGAAGACGTAAGCCATCCAGGCAAAACAATAAACCAGGGATCATACCAAAGGAGATACTTCATGACTTTCAGAAGAGAATCAATAGCCTTGATCTTAACCTTACCAAAGATCTCTCAGTCATAAATTATGCTGATGAAGGATTACCTTTCGCAAAATCAAATCCCCAGTATAGAAATCTTACAGTGTGAGCTTACCGAGGATGAAGAAGGAACACTAATCACTGAGGAGGCATGGGTCTTCGAATTTCCTATATCACATTAATCATTTCATCTTCGAAGAAGCTCTGGAGATCATAATCGGTTGAACTATCTTCTTTTCAGTTACAACACAATTGCTCTTCCTGTCGAGGGTGACCTCCTTGGGGATCCTCAGGAGTAGTGAACTCTCTCCCTTGAACTACATAGTATGTTAGGATGAATACGCATGTTCGACAGCGAGGCTGGTAATGGAGAAAAATGCAGGGAGATTCTCAAGGGCATTCCCATCCTTTTGAGTCAGAGTCAGGGCTGGTATCAAACTCATCTTCTTGATCTGACAATGCCTGAATTCCTTGGTTGGCCTGCTCTGCTAACTCGAGTGTAGGGAGGTCTATCCAGTAGTCCTCGTCATCACTCGGAGGGGGTTGCCACTCTTCCTCGAGAGATTTTCAGAATATTTGGAGTTGTGGTGCATCTGGGGATGGAGGAGTATCTAGTTCGAATTGTTCCTCAAACTCAATAAGTGCGATGTGATCATTTTCCATGATGGTGGTTTACCGAACTTCTTGTAAGAGTGCCCTTTCGCGCCGTATCAAGATAGATGCACACAAGTTACAATATGACATTTTTGGATAAGGGCACCGGTGAGGGCACTGCAAGTGATGGAATATAGGTCAATAATCAAATTTTCTGTCATAATCTGGATTTGTGTTTTGGGAGAGATTAACTTCTTCAAGCAATTTTAGATGTTCTGCCCTTAGGAGGTCTTCTAGTTCTATGTTGGTGAGGTTTCTCCAATAGTCTTCTTCTTCGCTTGACATCGAGAGCCAGTCATCCTCTGTTGATTCCCGCTACTCTTCATCTTCTAGGGTCGCGATATGAAAGTCCTCTTCATTGGTCGAATCCCAGTCTTTAATGTGTGGCCCAGGTTTGGGAGGCTCTTCTTTCACGGATTCCTCAGTATCGAATAATGGCCTGACTCCCTCAAGTGGTTTGTCGACATCGTCATTTAGATTTGTTAACTCATTGACTGCTTTAGACATTCATTCAATTCCACTTCTTGGGATTTACTGAAGGACACTTCCTTCTGCCTTGGCATATATGCTTTCTCAATGGTCCCGTAAATGGAGTGGTCATATAGAGAGCATTTTGGTGAGGTAGGGAACAAGTCGGCTTGTGGGCCGTCCGATTGGTAACCTAACCCTATGTGTTTGTGTATTTTCCTTGAGATGATAGTCCCTACACGTCCTTGCTTATTTTTACCGAGTCCGGTGTGGGGGATGTACCCTAGCTAATACATAAGGTCCCAACCTTTTGTCACAGTTGGGCTGATGTCGTAGAGTTTGGCGAGGTCTAGGCCAACCTCTCTTCTCATTAATTTTTATTAACGCATTGGGGGAGAACTAGGAGGGATAGGGGGATGGACTTCTATAATGGTTGCCTCATCGGGGATTCGGGTCTTCTGAATATGGCCTGTGTTTAACACGGAGTCATGGGCTAACAGAATACTTGCCGCGTAATCAGTATCCATCTCATGGAGGGGTGCATTAGTGTATATATGGACAATGGAGTCCTCATACAGGAATTTGACGCATTAGAGGTATGTGGATGTGACAGCCTTCATTGACTCTAACCATTTTCTTCCTAAGATAAGATTGTAGGTACTGAAGGAATCAAAAATATGGAAAGTGACGTCTTTTATTACAGGTCTAAGGCAAACCTGGAGTTTGATAGTTCCTTTGATGAAATGATACAAGCCGTCATCAGCTATAAGAGATAGTGCTGAGGGCCTGACATCCTGCTCTGTGTACTTGAGCATCTTTAACGTTGTGATAGGACAAATATTGAGTCCTGCTCCTATATCGACCAATGCATGGGGTACGGAGAATCCTCTAATTATGACCATAAGGTATATGGGAGCTGAACATCCCCGAAGTGACTCTTTAGGCATGTCTGCATTCGTGAAAGTGAGTGTCAAAAGTTGTGCCATGATCGAGGTGATTTGATGTAGCTCATCTAATTTCATTTCCTCATCCACTTGCGTGTCTTCAAGTGTCCTTATCAACAGTCAGTGATGGTCAGGCGATTTCTTGATGAGTTCTAGTATCGATATTTAGGCCTAGATCTTTTGGAGATGTCGTAGGAGGTCATATTCTTGTCCTGGCTCGAGTGCAATTTCTTGGCCTGGCCGATGAGCCTTAGGGACGGGTGGTTGAAGTGGTTGAGGTGCGGGGATTGGTGGAGGGATAATGTGAGGTGGGAGAGGCGAGTTAACTTCTTTTGCTCTCACATTCCCCTCTGGTGGTTGTGCATTCACGGACTCCTTATTTTAAGGAAAAGGCAGAGGTGGATAGTTGCTTCCTGACTTAAGGATCGGGTGAGTCGGTTGTTGATCGAGCCTGGTGTTGCTCGACGTTGATGTTTCTATGAAGTGAGTGAAATTCAAGGACGGAGTGCATACTTGCACTGTGCCTCTCTTAGGTGGGAGGTACTATGTGTAATCTTCCTCTTCTAGGAATGCAGAGACCAGTGTCTCACACGTGTCGGGATGTTCTTTTTGTTCACTCTCTTCTACGTTTAGCAAATACTCAGTCCTTATCTCATCTTCTTGGCTTGGGATCTTTCGGGTGACACTGTCTACCCATGCGGCAATTTAGGCTACAGTTTGAAGAACATGATCTTCATACTTTGGTTCTGAATCGGATGAGGGAAGCGGCCATGGTGTTGGTTTAGGATTTGGAGGGTTGAAGGTTCTGGTGGGTGACTATGGAGGAATGGTCTTCGGGCCCTAAAGGAGTGGACTCGTATCTGAGTAAATTTTAGGTATGGTGGTGGGCTCGGCGGGGCGATTCGGGTGATCAAGGCCAAAGGGGTGCAGGGGTGGAGGAGCTCCCACGAGGGTGGCAAGAGTGTTAGAAGGTTGGAGGCGAGTGATTACGGTGGAGGGTTGGAAAGAGGATTAACTTGGGAGATCCACGGTGGTGACCTGGGCTGGTGTTCCTTGGTTATGGTTGGGCATGGGGTTATTAATGATTTCTAAGTTCTATTGGGGTTGACTTTTGTTAGGATTAGGATTCCTGATTGCTTCCTAGTCAATTTGGTTTCAATCATTCATGTCATAGATTACATCCCAGAGGACCCAACAGTCTTCCAGATTGTGTCCTGCATATCGATGAAATGTGTAAAACTTGCTGTAGTCTAGATTTATCAGCCATGGTCGGGGTCTTTCCTATAGGAATCGGAGGAGATTCTAAGTGTTAAGTAGACGAAAGATGTTGGGGATTATATCAGGTAAAGGGGGATAGTGTTCCCATCTAGATGGATAGGGGCCTCTAGATTGGTTAAAATTTTGTGGTGGGGGTACATTATTTTAGCTCTGCATGTGGGCCGATCGATTCTGTGTTGTATTCTAATTCTGGTAAGCATTGGGGTATTGGCTCCTATTCTGGTATTGGCCCTGATTCTGGTTCTGGCCTTGGTTCTGGTTCGCATATCTTTGTTGATTCGCTCCTAGATTTTGGCTTGCGTACCATTACTGATTTTAATTCAGCCCAAAATTTCTCAGCTGAAAGTTTTCGTTCCCAGAGTTCTATCCTTGATTGACAATGATGTTAACCTGCTCAGTTCTTGAGGCTTTCTTGCTATTTTTTGACTTTGATTCATCGAAAGAGACCACTCTCGACGTGACTATGGATAGGATGAGGTCTTCACCTTTGATGTGTTGTGCTAGTCGGGACGCCCGAGAGTGGAGTGCAGTGAAATTAGGACAGTTGCTTATGATGAGCGCGCTCTTTAATGGTTCTCTGGAGTTATCGATGATAATGCCAACCGAGTCTTTCTCTTTCATCGAAGTGTCGGTCCTGGCAATGAGTTTTCTCCATCTGGCGACAAAGTCAGTGAACTCTTCATCAAGTCCTTGCTTTGTCACCATTAGATCGCTGAGACTGACTGTTTCTTGGATCAAGTGCTTATATTTGTCCAGGAATTGATCGATTAAATCATCAAATGTATCTATCTTATACCGCAAGAGTCCTGCAAACTAATCTAGAGCTTCTCCTTCTAAGGATCATTGAAAATAATGGATGAGAAGTCCTTAATTATCGTGTATGGGGTCCGATAGTCGTTGCAGAAGAGGGCCAGGTGATGGTTTGGATTTCTCGTGCTGTTGTACTTGGTAAATTTTGGCGGTTTAAATCCTGTCGCTAAGTTAAACTCGACCTCCCGATAGAATTTGTTGAATCCAAATGAGTGACCAGGGCACTCCCTCTTAGCCTATTCATCGAGCATCTTGGGGAGATCTTCGATCTTGACGGTGCTATCTTTTGGAGCAACTCACGAGCAAACCTTGTCTAGAGAATCATTGTTGAAGAATGTGTGAGCAGGTTGTCTCAATGGTGAGGCACAGGTTGACACTATGCTCGGGGTAGTGTTATTCACTGAAAAGTATACTTTTCACCTCTTAGCCTAGCCTCTACTAAAGCTGACTATAACTTTTGTTTAAGTGTGTTTTGTAGTTAGTAATAAATTTGACAGCTTAACACAAAGTCCATGCCTGTAGTGCCTAGAAGAGAGAGAATTCAAGCAAAGGATGATAGCTGAGCCAGAGATTGATGGAACACCATGGTGGTACACACCATGATTACTATTTTACATGTCATATTGGACCAAGAAAGTCCAGCAGATGAAAGAAGCATAGATGTGAGTGAAGAGAGCTGAAACAATAGCAGTTGCACAACAGCAGAAGAGCAAATGAGCTAACTCGCATAGTTGAGGTGCTGCCTCGCGTGGCTGACGCTGCAGCAAAGCTCCATCACGCAGATGTTACATACAGCACAATAGAGCTCGCGAAGAAGTCTCGTAGCTCAGTGAGGGACTATCACAGAGAAATCTCTCAGGCAGCAGTCACGCACTTCAGCTGTAATCAACACTTAAAGAACTCGCGGAGCTCTCGCACACTAAGCTATCAGAAATCTAGCTTGCGAAGTTCTTATGAGGATCAAGGCTTATATCAACCACGCGCACTATCTCGCGAGGCCAATCTTCACAAAGAACAACAGCTAACTTGCACGGTTCTCGCATGGCTATGACAGAGAGAGAGCTCTAGAGGTTCTCTCATGCAGCTCTCGCACACCTAGAAGCTTAATCCTGTATTGAGCAAGATGTGCTACCCACTTGACAAGAAACCGAGCGAGATGTAAAGGCATTTGTGTGAGTACCTCATGACAGGAGATTATGAAGCCCTACTGTGCGAGCAAGCCAGGCACTACAAACTCTTCTGCGCGAGTGCATTCAAAGCCAGAGCATCTGCACGATAATGTGAAGTCCACCTACGCGAGTGAACAAACCTTCCAAGTTAATTCTTACCTCACAAGGATTTTGTAAGTTGTGCGAAGGAACTGAAGAAGTAAAAAGCAACTAGGCAACAAGCTTAAATCCTTCTGCTTGAGACAGTAGTGTTTAAAGTCGAATTTTACCTCGCGAGTACTCTACAAGCCACGCGAGAGAATTAATGTTCAGACGCCAGCCTCGCGAAGCTCGGGCTCTCTACTTCTCAGTCTTAACTCAAGGACATTTTGGCAATTTCCCCAGGTCTAGGGCACACATCCCGTGATACTGATCTCAAGGCACACATTCCAAAGCATCCATGGGTTATAACAGTTCCACATCTGCTAGAAAAATTAGGGTTTACTCTTCTCTGAGCCAAGGCATTAGAACTGAGTATATAAGTTGTACTTATAACTTAGAATAGGATCTCTCCTTCAACCTCTGTCGACTGTGAACTCAAGTAGGTTAGGGTTAGGGTTTGATCACTACTTTTTCTCACTTTTCTTCTCTCTTAGCCCAACAGTTGCTGGCTAAATCCCTTGTAAGCAGATAGGTATAGGCTCATCTAGTTTTGTAATGGGTCAGGTAACCATTGGGATTTTGTGAGGAGTAGTTGTGCACAAGCTGCTGCCTTGAGGAATTTCATTGTAAGTACTGTGTTGATCAATAAAATTTGCATTTTAATTGTACACTCAATCTATTATTTTTCTATTTGCTCGTAGTTTTGTTCATTCTATGCATGCATTTAGGATTTGAACTGGTTCAAAGGCCCATGGAAGCTTGAGCTTGTAGCCCTGGGACCATGGTGGCAGCAGCAGCTTACATATTCCTTCTCAGACCCCTGTGGTGAGGATAACCTCTCTGGATAGCCTGTGACCATTAAAGTGGACAGACTATAGCCCTAGGGTAATTCCAAGCTCAGATCTGAGAAGGATTCTTCTCCTATTCAGTTGAGCTTGTAGCCTTGTGAGAGGTTGTTGCAGGAACTGGCTCCCCTCTATGTTACTTGACCAATATCATATGTTAGATTTGATCTTGCTATAGTAATTATAAACTTGAGGGCTGAGTCATTACAAACCTTTTGTAGCAATGACCAACTGTATTTAAGTCCCCTATGGGTTGGAATTCCTATGAATGCCTGCCAGATCTGTAACAGATCTGGGGAGCTTGTAGTCTGACAAATATAGTGTCTGCAATAGTTTTAATGTTCTGATTTGATCAGTTGGGTGGAGGACATCTATTGGATAATCTGTGACCATTTGAATGGACAAGTTATAGCCTTAAGATTAGTCTACTCCATTTGATCATATTGGTTTTTTTATTTTCTTCATGTGCTTTGATCCTCCCTATTGGATAGTCTGTGACCATTAAAGTGGAGAAGCTATAGCCTTAAGGGACCAGGTTGAATCACAAGAGTGAGTTGGATTCTTCTTCCTTGTTAAGGTTTTTGATAGCACTTCAGCAAGGATTCCTGCAGAAGCAGATCTAGATATGGGTTGCAAAACTGATATGAATTTGGCCTAGTAGTTTACTTTCCACCATTTTATCTTTATTTTAACACACCACCACCACCTTCTTCATAAACCTTTCTTTAGGTTAGGACTGCATTTTACTTCTTTTCTTGTAGAAGGTAATTTAGTGTAGTTGTGACACCGAACTCCCTTTCTTTAGGATTGTCAGATATGGAGGCCTATTATTATAGCCCATTTTGGGTTCTAGATTAATTTCTCTGTGGGACAAACTCTTACTTACTTAAAACTTGCTACAACAGGCCCTGAATTCTTGCAGGACTGTGATTTGGTTTTGTGCTATGTTCATTCCCCATTTGGTTTTGTTTTTGCCATTCCCTCACTTTCCTTCTCACCTTATTTCTTCATCATTGTTTTAATAATAAAAAGAAGCAGCAGAAACTAAAACCAACAGGTAGGTGGCGGCCTCTCCTACCGTTCTTGTTCTTCTGAATCTTGTCGTGCCCTAACGGTCTCGTATACAGCAACCAGTCCTCGAAGCAATTCCTCGGCGTCATCATCTCCTCTTTGTATTCTCTACAATTTGTTGAGCAGTGAGATTTTATCCGGTGTTACTATCTATCCCATTGTGGTTATTACCGGCGTGCGGGGTAGAAAAGGGATTTTCTTTATCACCAGCCATGTTAGTCTCAGGTGGTCGTAGGCTGGAATCATAAGGTGATTCTTTCTTGTATACAGGATTGTCGTGATATCCCCACAATGGCGCGTCTCCTAAACTCAATCATCGTATACTGGACATCTTGAGTCTTTGGTGAAGACTCATATATCCAAGGGAATTTGAAATGATGCGATGGAAAGCAAAAGAATAAAAACTATTTAAACTCAATCATCGTATACTGGACATCTTGAGTTTGACAAAAACGTCCCATCGCATCGCCAATCTATTGGTGCATGCTTTTTTTAGGTTCCTTTCGATCCTCGAGAATCAGTGGCCCAATTCTGACCTAAGCGGACACTGGCAATGCAGTGTTTTGAATGTTGAAAATAAAGAGGGATTTCTAGGAAGGTCCTTAGTTTGTTGTGATCACCAGCTACAGATATTTAACGACGCTGCAAGATGTCAGTGATCATGGTTTGGAGCGGGTGTGGGTTACTTCTTTACTGAATCGTCGGCCTGCCAACGTCAGCAGCACTGACTCTCCTTGAAGTTTACATAGTTTAGTTTTCTTATTATTTCCCTAATTCTAATTGGCTTAAGTTTCCTAGTTCTACTATGAGTCTAACTATATGAACCTGTTGTGGTGAATTAATCTAATGTTATAGTATCCTAATCCCAGTGTGAGTCTACTTGGTTTAAATATTCCAATACTATTAGAAATCCAACTAGTTAGGAATCTAACTACTTTTGAGCGTCCTACCTTTATTAGAATTTTATGTGATTAGGTGTCTTAATTTTACTGTGATTTTAAAAGGTCTCCTAATGCTATTAGAAGTCTAATTGATTCAGTAGTTAAATCCTATTAGAAGTCTAATTAGACAAGTCTCCTAATTCTACTAGGAGTCTAATTAATATTAGTCTCCTAATCGTACTAGGAATGTAAATATGTTAATTCTTATGGAAACTAATCAAGAATATACTAATTCTATTGAAACTCTAATTAATTAGAATATACTTCTATCAAAACTCTAATTAATTAAAAATCTACTAATTTTACTGAAACTCTAATTGGAGTAAATAAACTAATTTTACTAAAAAATTGAAAAAAGGGGTTTTGGCCCGCTATGCTAAGGAGGATCGACCTCGTTCCTGAGTACTCTCCATAAGCTCCCTTGGGCAAATCAGGTGGCTGAGATTAAAGCAAATTGAATTTTGAATTATAAGATAGTATTTTTTTAGATTTTTAAAGTCAATAATTTTGGATTATAATTATGAATTAAATTTTGAAACTAGAACTTAAGAACTGAACTACAAATCGGGATTTTAAAATCTCAAATTGAAAAATTAAGACTAAAATTTAAAATCTAAGGGCTGAATTGGGGACCAAAATTAGAAAATCAGACTGTATGATTAAGGACTGGTTCTAGAAACTAAGAACTAGAACCAGAGATTAATAATATGACTGGAGATTGAGATTTCATAACAAAATTAAGGTTTAGGGTTGGGGATTAGGTAGTCTGATTAAGGACTGGTCCCATATTCTGAGAACTGGAACCAGATATTAAAAATTACGATCTAAAAAAAGGTGCTATGGTCTAAGATTGAAAATTTAATGCTAATAGTTAAAACGGAAAAAACCTAAATCTAAAAATTAAAAACTATGATTGAAAACTAAAAGCTAAAAGAAAATTTTACCTAACCGGGGCTACATAGAGGAATCTCGAAATCCGAAGCTTGATGCGGAGAACTCAAAACTCGATTCTCGGTGTCATTGTTGTGTCCCTCTCTCTCTCTGTGTTCGTGTGTCTCTTTTTTTTGCCTCTTGGGTCGAAGTAAAAAATTATTTTTATAGGTTTTTTCCTAATTACGCGCCCTGTGGGGTGCTCTTAATTTTCAATTACATGCCGTGTTTCAAGCATTTAATTAAATTGCGCGCTAGCTATCTGGCTCGTATTCGCTTTGAGTTGGTCATCGACTCAGTGAGTGGTCGACTGACTGGCTTAGCTGGGTTTCCTAGTTCTAATCACGTTAGGACTAATTGCGCGGTTTCTTTGGAGTGTGCAATCTGATTAAGCGCTTCATTCAAAGTGCTTAATCGTGGAATTATTGCGGTCAAGGACTGGGAGACTAGGCCGGGCATAGACCAATTGCACGCCTGTGATATGGCGATCAAGCCAATCACGCGTGCCACGTGGAGTGCAAAATTGAGTCTCGAGGTGGTCTAGAGAAAGGAGGTTTGATCTGGAAAGGGACCGATTGCACTTTTGTGAGTTAGCGTGCAATTGAATTACGCACGTAGTTTTAGGCACGTCATTCGGGGTGGTCCGGGTCCGGGTCGGGTCTGAAATGTAAGAATATTGTTTTAATCTATAGTTTGACTATATACTATTATTTCAATATATAGTCTCCCTACGTTGGGATCTGAGCCACCGAGCAATTGTTTCAGCTTGCGTTCAGCCATGTACTATTATTTCACTGCATGGTTCCCAATTTTAGGGTTAGGGGGTCTGAGCCACAGAGCTATTGTTTCAGCCTGTGCTTCGCCATATACTATTGTTTCAACATATGGTTCCCACATTAGGGTTAAGGGTCTGAGCCACAGAGCTATTGTTTTAGCCTGTGTTCAACCACATACTATTGTTTTAGTATATGGTCCCCACATTAGGGTTGTGAAACTTTCAGGGAAGGTAAGTCCCTTCCAAAAAATCATGGGCAAGGTCAAAGGTTGATTGAACGACTTTATATATTCCGAGAGGGTAAAATGGAGGTGTCTACAACTGTGAGTTCGCACAAGAAATGGGAAGAAAACCCTAACCCTTTGCTTAATAGAGGTGTGCAAATGGGGAAATAAAACCCTCGACCCCTACTTATCCCAACAGAACCGATCGATGATTTCTAAATCGATCATTCAATTTCCTTGAAGCCACAGCAAGTCGATAAAATCGATCATTCGATTTTTTTAAAGAGAAAAATCAATCATTCGATTTTCTCAGAAGGTCTTGGCCTGAAAAATTTTCTTTAATAAGTTCCTGCTCTGTTTTGAGGACTTCAAGTTCTCATTTAATAATTGTACCTGCACTCTACACTTAGTATGCACACACGTATCCTCCATCATAACACCTTAGTCAAGATCAGGGCCACAATTTTCTAATTGCCACCAAAATATAAATCTTAAACATCTTTTCTAATTTTTAGAGTAATACTCTTGGATCCTAAGCACTTGCATTTCAAAACTCATATTACATAATGAATAAGATGCACTATAAAATGCGTTATTAGTAACTATCCCAAAGGAAACCATGTCAAGACAAGATCATATAGAATTTAGGCACTTTATCACATTGTTATGTACCGAATTGATGAGTTTCACTTGAACAATTAAGGTTATTGAGTACGAATCCCTACTTCACGCTCCCAAGTGGCTTCTTCGGAAGAGTGGTTCCGCCTCTTTACCAGTACTAAGGGAATCTATTTGGTTCGCAAGTTCTTCTCCTTATGATCCAAGATTTGCATCAGTTCTTCCACCATCGTCAAATCTTCTGGAAGCTTGATAGGTTGGTAATCCAAGACATGAGTCGGGTCTTTAATGTACTTCTGCAACATTGACACATGGAATACATTATGCATCTAAGAAAAATGTTGCGGCAAAGCAAGGCGACATGCGAGTTCGATAATCCGTCCTAATATCTCGAAAGGCCCAACATAACATGGGATCAACTTTCTAGGCTTCCCGAAGTGCATCACACCTTTGGTAGGTGAGATCTTCACGAAGGCATTGTCCCAAATCTAAAAATGTGGGGTGTTAATACTATAGAAAATGGAGGAACTTAAAACTTATTAACCCTCTTAAGCTCACCTAAAACTCGACCTGAGTTCTTTTGAGGTTGGCATAGCTCTTCTGGAGACTTTGTGCAACTCACAACCTCTCGCAGATTAATCAAACTATTTCAGTTGTTCTTTCCACGATCTCTGGACTCAGAATGACTTTCTCACCGGCTTCATCCCAGTTGAGCGGAGACCTACATCTCTATCCATACAAAGCTTCGTAGGGAGCCATGCCGATGCTCACCTGGTAGCTATTATTGTAGGCAAACTCAATCAAATGCCTCTCCCATTACCCCTAAAAATCTAACATGCAAGCTCATAGCATGTCCTCGATTATCTGATTCACCCTCTCAGTCTACCCATCAGTCTGAGGATGAGTTGCCAAACTAAAATCTAGCCTGAAACCCATCCGTTCCTGAAAACATTACCAAAATTGAGACATATATAGCAGATCTCAATTTGACATGATACTAACTGGTATACCATGCAGTCTGACAATCTCCTTGAGGTACAACTTTGCAAGCCTGCTGGTACTATAGGTCGTATTATATAGGAGAATGTGGGCGGATTTGGTCAATTGATCAATAATGACCCATATGGCGTTGTATCTCTTTAATGTTCTTATAAAACCAAGAATGAAGTTCATAGAGATCACTTCCCACTTCCACTCTAGTATCGGTAATGACTGCAGTGGCCTAGATGGATTTCTATGATCTACCTTTACTTGCTAGCAAACCAAACACTTTGACATGTATTCGACCACATCTTTCTTCAAACCTCTCCACCAGAAGCTTTTCTTTAAATCCTGATACATCTTGGTACATCCAGGTTGTATGGCATACATCGACTTGTGAGCTTATTCTAAAATAGTATCTCGAAGCTCGACATTGATCGGTATACATACCCGGTCTCAAAATAGTAATGTGTCGTCCTCCTTGACAGAGAAATCTTGTCTATTTTTTCCAATCACCTCCCTTATGATGGACATGAATTCATCATCTATCATCTGTAGCTTGTGGATGTTCTCAAACAATGTTGATCGAATGACAATAGTGGCCATCAAAGCTCCATAACCTTTAACATCGAATCTCGTGTCACACAGGGCCATATCCTTAAGTACCATCGATGCACTCTCGCGATGAAGTGTGACCACTGAGCAGAGGACTTCCAGCTCAATGCATCTATCATAACATTAGCTTTCCCAAGATGGTACTAGATGGAGTAATCATAGTCCTTGAGGAACTCCATCCATCTTCGTTGCCTCATGTTCAAGTCCTTCTGGGGAAAAAGGTACTCGAGGCTCTTGTGATCAATGAATATATAAAATATTTCCCCATATAGATAATGTCTCTAAATCTTTAGAGCAAAAATGATTACTGCAAACTTAAGTTCATTAGTTGAATAATTCTTTTCATGGTGCTTGAGCTACCTAGAGTTGTATGAAATAACTCTCTCATTCTGCTTAAGCACGCAACCCAATCCACTGTATGAAGCCTCACTATACACCGCAAAGCCTCTACTGCCTAACAGTATTGCAACCACTGACACGGTGGTCAATCTCTTTTTAAGCTCCTGAAAACTTTTCTCACATGCCTCGGTCCACTCAAACGTTACGTCCTTCCTTGTGAGTTGCATAAGTGGCCTTAAAATCTTAGAGAAACCTTCCATAAACCTCCTATAATACCCAGCTAGACTGAGAAAATTGTGAATTTCTGTCAGGTCTTTGGTTGTTCCCACTTCATAATAACTTTAATCTTGGCTGGGTCAAAGGTTATACCAGTCTCGGAGACGACATGGCCCAAGAAACTGACCTGCTCAAGCCAAAACACACACTTACTGAGTTTTGTATATAATTGGTGGTGCTTGAGTGTTTGAAGAGCCATTCGTAAGTGTTTCTCATGCTCATATCTTGTTCTTGAATAGATGAGAATATCATCTATGAAAACAACCACTGATTTGTTGAGGTATGATTTGAATACTAGATTCATCAAGTCCATAAACGGCGATGGTGCATTCGTTAGCCCAAATGGCATCACTAGGAACTCATAGTGACCATACCTCGTGTGGAATGTGATCTTTAAAATATCATCAACCTTAATCTTCAATTGATGGTATCCTTACCTCAAATTGATCTTTGAAAAGAATTTTGTGCCTTGTATTAAATCAATGAGGTCATCGATCCATGGAAGTGGGTAACGATTCTTAATCGTTAACTTGTTCAACTAGCGGCAATCGATACAGAGTCACATCGAACCATCCTTCTTCTTAATAAATAATACCGGCGCTCTCGAAGGAGACACACTCGGCCTTATAAATCCTTTATCTAAAAGCTCTTGAAGTTGTTCCTTTAGTTCTTTCAACTCTGCCTGTGTCATGCGATACGGAGCCTTCGACAATGGTTCACTACCTGGAGCTAACTCAATCGCGAACTCAATCTCTCGATCAGGTGGTAGTCTAGGTAGATCCTCGAGAAATTCATCTGGATACTCGCATGCAACTGGAATGTTAGCAATAATATTGCTCTCCTCCTGTTGCTCTTACAAGAAAGCTAAGTATCCACTACACCCGTTCTTCAGATGCTCTGCTCGAATGGTTGAGATAAATGGTGCGACACTGGACTTGATTCCACAAAATTGAAAGGATTTTCCCCTTGGAGGGCAGAAAGTTACCACTTTTCGGAGGCAATCCACACTAGCATGATATGCAGATAGCCAATCTATTCCCAGGTTCACATCGAACCCTTGCATATCTAATAGGATCAAATCGACTATCATTTCGTGGTCTTCAACCTTAACGATCACTGACCTACACACTATATTTGTACTCACTGAGTTTCCCGTAGGGACTGACACTGCTAATATGAAGTCTAGAGGCTCAGTAGTGATGCTCAGTTCTGTTGCAAATTGAGGTGTGACAAAAGAGTGCATAGACCTTGGGTCTATCAATACACATGCTTTGTGATAGCAGATATCGCTACGTTGATACATATGCAATGTACCTCAATTTTTACACACAATCCAATTAAGTGTTCAAAATGTGTGTGGTATACACGAATATCATATAAACACTTATAGAAGATACTAGTAAATTAAAACCAAGATAAGAATTAATATTTGAAATTTAATTATACCTTTGATTACATCATTCGACGATTGGGCATCATGTGCAGTAACAACATAAGCTCATCCTTGAACAGTAGGTCGAGAAGTTCTCTGTGTAGATGTTGAAGTGGTCCTGTCCTTATCCTCCTCAGGACAATCTTTAGCCAGGCGTCCTATCTTGCCACATCTGAAGCAAGCACCAGTGCTCCTCCTGCAGTCCCCAGTCTTCTGTGATATCCCACACCTTGCACACAATGGAACTAGACAGAAAGATAAGACAAGTGAGGAACCTTGTGCCACAGAGGCTCCACTCATAGTAGTGCCTGAAGATCGAAAGGGTCATGCAGGCGAAGACACCAATGGTCTCTGATAGGAGATCGGTCCTGAAGAAGTAGCCGGTCTCGAGTAAGCTGGCTAAGTAGGATATCGAGGTGGTCTTGCAAACCTTGGCCTCTTATTTGGCATTTCATAGGTACTTGACTACCCCTAATCCACTCTTTCCTTACTCTGCTGGTCTCTTCTCTTGAACATGTTCTCGATGTTCTCCTTGGCAATAAGGGCCTTAGCCATTACACCAGCATAAGTCTCTAGCTCATGTATCGAGACTCTCTCCTGAATATTAGGCCTTAAGCCAATTTGGAACTTCCTAGCCTTTATTAACTCGGTAGCCACGTGTTGAGGTACAAACCTCGAGAGTCAGTTGAATTCAACCCCGTACACACGCACGGTCATCTTTCCTTTGTCCAGTTTCATAAACTAAACTTCCCACTAATTCCTCACTATCCTTGGGAAGTACTCATCGTTGAATATCTCTACGAACTCAGCCCATGTCCAAGGAGTTTTGGGGATCTCTTATTCCTTGGTTCTAGACACCGACTTATGATTTGTTGATTACTATGTATATCTTTAATTAAGTCTTAACCTATTGAAAGCTCACAATGAAAATTATAGAGCTAGTATAGGATCGTTCCCACGAGGATTTTTGGTAGCAGTTAGCTTATTTAAGAAATTTATATTTATCTTTAAGGTCCTAAACTGCTTGAGAAATATGAATAAAGAATGAGTTCTTAACTACTCTTGCATAAAGTAAATCCTAAATCCTCCTTCCTCAGATTGTGGCTGTCAATCACAATCTTTAGTTATCAGATGCTTACAAATTTGAAAAACCGTTATACCATATATCAAGTCTCCTAGCATTGGGCGTCAATCAAAACTAGAATTCTATCAATACAGATTTAATCTAATCAACAATCTACTAAAAATTTGGGGGTCAATCAAACTCTAGAAAATTGAAGATGGAAAAGTAAAACCATTACAGTAATATGCAAATCTCAACCTGAGTCATCAATTGAAATTAAAACTTGGAGATGTTAACAAAGCAGTAAATTATATAAAAATAAATCTAAACTAGAAAGCAAATAAAATATATCTTTCACCCCTCAGCCGCAGTCGTCAATTGCTTCTCAGAAACTACAAATATCTACACTAATCTTCTAGTTCTCAATCCCAGTCGTCAATTGTGATAGAGGAACCTTGGATATCTAATCTACAAAGCAACAAAAATCTACTCTAAGTAGATAGGAAGAAAATCCAACCTCAATCATCAATTGATGCTGAGAATTTCTTCGATCCTTATTCCTATGATCATAAAAGGTCGGTTTACAGAGTTCTAATTCTAACAAGAGAAATTACTAAAGACTAAAGTATCCTAATATAACTCTAATTCCTATTTTTATTCTTCCTTGCTTTTAGAGTTTGATATGCTTCCGGATTCTCTCCTTTATTTCAACAACAGAGATCTTTAAGAGTTCAACTTTATCAATCTTCTCAAATCCGTAAATGGCCAGATTTCTAATTCAAGAAATTCTTTTAATTTTGGTTCATGACGGTGTATCTTCTCACGTGATCAGCAACTGAGAGGAAGCTTCTTTTTATAGAATCGTAATTCACTTTCAAAGAATCATAAACTACGATTTCTCTTTCTTCATTGCTTCTTTAGACGATTTTTATATTGTTTGTTCTGAATAATTGTAAATCATGAATTTATCTTCCTTTGAGAATTGGGAAATCATAAATGACTATTTGTTCTTTTCAGCACAACTCTCCATGAACAATTCTTCATTACTTTACAACATTACGATAGATCACTTTTCCTTCTTATATCACTTTAGCCTCTTGAATTTCTCTGGAAGAATCATAAATTATGATTTCTTACTTTTTGTCTTCTTCTTCTCATACTACACTCAATTGTCTTTCTCGATATTCTAACTTTACACAACAATGAATCGTCTTTTCGTTTAATCATCATTCTTACTCAATTTTGAGTTCACTTTGAAAAGGACTAACACTTTTAGTCTCTTTTACTATTTATCTTTATTATCTGCACATCGTTAGCTTGTTAGTAGCAAACTAAAGCCTAGCATCACTAAGTTAAGGGTGATAAATTGGTAAATTATGTGACTGATCACACCCTCAACCTTAAGCTTTGCTAGTCTCTAGCAAACAAGAAATATAATTATTATTACAAATTAAATTGCCACTTTCGTAGGGAGCATGATTGCATTGAGTAGATGCAACAAGCTTTTAAACCCCTAGGTGAATCCTAGTGGAGTTGTAGTCTCCTAAAGGTTTTCAGTAAAGCTAGCTATAAACTTCAAATTTTTTTTAGATTTTTCAATATATTTTTCAAAACAAAAATAAAAAAGGAAAGTTAAAATTCTATCGTAATTTTATACATACTAAATAAATCAATCATTCAATCACTATATAATTATTATGATTTTCTAAACTTTTCTTAATTCTTCCTATTTCTTCCATTATATCAATCATCCTCTATCAGAACTCAACATTTTCTATTCCTATAAAGCATTGAGTTAATGTATACCAATGAACAATTTATTCTTCATAAATTTTTCTAAATTGCAGATTTAGAAAATATTTACGTTCAAAACTCACTATTGGCATACTCTCAAGAATAATATAAAAAATTTTGGGTTCTCTCAATATTTGAGGTTTTCTCAAAGGATAATTGACTATATAATATCTCATTGAATGGATAATCAATTATATTCTTATGAGTTCTTTATGTTGCCCATAGTATCTATATCTTATATCTCTACTAGACTCATACTTTAGAACTTTCCTTCAGCTTATAATGGGGCTTTTGGTTTAAGGTTTTTGAAGAAAGGTAGATAAGATTCAAAGGTTCTGAGAATTTAGTTCTTCCTTCATTTTCTTCTTTTCTAGAAATATCTTCAGTAAGTATCTAAAAAGTTGGATAACTTCTTCCCATTGTTTTTTTCTTTTTCAAATCCCATTCTCTCTTTTCCAGAAGCTTTTTGCTTCTCTTTTCAGTCGAATCGTATTTTACAATTTTTCTCATATTCTTTTCTCTAAATCGTGTGTCACTATTTTTTTTTCCTCTCCTTTTATGTTCCCATTTTTCTTCTGATAATTTCTTTGTCTGTACCCTTTTTAGCATTCCCCTTTTTTCTATTCTTCTCATACTCCCTTCACTCCCTCTTTCTCCTTTCTTTTACATTCTAAATTCTCAGAAATCGTTAGGGTTAAAGGTTGAAAGCTTTGGATAGTACATATGGTTAAGGGTTTATAAAATTTTTGGTACTAAGAAATTTCGGCTTAGGCTTCTAATATGAGTTCAAAGGATAGTATTTTTATGAGATTTTTGGCTTTTTAGATCTAGTTATTCAAAAGATGGTCTTTCATCATTTTCATGATTTTGCTAGTATGGATGTCTTATTGTTTTGATATATTCAACAGATAAATCTAAAATAAACAAATCATCATAATCATAGAATATTTCAATTCTAAGTTCAACAAAATGAGATAAATATTTCATAAAAGTTCAAAGAGATTTAAGCATGAATAGATAGTAGTCTCTCTTCAAAGAAAGGAAATATTGCCCAAAAGTTCACTAGTTATATGATTTAGAAACTATAATCTAAATATTACAGTTCAGATCAACTTATAGTTTCAAACATTCAGTTTCTTATGTAGTTCTTTTAAGACTAAACATGAATTTCAATTGCTCTATTGTTTTGATTTTCGAACTTTTTTTATGATGGATAATGAAATTTTCTGAATTGTAAAATTTTTTTATCATAATTCTCATATACTGATTGACTGAATTTTTTTTCTAAACTAAATTCTAAATTAAAAATTGAAACAGAAACAGAAAAATTCTGCAAAAATGTTGTTAGAATAATTTTTTTTAAACTAAAGACTACGAACTATTCTTATATACACTGTATATCCCCCCAAACTTAAATAGGATAATGCCCTCATTGGCATAAAAAATATGGGGTAAAAAATGGTTATTAAAATTAATGAACCTGCACTAGATGTGAAAAAATATTCTTTTTAAAGAATTGTTTCCTCCGTCAAACTGGAGAGAAAAACACATATTATTGATTTTTAGAGGTCATAATAATAGAAGGAATGAATAATTATTACTAATCTTAAAAATATTGATAAGGAAAAATTACTTATGCTTGCTGATATTGCATCGGTGGAAAAAAATTCTTATCAGCAGAATATTCCCCCAAAGTGAGAGAAGAACCATTCGATTTAATCACAGATCATAAGCAACAAAAATTAGAGAGAAAAGTTAGTAACATCATTTTTTCGTCAAAAGAAAATTCTGTATAATATCTGAATATTTACAATGATATGGAAAAAAATAATAATTACATAAAAAGAAACTTAGGAAAAATCTAGACACACATTAAGACACTGGCAGCAACGTCCGAGAGAAAGGTTCTTCGATAAAGATCGGTCCTCAGCTTCTAACCACCTATCAGATTCTCCTTTGTCCCTTCAAAGGCGTATCCACTCCTTTGTAGGATCACGCCATTCGTCTTCCAAGAGCTGCGAAACACTCCCCACAGCCATTACTCAATCTCCCCCAAACAGAGCATCTGTGGGAGTGCTTCGAAGGGAGGGAGAGTGAACACATCTCTAAGACACTCCATTACTTCAACTATTTCCCTGCGAAGACTATGTAAAGAGAATGTAGTGCAGGCGAGGGGAAAAGATTAGCAGTGGAGATGGGTCGCGAGGGACAATTCAACCCACCATCATCATACAGGAACTGGCATTCAGAGTGGGTTGCGATGGTGTAAAATTAATGAAGTGGGGGAAGATGGGGTCTTCGAAAGTGACGTCGGATTTGGGTTAGGTTTAGGGTTAAGGGTAGTTTCAGTGGATGATTCAATATCAAGGACCGGTCATTGACACTTCAATTTTTTCACTTTCTTTATTACAGTCAAGAGCTCGGCTCTGTGTATTTCAAGAATTTTATCTAGTCTTTTACAAGAATCACTCGAGTTACGGTCTTCTTCCATAGGGTTTTAGGGTTAAGGAAAGAGGAAGAAGAAAGGTTGTGAGATGGTTTAAGTTTATGGATTGGTATGGATTTATAGGGAAAGGTTTGGCTTTGAACCGTCACTTCGAGTTTAATGTCGATGTGTAGGTTCCTAGGCTAGGATAGTTAGGAAGTGGTGAAAATTGAATGCAGTGCGTGTCCACTTCCTTTATAAATTAAACGGGTTCGAATTCCAATATAACTGATAAGATTGATCACTGGAATCGCTTGTTCCCTAGAATTGTCATTTACGTTTCTGGGGAACCTTGAAGAGAATCTGTGACGCTTCAAATCGAACTCGCTACGATTAGACTCATCAATCACAAGAAATCATAAATCCATACACTTTAAAGTGATTTATGACAAAAGAATCTATACTATTTCATGCACTTTCGTATACCGTAAATCATAGAACTCTTTACACAAAAAAATATTTTACAAATATTTGATACGGGTGAGTTGGTAGCTCGACGGGTCCATGAGGAACTCAATATCGGTTATAGGGAGTTTATGTGCCTCCCATAAAAATATGTCCTCCTAGGTTACCAACCAACATGTGGAAGAATAGTTACTTTTTCTTGTGTTAGCCAAAGTGGTTAGTTGCTCAACCTGAGTTTCTAATCGTGTAATGGTGTGCAGGAGATCATGAAGTAATCGGATTTGAATCCTGCCATGTTACACCCAGATTTCGGTTATATGCGGTAAGGCATCCTCTATGGTAGTGTGGTCTTGGGTTTCTAGGGGTTGAAAGGATGCAGTTGGAGGTTGGGAAACTACTTGAGTTGGGCCATGGTTAAGACCACAGGTTTCTCTTTTTCGAGATGTTGGGTATGATTTTATACTCACCAAAGGTTGAATTTTTGTTTTCTAAAGCTTCAGCTTTGGAAGACTTTTCATCATTGACTGCAATTTATGAAATCCTCCTTGCTTAGGAGGTACAATAGTTGAAGTCTCTGAATCAACCTCACCCGATGTGTGGTTTTGCATTGATTCCTAACTAAGGGTCTCAAAAAATTCCCAAGCATCATCTGCTATCAATGCACGGAACATACCTCCATAGGCTACATCAATTATAGGCCGGGTTTTCTCATTTAGACCTTTATAGAAAGCAAGCACTAATTGTCAGTGCGCGATCCCATGGTAAGGACACTTATACATAAGGTCATTGAGGCGATTCCAACACTCTTGAAGAGATTCGTCCAGAAACTGATGAAATGTTAAAATAAGATGCGAAATCCAATTCGTTTTGCATATTGGAAAGTATTTCTTAAGAAATTCTTGTTCTAATTCCTCCCAATGAGCAATCAAATTTCTGGGGAAAGAGTGTATCCACTGCTTTGCCTCATCTCTAAGTGAGTATGAAAATAGTCTCAATCGAATGGCCGCTGCTAGTAAATCCTTAATTCGGATAATGCTACATGTTTCTATGAATTTATTTAAATGTGCATAGTGGTCTTCATCCATCCGCCCATGAAAGTAGGAGGAACCTGAAGTATGTTGGGAATGATTTCAAAAGTCTTGTGACAGGTAAAGGGGGTTAATTGAATGCATAGGGGAGGTGTAAGAGGTGATAATGCATAATATTCCCTCATAGGTCTAGCCACACATTGGGTTACTCCTACCATATTTAAATTAATGCAGGACAGGTTGGCTAGAATGCAATATCTAGTTTAGTTTTAATTTTATATGGTTTTTATTCTAGAAAGCAGGGAGAGAAACAAATCTGAGCCTCTAGCTTCGTTGGTCAGGGGAAGTTAAAACTTTGATTCGTTGGCTTCGAATAAACCTGCAAAAGCTTAAGAAGTGATCAATAAAATTAAAAGATAAAGAAATATAAAAAGAGAAAGAAAAATATTTATTTCCTAATAAAAACTAATTATTAACACAAATATCCCCGGCAACGGCGCCAAAAACTTGATTCACTGATTACTATGTATATCTTTAATTAAGTCTTAACCAATTGGAAGCACACAATGGAAATCCCACGAGGATTTTTGGTAGCAGTTAGCTTATTTAAGAAATTTATATTTATCTTTAAGGTCCTAAACTACTTGAGAAATATGAAAAAAGAATGGGTTCTTAACAACTTTTATAGAAAGTAAATCCTAAATCCTCCTTCTTGAGATTATGGTCGTCAATCACAATCTTCAGCTATCGGATGTTTACAAATTTAAAATACCGTTACACCATATCTCAAGTATCCTAGCATTGGGCGTCAATCAAAACTAGAATTCTATCAATATAGATTTAATCTAATCAACAATCTACCAGAAATTTGGGCATCAATCAAATTCTAGAAAATTAAAGATGGAAAAGTAAAACCGTTACACTAATCTACAAATCTCAACCTGAGTCATCAATTTAAATTAGAATTTGGAGATGTTTACAAAGCAGTAAATTGCATAAAAATAAATCTAAACTAGAAAGCATATAAAATATATCTTTCACCCCTCAGCCGCAGTCATCAATTGCTTCTGAGAAACTACAAATATCTATAGTAATCTTCTAACTCTCAATCCTAGTCGTCAATTGTAATCGAGGAACCTTGGATATCTAATCTACAAAGTAATAAAAATCTACTCTAAGTTGATCGGAAGAAAACCCAACCTCAGTCATCAATTAATGCTGAGAATTTCTTCAATGCTTATTCCTATGCTAAGCCCTCTTATTTATAGGGTCAGTTTACAGAGTTCTAATTCTAATAAGAGAAATTACTAAAAATTAAAGTATCCTAATATAACTCTAATTCCTATTTTTATTCTTTCTTGCTTTTAGAGTTCAATATGCTTCTGGATTCTCTCCTTTATTTCATTAACAAAGAACTTTAGGAGTTCATCTTTATCAATCCTCTTAGATTTGTAAATTGCCAGACTTCTAATTCAAAAGATTCTTCTAATTTTGGTTCATGGCGGTGTATCTTTTCACGTGATCAGCAGCTGAGAGGAAGCTTCTTTTTATAGAATCATAATTCACTTTCAAAGAATCATAAACTATGATTTCTCTTTCTTCATTGCTTCTCTGGATGATTTTTATATTGCCTGTTCTGAAGAATTATAAATCACGACTTTATCTTTCTTTGGGAATTGAGAAATCGTAAATGACGATTTCTTCTTTTCAGCAAAACTTTCAGTGAACAATTCTTCACTACTTTACAACATTATGATTGATCACTTTTCCTTCTTATATCGCTTCAGCCTCTTGAACGTCTCTAGAAGAATCGTGAATTACAATTTCTTACTTTTTGTCTTCTTCTCATCCTATGCTCAATCTTCTTTCACCATTTTATGACTTTAGACAATGATGAATCGTCTTTTCGTTTAGTCATCATTCTTACTGCATTTTGAGTTCACTTTGATAAAGATTAACACTTTCGGTCTCATTTACTATTTATCCTTATAATCCGCACATCGTTAACTTGTTAGTAGCAAACTAAATCCTAGCATTACTAAGTTAAGGGTGATAAATTGATAAATTATGAGACTGATCAACTTCTAGTCAACCTCTCAATCTAATTTAAAGGCTGCCCATCGCACCTTCTCAGCTTTAGTGCATTGTAGTTGCGCAACCGTGGGAATCAAGACGATCCTGTCGCAACGATGCGCTCGTATGAAAATTATAGAGTCACCATCCGGAGCTTTTGGTGTCTTATTAAGCAGTGAAAAATACCATTTTTCACCTCCTAATCAGACCTTTGGTGGACCTTTGAGCTGACTAATAATGTGTTTTGAGTGTATTTTATAGATAAGCAATAAATTATAAGCTCAGTGCAGACTTCCTGTGACAGCCTGGATTTCGGCACCATGAAACCCGTGCCATCAGCATGACCCTCAAGGTCGTGCCCTGTGGTTCTGTACGGAGCATTGGTATATACAAGCCAAAGACTACAAGTAAGGCACATGCATCTACTCTAAACAAGTTCTCATGCATTTAAAATAAAAAGAGTCTCTAAAGACAGTTCTTGTCCCATGCCAATTCATGGGCATAAGAACTGACCCAAACCGTTGGTGATAATTGTTCACCCCAGACGGTTTGTCAAAAGAATAAAGGTATTTAATTACATTCAAATAGAGAGGCTTGACATACCAAGCCGTACCTAATACTCTCAACTCACTCTCAAAGTACGCAATGAGTCTCCTAGAAGAATTCTTCAGGAAGAGGCTTTGAATCTTCTGTGGGCACGTAATCTGAATCCCCTGGATCAACGTCTCCAGAAGTCTCTGCTGCCGCTAGTCTTGGACCTGCGACGTATAGTCTAAGGGGGGTGAGCTACATCCTAGTTCAATAAGTAAACACAGTGAACATATAAATTAAGCTCTCACATGTATGTCAAAACAGTTTAAAGATACAATTTATTTGATAGAACTGCTGAAAGACAATAAAAAAATTGGAAATAAAATGATGGATACACCGTTACTTTGCATGACTTTGCTTATTCTTGTCTTACTGGTATAGTAATGGATTCGGCCTAATCACTTAAATCTTAACTTAAATAGTCCCCGAGCAATATAGCATCGAGCTCCAATGGAATACCCACAATCGTCGTCTAAATAGACACTTGTTATATGTTAAAAATTCAATACTACCCAGGCCCCTTTCTCTTAGGCGGCGGGGTCTATTCTCAATTCAACATCCCTGGGATGTGCTATTGTGTACGGTTTGGCCGTGCATCGTCACGGATATCTGCGAGTCAATGTGGGTATCCCGCCACGTCAGTGGGGTATTCTAATTAAACCTTAAATAACAGAATATTGAATATGCTCTACATATGGTTATTCACCGTGATTGTGCTAATTTTATTACATTAGGCCTTATCGTTCTTCTTTTGTTTCATCATTTGGTTTCATCTGCATCCCTGGGATGCTACTGGTTTAATGCATCATTCAGATGCCCATTGTTACAATTCTACGTCCCCTGGGGACTTCATGATTTCCATTCAAATTCACACACGCACACACACATGTTGGAAACATATTTATATGACTGTTCTCTAGATATACTCTACATGATTGAAATACTCTACATACATAGTTTTGACGAATTAAAGTACATGATTCAAGATATTCCCTACCTCAAGTAAAATCCAACGCGCTCCTTTCTCGTAGAGGTTTACACATAACAACTCACGTCACACCTACATTGCATGTGACACGAATTTACTCAGAAAGGTCTCTAGAACCCTTGGAAACACAGCTCTCATAAATTACACTAAAAGAAATGAGGAAATTGGGTAATTCCCCACGCAAGCAGTCATTTAGCCTCGGTCGAGCGAGCACTTGACCTCGCTCGAACGGTTATAAATTCTCGCTCGAGCGGTTATTATTCATTGCTCGAGCAATTATTATTCATTGCTCGAGAAAACACTATTCATCGCTCAAGCGGTAATTATTCCTCGCTCGAGCGGTCATTATTCATCGCTCGAGCGGTTATAATATAAGGTATCTAGAGTTCTAAGCGATGCCTCGCTCGAGCGAGCTTCTCCTTCACTGTGGGTCTCGCTCGAGCGAGTCTAAAACGCGAATATGCTTAGAATATTCTCTCTGCCCTCGCTCGAGCGAGCTATTTAGACTGCTCGAGCGAGCTACAAAAAGATGCATGTTCTCTATCTGTTCGAGAACTATCACCTTCTTCATGAGAGACCTAATAGTGTCAAGGATCATTCGTCCAATAGTTTAAACTCTACTTAAAACATACGTAAACATCTAAAATCATACCTTACTCGATAGATCTCCTATAGTTTGATCCAGCTTCATCTAATCGGGAAGATTTTCAAGGTTTTCTATTGCTAAAAAACCAACGAACCTCTCCTCCTCTTTTACAGCCTTCTCTTCTTTCTCTCTATTGCAACCCTTCTCCTCTTTCTCTCTATTTTAGTTCTCTCTATCTATGCTAATTTAGGTTACGTAGGAGAGACTCTCTCCTCCCCACTTTCACTTATATATGAAAGCTAAAAAGTTTCACATATACACACATAGTGTGTATATGTAGTTTTTGGTTTTCTTGTGAATCACAAATACATGTTCATGATATGTGGTACACGTGCATGGTATGTGATGTGCACGGTTCCCAAAATTTTGGGGTTATGACATTCACTCCACCTTATAAAATTTTCATCCACGAAAATTGACGACACAGTAGGAATTAAATACGACCATTTAAAAAGTTTTCGAACAGACATTCGTAGCAACACACCCACAAAATCATAATCAGATAATTCAATACATGGTCCAATGACCCGAGATCATACCTGCATGGAGAATTATCTTTTTTTATCTATACAAAATAAGAAGGCAGTCCTATCAATCAGCCTAATTATTCTAGAACTCTCTTAACGGCTATAAGCAGAATGGCATTCATTCTACTCCAATTTATGAGAACCTACACAAGGATTTTTACACAACTACATAATCGATTATATACACTCACATTGCACCAAATAGACTTATTTAATCAAAATTTATGCATATTTATATTAAGTCACTATTATGTCTGCCCTAGATTTTGTGACAATCATGTCACGATTGTTTCAAACAAAAATTTTTCACCTCATAATCATGAAATATTACACTGATAATCACAAAATTTTAAATGACAGATGACGGCCTAGTCATCACTCTGCTCATACTCCTCATCGTCGTCCTCATTGTCGTCGTCGTCATCATCATCACCAACCTCCTTGGCGGTAGTGGCACCCGTTGTAGTGCTCCTCGTAGCAGGGCCAGAGCTAAATGCTCCAAAAATAGCACCTCGCATAGCACCGATGCGCTCCCTGTATGTCTGCAGGTACACATGGCCAATGAGGTCTATAAGGAGCACCTCCTAGAACCGCTGATGTAATCTGATCTCCCGCACCTGCTGGAGGATCTCTCACATCATACCGCTGTCGGTGCTAGGTAGGGGCTATGAAGATGACGTAGTGGGAGCAGTCGGTCCCGCTGGTGTTTGCTGCATTACTTGTCAAGAAATCTGACGATCTCTCTTCTTATTCACACTAGTTTGGAGGCTCTTTAGATTTCGGCTTAGGTCTTGGGTGAGGAATGGAATGATGTTGTCGGTGAGCACGAGTTCGTCCGTCCTGATTTGAAATCCCTCCTTCCCATTTCGTGAATCGAGGAGTCGAGAAATCAAATGCGCATAGGGTAATCGGTTGATTAGTGGAGGAATAACACCCCTTAGGTTTCTTTTATGGGCATGCGCCATGCCCTTGATGACTACCATCGGAGCGCTAAACCACCTATTGTGGAAAGCGGAGTGTAGAGCCCACAAAATCGTCTCGCGGTGCTCTTGGTCATGACCGGTTGAGTGTAAATTTTTCTTAAATATAATATCTAGAAACCACATGTGTGGCGGTAATTGGGATCGAGTGATCGATTGGCCTGATGCGGTGGCGCCGTCGGAAATGTCGGCGATATTGGTTGGGAAACCTACGTTTCCAGAAAAAGGTGGTAGAGAAAGGGGGTTTGGTGTGTATGTGTCGGGGCACTGCATGACGGAGGAGACATCGGCACTGCCGAAAATAATCTTTCCCATCAATGGTGACGAGGATAGAGTCCTCACTCACGTTGGTCTTGAGTGTTTAGTGGAATAACTTTACAAGCCTCGGATAGTACCAAGCTCTAAAAGGGGTCAACAGTGCTCATAGGTGGTTGTTTGTAAGGAAATCCGAAGTCCATTGGGTGGACGTCGGATCCCCAAAACAAGAGGGATGGATCTCCCATTCGGTTTCAAAAGCTTTTGATCCCCACCATTCATTTAGTTGGATTGGGGTAGGAGGTGTGGATGGGTGTGGTTGTGGTGTCTGTGGCGCTTGATTGTGTGATGATGGCGATCAAATTGCCACCCGTTTCCTAGGTTGGGGGTTAGGGCTTTGGGATGCCATTGATATTTAAGAAGAATTTATAAATGAAAATAAGGTAGAAATAGTGAAGATTTCACCTTTTTGAATGCTTTTGACGGATCAGATCGTCCGAATCTGGCTTGAATCGGATGTAAAAGCTTGGAGATTAACAAAAAAGAGCCCTAACTCTCGCTCGGGAGTCTCTCGCGTGAAGATGAAATAAAGGAACATAAATCCTCCCATATATATACTCTGACCTCGCTCGAGCGGTTATAAATTCTCACTCGAGCGGTCAAAATGCCTCGCTCGAGCGGGCAATAGTCATTGCTCGAGCAAGTGAAGTTTATGATTTTATGTGGCTCGCTCGAGCGAGCATAAGTGGTCGCTCGAGCGAGCCCAGAAATGTTTTTCTAGTGCTCTTTTGCTCATTTTCTGTCAATAGTCCTCACCACTAGGTTCCTATGTGGTGTATCTAGAATTTTTCACACAAAAAGTTGGTTCTATCATAATTTGGAGTTAATATACTAAAATTTCAAAAAAAATTCAATCATTCATTAAAAAGAAAAAGAGACTTTCATACTACCAACCATTACATATTATTAATTTGAATAGGACTAATTAGTTGGCAATTTCGAACAAGTTGGGATATTGTTCTCTGACATCCGCCTCATGTTCCCACGTTGCTTCCTCGACCGGATAATTCTTCCATCAGACAAGCACTAAGGGAATAACTTTGGTGCATAGCACTTGTTCCTTTCTATCCAATATATCCGCCGGTTCTTCTATCATGGTCATATCCTCGTGCATCTCCAATGGTTGACCTTGTAGACCGTGGGAAGGGTCACCCACATACTTTCTGAGTATAGAAATGTGGAAAATGTTATGTACTCGATCGAACACTGGTGGTAATCCAATGCGATATGTGACTTCGCCCACCCAACCCAGAATTTCGAAGGGTCCGAGATAACGGGGACTTAGCTTTCCTCTCTTTCCAAATCTCATCACGCCTTACATAGGCGACACCTTCACAAACACGCTTTCACCCACCTTATAATTCACACTGGTTCACTTGATATTGGCGTAGCTTTTCTGTCTGCTTTGAGCCGCCCTTAGTCTTTCTCTGATCATGCGGACAATAGCGGCATTATCTTCAAGCAACTCGGGCCCTAAAATAAAATTTTCACCCGTTTCCTCCCAATTGATTGGTGATTTACATCGCCTTCTGTACAAGGCTTCATACAGTGCCATTCCAATGCTTGTCTGGAAACTACTGTTTTACGCAAACTCGATCAACGGTAGGTGCTGATCCCATGATCCTTGTAGCTCTAACATACACGCTCTGTTTGCCCATCTGTTTGCGGATGGAAAGCTGAACTGAAGTCCAGTCGAGTTCCTATTCCTTCCTGAAATTTCTTTCAAAATTTTGACGTGTATAGTGGATCACAATCCGAAATGATACTGCTTGGGATTCTGTGTAGGCGTACTATCACCTTCATATATAATTCTGCAAGTTTTCTTACCATGTACATTGTGTTGTAAGGTAGGAAGTGTGCTGACTTGGTCAGTTGGTCCACGATTACCCAAATGGCATTATATCTCTTTGTAGTGCGCGGTAGTCCAACGATGAAGTCCATAGAGATCGATTCCCATTTCCACTCTGGTATTGGCAGAGGTTGTAATAATCCTGCAGGGTGTCTATGGTCAATCTTCACTTGCTGACACGTCAAACATCGTGAGACGTATTCTGCCACGTCTTGCTTCAGACGTCTCCACCAGTAATTCCTTTTTAAATCTTGGTACATCTTTGTGCTGCCGGGGTGGATAGAGTAATTTGATTTGTGAGTCTCATCGAGAATGGTTCGTCGCAGATCGACATTGTTAAGGATGCAAAGTCGACCCTTGAACAATAGGGAACCATCCTCCCTGATTGAGAATTCTGATCTGATGTCTTCCGTTACGTCCTAACGGACCTTGGTTAGTACCGGGTCTTCCATCTGTAGTTCATGTATGTGTTCGAATATCACCGATTTCACTGATTTGTTGGCCAAAAAGGCTCCTGTAGCTTGCGACTTGATGTCCGCACCATATAGGGCCAGATCTTCAAGTAACTTCCATCGGTGCCTTCCCAAAATCAAACTAGCCAACTGCGTTGAATTCTTCCGACTCAAGGAATCGGCAACCACATTAGCCTTGCCTGGATGGTACTGTATGGAATAGTCATAGTCTTTGAGGAATTCCATCCATTTGCGCTGCCTCATGTTAAGTTCCTTCTGCGTAAATAAGTATCTAAGGCTCTTATGGTCGGTGAAGATTTTAAATGTTTCCCCGTATAAATAATGTCGCCAAATCTTCAACACAAATATGACCGCTGCTAGTTCCAGATCATGCGTCAGATAGTTCTTCTCATGCTCTTTCAACTGTCTTGACCCGTAAGCTATCACCTTTTTGTGTTGGTTGAGCACGGAACCCAAACAATTATATGAAGCATCACTGTAGACCGCGAATCCTCCACTGCCTGAAGGAATGGCTAACACTGGGGCTGAAGTGAGTCTCTTCTTGAGTTCTTGAAAACTCTTCTCGCACGCTTCACTTCACTCAAATCTTGAATCCTTTCTTGTAAGCCTCGTAAGAGGTCCCGATATCTTTGAAAACCCCTCTACGAAACGTTGATAATAACCTGCTAGTCCAAGGAAACTTCGGACATCGGTCACGGTCTTTGGTTGATCCCAATTCACTACTGCCTCGATCTTAGCGGGATCTACTGTGACACCATGCTTTGAGACGACATGTCTGTTAAGTAGTGAAAAATACCATTTTTCACCCCTAAACATGAGCCTTGAAAGACCCTTGAGAAGACTAAATAAGTGCTTTAGTGTGCATTTTACAGCTAACCAATCAGACAGGTCCAAATTCGAAAAGCATCCCAAAAAGATCAAAAAGCTGACAGCTCATGTCAAGATTAAAGAAGGAGTGAAGAAACAGCCTTAGCAATGGCTAAAGAGGGTCTAAAAGAGCAGACAAAGACCTGAAGCAAGAAAGAGAGCCATTCGCAAAGAAAAAATCAAGTTAAAAGTCAATTCGCAAAGAAGAATGGGAGCCTAGAGTTCAATTCGCAAAGAACTTCTACTATTCGCAAAGAACTTCTACTATTCGCAAAGAACTTTGAACTTTGCGAAAAGAAGAAAACACTCTGCGAAAAGAAGAGAAGTCCTTTGCGAAAAGATCTCCTGAAGCCAAAATGCTTTGCAAAAAGATCTCCTCAAGCCAAAATGCTTCAAGAGAGCTTCGAGCCAAACTACTTGCTAAAAAGCCCTTAAACTATGCGAAATGGCATTCGGGATTTGCAAATCGTCCAAGGGTATTTCAGAAACTTTGCACGCTAATGCGCTTTTAAAACCCAAGGACATTTAGGAAGATTCGAGCACGAACCAAAGGCATATTCCACCCCATGTGAACACCCAAAGATGAAATTACTTACGGGAACTTCTAGAAGCTCAAACAGATTTTTGAATTATATAATGTAATTGATGCCTCTGCTTCCGATTGGTCAACCAGATCAAGCATTTCGATTGGCGTACATGTATCCGGATCCCGTGCTCGACTCCTATTGGTTGATATGATCTATCCAATTCGATTGGTTGATACACATCCGAAATGGCTTAGGGAAAACTATAAATAGACGAACCATTTGCCCAATTTGGGTATCCAGATTTTAGAGTTTTCATCTCTGTTTCCCTCATTCGGTCGATAGCTTATCTGAACCCCTGTAATCCCTTCTTGTAGTTTACCTTTGAGAGCCATTGTGAGTGATTTGTACTTCCAAGTTCGGATTCAAGATCAGAACTGAGGGCTCTTCGAGAAGCTCATCGTAAGTCCGAGGGCTCTCTAAGAAGCCGTGCTCAGAATTGTAACGCTTGGATTTTAAAAGGTTGTCAGAATTTGTGTCTTCTCCATTGGAGTCATGTCGAGGGTTCCAATGATCACCTTAGTGCATTAGACTTCTTTAGATTCACTTATCCGCATCCAACTTCCCTTAATTCATCATCCGTAATTAGCGTTGGTAACCTAATTCAAGCACATTTACATGATGTTCATGTTCGAACTAAAGAATAGGCCATTAACTATTGGATGATCTGTGACCATTGGATGAGATCATAGCCATAAGTCTAAACCTATTCCTTAATTCGATTTATTTCTCTTACATCTGTGTAGCCGATGAAGATTGAATCGCTCTGTTGAAATACTATTCTCCATTAAAATTCGTAGACTAAAGTACATGAAGCTATTATTTCGCATTTGTCTTATTTTAAACATCTCCAACTCGGATCTGGATCATGTAGTTAGTTCTTTTCTTTATTTGCTTATAGTTAAATGTGACACAATCCAACACTCTCTTTATCTATTCTTTTTATAGATAATTATAGAGATCTCGTAGTAGTACGGTCTGGAGGTTTATCTCTCGCTTAGACAAACTTCTCGTGGACGATCTTGAAATACTTACTTTTAAAACTTGCTACAATTGGCCCCGATCTTGCAGCCACGTTAGCCCAATGTGCTGATATCCCTTTCATAAGTTAACATCCATATAACCTAGCATTCTTTAATTCTTTAATTTTTGATTCATAATGCACACAATTATGGCACATTTGGAGCGACAACAAGTTTTTGGCGCCGTTGCCGGGGAAGTTTGTTCTAAAATAGATAAACCTTTGTTTATTTTCATTTATTTTAATTTTTGCTTTAAACCTGCACTTTGCATTCCAAGTGCTTGATTAAATGTCTCTGTAGCTTTGTATAGAAAACTGCTTTATCAGCAGAAATTTTTTTATTTTTTTTATTTTCCGAAGTTTTTATTCTTTTGCCTTCTAGTTATTTGAATAAATGCCGCCACTCTTTTGTCTTTTGTCAAATTTGGGCGAGCTTTGAGTTTTTCTTTTAGTTTTGTCAATACTTGAATAAGGTATCGCTACAGTTTTTGGATGTTTGCATCCGAGCAACCGCCCAACAAGGAGCATCTGGACCAAAGTCGAGCAGATCTCGCTTGAGTTTGCATCCCTTCTCCTTTGCATTCATTTTCTATTTTTAAATTCTTGAGAACCAATGATTCTGTGTGTTTAATGTTTGTTTTGATTATAATTTATTGCCTTTTTAGGCATGCTGATTTTTTTTTACAAAACCAAATACAAAATAAAAGAAGCTGAAAACACAAATAGAAAATCTCTGAGTAAAGTGGATAATTTGACCACAAAATTTGATAGGCTGATGGACTCATTTAAAGCTCCAAATGGGTCAAGAGTAGAGGAGGCATGTCTGATATGCCAGTCCCCCACTCATTCCATTGATCAATGTCCTTCTGCATCACAATTTCCAGAACTCATAAATTCTACCATTTAGATCTGTAGTGAGCCTGCTATTTTCTTTGTTTTTCCCTTACAACAAGTGTGGACACGGTTCCTCACACGTTTCCCCCAATTTCCAGGTTGTTACGCACTTATTGGGGAATTAAATGCAGAAAGTTACTTTCTGCCGCCTCCCACACGCATGCGCCCAATGCTACTTAATGACCCACGCTGATTCCTGGGCCATGAGCATTCCCAATGCCCTCCCATTCAAGTCCCACCCTTTCGGCTTCCCCACCTTACCTATAAATAACCAACCTCTACCAAATTCCCCCACATCTTTCCCCACCCTTCCAAAATGGCCGACGACCAAGCCAATAAGCCACCACACCGCTTTTACCCCATGTGGCTGGACCCACCACCACCGAAGGTGCCAGATCCGCTCCAGCCCCTCTGGGACGAATTTGAAGAGGTCCTCGCGATTTTGGCCAAAGAAAAGGAGGCCCAACTCCAGCCTCCTCGGAAAAACAAAAAATCAACCTTCCCCGCCACTTCCACCTCCACCGCCCACCCCCTCCCTAAAAACACCGTCCTATTCTCATCTTTATTTATTTTTTTTTTTATGTAAAAAAATTCTAGTTAATACACTTTACTTTCTTCCATTCTCCATTTCATTTTCTCATTGCTTATTTTTTCTTCTTATTGTTGCTTGTTTCAATTTTTGGTATAAAGTGACCATGCCACCTTTGAACCAGTTGAGGACACTGCCCCATAGGTTTGGGGGTGTGGCGACAAGTCCCGCCTAGGAATAGCTAACATAAGGGCAGCAGAATCACCTAAGTAATTAGGAAATGTATTAATTTACTTTAGAATCATGACAACTAGAAAATTTAAAATTCCTTTGCCAAATTTAGACATTCTAAACCTTGCGATATTCTACATTTCCATGATGATTACACCATAAAAGCATACCGGTATCGACGTAGTAAGTCAAAAGGAAGAGAAAAGGTAAAGATATACTTAAAAGCTCAAGGAAAAACCATAACCGTGAGAATTGAGCCCATATATTTTCCATCTCATTGAAGAGTGATCGAGGCAATTTTTTACGATTCAAAGGGTTGGTCGAGGCATTAGATCCACTAGAAGTTAGGAAACTCCAAATTAAAACAAGTAACGACTCATGAAATGAGGAAAGATCAAGGCCTTCTTTGGACTTTTGAACCTAAGAACCAACCAAGAAAAATCTGCCTGCTTTGTACCCCATTTGAGTCAGAATCCTACAATTCTTCATCAAAATACTCAAAAGTACTTGCACTGAACCTATGGAACTAATTCAGCCTTCCTCACTCGAGAATTCGGAGGTAAAGGAGAAAGAACTCAAGATGGACCATTTACGGGCAACATCAAGAAAATGAAGAGAAAATACCTCAAAAACAGGCAATATGGTGATCGAGAAAAGAAGAGACAAACAATGTGAAAAAGTTGCAAGCAAAAAGGCAAAAAGGGACCTTATGTTGAAAATGCAAGATCAAAGAAATAACTGATCACCGTGGAATGTGAGAATCTCGAAAAGAAGAAGAAAGAAGCTAAACTCAAAAGGTGGAGTCATGAACCATCTCCCCGCACTTCCCGAGTTCTCAAATTCAAACCTCTGCTCAAACCGCTTTTCCTTGAAACTTCACTCCATAAGCCATACAAACAAACCTAGATTAAAAGCCCTTGTGATCCAAAGTTGAGTGAGTCATGTGGAGATAAGAAGTGACCTAATCTATGGTGAGGAGATGTCAATGATGCCATTGCCTAAGAATCATGCCTATGCTCATGCTTGCATCCATTTGGGAGATGTAAGCGCTCTTGAGCTTGAGTGAAAATGAACCCCTCAACAAAAACACCGATGAGAGTATACCTGGTGAGTGTTTGGGTTGGAACTTGAGCACCATAAGTATGACTTATAACCTAATTTTTATCCATAGGATGAGCTATCACGGCACATTTGTATGATTTTCTATGATCGCTCACAGATTGGAAATATTGAAACATTCATGAGGTTTATAAATGTTTAAATTCTGTGCAAACAATAATCAAATTCTTTTCATCATTGATTCAAGAGTAACTAACCC
Organism: Chloranthus sessilifolius; assembly: GCA_021018995.1. Taxonomy (NCBI): domain Eukaryota; kingdom Viridiplantae; phylum Streptophyta; class Magnoliopsida; order Chloranthales; family Chloranthaceae; genus Chloranthus; species Chloranthus sessilifolius. Next base: position 54,474,284 of record CM037594.1, read on the forward strand.
CTCCTTGATTGCTCATTTGATAATATTGCATCGATGATTAAGCTCGTTTCATGGAGAAGTTTGTGGGTACCTTCACTTGAAAACCCTCAGGAGACTTCACTCCTCCTCTAGGGATCACCTAGGGGTTGAAAAGGCTTGTTGCATATGCTAAATGCACCTGTGCTTCCTACAAAAGTGGCTCTTTACTTTGTTTTTTATGTTTCTTTGCTCAGGGACTAGCAAAGCTTAGGTTTGGGGGTGTGTTAAGTAGTGAAAAATACCATTTTTCACCCCTAAACATGAGCCTTGAAAGACCCTTGAGAAGACTAAATAAGTGCTTTAGTGTGCATTTCTGACTAACCAATCGACAGGTCCAAATCGAAAAGCATCCCAAAAGATCAAAAATGACTGACTCATGTCAAGATTAAAGAAGGAGTGAAGAAACAGCCTCAGCAATGGCTAAAGAGGGTCTAAAAGAGCAGACAAAGACCTGAAGCAAGAAAGAGAGCCATTCGCAAAGAAAAAATCAAGTTAAAAGTCAATTCGCAAAGAAGAATGGGAGCCTAGAGTTCAATTCGCAAAGAACTTCTACTATTCACAAAGAACTTCTACTATTCGCAAAGAACTTTGAACTTTGAAAAGAAGAAAACACTCTGCGAAAAGAAGAGAAGTCCTGCGAAAAGATCTCCGAAGCCAAAATGCTTTTGCTAAAAGATCTCCTGAAGCCAAAATGCTTTATGAAGAGAGCCTCTGAGCCAAACTACTTTGAAAAAGCCCTTAAACTATGCGAAATGGCATTCGGGATTTGCTCGTCCAAGGGTATTTCAGAAACTTTGCACGCGCTCAATGCATTTTAAAACCCAAGGACATTCAGGAAGATTCTCGAGCACGAACCAAAGGCATATTCCACCCCATGTGAACACCCAAAGATGAAATTACTTGGCGGGAACTTCAGAAGCTCAAACAGATTTTTGAATTACATAATGTAATTGATGCCTCTGCTTCACGATTGGTGAACCAGATCAAGCATTTCGATTGGCGTACAGATCTGGATCCCGGTGCTCGACTCCTATTGGTTGATACAGATCTATCCAATTGATTGGTTGATACACATCTGAGTGGCTTAGGGAAAACTATAAATAGACGAACCATTTGCCCAATTTGGGTATCCAGATTTTAGAGTTTTCATCTCTGTTTCCTCATTCCTCAAATAGCTTATCCTGAACCCCCCTGTAATCCCTCCTTGTAGTCTACCTTTGTGAGCCTTTGTGATTGATTTGTACTTCCAAGTTTGGATTCAAGATCAGAACTGAGGGCTCTTCGAGAAGCTCGTCGTAGAAGTCCGAGGGCTCTCTAAGAAGCCGTGCTCGTAATTATAACGTTGGATTTTAAAAGGTTTGTAATTTGTGTCTTCTCCATTGGATTGTGAGGGTTCCGAATGATCACCTTAGTGCATTAGACTTCTTTAGATTCTACTATCCCATCCAACTTCCTTTAATTCATCATCCCCGTATGAATTAGCGATGTTGGTAACCTAATTCAAGCAAGATTACAAGATGATGTTCATAAATTAACTAAAGAATACAGATAACTATTGATGATCAGGACCATTGGACGACATCATAGCCATAAGTCTAAACCTATTCCTTTAATTCGATTTATTTCTCTTACATCTCAGGTTGCAGAGATGAAGATTGAATCTGCCTCGCTGAAATACGTATTCTCCATTAAAATTCGTAGACTAAAGTACATGAAGTTTGCTATTATTTCGTGATTTGTCTTATTTTAAACATCTCCCCAACTCGGATCTGGATCATGTAGTTAGTTCTTTTCTTTATTTGCTTATAGTTAAATGTGACACAATCCAACACTCTCTTTTATCTATTCTTTTTTATAGATAATTATAGAGCCAGATCTGGTAGTACAGATCTGGAGGTTTATCTCTCAGTTTAGACAAACTTCTCTGTGGACGATCTTGAAATACTTACTTTTAAAACTTGCTACAATTGGCCCTGATCTTGCAGGCCAGCGTTAGCCCCAATGTGCTGATATCCCTTTCATAAGTTAACATCCATATAACCTAGCATTCTTTAATTCTTTAATTTTTGATTCATAATGCACACAATTATGGCACATTTGGAGCGACAACAATGTCCCAAAAAGCTGACCTCTTCTAACCAAAATTCACATTTGTTGAATTTAGCGTACAATTGGTGTTCATGCAAAGTTTGCAGAGCGACTCATAAGTGTTCTTCATTCTCCGTCTTCGATTTAGAGTAAATCAGGATGTCATCAACAAACACGATGATGCAAGAGTTCAGGTGTGGCTTAAACACCTGATTCATTAAATCCATAAACGACGCCAGTGCGTTTGTTAACCCGAACGGCATCACCAAAAATTCATAGTGTCCATACCGTGTTCTGAATGCCATTTTCTGAATGTCCTCGGCCTTAACTCTTAATTGATGGTATCCAGATCTCAGATCGATCTTGGAAAAGTACTTCGCCCCTTGCAACTGATCGAACAAGTCATCTATTCTTGGCAAAGGGTATCGATTCTTCACAGTGAGTTTGTTCAATTGTCGATAGTCAATGCACAACCGCATCGACCCATCTTTCTTTTTCACAAACAAAATCGGTGCTCCCCATGGAGACACGCTTGGTTTTATAAACCCTTTATCCATAAGCTCTTGCAACTGCTCTTTCAACTCCTTCAACTCAGCAGGAGCCATCCTGTATGGTGCCTTTGAAACAGGCTCCGTTCCTGGTGCTAAGTCGATAGCAAATTACACTACTCTCTCTGGAGGTAATCCAGGCAATTCTTCTGGAAATATGTCTTTGAACTCTCGCACTACTGCTATCTCGGAAATAACATTCTTTTCTTCTTTCTCTCCCTTCAGAAATGCCAAATAACCACTACACCCCTTTCTAATTAAACGTTCGGCTCTGACTGCAGAGATGAGTGGCACCTGTGTCGATCTCTCTCCTCGAAATCGAAACGATCTCCTTGTCTTAGGTCAAAAAATGACAACCTTGTTCTTACAATCCACTGTTGCACAATGATGAGACAACCAATCCATGCCAAGGATCACATTGAATCCTTGCATGTCCAACAATATCAATTGCACGTCTAATTCGTAGACAACGCCATCCCGGACGCTCACTACTACTGATTTGTAGACTAACTCTGTATCCACTAATTCTCCCGTTGGGATAGACACTGATAACACTAAGTCCAGTGTCTCCGGAACAATCTTCATTTTCTTTGCAAATCTAGGGGTGATAAAGGAGTGGGTAGACCCTGGGTCTATCAACACTCGTGCGTCACGTGCTACATAGCATCCTTTTTCATAGACTTGTAACGTACCTATAACACATACATATACATATATAGCACATACTTTATTTAGAAATTTCTAACGTATAAAAATAAGTCCAAATTCTTTTCTAATGAATGCACCTGTTCTATCTAAAATTGTATTTAAATTGAAACTCTTATTTAAAAGGGATCTCACCTTGGATGACATCGTGTGCACTCCCTGCTTCTTGGGCGATGACTGCATAGGCTCTCCCTTGAACAACTGGTTTCCGTGATTGAATAGGTCGTGGCATGGAAGCTGAGGCCGTCTTCTCCTTAATTGCCTCAGGGCAATCTCTAATCACGTGACCCATCTTGCCACATTTAAAATAGCCCTGCATTCCTTGCCTGCAATCCGCCATTTTGTGGGACTTTCCACACTTGGCACAAGTCTCTCTTGGTGTTGAAGAAGCAGCTCGTGAAAAACCTTGTGTAACTGTGGCTCCAGTGGAAATAGCAGGACCCTCATACCTCATCGGTCTCCTTGACGCCAGCAATGGAAATCTTTGATGAGTAGTCTATTGTGCGGCTCTCCCATACCCTGTCGGGAACGGTTGTCTCTGATTCAATGCTATGAACCTCGACTTCTTATTCATTGGTTCATAACTCCCAGTCCTGCCTTGATCTATGCTTCCTCTTCCCTGCTGTTCCCTTTGACGGTATCGGTTATTGTTTTCTTCTTCGACCACTAATGCCTTACTCATGACCTCTCCATAGGTCATCAACTGAAATGGCGCAACTCCTCCTCGGATGTCCGGCCTTAAACCCTGCTGGAACTTCTTCGCTTTCATCACATAAAAAATTACATAGTCTGGAGCGAAACGAGTCAGTCTTATAAATTCTACTCCGTACTCTCTTACGGTCATCTTTCCTTGCATTAGTTGTAAAAATTGAGTCTCCATCTGATTTCTCACAACCTCCTAAAAGTACTGCTTATTGAACTCTTCAACGAATTCATCCCATGTCCAGGGCATATCTGGATTTTCTTGAGCCCTAGTCTGCGAAACAGATTTCCACCAAGGCCCAGCCTCCCCATCTAGCATGTAAGCTGCCCAACGGACGCTCTCGTCCTCTGTGCATGTCAGTACACTAAATACCTTCTCCATTTCACTCAACCAATTTTCGGCTGCCATGGTGTCTGCCTGCCCTAAAAAGCTAGGAGGTCTCATCCTCCTGAATTTGGTAAATGCTGAAGCTACTGGTAGTGTAGGCCCTACTAGAGGCATAGGTGTCTGATGTTGCTCTGGGGCGGCATGACCTGCCAAGGATGCTGCCTATTGTGCCATGGCAGTTGCCATGGTTTCCATAGTATGCATCATCCTCTGATGCTCCTCTCTTTCTTCATTTCTTTCCCTCACTCTATCTTGTTCTCTCTGATCTCGATCTTGTCGGTCTCGATCCTGATTTTCTGCTTGATTTTGGTTCTCTTCTTGGCCACTGCCCTCAGGAACCTCCTATTTCCCAATGGCACTCTATTCGTAGGCGAGATGAACTCATCTCTACTACGCAGATTCCTATCATGATCACCCCTGGGTTGGCCTCTTCCTCTAGGAAACATAACGGTCTACATGAGAAATCACGGTTTCGTTTGCAGAAGTTCCTATGTTCTGACAAAAATGATGGTCAGAAATTAAAAGAAATGGCTTTGATACCAACTGTGATGCGATTTGACTCAAACCCATGCCATCGATGACCCTCAAGGTCAGGCTCTCGTGATTCTGCAGACATTGGTATATACAAGCCAAAGACTACAAGTAAGGCACATGCATCTACTCTAAACAAGTTCTCATGCATTTAAAATAAAAAGAGTCTCTAAAGACAATTCTTGTCCCATACCAATTCATGGGCATAAGAACTAACCCAAACCGTTGGTGATAACTGTTCACCCCAGACGATTTGTCAAAAGAATAAAGGTATTTAATTACATTCAAATAAAGAGGCTTGACATACCAACCCGTACCTAATACTCTCAACTCACTCTCAAAGTATGCAATGGGTCTCCTAGAAGAATTCTTCAGGAGGAGGCTCTGACTCTTCTGTGGGCACGTAATCCGAATCCCCTGGATCAACGTCTCCAGAAGTCTCTGCTGCCACTAGTCCTGGACCTGTGACGTATAGTCTAAGGTAGGTGAGCTACATCCTAGCTCAATAGGGAAACACAGTGAACATATAAATTAAGCTCTCACATATATGTCAAAATAGTTTAAAGATACTATTTATTTGATAGAACTGCTGAAAGACAATAGAATAATTGGAAATAAAATGATGGATACACTGTTACTTTGCATGACTTTGCTTATTCTTGTCTTACTGGTATAGTAATGGATTCGGCCTAATCACTTAATTCTTAACTTAAATAGTCTCCGAGCAATATAGCATCAAGCCCCGATGGAATACCCACCATCGTTGTCTAAATAGTCACTTGTTATATGTTAAAAATTCAATACTATCCAGGCCCCTTTCTCTTAGGCGGCAGGGTCTATTCTCAATTCAACATCCCTGGGATGTGCTGTTCTGTATGGTTTGGCCGCCGTATCGGTTACGGATATCCTGCCGAGTCAGTCGTGGGTATCCCGCCACGTCGATGGGGTATTCTAATTAAACCTTAAATAACAGAATATCGAATGTGCTCTACAGATAGTTATTCACCGTGATTGTGCTAATTTTATTATATTAGGCCTTATCGTTCTTCTTTTGTTTCATCATTTGGTTTCATCTGCATCCCTGGGATGCTACTGGTTTAATGCATCATTCAGATGCCCATTGTTACAATTCTACGTCCCCTAGGGACTTCATGATTTCCATTCAAATTCACACACATACACACATGTTGGAAACATATTTATATGACTGTTCTCTTGAGATACTCTACATGATTGAAATACTCTACATACATGGTTTTGACGAATTAAAGTACATGTTTCAAGATATTTCCTACCTCAAGTAAAATCCAATGCGCTCCTTTCTTGTAGAGGTTTACGCGTAACAACTCACGTCACACCTACATTGCATGTGACACGAATTTACTCAGAAAGGTCTCTAGAACCCTTGGAAACACAACTCTCATAAATTACACTAAAAGAAATGAGGAAATTTGGGTAATTCCTCGCACGAGCGGTCATTTAGCCTCGCTCGAGTGAGCACTTGACCTTACTCGAACGATTATAAATTCTCGCTCGAGCGGTCATTATTCATCGCTCAAGCCATTATTATTCATCGCTCGAGCGAGCACTTGACCTCACTCGAACGATTATAAATTCTCGCTCGAGCGGTCATTATTCATCGCTCGAGTGATTATTATTCATCGCTCGAGCGAGCACTATTCATCGATCGAGCGGTAATTATTCCTCGCTCGAGCGGTTATAAACCATCGCTCGAGCGGTCATTATTCATCGCTCGAGCAGTTTTAATATAAGGTATCTGGAGCTCTAAGCGATGCCTCGCTCGAGCGAGCTTCTCCTTCACTGTGGGTCTCGCTCAAGCGAGTCCAAAATGTGAATATGCTCAGAATATTCTCCTTGCCCTCGCTTGAGCGAGCCATTTAGACCGCTCGAGCAAGCCACAAAAAGATGCATGTTCTCTATCTGTTCGAGAACTATCACCTTCTTCATGAGAGACCTAATAGTGTCAAGGATCATTCGTCCAATAGTTTAAACTTTACTTAAAACATACGTAAACATCTAAAATCATACCTTACTCGATAGATCTCCTATAGTTTGATCCAGCTTCGTCTAATCGTGAAGATTTTCAAGGTTCTCTATTGCTCAAAAACCAACGAACCTCTCCTCTTTTACAACCTTCTCTTCTTTCTCTCTATTGCAACCCTTCTCCTCTTTCTCTCTATTTTAGTTCTCTCTATCTATGCTAATTTAGGTTATGTAGGAGAGACTCTCTCCTCCCCACTTTCACTTATATAGTGAAAGCTAAAATGTTTCACATATACACACATAGTGTATATATGTAGTTTTTGGTTTCCTTGTGAATCACAAATACATGTTCATGATATGTGGTACACATGCATGGTATGTGATGTGCACGGTTCCCAAAAATTTGGGGTTATGACACTTCCACTTAAAATAGCTAAAGAAGCAATTTGCTGCTCAACATATGACCTTATAGCCCAAAGGCCAGCCAATCAAGCAGTCCACAAGAGCCTTAGAAGTTCATGAGATTGTCTTTAGCTCAACTGGAAATGCTTGAGGCTGAGTGCAGTTGCAAGGAATGAGGATTGAATCCACCAAGAGGTGGCTGAGTGTTGAACAAAGAAAGAATAACACACTAGATATTTGTGCCAGCTGTGGAAGCACAAGAGTAAACTGGTCGAGAGGTTAGCTTTAGTTGCCGAGAGGATCTGATGCCTAAAAACTAAGATTTCAAGAGGATCCAGAAGCTGTTGAGAGGTTGTGATGTTCAAAAGCTAAGATGTCAAGAGGTTCTGTGATAAGAAAGTAAAAAGATCGAGAGGATGCTAGTACTTGTCGAGAGGATGGAAGTGCAGTTAAGATCCTGTCGACACCTTATCGGAAGGTGCAGAAGAAGTCAAGAGCTTCCGAGTACATCTCGAGAGGTTCAACAGAACCTGTCAAGCAATCCAAGACAACCTGTCGACAATCTGTCAACAACTCACCTGAAGCCATACACATTCTCGTGAGGATAGATTGAACCTGTCGAGAGCTCAAGAGATTGTCGACAAGTTGATTATAACCTGTCGAGAGGATGAATGGAAAAATGGACAGAACGGTGAAACGAGCTTCCAATCCTTTCGAGATATTTCAATCCAGTCGAAAGCCACATAGATCCTGTCGACTAGTCATCCAATCCTATCGATTAGTATAATTCAACTCCTCGAGAGGTTCCTAAACCTATCGAAATAAAGAGCAAGCAGACAAAAATCCTATCGAGATGTTCTTTGAACCTCTCGACACTCAAACTGGTAACTTCTCAAGGCCCTTTTCCAACAGCTGCCAACTTCTGAATTTTGTGCACACATCCCAAAGCACATCAACGACCCTTGGGGGTATTTTTTGATACTCAACTGAGCATGATTGGAAACCATAACTGACTGACGTGTATTTACCGGTTGTGGACCAATGGGAGAAGAGCTTCTAGAAGATAAATCGGCTACATCAGCAGCCTAGAATAACAGAATTATTCTCTTGGGCTCTGATTGGCTGAAACAGATCTGAGAGAGAGGAAGAAGGTATAAATAGATGAGAAGTGTTATAGAAGAACCATCCAGAAATTGAGCGCGACATCCATTTTTCCCTCTAAAAACTCCCTCTCTCTTCCTTCTCCCATTCTCTCTTTAGCCAATCATGGTTGTCTTAACTATTTTTAGTAGTTAGGGTGAGGTCTTGAGTTGTAAATCAAGAGTTTCAGAGGCTTGTAAGAGATTGTATGTTGCACAGATTGCAGATTTGGGCACAATAGGATTGTAAGTTATTTTATTGCAATGTAATTATGGTTTTTAAAGGTAATTTTAATCTACATTTCACTTCTTCATATTTGATTTTCCTAGATTGGATACTCATGTGGATGCCAGCCAAAAATGGAGAGCTGGTAGCCTGGCACCCACAGCATCTGCAATAGTTTATCCGATCCAATCAAGATCAATAGACTGAAACAATCTCTGGGATGATCTGTGTCTAGTAGAAGGGCAGATCATAACCGTAGGATTTCTTTGATCCATTGGTGGAGATTGGATTCTTATACCTTGCATATGTCGGGAGAACTCAGGGAGCTTGTAGCCAGATGGAGGACAGTTGCAAATCTGTCCTCTATACTATCTTTGATTCTTTTGATTTTAAGTAAGAGACCAAAACCCCTAACTGCTGTTCTCCATCTTTTAAATTTTCATCTGTTCTCTATCTTCCCTCATCTCTGTGTTTGATCATGTCCCAGGAAACCCAAATCAAATTTAAAGAGTACCGAAGTGCCAAAAATTGACTCTGAATCCGAACTACGCCAAAGCCTCTTGGGTAAGAGCTTCGGTTATCGATTGAGAAGGTTTTAGGCACACAATCAACCCACTTAATGTGGGGCATAATGGCACAAATGAGAGGATGGAGGAAGAACCAAGAAGGTACAGGAATAGAGGGGAGAGTCGGAGCTCTTGGGCCCATGTTGCACTGTTGTGAAACCTTGCGTAGGCTTGCTTCGGTGAGCTTTGAAGGCTTGTATGGTAAGAAATGAGGTTCTAGCTCCTAAGGCTTGATAGCTAAGAGGTAGAGAGAGGAGGCTTGGGGGTAGCACACACCTAATCTAGAGATTTTTGATGAAAGGCTAAGATTTTTAGAAGGTTTGAAAGTTCTGAAAATTTGTATGCAAATGGTGCACTAGGGGAGAGAGAGAAGGGATTCCTTCATCTCTTTTTTGCATTTTTTTCAAGCCCTTGTAAAGGGAGGGGTGCCTCTCTATTTATAGGAAAAGAGAGGTTAGGAGGGTGTTTAGAGGCTAACTTGGATTAGCAATTAGGTAATCTAGCCGTCTAAGGTTTCCTATGATTTTTGAAGCCTTAAAATGTGTGAAAAGATGCTCCAATGGTGGATGATAGGTTAGAGGTTTAAACCACTTAAGGGGTTGCAAAAAGGTAGTGAATGGGTGTAACAGAACTAGTAAAACACACCCCAAAGATCAAGATAGTCAATAAGTCAAACTCCAATCTTGAAATTCGAGGCAAAAACTCAGGGTTACTATTCATAAGCGTGACGCAACTAATAGGAGGGCCAGACATATGTAAAGTAAAACAGTGCCACACAGTGGCCTGGGAAGTTGGCTGCTCATGGTGGAGCCCACCTTAAAGCTGGTGCAACTATTAGTTGTGCCTATCTATTTTAGGGGAGAAATGGTTTGGCGCAAGTAATACTTGCGCCAAATCCCTAGGGGGAACTCCACAAAATTACAATCTTGCCCCTACACTTCAGAACGCGATATCTTCTTGTATATAGCTTCGATTGGAGTGATCTTTGGCTTGTTGGAAATCTGGAGACCTCTACTTTTCAATGGTATAAGACTCAATTATAGTAGAAGGTCACAACTAGTCCTAGTATTCCATTCTTCATCTATTGCCTGAGAAAGCTAGGTTTAGGTCTGGAATGGTTTCTAAGGGTCGAGATGGGTTTCTAAGGGCAAGATGGGTTTCTAAGGTTTCGGGAAGGGTCCTAAGGGATTTGGGGTAATTATTAAGGGCTTGGGATGGATCCTAAGGTTTCAGTAAGGTTCCTAAGGGTTCTATACACACCATTGAAAGCTTAAAAGTGTGCCTCTCGAAATATGTCTTGATCGGGCCTTGGGCAAAATTTGGGTGTCTACAGATGCCCCTCTCTGGTATCCGATCACTAATGGTTGGGTGCCAAAGAAAAAAGACATTCGAAGAGGCCCAAGGCATTATTGACGGGTCTGTTGCATTTAGAACGAACTTCAAACATCAAGATGAGTAATATGGTGAGAAAACGAAAGCCCTGTACATCGGGAAAATGGTCGTTTCTCAAGGTAATCGGTCCCCAAGCGCTTAGCGACATTACTGGACTTAACCGAGGTGGAATGAGTTGCAAAAGCCCAATAGCTAAGAAAAATATTTGCTTCTCGAGTTGCGAAAGCCCGTTAGTCGAGAAAAATGGTTACTTCTCGAGATAATTTGAAGGAGTTTGATGTTCAAGATTCATTCTAAATACAACAGCTTCGTAAGTAAGAGGGGTGAATGACCCACATTCAAAGATAGGCACAAAGCAAGTACACAAGGTTTCACAGCTTGTGTCCAATCATATGAGGCATTGACTGCCTCATCTGACTACTCACGGGTGCCTCTGCATGAAGCAGGGTTTGAGGTCTTTGGGCGAACCCATTGATCCCGAAGTTATTTTAGCACGACTACCCGAACGGAATGAATAGATGTCACAACACTTTTTAGGAGTACGTGTCATATTTTCAAAACACACATTTTTTTGTTATTTTATGTGAGGAATTTTAAACCTTTTTTATGTTTATCATTTTATGTGATTTGTTTTCTTGGATTTTGTGTTATCATTTTATGTGATTTCTTTTGGATTTTGGTTTATCATTTTATGTGAATTATTTTGAATATTGGCTATCATTTTATGTGATTTTAATCTATCACCTTATCACTTTATGTGACTTTATTATATTATTTTATGCAAATTATTTTTGGGATTTTCTTTATCTTTTATGTGGATTTTTTTGGATTTTTAAGTTATCGTTTCACGTGATTTTTTGTTAGTTTTTCAAAGCTATTATGTGATTTTTTTAGATTTTGATTTATCATTTTATGTGAATTATTCTATCATTTTATGTGAATTATTTTTATCTTTTTATGTGGGATTTTTTCATTATTTTTTGGACATTTTCACATTTTCCTATGTAGGATCCGGATGCTTTATTGATCTTGATCCATTTTATTCTAGCACGGCTTCCCAGGCAAGCCGAATGAGGACCGACATACCATTTGGGAGCATGTGCATTTGCAAGGACGACAAAAGAAAGAAAAAGGGGTACCGGGCTATGTATGTGACCCGCACCAGGCCTGAAACCCAACCCATAAGTGACTTGGTGCAACTAATAGTTGCACCAAGTCAACTGGGGGCCTAAAATTGCCTGGCGCATGTAATACATGCGCCAAGAATGGCTGGGGATCGAATTTAAAGAGCCTGAGTTTGGGCAGCAGGGGTGTGTTTTAAAATTTTTTTTCTTCCCCCTCTCCAAACTGAAAAACAGGGCTCCCCTAGGGTTCCTTTACATTGCCTCTAAGCGTGCTTCATCGCCGGCATTTGTTTGTGCCGATTGATCGCCCGCTCTACGATAGATCAAAGACCCCTTTTTCTTCAAAGGTGACCATTTAAAACTTTTATTTGATTTTTCTTCATTTTTCTTGCAAATGTGATGATGATCTTGCTTTTTTAGATGATAAATGATTTATTTTCATTATAAGCATGTTTATTGATGATGAGTTGATGATATTTCATGAATGATGCCCTATTTGTATTGTTTCATTAGTTCTATATATATTCTTTTATTGTTTTATTTATGCATATATAAAGGACTTTAATTTTGGTTCTTTATTTTTATTTTTGAATATAAAGAAAGGATTTTTGGTCTTTATTTTTGAAAACTAACTAATGAAAGAGGATTTTTCTTTTCTATTTTTTTTTAAAAATTAATTAAGGAAAAGGATTTTCTTTTGTTTTTCATTTTTGAAAACTAACTAAGGAATTTTTTATTGTTGATTTTTTAAAATTTTTATGGACATAAAAGGGATTTTTTTTGTTTGGTTTTTCTATATTTATAAACATAAAGGAGGGATTTTTTTATTTTGATTATAGAAGCATAAAGAAAGGCTCTTTTTTTTTTGGTTTTAATTTGCTATATTTTTAGAAGATAGAAAGGGAAATTTTTGTTTTATTTTTATTTATCTTTGAAGAAAGAAAGGAAGGGATTTTTGTATTTTCATTCTATTTTTGAAAACAAAAAGAAAGGGATTATATATATATATATATATTATTATTTTTTGAGAATAAAAGAAAGGGATGAGCATACTTACCTTCCCTTAGCTTGTAGCAAAAATAGTTCTTTATCATTGATTCGCTCTGATATGACTGCTTGCTTTTGCCTCAGAATGTCTGGTGAAGAGGAATACGTGCCGGAGGAAGAGCAGGAGGAGGGGCTGGGATGATTTATGGTCCTCGAGGGGAACAATTCTTTGTAGTGCAACGCCAGGCAGGACCATGGCTTGAGATGCAGGGTGAGGTCGCCCGAGTCGGCCTTATCTACCAGCAACACATCCACATTTCCAACTTCGGTATAGTGGGCAAGGTAAAGGATAAGTTCAGTTCTTTTTTTTTTGTGCAGTTTTGCTCTAGTTCTAGGACCTGATGTATCTTTCTCTCTTTGACACAGGACTTGCCCCATATCATATTCTGTGGGGGCTGGCTAGACTTCCAGGACTTTTATCGATACATCCCACCTCGTGAAGTACTTGCTCGAGCAGGCAGGATTCGAAGAGTTATTGTCATGCCTCGCCATAAGGGAGGATGTCGCATACCTGAGAGCTCTGATCGAGAGGTTTTGCCAAGAGGCCATGTCTTTCAACATGGCCTTTGCTAAGATGACCCTGACACCCGTGGATTGGGCCATGATTACAGGCATCAGGGTAGGGGGCATTTCGATAGCCAACCTCGTTGTGCCTAGCTGAGATGATATTATCATATTGATAGGGGCCTACCCCTCCCATGGAAATTTGCATGGTACCGAGGTCAAGATGACCTGGCTGTCTGACCTCTATGAGCTGCATGAGTTGGTAGATCTGAGCCAGCCAGATGTGAAAATTTATATTGAGCCTGAGCGTGCGATCGTATTGGCCCGCATCACGCTCCTCCTCATGTTGGGCAAGACCCTCTTTACCAATGCAAGCAGCGACCGAGTCAACCTGGCACTACTGAGCCTCATGGATAATTGGCTTGACACCCACAGATACAACTGAGGTGGGGCTGGATATGCCACGTTGATGTATGGCATAGCCTGAGTATCCACCGAGGATTCAAAGTCCATCGTTGGTTTATGGCCGACTTTGGAGGTAATCTCTAACTCTTTTTCTTTTATTAGTTTACTTGGATGGTCGTTGTAAGCTACTGACTTATCTTTTGTGCACTGCTCTCCTCAGGCATGGGGATCTTTACTTTCAGCCTGGACGCCCGCTTCTTCAATCTGAGAGAGTCTTTACTTTCAGCCTGTTCATGCCAGGAGACTATCGGCTGTGGTACGAGTCATTGCCGTATCGGTTTATCCTTCCGCGCTTTATCCCTGGCATCAATTTCCTTACTTTCGATGGCCCGCCCTCATAGGTAATCCTCTTTTCTCTTTTAGATTAGTTCCCTTCAGGTTTTTTATTCAACTTCTTTCTACTGAATGAATCTTTATCTTTCCACAGTTTATCCAGGTGGATGATTCAGATGATGAAGGTGAAGCGGCGGCGGGTACTGCCGATGCCTCTAGGGCAGGTCCCTCAGATGTTGGTCGTTTCGATGTGGGTCCCTCAGGTGTTAGCTCCTCAGGCACTAGATCTTCAGTTGCCAGTCCTTCAGGCTCTTCTCGCATGGGTGCTTTTGGTGGTGTACTTGCCGTGGTTCATGGGACCTTTAGGTGCCTTGACGATGGCTTCCTTTCGGATCTATGCGCCGATGTGGATAGGCAGGCTCGCCTTTCAGCAGATGCAACTTGGGTTCCTCCTCCTGAGGTGGTTTCGGGGGTAAGACTTCTCATGATCATTCGTCCCTTGTCTTAACTCCTTTGATAAATGCATGTGTTTATTAATAATCCCTATAACTAACACTTTCTCTCTCTAAATGTAGAACTTCGAATCTGCCATGGACCGTACCGCATATTATCGCAACATTGCTGAGCTCCGGAATGTGGAGGTGGAGAGTATCTAGCTGCTCGGTTTTTCTCATTGCCATACCATCTTTGTCTTTCAATTGATCCCGATTTATGACCTTGACTATGGCTTGCAACGCGCACATGACAAGGAGTCACGCTCTTTACTCAGCTGGCTTTCACAAGTGCAGTCCCGGGTAGGAGATATGCGGACCTTTCAAAGCTCCTAGCGCCGGCAAAAGAAATCGAAGGGCGCCAACAAGGACTAGGCCTAATTTTAGATTTTGGACATTTTAAACACTTTGAGATGATTTTTATTGGGATTTGAACAAATTGTGGTGGATAATTGTGGCACTTTTTCGACGATCTTTTGCTTTGAAGTTTTTAGTGCTCCTCCTTAATCGCATGCTCTATTTCCCTTACATTCTATTTGATTGCTTACAGGATGGTTTTGACAATTGCTTGTGAAAAATGACCTTTGCAGTCGTATGCCTCAATGTGGGTTTTTCCTGCATAGAAGTTAAATGATTTAAATGTTAAGTGTACTTCTAATTTCATGTTTGTGGAACGACCCTAAAATCTGAAACATACTCGGCTGCCTTGGTATACGTGCCTGGCACGAAAATTGAGATAAACTTAAAATTTTATAATAATAATATTAGAATTAATATTATTAATCTGTAAGCACATGAAGCCATAGGTCAAGTATTACACGAGTCCGAGTCCTAACAAGCTATTTGGTAGAATGCTATACACTGAGTATGTATATGCGCTCAGCACCGGAATAAAATTTTGGAGAAATGGAAATATCAAGGATATTTCCATGTGTTAGTTTATAAGAGAAGGAAGGTTAAGGAAAACCCACACCTCTCTTTTTTGATCTAAATTTCAGCTTGCAAGCTCACTTGAGTACGGATTTTTATATTGCGTGTCGCGTAGCTCAAGTTCTAGAGAACTTCCATTGTGAAACCAATGTGAGAGAAACCCTAGATAGTAGATCCTTTGAATTAGAGCGTGAAGGAATCGATGTGTGTGTGTCGAATCTATTTGGGAAGGCAACACATATCTGTGTTGTGATGTGGTGATACATCTCTGGTTCATCGGAGCGCTTGAATCGGTAAACTCTTGAACCTCGAGTCTGAAACCCACTTTGAGCCGAGGATACCATGAACCAAAGAAGCAGCTCTAAAAGAGGTGAGTTACTACGTGTTTTGTTGTAGCTTGGATGTCATAAATATGTGTTTATGTGTGCTTGAATGATTCACAGAGAATCATAAGTATTTACGATTGAAATAGGTTAAAAATCAACGAACTGTATTTATGATAGATGATGTCATTTCCGATCGATCAAATTGATTATTTGATCGATCAAACTATAATCTGATCGATCAAATTTGGGATTTGATCAATTGAATTTATAATAGGAGGCCATTTTATGAAAGTTCATGCCCGATAAATCCGATCGATCAAATTTGAATTTGATCGATCAAATTTGGAACTGATCGATCAAACTATAAAGTGATTGATTAAGTGGTAAACTGATCGATCAATTGGGAAATTAATCGATGGAAATGTGAGATTGATCAATAAAATTTGGGATTTGATCGATCGAATCATATAAATGTCGTATAGAACAGGAGGTCTGAAATTATGAAATTTTGACTTTGAAATCCGATCGATCAAACATGAGAATTGATTGATCAAATTTAGAATCTGCTCGATCAAATGTTCAAGTTAATCGATCAAGAATCCTCTATTCTGTATATGTAAATTTTTAGTTCCGATCGATCAAACATGAGAATTGATCGATGAAATTATGAATCCGTTCGATCAAATAGGGAGTTGATCGATCAGATTCTTCTGTTTAGTCTTTAAAGGATTAAGGGATCCGATCGATCAAATGAAGTGATTGATCAATCAGATGGTGAACTCGATCTATCAAATTCCCCTGTTTTGCCTATTTTGGTTTTCTGGGAAAAACACTATTGAACTTTGTACCAGTTACTATTCTGACGTCTCTGATACTTAGTACACTATACTTATGGTCTAGGTTAAGACTGAGATATTTTAAAAAGCTTTAGATTTGCTTAGAAAGACCTAATTTGAGGTAGGGAAAATTGAACTTAACTTATGTCTGATTATGACTACATGGTTTCCTAGCATCTGTATCTGACTTCTATTATTTTAAAAGCATGCTTTACATATCAATAAAAACTATGTTATCTCTGATCTTTGTTATCTAATTCTTGTTATCTGTTCTCTGCTAGCCAATTCCCAAGATTCTGTATATGTATTGATTTAAAGTTCATGTGACGAATCCCCCTGACGTGGCAGGTTACCCACGACCGACACGGCGGGATATCTGTGTATCTGATTTATAAACCTCCTGGCACAAGGTGTTCTCCTTCAAAGAGGCTTGATGTAAATATCTAAAATTATTCATTGAACGACGATGGTCGGGGTTACCCATCGACAAATATCTGGCTACCACATACTATATTCATGGGAGTTATTTTATTATAGAATTTAAGTCACTAAATATTGTATGCATAGCATCTGAAAACTCTGAAATTAAAGTTTGCTTTTTAATAGTCTGTATCTGTTTTGTTCTTTAAATTTCTGCATCTGACATCTGCTCATTTTTGTCTACATTCTCTGATTTGACATTTGTTCTGAGTAATGTTCTACAAACCATGTTTTACATTTTAGATATAATTTATTTGCGTTTCTTCTATTGACCTTAGATGGTTAGCTCACCCCTGATTCTATATCATAGGTTTCGAGGTTAGGGCTCCTAGTACTGAGAGTGACCCGGATTATCAGCCCGAGGCGGAGGCTGAGGCTGAGGAGGACACTGACACTCCTGCTGATAAGTTCTATCAGTTGCTTGGGTATTAGTTTTATATTTTGGGGATCTGTACTCGTGTATTTTGGATTATATGTGTTCTTGGTGGCCACTTTTCTGTATTATTTACTATAGATATTTTATTTATAGCTTTTTACATTTGATAGGAACCACTATTGGGAACCATTGCTTTGAGTGATGGATGTCCATCACCAGTGGTTCTTCCTGGTTCCTTTTTGAGGATGTAATTTCTTTTGTTATACAGATATAAATTATTTCCTTTCTATTTATTTTAGAGCCTTATATGATGACTCGATTTGCCACTTTAGATAGTGTCTGCTCTGATTTTCGCTAGATGAGCAAATACTCCTTAGTTTGTTTTGGGGATCATCAAGGTTTATGATCCTGATGGCACGGGTTTTTTAGTGCAAAAATCCAGGCTGTCATAGTTTGTGAATGTTGTCAAAGCATAAAACAGGTGAATAGGCAGAATGGCTAAGGGGTCCAGCCAAGACACACAAAAATCGCCCTTAAAAGCTCCAAAAAGTGCATCGAAGGGGGCCAGATTGGTCTGGCCCATGTAATACATGCACCGGGCCAATCCTGGGGGGATTTACACTGGCACATGTATTACATGCGCCAGGTATAGCCTAGGGGGCAGTGGGCCCTTTATATGCCCGAGACTGACCACTTTCTCTCTTTTCTCTTCAACTTGGCTTTTTCAAATAATTTTTCATCTCCTTGCTTTCCCAAAGGTGGGTCCATTGACATACATTAAATTTTATACTCTTGAAAAACTTTTGTACGTTCATGGACCCGCTTTCCAACTCCCCTTACATGTAGGGCCCGAAACCAATTTACTCCTTTCTTTGGGCTTGGGGCCCAATTTTCTTAAAAGTTTGCTTGGGAGCCTGAATGAGAGCGAGCTCATTGATATAGATCAGCTTGGACTATCCCGTCTTCCCTTCTTTCTTGAGGTTCCTCCACGATGGGACCTACTTCATGCGACAACCTCATTTTGGGATGTAAATGCTCATGTGTTCCATTTTGGAAAGCAGGAGCTAACTCTCACTCTTGAAGAGTTATCCAATTTATCCCGATTGAAGCTCCACAGAGGCCTTGCAAGAGTCACACTGAAGCTAGGTTATGCTAAGGTCGTTCACCTTACCCTAGGTTTAAAGAAATCTGAATATGAGAAAAGTCTCGTTGGGGTGTCCACAAGGTGTTCGATCAAATTCCTCAAAGAATTTTTCAGTGATGAAAGTCTTCAAAAATTATCGGTTAGGAATATCTTCAATGTGAAAGCCTTTGCTCTCAGTCTCATCTCGGAAGTCCTTTTCTTCACCGGGGGAGAGAGCTTCTCTCTGGCTCTCTGCGATGTTTTGACCAAGTTGGTAGAGGGCCGATCAATGATGCACTTGGTCCTTGCTGAACTATACCGATGTCTTGATGCATTCGCTCTAGGCAAGGTGGAGAACCTCAGGGGATGTCCTTTGCTGCTCTAGGTCTGGTTGGGTGAGCATCTCCCTATTTTGGGACCCATGCCTCACTTTTATGTCGCTCGAGGTGAGGCGATTCGATTTTTTTGGGCAGGTGTCACTTGATTCCATAGGGAGATTTGTCAGCTTTGAAGCTTTGGTTGATCGATGCAGAGCTGATATGGAGACTTCCTTGGCTGGATCCGACCTTCCCAACAGTTTTTTTCAGAGACCATGAGGGCATCACCCTCCTAGGATTGACTGGCAGCACCTTCTACTTCCCATTTCGAGTGTTGCGCCAGTTTGGCTACTCTCAGCAGGTGCCTTGCGAGGCAAAACCCTGTCTATATGATTTGAACTTTTCTAGGGGGTCTTCCGGGGACATGGATTGGATTGCGGCTCTTTGGGAGATGCGTTAATTGACATTGTTGTGTAATATGGAGTAGGGAGATTCAGTTCAGTCTTCCCCTGAGTACGAGGCTTGGCTATTAGCTGAGCAACTTGCTACTGATCATCTGGATCAGACAGAGAGTATTGATATGGGAGGCCCCTGACTGAAGAAGGAGACCGCGCTTTGAGCTCGCATTGAGTTGCTGACCGATGAGAAGAGGGCCCTGCAAGAGCTTTTGGCATTAGAGACAGTTAGGGTAGAGGTAACAGAGACTAGAGCTAGCATAGCTGAGAGCGAGGTCCTTCATCTGGAAGGATCCTTGAATGTTGCTCTTGGGACTATTGACGCTTCTCGGAAGAGGTATAGGAGCTTGCATGGTCGTTGGTTGACCGAGCGGAATGTCCGGCAGGATGGTTCTCGTGCTGAGATTAATGCCTTGAAGCGCGAGTTGGGCCGTTGATTCCCTCCTGCACATATATCTTTCTGCACAGATCAGATTTACAGGAAGGGGTGTAAGAAACCCATATTCAGATACACACAAATTCTTTTTGGGTATATTTTGTTTATGTTTTTTTGCTTTTTGTTTATGCTTTTGTACAAAAGGGAAAAGGAAAGCTAGACATCATACTGATTATTTTTTTAGGGATGTGATGTAAGCAGTATAGTTGTAAATGGAAAAGGGAAATCTATTATCAAAATTCCTCTTTTTTATTTATTTATTTATTTATTTTTGGTGTGATGCCTTAATCACCTGGTGAGATCTCCGGTCCCCTTTTGAGCATGGTCGAACCCTTTTTCCGTGGTCAGATCTGAGTGAGTTTCAGCAATTTTACCAAGGCTGAAACGTTAATCCCTTTGGATTGAGTCAAACCTTTCTCCTTACCTTTAGTCATATGTTTGACAAAGCAGTTTCACAAAGACAATTTTGGTCAGGGCCCGATTTGAACAAACATGAGTGACCCAGTCGAAAAATGGGTAACAGGGAGAGTAACCAAAAAGGGCTCCTCAAACACCAATCTTATCAATCATTTCAAACCATTCTTTTTAATCCCTTTTTTACTCACAACGCCCAAGGTGGGTTCTTCGTACCTGTTTTGTCCTCTTTTTACCTAAGGCGCCCTTTCGAGTTTTCACCACGTCTATGGGGTTTGCTCTCTTACCCCAAGCGCCCTTTCGGGTTTTCACCTGGTCCACACAAACTCGCTCTTTTTACTCATAGTGCCCTTGCGGGTTTTCACCATGTCCATCTTTCTTTGAGCATGTTTATTTTCTTTTATTTTATTTTTTTCAAAAGCCACGACATAGACGTCGATTCAGTCATAGCCGGCTAGATGGGATTTTGGTGTCATCTCACAACTCGGCTTGTGTTGACTTAACAGATACTATGACCGCTTGTGAACCTAAAAAAAGGGCTTTCCTCAGGGTGTAGCTTGGCCATGGGTTAGGTTAGGATTTGAAGGTATGTTGGGCTAAAAAAGTTTCCTTGATACGATTTCAGTTTTTTAAACATGCTTTCTTCCTTGGGGGATTTTACTGTACATGCCCCATGATTCTTCTATTTTATCCTTTTTCCTTTATTTTATTTCAGGCAATCTCTTTTTGAGGTTTTGCTTTGATGATTTTTTTTTTGATTTTTTTATAGCAATTCTACTTCATCTCTTTTTTTTTTGTATATGTAAACACATTTTCTTTTTCAGGGAAGGGGTTTATTGAAAGAAAGGACAAGGCTCAAATGGGGTAGCAAAGGATATCATCATTTTTAGGGATGCTTTTTTACTACTGTGCTTGGAATGATGGCCTCTTTTGGGTGGTTCTTAAATAGTCACATATCTGTTTCACCAATACTTACCTTGTCGCGATAGACTAAGAGTAGAACCGTTGGACGTATCCAGCATTGATGGGCACAAGAAAATGATCTCCGTCCATGGTGGCGAGGCGAATGGCGTATCCCGGCCGCTGGCGTATCCCGGCAGCACTTCTCGGACGACGTAAGGTCCCTCCTAGTTCGGCTTAAATTTTCCTCTTGGATCGGCGTGGAGGGATGGGAAGATCTTCTTCAGCACAATGTCTCCCACCTTCAGATCTCGACTGCGGACACGTTTATTGTAAGCCTGTGTGATTCGCCCCTAGTAGACTTGGGTATGAAACAAGGCTAAGAGCCTTTTCTCATCCAGTATATTCAATTGTTCAATGCAGGATCTCTCTCTCTACTTTGGGTAAGCCTGATTCCATGAGGATTCGGAGTGAGGGTACCTCAACCTCAATAGGTAGGATGGCCTCGGTTCCATACACAAGGGAGAAGGCCCCTGTAGCAGTACGGATCGACGTTCTGTAGGCCCATAAAGCAAATGATAGCATTTCGCTCCAATCTCGATAGGTGACGACCATCTTCTCAAGGATGTTGACGACCGTCTTATTCGCAACTTCTATGGTTCTATTAGTTTGAGGCCGATAAGGTGATGAGCGATGGTGGTTGATCTTGTACTGCTCACAGAAGGCCTTGATGCGCTTGTTTGTAAAGTTTCTGTCGTTGTCCATGATGATATCATTGGACACTCCAAATCGGCTCACAATATTTTTCTTAAGAAACTTCTCGACATGACTGGCCGTGATATTGGCATATGACACTGCTTCTACCCACTTGGTAAAGTACTCAATGGCGATGAGGATGAACTGATGTCCGTTTGATGATTTTGGATTAATCATTCCGTCGACATCGAGGCCCCAGGTAGCAAATGGCTAAGGACTAGTCATGCAGTGTAGATCGATGGCAGGAGCGTGTATCAGACTCGAGTGTTCTTGATACTTGTAGCATTTCTGAACATGTTTGCAACAATCTGATTCCATAGTGATCCAAAAGTATCCTTGTCGTAGAATTTTCCTAGCGAGCATGTGACCGCTGACGTGGGCATCGCATACTCCCTCATGGATCTCCTTCATGATGTTGATTGCTTTACTCTCAGTAAGGCACCTGAGCAAAACTTTATTGTAGGACCGCTTGTAAAGGTATTCACCATAGATGATGTAGCCTGCCACTAGACGTTGAATGGTCCGCCGATCCATCCTGGACGTACCCTCGAGGAATATTAGTGTCTCGAGGAAATTCTTGATATCTAAGAACCAAGGTGGCTCATCATCAGTCTTTGTAGGTTCCTCAATCTGGAGGCAGAAGGCTGGCTCATTCCTTTGCTCGATCATGATCAACTTCATCTCAACACCATACGGGATTTCTATCATTGACGCCAAAGTTGCTAATTCGTCGATAAAATAATTCCTTATCCGTGGGACATATGAGAATGTCACATCCTTGAAACAAGTTATCAAATCCTTGAGGTGCTCATGGTAGGGGATCAGTTTCTCGTCCTTCTTCTTCCAATCTCCATTCATCTGACATATGATTAATTGCGAATCACTGAATACTTGGAGGTGAGTTACATTTAGATTAAGAGCCACCTGCAAACTAGCTGCACAAGCTTCGTACCCGACCATGTTATTTGTGCAAGGTAAGTTGAGCTTGATGGAAACAAATACATGTGATCCTTTCGGCGAAATCAGAATGGCGCCAACTCCCAGACCTTCGGTATTTGCTGCCCCGTCGAAGTGCATTACCCATGATTCTTCTACTTCCTCTGTATTGTCTTTCGTCATGAACAGGATGTTTCCATCAGGAAATTCAGTGCTCAAGGGTTCATAATTTGGCAAAGGATTGTTGGCTAGATGATCGACGAGTGCCTGCCCCTTGATCGATTTATGAGTAACATATGTGATGCCAAACTCAGACAATAAAAGCTGCCATTGTGCAGTTTGCCCAGTGAGAGACGATTTCTCAAATAAGTACTTCAACGGTCCATTCGGGCTAAGAGTAGAACGGCCTGGGATAACCATTAATGGCGGAGCCTCTGAGTGGCCCATACAAGAGCAAGGCATGCTTTCTCCAGATGAGAATAACGCTTCTCGTAATCAGTAAACTTCTTGCTGAGATAGTAGATGGCCTGCTCTCCTCTTTCCGTCTCGTCATGCTGACCTAGGACACATCCCATCGAGACCTCCGTCGTGGAGAGATACATCAAGAGTGGTCTCCCCGACTCAGGCGGTACTAAAACAGGTGGGTTGTGGTGGTAGCTTTTGATTTTGTCGAACTCTGCCTGGCAATCGTAATTCCATTCAACGGGTGAGTTCTTTCGAAGTAGCTTGAAGATCGACGTGCAGATAGGCATGAGTTGCGTAATGAATTGACTAATATACTATATCCTACCCAAGAACCCTCAAACTTCTTTCTCAGTAGATGGTGGTGGCATTTTCGTAATGGCCTTAACTTTGATCGAGTCAACTTTGATACCTCTCCTGCTGACGATGAATACTAACAATTTTCTGGACATAGTGCCAAATGCACACTTCTATGGATTCAGACGTAACCTGTACTTTCTCAGCCTCTCAAACAACTTCTTGAGGTTTACCAAGTGATCGCTTCGCTCCAGTGACTTGGCTATCATATCATCTATATACACTTCAATTTCTCGATGCATAATGTGGTGAAATAGTACAGTCATAGCTCTTTGGTATGTTGCACCGACATTCTTTAGCCCAAATGGCATGACTCTGTAGCAAAAGGTTCCCCAAGAAGTGATGAGCGCTGTCTTCTCTCAGTCGACCTCTGCCATCTTTACCTGATTGTATCCGGAGAATCCATCCATAAAAGAAACCATCCCGTGCTTAGCAATGTTATTGACCAAGATGTCGATGTGCGGCAATGGGAAATGATCCTTCAGGCTTGCTTTATTCAAATTGCATAAATCAATACACATGTAGACTTTTCCATCCTTCTTCGGCACAGGCACAATATTGGCTAGCCACTGTGGGTATTTGGATACCATCAAAAACCCCATGCCATACTACTTAATGACCTCGTCTTTGACTTTCAACATCCATTTGGGTTGGAGATGTCTCAGCTTCTGCTTAAACGGCTTCATATCAGGGTAAAGTGGTAACTCATGCGCGACCAAATCGATGTTTAGACCAAGCATGTCCTCGTACGACCAGCCAAAAATGTATTGGTATGACCGAAAGAAATTAATCATGCTTTTTCCATCTTCGGGAGACAACGATGTTCTAATTTTGGTAATTCAAGGAATCTCCTCAGTCCTAGATTGGCCTCTTTGGTTTCTTCAACAATCGGGGTAGGGCCATGCTCAAAGTCGGCTAATCGGTCAAGGAGCCCATTGGGGAGCTCCTCAAAAGGGACATCCACGTCCAGACTCATAACTCCTACCTCTTCTTATATTTCTACAGGAAAGGGGTCGATTTTATGTGGGACAGGTATTTCAATTAAGGCATCTTTTTCTGAGATTATATTTAGAATTTTAAATGACAATATTTTTGGATTTTGTATTTTTTCAATATTTTTAGAATTTTTATTTTCTTCGGAGACGGACCCTTGGCAGCGCGAGTCTGTGTATATACAAGGTATTATCTACCAATGACTTATCTCACTTTTTATAGGTTATTTTTTTTTAGGAAACGGGTGACAAAGTTTAGGCCACTCCCCGCCTTCAGAGTTTGGGGCACAAACTCCCAATTACGTACCTGAGGGGCTGCTCCTTTACCTGTTTGGATGAAGGGTGCTAACTGATATGGCTTATTGGAGTCAGCTTCCATTATATTGATCTTAGATTCGTCTGAGATTCTATTCTCAAACGTCAATAGAGTTCTGTGGTGATTTACCACAGGGGGAGACTGCGCCGGTATGAAGAGTTGCTCCTTAAATTAGGATAGAGCAGCTAAATCTATTTCTAGACCAGGCGGAATGATTTGGGGATTGGTGGGGTGAACCGATGTTGTGGGTTGATGTGGGGTTATTTGGATGGCCTCATTCCGATCGATTTTAATGATCATAGCACTTACGAATGAATCCCTGATGTGAGGCCTGGGATGAGGCTTCTCTTCTAAGTGTATCCCTTTGGCTCTTACAGCTGTCGTGGCCCGGGCTTTTTCCTTAGCCTCTCAAACCTCTTCTTCCATGGGCTTATAACCTAACTCGAATCAAAATTTCTGACCCTTGGCTGTAACAGGCTCTCTTCTTTCCTATAATCAGGATCCTAGCCCCTTTCCTCTTTGATAGCCCCACTTAGGGAGCATGGCCACTGTCGCTACCATTCCACCTCTGATTTTTGGAATGATTCCTTCAATGGGCTCTGGGAGTACTATTGATACTTCATACACAAAACTATGGAGGTCGATATCCTCAGCTGTGTGCAACACCTCCAGCACTTTGGGCTTTTAAATACTGTTGGTGGCTTTTTCCTTCTCGCTATGCCCCTCACCAATGATGGTGATAATCTTATGCCCGGACGTAAACTTGAGCTTCTGATGCGGTGTCGATAGTATCGCTCCAACTTCATGCAACCAGAGGCATCCTAACAATAGATTGAATGAGTATTTGATATCCATTACTTGAAATAATATGGAGAAGGTCATTGATCTAATCAATAGCTTAAGGTCAACTTCTCCCATTATCTCTCTTCTTGTATTGTCAAAACCTCGGGCACTAGTTCTCGTGGGTCTCAACATGCATGGATCTACCCTGATCTTTGTGGCGGTTCTAAGTGGGCATCTGTTTAGAACTGACCCATTGTCAATTAACACCAACAAGATTATCATATTTCTAGATTCCATAGTAATATTGAGGAATTTTGAGTGACTGCTTTCCTCATCCTATTAATTGGCATCCGAAAATGAAATGGCACTTGGAGCCATCACTTGACCAATAATCTGCCCGACTTCATCTGGGCTTACTTGTAGTGATACATGCGCATTCTTTAATACCCCCAATAAAACATGAAAATGGACTGGGGAAGTCATTAATAGATCCCATACGGTGATGTGAGCTGGCATCCTTCTCATCTGAGTCTCTAGTATATGTTCTCAACTCATTTTTTCAAAAGGATTAATGGCACTATCTTTCTTTCCCTATGGTTGGGCTTATAGTGCTGTTGGTGCTTTCGGCTGCTTAGATATCTTCCTGGATCTTGTGATGAAGTCTATTCCCCCTTCTCTACAATTGTCTGCATTAGCATCTGTCTGCTCATAACTCAACGGGACCTGATGAGGATTATAGGTTGGTCTCAAAATTTGAAATGGTGTAACTACCGGTATCTGATGCACTTGTACTGTTGGCTCTGGAGGGGTCGGTAATACTTGATTTACTTCAGTGATAGATGGTTGGATGGAAAAATTGGACCCAGATTGGGAGATGAGGTTTAAGGGTGGTTGCATTGGGGGTAATGGGGTAGGAGTGGGCCATTGATAGTTGATAGGTGATGGTGGGGGAAGGGGGACCTGATGGGCTATCAGGTAATTGATAGGGGTGGTAGTATATGGTTGATATGCATTTATGTGCACATAATTGATGGGTGCGGGTGATTGGAAATAGGCCCTAAGATCTAGGGGTCAATTTGGGGTGTAGGATTGGAGAAGTAATCAGATAAATTCAAGGGTTCAATCACTCCAATACTCCTTTTTTCACGGTTTTTTGGCAAAGGTGCAACATAATTCTCCCAGTCACTAATGTAATCTGATGGGTCAAATTAAAATTCTTCCTCACATTCCTCTATCATCCTGATGGTGGGTCTAGGACCTGCTCCTCTGGTAGGGTGTGGGGGTAAAGGCACCTAGTTGCATGCTGGTTCACTTGGGAAGGTGTAGGTGGAATGATTTTCTCAGTATCAATTAAATCTTGTATCGCGTGCTTTAATGGGAAGCAGCGATCAGTCGGGTCACCCGGTCCCTGATGAAAATTACAGTGAGTGTTGGAGTCATAATTCTTCGGGATTGGATTAGGAGGTGATCATGGTTGGAGGGTAGTAACTAGTCCCTTTGCTATTAGTAAAGGTAAAAGCACATTCAGAGATTGCCCCAAGGGCGTAAAAACTTGATCATAGCGGGTTCTCCTTTGCTCCGGGGTCATCTGCATCCCCTGTCCATTCCCTGTTCTCTGCATCGGCTCAGTTCTAAGTGGTGCTGGCCGAGCAGCCTTAAATTACAATGGGGTTATATTATTATTGGGTATGGTGTTGGAAATGTTTTAGATACCAGCCCCTGTTCTTTTCTCATTCCGCTGCTCAAAAAATCATCTAACTCCGCTGGCTCCCCCGAGTACATTTTTGGTCAGGCGACTGTCCCTGATAGCATCTTCATAGCGATTGGTATTTTCAGCAAAGCTGGACTATTGCTGGAACACGAGAAAGTCTGAGATCACTGGCAGAGTATTCTTAGAAATCATTTCTATTTATTCATCATTAGGTATCCTATTTCTAACCTAAGTTTCCAATGCTCTCCAACGCCCCAAATGATCGCTAAAGGTTTCATTCGGGTTCTGCTTCATACGGGCCAAGTTTGACTTGCACGGTTCAATGTCTATATTGTAGACATACTATTCTTGAAATAGATGCATCAAGACCTTTCAGGTCTTCATCATAGATGGTTCCAAGGATGTGAATCACCTCAAATCCAGACCAGTCAAACTTTTCTAAAAGACCTTTATTAATAGTCTTTCGTCCCCTCCATACTGGCACATGTCCCCACAATAAGACTTGAGGTGTGCTATGGGATTGCCGGTGCCGTTATATTTGTCAAAAGCCGGCATTTTAAATTTTGGAGGTAAGGGGACCCCAGTGAACAAACATAAATTCGAGAAGTCTATGGTGTGGATTTTAGCACCACCCATCTTCAACAACTGCTTCTGAATTTTGTCTAACTGCTCTTTCAACTGCTC
Source organism: Chloranthus sessilifolius (assembly GCA_021018995.1). Classification (NCBI taxonomy): domain Eukaryota; kingdom Viridiplantae; phylum Streptophyta; class Magnoliopsida; order Chloranthales; family Chloranthaceae; genus Chloranthus; species Chloranthus sessilifolius. The sequence continues at coordinate 54,502,487 of CM037594.1, forward strand.
TGATTTCTTGGACATGGGGGCCACTTTCTCAGCAGTCGGTTGGGCTTCATTCTGGGCTACCAAGGGGTGAGACATTATAGGAGGAGGGTTAAGGCTGGTCAATGCCCCAACATAAGCTCCACTGTTCCTAATCTCATCCTCTTCATATTGCTGGTCAACATAAGGTGCAGTGAGGGTGGGATTCTCTTGCTAGTGCTGCATGGGCTGGATGGGAATGACTTGAATGGAGGTTGGGTGAGTCCATAGGAGGTGAGAGAAGGTTTTTTGGGTGATGGGATGGGTGGAAGTCAGATTTTGGGGTGGGGTCTGATGAGGCCATTGGGTATGGGGAAAGGTTTGGAACTGACTGTGGGATGTAGGGATATGGGTGAATTGGGGTTGATGTAAGGTATGGGTTTGAGCTAGGTATGAGGGTTGTGGGTGAGTGAAATTTTGGAGGAATTGTGAAGGGTATGGGTGTGAGGCTCCAAGGTTTGGGCCTTGCTGGGCTTGGGTTTGGGCCATGAAGCCTTGGGAGGTTTGGGGTATGAAGGTTTGGTCCATTGGTCCTTGGGAAGTTTGGGCCATAAAGCCTTAGTCATGATGGGTTAGGGCCATTGGGCCTTGGTGGGTCTAGGTCATGGGCCATTGATGGGTCTGGGCTATGGGTCCTTGATGGGTCTGGGTCATGGGCCCTTGATGGGTCTGGGTCATGGGCCCTTGTGGACCTGGGCCCTTAATGGGTCTGGGCTATGGGCCCTTTTGTGGGTCTGGGCCATGGGCCCTTGATGGGTATGGGTCATGGGGTTTTGGGCCATTGGGCCTTGGGATAGGTGGGTAGTGGGGGTTTGGATGGTGTGGATGATGGAGTGTCATGGGGAAATGAAGCATGGAGGCTTGATAGGGTCTCAGAAGGATCCATGGATGTGTGGTATGGATGAGGGGGCATGTGTTGGGAAGCTTTCTACCTGTCGTAGGTTTGGAACATCTCCTCCATCATGGCCATAGAAGGGGGATCAGATGGAGATGGGGTATTTAAGAGTTGGAGGGGCATGAATGGGGTGGATGAAGAGGGAAAATTGGGCATAGCCCTGGTAAAATCGGGCATGACCCGAGTAAGGGGTGAGATATGGAGTGGATTGAAGAAATGAGGTGGGGTATTGGTGGATGGATTAGACATGTATGGGGGAGATGTATGGGGTATAGAGGTGGAGGATGAGAGAGGAAAGCTGGTCATGGCCTTTGTAAAAGTGGGCATGACTTGGGTAAATGGAGGGATGTGTGAGGGATCGGATGTGGCATGGATAGATGCAGGTGGGTTGGGTATGCATCAGGTGGATGAAAAATAGGGTATATTGGTGAAAGTGGAGGATGGGGCTGGGTTTTGAATGGGTGTGGATGGAAAATGAGATGGGTTGGGCATAGTCATGGATGAGGGTATGGCTTGGGAAAATAATGGGGAATGGGGGGTTGGATTTTGGATATTTTGGGAAGTGGTGGAAGGGAAAATATGGGCACCGAATGGGCTAGTGATGGTGAGGGTTGATTGGGTGAGGGGGACGGAAGTGAAAGCCTCTTCGGTATGGGAATGGGTTGGAGAAAGTGGCGCGGATGAGTCCGGATCGGTGTAAGCTGGTTCCACAGCCCACAACATGGCTTGGTATCGGGTTGGGTACGGGTGCCTTGGGTAGGGCCCATAAAGCTTCCCCCTTCATCCCCTATGGGATGACGGAGGGTACGATGATGCCGTTGTGCCGGTACCAACAAGACTCTAATTTTTGGGTTTTCTAAATTATTTGATTTTTTTGAAGTTTTGTAAGTGAAAAAAATTAAGGATTCCGAGGCCCTTTTGAATTCCCTTTTCGGGTGTCTCTTGTAACCTAAATAGGTCTCGCCGCAAAGGCTCAGAAGTGCTTCAGAAGAATCAAAGGATAACCCTTTGATCTATTGAAGCCACATAAACCAATGTAAATAACCAGATCTCTCGAAATGAGTAAAAAAGAAGTTGCTTTCTCTTGATTGGCGAGGGTGTATAGGGTGTCGGAGATTGCGGGGCCCTAAAAAGGGGCACTAAAGACACTAATTGGGGAGTCCTGAATGTGAAGCAGGCCATTGATTCAAGCTACTGCTGTCTAACCCAAAGCTGGCATAGCTATTCGGTGCACCAGACGAAAAAGTGCCCCCTTTTATACTGGCGCAACTAATACATGTGCCAGTGTAATTCTGGGGCTTTTTGGCTTAGCGCAAGTAATAGTGGCGCCAGGTAAAACAGGGGCTGTAGACAGTTTGACAGCAGGAGTTCTAGCCCGAAATGAGTCTTGTAAATGGTTTTTTCTAGAAGCTGGGTTTCCGGGGACTGACTATGAATATGATTCGTCTCTTTCCCCACCCAACCTAAGGGTTACAAGGCCGCTACGGGTTCACTAACCCTCAATTTTTCCCCGGTTTTTAAGCTTGGTAACGAGAAGGTTACCCACCCGATATACCTCAAGTGCAAACACTTTCTCAAGTACTAGGTGGGCTGGGAGTTTTTCGGATCATCGCTACTAGGGGCTGCTGCCGTACTAAGACCCGAGAGTTTGTATGTGTTCCTAAATAACCCAACCATTGAAAATCTACCCCGCAAAAATCAATTTAAGTCCCCTTTGTTGGTTCAATTTTACTTTTCACTTTTAAGAGATTTTTCTTAAGTTCAAAGACTGGGGGTGATGATCTCGTGCCGCCTCTACGAGCTGGAGTCCACTGACGGAATATGATTGTGAAAATTAAAGGCGCACGTAGGCCCGACAAACGGCTAAGGTACTTAAAATGATGTAAAAGTAAAGAAATTAAATGACAATGCACAAGTAGACCCGTCAATCGACTAAGGTACTTAAAATGATGGAAATATAAAGAAATTTAAGATGGTGTGCAAGTAGGCCCACCAATCACCTAAGGCTCGTAAATGATGTAAAAGTAGGGATAAGTAAAATGATGAAATTGGAGGGGTGAGTAAAAAAATAGTGAATACAACAAAAATGGTTAGTAAATCAAAAAACAAAGAGGCCAAATTTAAGGGAAAGCTCTACCAGCTACTCCCCAGTAGAGTCGCCATCTGTGCAACCATGAGAATCGAGACGATCCCGTCGCGATGATGTGCTTCTATGAAAATTATAGAGTTGCCACCCGGAGCTTTTGGTGTCTCGGGAAACCCAAATCAAATTTAAAGAGCACCGAAGGGCCAAAATTTGACTTTGAATTCGGACTACGCCAAAGGCTCATGGGTAGGGGCTTCAATTATCGATTAGGAAGGTGTTAGACACCCAATCAATCTGCTTAATGGGGTCTCTACTTATGGGCAAAACAAAAATGATATAAAAGAATAAAAAAGCCTTCCTCTTTCCCAAGGGGCTTTAAAATCCTATTTGTGCCCCTTCGTTTCTACCAAAAATTTGACGGCGAAACGGTAGAAATGAGAGGATGGAGGAAGAACCGAGTAGGTAGAGGCATAGAGGGGAGAGTCGGAGCTCTTGGGCCCTTGTTGCACCACCGTGGAACCTTGCGTAGGCTTGCTTCGGTGAGCTTTGAAGGCTTGTATGGTGAGAAATGAGGTTCTAGCTCCTAGGGTTTGATAGCTAATAGGTAGAGAGAGGAGGCTAGGGAGTAGCAGAAACCTAACCTAGAGCTTTTGGATGAAAGGCTAAGGCTTTTAGAAGGTTTGAAAGTTTTGGAATTTGTATACAAATGGTGCACTAGGGGAGAGAGAGAAGGGATTCTTTAATCTCTTTTTTGCAAAAATTTTCAAGCCATTGTAAAGGAAGGGGTGCCTAAATGGCTTGGCGCAAGTAATATTTGCGCCAAATCCCTAAGGGGAACTCCACAAAATTATAATCTTGCCCCCATACTTCGGAACGCGATATCTTCTTGTATACAACTCCAATTGGGGTGATCTTTGGCTTGTTGGAAAGCTGGAGACTTCTACTTTTTAATGGTATGAGATTTAATTATAGAAAAAGGTCACAGATAGTCTTAATACACCATTCTTCATCCATTGCTCGGGAAAACTAGGTTTAGGGTCGGAATGGTTTCTAAGGGCCGGGATGGGTTTCTAAGGTTTCGGGAAGGTTCCTAAGGGATTTGGAGTGATTCCTAAGGGTTTGGGATGGCTTCTATAGTTTCGGGAGGGTTCCGTATACGCCATCAAAATCTCGACAGTGCGCCTCTTTGGAAATGTGTCACGATCGGGCCTTGGGCCAAATTTGGGTGTCTATAGTAGCACTTCAAAGATCTTATCCATTTGATTAAGCCATCTCTCAGTTTCAAGCGGATCAATCTAACCCAAAAAAGAAGGAGGACGCATCCTTCTAAACTCTGCAACCCAGAAGGGTGGTTGTTGGATGCAGGTGACTCTGCTTGCTAAGCCACTGCAACAGTCTGTTGAACCATTGAAGCTATCTACTAAGCCATATTGTGGGCTAAGGCTTCCAACACTTGCTGAACATGTCCGCCATTACCTGCTTCCCTGACAGGAGTGGGATTAGGACCTGTAGCAATTCTTGCTCCCCTACATGTACCGACGCCTCTGGAACATCCACCAGCATAACCTTCCTTGGTCCATCTTTAGCTCTGCCTATGCCTCGAAACCTCAGGGCCATGCTGATATATCATTGTTAAATAACAACTTCAATCAATATTGATTATAAAAATAATCATGCCCATCGTCCCATGCAAATCAGGATCTAGAGCCATAGCTCTGATACCAACTGTTGAGACCCTACTTTCCCGTTCCTCAAGTACTAGAAAAGTGGGTTCGCCAAACACCAGTACATCCACATGAATACAAAATAACCAACTAAAATCTAATTAACTCAAAAGAAAAGATCTCCAATTCTATATCTAGTCATAACAAAAGAAGGAACCAAGAAGAACCACCAGAGATGGCCAATCCAACACCTAAACAATGGTTCCCAAAACATATACACAATATGCTTTAACTACAAAACCTTCAATGTACTAGGCTCAGAGCCCATAATTCAAACTACATCTAAATCAAAATGAACAAAACTAAACTATACCGAGTTCATAGTCCCCCGTCTAGAAGAACTCATCAGGAGGGATATCTGATTCTTCTTCTTCTTGATTATTGTCCGGATCACTTTCAAAACCCTGGTTCTGAGAAGTGTCTACAACTGTGACATATAGTCAGAGTGAGCTAACAGTCTAAGCTCAGTAGAAGAAGCTCAATTTCAATCACATCTTATTAGAACAAATATGATTTTAAAAGATCGATCAAAGCATAAGAGTTTTCAAAATAGATATTCAAAGCATATTCATATTACTGAATTTCAAAGACTGATATCGCATACACTTTTCTGTACAATGTCATTCAATGCACTATGAAATGAATTCAAACATATCATATTTCAAAATAGTTTCTGATTCTTATTCATGTGATGCTTCTCATATTAATTACTTAAATCACAACATAAATCAATCTTCTAAGCAACTATAGCTTGGAAGCCGGAGATTTTACCGATGGGATCCCCTACCTGACCATCATCATTCAATGAATAATTTTTGGGAAAATGCAACAAGCCCCTGCCTTATGAGGGTAACTTATGCCATTCGGATTTACCGTCAACACGATTCAAGCTGAGAGGGGTTTGTTCGAGTGAACCTTAAATCAATTTCTGATTCTAACATATATCTTATTGTATTTTCAATACATAACTAGATTTGGAGTTATGAGTTTGGAATTCAAATGCCAATCGAATTCAAAATAGATTCAAAGCAGATGCAGAGTTCATGATGATGTTCCAAAGAAATTTCATCTTATCTTATTTCACGATGATTGTAGCAAGTTATTCATATCAATTGAGACAAAAATGTAAGTAATATTGAGATTCCCCTACCTTAGATTCAGACTCGTTCAAAGTGATTCAAATGTCCTCAAGTAGGATCCCTCATTCTTAACGTAGGTTTAATTAACATCGTACTATGTGTTAATAGAATTGAAAAACAATCAGCTCAATTCTCCTAGAGTTTTTTCAAAGAAAAACTGACAAAACAAAAAGAGGGGAAATTGATCGTTCGATTTCCTTCCGAAACTAGCACCTCTGTTAGGCTCGCTCGATTGATTTATAAATAGATCTTTCAATTTCAAACTCGATCGATAGATTTAGGAAATTGATCGTTCAATTTCAAACTCGATTGATAGATTTAGGAAAATCGATCATTCGATTCCTTCAGAAACCCTGTCTCTCTCAAACTTATCAAAATCGATTGATCAATTTCAAAATCAATCGTTTAATTTTGATAGATTCTATAGCCCTTCGGGCTTCTCTTTCCTTGGCTTGTTTCTTCCCAAAACTATTCTAATTTTTTACTCTAATTCCACATACTAACTAATCTAAGTTAGAAGCAATGAATACAACACTAAAATGTTAACATGCTCACCTTTCAAGGTCGATTATGTGGCTTTCGATGAATCTATTGAAAGGGATTTTCAGAGTTAATCTCGTAACCTCTTGCGGAGATCGGAATCAAAACAGAGTCCAATCACAATGGCTCCCACTCAGATCTTAATCTCCCCTTTTTAATTGCCATCGTTGTCTCTACGACGATTGACTCGTACTCATTCCAACTATCTTCCCACTATCTTAGATTCACTCCATACCGGAATTCAATGGCTTCTTGCAATTGGCATTTGCAAGATTATGGAGTTCTTGCAATGAAGATGACCCTTCTTTTAGGGAGAAGTCAAAACTTGCAGAGAGTTTCTTTCCAATTTGATTCGCACGAGTGGTATGGAGGAGAATTCTCTCTTCTTTCTTATAAAACAAAGCAAAAGATGTAATATCTAGATATTTACTCCAAATATCTAGATATTTACTCAAATATCCTATCCACTTAAACTTAGTTCTAATTTGGTGTTGGGCAATTACATTCTAATTCGGTGTGCGACTTATTCCTAACAGCCAACCAAGAGTTCATACCTACTTCGCACACCTATTTGATTCTCACTAACTAATTAGTTGGAGAGTTCAAGGCGACATTGGTTGCTGTGCCGGTCACGCAGATGTGATCGGTCATGTTTGGTTGCAAAATTTTCCGGGACGTTACACTTCGGGGGTGGCAAATTAGCTATTAAGTCGACTTTTACCTTGTCGACTTCAATTCCTCTCTTTGACATGATGTGCCCCAATACTATTCCCTGCTAAACCATAAAATGGCTCTTTTCACTGCTTAATACAAGGTTAGATTCTTTACAGTGTTATAACACTTATGTCAAATGGTGCAGACACATTTCAAAAGTCTTCCCAAAGACTGAGAAGTTTTCCATGAATACTTCAATAAACTTGTCAACAATATCATAAAATATGGCTAACATACAATGCTGGAAAGTGGCAGGTGCATTGCAAAGTCTGAATGGCATTCTGTGGTATGTAAATGTGCCAAAATGCCAAGTAAAAGTTATCTTTTCTTAATCTAAAGGAAATACAGGTACTTGGTTGTACCAAGAGTATCCATCAAGAAAACAATAAATTTCCTGTCCTACCAATTTTTCAAGAATCTGATCAATAAAAGAGAGAGGAAACTAATCCTTTCTCATAATAGAGTTTAATTTCCTGTAATCTATGCACACACACCATCCAGTTGTTTCACGTGTAGGCATTAATTCTCCTTCCTTGTTCTCCTTCACCGTAATTCCTAATTTTTTTGGAACAATTTTGATTGGACTTACCCATTTGCTATCGGAGATTGTGTAAATGATTTCAACATCAAGAAACTTGATAATCTCCTTTAGAATGAATTCTTTCATATTTGGGTTAAGTCATCCCTGTGCCGCTTCTGATGGTGTGTTGTCCTCTTCTTAGTGTCTCTTTTGATGGGTCAATTCCTTTCAAATCAGTTAAGGCCCATCCGATTGCTCTTTTGTGGTCTTTGAGCACCTTTATCAATTCACTCTCCTGCTTTTTAGATAAAGTAGATGAAATTATCACTAGGAGCATTTCATGAGGTCTCAGAAAAGCATACTTGAGTGAATCAGGCAGTTGTTTAGTTCAAGCTTTGGTGGCTGCTCTATTGATGGCCTTAGTTTAGGCTTTTCCACAATGGGTAATGGTTCGACCTTTCAGTTCAATGGCCTATTCTTCTGAGACATTGAAATGGTTTTCATTCCTTTGGAATGTTGTTCTGTATTTCCTCTTTCATCGTAGATGGTTAAGACGATAGTTTTGAATTCTTCCTTAGTTAACATCGATGGAAGAGCCTCTTCTACCACTTCATCAACTTGGTCGATTGTAGACACCCAAATATGGTCCAAGGCTCGATCGGAACATACTTCAAGAAGGGCACACCCCTGAGCTTTCGATAGCATCTCCCAAACCCTTAGGAAGTTGTCTAAAACCCTTAAGAATTACCCCCAACCTTTAGAAACCACTCCGAACCCATAGTTAGCCCTTGCAAGCAATGGATAGAGAGGGAGATGTACCAAAATTGGAAGGGACCTCTTCTGAGGCTGAATCTTATACCATTGAAAAGTAGAGGTTCCTAGCTTTCCAACAAGCTAAGAATCACTTCAATCCAAGTCATACATTAAAAGTTATGACAATCCGAAAATGGCTTAAAAGCTACACCTATTTGGGCCACTCGACAAGCTCTGAACCTCTCGAGAGCCTCTCGAGGAGGTGTATGCTTAGTGTGTATAATACACACGCTAAGCATAGATGCCCCCCCCCCCCCCCAACTGGCTCTGGACTTCTCGGGCATAGTACATATGCCTGGCGTGTGAATACACACGCCAGGCTTAGCTACAGTAAAATTTGGATTTTGCCATAATTTCCCTTTTGGAGTTTGACTTGTTGACCATCCCAATATTTAGGGTGGGTTTCTTTAGGACTATTGCATCCTCATTTACCCTATTTGCAACCCTCTAGTCATTGAAACCCCACTCTATCATCTACCATTGAACCCCTTTCCCATATATCTAAGCTCCGAAAACCCTAGGAAACCTTAGATATTAGGATTACCTAATTGCTAATCATGTTAGCATTCATGTACCCCTTAACCACCCCTTTCTCTATAAATAGAGAGGCACCCCCCCTTGCAAATGGCTTGAAAAAATTTCAAACAAGAGAAAACATTAAGAGAGTCCTTTTTCCCCCTTTGGTGCACCAATCCCATACAAATTCCAGAACTTTAAAACTTCCTTTAGACCACACCTTTCATAAAAAAATCTCTTAGTTTAGGTGAGAACTACCCTTTAGCCCTCTCCTACTTCTTAGCCATAAAACCTTAGAGGTTAGAACCCCCATTCCATCTATTCAAGTTATCGAAAGCTCACCAAGTGCACTTACGCGAAGGTCCACAGCTGTGCCACAAGGGCCCGAGAGCCCCGACTTTCCTCTCTCTCACTCTATCTTCTTTGTTTTTTCTCTATCCTTGAATTTGCGCCGTTACATAGCCAAAATCGCAGTGATTGCGAGAGGCGTAAGTAGGATCGAAGTGCCTTCAGACAAGAGGAAGTGCTCGTTGTCTTTTTTAGTTTCTTTTTATTTTGGCCATAAGTAGAGACCGCATTTGAGCGGGTTGATCGGGTGCCTAACACTTTCTCGATCGATAACCGAAGAGCCTTTGGTGTGAATTGGTAAAGCAGAGTCATATTTGGCACTTCGGTGCATTTAATATTGATTGAAGATTTTTTGAGACACCGAAAGCTCCGGTTGGCGACTCATGTTTTGTTATTAAAACGAGCGCATCGTCACGACGAGTTTGATGAGAATTCATGGTTGTACAAATGACGACTCTGCTGGGGAGTAGCTAGTAGAGCTTCCCCTTAAAATTTAGCCTTTTTTTTATTTAAACTAATATTTGTTTGTGTTTCTTTTTTATTTTTACTCACCCCTACGATTCCGTCAAATTTTTCTCACCCCTACAATTCAGTTTATTTTTACTTACCCCTACATTCCCATCATTTAAGTGCCTTAGTTGATTGGCGGGTCTACTTAAGCATCATCTTTACAATTAATTTATTTTCTATCCTTTACATGCTTGAGCCTATTGGCGGGCTTACTTACGTATTTACACGCCTTAGCCGTTTGGCAGGCCCATGTGAGCTTTTACTTTCCACAATCATATTCTATTAGTGGACGCTGGCCCGTAGAGGCGGCACGAGACTATCACCACCTAATTTTGAACATTAAGTAAACTCCCTTAAAATTGAATTTAAAATTTAACCAAGAGGGGGACTTAATTGAATTTTTACGAGGGTAGATTTTACAATGGTTGGAAATTTAGCTAGCGATAAAAATGTCCCGACTTTTAGTACGGTGGCAGCCCCTAGTTGTGATGATTCAGAAAAGTACCACCCCAACCAATATCTGAGAAGGCGCTTGCGTCGGAGGTATATAGGGTGGGTGACCAATCCAGTTATGAAGCTTAAAACCCTTGGGGAGTGTGTTTAGTTGCCCCGAATCAGCCTTGTATCCCTAGGTTTGAAAAGGAGGGATCGGAATAACAAATAAAATCAATCCTTGAAAACATCGCTTCCAGAAAACCAAAAAAGGAAACCAATTTCAGGCCTGTTGTTTGCTGTCAAAATATAAATATATACCCTATTTTCCCTAGCGTGTGTAATACACACGCTAAGCCAACTTCTCCTAGAATTTCTCTAGCATGTGTAATACACACACTAAGCCAACCTTCTTCAGATTTAGCTTAGCGTGTGTAATACACACGCTATGGCAAAATCTCCAAATTTTGGCCTAGCGTATATACTACACACACCAAGCCTATTCTTAGCTGGGCAGCCCGAATCTTAGGCCTTTTCTCACTTCGCCCGAGTCCCCCGCTTAGCGGTTTAGTGTCTCCAATAGATCCCGCACTCTTCGACACGCAATACACCCTCGCCGGTCAAAAGAGGTCACCCTCTTATTGACTTTTTTCGAGGGATCGGGTTGTCGCGTGGATTCCCGTGCCTTCACATAGATCAAAGGGTTTCCCTTGATTCTTTCGAGGTACGTTGGGATCCCGTCGTGAGAAATATTTGGGTTGCAAACGCCGCCCGAAATGGGCATTCCAAGGCTCTGGAACTCATCATAAAAAGGTTCATTTTTCTTTATCAAAAAAATCAAAACAAAAAAATTGAGTTGAAAAATTATAACCCAAAAAGAAAGATAGCTTATGGTGCCGACACAACGGCATTGCCTTATCCTCCGTCATCCCGTAGGGGAAGGAGAGGATGGGTTTTTGGTCCTCACCAGAGGCCGTACCAAACCCGCCAACAAACCATGTCGTTGGTGGCTGATCCAGCTTATGTCGATCCTGATTCATCCCCGCCACGCTCCCCAACTCATTCCCACATGGGAGAAATTCCTACCTTCATTCCACTAACCCAACCCCCATTTACCATCACCGGACCCTTCGGTGCACCCATATTCCAATCCACATCATCCACATTCCCCCAAAATCCATCCCATGTTTCCCTCATATCCACCCCAAATTCACCTTCTATATCCATCCCACATACACCCCAAATTCCCTCCACCTTAATTCAAAGCATCCCCAATCTTCCTGCATTTAACATACCCAATTTTCCCATATTTTTCCAAAATCCAACATCACATTCCCCATCATTTTCCCAAACCATACCCCATTTTTCCATACCTCTCCAAAATCCCACACCTTATTTCACCCAAGCCATGCCCAATTCTCCCATATCCACTACATACTTTCCCTCAAATCCAAATCCACTACATATCTCTCCATCTACCCAGGTCATGCCCAATTTCCCTCACCCATCTTCCGAGGTAATGCCAAATTTTCCATCTACATCGACCCTAGCCATGACAAATTGTCCCCCATCTATCCACGTCATGCCCATTTTCTCTCATGCATCCCCCTCATCAGCTGAGCCATCCACTTCCAATCCCATACCCGACCCCATGTCCATGATGGAGGACATGATGAGGGCTTACATCGCGTGAAAGGTTTCCCAAAGCCTTCCCAATCCAGCCCAATATACCCTCCAAAATCTCCAAACCCCATTCCCTCCAAATCCAAATCAACCTCCCATTGTCCGTACCATCCAAAGGTCCCATCAACAATGGGGCCATTTCAGTGGGCCTCAAGGCCCAATCTCCCAAGCCCATCAAGGCCTATCTCCCAAGCCCATCAAGGCCAAATACTCCAGGCCCAAGCCCATCAAGGTCCAATACTCCATGTCCAAGCCCATTAAGGCCCAATACTCTAGGCCCAAGCCCATTAAGGCCCAATAGCATAGGCCCAAGCCCATCAAGGCCTAATACCCTAGGCCCAAGCCCATCAAGGCCTAATACCCTAGGCCCAAGTCCATCAAGGCTTAATACCCTATACCCAAGACCATCAAGGCCAACGCCCTATACCCATGCCCATCAAGGCCCAAACTCGAGGGTGACATTTTCAAATCCTCCATCATTTCCCCCATTCCCCACCTTCACTTACACCCAACAGGTCCCAATTCTGCCTCAAATTATAAAACCATTATTTCCAACTCCCCAACCAGGCATGAGCCATACCCATCCACATCCATCATACTGATCAGTCACATAATTTACCAATTTATCACCCTTAACTTAGTGATCCTAGGCTTTAGTTTGCTATTAATGAATTGCTGATGTGCAGATATTAAGGAAAAATAATAAAAGAGAGCCTAAGTGATAATATTCATCAAAATAAACTCAAATAGCAATAAGAATGATGATTAAGCGTGAAAAGATGATTCACCAATACAAGAAAGATGAGAAATTGTATTTAACAATTTTATGCTACTGCTGAAGTAAAAAGAAGGAAGAAAAGAAATAAGATATCGTAATATTACGATTCTTTAAAAAAATGATTCTTCAGAAGCAACAAAAGAGTAAAGACGATATAAGAAGAAAAGCGATCGTTTGAATAGAAAATTGTCCGGTATAGAAGCCAAAGAGTAGAAAATCGTAATTTACGATTTTCCAGATAAAGAGAGATAATCGTTATCTACGATTATATAAATGGAAACTTTTCTATTTACTAATATTGCTGCTGATCAAGTGAGAAATATTACCGCCATAAACAAAATTGGAAGACTCTTTGAATTAGAAGTTCTATTGATTAGGGATTTGAGAAGATTGATGAAGATATATTTCGAAGGACTCTGCTGTTGAAAATTAAAGAACATTCTAGAAGCATATCAATTAAAGATAGCAAGGAAAGATAAAATTAGAAGTAGAGTTATATTAGGAATATGTTTATTTCTTTTAATAGAATTAAAAATTTTGTAAACTGACTCCTTATGATCTATAAATAAGAGAGCCCGATATAGGAATAAGCATCGAAGAATTTCAGCATCAATTGATGACTAAGGATGGATTTTCTTCTGATCAGTAATGTAAAATAGTTAGAGTACTTTAGATATCAAAGGTTCCTTGATCACAGATGACGACTGGGATTGAGAGCTGAAGATTAGAGTAGATATCTGTAGTTTCTCAGAAGTAATTGACAATTGTGGCTGAGGGGTGAATGATATAATTTTTATTATTTTTTTAGTTTAGAATTTATTGCTTTATAAACATCTTTAAGTTTTAATTTGAATTGACGACTCAGGTTAGAATTTGCAGATAGTGTAATGGTTTTTACTTTTCCATCTTCAATTTTCTAGAGTTTGAACTAGCTCTTGCAATTGGCATTTGCAAGATTATGGAGTTCTTGCAATGAAGATGACCCTTCTTTTAGGGAGAAGTCAAAACTTGCAGAGAGTTTCTTTCCAATTTGATTCGCACGAGTGGTATGGAGGAGAATTCTCTCTTCTTTCTTATAAAACAAAGCAAAAGATGTAATATCTAGATATTTACTCCAAATATCTAGATATTTACTCAAATATCCTATCCACTTAAACTTAGTTCTAATTTGGTGTTGGGCAATTACATTCTAATTCGGTGTGCGACTTATTCCTAACAGCCAACCAAGAGTTCATACCTACTTCGCACACCTATTTGATTCTCTAGATAAATATAAGTTTTTTAAAAACTAGATTAATAATAATAATAGCTATCTTCGTGGGAACGATCCTATACTAGCTCTACAATTTCCGTTGTGCCCTTGCAATAGGTTAAGACTTAATTAGGTACACATAAGTAGCGATCACATACCCAACCCATCCAGGAGATCCATTTCAAACCATCAACCATCCCCAGTTCAGCCATCCACTCACTCCCCAACCAAATCCTCAAAATGCACCATGGCCCCATCAAGCACCCGCTCAAGCCATTTGAAATTCAGAACTCTCTCATCCCCTTACCGCACAAACTCATCAACAAAGCTTCCCTCTCTCACTATGGCCTAACCAGGCACCCGCCCAACCCGTGTTAAATCAATAAGATGACCTCATTCCTTCCCCATTCATTGGTACGGGTAATCAATATGAGGAGGATGAGGCCAAAAATAATGGGGCCTACATGGGGGCATCTTCCAATTTCACCCCCTCGCAGCCCACCTTTACCAACCACCTGAAGTCCAACATGAATGGAGGCAGCCCATTGAAGGACCAGCCCCAACTTTACCGTCAAGAGAATCAAAGTTGCTGAAGGAGCAAATGGATAAAATCCAAAAGCAGCTGCTGAAGCTAGGGGGAATCGAAATTCATGCCACAGATTTTTCGAATATGTGCCTGTTTGCCGAGGTGCCTTTCCCACATAAATTCAAATTGCCTACTTTCGATAAATTAAATGGCACGGGCAACCCATTGGACATCTCAAATCGTACTATGGAGATATGTGCTAGTATGGAGAGGGGATGAGCATTTGCTCATAAAAGTATTTTAGAAGAGCCTCACCGACCTAGCTTTGAGGTGGTTCACTTCCTTGGAACCCTTCATGACTAAAACATGGAAGAATCTGACCCACCTATTCCAAGAGCAGTATGTCTACAACATAGACATTAAACCCCACAAATCTGACCTAGCTCGCCTAAAACAGAAGCCCGATGAAACCTTCAATGACTATCTGGGGAGATGGAGAGCCTTGGTAGCCCAAGTAAGAAACCAAATACCTGATGATGAGCAAATCGAGATGATCTAAAAAAGAACTCTGCCAGTCATCTCGGATTTCTTAGTGTACTAGTAGTAATCCAACTTTGCTGATCTGATAAGAAGTACCAATCTGTGTGAGGACACAATCAGACAGGGACGGTTAAACAAAATCGTCACCAGTGGGGTCCAAAAGTTCACCGAACAGAGGATTAAGAGAGGAGCAGGGGCAGAGGTCCAAGCAATAATGACCATGCAACCCAATATCAAAATACTACCATTCTGGTTTGGGGTAGCACCAAAGGCCTGAGCACCAATAAATTAGGCTCCGAGGCAGAACAATGTCCCCTGGGGGCAGCAAACCCCAGAGCAGGGAAGGACCCGCCTTAACCGCGTATTCACTCCATTGGGCCAGTCCTGGAATGTCCCTTTGCCTCTACTAATTGAAAAGGGTTTAGTCACTCGGCTTCAACCGCGACCTCCACCGAATCTAATTCTAAAAAATCATGATCCCAACACATACTGCAATTTCCATTAAGAGTCGAGACATCCAACTGATCGGTGCTTTCGTTTGAAACACGCGATAGGGATTTGATAGAGGTAGGGAAGCTCATACCCCCAGCACCCCCCCAAGCAAGCATGCACACCAATATCATGCAGGCATCATTACCACCGCACCCGCAAAGAGAAATGGGCCTAAGGGACACTATTAATATGTGGGAGGAAGGGATGAAAGAATTCGATCCCTCTGAATCTATCACTAAGGGAGGGAATTTTACAGTACCTGGGTAGTAGAGTCATGAGAATGAGATCATAGGGGTATCGAGCCATTAAATTTAATCGATTATTTCCGGAGCCCTACATCGCAAGCAACACCTTTAGATTTAAGGATGTATTTCCCTACACTTGCGCCTGTTTCCCATATGCAGCCCAGTTTTACTCCACCCTTGCAATACCAAGCATATCCGACACCAACCTCTATCAATTACATGGTGCCTAATTTTACCCCATCTCCAGCATTAGCCCAATATAGTTGGCCCAATTTTACCACATCATCCTCATTTCAGCCGTCTCCTACACTAGTCAACCACATCTGGCCTAATTTTGCCTCACCAGCCCCATCGGTTCAATCATATTAGGCACCCCCATCTGTCTCGTTTCAAATCCCTGGACCAACATATGATCACCATCAGGTCCATCTCAATTACAGTCAAACAGACATCAATGTGGG
Source organism: Chloranthus sessilifolius (assembly GCA_021018995.1). NCBI lineage: Eukaryota > Viridiplantae > Streptophyta > Magnoliopsida > Chloranthales > Chloranthaceae > Chloranthus > Chloranthus sessilifolius. The sequence continues at coordinate 54,518,716 of CM037594.1, forward strand.
TAGTCGCATGGAGGGGACAATTGATTTTATTACTCGATCAGGGAGAATTTCTAAACTCCTTAGGAATTACCCCCAACCTTATGAAACCACTCTGAACCCATAGTTAACCCTCCTGGGCAGTTGTTAGAGAGGGATGTACCAAGGCTAGTAGGGACCTCTAATGAGGTTAAATCTTATACCATTGAAAAGTAGAGGTTCTCAGCCTTCCAACAAGTCAAGAATCACCTCATTCTGAGTCAAACATTAAAAGTTACGACAATCTAAAAATGGCTCAAAAGCTTCACCTATTTGGACCACTAGACAAGCTCTAAGCCTCTCGAGAGCCTCTCGAGGAGGTGTATGCTTAGCGTGTATAATACACACGCTAAGCATAGATGGGCCCCCCAACGGGCTCTGGACTTCTTAGGCATTGTACATATGCCTGGCGTGTGTAATATACACACACCAGTAAATTTTAGATTTTACGCGAATTTCACTTTTGGGGTTTGACTTGGTGACCATCCCAATGTTTAGGGTTAGTTTCTTTAGGATTGTTGCACCCTCATTTACCCTATTTGCAACCCTCTAGTCATTTGAAACCCCACTGTTGAAAACTGGAAAATACCATTTTCCACCCCTTAATCTGGGCCTTGATAGACACCCTTGAGAGAACTAAATAAGTGTTTTAGGTGTTTATTTTATAGCTAATAACAAAGGCAGGATTAACTCTGAAAATAGCTTAAAAGTACCAAAAAGATGATGACCCATCTTGATCTGGAGGAAGAAGGAGAAGGGACAACCTCACTGGTTGTCAAAATGCCTAAATTAAAGAAGACAAGGGCCCGATTTCAGCCTGGAAATAAGTTTGGAGCTATTAGAAAAGAAGAATGCACTACAGAATGCTATTCGAAAGGATTCCTGATCTATTCAAAAAGAACCTGAACACTGCGAAAGGAACTAAAGCTCCAGGCTTGGTTTTCGAAGAGCACCTGAACTATTCGAAAGGAACCAAACTCGCTGATGATCTATTTGAAAAGAAGAAAACTCCTTGCAAACAGCACCAGATCTGTTCGAATAGAGCTCCAGAAGTCATATTTCCCTTCGAAAAGATCCTCAATCTATGCGAATAGAGCTCCAGAAGTTACAGTACCTTTCGAAAAGGCCCCAAAACTGTGCGAAATCGTATTCTGAAGATTCCCTGCATCTGGAAGGGCAATTCAGTAATCTCTGCATGCACCCCAATGCATTTAAAAACCCAGGGGCATTCTGGAAGATTCTGGGCACGAACCAGAGGCATATTCCACCCCATGTGAACACCCAAGGATGAAATTACTTGGTGGGAACTTCTAGAAGCTCAAACAGATTTTTGAATTACATAACAGAATTGATGCCTCTGTCTCCTAATTGGCTGAACCAGATCAAGCAGTTCTGATTGGTCAGAACAGATCTGGATCCCTGTGCTCGACTCTTATTAGTTGATATAGATCTAACCAATTCTGATTGGTTGATGCACATCTGAGTTGGACTTTGGGAAAACTATAAATAGACAAACTATTTGCCCAATTTGGGCATCCAGAATTTGAGTTTCATTCCTGCTGCCCCATTTCCAATTCAGATCAAGATAGCTTGTCTGAAACCTCTGTAATAGCCTAGCTTTTGTCTATAACTGAGAACTGTGAGATACTTCTGTAATTCAAGTGAGAATTGATTCAAGACTACAAATCCGAGAGTTGTTTTAAGTTGTGCTCTGTAATTGTAATGGTGGATTTGAAAAGGTTGCTTTTATCAGTACGTTCTCAATCGGATTCATGTTGAGGGTTCATTGTGATCTCCTCACTCATTAGACTCCTTTAGATTTGCTGTTGTTAAGTAATTTCCCTTAATTCACTATCCCTGTGAGAATTTGTGTTTGTAACTTTGTTCTTACAACATTTGTAGTGGTGCTTATGTTCTAAATCAAGACTTTGGATTGAAAACTATTGGATGATTGTTGTCGCTCCAAGTGTGCCAAAATTATGTGCATTATGAATCAAAAATTAAAGAATTAAAGAATGCTAAGTTATATGGATGTTAACTTATGAAAGGGATATCAGCACATTGGGGCTAACACTGGCCTGCAAGATCAGGGCCAATTGTAGCAAGTTTTAAAAGTAAGTATTTCAAGATCGTCCACAGAGAAGTTTGTCTAAACTGAGAGATAAACCTCCAGATCTGTGCTACCAGATCTGGCTCTATAATTATCTAAAATAAAGAATAGATAAAAGAGAGTGTTGGATTGTGTCACATTTAACTATAAGCAAATAAAGAAAAGAACTAATTACATGATCCAGATCCGAGTTGGGGAGATGTTTAAAATAAGACAAATGCAGAAATAATAGCTTCATGTACTTTAGCCTCTGAATTTTAATGGAGAATCTGTAGTTCCACAGAAAGCGATTCAATCTTCATCTACCACAAAGGATGTAAGAGAAATAAATCAATTAAGGAATAGGTTTAGACTTATACAGATCCGTCATACCTAGTCAGGCCTATTCTTTAGTTGAACATGAACATCATTGTAAATCCGCTTGAATTAGGTTACCAACGCTAATTCGCAGGGGATGATGAATTAAGGGAAGTTGGATGCGGATAAGTGAATCTAAAGAAGTCTAATGCACTAAGGTGATCATTCGTAACCTCGACATGACTCCAATGGAGAAGACACAAATTACAAAGAACCTTTTAAAATCCAACGCTATAATTACAGAGCACGGCTTTAGAGAGCCCTCGACTTACATACCGAGCTTCTCGAGAGCCCTCGACTAGCCTTGAATCCGAACTTGGAAGTACAAATCACTCACAATGGCTCTCAAAGGTAAACTACAAGAAGGGATTACAGGGGGTTCAGATGAGCTTTCTGACCGGAATGGGGGAAACAGGGATGGAAACTCTAAAATCTGGATGCCCCAATTGGGCAAATGTCTTCTCAATTTATAGCTTTCCCTCTATCCCCGCATAAGGTCCGAGTTGACCAATCGAAGTGCTCGATCCGATTGCCCAATGGCCGTTGAGCACGGGATCCAGATCTGTTTCGCCAATGAAAATGCTCGATCCGGTTCAAATTAGCGTTAGAAGCATCAATTTGTTATGGGAAATCAAAAGTCTGTTTGAGCTTCTAGAAGTTCCCGCCAAGTGATAACATCTTTGGGTTTTCACGATGGAATATGCCTTTGGTTTGTGCTTGGAATCTTCGGGCTTTTAATTACATTGGGCGTTTGGCAGAGTTCTTGAAATACCCTTCAAAGTGGTCAGAATCCTCGAGATGCCATTTCGCAGAGTTTAAGGGTCTTTTCGCAAAGTAATTTGGCTCCAGAAGCTCTCTTTGCAAAGCATTTTGGCTTCAGGAGATCTTTTTGCAAAGGATTTTGGCTTCAGGAGATCTTTTCGCAAAGGACTTTGGCTTCAGGAGATCTTTTCGCAAAGGACTTTGGCTCCGGAGATCTTTTCGCAAAGGACTTTGGCTTCAGGAGATCTTTTCGCAAAGGACTTCTCTTCTTTTCGCAAAGTGTTTTCTTCTTTTCGCAAAGTTCAAAGTTCTTTGCGAATAGTAGAAGTTCTTTGCGAATAGTAGAAGTTCTTTGCGAATAGTAGGAGTTCTTTGCGAATTGAGCTTTAGCTTCCATTCTTCTTCTTCAGGTCTTTTCTTGCTCTTTTAGGACCTTTTTACCCATTGCTGAGGCTATTTCTTCACTCCCTCTTTGAGCTTGACATGCGTTGTCAGCTTTTTGATCATTTTAGGATGGTTTTCGGATTTGGACCTGTCTTTTTGGTTAGCTGCAATATGAACACTAAAGCACTTATTTAGTCCTCTCAAGGGTCTTTCAAGGCTCATGTTTAGGGGTGAAAAATGGTATTTTTCACTACTTATCAATGATCTGTGTCCATGACAGCGGACAGATCATAGCCATAAGTTCAACTCAATTCTAATCCTTGAATCGGATTATTTTCTCTTACATCTGAGCTGGTAGCCAGATGAAGATTTGATACTTTCCCAACTGTGTTACACTATTTCTCACTCTGCAATCAATTACTAAGCTTAAGTAGCTATTATTTCTCCATTCTTATTAATTTTGTATCCAATTCCCCCAACTCGGATCTGGATCACTTAGTTTAAATTTTACTTTTAGATAATTTAGTTAATGTGACAAATTCAACCTCCCATCTTATTTGCTTTGTAGATAGGATCAGAGGCCAAATCTGGTAGCTCAGATCTGGAGGTTTATCATACATTTTAAATCAATTCCCTGTGGATGATCTTTTACTCACTTACATTTAAAACATTCTACAATTGGCCCTGATCTTGCAGGCTAATTAACTTCTCTCTATGTTGATATTTCTTTATTCTTTTTAGTTTTCCAATTTCAGTATAATTCATCCTTTGCAAATCTGTTTTCAAAATACAAATAAATCATGCACACTTAGGACAACAAGTTTTTGGTGCCGTTGCCGGGGAATAGATTTTAAAATTGGTAGACCTAAGTTTTTTTTTTTTTTTTTTTTACATCAGTACTAATTGTTCTGTTGTTAAAATCTGGGAAGTTATTCCTATACATTTGAGCTTGGAATCTACTCAGTAAGGATTATTGTCAGTTTGCTTTGCATAATTTTTCTCTCTGTTTCTGTGTTGTATGTTTGGTAGGAGGATTCTCAATCTTGAGATTGTCCCTCTAAATTTAGAAGTTGAAAGGCTACTAAGAGCCAGACAAACATCACAGAATTTTGCTGAGACTGCTAATATGGGTGAGCAACCTAGACTCTTGAGGGATTACTTTGCACCTGGTGCATATAATTCCCCATTTTGCATTCAATTTCCTACTATTGAAGGAAATTATGAAATCAAATCATCAACTATCCAGATGCTTCCTTCCTTCCATGGTTTGAGTAAGGAGGATCCATACAAGCATGTGGATGAATTCTTGTCTCTTTGTACCACATTCAACATAGCTGGACTGGATCCAGAGGCAACCAAGCTTAGGCTGTTTCCTTTTTCATTAAAGGACAAAGCTAGAGCATGGCTGTCCATGTTGCCACCAAATAGTATTACTTCTTGGAATGATTTGCAGTGCCAATTTTTAGCCAAATACTTCCTATGTCTAAGACCAGCCAGTTGAGACAAAACATTGTTACTTTCTCACAACACTCAACTGAAACTTTCCATGAAGCATGGGAAAGGTTTAAGAAACTTTTAAGGCAATGCCCTCATCATCAAGTTCCCCAATGGCAGCTTGTTCAAAGCTTCTATCAGGGAATTGATCAAAAGGGTAAGAATATGGTAGATGCTTCCTGTGGAGGCACCTATTTGTAAAAAACAGTTGAGGAGGTCTGGGACCTATTTGAAGTTATTGGTAAAAATTCAACCCAACAAGAATCTCTGTCAAGAGACATTGAGATTCCTGCTCGGTTGAATAAAGAGCAGACTACCAAGGGAAAGATTTATGAGGTGAATGAGTTGGAAAGAAAGATAGATAATTTAACCACCAAGTTTGATAGATTGATGTACTTATTTCAAAATTCAATGGTTGCTAGAGTAGAGGAGGCATGTCTGATATGCCAGTCCCCTACTCATTCCCATTATCAATGTCCAGCTGCACCACAGTTCCCAGATCTAGTGGTGGAGCAAGCTCATGCTGCTCAATCGTTTGAACAGTTGCAATCTAATGAATATGCATGGAGAGGGCACCCCAATTGAAGGTGGAGCCAGGGCAATTATCAATCACAAGAGCAGCAGCAACCAAAGCACCAAGTACCTTTCAAAATTGTTCAGCCATACCAGCATAATTTCTATACCAAACCTAATTTTCAGCAGTCCATTCCACAACAGATGGCACAACCTGTAAATCAATCTGTCCCAGCTCAGCCTCCTTCCAGATCCCCTTCTTTTGAAGACCAAGTTCTAACTTCACTCCAGAATGTAGGGTCTTTAACTCAGACTATAAACTTTCACAGTCAGAGTATTAAGAAGATTGAAGATACATTGGGTCAACTTTTAAATACTTTGGCCAGAAGAGAGGAAGGCAGATTACCCAGTCAACCCTTGAACAATCTCAAAGGACAGTTCATGGTTAGAGATGCCTCTGTTTCACATGAAGAAGTAAAAGCTATCACTATTTTGAGAAGTGGAAGAGTTGTAAATAACAATGTGGATACAGAAAAAGAAGAAGGAAAAAATGAGGAAACTGCTAGGAACATGCAGCAGGAGCAGCATGATGTTAGCATTGGAGGAGCTGATGTACCTCAGAAAAATAAAAAAAATGAAAAACAGAAAAATCAAAAAAAATTTGGTGATGATGCTAAGGCTGTAAATGAAGGACTAGTTCCTCATTTACCATTTCCCCATGCCATGAAATCTGCATCCCCTTTTGATAAAGGGAATACAAAAATAGACGAAATGATGGAGACTTTCAAGCAAGTCAAGATAAATCTTCCTTTGCTTGATGCAATCAAGCATGTCCCAGCTTATGCAAAGTTTTTGAAGGGCATTTGCACACACAAAAGATAATCTAGGATCCAGTTATCCAAGAAGGTCTTTGCTGTGGAGAAACTTAAACAGGTTTTGTCCATTGCCACACCTCCTAAACTCCAAGATCCTGAAATCCCCATAATCCCTTGCATTATTGGGGAACATACCATTGAAAAGGCTTTATTAGATTTGGGTGCCAGTGTCAACTTGCTTCCATATTCTGTATATGAGAAACTAGGTTTGGGAGAGTTAAAACCCACTCATGTGGTGTTACAACTAGCAGACAGATCTGAAAGAAAGCCAGTTGGGGTGATTGAGGATGTGTTGGTAGGAGTAGATAAGTTTTTCTACCCTGTTGATTTTCTGGTATTGGACATGGAACCTATAAAAAGCAGAACTTCCATCCCTGTTATTTTGGGGAGACCATTCCTGGCTATAGCCAATGCTTGTATTCAATGCCGGTCTGGTATTATGCAAGTGTCTTTCAAAAATATGAAGGTGAAGTTAAATGTTTACAATGCTGATTTCGGCCTTCGCCTCGAGGAGTGCTTTCTTGTTGATTTGTTGGATGAACTGGTAGAGGAAACTCTGCCATAGTTCTTGCAGTGTAAGGATTTAACCACAGATTTTGAAGATGTTTGGAGAAATGTTGTGGAAGAGACAGCTTGTGCCTCAAAGACTGAAGAGGTCAACGCTATGCAAGAAACTCATGTCCAAACAGCAAGGTTTTCTTCATGGAAACCTGCTATTTTTCTTCTTCCACAAACAGCCAAGGTACCTTTGTTACCTTCTCTTCTCAGCCCACTTGATGTAGAGTTGAAACAGTTGTCAGAAAATTTGAAATATGTGTTTTTAGGAGACCATAAAACATTGCCTGTGATTATTTCTTCCTCCCTCACTGAGGAGCAGGAGGAAGAGTTGTTGATTGTATTGAAACAGCATAAGAGGGCAATTGGCTGAACTATTGCTGATTTGGGAGGAATCAGTTCAGTTGTTTGCATGCATAAAATTCACTTGGAAGAAGGTGCAAAGCCTTCTAGAGAAATGCAGAGGAGGTTGAATCCTCATATGCAAGAAGTGGTCATGAAGGAGGTTGTTAAGTTGTTGGATGCAGGGGTCATTTACCCCATCTCAGATTCAGCTTGGGTGGCACCTACACAGGTGGTACCTAAGAAATCTGGGATTACTATTGTAACCTCAGATTCTGGTGAGCTCATTTCAACCAGACAAACAACTGGTTGGAGGGTCTGTATTGATTACCGAAAGCTCAACACAATGATCAGAAAAGACCATTTTCCTCTTCCATTCATTGATCAAATTTTAGATAAGCTAGCAGGAAAAGCTTATTATTGTTTTGTTGATGGTTACTCTGGGTACAACCAGATTCTTGTGTATCCACAAGATCAGGAAAAGACCACATTCACTTGCCCCTTTGGCACTTTTGCTTATAGGAGGATGCCTTTTGGTCTTTGTAATGCCCCTGCTACCTTTCAAAGATGTATGTACTCTATTTTCTCTGATATGATTGATCAATTTATGGAGATTTTTATGGATGACTTCTCAATATATGGAGACAATTTTGCCCAGTGTTTACATCATCTCAGCCTGGTGTAACAGAGATGTGAGGAAAACAATTTAGTTTTGAACTAGGAGAAGAGCCATTTCATGGTCACCCAAGGCATTGTCCTTGGCCATGTTTTCTCCCATAAGGGCATTGAGGTGGACAGAGTAAAAATAGATTTAATTGCACATTTGCCTCCTCTCAAAACTGTTAAGCAAATCAGAAGTTTCTTGGGGCATGCTGGATTTTACAGGAGGTTCATTAAGGACTTCAGTAAAATATCCAAGCCTCTTTGCCATTTATTGTGCCAAGATGTCCTTTTTGTTTTCAATGATGAATGCCTTAGGGCATTTGAATTTTTAAAAAACTGTTTGATTTCAGCTCCAATACTACAGTCTCCAGACTATTCCTTGCCCTTTGAGCTGATGTGTGATGCCACAGATTATGCTTTGGGAGCTGTTCTTGGGCAGAGAAAAGATAAGCTGCCTCATGTCATAGATTATGCCAGTAGATCAATGATTGATGCATAGCTCAATTACACAACAACTGAGAAAGAGCTGCTGGCAGTTGTTTTTGCCTTGGAGAAATTCAGGTCATATGTTTTGGGTTCACAAATTGTGGTGTTCACTGACCACTCAGCCCTGAAATACATTATGTCTAAGAAGGATACCAAATCAAGATTAATCAGGTGGATCCTCCTATTGCAGGAGTTTGATTTGTAGATTAAAGACAAAAAGGGTGTGGAAAATGTGGTATCGATCACCGCCTAGAATTTAATCACGAGATTGATAGGTTGCCTATCAATGACTCTTTTTCTGATGAGTAACTTTTTGCTATCAGTATGCATACCCCTTGGTTTGCAAATATAGTCAACTTTTTGGCCACTGGAAGGACCCCTCAACACTGGAATAAAATGGATAAAGATCTCTTCTTTTCAAAGGTTAAACATTTTATTTGGGAGGATCCTTACCTATTCAAGATTTGTGCAGACCAAATCATTAGAAGATGTATCCATGAAGAAGAATTCCACAACATACTTTCCATGTGTCATAAGTAGGCCTGTGGAGGTCATTTTAGTGGAAACAAAACTACTGCAAAGGTTTTGCAGTGTGGAGTTTATTAGCCCACACTCTTCAAAGATGCACTGCAACACTGTAAGTCTTGTCAGAACTGCCAGAGATTGGGCAGCATTTCCAAGAAAAATTCAATGCCTTTACAGCCCATTTTGGTAGTTGAATTGTTTGATATTTGGGGAATAGATTTTATGGGACCTTTTCCTCCATCAAACAGTTTTAATTTCATCTTAGTAGCTGTGGATTATGTATGCAAATGGGTTGAAGCCACAACCACTAAAACCAATGACCACAGAGTTGTCCTTAAATTCTTAAAGGATAATATTTTTTCCAGGTTTGGTTCCCTCAGAGCCAATATCAGTGATGGGGGAAGCCATTTTTGTAACAAGCATTTTGAGGCTCTATTGAAAAAGTATTCTATGACTCACAGAGTAGCTACTCCATATCATCCACATACCAGTGGACAAGTGAAGATTTCCAACAGAGAAATCAAACATATACTAGAAAAGACTGTGCGAAAGGACAGAAAGGATTGGTCCTTTAAGCTGAATGATGCATTATGGGCATATAGAACAGCCTATAAAACCCCAATTGGCATGTCCCCATTTAGATTGGTCTATGGTAAAGCATGTCATTTACCAGTGGAGTTAGAATATAAGGCCTTTTGGGCCATTAAAACTTTAAACATGGATCTTACTACTGCTGGTAATCACAGGAAACTGCAGCTCTCTGAGTTAGAAGAGCTGAGGATGGATGCATACACCAATGCAAGATCTTACAAAGAAAGAGTTAAGGCTTTCTATGACAAAAATTTGCTGAGAAAAGAGTTCACAGCTGGCTCTAAGGTATGGTTATTCAACTCAAAACTCAAGTTTTTTCCTAGAAAGCTAAGATCTAGATGGGAAGGGCCATATACTGTCATTCAAGCATCTCCATCCGGAGCTGTTGAATTATGGACCCAAGTGATGGGAGAAGCTTGAAAGTAAATGGTCAGAGGCTCAAACCATGCATTGAAAATATCCTGGAGCCTGTGATGACCATCTATCATCATGAGCCTCCACAAATCTAATGTCACACAACTGTATCATATGTATTTTAACTGTGTCTGTTTTGTGTTTATTTGCATAGTTGTGTCTCTCTGTTTTAGTCATGTTTAGTTAAATGTTTGAGATAATAAATTCCAATGAGTTTAATGTGGAGATTTTGTTAGAAAAAATATATATATATAAAAAAATCAATTTTGTACTTCAGTGCATTTGTTCAAAAGTAAATTCATACTTTTCGAAAAGTTTTACAGTCAATTCGAAAAGTTTTACAGTCAATGTGAAAAATCAATTCACAAAGAAAAATTCATTTCGAAAAGTATAATCTCCTTTTCGAAAAGGATCTGAACCTGTAACCACAACTGCTAAAAAAGAATGATAAACTTTATGAATAGATGCAGATCTTTTCGAATAGATGTTTCTGAAGCCATTTGCTTTTCGAATAGTTGTTTCTGAAGCCATTTGCTTTGCGAAAGGTACTAATGCCATTCTCCTTTTTGAAAAGGACTTTTTTGAACTTTTCGAAGACTTCAATTAATACTTTGTGAAATCGATTTAAACATATTTAAAACCATTCGAATCGAGGGTTTCATATTCGAAAGCATTTCCAGCGTGTCCTGGTTCGCAGAAAACCCGTCTTTTTCCATCTCTGCGTTCTTTTGGAGCTCAGATCCAATTTCCTTCATTTCTTTTCCGTTGATTAAGCTTGAAGAGAAGAATCTTTTGCCTCTGATCCTGGTGGATTTGATCAAGCAGTCAGAGATTTCGAGCAAACCCTTGGTTTTGGTATTTTTTCTCTCCATATCCTCTGTTTGTGCTTTACAAATTTGATTTCTGTGTAAGCATACATTGTCTGGGATTCAAGAGAGTTGTCTGTTCATTATTGTTAGAAGGAGGAATTATTTGAAGAAGTTTTTAGAAATTGTTAAAATGGGGAAAGCTAAAAAATCGTTGGCTAAGATGTTCCCTAAGTCTTCTGCTAAGAAAGTTAGCAAACCCTCCACCAAAGTAAAAGCTTAAACCTCAGCCAAGAGAAAATTGTCGATGGATAAGGCTGATAAGATTGAGAAAGGAAAGAAAGTTAGAATTGAGGAACCCATCCCAGACCCTATTCCTGAGACTGAGCTTCCTCCTCTTCCTAAGCATTTGGTACTGCCAAACCCTTTCATTCAAGCTCAGAAGCTGATTTCAGAGGTTAATGTGGATGAGAATTTTTTCTTGAACAAACCTGAATGTAAGTTATCCTTGAACTACATCAGGGATGCTTCACTGAGTAATATCCTAACCCCTCTTCCAGAGAAAATTTATCCATGGATGGTGAGATTATGGTACCAAAACATGGTGAAAGTGACTGAGAAGGATGCTGATGCCCCAACTCTGCTAATTTTTATTAATGATTGTGATTTAACCATCACTTATGAAGACATTGGAAATGCCTTGGGGATACCATTTCAGTATGATCCTGCTGGTCCTTTGGCTGCACCAGAGACAACTTCATTTAGAGATATGGCTGCCCATCTAACCCAAGGCATAGTTTGAACTAGGCAGTCCATCATGAGGAGAGACTTAGCACCCCAATTTTTGCTGATGGATTCCATTTTGAGAGGGTGTTTATATGTCACTGGACACAGTCAGGAAAGAAGGACACCCATTTTGGAGGCCCTCTTTCACTTTTCTAAAGGGCAATTCTTCAATGCCCCTATGCTGATTTTTGAAGCCATGGCTGACATCAGTGCTAAGATGAAGAAGGAACAGAAAATAGCTGGAATACCATTTGGAAGGTTGATCACAGCCCTACTAAGGGCTAAATTTGACATTGATGAGCAACAGCCTTTTGAGATTGTAACACCTCATGCTTTTGGGAAGAGGGCTTGGACTACAAGCCAAACCATGTTGAATAGAATGAGGGAAGAGGCTGAGCCAGTCCAAGAGGCTGCTATACCTAAACCTGAGGTGACCAGCTCTTTAGCTGCACCCATTGCATCTGCAGCTGCCATCGAACCTACTACCAATGTTGAGGAGCCCATCATCAGGACCACCTCACCTATCCCAACAGTTCCATCACTCATCACCACCACAATCCCCATTGCAGATTCTCCCCCAACACCAACCATTCCAGCCATACTTACACCACCAACTTCACCTAACAATTTCCAAGATATTCCCACAGATTTTGTTGTAAACTCACCTAGCAGTCCTCTCTTACAAAGCTTCTCAGGTTCACCAGTTCATTTAGCTCATACACCTGAAATCACCCATACTCCTGAACCTGAGATATTCACCACTGAGGCCTATTCATCCTTGATGGGATCTATCTTGGAGAATATTGGGCATGAATCTGTCCCTATACCTGATCCCCCCCAATTCACTCATTTGGTTACTTCCCCCTTTACAGTCATCCCACCTATTACTCTTCAACCACCTACACCAATCATACCAGTCACCACTTTGCCTACAACACCCACACCTGACCCAATTAGCCAAATCTTCACCTTTCTCCAATCTATCCAAGCCCAGCTGCAGACCATCACAGACAACCAGTCTGTGAAAAATTCCATTCTCCAAACCTTGGTCTCCACATCCCAACCAACTACCTCAGCCATAGTACCCTCCACTTCTGACCATGCTACCCAAGCAGAACCTGAGGTAGTGCTCTTAGAGTCACCTTTCCCCACTGTCTTTGACCTTGCTACCCAAACTGAACCTGAAGTACTACTTGTAGATTCACCTCCCCCCATCCTCACTATCTCTGACCTTGCCACCCAAACTGAACCTAAGGTAGTGCTTTTAGATTCATCTTCTCCCACCCCCACTGCTGGGATACATATGGTCCCCTACCACTCCATTCCTATTCCACGTTTTGCCACTCTTAAAAGGGCTATGGAAGAGAACCCTTACATCTTTCGCGATGTCCTTATGGGGATTGCAGATTTTCAAGCTTACATTAAGACTCCTTATGAAGACCAGATTCGGAAGCTGAAACTGTTTATGCAATTTGAGAGAGAGAAGATGCAGGATCTGCTGCACCAAACCTATCAGATGGTTAGGAGTGAGAAGCACACAGTTGCTATGTTAAATGAGAAGCTTGTACAAGAAAAACTGAGGGCAGATAGACTTGAAAAATATATTGGCCTCACCAAAAAGATCAAGTCTGAGGAGTACACCGAACTTCAAGCCACAATCCAAGAGAAAGCTAAATCAAGTTCAGACTCCAATACTAACTCAAGTTCAGACTCCAATACTGACTCCAGTTCTAACCCCATTGAACCAACTTATGATACAGATTTTGACCCTAGTTATTAGACTACCTTGTACATTATTTTTATTTTTATTTTTTTTGTTGTTTGTGTAGTGTTTAATTAATGTTTACTGTTTACTTCTGTTGATTTGTCCATTATTGTGCATTTTTTTTTCTTTCCTCTCTGTCATTGTGTTTATTGTTTCATTTATTTTCTTTTTGCTTATCCACTTCTGGACCAGTGAGGACACTGCTCCTCATAGGTTTGGGGGTGTGACAGAGATGCCAATAATTTAGTTAGCAAATTATGATCGAGAATTTTGAAAATGAAGTGATTTCACACCTTTTTTTTTTGAAAAATGAGGAAGTTAAAACTTTTTTAAATTGATTTCTAGTGTAATTCTAATACTTTCATGAAGTGAATGTCAAAAAATTCCCAAAAGAAAATTGATGTTCTAGTAAACCTAAAAGAGAGAAAACAGTGATGATATACCTCAGAAATTTGATAGAAAACCACATCCAGTGAGATTTGGGCCTGAAATGAATTCTTTGGAGGTATGAATTGGCAATTTTTTCTGCTCTAGGAACTGTTTGAACCTGCTTGTTATCACTAGAAGTTACACATATCCAAATTAAAATAGCTTGACAGCAATCATGATATTAAAGACATGATGTAAGGCCTCCTTTTGGACAGTTTGAACTTCAAAAAGCCCCACCTTTTGAAACTGCCCTTGATACACACCAGTTGAGCTTTATAAATCCAAGATTTCTTTGAAACCTCATCAACCTCATTTAGCCTAACCCTCACTCTGAGAATTCAGAAGGTAAAGGAAAGAAAGCTGAAGAAAGATGAGTTGGGTAACAGTTTGGTAAAAGTAAAAGAAAAATAATTGAAGGCAATGATGTATCAGCAGAAGAAATATGGCATTCCAGTCAATATTGTTGTGTTAAAAAAAAAAAAGAAAAAAAGGGAGAAAGTCATTTCATTGAAAGTTTGAAAAAGGAAGAGAAAAAGATGGCCACTTTGGCTCTGAAAATTCCAAGAAGATGAAATTGTGCTGAATTGAAGAAGGTGTATCTATCACCTCCATACCTTGATTGACTTCTCAATTGTGAACTCCATTCCACCCCTTTTGTGACAGCCCGGATTTCGGCACCCCGAAACCCGTGCCATCAGCACGATCATCTTGACCGTGCCCCTTAGCTAAGCACGGAACATTGGCATATCAAGCATAAAATGAAATAATAAAAGAGCTGCAAAATTTAAATCTATATTAAGTAATTCTCCAAAAGACAGTTCTACTCTCACGCCTCTGCATGAATGGAGAACCGATCCGAACCATCGATGATAGGAATCATCATGGATGGTTCGTCCCAAAAGAATAATCCTAACTCAATATATACATGATTTAAACAAAACAAGGCTTGACATACCAAGCCGCACTAATCTCTCTCAAAAGCCCTCAAAGTGGCACAACGGAGTCCTCTAGAAGAAGTCCTCAGGAGGTGGCTCCAACTCTTCGCCGGCCGCAAGGTCCAACTCACCGGGGTCAGCGTCTCCTGAAGCCTCGGCAGCTGCTAGTAGTGGACCTGCGAAGTCTATAGGGTGAGCTACATCCTAGCTCAATAGGGAACAAAACACAGTTGAACATATAAATTATTACTCACATATATTCCATGATATGCCATGCATGATGTGTCTATGCAGTTATTGATGAAAACAGTTAAAAAGTATTTCATTTTACTGTTAATTACTTATGTTTTCATTTACTCATGAATGATGCTGAAAAGGCCTAAAGCAAAACTTAAACTTTCAACTTAAGTAGTCCCCGAGCGATATAGCATCGAGCCCGATGAGATACCCTTCATCGTCATCTATATAGACACTTTTAACGTATTCCATGGGAATACCATATAGTACCCAAGCCCCTTTCCCCTGGGGATTGGTGGCGGAGTTTCACTTGTCTCAAATCAACACCCTCGGTGTATTTACTATTATGTGCGGATAAGCCTCGTGACCGCTTACTGATTGCTTTCGCCCAGACGGTCATGGATATCCTGCCGTGTCAGTCGTGGATATACCGCCACGTCGGTGGGGTACCCTATCAAACCTCAAATAACAAAAATATCGGTGCCTTACATATAGTTATTCACCGTGTAAATGTGCTATCTTATATCAGTTAGGCCCTATCAATCATGATTCAATCCTGGATATATCCCTGGGATGTATCCATTTACTTGCATCACACCTGATGCTCTTATCTCTTTACTTCTTCATCCCCTGGGGATGGCTCATTATACTGACTCTTATGGGTGTAACTCACATACACTTTTCACAATTCTTAAGCAATAAATATTTGAATTTGAATTCTATATCACTACATACATGCTCTTGTAAAATAAAGTACATGTTCAAGGTGTTCCCTACCTCAAGTCTTTGTTTGCTCAACGCATCAAGGTCCCACGTGGCTCCTTGTGCATTGGTTCACATGTACCACCTATGGTACCACATAACAAGTGAAACACATCACTAAAGATGCAATAAAGGAGGTCCAAGACCCTCCATAAAGCTTAAAGTCAAACTCAAAAGTTAACATAATTTATCTCAGTCGATTAATCGAATCTGATTCGATTAATCGATTTCCAAAATCGATTAATCGAAAGTCAATATCGATTAATCGATTCTCAAATCGATTAATCGAGATTTTCATTCGATTAATCGAATCCTAATTCGATTAATCGAAATTTTCTGTTCAGTCATGTCGATTCCCAATTTGAGTAATCGAGTTCCTAAAATCGATTAATCGATCCCAAATCGATTAATCGAAAATTGAAATCGATTAATCAAAATCCCATTTCGATTAGTCGATTTTCCCAAGTCTTTTCCTCCATGGGTCCATCGAGAGTTCCTCAAATGATTAATCGATACTCAAATCGATTAATCGAAATCCAAAGTCGATTAATCGAAATTCAATTCGATTAATCGAGATCCGGTTTCCTGACTTTTCAACTTCTTGGCCAATTTTGATTAATCGAAACCCAATTTCGATTAATCAAAATTGCCAGATTCAGCCCCTTTCGAGCTGTTCTTCCCAACCTTTTTCCACTCTTTTTCCTCTATTTTTCTAAACCATCCTCCTACAATCTAAACCATTTTTCAACTACAATTAACCTCTACCATCTATGCATTTTATTTACAAAAATTACCTTGAATCAATCTCAATTGATTTCAAATCAAGTGGTTGGAAGGCTAGGGTTCCAGCTTTGCTTCTAGCGGATCCCTCGCGTCGAATCCGACGTTTATTGCTCGAATCCCCCTTCCTCAACTAGCATTTACTCCTTGCATTAACTATGCTCTCCTTCTCTCTCTCTTCTTTACTTCTCTCTCAACAATCAAAGCTATTGGTTTTAGGGTTATTAAACCCTTTTATCCCCCCCTTAGCTTGTGTGTTGAGCACATGCACCTCAATAGGTGTATGTGACTTCAGATTCACAACACACACCACATAGCTTCACAACCATCTCATCTCATTCACTCCTCACACTCTACGCTAACTATCGAACTCCTAATTGGTCAAACCTGTGACCGATCAGGCACGGATCCCGGAATGCATAGACGGCCCTTAAACAGCAAAGAACCATCTTCTTTGTTAATGCCAGATCTTTCATCTGTAGATCGTGGATATGCTCAAATATCACTGGCTTTACTGATATGTTAGCCAAAAAGGATCCGGTGGCTTTTGACTCAATGTTCGCATCGTAGAATGCCAGGTCTTCCAATAATTTCCATCGGTGCATACCCAAAATCAAACAAGCTAACTGAGCTGAACCTTTCCGACTCAATGCATCGGCTACTACATTCGCCTTGCCTGGATGGTATTGTATGGAGCAATCGTAATCCTTGAGGAATTCCATCCACCTGCGTTGTCTCATGTTGAGCTCTTTCTGTGTAAACAGGTATTGGAGGCTCTTATGATCAGTGAAAATTTCAAAAGTCTCACCATACAAGTAATGTCTCCAAATCTTCAGCACAAAAATGACTGCTGCTAGTTCCAAGTCATGAGTCGGGTAATTTTTCTCGTGTTCTTTCAGCTGTCTTGATCCGTAAGCTATCACCTTCTTGTGTTGGTTGAGTACACAACCAAGGCCATTGTATGTGACGTCAGACACGCAGCGATCCTCCATCGCTGAAGGAATCGCTAGCACTGGAGCCGAAGTGAGTCTCGTTTTGAGTTCTTGAAAACTCTTCTCGCATGCCTCACTCCACTCAAATCTTGAATCTTTTCGTGTAAGCTTTGTGAGAGGTCTCGATATCTTTGAAAACCCCTCAACGAAATGTCGATAATAGCTTGCTAAGCCCAGAAAACTTCGGACATCGGTCACTATCTTTGGTTGCTCCCATTTAACCACTGCTTCTATCTTCGCTGGATCTACAGTGACACCATGTTTTGAGACAACATGTCCCAAAAAGCTAACTTCTTCCAACCAAAACTCACACTTGCTGAGTTTGGCGTACAATTGGTGTTCACACAATTGGTGTTCACGTAGCGTCTATAGAGAAATCCTCAAATGTTCTTCGTGTTCCGTCTTGGATTTGGAGTATATCAATATATCATCAACGAATACTACGACGCAGGAGTCCAAGTGTGGTTTAAACACTCGGTTCATCAGATCCATAAACGACGTCGGAGCATTCGTCAATCCAAATGGCATCACAAGGAATTCATAGTGTCCATACAGTGTCCAAAAAGCTGTCTTCTGGATGTCCTCTGCCTTGACTCGCAACTGATGATATCCAGATCTCAGGTCGATCTTGGAAAAATACCTTGCTCCTTGCAGTTGGTCGAATAGATCGTCAATTCTAGGCAAAGGGTAGCGGTTCTTCACAGTGAGTTTGTTCAATTGTCGATAGTCAATGCATAGCCGCATTGACCCGTCCTTCTTCTTGACAAACAAGACCGGTGCTCCCCATGGAGACACGCTCGGTCTAACAAATCCCTTGTCCATAAGCTCTTGTAGTTGTTCCTTCAACTCCTTTAACTCAGCAGGAGCCATTCTATAAGGCGCTTTCGAAATAGGCTCCGTTCCTGGTGCTAAGTCAATGGCGAATTCTACTTCTCTCTCTGGAGGTAATCCAGGCAATTCCTCTGGAAACACGTTGGCAAAGTCTCGCACAACTGCTATCTCAGAAATGACGTTCTTTTCTTCCTTGTCCTCCTTTAAGAAAGCCAAGTATCCACTGCAACCCTTTCTGATCATTTTCTCGGCCCTTACTGCCGAGATCAGTGGCACAGATGACGACCTCACTCCTTGAAACCGAAATGATCTTCTTGTGTTGGGTCTGAAAATGACTACCTTATTCTTGCAATCGACGGTTGCACAATGCTGCGCCAACCAGTCCATGCCAAGGATCACATCAAACCCTTGCATGTCTAAAAGTATCAACTTTGCTTCCAATTCATGCACCTCTAGGTCTCGAACTGCTATAATGATGGATTTGCAAGCTAACTCCGTGTCTACTAACTCTCCAGTCGGAATAGACACAGATAGGATGAAATCCAACGCCTCTGGAACAATCTTCATCTTCTTGGCGAAACGTGGAGTGACGAATGAGTGGGTAGACCCTGGGTCTATCAACACTCGAGCGTCATATCCACCGAAGCATCCTTTTTCATATATATTTAAAATACCTATAGTATACATACATACGTACAATAATTTACACATCAATTTACACCCTTAATTCACATATAGCTTTTGTATTGAGAAAAAGAATCTATACAATTTCTAATACATGCTCCTTCTCTATCTAAAATTTTAATAAAATGAAGATTTTCTTTAATTTAAAAGGGTCTCACCTTGGATGACGTCATGCACGTTCCCTGCTTCCTGAGCAGTGACTGCATAAGCTCTCCCCTGAACGATCGGCTTCCTTGCTTGAATGGGTCGTGGTCGCAATCATCTTTCTCTTATCCGTCTCGGGGCAATCCTTGATCAAGTGGCCCACCTTGCAACATCGAAAACAACCCCTAGTTCCCAATCTACAATCCACTATCCTATGAGGCTTGCCACACTTTACGCAAGTCTCTCGAGGTGCGAAAGAAACAGTACTAGAACCCTGTGTGATAGTGGCGCCAGTAGACATGGCAGGGCTCTCATAGCGAAAAGGTCTCCCCGACGCAAGTAATGGGAACCTTTGTTGGTGTTGTTGTTGCGCCGGCCTTCCGAAACCCCCTTGGAACTGTGGTCTCTGATTTTGGGCTACGAACCTTGGCTTTTTGTTCACCGGTTCGTAGGCCCCCGTCCTTCCTTGTTCATTTCCTCCTCTCTGCTGCTCTCTCTATCTATATCTATTTGTATTTTCTTCTTCCACAACCAATGCCTTACTCATGACCTCTTCATAGGTCCTTAGCTGAAATGGAGTTACACCTCCCTTAACTTCAGGCTTCAAACCTTGCTGAAACCTCTTGGACTTCATCACTTCAGTAGCGACATAGTCCGGAGCAAAACGGGCAAGTCGTAGAAACTCCACCCCATATTCTCTCACTGTCATTCTCCCTTGCACTAACTGTAGAAATTGTATCTCAAGCTGGTTCCTCACCACTTCCGGAAAATATTGTTTGTTGAACTCCTCAACAAACTCCTCCCAAGTCCAAGGCAACTCTGGGGTCTCCTGAGCCCGAGTCCGTATCACGGACTTCCACCAAGGCCCAGCCTCCCCATCCAACATATAAGCTGCCCATCTCACACTCTCATCTTCCGTGCATGTTAGCACGCTAAAGACTTTCTCCATCTCCATCAGCCAGTTCTCAGCGGCCATGGTGTCTGCCTGCCCAGAAAATGAAGGAGGTCTCATCCTCCTAAACTCTGTAAAAGATGAGGGCACAGGCAGCGCAGGTCCTACAGGTGGTGTAGGTGGCTGCTGTTCTCTTGACGCATGAGCTGCAAAGGATGCGGCTTGTTGTGCCATGGCAGCTGCCATAGTCTCCATAGTGTGCATCATCCTTTGTCGCTCTTCTCTGTCTTCTTGTCTTTCTCTCACTCTCTCTTGTTCTCTTAGATCTTGATCCTGCCGATCTCGATCCTCTTCATTATGCTGTCTACTACTACTGCCCCCTGGGGCCTCAGTACCTCCTAAAGGCACTCTATTAGTAGGAGAGATGTAATCATCTCCACTACGTAGACTCCTCTGTTGGCCTCCCCTTGGTCGGCCTCTTCCTCTAGATGACATTTGCGGCTGCATTTGAAACTAAAGTTTCGTTAGCAGAAGCCCCTATGTTCTGACCAAAAGGACGATTGTCAGAATTGCTAAAAGAAAATAGCTCTGATACCAACTGTGACAGCCCGGATTTCAGCACCCCGAAACCCGTGCCATCAGCACGATCATCTTGACCGTGACCCTTAGCTAAGCACGGAACATTGGCATATCAAGCATAAAATGAAACAATAAAGGAGCTGCAGAATTTAAATCTATATTAAGTAATTCTCCAAAAGACAGTTCTACCCTCATGCCTCTGCATGAATGGAGAACCGATCCGAACCATCGATGATAGCAATCATCACGGATGGTTCGTCCCAAAAGAATAATCCTAACTCAATATATACATGATTTAAACAAAACAAGGCTTGACATACCAAGCCGTACTAATCTCTCTCAAAAGCCCTCAAAGTGGCACAACGGAGTCCTCTAGAAGAAGTCCTCAGGAGGTGGCTCCAACTCTTCGTCGGCCACAAGGTCCGACTCACCGGGGTCAGCGTCTCCTGAAGCCTCGGCAGCTGCTAGTAGTGGACCTGCGACGTATAGTCTATAGGGTGAGCTACATCCTAGCTCAATAGGGAACAAAACACAGTTGAACATATAAATTATTACTCACATATATTCCATGATATGCCATGCATGATGTGTCTATGTAGTTATTGAAGAAAACAGTTAAAAAGCATTTCATTTTACTGTTAATTACTTATGTTTTCATTTACTCATGAATGATGCTGAAAAGGCCTAAAGCAAAACTTAAACTTTCAACTTAAGTAGTCCCCGAGCGATATAGCATCGAGCCCCGATGAGATACCCTTCATCGTCATCTATATTGGTGGCGGGGTTTCACTTGTCTCAAATCAACACCCCTGGGGTGTACTTACTATGTGCGGATAAGCCTCCGCACTGGCTTACGGTTTCGCCGCCGTATCGGTCACGGATATCCTGTCGTGTCAGTCGTGGATTTCCCGCCACGTCGGTGGGGTACCCTATCAAACCTCAAATAACAAAAATATCGGTGCCTTACATATAGTTATTCACCGTGTAAATGTGCTATCTTATATCAGTTAGGCCCTATCAATCATGATTCAATCTTGGATACATCCCTGGGATGTATCCATTTACTTGCATCACACCTGATGCTCTTATCTCTTTACTTCTTCATGCCCTGGGGATGGCTCATTATACTTACTCTTATGGGTATTACTCACATACCCTTTTCACAATTCTTAAGCAATAAATATTTGAATTTGAATTCTATATCACTATATATATGCTCTTGTAAAATAAAGTACATGTTCAAGGTGTTCCCTACCTCAAGTCTTTGTTTGCTCAACGCATCAAGGTCCCACCTGGCTCCTTGTGCATTGGTTCACATGTACCACCTATGGTACCACATAACAAGTGAAACACATCACTAAAGATGCAATAAAGGAGGTCCAAGACCCTCCATGAAGCTTAAAGTCAAACTCAAAAGTTAACATAATTTATCTCAGTCGATTAATCGAACTCCAGAATCGATTAATCGAATCTGATTCGATTAATCGATTTCCAAAATCGATTAATCGAAAGTCAATATCGATTAATCGATTCTCAAATCGATTAATCGAGATTTTCATTCGATTAATCGAATCCTAATTCGATTAATCGAAATTTTTTGTTCAGTCAAGTCGATTCCCAATTCGAGTAATCGAGTTCCTAAAATCGATTAATCGATCCCAAATCGATTAATCAAAAATTGAAATCGATTAATCGAAATCCCATTTCGATTAGTCGATTTTCCCAAGTCTTTTCCTCCAGCCCCCTGGGGTCCACTGGAGGTTCCCAGTCGATTAATCGATACTCAAATCGATTAATCGAAATCCAAAGTCGATTAATCGAAATTCAATTCGATTAATCGAGATCCGGTTTCCTGACTTTTCAACTTCTTGGCCAATTTCGATTAATCGAAACCCGATTTCGATTAATCGAAATTGCCAGATTCAGCCCCTTTCGAGCTGTTCTTCCCAACCTTTTTCCACTCTTTTTCCTCTATTTTTCTAAACCATCCTCCTACAATCTAAACCATTTTTCAACTACAGTTAACCTCTACCATCTATGCATTTTATTTACAAAAATTTACCTTGAATCAATCTCAATTGATTTCAAATCAAGTGGTTGGAAGGCTAGGGTTCCAGCTTTGCTTCTAGCGGATCCCTCGCGTCGAATCCGACGTTTATTGCTCGAATCCCCCTTCCTCAACTAGCATTTACTCCTTGCATTAACTATGCTCTCCTTCTCTCTCTTCTTTACTTCTCTCTCAACAACCAAAGCTATTGGTTTTAGGGTTATTAAACCCTTTTATCCCCCCCTTAGCTTGTGTGTTGAGCACATGCACCTCAATAGGTGTATGTGACTTCAGATTCACAACACACACCACATAGCTTCACAACCATCTCATCTCATTCACTTATCACACTCTACGCTAACTATCGAACTCCTAATTGGTCAAACCTGTGACCGATCAGGCACGGATCCCGAGGTTATAGTTTAGTATGATTTTTCGGGCTATTACACCTTTGGTCTTGATAAATTTCACTCATAAGCCACATTACAACCCAAGTTAAAGTCCTTACTGATCAAAGATGGATTGAGCTATCATATGGAGTTAAGGATTTGTGTAATCTATGGTGAAAAGAGCAGTAAATTCAGAACTGAAAAGCAATGCCTATGCTCTTGCTTACAGTCCTATTTGAGGGCTGTAACTGCTCTTGAGCTGTGTAAAATAGTACAACCCTCCTACTTGCATGTTGAGTGACAACCCTGGTGAGAGTTGGGTTTGAAATCAACTTATTTGGGGTAACATCATACAGGATTCTCAAATAGAAGGCAAGCGTTTCATTAATTTTTTCTTTTAAAATTTTCTGACACAAACTAAGTGAATGGTAAAAGGAATTACAGCAGAATTTTAGTTTTGAACTGATGTTTTCTTGAGAATCCTCTTACAGCTTGACTGATGCAGGTGTGAATAATCTGATTGGATGAAAGTCTGTTTTAACAGAACTGCATTGATATTAACTGATTGATTGGAGAAGTTTGTGGGTACCTTCACTGGAAACCCTCAGGAGATTTCACTCCTCCACTAGGGATCACCTAGGGGTTTAAAAGGCTTGTTGCATATGCTAAATGCAATTGTGTTCCCTACAAAAGTGGCTTTTCATTCTATTTTTAATTTTATCTTTGCTCAGGGACTAGCAAAGCTTAGGTTTGGGGGTGTGTTGAGAATTGGAAAATACCATTTTTCACCCTTTAATCTGGGCCTTGATAGACCCTTGAGAGAACTAAATAAGTGTTTTAGGTGTTTGTTTTACAGCTTATAACAAAGGTAGGCTTAACTCTGAAAATAGCTTAAAAGTATCAAAAAGATGATAATCCTTCTTGATCTGGAGGAAGAAGGAGAAGGGACAACCTCACTGGTTGTCAAAATGCCTAAACTAAAGAAGACAAGGGCCTAGTTTCAGCCTGGAAATAAGTTTGGAGCTATTCGAAAAGAAGAATGCACTACAGAATGTTATTCGAAAGGATTCCTGATCTATTCGAAAAGAACCTAAAACTGTGAAAAGTACTAAAGCTCCAGGCTTGGTTTTCGAAGAGCACCTGAACTATTCAAAAGGAACCAAACTCACTGATGATCTATTCAAAAAGAAGAAAACTCCTTGCGAACAGCACCAGATCTGTGCGAATAGAGCTCCAGAAGTCATATTTCCCTTCGAAAAGATCCTCAATCTGTGCGAATAGAGCTCCAGAAGTTACAGTACTTTTCGAAAAGGCCCCCAAACTGTGCGAAATTATATTATGAAGATTCCCAGCATCAGCAAGGGCAATTCAGTAATCTCTGCATGCGCCCCAATGCATTTAAAAACTCAGGGGTATTCTGAAAGACTCTGAGCACGAACCAGAGGCATATTCCACCCCATGTGAACACCCAAAGATGAAATTACTTGGCGGGAACTTCTAGAAGCTCAAACAGATTTTTAAATTATATAACAAAATTGATGCCTCTGTCTCCTGATTGGCTGAACCAGATCAAGCAGTTTTGATTGGTCAGAACGGATCTGGATCCCTGTGCTCGACTCCTATTAGTTGATATAGATCTAGCCAATTATGATTCGTTGATGCACATTTGAGCTGGACTTGGGGAAAACTATAAATAGATGAACTATTTGCCCAATTTGGGCATCCAGAATTTGAGTTTCATTCCTGCTGCCCCATTTCCAATTCAGATCAAGATAGCTTGTCTGAAACCTCTGTAATAGCCTAGCTTTTGTCTGTAACTAAGAACTGTGAGATACTTCTATAATTCAAGTGAGAATTGTATTCAAGACTACAAATCCGAGAGCTGTTTTAAGCTGTGCTCTGTAATTGTAATGGTGGATTTAAAAAGGTTGCTTTCATCAGGTACGTTCTCAATCAGATTCATGTTGAGGGTTCATTGTGATCTCCTCACTCATTAGACTCCTTTAGATTTGCTGCTGTTAATTAATTTCCCTTACTTCACTATCCCTGTGAGAATTTGTGTTTGTAACCTGGTTCTTACAGCATTTGTAGTGGTGCTTATGTTCTAAATCAAGACTTTGGATTGAAAACTATTGGATGATCTGTGTCATGACAGTGGACAGATCATAGCCATAAGTTCAACTCAATTCTAATCCTTGAATCGAATTATTTTCTCTTACATCTGAGCTGGTAGCCAGATGAAGATTTGATACTTTCCCAACTGTGTTACACTATTTCTCACTCTGCAGTCAATTACTAAGCTTAAGTAGCTGTTATTTCTCCATTCTTATTAATTTTGCATCGAATTCCCCCAACTCAGATTTGGATCACTTAGTTTAAATTTTACTTTTAGATAATTTAGTTAATGTGACAAATTCAACCTCCCATCTTATTTGCTTTGTAGATAGGATCAGAGGCTAGATCTGGTAGCTCAGATCTGGAGGTTTATCATACATTTTAAATCAATTCCCTGTGGACGATCTTTTACTCACTTACATTTAAAACTTGCTACAATTGGCCCTAATCTTGCAGGCTAATTAACTTCTCTCTGTGCTGATATTTCTTTATTCTTTTTAGTTTTCCAATTTCAGTATAATTCGTCCTTTGCAAATCTGTTTTCAAAATACAAATAAATCATGCACACTTAGGACAACAACACTCACCCTATCATCGACCCTTGAATCCCTTTCGCATATATCTAAGCTCCCAAAATCCTAGGAAACCTTAGATATTAGGATTACCTAATTGCTAATCACATTAGCATTTAAGTATCCCTTAGCCACCCCTTTCTCTAAAAATAGAGAGGTACCCCCCCTTGCAAATGGCTTGAAAAAATTCCAAAAGAGAGAAAAGATTAAGAGATTCCTTTTCCTCCTTTGGTGCACTAATCCCATACAAATTTCAGAACTTAAAAACTTCCTTTAGACACCACCTTTCATAAAAAATCTCTTAGTTTAGGTGAGAACTACCCCTTAGCCCTCTCCTCCTACCTCCTAGCCATTAAACCGTAGAGGTTAGAACCCCTGTTCCATCTATTCAAGCTATCAGCAGCTCACCAAGTGCACCTACTCGAAGGTCCACAGTTGTGCCACAAGGCCCTGAGAGCTCTGGCTCTTCTCTCCCGCACTCTACCTCCTTTATTTTTTCTCTATCCTTGAATTTACACTGTTACGCCGCTGAAATCTCGGTGATTGCGGGGGGCATAAATAGGATCGAAGTGCCTTTGAGCAAGAGGAAGTGCTCTTTATCATTTTTAGTTTCTTTTTATTTTGGCCATCAGTAGAGACCACATTTAAGCGGGGTGATCGGGTGCCTAACTCCTTTCCAATCGATAATCGAAGCCTCTACCCAAGAACCTTTGGCATGAATCGGTAAATCAGAGTCATATTTGGCACTTTGGTGCATTTAATATTATTTTTAGATTTCTCGGGACACCGAAAGCTCCAGGTGGCAACTCTAGTTTTTTTATTAAAACGAGTGCATTGTCACAGCGGTGTTAAGCAGTGAAAAATATCATTTTTTACCTCCTGACCTGACCTTTGTTGGACCCTTACACTGACTAATAATGTGTTATAAGTATGTTTTGTAGATAAGCAATAAAATACAGCCTTAGTGCAGATATCCACCTAACAAGGCCAAAGAAGCAATCTTCTCGTCATGTGTTCACAACCGCCCAAAGGCCTGTCAGTCAAGCAATCAGAGCTTTATAAATTCATGAGAAGGTCATGAACTCAACAAGGCATGCTTGAGACCAAGCACATTTGCAAAGAAGGCAGATTGAACCCACCAAGAGGTTGCTGAGTGCTAACAGCTGGAAGACAACGCACTAAAGATAGGTGTCAGCTGAGGAAACTCAAGGTAGAAGTTGTCGAGAAGCTCTGCAGCTCAAATGCCGAGCTGCCGAGAGGATCCATTAAGCTATTGCAAGGTTCCAGTTGCTTGTCGATAGATTGTGCTTGCAATAAAAGAATCCTATCGACACCTTACCTAAAGGACCAGGGGAAGTCGCGAGGTACAAATGAACCTATTGAGCAAAATGAGAGAAGCTTTCGACAGGATCTTCTAGAACTTGTCGAGATGATCCCCAACATGTCAAATACTTCACCAAGTCGGCAGGTTGAATGTGACAATTCGACAGGATGAATGAAGAACTGAACAGAAGGTATCGAGAGGTACTTCAATCTTGTCGAGATATGACAATCCTATCTACAAGTGCACTTCAACTCAGCGAGAGGCTTTCCAAACCTATCGAAATATAGAGCAAGAAGACTAAGAACCTATCAAGAAGGTCCCTGAACCTCTCGACATTGGTTTTGGGAACTTCTCATGACCCTTCTTCAGCAGCTACAACTTTCGAATATCGCACACACGATCCAAGGCATGACAGCGACCCATATTTTTGGTATTCAACTGAGCACGAGTGGGAACTCTAACTACCTCACATGTACTTGTCAGTTGTGAACCAATAGGAGAAAAGATTCTAGAAGAGGGATCAGTCACATCAGCATAAATGCATTATTCTTTTGAGTTCTGATTGGCTGAAACAGATTTAAGAAAAAGGTATAAATAGAGGAGCAATCACATTGAAAAATCATTCAGAAATTAAGAGAGCCAGAGCCAAGTTCGAATTCATTTTCCCTCTAATTTTTCCCCCTCTTTTCCCTCTTCTTCTTCCTCACTTTTATCCAATTATGGTTGTCTAAAAACTTCTCCAGTAGCTAGGGTGAGGTTATGAGCTATAATTAAGAGTTTTAGAGGCTTTGAAAGGATTGGATGCTACACAGATTGTAGATTTGAGCACAACATTGTAAGTACTAAAGCAATGGAATTATAGGATTTAGAGTTAATTTTGAGTTGTACTTCATTTATTCGTATTTGATTTCCCTAGTTTGGATACTGTTGTCTTTATTTTGAGACTCTTACTGCATGTTTTATTAAGAACAGTGGAGAGAATAAATTAAGAGTAGGGAATTGGAGAGCAAGTCTGAAATACACACAGTCCAGCAAGATACAGGGTCTATTGTAGCAAGTTTTGATAAGTAAGAGTTTGTCCAACAGAGAAATTGATCCAAAACCCAAAATAGGCTATAATAGTAGGCCTCTAGATCTGACTACAGATCTGACAATCTTAAAGAAAGAGAGTTGGGTGTCACGACTATACTAAATTAATCCTAAAAACAGAGAAATAAAATGTAGCCCTATCCTAAAGAAAGGGGGTAAGAGGAGGATGGTGGCAATGTGTGCAAAAATAAAATGCAAAAATTATGAGAAGTAAGTAGGTTGAGCTAGAGTTAATGATACAGTAATGTAACTCAGATTTAGTCTGTCTCTGCAGTGCTCCTTGCTGAGACACTATTATTAGCCTCAAAATGGTATAAGCTCCCAGTATAACCCATGCCATTTGGGGCGCTCTTAGGGCTATACTCTATCCACTATAATGTTCACATGGTATCCGATAGATTCTGTCAAATCCCATTAGTTAAATCATAAATTCGCTAGTCAAATCAAGAAGAGTGGACTGATCATTTCCACAACCATTGGACCCGCTCTAGCCATGAATACTGTTACAGCACTATGTAATGCCAGTGCTACAAGCTCCCCAGATCTGTAGACAGACCTGGCTGACATCCATAGGTATTCTAACCCACAAGATCTTAAGTGCTTTGCTAAGGCTAACTGCTCACTAGTGCGCACAAAAGAACCATGCAATAGGTTGAATAAGGCTTTAGATTCAGCTGGTCATTGCTACAAAGGCCTATAATAACTCAGCCTCAAACTACAATTACTACAAAGAGACCAGATCTAACATTTGATGTCGATTAGGTAAGATAGAGGGGAGCCAATTACTGTACAAACCTCCTCATAAGGCTCTAGAAGCTCATGTGCAGAGGAGAAAAATCCTTCTCAAACAAGTGAATGGACACAACCTTAGGGCTATACTCTGTCCACTTGAATGGTCACAAAATATCCCATTGGTCTGTCCATCCCACAGAGGTCTGAGGAAGAACATGTAAACTGTTGCAACCACCATGGTCCGCAGGCCTCCAAGCTCCCCAGATCTCACTATAGATCCAACATTGCTTTCCATGTGTCTATCAAACCAAGGGAAATAAGATGGTAAACAAGAGATCTACTAGAAACTAAATGGGCTAGTCCCAAATACATGGATCCTATAGACATCTAAAGAAACCATAAGATCTATAGATTTGATTAAGCATTAAAACAGCAGTTTATTGATAACAGCAAAACTTATAATGAACTATCTCCTGGCTGCAGCCTATACACAACTGCTCATCCACGATCCCAATCTATACAAAATCTATTACAAGACTGAATAAAACTAAACCTAACTTCTTACAGGAGGATTAGCTAGCAAGTGCTAGGCTAAGAGAAGAAAAATTGGAAAAAGAGGTGATCAAACCCTAACCCTAGCCTGCTAGAGCTCTCAGCCGATAGAGGATGAAGGAAAGATGAAAATAATAAACTCTAAGTACAACTTATATACTTTATCAAAATGGCTTTAGCTCTAAAGAGATTAAACCTAATTTTTCTAGCAGACGCGGCACTGTTACAACCCTTGAATGCCTCGAGATGTACACTTCAAAATCCATGCCTCGAAAAGTGTGCCCTAGCCTTGGGTAATTCCCAAAAGGTCCCTGAGTTAAAACTGAGAAGTGGAGAGCCCACACTTCATGGGGCTGGCAGCTATTTTAGTTTACTCACGTAGTTGCTTTACTTTCGCGAAGTTACCTTTGCTGATGGGAAGGGCTCATTTGCGCAGTAAACCTTTAGTGAATCACATAATTGCTTCGCGTCATAGTGCTGCCACAGAGATGATCTAAAGAGCTAAGGTGTTTCGCACAGTAGAGCTTCAGGAGCTCTCTCTCGCTAAGTATTCGCACAGGTGGGCTCCTGTGCTCGCGTAGTAACTTATAAGGCTCCAGAGTGTGCAAGATCTATGCAAGGGGAATTTTGGGCGTCTTTCTCTTCAGGGCCACGCGAGAACTCTGTGAGGTGACTTTTTGCTCTTTATGCATATGGGCTCACTGTGTTCCTCGCACGACTACTTTGAGGTTTGATCTCCTCGAGAGCTTCACGACCATTAATTCTGAAGGTTTTACACCACGAGATTTTCATGATGTCTTTACAGCTCTCCTCTTGACTGCATGGCCTATCTATGCTAGAGCTTCTTCCACTTCATCTTTAGCTTCGCGAGGAGGCTCCTCAACTCTGCGAGGTCTATTTCTTGACACACTGCTGCACTACACTTGCTGCTGTTGCAGCATCCTTCCTTCTCAGCTGACTTCAGTCATCTGCTAGACTTTAGGTTAATGATGATCAGCAACAGTGAGTCACCATGGTGAATGATCGATTTTAAATAAACCCTTGCAAGTGTACAAGATCTGTTCTAGTATGGCAAGAACAAGGGTGTCGAACCCACAGGGAAATCTGAAATTTTAATCAATTCTTCCTAGAGATTTAGAAAATATCCCCGAGGAAGTACCAAGGGGCAGATTCAATTTTTACCAAAAATTAACACTTTTCTAATTGCAAGAAAGAAAATAAATTAATCTAAAAATTATGTAATGAGAAATCTAAGAACAAATTTTAAAAACAAGATCAAGGAATTTGCTACCCCAGATTTATACCCTTTTCTATTTTTAAACCCACAATTTTATTAACATCAAACACACCATCATTCTAAGAGAAACATGACTAGTAATTAAGCATGATCATTAACCCGGCATACCCTATCTAAAAACAATGACTCAGCCTAATCGCGGTATAAATCATGTGAAAAGCATAGCGTATCTCATGGTATTTTAGATCAAAACAATAAAAACATGATCACTACACTTTGAGAAAAACAATTTGATGATGAAATTATCAAACTATGGCATTAAACATAAAATATGGGTACTTATCTAGGGATCGCATCCTCCTTGATCTACAGCCTTTAGCCTCTCATCCTTGGTGCAAGCCTGGGTGTTCACAAATTTAGCATACAGTGGGGGTGACAGGAACTTTAGCTTGCTTGGTTGCAGCTAACAACATGTTCATCTGTTTGGACAGCATATCAACCTTGGTTGATAGATCAGAGTTATTATTGTTGACCTCATACAATCCGTCTTTGGTCAACACATGAGATTTAGGTGCTAAGTCCAAAGTGGTTCACCCCAGTATCTCACTTTGTATCGAGGTTTGATACAATTTCTCAAACAATGCCCACAACTCATCGGCCTCTTTCGTGGCACAAGATCCACCGCAAGATGCATCAACCATGCGTCTTTCTTCAGGAATCAGTCCATTGTAGAAACTTTGGACTTGTTGCCACCTTGGAACGTGATGGTTAGGGCAACTTCTGATCAACTCCTTAAAACGTTCCCAACATTCATGGAATGTCTCTGTAGGTTGTTGGGAAAAGAAAAGGATCTTTTGACGCATCTCTATGGCTTTAGTCATGGAAAAATACTTTTTGAGGAACCAGCGATGTAGCTCGCCCAACTCGAATAGATTGCGGTTCTAAAGAATAGAACCAAGTTTTGCCTTGTCTCTTAAAGAGAACGGAAAGAGTCGAGCTTCGCTATCTCGTCAAGAACATTGTGGACTCTCGAACATTTTGCATACCAGTGAACTCGCCGATGAGCGTCATGGATTTTCGTTGCCAAACCATGGAATATTGGTAGCATTTGAATCATCGCTGATTTGAATTCATAATGATTCCCTGGAATGGGAGCATGCATGATACACTCCTGATCCTCGTAAAAACCAGGATCATTATAGTATTCAAGTGTTCTAGGTCCCTCATAGTAATTATTGTTCCCATTATTTCCATTATTTACATTGTTGCCATTCTGGTTGTTGTTTTCATTCATTTCTTGCTCTTGATCAGCCGTGGTATCAGTAGGATAATACTGATTCCTTTGGATTCTACGATTGTCTCGCAAAGATCGTTCGATCTCCGGATTAAACGGTAGCAAATGTGGGTGATGAGAACGAGTAAAGCTCATACACCACACCCACAATCAAAGGTTTGAAGAACCCAAAATAAGTCCTCAAGCAGACTCAATCGATTGAGACAGTGGTCTCAATAGATTGATGTGTAAGCATAAAATTTCACACAAATGACTTGTCAGTCAATCGATTGAGGGGATGCTCTCAATCGATTGAGGTTCCAAGAGTCAGAAAGCACACAGAATATCAGAAAAAAACTTTATCAGTCAATCGATTGAGAGTCTTCTCTCAATCGATTGAGGTTCAAAGATTAAAACACACAAGAGTTCTGTCAATTGATTGACATAGGAATGTCAATCGATTGAGAAAAGAGTAGAGAGCACACAGAAAGTAGCTCAGTATCAATCGATTGAGAAAGGAGCTTCAATCGATTGAATGCTGCTATGAACAGAGAGAAAAGTAAGAAGAAAAAGGAAAGAAAACCACTCAGGAAATTTTTATTTTTATTTTTTATTTTTTATTTTTATTATTATTATTATTATGTTTTTTTTTTTTTTTTTTTTTTTTTTTTTTTTAAATTAAAATTCAAAAAAATAAAAATAAAATCTAAATTCGAAAATTAGAAATTAGAAATTAAAAACCTAGAAAATCTTTCCTAAAAGAAAACTTCTAAACTAAGAATATAAATTTCCTAAAAATATAAACTTCCTAAAAAAAAATGAATAACCAATTTTTAGAAAATCCTAAAATTTCTAAAAGTGGAAAATAATAAAAAAAAGAAAAACTTCTAAACTAAGAATATAAATTTCCTAAAAATATAAACTTCCTAAAAAAAATGAATAACCAATTTTTAGAAAATCCTAAAATTTCTAAAAGTGGAAAATAATAAAAAAAAGAAAAACTTCTAAACTAAGAATATAAATTTCCTAAAAATATAAACTTCCTAAAAAAAATGAATAACCAATTTTTAGAAAATCCTAAAATTTCTAAAAGTGGAAAATAATAAAAAAAAGAAAAACTTCTAAACTAAGAATTTCTAAAAACCTAAACTTCCTAAAGAATATCACAAAATCTAATCTAAGAAAGAAAATTAGGGAAAGAAAATATATATATATATATATATATATATATATATATATTTTTTAATTTTCAAGTTTGTCAATCGATTGACAGAGTTGAGTCAATCGATTGAGGCACAATTATTGCCAAAAACACACAACCTCAATCGATTGAGAAACAAGTCTCAATCGATTGACTGTTATAAAAACAAAAAAAATCTCTAATCGGAATTTACTCAAAATTTCGCCGATTTCCCCGGCAACGGCGCCAAAAACTTGATCGATCCCCGGCAACGACGCCAAAATCTTGATCGATTTTAAATAAACCCTTGCAAGTGTACAAGATCTGTTCTAGTAAGGCAAGAACAAGGGTGTCGAACCCACAGGGAAATCTGAAATTTTAATCAATTCTTCCTAGAGATTTAGAAAATATCCCGAGGAAGTACCTAAGGGCGATTTAATTTTTACCAAAAATTAACACTTTTCTAATTGCAAGAAAGAAAATAAATTAATCTAAAAATTATGTAATGAGAAATCTAAGAACAAATTTTAAAAACAAGATCAAGGAATTTGCTACCCCAGATTTATACCCTTTTCTATTTTTAAACCCACAATTTTATTAACATCAAACACACCATCATTCTAAGAGAAACATGACTAGTAATTAAGCATGATCATTAACCCGGCATACCCTATCTAAAAACAATGACTCACCTAATGTATGAATCATGTGAAAAGCATAGCGTATCTCATGATATTTTAGATCAAAACAATAAAAACATGATCACTACACTTTGAGAAAAACAATTTGATGATGAAATTATCAAACTATGGCATTAAACATAAAATATGGGTACTTATCTGGGGATCGCATCCTCCTTGATCTACAGCCTTTAGCCTCTCATCCTTGGTGCAAGATCTTCAATTTCATTTAAAACCATTCCCAAAGTAAAGAGCAAAGAAGGAGTAAAATAAATTATGTTCTCGGAAAATCTCAACACAATTTTATTACTCTAAGAAAACCCTCTACAAAAGTCTCTCTCAGCAAATTATTACACAAATCTTTCTCAGAAAAAACTCTCCCTATTCAAAAAACTCCCTTTTACAATGCCGCAGCCTCTTATTTATAATAGCCGATTCAACCTAACCCTAATTGCCTCAATCGATTGAGGCTTAAATCTCAATCGATTGAACTTTTAATTTAATCACCTTTAGGACACTTTTGCCTTTTTGTCTCAATCGATTGAATTTCATGTCTCAATCGATTGACACTAGTTTAGTTACCTTTAGGACACTTTTGCCTTTTTGTCTCAATCGATTGAATTTCATGTCTCAATCGATTGACACTAGTTTAGTCACCTTTAGGACACTTTTGCCTTTTTGTCTCAATCGATTGAATTTCATGTCTCAATCGATTGACACTAGTTGGAAGTAGATGCCCTAATTGGTGGAAATCTCCAATATGCCCTCAGCAGAAACAGTCGCCAGGTTGAAATGCACAGACTTTCGCTAGGTTAGATTTCTCCTCGCTGGGTTGGATAGTGCTCTTCGCGTGGTTGAATTGGAGAAGGATACTTTCACTGTCGCGTGGTTGCTTTTATTCATCAGTCATCGCTAGGTTGAAATGTCAGAGTCGCTAGGTTAAATTGAATGGCGCTAGGTTGACTGTAGTCGCTAGGTTGAAGTGTGTGCGAGAAGTAGAACACGGCCATTTCTTCCAACTGCGCGAAGGCTTATTTACACTTTGTTCCTCGCGGCAACTTCAATATCTTCCCCTTCTTGATGGAGTTTGATTCCCTTCACGGATTTCAGCGCTTCTTTGGACCCTTTTTGTCCATAGCTCTTTTGTAGCCTTTAATTTCTTTCTTTTATACACTTGGAAGATCCAAAGGTCAGAAACACCTGTTATCATCAAAACCTCACAACAACCATCAAATACTTTCATCGAACGGCTAAGTGTAGCATTTAAGGTATGAAATATAGTCATATTTCAGCACCGATCAGTGAACACTACCAAGGTGTTCCATTAGGCTTTGGCTCAGCTATCATCTTTGCTTGTATTCTCTCTCTTCCTTGGGCCAAAAAGCCAGGATTTTGTATTAAGTTGTACATTTTATTACTAACTGCAAAACATACTTAACAAATGATTATTAGTGGGTTTCTAGGTCCATCAAAGGCTAGGTTAAGAGGTGAAATATGATACTTTTTAGTGCATAACAAATGCTCTTATGGGCCAGCCAAAAATGGGGAGCTTGTAGCCTGACAATCATAGCATCTACAATGGTTACCCTGTCCTAATCAAGACCACTGGCTTAAGACAATCTCTAGGATGATCTGTGACCATTCAAGTGGATAGCTCATAGCCTTAGGATTGCTCTGATTCTCTAGTTAAGATCAGATTCTTATACCATGCATCTGTCGGGGTTGAACCTGGGGAGCTTGTAGCCAGATGAAGGATTGTTGCAGATCTGATCTAAGCATTGCCTTTGATTCATTTAATTTTAAGTGAAAGACCAAATCTCTAGCTGCTACTCTCCATCCTTCGATTTTTAATCCATTTTCCTTCACTTCTGTGTTTTCTTAAAATTTGGATCAACTACATTTAATTTCTGTAGTTTGTAGTGACAAAAACCCAAAACCTCTCCTCTTTCCTATTTTAGTGTAGCTTAAATTAGGATAGAGTGCTAGATCGATTGTAGATCTGGAGATTTACCATAGTGTGCGACCATGGATCCTCTCGAATCCGTCGCGGCGATGCGCTCGCTTTTAATAAAATGTAGAGTCACCACCCGGAGCTTTTGGTGACCCGGGAAACCTTCAAATCGATATTTTGAGCACTGAAGTGCTAAATATGACTCTGATTTACTGGTCTTTGCCAAAGGCTCTAGGGTAGGGGCTTCGGTTATCGATCGGAAAGGGTTTAGGCACCCGATCAACCCGCATGTAGCGGTCTCTATCTATGGCCAAAAATAAAAATAAAAGGGCGGAGTTTCCCCTTGCCCGAAGGCAATATGGTCCTATCAAGCTTTGAGCCAATCCAAAATTTCGGCGGCGTAACGGCTTGAATCCTTGGACTGTGGAAGTCCTCCACTTTGGCGTGCTTCCGGAGCTCACGGGCCCTTGTTGCACCGTTGAAGTCCTTCGCTTTGGCGTGCTTTCGATGGCTTAAATGGCGTGAAAATCGGCTCTAATGCTAGGATTCAATAAAATAGGAAGTATAGG
Source organism: Chloranthus sessilifolius (assembly GCA_021018995.1). Classification (NCBI taxonomy): domain Eukaryota; kingdom Viridiplantae; phylum Streptophyta; class Magnoliopsida; order Chloranthales; family Chloranthaceae; genus Chloranthus; species Chloranthus sessilifolius. Next base: position 54,555,134 of record CM037594.1, read on the forward strand.
GTGAGGCCAAAGGGTAGACTTTAGCTAAAGGGAGTGATCTAATGGTTGAAATGGATTGAAAAAGATGAACTAAGCTTGCTGGAATTCTGGAAAATAAGTGACATTTCCTCTCACTAGGGTTCTCTCTCTTAAGCTCTCTAATCTTTCAACCAAATTTTCAACCCTTTGGGAAGACGGGGGCCTCTCTATTTATAGAGAAGGGATGGGTTAGGGGCTTACTTAAGAGCTAATGGGTTTAGCAATTAGGTAATCCCCTATCTAAGGTTTTCTAGGTTTTCAAGGTCCTAGGATTTTGGGAAATTGATTTTAATGGCGGTTGATGGGGTGAGACCATGGGTGACTTAAGGGTTGCCAATAAGCTCAAAGGGGGTGCAACCAACCTCAAGACCCCCACCCCAACAAAGGGGATGGTCAAAGGGTCAAACTAGATGAAGGAAATTCGAGCAACTGATGACAGTTACTGTAGCTAAGCTGGGCGTATATATTATATACGCCCAGTTTAGGAACAGTAAATTTCACCAAAAACAGGGGAGCTTTGGGAAGATGAAACCCGTGGTGGGTCCCACCTATGTTGGGCATATATATTATATACGCCGGGCCAAATTTCCCCTAAAAAAGGCAGGCATATATAATATACACGCCTGACTAATTTGGGGCCAAATTTGTTGGGCGTATGTAATATACACGCCTGAGTAAAAGTTTTATGATTTTATGTGAAACTTCAATCGGCCATAACATTTAAACCGTAGCTCCAAATTGGGTGATCTTTGGCTTGTTGGAAAGCTGGAGAAGTCTGCTTTCCAATGGTATATGGCTCATCCTTGGTAATGGCCTGTGTGAAAAATTGAAGCTCCTCTCCCATCAACTGCTTAGAAAGGTTCAAGTTAGGTATGGGAAGGGAATCTAGGGTTTAGGGGTGATCTCTAAGGGTTGAGGAATGGTTCTAAAGGGTTCAGGGTGATTCCTAAAGGTCTGGGTGGATTCCTACGGGTTCAAGGGTGCCATCGGAAGCACAGGGGTATATCTCTCCCGAAGTACAGATTGATCGGGCCTTGGGCCAAATTTGGGTGTCTACAGATGCCCCTCTTTGGTATTCGATCACTAATGATCGGATGCCAAAGACAAGAGACATCCGAAGAGGTCCAAGGCACGTTTGATGGGTCCACCTGGTTCAACTCAATTCTCAAACATTCATGGTGACGGTGAGTGTTCGTAAGCCCTCTCATTTCGGGATATCGTCCGTACCTCAAAACTAACAGTCCCCAAGCGCATTGCGACATTACTGGGCATAATTGCGATGATCACAAAAAGTGTAAGCCCGCTAGCCGGGATATCGTCCACTTCCTGAGGGAAATTATAGATTTGTGATGTTGAGTATTATCTGAACCAGACAGCTCCATGAAATGGGATGATCGATCTATGCTTCGGAATTGATGCGAAGCATGCAAAGCGAAGGTCTAAACAATGTGTCCAATTCTATGGGGTATTGACAGCTCCATCGGATTGGGCACGGGTGCCCTTACCTAGGTAAGGCTTGAAGTCTTTTGGGTGGACCCATCAACCTCAAGGTTATTTTAGCACGCTTTACCCTAGTGAAGCGATTATTGATGTCGCAACACTTCTTAGGAATGCATGCCCATTTTCTGAGTGAAAGTTTTTTTGTGTTTCTTTTTTTCAAATTTTTTGTTCCGAGGCCTCTAAGCAAAGCTCAAGGACCTCTGGCAACTTTATTTTTGCACAAATCTTTAAGTGGATCAAATGCCAGTTGATACGCTTTTAAGAGTGCGTGCGCCATGCCGAGGATAGGTACACCTTGGGGATGTGCTCGTTCTGGCGGCGAGGTGCTCCTGATTTACATGAACCAAAGTGCCTTAACTTAAGACAAAGCTAAAGATCAGGCTAGGACCGATTATCCCTTGAAAGAGATGGCCAATTCTAGCCTCCATCCCTAATGAAATCACATCTTACTAACTATGCACAGACAGACACCCATCAGGGGCGATAAGCAGTAAAATAGGTGCGAATGGAAGCCTCGACCCTAAGGTACAATTTACGAGGACAAACAACCATCCTGCGGATACCCAGACGCAAGTGCATACATTCAATAGGGACACCGTGCCTATACAGGTTTTAAGCCTGTGTAAAAGGAAATAAAAGGGAATGAGCCCTTTGGTCTGTATATTTGTACATAGTTTGGTTGGTGGTAATTTCATTTTTAACGGGTCGGTTTCAACTAACAATAGACTTTTCGAATGGTCTGAAGTCGGGGGCACTCTTGGTCAACATAGATCTGAAGGGGGTGACCAGAGTGAATGCTTGGAAGGTGGGGTCAACCCACTCAGGATTTTTACTAAGCAGTGACAGGTTGTTATTTCTCCTCCCTTTTTTTTATTCTTCTTTTTTCCTTCTCTCTTTTTTTCTTTTTTTTCATGTCAGATTGAGACTCTGGGCATGCTCAAACTGCCTTTATTTCTGCACGTATCCTTAGGCGAATCAACTTGCCATGTTGATATACCTTAGGGACGTGTGCATTCTGGTGATGGGTTCTTGGTTTGCCTGTCGGATCAGGCCTCGACCTCTACTGGGGGAGATCTGGGGCTAAGTGTATGCTCCCAGGAGTGACCGGTAATGAATGAAATTCATTTGCCTGCCGGATCAAGTATGGGGTGTCCCTGTGTAAGACAGGGTTCGAGAACTTTCGGGTGAACCCTGATCATTCCGAATTGATTTAACACTGTTCTCGGAGTGGTGCAAATGGTCGTTGCAGCGCTCTTTTGAGAACTAGTGTCACTTTTGGCATTTTCTTTCTTCTTTTTTCTTCTTCTTTTTCTTTTTTTTGTTTGATTTTGGGGGCGCAATAGGTGGGCGCCTACGGACCTAGATCCGTTTATTGTTGCACGGTCCCTTTGGGCCAATCGAAGGGAACTCGAAGGGTCATTTGGGGATGCGTGCACCCTTGCCCGATGATACGTGGGCCTCTGAGGGGGGGCTGGACCGGGGTCTATAGCATACAAAGAATCCGTGATATATATATATCCTGACCAAAATTTGGCGAAATGATCATCGTATATATTATATACGCTGCCTACTGGCGATTACAAAAAGCTTGAGCTGAGCGAGCACAAAGGGCCCTTTTCAAATTTTGTCTTTCTCCCTCCTTCCTTCTTGAGTTCAGGACAGCCCCCTAGGGTTTTTGCATTTGATTTGGCTTGAGTTCTATTACTGGTGGTTGCGGGTGTGGATCGAAAGACCCTTATCCTCCGTCGATATTTATTTTTCTCTCTCATTGAAGGTAATCATTACCCTTCCTTTATTTTTCTTTTGAATTTTTGATGATATTGCCTCTCTCTTTCTTTTTTTTTCACGGTGAAATGCTCTGTGATGCCTATATTCCTTTTTCTCTCTTTTTGTTTTTGTTGTTTTCCCCCATTATTTTTGAAATATTTGATTCCTTAGGCCTATTTTCCATCCATCATTCATTTATTTTGTTTTTCTTTCTCTTTTTTGTTTTTGATGGATTAGTGCATTTTATTTGATGGATTGGTGCCTCTCCCTCTTTTTTTTTTTTGGGATTAGTGCATACATGTATTAGTATACGTATATATGTATTATTTTATTTTATTATTTTTTTTGTTTGGTGGATTAGTATACACACACACACATTTTTTTTGCTTGTTGATGGGTTTGTGCATTTATACACACATTTTTTTTTTGGATTAATACGCACACATTTTTTTTTGTTAATGGGTTAGTACACACACATTTTTTTTTTTGGATTAGTACACACACACATTTTTTTTGGATTAGTACACACGCACACACATTTTTTTTTTTGGATTAGTACACACATTTTTTTTGGATTAGTACACACGCACACACATTTTTCTTTTATGGGTTTATATATATATATTTTTTTGTTTTTTTGTTTTTTTTATTTTTTATTTTTGTTGTTTTTATTTTTATTGTTTTTTGTTTTTTGTTGTTTTTGTTTTTTGTTTTTTTTTTTGATGAATTAGTACATACACACATGGTTTTTTGTTTTTTATGAGATTTTTTTCTCTTTGGATTAGTGCATATATATATTTTTTTCTATTTTTTTGTGTTGGCACCCTTCTCATATGCCGATGCGTCTCATATTTTCAGGATGTCCGGTGAAGAAGGGCATGATCAGCAAGAAGGGCCGGAGATGGCCTACGGTCCCCGTGGGGAACAGTTCATCGTGTCTCAGCGCTCCTCCCAGCCTTGGTATGAAATGCAAGGCGAGGCTGCCCATACCGGCCTCCTCTACTGCCAGCACACCCACATGTCCAACTTTGGGATCGTCGGTCAGGTAAACAGATGAGCCCCCCCCCCCTTTTTCACTTTTGTTTTCCTTTGATGTCTTCATTATACCACCTTGCCCCTATCTGATTAATGCCTTCTGTTTGCAGCCCCTGCCGTACATTATGTTCCGAGGCAGTTTGTTCGTCCTCCAGCGTCTCGTGCTTTACCTTCCCCCAGTGGTGAAGGACCTACTCACCGATGCCGATTTCGGGGATTTCATTTTGTGTCCCGCCGTGAGGGCTGATACGGCCTATTTGAAGGCTCTGATAGAGCGTTTTCGCCCCGAGACCATGACATTTCACATGGCCGTGGCAGAGATGGCCTTTACACCTGTGGACAGCTCTATGATCACTGAGGTCTGTATTGGAGGGGTGCCCGTGGTACCTACCCGTATGCCGGGTAAGGAGGAGGTCATTCGACTGATAGGGGCCTACCCGACCTCTGGGAATATTCGGGGTTCTGAGGTCAAGCTGTCCTGGCTGGTTGATCAGTTTGAGCCTCACGAGTTAGTGGACCAGGGTCAGCCTGACATGGCCATATATCTCGAGCCCGCACGCGCACATATGCTGGCCCGCATTGCTCTGCGTTCCTCCTGGGCAAGACTCTCCTCTCCAACACCAGCGGAGGGTGAGTCTCGTTGTCCCTGCTCAACCTGATGGTGAACTGGGAAATCGTGCATTGATTCGATTAGGGCGGCGCTATCCTCATGTCCGCGAGCCGTTCTTGGGGAGTCTAGCTCCATTGTGGGTTTCTGGCCTGCAATTGAGGTATTTTATCCTTTGGTTTTAGCTTGTCCAATTTTCTTTTATAGCATACCTGTCTTTATCTGCTTGCTTTCTCCGATCTGGGGGTATCTTCACTTCCAACCGGGTCGCCCTCTTCGATCGGTTGCTCGTTCCCCCTCATGAGTAACTTGCACGTGAGTCGCCGTCGGGACGTAGGTATGAAGCATTTGGAGTTAGGGGTGCACTCTCAGTTCGACCTGTTGATCCCAGAGCAGGTAAAATAATTCCCTTTTTATAAATTTGACAGCTCTTGTGTGCTATGGGTTCTAACCAAATGTGTGTATCCTTCCTCTGTTTTCTCTTCTTTTGCAGGTCATCCTACCCCTACATAGGATCTCCCTTCTGGAACTTGGCTTCAGTGAGTCCTTCTCGCTTTTTGCTGGACCGTCCCATCATCTTCCTTTACGGGTCCTAGACTAGGGCCTACTATTTAGGGGAGAGAGTGGTTCATCAGTATCACCCTCTCTTTGTCGCGCCCCAAGCTCCTCCCGCTGATGTGTTGGCTCCAGAAGGCTCCATTGATGAGCTTACTGCTCACTTTCTTCACCATGGGGTTCCTATCGATGACCTTCTCTTGCCCGGGGGGTATCAGTCGTGGTAGGATTCCCTGTCCTATCATTTCTTGCTGCCCCGCGTCGTGCCTGGTGCTAACTTTTTAGTTTTTGGAGGGCCGCAATCTTAGGTAATGCCCCTTTTCTCTTTTTATTTAGCAGCTTCTTTGTGATTACTTTGACTGACCTACCACCTTTAATGATAAAATGTTTCTCTCTACAGTTTGAGCAGGGAGGCAAGTCAGATGAGGGGGATGAGGCGGCTGCTCCTTATGATGCTGGTCTGTGGACCTCCGATCCTTCCGGCAGTGCTTGGTGTGGCTTGTGTTAGACCCTCGGACCTTCCGGTGCTGGTGCTTCGGCAACACTCATCGTGGTCCAGGGGACCTTCAAACGCTTGGATGATGCCTTTTTGTCGCGCGTGTGTGCCGACATGGCCGAGAAGGCACGAATCTCTGCTGAAGCTATCCAGGTCCCACCTCCTGGGCTGATTCCTGGGGTAATCTCTATCTTGCTGGTTTATTCTCCTTCCCTTTGAATTATGCTGATGGCCTTTGTGACTAACACCTCCTTTTTCTTACTGGCCAGGATTATGAGTCGGCAGTGAGTCAAGCTGAATATTATCGTAACCTTGTTGGGCTTAGGGAGACCGAGGTGGTGAGTGAATGCTGACCCAACCTAATTATTTTCTTTATTTACTATCCGCCTATTTCTCTACCTGATTTCTCTGGCGTGGACTCAGGTGGACTCGGGTGGGGGAGACTCGTACCTTTCAAAGCGTGAACCGACGCTGGAAGAAGTCGAAGGGGGCTGCCCAGGACTAGTTCATTCTCTGAAAATTTGAAACAATGAAATAGTTTAGACTTGGCTTTATTGGGGATATGTAATAACTTTTAAACAACAATTTTTTTTGGATGGTTTATAACTTTTATGCTTTGTATGAATGTCTCATTTGGCTATCCCCTTGCTTTGATGGTTTCCCCTTTTTTTTGTTTTTGGTTGGGCCGGATACGGGCCGGCACCCCTCCAATGATGGAGTCGATCTTGCAGGTGATTCTCCGTATATAACCTCTGGTAGTCGTCTCGGGGCTTCCAACGGTGTGCAGTATGCCACTTTGTGGATCGCCCGAGATGAAAGAAGTGGGCCAACCAAAAATAAGTTCCTCCTTGAGGGAACAAAAATGGACCCTTGTGAGAGGGGCCTTGCCACCCACTTTAAGCGTATATATATTATCGCCCGCAAAATGTTACAATAATGGCCGGGCGTATATAATATATAAGCCTGGCAAATCCATAGTTAAAATGGTCGGGCGTTAATATTATAGACGCCTGGAAAAATGTTTCAAATTTTTATCTTGGCGTATATAATATATACGCCCGCTATAATTTGGGCTCAGCGGGCTCTTTATAACCCGAGCCTGGTCCCCCCTTGCCTCCTCCTCCATCCTGGTTTGGCCTTTTTGCCCTTCCTTTCATCTTTTCCTTCCCTTTCTTTTTTCTAGTGGGTCCATCGTCATACATTGACTGATTTTATAAAGAACATCTTTGTACGTCGATGGACCTGCCTTGGAAAAGGGGCCCAAGCTCTTATACGGGGGCTAGTATACTTCCCTGTTTGGACTCGAGGCCCAGTTTTTTGCAAAAATGGCATGATAGCTTGGCTGAGAGCGAGCTTGCTATTCTGAATTGCCTCGGGTTGTCCCGCCTTTCCTCTCTCCTTGCTATCCCTCTATTGCCCAACCTACTGCAGGCGGCTTTGGAGTCGTGGGACCATAGGACCCATGTCTTTAGATTTGGGTCTAGGGAGTTGACCCCAACCTTGGAAGAGCTGGCCTCTATTACTGGCTTGAAGATGCATCGAGGCCTTGCTAAAGTGGTGCCCAAACCGGGGTATGAGAAATGTTTCGCCGGAGGGCCCACTAGGTGTTCGGTGAAATTCCTGAGAGAACTTTTCGGCGACTCGAGTCTCCGAAAGTTGCCCATTCGAGATCCCTTCAATGTAAAGGCCTTTGCCCTTTATTTGCTGTTGGAAGTTCTCTTTACTGGGGGCGAGACCTTTTCCCTTGGGCTGTGTGATGTCTTGACTGAGTTGGAGGGAGGCCGCTCATTGGTGCACCTAGTCTTGGCTGAGATGTATCGGGGCCTGGATGCCTCGGCCTCGGGCCGGGTTGGGATTCTCAACGGGAGCCCGCTCCTCGTTCAGATTTGGCTAGGAGAGCATTTGGCTATCATGGGGCCTGTGCCGAGATTGTGCTTGATAAGAGGGGACGTGGCTCGGGGCTTTCTGATCCGGTGCTTGAGATTGCCTCATGGGAGCGCCGAGGAGTCGTTGCTATCGATCTTGGAGCTGATTTGGCGGCTTCCACGTTGGGATGACCTTTCGATTGTCCGCTCTCGAGATTGTGAGGGTATCACCCTATTGGGGTTGACCGGTAGCACATATTATTTCCCATCTCGGGTGCTTCGTCAGTTTGGGTATACCCAACATGTGCCATGCTCTGAGAGGCCACCTTTGTGCTCTCTGATATTTTCTCAGGGTTCTCTCAGTGATCTCGACCGCATAGCCGCCCTCTAGGAGACCCGCCATTCAGCGCACATGTGCAGCTTAGTTCATGGGGGCGTCGTCTCTCCTGATTACGAGGTTTGGCTGGTATCTGAGGAATTACCTACCCCTAGCCCAGTTTCGGTAGATGTGATAGAGGCGGGGCCTTGGCCATGTAAGGAAGCGATGCTTCGGACCAGGATCGACTCTCTTTACGAGAGGCGGCTTTGGAGAGGCTTTGGAGAAAGAAAGGGTCGAGCGGAGATTGCGAAGTGAGAGCTGCACGAGAGTGAGGTTCTTGATTGGTGAGCTTTGATGAGTCTCACAGTAATGAAAGCTTCACGGAGGCGCAGAAGAGTCTTCATGGTAGGTGGATGTCTGATCGAAATGCCGCGAGGACTCTCGCTTGCAGAGATTAAGCGCTTTGAGCGTGCTCCACCTTGACATTCTGCACATATCATAGATCATATACACGAGGGAGGAATGCCCCATAACGAGATCTCTTTTGGGTTTTTTTTTGTTATATATATATAGATATATATAAATTTTTGGTTTTTATCCGTAAAAGCGCAAAATAGAAAGTGTGTCATGTCGTTATCTTTTGGGGCGTGACACTCGCACGCATCTGATGAAATGGAATGAAATCTATACATACATATATTTTTCATTTTTCAACTTTTTCCTTCGTACGTTTCGCAATGTAAGGCTTTTTATGGAGATTTTCTCCTCCACAATGTGGGGCTTTTTATAGGAAAGGGAAATCTATTATCTTTTTTGAAATTTTCTCCTCCACAGTGTGGGGTTTTTTTATGGGAAAGGGAAATCTATTTTCTTTTTTGAAAGTTTCTCCTCCACAGTGTGGGCTTTTTATGGGAAAGGGAAATCTATTATCTTTTTTGAAATTTTCTCCTCCACAGTGTGAGGTTTTTTATGGGAAAGGAAAATCTATTATCTTTTTTGAAATTTTCTCCCTTTGGGTCTTTTGTGATGTTGGTAATTTACAAGGCCAAACTAGTGGGTCTTTTTTTTTAGCACGGTCGAACCCTGTTCATGAGATACAGGTTTTTCCTTTAAACGTGGGAAGGTCAGCTTCCCAGGGATTGGTCTAGTATTCTGTCTTTCCCTTTGGTCATGCGTCAGACGCCGCGGTGGAGATGACATACTTGATCGGGATCTGATCTAATTTTCACATGAGTGGCCCATCGAAAAAGGGGGAAAGGGGCTCAAGGGGTTCAAACTGAAATGGGAGGGCCAGAACAGGTCTTCTCCTAATCTCTCTTTCCTTGACATTTTTGCTCATAGCGCCCAAGACGGGTTTTCGCCATGCCTGTCATCCCTGTTTTTACCCGTAGCGCTCTTTCGAGTTTTCACTACGTCCATGGGTTCGCTTTCTTACCCCAAGCGCCCTTTCAGGTTTTCACCTGGTCCGCGTGGGTTCGCTGTTTTTACCCGTGGTGCCCTTTTGGGTTTTCACCACGTCCATCTTGCTTTGAACCCAAATTAATATTCTTTTTTCTCTTTTTTTTTTCTTTTTTTTCTTTTTTTTCTTCTCTTCTTCTCTCTTTTTTTTTTTAGCACCAAAAGGCCACGACATGGACGTTGATTCCGTCATAGCCGGCTGAATGAAGTTCTTTGTGGTTTGTTAGCTCAGCTTATTCTGATGCAGTAGATGTTATGACCACTTGTGGACCTTAAAGAGGGCTTTCTTCCGGGTTGTAATGTGGTCGGGGTTCAAACAGGTTGGGTTTTTCTGGGAATTTGGATCTAAGCTTTGAGTGAATTTGGTGACTCCTCTTTCTTTCCAAAGGCTTTTTATGCCCCAGCCATTTCTTTTTTCTTGGTCCCCCTCTTCTTTTTTTTTTGGGGGGGGGGTTTGCTTTCTTCTTCTTCTTTCTCTTTTTTCTTTTTTTTTTTTGGTTTGGATTTTCCCTTCTCTTTTCTCTTTTTCTAGAATTTTGAGAGGGGTATATGAAAGAAATGGTTATTGGCCCGACGTGTGTAGCAAAAAGGGTGAATAATTTTAGGTAATATTTCTTTTGGGCTACTTGTCTTTGAAATGATGGCCTCTTCTATGGGGTCCTTAAGCGGTCACGCATCTACTTTTATCAAAACTCACCTTGTCTCAAGACCTATGAGTAGAACTTACGGAGGTATCCAGCATTGATGGGCTCAAGAAAGTGGTCTCCATCCATGGTGGCGAGGCGAACGGCGTATCCTGGCAAAACCTCTCGGACGACGTAGGGTCCTTTCCAATTTGGCCTAAACTTCCCTCTTGGATCGGCGTGGAGAGACGGGAAAATTTTCTTCACTACAGTGTCTCCTACCTTCAGATCTCGACCGCGGACACGCTTATTATAAGCACGTGCGATTCTCCTCTGATAGATCTGGGTGTGGCACAAGGCTAGGAGTCTTTTCTCGTCAATCAAGTCTAGCTGTTCAAAACGGGCTCTTTCCCTCTCGGCCTCAGGTAGATGGGATTCCAAAAGGATACGGAGCGACGATACTTCGACCTCAACGGGTAGCACGGCCTCGGTTCCATTCACAAGGGAGAATAGTGTTACCCCTGTTGTGATACGGATAGATGTTCTATAGGCCCAAAGTACGAAGGGTAACTGCTCACTCCAATCTCTGTAAGTAACTACCATCTTCTCCAGGATGCGGATCAGAGTTTTGTTGGCTGCCTCTACAGCTCCATTCATCTGTGGCCTATATGGGGATGATAGATGATGCTTGATCCGGAACTGCTCACACAAGGCCCGGATGCGCCTATTAGCGAAATTAGTGCCATTATTAGTGATGATATCTTTGGGTACATCGAATCTGCAAATGATGTTGTTCTTAATGAACTTCTCAACATGACTAGCCTTAATGCTTGTGTAGGAGGCTGCCTCTACCCATTTTGTGAAGTATTCCACAGCGACGAGGATGAACTGATGCCCGTTGGAAGCCTTAGGATTGATTTTGCCGATGACGTCGAGACCCTAGGTGACGAACGGCCAAGGAGTGGCCATGCTATGCAAGTCAATGACCAGAGCGTGTATTAGGCTGGAGTGTTCTTGGCATTTGTGGCACTTCTGCACGTGCTTGCAGCAATCGGTCTCCAAAGTGGTCCAAAAGTATCCTTGCCTTAGAATTTTCTTCGCAAGCATGTGTCCACTGACGTGTGCCCTGCAGACCCGTTCATGGATCTCCTTCATGATCTCAACCGCCTCTTTCCGGGTTAGGCATCAGAGCAGAATATTGTCGTGAGACCGTCTATACAGGAGATCGCCGCAGATGACGTAGTTCGTTGCCAATCGCTGGATGGCGTGTCTGTCTACCTTTGATGTTCCTTCTAGGATAGTTCGGGTCTCGAGGAAATTCTTGATGTCCGAGAACCAGGGTGGTTCATCATCAAACTCTGTTGGTCCTTCGATCAGGTGGCAAAAAGCCGGTTCGTCCCTCTGCTCTATCATGATCGGCTTCATCACAACTCCCTATGGAATCTCAACCATAGAGGCTAGGGTGGCCAAGGCATCAGCAAACCGATTTCTTGCTCGTGGCACATAGGAGAAGGTGACCTCCTCAAAGCAGGTTATTAGATCCTTAAGATGTTCATGGTATGGGATCAATTTCTCATCCTTGGTCTTCCAATCTCCGTTGGTCTGGCATATAATTAACTGTGAATCTCCAAAGACCCTAAGGTGAGTTATATTTAGATCAAGAGCCGCTTGTAAACCAGCTGTACAGGCCTCATACTCGGCCATATTGTTGGTGCATGGGAAGTTCAATTTGATTGAGATGGGTACATGTGATCCTCTGGGCGAGATAAGAATGGCGCCAACTCCTTGGCCCTCAACATGAGATGCTCCATCAAAGTGCATTACCCAGGACTCCTCTGTTTCCTCTGTATCCTTGTCAGTCATGAATAGAATGTCCTCATTGGGGAATTCGGTCCTTAGAGGCTCATAGTCCGGCAGAGGGTTCTCAGCAAGATGATCAGCGAGTGTCTACCCCTTGATTGGCTTCTGGGTGACATAAGTAATGTCAAATTCGGATAGGAGTAGTTGCCATCGTGCAGTTCGGCCAGTGAGTGCAGGCTTCTCGAATAGGTACTTTAGCGGATCCATCCGTGCTAGAAGTAGGACGGCTTGGGATAACAGGTAGTGTCGAAGTCTTTGAGTAGCCCATACGAGTGCCAAGCATGCTTTCTCCAAATGGGAATAGCGCGTCTCGTAATCAGTGAACTTCTTGCTCAGATAATAGATGGCCTGCTCTCTTCTTCCTGTCTCATCATGCTGTCCTAACACACAGCCCATGGAAAACTCTGTTGTTGATAGGTACATTATCAGAGGTCTATCAGGTACAGGCGGTACCAATACCGGAGGTTTCAGGAGGTAACCCTTAATCTTGTCGAATGCAGCTTGGCAGTCATCATTCCATTCAACCAGTGAGTCCTTTCTCAAAAGTTTGAAGATTGGTGCGCATATCGGAGTTAACTGTGCAATGAATCTACTGATGTACTAGATTCTGCCTAAAAAGCCTCTGACTTCCCTCTCTATAGACGGTGGTGGCATTTCAGTGATGGCCCTGATCTTGGTCGGATCGACCTCAATCCCTCTCCTGCTGACAATAAAGCCCAACAACTTTCCTGACATAAGGCAACCGAAAGTTCAACCTCAAGCCTTTCTCAACCTCTCGAATAGCTTCTGAAGGTTTACCAAGTGGTCCTCCCTTTCTGGTGATTTCGCAATCATGTCATCAACATATACTTCAATCTCTTGGTGCATCATGTCGTGGAACAGGGCCGTCATTGCTCTTTGATAGGATGCCCCAACATTCTTCAGCCCGAATGGCATTACCTTGTAGCAGAAGGTTCCCCAGGGGGTAATGAACGCTGTCTTCTCGCGATCAACCTCTGCCATCTTTATCTGATTGTATCCTGAGAATCCATCCATAAATGAGAGCATTCCATGCTTTACAGTATTATCGACTAGGATATCGATGTGGGGTAATGGAAAGTCGTCCTTAGGGCTTGCCTTGTTGAGATTGCAGAAATCGATACACATTCGAACCTTTCCATCTTTCTTCGGTGCGGGGACGATATTGGCCAGCCACTGCGGGTACTTGGATACCATGAGGAAACCTGCGTCATACTATTTAATGACCTCGTCCTTCACCTTCAACATCCATTCGGGTCAGAGGCGTCTCGACACATTTGCTTAAAGCTTAACATCGGGGTAGAGTGGCAACTCATGCTCAACCAGATCGGTATCCAAACCAGGCATGTCTTCATATGACCATGCGAAGACGTCTTGGTATGACCGAAGGAAGTCTATCATACCTTTCCTCTCCGCAGGGGACAGCGATGTTCTGATTTTGGGGATTCTGGGGGCCTCTGTGGTGCCCAAATTGCAATCCTTCGTCTCTTCGACGATCGGGGTAGGGCCATGCTCAAAATCGGCAAATTGTTTGAGGAGCTCATTGGGGAGCTCATCGGTTTGACCTTCCCCGTCCAGAATCGTGACTCCTACCTCTTCTTGTATTTCTATAGGAAAGGGGTCGGCTTCACGCAGGACGGATATCACGACATCAATTTTAATTTTATCGGGAATTTTAAAGGACAATATTTTTGGAATTGGTATTTTTTGTATTTTTATGGTCTTTTGCATTTTTTCGGAGGTCAGCCCCTGGCGAGGTAGATCTCTATATATACAAGGTAGAGTGGTTCAGAGGCTAACCTCACTTTTTACAGGTTGTTTTTTTTAGGGGGTCGGTGCCGTTTTCACGGTATTTGGTGGCTCCCAAGAGTTGGGGCAAGGATGCCCAGTTACTCACCTGCGAGGCTTGGCCTTTACCTCTTTGATTGGGAGCGGCATCTGTAGGCTCTTACAGTTCCTCCCTCAACATATTATAGAGGGATCCTCTGGGACCCTGTCCTCTATGGTTAGGATGGGCCTAGAGTGGCTAGCGTTGGAGCGATGGGTGGACCGGGGAACTTCTTCCTCGAATAAGGAAAGGGCGGCTAAGCCTATTTCGAAGTCTGGGGGGATGATGTAAGGATTGGTGGGGTGGGACAGGTGTTTATGTGGGGTAACCTCGCTCCCCATTTAGATCAATTTTTTACTACCCCCATGGCCACAAAGGTTTCACTTGATGTGGGGCGAAGCGTGAGGTTCCTCTTCCAAGATGATTCTCCTGGCTCATGCATCATGGCCTCATCTTTTCCTTGGCCTCCTCGACTTTCTTCTTTGGCCTCGTAGCCCAAGCCAAATTTGGTTTGTTGCCCTTGGCCTTGACCGGTCTCTTCTTCCTTGGAGGCGTGGGCCCAAATTTCCTTTCCTTTTGATGGCCCCTATCTGTGGAGCATGAACACAATCAAGGCCCATTCCTCCTCCAGCTTTATCCTGGGTCTTTTGCTTGGTCCGAGGGTGACTACCGAGAAGTCATACTTAATCGGTGAAGATCATGTCCTTCATTGGCGGTGGGATGTTCAAAGACTTTTGATTCTCAATGTGCAGAGTGCTTCTCTCCCTGTCTTCTCTGCTCTCGCCCAAGATGGTGACAATTTTTCCTTCAGAGATGAATCGGAGCTTTTGGTGCAGGGTAGATGGTATTGCTCCGAGCTTATGTATCCATGGTCGGCCCAACAGCAGATTGAAAGTAGACTTGATGTCCATCACCTGAAAGGGGGTGGTGAAATTTTACGGCCCGAGGATCAGGTCGAGGTCTGCTTCTCCTATGATTTCTCTTTTGGTGTTGTCGAATCCTCGAGCTCTTGATATGGATGGCCGGAAGGTGTCGGGGTTCGCCCCAATTTTGATTGCCGTCCTTAGAGGGCATACGTTCAATGCCGACCCGTTGTCGATTAGGACCAATGGCACCACCAAGTTTCCTACTTCCACTGTTATATTCAAGGGCTTAGAGTGGTCATTCCCCTAGATTGGTAGGTCCGCATCAGTGAATGAGATGGCATTTGGAGCCAACACTTGCTCTATTATTTCTCCTACTTCATCTGGAGTTACGTGAGTGGAGACATGTGCATCTTTGAGTGCTCCCATCAGGGCTTGGAAGTGGATGGGGGACGTGATTAACAAGTCCCACACAGTAATATGTGCGAGTGTTCTCTTGAGCTACGTCTCTAGTATGTGCTCTCTGGCCATTTTTTCAAAGGGCTTCCCTACGGCCTGTTCTTTCTTCTTCTCTTCTCCTCTAACGGCCCCTGATGTTTCTAGCTGTGCGAAAATCTGGCCTGACCGGGTAACAAATTCAATAGCCTCCTCTTGGTTGCACCCGACATTCATGTCTGTCTGTTCATAGCTTAATGGCACTTGATGCGGGTCATAGGCAGGTTTCAGGATAAGGAAAGGAGTGCATGGTAATTCTAGGGATGATTGGGTTGGACATGCCAGTTTCTCGGGTCCCACCAGGTTGACTCCAGTGGGGGGCAGAATGGTAGTGGTGGGAATTGGTAGGGTTGAATTTGTGGGTGCAGGGGGGCCTGTACAGGTATTGCCTGGGCTTGGTAAGACCAGTGGTAATTGGGAGCAGGTGATAAGGGGATTGGGTGAGGGGTTGCTTGCTTGGGTGGCGGTGGAGTTGGGTTGGGGCCAAAATAACGAAGGGATAGTGGGAGTGTGACTAAGATGGAGGGATGGGGAGATATCTGAGGAGCTGGGTGATAGGGATATGAAGGGTTTGTATATGGAGTGGCATGGTGGGATGATGATGGATTCGTGGATGACGTATGGTAAATTAGGGGTGATGGAGTGGTGCATGGAGCGGGATGATTGGGACATGGTGAGATAGTGGGTGGAATAGGGGGATATGAAGGGTTTGTGGCATGGTGGGATGACGATGGGTTTGTGGATGAAATGGGATAGATTGGGGATGATGGAGTTGTGCATGGAGCAGGGTGATTTGGGGGTGACGGAGGGGTGTATTGGGTGGTGGGATTTGAAGGTGTGTATGGAATGGGGTAACTTGGGGATGGAGGAGTAGTGTATTGGGTGGAGAGATTTGAGGGTGTGTATGGGGTAGGATAATACAGGGATGGCGGAGTTGTGTATGGTGTGGGGTGATTTGGGTGTGATGGAGGGGTGTATGGGGTAAATTGGGCGTGGGGTGGATATGCGTATGATTGCGGCGGGGCTATGCCCGTTTAGATTTGATAGGCAGAGCAGGGGTGGAAAAATACTGCCCTAAATCTAAGGACTCCCCTTGGTATGCCGGTGTGGGGAAATAATCAGCCAGATACAATCGCTCGATCACCCCAACAAATAGTTCATCTTCGTTCGACCTGGGGAGTGAAAATTCCTCTTGATTACTGATATAATTTGAAGGGTCAAACTCTTCTTCTTCCTCTTCTATCCAATGAATGTTAGGCCTGGGGCCTCCTGGGTGCAGTGGCAGAGGTGCTTGATGGATATTCTGGTTCTGCCCTTGAGGAAGTGGCGGGGAAATGATTTTTCCCGCCTCTATCAGATCTTGGACCGCGTGCTTTAACGGGAAGCACCGGTCCGTAGGGTGACTCGGTCCCTGGTGGAAATTGCAATGCAGATTCGGATCATAGTTCCTCGGTATGGGATGGGGTGGCGGGCGAGGTTGGAGTAGATTGACTAGGCCTTTCTGTAGCAATACCGGTAATAAGACACTCAAGGATTGCCCCAACGGTGTGAACACTCATTCAAAATGTGCTTTCATCTTCTCCTGGGTAAACGGGGCTCTTGGTCCGTTGCTTGGCCTTGGTACTTGCTCGAAACGGGCCGGGGGTGGTTGTGTAACCTGGAGCTGTATCGGGGGGGCATTGGTATTGGCCTGAGGGTAAACAATATTCTATACCTCTGTCCCTGGTCTTCTTTCAATTCTTGGTTCGGCAGCTTTTCGAACCCCGGTGGCCCCGTTGGCCATATTCTTTCCTAACCTGCCCTCTCTAATGGTGTCTTCGCAATGATTGGCATTTTGAACCAGATCAGCAAAACTAGACTGCTGCTGATATACTAAAAAATCTGCGATGACTGGGAGGGCTCCCTTGGTTATCAATTCAATCTGCTCATCATCGGGAATCCGATGAGTTACCTGAGCGGCTAATGCCCTCCACCTTCCCAAGTAAGCACTGAATGTTTCATCATGTCTTTGCTTTAGACGGGCCAAATCTGACTTCCTTGGCTCTATGTCCATGTTATGGACATACTGCTCTTGAAATAATCGTGTCAGATTTTTCTAATTTTTTATCATGGACTGTTCCAGGGATGTGAACCATCTCAGTGCTAGACTCGTTAGACTTTTTTGGAACACTTTGATGAGGAGTCGTTCATCTCTGCCATACTGGCACATATCCCCACAGTAAGATTTTAAATGGGCGATGGGGTTGCCAGTGCCATTATACTTATCGAATACTGACATCTTGAATTTCTTTGCCAGGGACATCGGAGAATAGACATAGGTCTGAAAAGTCTGTTGAATGCAGTTCTACTCCTCCCATCTTCATCAGTTGCTTCTGTATTCTGTCTATTTGTTCTTTCAACTGTTCTGGTTCTTTTGAGGCTATAGTGGGGACTGCTTCCCCCTGATTTTGTTCGACCCTAGGTGTGATGATGGTGGGCCCGGGAGGGTTGAAGTTGACAACTCCTCCACTGTTGCGGATCTCATCCTCCTCATACTGTTGGTCATGGTATTGGTGAGGGGCGAGTTCTGCTATTTGGACTTGGGGGGTGAGGGGTTGGATGACTTTGTGGGGCCATTTGGTTTGTAGGGGATGAGAAGGGATAAATGGATGAGCGGTTTGTGGGTAAGTGATGTGCTGAGTTGGGTGCACATTCTGGGGGTGAAGGAGGTGTGGTTGAGGTGGCGAGATGTTGTGGGTCTGAGGAATGGGATGGATTGGATTTCCCGTTGGAGGCGGGATGGGGGCGTATGGGGTATAGGTGAATGAAGGGTATTGGTGGGGGGGTTTGGGGTTAGTGAATGGGCCTTGATGAGCGTGGGCGGATGGGCCTTGGGTTTGAGGGATTTGGGTTTGATGGTTTTTGAAGGCTTGGATTGATGGGCCTTGGGCTTGGGTGTGGGGGTTAGTATGACTCTGGGTCAATGGGCCTTGTTGGGTTTGGGCTAACGGGTCATGAGGGGGTTGGGTTTGGATCTGAGCCTGATGGGCTTGGGTCCATGGGCCTTGGGCTTGGGCTTGATAGGCTTGGGTCCAAAGGCCCTGGGGGTTTGGACTTGGGCCTGGGTCTGATGGGTTTGGGCTTGGGCACATGGGTTTTGAGGGTTTCGAGTCTGGATCTGAGCCTGATGGGCTTGGGTCCATGGGCCTTGAGGATTCTGGGCCAGGGCCTGGGTCTGATGGGCTTGGGCCCATGGGTTTTGAGGGTCTTGGGCCTGGGCCTGATGGGCTTGGGCCAATTAATTTTGAGGTTTTTGGACCTGGGCCTGATGGGCTTGGGCTTGGGCCCATGGCTCTAGAGGTGTTTGGGCTTGGGCCCATGGATTTGTATGGGTTTGGGTTTGGCATTGAGGTGGCGGATTTTGGGAGGTATGGATGATGGGTGGTTGGGCATGGTTAGGAGGGAATGGGGTATGGAGGTTTTGGAAATTTGGATGCGGGGTTTGAGATGTAGGGTTCAGAAGCGGCCACAGGCGTTCGTTCTCATGTCCTCCATTAAGGGCATGGATTGGTGTGTGAATTGGGGTGATGGCTCACTTAAGGATGGAGGGGTTGGGAGAAATTGGGCATAACCGGGTAAATGGGGGTATGTTGGGATGTGGATGGGCCAGGTGGTGGGAATGGTATGTGGGATGAGGTGGATGGGATGTGGGATGTAGGGGGCATGGATGATGAGAGGGATGGAACGTGGGAAGTAGGCGGGGGATGGGGCTCCCTATGGGGTCTTTGGAAATATGGGGATGCGGTAAGAGTGTTTGGATGGGAGATGGGGATGTATGGATTGGTTGAGAAATGAGGGGTTTCAGTAGGGGATGAAAAGGGGGTATGTTGGGAGAATGTGAGGGAGGGGGATGGGGTGGAGGTGAACACGAGTGGCCCAAAAGGACCCGTGATATCCAACCGGGTTTGGGCGAAGGTGTCGGAGATCGGGTCTTCTCCTACGTGGGAATGGGATGGGGATGACGGTGGGGACATATAGGCTCTTGACATGATCCGCTGACGAGTGTTGTATCGATGTTGCGGATAAGGGCCGAATACCTTTCTTCTACGGGACGAGTTTGAGGTTGCCGTAGTGATGGTCACACCAAAATATACTCTTTTTTTTTTGTTTTTATTTTCTTTTCTTCTTTTTTTTATGTTTGTTTTGTTTGTTTTTGTTTGGCTTTTTTTTTTGGAAAATGATTTTTTTTGTTTTTTTTTTTGAAGAAAGATTTTTTTGGTTTTTTTTTTTAAGATGATTTTTTTTTTTTAGATGGAGATTAACTCCCCTTTACTTAGATGAATAATGACCTAGTGCCCAGGGTCAACTCCCGTCTCGGGCGATATATGTACCTTTAGTAGGTCCCACGGCGGGATCCGGCACACTTCAGAAGAGGCGAAAGGGACCCCTTTCGTTCTATTGAAGGTGTGAGAATCCACGCAAACGACCCGATCCCCCGGAGCAAATCAATGAGAAGTCGCCTTCTTTTGATTAGGCGGGGGCATGTTGGGTGTTAGAGGATGTGGGAGGCTACTGCAGGCACTAATACTGCTAATCGGGGACTTGGGGTGATGGATTGGGCCTCAGGTCGGGTTGTTGTGGCCCAGTATATACTGAGGGTATATATTATGCACGCCTGACCAAAAAAAGCAGATTTTGGCTGGGCGTATATATCATATACGCCTGGCTTAAATCTGGGGATTTTGGCTGGGCGTATATATTATATACGCTTGGCTATTTTCTGGGGATTTTGGCTGGGCGTATGTAATATATACGCCTGACAAAAACAGTTCTGTCAATTAATTTTGACAGTGAACAGCAAGCCCGAAAGTGGGTCTTTGAACTGGTTTCTTGGGAGAAATGCTCTTGGGGACTGCTGTGTATGTTATCGAGTCCCTCCTTTCCGTTTCCTAGGGATACACGACTGAATTTTGGGTTGTTTACGCTCTCACCAATTCGGGTTTTATGGCTTGATCGGAATTGGCAACCCAACCGATATACCTCCGGCGCAAGCGCCTTCTCAGGTACTGGAAGGGGTGGTTCTTTTCAGGATCATCACCACTAGGGCTGCCACCTTACTAGGAACCAGGTAAATTGTATCGTGCCTAAACCCCCTGAAAACTACCCAAAAATGCAAAAATAAATTCAATTATGTCCCCACACTGTTGGTTCACTTTTAATTACAGATTTTTAAAGGGGAGTGAAATTAAGTCCAAAAAACGGGTCGAGGATGACAAGCCCGTGCCGCCTCAACGGGTCGGCGTTCAAAGGTGAGATATGATGACTGATGAGTAGTGAAATATGATGATATTTCACCCCTAGATACCTATATTTAGCTATCTGATGAAGGCTATCTGATAAGAATTATTAAATTTAAAGTGTTTCAGGTAAATACAAGCCAAGTGCAGAAAACAGCCCAAGAATTCTGAAAATAATGTCAAAACACTGCAACTTTGGGTCATCGAGAACTTGGTGCGACTTGTAGCTCAATTTGGACATTCACGACGGCTGAATTATGAAATTGTTAAAATACAAAAGTTGTAGATCTTTCTATCCGCTTTCCAACAGTGCAAGAATTGCCTCAATCCGAGTTCGGAACAGAAAGTTATGGCCAAACTACTGAAGCAGTGTCTGATGTAAAGTTCGGCGGGAATTCACGAAAATCTGGGAGGTCGATGCATCGACCCTATTGGGTCAATTAATCGACCCTAAATTTTCGAGTTGGAACACCTTTGTGGCTGGGAAACTTCGGCTCTATTTAAAGCGGATCAAACACTTCGAAAAGAAAAGCAAAAATTAGAGCAAAAATTAGGGAGGAAGAATTGGAGCAAGAATTAGAGATAGGAATTAGACGATTTTTTTAGGAAATAATTAGAGATTTTTTTAGAGAGAGTTTTTTTTAGAGGATTATTTATTCATTATTATTTTTGATTTTAGACTCCTCTGAGCATCTTTTTAAAAGTTCTTTTCTCCTTCTTCTAGGGATTGATTTGGGTAGATTGTACTTAGGATTTGCACTGTCTTTCTTTTACATTTATAGATTGTATTTAGGAAAAGACATTGTAACCAAAGATTTTTGGAAGAAAAAAAAAGAGGAATGGCTTTGAATGAACAAGGAGATCATACACCAAAGATGAGCGGCTAAATCAGTAGATCGGGAAGATCGATCCCGGATAAGTACCCATATTTATGATTAATACCATAGTCTAATGTTTTAATTGTTTTGATCTACACATCACGAGATACGCTATGCTTCTTAAATGTCTCATACCGCAATGATAGGCTGAGTCATTGTATTTTGGTAGGGTATGCCGGATTGATGATCATACTTTATTTCAAATCATTTTTATGAATGAATGATGGTGATGGTGTGAATGATTCTTTAATGAAAGGGGGGTACAAATCTGGGGTAGCATATTTCTTGATCTTATTTAAATATTATTCTTAGATTCATCAGTAATTAGTTGTTTAGATTAATTTATTTTTCTTGCATTTAGAAAAATTGATAAATTTTTGGTTAAATTGAATCTGCCCTTTGGTACTTCCTTAGGGACGTTTTTAAATCTCTGAAAGAATTAATTAAAATTCAAGATTTTCCTGTGGGTTCAACACCTTTGTTCTTGCCATACTGCAATAGATCTTGTGCACTTGCAAGGGTTACATTTAAAATACACCAATGACAGAAATAAAGTGCACAAGTAGACCCGCCAAATGGCTAAGGCTCGTAAATGACTGAAACTTAAATGACATGAAAAGTAAATGTGAGCGGGCCCGCCAAACGGCTAAGGCGGCTTAAATGACAAAAATCGTAAAACCTGAAATTTAAAGGTGCAAGTAGGCCCGCCAATCGGCTAAGGCACTTAAAGGACTGAATCGTAGGGGTGAGTACGTTAATAAAAACAACAAAAAACAAAGAAAAATAGCAACAAATTAGAACAAAAAACAGCCATGGTTAGTAAAAAAAGTAAAATAAAAGGAAAGGCCAACAAGAGGGGAAGCGCTAGGGTGATATCCCAATGAGTCGCCATCCTATAGACCATGGATCCTCTCAAACTGTCGCGATCGCCGCTTAATAAAATGTAGAGTCGCCAACCGGAGCTTTTGGTGACTCGGGAAACCTTCAAATCGATATTTTGAGCACCGAAGTGCTAAATATGACTCTGATTTACCGATCTTTGCCAAAGGCTCTAGGGTAGGGGCTTCGGTTATCGATCGGGAAGGGTTTAGGCACCCGATCAACCCGCACGTAGCGGTCTATGGTAAAAAATAAAAATAAAAGGGCGGAGTTTCCCCTTGCCCGAAGGAAATATGGTCCTATCAAGCTTTGAGCCAAACCGAAATTTCGACGGCGTAACGGCTTGAATCCTTGGACGGAGGAGACACCAAGAAGGTAGAGGAAGAGAGGAGTGAGCCGGAGCTCATGGGCCCTTGTTGCACCGTGGAAGTCTTTCGCTTTGGCGTGCTTCCGATGGCTTAAATGGCGTGAAAATGGGTTCTAATGCTAGGATTCAATAAAATAGGAAGTATAGGGTGAGGCCAAAGGCTAGACTTTAGCTAAAGGGAGTGATCTAATGGTTGAAATGGATTGAAAAAGATGAACTAAGCTTGCTGGAATTCTGGAAAATAAGTGGCATTTTCTCTCACTAGGGTTCTCTCTCTTAAGCTCTCTAATCTTTCAACCAAAATTTCAACCCTTTGGGAAGAGGGGGGCCTCTCTATTTATAGAGAAGGGATGGGTTAGGGGCTTACTTAAGAGCTAATGGGTTTAGCAATTAGGTAATCCCCTATCTAAGATTTTCTAGGTTTTCAAGGTCCTAAGATTTTGGGAAATTGATTTTAATGGCGGATGATGGGGTGAGACCATGGGTGACTTAAGGGTTGCCAATAAGCTCAAAGGGGGTGCAACCAACCTCAAGACACCCACCCCAATAAAGGAGATTGTCAAAGGGTCAAACTAGATGAAGGAAATTCGAGCAACTGATGACAGTTACTATAGCTAAGCTGGGCGTATATATTATATACGCCCAGTTTAGGAACAGTAAATTTCACTAAAAACAGGGGAGCTTTGGGAAGATGAAACCCGTGGTGGGTCCCACCTATGCTGGGCGTATATATTATATACGCCCGGCCAAATTTCCCCTAAAAAAGGCAAGCGTATATAATATACACGCCTGACTAATCTGGGGCCAAATTGGCTGGGCGTATGTAATATACACGCCTGAGTAAAAGTTTTATGATTTTATGTGAAACTTCAATCGGCCATAACATTTGAACCGTAGCTCCAAATTGGGTGATCTTTGACTTGTTAGAAAGCTGGAGAAGTCATCTTTCCAATGGTGTATGGCTCATCCTTTGTAATGGTCTGTGTGAAAAATTGTAGCTCCTCTCCCATCAACTGCTCAGAAAGGTTCAAGTTAGGTATGAGAAGGGAATCTAGGGTTTAGGGGTGATTGGTGTATTTTAAGTGTAACCCTTGCAAGTGCACAAGATCTATTGTAGTATGGCAAGAACAAAGGTGTCGAACCCACAGGGAAATCTTGAATTTTAATTAATTCTTTCAGAGATTTAAAAACGTCCCTAAAGAAGTACCAAAGGGCAGATTCAATTTTACCAAAATTTATCACACTTTTTCTAAATGCAAGAAAAATAAATTAATCTAAACAACTAATTACCAATGAATCTAAAATAATAATTAAATGAGATCAAGGAATATGCTACCCCAGATTTGTACCCCTTTTCTACCATTAAAACCCACTGTTTCATTAAAACTTCATTCACACCATTATTCAGCTATAGAGATGATTCGTAATAAAATATGATCATCAATCCGGCATACCCTATCTAAAAACTATGACTCAGCCTATCATTGCGGTATGAGTCATGTAAGAAGCATAGCATATCTCATGATATTTAGATCACAACAGTAAGTACATAATCGCTCTGCAGCCTAGATCAGTCTACAGGTCCAGATCTAGCGATTATAGCCGTTGATACGCGCAATCAACGGTCATAACAAGCATTCAATATATTTTCAATAACATAAACTTTTAATAAAACGATTCCATGATGACAATAAATCGACTATGGTATTAATCATAAATAAGGGTACTTATATGGGGATCGCATCTTCCCCGATCTACTGATTTAGCCGCTCATCTTTGGTGTATGATCTCCTTGTTCATTCAAAGTCATTCCTCTTTTTATTTCTTCCAAAGATCTTTGTTTACAATGCCTTTTCCTAAATACAATCTATGCTTTCATTAACGTAAAGGAAAACAATGTAAATCCTAGGTACAATCTACCCAGATGGAATCCTAGAAGAAGGAGAAAGAACTCTTGAAAAGATGCCAAGAGGAGTCTAAAACCAAAAATAATAATAATGAATAATAATCCTCTAAAAAATTCTCTCCAAAAACTCTCAAAAAAAGAAAAGCCAAAACTAACTCTCTAATTATCTATCTCTAATTCCTCCTCTAATTCCTATCTCTAATTTCTATCTCTAATTCCTCCCTCTAATTCCTATCTCTAATTTTTCTCTCTAATTCCTATCTCTCCTTCCTTTCTGAAGTGTTTGATCCACTTTAAATAGAGCCGAAGTTTCCCAGCCACAGAGGTGTTCCAACTCAAAAATTTAGGGTCGATTAATCGACCCAATAGGGTCGATGCATCGACCTCCCAGATTTTCGTGAATTCCTGTCGAACTTTACATCAGACACTGCTTTGGTATTTTAGCCATAACTCTCTGTCTCGAACTCGGATTAGGCAATTCTTGATCCGTTGGAAATCTGACAGAAAGCTCTACAACTTTTGTGTTTTAACAATTTTATAATTCGGCCGTCTTGAATGTCCAAATTGAGTTACAAGTCGCACCAAGTTCTCGATGACCCAAAGTTGCAATGTTTTGACATTATTTTCAGAATTCTTGGGCTATTTTCTGCACTTGGCTTGTATTTACCTGAAGCACTTCAAATCTAATAATTCTTATCAGATAGCCTTCATCGGATAGCTAAATATAGGTATCTAGGGGTGAAATATCATCATATTTCACTACTCATCAGTGATCTCTAAGGGTTGGGGAATGGTTCTAAAGGGTTCTGGGTGATTCCAAAGGTCTGGGTGGATTCCTACGGGTTCAGGGGTGCCATCAAAAGCACAGGGGTATATCTCTCCCGAAGTACAGATTGATCGGGCCTTGGGCCGAATTTGGGTGTCTACACATAGTTTATTCATATTTCCCTGTGGACATACCTTTACTTATCTATCAAAACTTGCTACAATAGCCCTATATCTTGCAGGTCTAGGAGAATATAGTTGTGGTGAATCTACCCTCTGTTTTAATCTAATTGTATTTTACTTTTACCATTACTCAATAAATCAGCACACTCAATCTACCCAATAGGTAGGTTCGATGAGAATTCACGATTGCACAATCTGTAGACACCCAAATTTGGCTCAAGGCCTGATCGAAATATACTTTGAGAAGGGCGCACCGTTGAGCTACCAATAGCATCTCCTAAACCCATAGGAGCTTGTCTGAAACCCTTGGGAATTACCCCCAACCTTTAGAAACATCTCCGAACCCATCGTTAACCCTCTCGGGCAATGGTTAGAGAGAGATGTACCAAGGATCTCAGGGACCTCCACTGAGGCTAAATCTTATACCTTTGAAAAGTAGAGGATCTCAGCTTTCCAACCAGCTAAGAATCACCTTAACCCAAGTCATACTTCAAAATTTATGACAATCCAAAAATGGCTCAAAAGCTGCACCTATTTGGACAACTCGATAGGCTCTAAACCTCTCGAGGACCTCTCAAGGAGGTGCATGCTTAGCGTGTATAATACACACGGTAAGCATAGATGGGCTCCCAAGCGGGCTCTGGACTTCTCATGCACTCTACATATGCCAGGCATGTGTAATACACACGCCAGGCTTAGCTATAGTAAAATTTTGATTTTACCCGAATTTCACTTTGGCATTTGACTTGTTGACCATCCCAATGTTTAGCATGGGTTTCTTTAAGACTGTTGCACCCTCATTTACCCTATTTTCAACCTGCTAGTCATTTGATATTAGAATTACCTAATTGCTAATCACATTAGCAGTTATGTACCCCTTAACCACCCCTTTCTCCATAAATAGAGAGGCACCCCCCTTACAAATGGCTTGAAAAAATTCTAAAAGAGAGAAAAGGTTAAGAGAGTGCACCAATCCCTTACAAATTCCAAAACTTCAAAACTTCCTTTAGCCCCCACCTTGAGAACTACCCCTTAGCCCTCTCCTCCTACCTCTTAGCCATCAAACCTTAGAGGTTAGAACCCCCGTTCCATCTATTCAAGCTATCGAAAGCTCACCTGCGAAGGTCAACGGCTTTGGCACTAGGGCCCGAGAGCCCCAACTCTCCTCTCTATCACTCAGCCTCCTTTGTTTTTTCTCTATCCTTGAATTTACATCATTACGTCGCTGAAAGCTCAGTGATTGCGAGGGGCGTAAATAGGATCGAAGTGCCTTCGAGTAAGAGGAGGTGCTCTTTGTCATATTTAGTTTCCTTTTATTTTGGCCATAAGTAGAGACCGCATTTGAGCGGGTTCATCGGTTGCCTAACACCTTCCCGATCAATAACCGATGCCCCTACCCAAGAGCCTTTGGCATGAATCGGTAAATCAGAGTCATATTTGGCACTATAGTGGATTTAATAATGATTTGAGGTTTCCTCGGACACCAAAGGCTCTGGGTGGTGACTCTAGTTATTTTATTAAAATGAGCGCCTCGTCGTGACGGGTTCGATGAGAATCCATGGTTGGAAAATGGTTCATGGCATTGAGCACATTTAACCTCACTTTCATATTTCTGAATGACACATCCATGGCTCTCGTACGATAATTAATACAGGCATTTGCGGTTGTAAGAAAAGGACATCCAAGAATAATGGGGATTTGATTATCTGATTTGACTCATTGTTCCATGTCCAATACAACAAAGTCTACTGGGGAGACAAATTTATCAATCCCTACCAGAACGTCTTGAATAATACCTATAGGTCGTCTCTCATACCTATCTGCCAATTGGAGTGTCACTGCAGTTGGTTGAAATCTACCGGCCAATGGATTTGTACTCCTGAAGCTCCTCAACTACCTAGTACTTTTCAATGGAATCCTCCCTTGGTTGATTTCATTGAGCCTAATACTGATGCCTCTATGGTGGGGGATAATTATAGTTTTGGCGGGATTCTTAGAGATGTATTAGGAAATCATATCGCCAACTTTCATGGCCCTTCATTTGCATGCAATATTAGCCATAACGAAATTATAGCGATTCAACACAGTCTTACGCTTACAGCTAACCTTCATTTATCAAATATTGCAGTTGAATCAGATTCTCTTATCGCAGTCTGATTGGTTACTAATTGTTGTGCTACTCCTTGGAAGAATATGTTTTCTATTTGTAAGATGAAGACTCTCTCTCATAGTTTTTGTTGATTAATTTTAGATAACTACTTTATTTCATTTAAAATATGTTTGGAAAAATATGGGAGCAAAAATTTTAAATCAAAAGTGGGGAGTTAAATGGCTGAAAATAGCACAAAATTAGCAATCTAAATTACACAGTCCTACAAGATCTTGGGCCTGTTGTGGCAAGTTTAGATAAATAAGAGTTTGTCCCACATGGAAATCTGATCTAGAACTGCAGTGGTTGCATAATAGACCACTAGATTTAGCTACAGATCTAGAAGTCCTAACAGAAAGGGAGTTTTGGGGTTGTCACAGAACTAAAATGAAATACAAAACAAAAGGCAATCCTATACTACAAGAAAGGGGTTTAGAGAGGGATGAAAATGGATTTAGAAAATAAAAGGAAAAATGGGTGAGAAGTAATAAATCAGGGACTGATAATTTTATTGCAAAAGAGGCTGGCAAGCAGAGCAAGGAAGGGACCCACAATTGTCCTTCATTTAGCTACAAGCACAAATGCAAGGGAAAGGAATCTAATCCAACCAAGAGAAGTGGACTAGTCTTAGGGCTATGATCTGTCCACTGAGTGGTCACATATCATCCCAGAGATATAGTTCAGTCAATGCGTAAAAAGTAGAACAATAAAACCACTGTAGCTGCTATGGGTGCATGGCTACAAGCACATGCATCTATAGGTGCATTAAAACCATACAGACCTACTGATAAATAGAATGAAAATACATATTTGATGAAGCTTTTAAATATGGCATTTCATTAATTGAAAAGAACTTACAATGATTGCCCTCAGAGCTGCAGTCTGTGCTGAAATCCAGGCCTTACAAGCTTACACAACCTTTATTACGGCTGCCAACAGTCCTAGCCATTACAAAGGACTTAGCCAGAATGTGCTGAGCTAAGGAGAGAAGGAAAAGATGAAAAAGATGACCTAACCCTAACCCTAAAAGTGACCTCAGCTGCAGAACAAAGAGCAAAAATAGGAAAAGGGTTGATGGGTTTCTACTAGAAAAAATATAGCTTATATACAATTCACCAACAAAATATCTTGCTTTGGCCAATAGAAAATCAGAAGAGGTAATGCCCAATTTTCCATTGCTGTCGTGGCCCATTTATAGCCAAGTGTTGCCTCAAGAAGTGGGAAATAACTCAGCACCTCGGAGTGTGTGCCCTACCTGCTTGTGGAATCCCAAAAATGTCCCTATGTATTGATTGAGAAGTTGGAAACCCGAGCCTCGCCAGGATGAGTGATGTTGTTTTACCTTTTGCGTGGCTCTCAAGTAGCTATCACCTGGTTTGATTAGCTGCTGAAGACAACTCGCGAAGTTCAATTGATGTGAAGAATGCAGCTCACGAGGATGAGGCTCCAGGTGGTTCCCCTCGCGAGGACCTCATGAGGATGAATTTACAGCTCATGCGGATCCTCGCAAGGATGACTTGAGTTTCTCGTGTGCATGGGTTTGTCTTTTAAGTGCGCGAGGTCTACGCGAGAATTGCTCGAGTAAATTTCTGAAGCTATCATCTATGTGAGAGCTACACGAGCAGCTAAAGTCTGAAGTATGTGAGCCTCATGAGAACTGCGCGAGGTTATTTACTGAAGCTCCTACTATACTGAACTGTGCAAGATCTACGCAAGATGATTAGGTGTTGCATGCCCTAACCTCACGAGATCCATGCGAAGCAGCATTTTGGGTTAATTTAACAACTCGAGATCTTCTCGAGGTTTCCTTGTACTGCCCGAGGGTTCCTCTATGCATCTCTGCTGCTCCTGCTGCTATAGACTTCTCTACTTAGGTCCATTTTCCTTTCATCTGATGGACTTCTAGGGCCCACTTAGGCAACCAAAATGGTCACTATGGTGTGTACCACCATGGTATACCCTCAGATCTTCACTCAGCTTCAAGATTTGGCTTTAACTTCTCTCCTTTTGACCTCTAAAGTGTGAACTATTGTACTAAGCTACAGTTTTATTCCTAAATATAAAACATGCTCAAAAGACAATTATTAGATGGGTCCAAGGTGTAGTAAAGGCTAGGTTAGGAGGTGAAAATGGTATTTTTTAGTGATTAACACACCCTCAAACCTAATCTTTGCTAGTCCTCGAGCAAGGGAGAAAATTAAACAACTACTCAAAAAGAAAAAAATGCCACTTTGGTAGGGAGTACAGATGCATTTAGCTTATGCGTCAAGCCTTTTAAACCTCTAGGTGATCCCTAGTGGAGGAGTGAAGTCTCCTGAGGGTTTTTAGTGAAGATACCCACAAACTTTTCAATAAAAATAGTTAAACTAGTGCACACAGTGATTAATCAGGTTGTAATAAATAAAGTTTCACACCACCCTTGCTCTTTCAAATTAGAGGAGTTTTAAACAATGGATGCAAACAAATTATCACTTAAAGCATCATGTATAAATGTTCATCACAACTAGTCAGCTGACATCAAGCAAGCAATATGTGCAAAATAATACTAAGCTTGCCATTAATTCAAAAATTAGGTTTAATCAATGCCCCAATAAGTTCAATCTCTGACCCAATGCTCACCATGGCTATCTCTCACAATTGAATTTAAGGGTGTTTCATTTCACTCCAGCTCAAGAGCAGTTACATACCTCAAATAGGCCTGCAAGCATGAGCATAGGCATTGCTACTAATTTTTGACTTCATCATGTACTTTTCACCATAGATTAGACATTCCCTTGTCTCCACATGACAGCTCACTTGACTTTATCAATAATGTCTTTTTGTTGGGTTGTAATGTGGCTTATGGGTGAGGTTGATAAAGAATAAAAGGGGTAGAATGGATACAAAACTGAGAAATCAGCAAGGGTAGGAGGTGATTCATGACTTCACGACCTTCATTTCTGCACAACTTCATCATCTTAAGTGTTCTTCAGATTCAAAGTGGCCAGCTTCTCTTCTTATTCCCAATTTTCAAATGAAGTGCTTCACTTGACTTCTCTTTATATATATATATATATATATAGATATATATATATATATATATTATTTTTCTTTCTATTTTCTTATTTTTTTATTTTATTTTATTTTATTTTATTTTATGAAATGCCAAAACTATACCATTGCTACACTGCTCTCCATAGATTGCTTCTCTTCTCCATCCACCAAACATTCAAACCAGCCAGCCTATCTTCAACTTCTTCTCCTTTACCTTCTAAAATCTCAATGTGAGGGTAGGGCTGAATCAGGCCAAGAGGTTTGGGTTCAAGTACTTTGGTGTTGGTTGAAGAAAAAGTAGAATTTAAAGGCTCAAAGAGTGTATGCAAAAGTGCAATTTCAATAGGTTCAGAATTCAGGCTCAAACTATCCAAATTAAGGTCTTGGATCATTTCCTTAGTGTCATGAGTGCTGTCAAACAATTTCAACTTGGGGTGCCTAACTTCTAGTGAAAAAGGATTGAGTCTGTCAGTCCTTAGAGCAAAAAGAGTTGCCAAAGACACTCAAAAGAAAAAATTTTATAGGCCAGAATCTCACTAGGTGTGGTCTTCAATTAAACTCAAGGGGTATGTCTTCACCTTTTTCTCTCCTTACTGGTTCACTAAGTACTGATTGTAAAAATTTTCTTTATGCTCACCTCATGGAAGTATTGAATTTATAAAAGATTTCAGTGTTAAAAGGTCTGCACAATTTTTAAATTTCCTCATTTTCTAAAATTGCTTAGGTGGATTCCACTCTATTTAGTTCTTACTTGACTAAATTGTTGCACTTAGCTTAACGACCTCATTGGTCTACTTACTGGTCTACCCTACTATACCCTCAAACCTAAGACAAACAGTATCCTCACAATTTCACAAGTAATAACAGTCAGGGGTAGCAGGGTACAAGATGACATTGCAGAGTAAAACTTTATACAAGAGAAGTAAAGAAATTGTAAAGCGGCACATAAGAAGACAATTTCATTAAGAAAAACTTTATACAAGAGTATTAAAATGAAAACTGTACAAGTATGACAAGATCAAAGTACTAAAACTATAAAAATATATTACAAATAGACAAATGAAAGAAAACCTAAGTACAAACAAACTATCTACATCCTAATCTGAATCTGTATCAAAATCTGAGTCAGATAGAAACTCTATTGGGAGCTTGCTCTTGGTCTTCCTCTTCTTCACTGATTCAGCTTGTGCAACACCAGCCTTTGTCCTGATAGCAGCTGGTTTCTGAGGTCTGGTGCTACTCTTCTGTTGGGAGGGCTCCTTGATTGATACACCCTTTTGCTATAGAGGGTCTCTAAATGAGGAACTGAGGGTGTCCATTAGCATTGCTAGCTGGGTTGCCTTGGTCTTGTAGGCTTTATATAGATTTAGAGAATTGAGCACCATCTTCCACAATCTCTTTTCTTCCTTCTGATGATCCTCCTTAAGCTGAGAAATCAGGCCTTCATATGGCTACTTCACCATATCTATGACAGTCTATATCAACAACCTGACATCCTTCTCGAGATAAGGATTGGCCTCCATGGCCTTAGTAAGGGTGTAATAGGGGGATGGGGATTGAGGAGGCAAGAACAATGGCCCTTTCGCTACGGTCATTAATCCTAGGGTAAGTAGTAGATGAGGATGAGAGGATGGATGAGGAAGGTGGAAGGAGTGGTGCTAACTCCTCCTCAATGGGATTAGTTTGGGTAAAGGTTGAGGTGGAGAGCAATCGTATCAAGGGGAGTTCTACTTCCTCAAGATCTGTTTGGGTGTGGGTACAGGAATGGGTACAAATATAGGTGGTTGGGTTGGTGGGTAGAAGGTTTGGAGAGTGGATTGGATGAATTGGAGGGAGGTTTACATGGTGGTCTGGTTTTTGGTATTGGCTAGGAGTTGGGTTTGTTGTGAGGTAAGGAGGGAAAGGATTTGGGATAAGGGGTCTAGAATGGTTGGGATTGTAGGTTGGGTGGTTCTAATTGGCTGAAAGGGAGAAGTTGGGGCAGGGGTGAAATGGGTAGGCTATGGAGAATCTGGAAGGGGTGTGTACTCATGCATGATGTCCCCCACAATGGAGTCCATCATTGCAGAGTACCCTCAGAGGTGAGGGTGTCATGGTCATTGGTAGGGGACATAATATGGTCAAGGGGGTCAAAGGTGTTAGGTTCAATGGGTTTAGAGGTGGTGGGTGGTTCAATGTCAGTGGCCATAGGCTCACTTTCATCATATGTAAATGGTGAGGGAGGGTCTAGTGAGGTGTTGAGTGTAGTTATGGGTTCTGAGAGTTGGATGGTGTTGGAGTGTTTGCCTTCCCTCAAATGAGGGTCTAAAATCATCAATAAAACTAGGCAGAACACACTCACATAGACCTACAAGTAATCAGGGTCTGTTGTAGTAAGTTTTACAAAGATGGTGAGTAAGGGAATGTCCACAGGGAGGTTAGTTTAAAAATATGATAAATCTCCAGATCTGTATTAGATCTGCCACCCTAACTAATTCTACATTAGCTAAATGACAGGGGAGAGGTTTAAAATGGATTGTCACTTAAGCTAAGCTAAAATTAAACATAGACTAACTTCGATCGAGTTTAGGATCTTAGATCTTGCAGGGGAAAGAGGTAAAAACCATAAAATGGAGAAGAGTAGCTTGGAGATTGGTTTTCACTGAAATCATATTCAATTAATTATGCTATAGAGGTTCAGAGCACACAATTCCCTCAACTGGCTATAAGTACAACTGCAGGGTATAAACTCACTTCAAATCGCAGGATCCACCTGGTCTTAAGCTATGATCTGTCCACTTTAATGGTCACCGACTATCCTATAGACTTTATCAAATCCATGGATTTGCAGCATACGAATCCAATTGGAGCCTGAGCTTGGACTCATCTTAAGGTTATGATCTGTCCACTTTAACGGTCACAGACCATCCTAGGGATCTCCTCCAAAGCTAAGGCCTCAATTAGAACAATTAACACCACTACAAATGCTGTAATTCTCAGGTCACAGACTCAAGGAATCACAGGAGTATCAGATCAAGGGAGATCAGGTGGTATCCAAGAGGCCTACCAGTTAAGTGGGTGAGTTGATCTATAGACTCCTCTACACAAATCCGATCGATCACCAAATAGAACCTAAGGAACTTTAGATCTAATTAAATCATTAAAAACAACATTAACATTGTAATCAAAGTCACTCTACAATGGAAATACTCTCAGATTTGTAGTCTGTACAACTAGGAACCTACAATAACACTCTTAACCTTACCCAACTACAGATCTAACCTCTCTCCTCGCTACTCCAAGGGAATTAGCCAACCATGGTTGGGCTAAAGGATGGAAAATAGAATTTCTCTGCAAGCTCTAATCTCCAAAATTTGGCTCAATTGGGGGTCTCTATATATAGCTTTCTCCTCTGTTTTTCCCGCCAAAAATCCCTTCTAGAAGGTCCTCAGAGTATGTTAGAGTTCTGTTAGAGCACGTGGGTCGGTTAGGGTTTCCTAGGGCATCTTCTAGAACCGTCGTGTTGGTCATCAAGTGCCTCGAGCTGCATGCAACAGGTCACCAAATCACAACGTGTGCACAGCTGAATTTCTGAGAAGTTCTGCGCACGATTTCGACAGGTTCAGGAAGCTTTCGACAGGTTCAAATAGAGCATTTTGGTCCTTTTGCTAGGTTCTCAGATCTCTTCGATAGGATCTGATAGGATGAGCCTTCTCTTAGAGTTTCAGCATTCTCAGCCCTTAGCCTGGAGTATTCGACAGGTTGGAGGGGTTGGTCGATTTAGAATGTAACCCTTGCAAGTGCACAAGATCTATTGCAGTATGGCAAGAACAGGGGTGTCGAACCCACAGGGAAACGTGAATTTTTAATTAATTCTTTTAGAGATTTTAAAAACGTCCCTAAGGAAGTACCAAAGGGCAGATTCAATTTTACCAAAAACTTAACGCACTTTTCCTAAATGCAGAAAAATAAATTAATCTAAACAATTAATTACTGATAAATCTACGAACAATATTAAAATGAGATCAAGGAATATGCTACCCCAGATTCGTACCCCTTTTCTATCATTAAAACCCACAGTTTCATTAAATCATCATTCACACCATCATTCATCTAGAAAAATGACTTGAAATAAAATATGATCATCAATCCGGCATACCCTATCTAAAAACAATGACTCAGCCTAACATTGCGGTATGAGTCATGTAAAAGCATAAGCGTATCTCATGATATTTAGATCACGATAATCAGACATAATCGCTCTCTGACCTAGATCATTGACAGGTCCGGATCTAGCGATTACGGACCTGATACGCGCAATCAACGGTCATAACAAAGCATTTAAAATATTTTCAATCACACAAACTTTGAGCAAAACGATTCCATGATAACAATAATAGACGTGGTATTAATCATAAACATAGGTACTTATCTGGGATCGCATCTTCCCGATCTCGATTTAGCCGCTCATCTTTGGTGTTTGATCTCCTTTTCTTTCAAAGTCATTCCTCTTTATTTCTTCCAAAAGATATTTGCAATTGTTTTTCCTAAATACAATCTATGAATTTCTCAGAGAAAAATAATGCAAATCCTAGGTACAATCTACCCTGAATAAACCCTAGAAGAAGGAGAGAAGAAGACTTGAAAAGATGAAGAAAATATTCCCCCAAAGTGAAGAGCCCTAAAAACTAAAAAGAAAGAATGAATAATATTCTAATTGCAAAAAATAATAATCCCCTAAGAAACTCGTGGCTTCCCTTTTATATTAGCCTAACCCTAATACCTCTCTCGATTGACATCTAAGCGTAATTTTCGTGAATTCCCGCCAAGCTTTGCATCAGACACTGCCTCGGTATTTTGCTCATAATTTTCTGTACCGAACTCGGATTGAGGTGATTCTTGAGGCGTTGGAAAGCTGACGACGAGCTCTACAACTTTT
Source organism: Chloranthus sessilifolius (assembly GCA_021018995.1). Lineage (NCBI taxonomy): Eukaryota > Viridiplantae > Streptophyta > Magnoliopsida > Chloranthales > Chloranthaceae > Chloranthus > Chloranthus sessilifolius. The sequence goes on from CM037594.1 coordinate 54,590,795, forward strand.
ATGTTTTAGCAATTTCCTGAATCTGACGTCTTGAAGGTCCAAATTGAGCTGCAAGTCGCACTAAGTTTTCAATGACCCAAAATAGCAGTGTTTTGACATTATTTTCGGGATTCTTGGGCTGTTTTAGAAACTTGGATTTACGAAACACTTCAAATCTAGCAAATCTCATCAGATAGCCTTCATCGGACTGACTAAATATAGGTATTTAGGGGTGAAATATCATCATATTTCACTACTCATCACACCCCCAAACCTACACTTTGCTAGTCCTCGAGCAAAGAGAATGATAGAAATATAAAGCAAATCAAACTAACATCCTAAAATTTAAATGCCACTTTCGTAGGGAACACGATTGCACTTAGCATGTGCAACAAGCCTTTAAACCCATAGGTGATCCCTAGTGGAGGAGTTGTGTCTCCTGAGGGTTTGCAGTGAAGTTACCCACAAACTTCCAAAAATTTCAAACCATCGGTAAAATTTAGTTTTCAAAACATGATTTTTTTTTTTTTTTTATAACATATGTACTATTCAAAAAAAACAAAAATCATTAATTGCTTCAGTATGTGAATCATCAATCTCAAATATTAAAGTCATGTCAATCATGCTAGTATCCATTCAAATTAATTTAATGCTCAAATTGTTAGATAATTCATTCATTCATGCCTAAACGTGAAGTGTGTGCATACCAAAACCAAGATTCATCCATCTAACTAGTCCAAGCGGAAAACCATCGGATCATTTGTCTCGACTCAATCCTCACTTTAGGTATACTCTCAAAATAAAATCACTCGATGGGTAAGTTTTCGCACACATGTGAGAGATCAATACAAAGCAAATGAAAAAGTCTCACATGATAAATGAAACACGATGCCAATCAATGAACAAAAATAAATCTCATAAGAACAGATACTTGTATATCCTAAGCATGTCATATCAAGTGTCATAAGTATTATATATTGACTCTCCACAAGACAGTTACCAATGCAAGATCGGATCATGAAGGTCTTTTGTAGGGTTGTAATGGGGCTCAGGTAAGGGTAAGAAAGAAAGGGAATTGTGATTCAAAATTTCTGAGAAATTGGAAAAGGAACTAACTTCTGATTTTTTTTTTTTTATTTCTCTTCTTTTCTTTTTTTTTTCTTTTCTAATTTCTCACCATTTTTTTTTCTTTTCAATATTTTTCTTTTCTCATTCTTTCTTCTCTTTTGAATTTCCTTTTCTTGAAGCACCTCATTTTTCATTCCTTTTTTTTTTTTTCTTTTTCTCTCCCCTTTTTTTCTTTTTATATTTGCCATACACTCTCAGTAAACACCATAACTCATTATCTCTCCACTTACTCTCTTTTCGCTCATTTTCATCCCTCGTTCCTAATTTCTCAGAAATAAGAAGGGTAAAGCTAAATTTTCAGAAATTGTGAAGGGTTAAAGTTAACGTGGCTTATCAAAGAATGTATAAGGGTAAATTTTTCTATAGGCTCAAAGGGGTACTAGAAGGATAAATTTATATGAGGTGGGGCATTTTAAGCACAAACGAGCCAAAGATGGCCTTCAATCATTTCCTTAAAAGATGGTAACCTTGCCTATTTGTCTTGAGTAGATATCGACGTTCTAACACAATAATATGAATTTGATATCATGCAAAGTCACAAGCCAAAATAAAATGTATGATGCAAAATAATTAGTATTCAAAGAAAACTCAGTTTATATATTCACTCATCAATGACGGAAATTAGCTCTAAAGCTTCTCGGGTTTAGTCTCCACTAAGAACCTAAGATTCAACGTTCAAAATAGTTCATCGATTTCTAAGTCTTAGCTTGGTATAAGTGCAAAAATTCTAAGCACAATTTGAGTCATCCACAAATTATCACATTAAGCTTCATCATCCTAGGTACATGAATTCCAAATATGACATCAATATTCTCAAAATTAAATTCACATGCATCATCAACTAAAGTTTGAAAACTATTGCAAAGTAAATCATGTATGATGGTTCCAAATAAATAATTTTTTTTTTTTTTTTTCAAAGAAAATCAAAATAAGTGATGAAAGATAGATAATCATACATACCCCAAACCTAAAAATGACAATGTCCTCATTGTTTGCAATAAGTAGGCACCCCAAACCTGTTGAAAAGTACCTCAACACAAAGATCAAAGAGAATATGGGCATCAAATTAGAACATGACCAAAAATAGATTGAAGGTAATGTGGCTACACTAATTTGGAAATTAAAATAACCTAAACTAAACTAAAACTAATATTCTAGAACTAAACATACGAAAAAGAAATAAATCCTAAATCCTAAACTAAACTGTGTCCAACTCCTAAATAAAACACCTTTGGGTTGCCTCGGAAGGCGAGTTTAAGTGTCGACTCGACCTCTTCATTGATCAAGAATACGGATGACTAAGGTGCATCGCCTCAATCTTAAGCTGGGACATCGGCTCACACATTGGTTTGACTCTTTGCCCATTCACTTTGAAAACTCGATTGTGCTGAAGGCTTTGAATTTCAATTGCACCGTGCTCACTAATGGAAACAACACAACGGGCCTTCCATCTAGATTTCAATTTCGAGGATGAAGCTTAAGTCGGGAATTGAATAACCAAACTTTTTGGCCAACATGAAACTCCTTAGAAATTAATTGATCGTGCAACTTTTGTACCTTTCCCTGTACATCTTTGAATTTTCATACGTATCGTAGCGTAACTCTTCTAACTCACTCAACTGTAACCTTCGATTTGACCCTGCTGCTTGCATATCGAAATTAAATCGTTTGATCGCCTGAATGCCTTATGCTCCAATTCGACGGGAAGATGACATGCCTTCCGTAGACAATTACGAAGGAGACATTCCGATCGGTGTCTTGAATGCAGTACGATAGGCCCACAAAGCATCAGATAGCCGGTTTGACCAATCTCTTCTATCCGGTCGTACCGTCTTTTCTAGAATTCGCTTGATTTCCCGGTTAGACACTTCCACCTGACCACTAGTCTGTGGATGGTACGGCGTAGCGACTTTGTGAGGGACGTCGTACTTCTTCATTAAAGTGGCAAAATGGCTAGTGAAAAAATCCGAACCGCCATCACTGATGATTGCTCTTGGGATCCCGAATCGGTTAAACACATGTTCTCTCAGAAATTTGACCACAACCTTGTGATCATTTGATCGGGTTGCCACAGCTTCAATCCATTTGGAGACATAGTCAACAGCCACCAGAATATATGAATACCCAAAGGATGGTGGAAAAGGACCCATAAAGTCAATCCCCCAAACATCGAAAATTTCAACAATCAGAATTGGATTAAGGGGCATCATATTTCGTCGTGAAATATTGCCAAGCTGTTGACACCGTTGGCATACCTTGCAGTATTGAGCAGCGTCACGAAAGATTAAGGGCCAGTAGAATCCGCTTTGAAGGATTTTACGTGCGGTCTTCGTCCTCAAATGGCCTCCACAGCCCCAAGATGGCAAAAAAAAAATTTAGGACGCTTAGTTGCTCATCTTCCGCACGCATCTCCTAATGATCCGATCCAGCGAATTTAAACAAATTTGGTTCATCCCAGAAATAGTATTTTAGTTGGGAGAAAATGAGATTCTTATCATTCTTACCCCACTCAGTGGGAATTGCCGATGACGGATAATTCACGATGTTAGCAAACCACGGAACTTTTGCACCTACATCAATTGCCATCAAATGTTCATCCGGAAATGTGTCACGGATGGTCTCGGTATAGATGATTCTTCGTAGAATTCTGGCGGATGATCATACAACGTTCTCAACCCCTTTTATCTTTAATCTCAAAGTTGAATTCACGGAGAAGCGAGGATCCAACAGATCAGCCTTGGTTTCGCATCCTTCTTTGCTAAAAGATATTTCAAAGCGAGTGGTGCGAAAAGACCACTATTTTCGATCAAGCAAATAGGAACGGAATTTGTCGAGCATACACCACTAATAATTCCTTCTCGGTGGTGGTGTAATTGATTGGGCATCAATTAATGTCTTGCTAGCATAATAAATTACGGAGGTAATTTATTCACCCTTTGCCCTAAGACGACTCCGATCGCATAATCGGATGCATCACACATGAGTTCGAATGGTAAAGAATAATCCGGGTTGGATTATTGGTGCATTTGATAAGAGTTCACGCAATTTTAGGAATGCCTTTATGCAATCCTCATCAAAATCAAAAGGAACATCTTTGCCAAGCAAAGTGCACAATGGTTTAGCCACCTTGCTAAAATCCTTAATGAATCTTCTATAAAATCCAGCATGCCCCAAAAATGATCGAATTTGTCGAACACTTTTAGGAGGTGGTAAATTTGCAATTAAGTCGACCTTCGCCTTATCAACTTCAATTCCTTTCGTTGAAACAATATGCCCCAACACAATTCCTTGTTGAACCATAAAATGGCTCTTTTCCCAGCTGAGAACAAGTTTGGAATCTACACAACGTTGCAACACCTGTGAAAGGTGATTCAAACAAGAATCAAATATATTTTCCAAAAAGCGAGAAGTCGTCCATGAAGACTTGATGAATTTGTCGATCATGTCAGAATATGGCCAACATACATCGTTGAAATGTGGTAGGAGCATTACATAAGCGAATGGCATCCTTCGATATGCAAGCGTACCATATGGACACGTGAATGTTGTCTTCTCTTGATCAGCTGGAAAAACGGGCACTTGATTGTATCCCGAATAACCATCAAGAAAGCAATAAAACTCTTGCCCAGCTAACTTCTCAAGAATTTGATCAATGAACGGAAGGGGAAAATGATCTTTTCTGGTGGCTGTGTTCAATTTTCGATAATCAATGCACACGCCATCCGAGTTTCACGAGTGGGCACCAATTCTCCCTCCGTAGTTTCTTTCACTGTAATTCCAGACTTTTTCGGAACGATTTGTACTGGACTAACCCATTCACTATCAGAGATCGGATAGATGATTCCAGCATCGAGGAGTTTAATGATTTCCTTTAAAACGACTTCTTGCATGTTGGATTAAGTCGCCTCTGTGGTTCCCTCGATGGTTTACTCTCATCCTCCGGATGTATTTTATGCATACATCTTCGATGGGTCAATCCTTGAGATCGCTAAGGTCCATCCGATGGCCTCCTTGTGCTCTTCGACCTTCAACAAATCATTCTCTTGTTCTTCCGATAATGTGGATGAAATTATCCTTTGGAAGTGTTTCTCGAGGTCCCAGAAAAGCATATTTGAGGGACTCAGGCAATTGTTTCAATTCCACAGTTGGTGGCTGCTCAATTGATGGAGTCAGCACATCCTTTACCTCAGTAGGTAGTGGTTCTACCTTAGTCACAACTTCACATAAGTTATCATCTTGACATGATGAATTTGACTTTTTCTCTTCTGACTGCTTCCTTTCAAGCCCTTTGTCCTCATAGATGGCTAACAAAGCAGTTTCAAATTCCTCTTTGGTGAGCATTGATGGTAATGCTTCATCCACCACTTCGTCCATCTGATCGATGTGAAACATTCGAACTCATCCTCATTAGGGAAATGGTTCATCGCCATGGAATATGTTAAGCGACTTTCATATTTCCAAAAGAAAAGCGTCCATGACTCTGCGACAATTAATGCAAGCGTTGGCGATGGCGAAAGCAGACGTCCAAGAATAATTGGGACTTGATTGATTGATTTCGGTGGTTCCATGTCTAAGACAACGAAGTCCTTGGAAAGACAAACTTGTCTATTCCAACCAAAACATCCTCGATAACACCCTCGGTCTTCTTCGATCTATGCCCGGTTGGAGTGTGACCGTCGTGTGTTTCAATTCACCCAATCCGAGTTTCACGAACATTGAGTATGGGATCAGGTTAACTCTTGCTCCCAAATTCAATAACGCCTTTCCATTTGGTTGCCCACCAATGACACATGGAAAAGTTGGGACACCGGGGTCTTCGGTTTAATGGGGTTTCCAATTGCAATATCGAATCGACTTGATTTGTTAGGAACACTTTCTTTGAAGCGTGATGCGTGCCTTTCTCTTCCGAGTGCACAAATCTTTGAAAAACTTGGCGTACTCAGGAACTTGTTTGATTGTTTCAAGTAATGGAAGATTTATCTTTACTTGCTTGAATGTTTCGAAAATTTCTTCCATTTTTGTCGGTCCCTTTCCCATTCTAGATGGAGGAGTTAGGCATTGAGGGAATGGTGCCTTTGGGACATAAGGTGCAGATTCCATTTCCGATTCTTTTCACGTCCTTGTTGGACGGTTGAAGGAAACTCTTCCTCTATTACTTTTCTTTTCCTTTCTCTCTTCCTTGTCCTTGCATTTTTGTTATCTTTGGCTCTTTGTCTCTTTCTTTCTCTTTTCCTTTTCCTTTCTCTTTTCCTTTTCCTTTCTCCTTTCTTTTCTCTGATTCTTTTTCCTCTACTGCTTCTCTTTCTTCATCAGCTTCTACAGGCATTTTCACTTGATTATCAACCTCTCGTCCACTTCTCAGCACCGTAACAGCTTTCAACTGTTGACTATTCGATGGTCCTGCTTCAGATGGTGCTTGGCCTCGAGGATTATTGATGGGTTGGCTGGGGAGCCTACCTTCCTCTCGTTGACTCAGTTGATTGGCCAATTGACTGACTTGGTCCATTATCATCTGCTGAAAAGATTGCATGCTTCGCATAAGCTTTTCTTCCAGATCAGAATCTTTCGAAGTACTGGCATGAGATTGATTAAGATTCTGATTGAAATTACGATTTTTCGGTAGTCGAATTTGGATGATATCTGAGCATACATTGGAAATTGGAATTGTTGGAAATTAGAATTCTGGAAATTCTGTTGTGGACGAAAATTGTGTTGAAAATTTGGTTGAGAAGGTTGCTGTCCACGCATTGTGTTGGCTCTATGTTCTTTGGTTTACGGCGGTTTATTCGATTCACCCCATCCTAAGTTGGGGTGATTTTTCCATTCCGGATTGTAGGTATTGAGTACATGTTTCTACCCGTTGATAAGATTGAGTCACATTTACGCTCTTGAGGATTAGGTTCATCGGGGAAGAATGACAAGGTAGTAGGGCACTCATTAGCCATATGAGGGTGGTCACAAATTGAACACTGCGTGGGTGGCAGCTTTAGCTTGCTTGGTAGCGACTAACAACATGTTCATCTGTTTTGGAATGACATGTCAAACTTTGTTGAGAGATCGAGGCATTATTGTTGACATACAATCCGTCTTTTGTCAACACATGAGATTTAGGTGCCAGTTCAAGTTGGTTCGCCCGATGTCTCACTTTGTATCGAAGTTTGATATAACTTTTCAAACAATGCCCACAATTCGTCGACTTCTTCGTGGCACAAGATCCACCACAAGATGCATCAACCATGCGTCTCTCTTCGAGAATCACCCATTGTAAAACTTTGGACTTGTTGCCACCTTGGAACTTGATGATTTGGGCAACTTCGATCAATTCCTTAAACGTTCCCAACATTCATGGAATGTTTCAGAGGTTGTTGGGAAAAGAACCGGATCTTCCGAGCAATTCAATGGCCTTAGTCATGGAAAATATTTTTTAAGGCGGCGATGCACTCGCCCAACTCTGAATAGATTGTGGTTCTAAGGAATAGAACCATGTTTTGCCTATATCTCTTAAAGAGAACGGAAGAGTGAGCCGCTATCTCATCGTGACATTGTGGACTCTGAACATTTGCATACCCAGTGAATTCATTTAAGTGAGCGTATGGATTTTCATTTGCTAACCCATGGAAAATTGGTAGCATTTGAATCATTCTTGATTTGAATTCATAGTGGTTCCACGGAATGGGAGCATGCATAATACATTCCTGATCCTCGTAAAAACCAGGATCGTTATAATACTCCAGTGTTCTAGGGCCCTCATCAAAATTATTGTTCCTATTATTTCCATTATTGACATTCCCATTGTTGTTATTCTCATCTCTCTCTTGCCTTTGGTCTGCCATGGTCTCAGTTTGTTGATATTGATTCCTCTGGACTCTTCGATTCTCTCTACAAGCTCTTTCGATCTCAAGATTAAACGGTAGCAGATGTGGGTGATGAGAACGAGTAAAGCTCATACACCAACACTCACAAACAGGGTTGAAGAATCCACAACAAACCCACAAAATTCTGCTTCAAACGATTTAAACAAAGATGATAAACAGTAGCCAATATCAGCAGGAAAGATTTCTTCTTTTTTTTTTTTTTTTTTTTTTTTTTTTTTAATTAAAATTCGAATTTAAATTAATTAATTTTTTTTTTTTTTTATATTCAAATTAAAATTCAAATTCAAATTAAAATTAATTAATTAATTAATTAAATTTTTTTTTTTTTAAATTCAAATTAAAATTAAAATTCGAATTTAAATTAATTAAATATATATATATATATATATTTTTTTTTTTTAAATTCAAATTAAAATTTAAATTCGAATTTAAATTAATTAAATTTTTTTTTTTTTTTTTTTTTTTTTTTTTTAAATTCGAATTAAATTTTTTTTTTTAATTTTTTTTTTTTTTTTTTTAAATTAAATTCGAAAATTAAAAATTAAAATTGAAAATCCTATAAAATCTTTCCTAAAAGAGAAAAATAAGGAGAAGAATGAAAGATTCCTAAAAATCCTAAAACAAAAGTCCCACAAAAGTTAATGACTAAATTTAGAAAATCCTAAAAATATCTAAAAGAGGAAAATAAGGAAAAAGAGTCCTACCAAATCTAAAATAAGAAGTCCTAAAAATCTCTACTTCCTAAATTTCCTAAGGAAGGTATCCTAAAAATCTAAACTTCCTAAAAAGACTCCACAAAATCTTATCAAAGAGAGAAAAATAAGGGAAATAAATTTTTTTTTTTTTTTAAACACTCAAAACAGAAAAATCCCTATCTGAATTAATCAAAATTTCACCGATTTCCCCGGCAGCGGCGCCAAAAACTTGATCGATTTAGAATGTAACCCTTGCAAGTGCACAAGATCTATTGCAGTATGGCAAGAACAGGGGTGTCGAACCCACAGGAAACGTGAATTTTAATTAATTCTTTAGAGATTTTAAAACGTCCCTAAGGAAGTACCAAAGGCGATTCAATTTTACCAAAAACTTAACGCACTTTTCTAAATGCGTAAAACATAAATTAATCTAAACAATTAATTACTGATAAATCTACGAACAATATTAAAATGAGATCAAGGAATATGCTACCCCAGATTCGTACCCCTTTTCTATCATTAAAACCCACAGTTTCATTAAATCATCATTCACACCATCATTCATCTAGAAAAATGACTTGAAATAAAATATGATCATCAATCCGGCATACCCTATCTAAAAACAATGACTCATTTAACATTGCGGTATGAGTCATGTAAAAAGCATAGCGTATCTCATGATATTTAGATCACGACAATCAAGACATAATCGCTCTACGACCTAGATCGACTGCGGGTCCAGGATCTAGCGATTACTACGTTGATACGCGCAATCAACGGTCATAACAAAGCATTTAAAATATTTTCAATCACACAAACTTTGAGCAAAACGATTCCATGATAACAATAATAGACGTGGTATTAATCATAAACATAGGTACTTATCGGGATCGCATCTTCCCGATCTCTTGATTTACGCTCATCTTTGGTGTTTGATCTCCTTTTTCTTTCAAAGTCATTCCTCTTTATTTCTTCCAAAAGATATTTGCAATTGTTTTTCCTAAATACAATCTATAAATTTCTCAGAGAAAAATAATGCAAATCCTCGGTACAATCTACCCTGAATAAACCCTAGAAGAAGGAGAGAAGAAGACTTGAAAAGATGAAGAAAATATTCCCCCCCAAAGTGAAGAGCCCTAAAAACTAAAAATAAAGAATGAATAATATTCTAATTGCAAAAATAAAATCATCCTCCTAAGAAACTCGTGGCTTCCTTTTTATAATAGCCTAACCCTAATACCTCTCTCGATTGACATCTAAGAGTAATTTTCGTGAATTCCCGCCTAGCTTTGCATCAGACACTGCCTCGGTATTTTGCTCATAATTTTCTGTACCGAACTCGGATTGAGGTGATTCTTGAGGCGTTGGAAAGCTGACGACGAGCTCTACAACTTTTATGTTTTAGCAATTTCCTGAATCTGACGTCTTGAAGGTCCAAATTGAGCTGCAAGTCGCACTAAGTTTTCAATGACCCAAAATAGCAGTGTTTTGACATTATTTTCGGGATTCTTGGGCTGTTTTAGAAACTTGGACTGTATTTACCTGAAACACTTCAAATCTAGCAAATCTCATCAGATAGCCTTCATCGGACGGCTAAATATAGGTATTTAGGGGTGAAATATCATCATATTTCACTACTCATCAGAGGGGCTCTTCGACAGGTTGGAGAACCATTTCGACAGGCTCCGCTCTACATGCCATCATTTCGATAGGGTTGCTCTCACTCCTATTGAAGGGCTCAAGTTCCCTTCGATAGGTTCTATTCTAGTGCCTTCATCTCGATATGTTTGAAGAAGTCATTCGATAAGTTCCCTTGACGCCTCAGGCAGGTTTTCGATAGGATGATTTCTCCCTTCCTTCTAGCTGCTCGATAGGTTCTTGGATCCTATCGAACTCCTCAATCCACATGAATCCATCCATCTTTTGCCTTCAGATCCTATCGAAAACCTCTTCAACTACACGAATTCTTCCTTTCTTTGCTTTCAGCTCCTGTCGAAGTCTTCAGGTGACCAATTGATAGGATGTTTTCAACCTGTTTTCACTTCCTTCGCCTTGCCCTATTGCAGCCATGCGCTCCAAGGGTCCAATGATGTGCTACCCTCTAGTGTGCTATTGCTGGGTTTGTCCTGTGCTGAGAGATAGCCCCTTTTTGGGCATTCTTGAGTGGTTTTTTGCATTAGTGTCATCTTTCATTGCTGTCTATAAAATACACTTGACATAAGCTTATTAGTGTGCTCATAGGTCTATCAATGGTCAAGTTAAAGGGTGAAATGTGGCATTTTTTACCACTTAACACACCCCCAAACCTAAGATTTGCTAGTCCCTGAGCAAAGGAGAATAAAAAAAAGAATTAAAATGCTACTTTCGTAGGGAGCACGGATGCATTTAGCATATGCACCAAGCCTTTTAAACCCCTAGGTGATCCCTAGTGGAGGAGTGAAGTCTCCTGAGGCGTTTTAGTGAAGGTACCCACAAACTTCTCCAATATGGTTAGTTAATAATAGTGCATCCTGCTAAACAGAGTTTCAGTAAACTAGAATAAATTCTCATCATGTCTTTTCAGTTCTAGAGGGTTTTCAGCAGAAAAATCACCAACTTAAAACATGAAATTTTGCAGTAATTCCTTCGTCATCAATCAGTTCATGTCAAGGCATTGTGTCTGAAGATTGCTACATGGCTCACCTTTCACTTGAGAATTCTGTTTTGATACTACCCCCATCAAATTGGATTTTAGGCACAAGTCTTACTAGGGCTGTTAACTCACAACAAAAATGAAGGGTGTAGAATTTCACACCGCTCAGGAGCAGTTACAGTCCTCAAATAGGGTTGTAAGCATGAGCATAGGCATTGTTCTAATTTTTGAAATTTTCTAACTCTTTTCACCATAGAGTACACAATTCTTTATCTCCACATGACAGCTCAATTCATTTCAGATCAGTAAGGTCTTTTTATTGGGTTGTAATGTGGCTTAGGGATGAGGTTTGTAAAAGAATGAAAGGGTAAAAGGGATTCAAATTGAGAAATCAATAAAGGTAAGGAGATGATTCATGACTTCACCTTCTTCATTTCAGCACAATTCCATCTACTTCTTGAATTTTCAGAGCCAAAGTGGCCATCTTCTTCTCTTCCTTTCAATCTTTCAATGAAATGACTTCTCTTTGTCATTCTTTTGCTCTATTTTTTTTATTTTTTTTTTTTTATGGGTCGGAATACCATAAATACGACCAACTGTGTTTTTCTTCTCTTTCAACCACTTCTCAAATCAGCTCTACCTTCGTCCATTCCTTCACCTTTTCCTTCTGAAATCTCAGAGTGAGGGTCAATCTGTATCAGGTCACTGAGGTTTTGGGTTCAAATTTTCTAATTTTCATCAAAGAAAATTGAGACTTTTAAGGCTCAAGTGGTGTGCATCAAGGGCAGTTCAAAGGTGGGACATTTTAAGCTTAAACTGACCAAGGGGTGGCCTTACTTCATGTCCTCAATGTCATGAATGCTGTCAAGCTATTTCAATTTTGATTTACCTAACTTCTAGTGATTAGAATTAGATCCCATCAGTCCTTAGAGCAGAAAAATTGCCAAGGCACTCTTCGAAGAAACTTTTTCAGGCCTAAATCTCACTGGGTTTGACCTTCCATCAAATTTTTAGGAGTGTATCTTCACAATCTTCTCTTATTTCAGGTTTACTGCACATCAAAATTATTTTTCACAACTTGTTGACATTTGCCTCATGAAGTTGGTTGGACTATAGCTTATTCAGTTTCAAACAGTTATTTTTAATTTCCTCCTTTTATTCAAGTGAGAATTTATTCTAATTAATTCCAAACACTCCTTTTTAGCTTAGTTGTACTAAAATTAACTAATTTATTGGCATACATGTCATAACCCCAAACCTAAACTAAACAGTGTCCTCATTGTTTACAGCATAGGGGGTGTAGCAGTTTATTAATAGTGCAAAACCCAAAGCAAGTAGACAACTGAATAAAGAAAGAGCAAAAAAAAAAAAATAATTTATTAACAAGGATTAAACAGAGCATAAAATAGAGCATTTTATTACAATGGTCAAGCACAAGGAAGCCGAAGGTGGACAAAATTTTCTTGGCAAACGAAAAAGCCTCCCCTTGACTTAGGAGTATCATCAGCCTGCATCAGGTGGAAGAGGAACTGTAAGCCAGGAGGGGAGGAAGAAAAGGAAAAAGAAAGGAGTCAGGGGGCAGGGTGACGGGTGGTGGAGGATGGTGGTGGAGAAGCCGGTGGCTCGGTCTTCAGCCTCTTCCTCTCCTTCTTATCCTTGTCCTATTCCTCCTTAGAGAGGATCCGCTTTACCTCCTCATATTCATCCCAGAGGAATTGTAACGGGTCTGGTTCCTTGGGCGGTAGTGGCTCCAGCCAGAAGAGGTAGAGTTGAGCAGGAGTGAGCGTGGGCTTGTCATCTGCCATAGTTATAAGGAGGAGTGCAGAGGGTAGAAGGAAAGGATTCGATGAGATGAGTGTAGAGTGTCGATAGGTTAAGGCTTCCTATCGAAGTTGCACAAGTATGGGGCTGGCAGTTGAATGCTCTTGATAGGTTTAACCCATCCTATTGAACGGAATAAACATCCATTCGATAGGCTAGGATGGCTGCTTGCGATAGGTCGGTGTCCTGTCGAATGGAGGGTGGATAAAACATTCACTTCGTTAGGATGCTATGGGTGAGAACAACCTTTCGATAGGTGGGGTATTATATTTGTCACTCTTGTCGATAGGTTCCAGGCAAGAGTCCAAAACCTATCGCAAAGTTGTTCTCACCTATCGAGAAGTCTCAGCACCTATCGAAATCCTCACCAATCCTATCGACATCAGCGACTGACCTAGCAAAAGGTCCAAATGACCTATCAAGAGGTTCAATGAGCTCAATAATATGGCCTATGTGTGCAGAGCATTTAGCCTTAGTACCCAGCAACTCCTCTGCTATGCTACCAGTTAGCAAATTGGCCTCTGACCTTATGCCATTGATTCCTAGACTGCGGGCGATATTGAAACGAGGCTTGAACTTGACATGGCCATTTTATTGCAAAGAATATCGTTAGAAATAATCGAGGTATAAATCAAATATAATACATATGATACAAATTGAAGTCAGGTATTAACCTGGAGGATCTTGAAGATCAATGGTCTCTTTAGGCTCACAAATGTTGTCAACGCAAAGTTTCAGCATCTGACCATTGACCTTAAGGGTTCTTCCATCTGTAGGATGCATGACTTTTACAACTCCAGATGGGGAAACGTGTACCACTGTGAAAGGTCCATCCCATTTGGACTACAGCTTTCCTGGAAAGAATTTCATTCTGGAGTTGAACAACCATACCTTGTCATTGGGCTTGAACTCTTTGCTGAGCAAATGTCTATCATGGAAGGCTTTGGTCCTCTCCTTATAACTCCAGGCATTTACATAAGCTTCTAGTTGTAGTTCATCCAGCTCAGATAACTGGAGTTTCCTGTGAATACCAGCTGAGTGTAAGTCAGAGTTTACTGCTTTAATGGCCCAATACGCTTTGTGTTGTAATTCAACAGGCAAGTGACATGCCTTGCCATATACTAGTCAGAATGGGGACATGCCTCTGGGGGTTTTATAGGCTATTCTATAAGCCCATAAGGCATCAGTCAACTTGCTGGGCCAATCTCTTCTGTCGGTTCTCACAGTCTTCTCGAGAATATGTTTGATTTCCCTATTGGAAATCTCTACCTGCCCACTGGTTTGTGGGTGGTAGGGAGTGGCTACTCTGTGGGTAACAGAGTATCTTTCCATCAATTTGTCAAAAGGTTTATTATAGAAGTGGCTTCCCCCATCACTAACAATAACTTTAGGAAAGCCAAATCTTGAGAAGATGTTGTCTTTCAGGAATTGAATGATGACTTTATGATCATTTGTCCTTATAGCTATGGCTTCTACCCATTTGGATACGTAATCCACAACGACAAGGATGAAATTGTATCTAGCAGAAGGGGGAAAAGGTCCCATGAAGTCGATTCCCCAAATATCAAACAGTTCAACAAGTATAGGTTGTAAGGGCATAGAGTTTCTCCTCGTAATGCTGCCCATTTGCTGGCATCGATGACAAGCTTTACAGTGTTGTCGGGCATCCTTGAATATGATAGGCCAGTAGAAACCACTTTGAAGGACCTTGGCCGCAGTCTTGTTACCACTAAAGTGGCCCCCACAAGCTTGTTCATGACACATGGTTAGGATGTTTTGAAACTCAGTTTCAGGTACACAACGTCTGATCACCTGGTCTGCACAATGCTTAAACAGGTAAGGGTCCTCCCACATGTAATATTGAATCTGTGTAAAGAACAGATTTTTGTCATCCTTGGTCCAATGTGGAGGGATCCTACCCACAGCAAGGTAATTAACAATATTGGCAAACCAGGGCATACTTATCTGGACAGTCAGAAGCTGCTCATCTGGGAAGGAGTCATTGATGGGCAAGCTTTCTATGTCAGTTGTTGGGATCCTTGACAGATGGTCAGCCACCACGTTCTCAACTCCCTTCTTGTCCTTAATCTCTAAATTGAACTCCTATAAGAGAAGAATCCATCTGATTAGTCATGCTTTAGCTTCCTTTTTGGACAAGAGGTATTTCAAAGCTGAGTGGTCAGTGAACACAATAATTTTTTAACCCAGTACATAAGATCTGAATTTTTCTAAGGCAAAGACAATAGCTAATAGTTCTTTCTCAATTATAGTGTAATTCAATTGAGCATCAACCATTGATTTATTGGCATATGCTACCACAAAAGGTGTCTTGTCTTTTCTTTACCCCAACACTACCCCAATGGCAAAATCTGATGCATCACACATCAGCTCAAATGACAGAGAAAAATCAGGGGATTGCAAGATAGGAGTTGTGGTCAAACAAGTTTTTAACATTTCAAAAGCAACTCGACATTCATCATTAAAGTCAAAAGGAACATCTTGGCACAACAAGTGACAGAGGGGTTTGGAGATTTTGCTGAAATCCTTGATGAACCTTCTGTAGAAGCCAGCATGACCCAGAAATAACCTAACTTGTTTGACAATTTTTTGAGGGGGCAAAGGAGCAATCAAATCAATCTTAGTTTGATCAACCTCGATTCCTTTGTGAGAGACAACATGTCCTAGAACAGTGCCTTGAGTCACCATGAAGTGACTTTTCTCCCAACTCAGAACTAGGTTGGTCTCCTCACACCTTTGCAGTATGGAGCTGAGGTGGTGTAGGCATTGGCTAAAATCATCTCCATAAATGGAGAAATCATCCATAAAGATCTCCAAAAACTTATCAATCATGTCAGAGAAGATAGGATACATGCATCTTTGGAATGTGGCAGGTGCATTACACAACCCAAATGGCATCCTTCTGTATGCAAAGGTCCCAAATGGGCAAGTGAATGTGGTTTCTTCTTGGTCCTGGGGGTATACAGGGATCTGATTGTACCCTAAATATCTATCAAGAAAATAGTAATAGGCCTTGCCTGCCAGCTTGTCCAAAATTTGGTCGATGAAGGGCAGTGGGAAGTGATCCTTGCTGGTTTTTTCATTGAGTTTTCGGTAATCTATGCATACCCTCCAACCAGTGGTCTGTCTGGTTGGGATCAGCTCACCTGCTTCAACAACTGTAATGCCAGATTTCTTAGGTACTACCTGGGTAGGTGCTACCCATTGTGAATCTGAGATGGGATAAATTATCCCAGTATCTAGGAGTTTGACTACCTCCTTCATCACAACCTCCTGCATGTGTGGGCTAAGTTTTCTCTGCATCTCTCTGGAAGGTTTGGAGCCTTCCTTGAGATGAATTTTATGCATGCACACAGCAGGATTGATTCCCCCAAGGTCTGCAATGGTCTATCCTACTGCCTTCTTATGCCTTTTTAGTACACAGAGTAGTTCTTTTTCCTGCTCGAGAGTGAGGGAAGAAGAGATTATCACAGGCAATTAGGTGTTGTCTCCGAAAAAGGCATATTTCAAAGATTTTGGGAGTTGCTTTAACTCCACCTCTAGGGGACTAATGAGGGAGGGAAATAGGTGTGCTTTAGAGGGGGGTGGTAGAGGTAACAAAGTAGGCCTCCATGGATGGTGTTGTGCTGGTGGAGCTTCAAAAGAGACAAGTTTCACATGCTCAATCTCAGAGGTGGGACCCTTCTCTACCTCTATTTTCTTCCATACTTCGGCTAGCTCATTAAACCATTCCTTACCATGTAGCAGCATATTCACATTTTCCTGGACAACCTCATCTATCACATCAAGAGAAAAACAGTCCTCATCAGAATGAGGTTGATTTGCTACATTGTACACATTCAATTTGACCTTCATATTTCCAAATGACACTTACATGATTCCAAACCTGTATTAAATACAAGCATTAGCTGTGGCCAAAAAGGGTCTACCTAGAATCACAGGTATGAAAGTGGCACTCCTACCTGGTTCCGTATCCAGCACCAAAAAGTCAGCAGGATAGAAGAATTTGTTAACTCCAGCCAAAACATCCTCGATTATCCCCACAGGTTTCCCTTCAGATCTGTCAACCAGCTGGAGGACCACATGTGTGGGCTTTAATTTGCCTAAGCCCAACTTCTCATATACTGAATGTGGAAGCAAATTTGCACTGGCTCCCAGATTTAATAAGGCTTTATCAATGGTATGATCCCCAATGATGCAAGGGATAGTGGGGAGGCCAGGGTCTTGAAGTTTGAAGGGAGTTGCAATCGACAGGACTTGCTTAACTTTTTTTGCTGAAAAGACCTTCTTGGATAGGTGTATCCTAGACGATCTTTTATGGGTGCACAGGTCTTTTAAAAACTTGGCATAGGCTGGGACTTGTTTAATGGCATCAAGTAAAGTCAAATTGATCTTTACTTGCTTGAAAGTCTCCATCATTTCCTCAATTTTTCCTTGTCCTTTATCAAAAGGGGAGGGTGCTTGTAGTGCCTTAGGAAATGGCAAATGTGAGATTGCTCCCTCACTTGCAGCCTTAGCCAATGGGACCTCTTTGTTTTTTATTTTTTTCTTTTCTTGAGGATCCTCATTATCCTCTTTATTCACAGCTGATTGCTCCTTCAAGTCTATCAATGGTGGTCTTTATTGTGTGCTGGTAGAAATCACTTCATTTTCTTCTTCCAAGTTCCTCACAGGCTCACAACCCACTTGGTTTCTACTAGCTTACCACTTCTCAAAGTTGTAACAGATTTGGCTTCCTCATAGGTGGAGGAGACTTCACCCACTACAAACTGCCTTCGAGGGTTTTCCTGTGGTTGGCTGGGTAGCCTTCCTCCCTCTCTCCTAGTCAGAGCATCAGACAGCTGACCAAGCTGGCCCTCTATCTTTTTGATGCTCTGGTTGTGAGAGTGCACAGTTTGGGATAAGGTGTTTAAGCTCTGCAGTGAAGATAGAACTTGTTCCTCAAAGGATGGTGCTCTCCAATGAAGAGGGTGATTCTTGCACGAGGAGGAGCTCTGAGTTGGGCCATGGGTTGCTGATACTGAGGCCTTGGGACATAACTTTCTCGATAGGGCTGAGCAGTTCTGTAGGGCATGGGCTGCTGAGCCTGCTGCTGCTGGCTGGGGTATGAATCTTGTCGCCACCTCATATTGCGGTGGTTCCTCTATTGATACCCAGCAACAGGCTGCTGCCTATAAGACTGAGCTGCAGCCACATGCTCTGTTATAAAATTAAGAAGTTGGTTAGCAGATGGGCATTCTTCAAGGGGATGAGCAGGGGACTGGCATATGGCACATGCCTCCTCCACCCTTGCAGCCATAGGTGACTGCATTGCTCCCATTAGCCTATCAAATTTTACGGCTAGGCTGTCCACTTTCCTTTCCACTTCATATATCTTCTCTCTTGAGGTATTCTCCTTCACCAACCTAGGAGGCTCTAAATCTCTTGCTATGGTTTCCCTTTGCATAGAGATCTCACTAATAATATCAAAGAGCTCCCATGCCTCCTCAGCAGTTTTATGGAGATAGGTGTCACCACAGGAAGCATCTATCATATCTCTGCTTTTAGCATCAATTCCCTGATAAAAGCTTTGAACCAATTGCCATTTAGGGATTTGATGGTGGGGGCATTTCTTTAAGAGTTCCTTAAATCTCTCCCAGGATTGATGAAAATCTTCAGTTGGGTCTTGGGTAAAAGAGATGATACCCTTCCTCAACTGGTTGGTTTTCGACATAGGGAAGAACTTGGCCAGAAATTGACATTGGAGATCACTCCAGGACTGAATGCTATTAGGTGGAAGCAAGGACAACCAGGTCCTGGCTCTCTCCTTTAATGAAGAAGGAAAGAGTCTCATCCTGGTGGCCTCTTCCCCCAAACTTGTGATATTAAATGTAGTGCACAGTCCCAAGAACTCATCAATGTGCTTGTATGAGTCTTCTTTGGTCAGGCCATGAAATGAGTGCAGCATTTGAATGATGGATGATTGTATCTCATAGTTTCCCTGAGCAGCTGGGAATTGAATGCAAAAGGGGGAATTATAGACCCCTAGTGCATTAAACCCCTTAAGGGTTCTCGGCTGCTGTTGCTCACCCATTTCTACAGAATCCAATGCAACAGATGTGGGTGTAGTTGGTTTGGATCTGAGAAGTCTTTCAACCTTTGGATTTAGTGGAATAATCTGAGGTTGGAGAGTTCTCCTACCAAACAGACAACACTCAGATTCTAAATGCAAAACAGATTCTCAACACAGCATGTAGAATCAACCAAGCTTTCTCACTATTCTAAGAAAAACCAACAAATCTGAAAGAGAAAAGGGGAGTAGAGGGATGCAAACTACAGAGCAGCTTCCATCACAATTCTCCTCTTCCTGACAACCTCAGATCTGATGAAATGCACACAAAATACTGAAAAATAATAAAACTTACAAATGCAGTTAGTAAAATTAAGCAAACATCTATCAATTTCTACAAATCTATTATCAAAACTTAGATCTATCAATTTCTAAACACACCTCCCCGGCAGCGGCGCCAAAAACTTGTTGAAGTGTTTGCCTTCCCTCAAATTAGGCTCTAAAATCGTCAATAAAACTAGGCAGAACACACTCACACAGACCTGTAAGTAATCAGGGTCGGTTGTAGCAGGTTTTACAAAGACGGTGAGTAAGGGAATGTCCAGAGGGAGGTTAGTTTAAAAATATGATAAATCTCCATATCTGTATTAGATCTGACCCTAACTAATGCTACGTTAGCTAAAAGACAGGGGAGAGGTTTAAAATAGATTGCCACTTAAGCTATGCTAAAATTAAACATAGACTAACTTCAATTGAGTTTAGGATCTTAGATCTTGCAAGGGAAAGAGGTAAAAAGTAAAAAATGGAGAAGAGTAGCTTGGAGATTGGTTTTCACTGAAATCAGATTCAATTAATTATCCTACAGAGGTTCAGAGCCCACAATTCCCTCAACTGGCTATAAGCACTGCTGTAGGGTATAAACTCCACTTCAAATCGCAAGATCCACCTAGTCTTATGGCTATGATCTGTCCACTTTAATGGTCACAGACCATCCTACAGACTTTATCAAATCCATTGATTTACAGTAGATGAATCCAATTGGAGCCTGTGCTTGGACTCATCTTAAGGTTATGATCTGTCCACTTTAATGGTCACAGACCATCCTAGGGATCTCCTCCAAAGCTAAGGCCTCAATTAGAACAATTAACACCACTACAGATGCTGTAATTCCCAGGTCACAGACTCAAGGAATCACAGGAGTATCAAATCCAGGGAGATCGGGTGGTATCCAAGGGGCCCACCAGTTAAGTGGGTGAGTTGATCTACAGACTCCTCTACACAAATCCGATCGATCACCAAATAGAACCAAAGGAACTTTACATCTAATTAAAGCATTAAAAATAGCATTAACATTGCAATCAAAGTCACTCTACAATGGAAATATTCTCAGATCTATAGTTTGTGCAACTAGGAACCTACACTAGCACTCTTAACCTTACCCAATTATAGATCTAACCTCTCTCCTTGCTACTCCAAGGGAATTAGCCAACCATGGTTGGGGTAAAGGAGGGAAAATAGAATTTCTTTGCAAGCTCTAATCTCCAGAATTTGGCTCAGATCTCGATCCCCCCAATCGCAATTGGGGGTCTCTATATATAGCTTTCTCCTCTGTTTTTCTCACCCAAAATCCCTTCTAGAAGGTCCTTAGAATATGTTAGAGTTTTGTTAGAGCACGTGAGTCGGTTAGGGTTTCCTAGGGCAACTTCTGGAACCGTCGTGCCCGTCACCAAGTGCCTCGGGTTGCATGCAGCAGGTCACCAAATCACAACATGTGCATAGCTGAATTTCTGAGAAGTTCTGCACACGATTTTGGTAGTTTCATGAAGCTTTCGACAGGTTCAAATAGAGCATTTTGGTCCTTTCACTAGGTTCTCAGATCTCTTCGATAGGTTCCGATAGGATGAGCATTTTCTTAGAGTTTCAGCATTCTCAGCCCTTGGCCTGGAGTATTCGATAGGTTGGAGGGGCTCTTCGACAGGTTGGAGAACCATTTCGACAGGCTCCGCTCTACATGCCATCATTTCGATAGGGTTGCTCTCACTCCTATCGAAGAGCTCAAGTTCCCTTCGATAGGTTTTGTTCCAGTGCCTTCATCTCGATAGGTTTGAAGAAACCATTCGATAGGTTCCCTTGACGCCGCAGGCAGGTTTTTGATAGGATGATTTCTTCCTTCCTTTCTGCTGCTCGATAGGTTCTTGGATCCTATTGAACTCCTCAATCCACACGAATCCATCCTTCTTCTGCCTTCAGATCCTATGAAAAACCTCTGCAACTACATGAATTCTTTCTTTCTTTGCTTTCAGCCCTTGTCGAAGTCTTCAGGTGACCAATCAATAAGATGTTTTTAGCCTATTTTCACTTCCTTCGCCTTACCCTGTTGTAGCCACGCGCTCCAAGGGTCTAGTGATGTGCTATCCTCTGGTGTGCTATTGCTGGGTTTGTCCTGTGCTGAGAGATAGCCCCTTTTTGGGCATTCTTGATTGGTTTTCTGTATTAGTGTCCTCTTTCATTGCTATCTATAAAATGCACTTGACATAAGCTTATTACTGTGCTCACAGGTCTATTAATGGTTAGGTTAAAAGGTGAAAAGTGGCATTTTTCACCACTTAACAGATGGGTTGAGGTAAGGTACTATGCTTAGAGCTAGGGATAGGTTCTGGTAGGGTAGTGGAAATGGTGTGTTAATTGGC
This sequence comes from Chloranthus sessilifolius, assembly GCA_021018995.1. Classification (NCBI taxonomy): domain Eukaryota; kingdom Viridiplantae; phylum Streptophyta; class Magnoliopsida; order Chloranthales; family Chloranthaceae; genus Chloranthus; species Chloranthus sessilifolius. The sequence continues at coordinate 54,612,682 of CM037594.1, forward strand.
TAATGTGGTTGGGAGGGTGGTCTTCCGTTTGTATTTTCCTTTTATGGTTGAGCTGGGTAGGTTAAAGGGGAAGGTGGGTTGAGTAGGAGCGGGCACTGGGTTGGTGGTGGTGGCTGTGGATGGTTTGGTAGGCATGGGGGTAGTGATGGAATATGGGGTAGAGTGGATGTCAGGAGTAGCTGCTGATGTTGATGCTGCAGTAGTGGTTTCTGCTCCTTTGGTGGTGTTGTTACTTCTTAGTGTGCTTGATTTATGTGTGTTTTGAAAATAGGTTTGCAACTGCTAAATTATACTGAATCTAGAATATTAAAAAGAGTAAAGAAATATCAACACAGGTAGAAGTGAATTAGCCTGCAAGATCAGGGCCAATTGTAGCAAGTTTTAAATGTAAGTGAGTGAAAGATCGTCCACAGAGAATTTGTCTAAAATGCAAGATAAACCTCCAGATCTGGCCTCTTATCCTATCTAGAAAGCACATAAGATGGGAGGTTGAATTTGTCACATTAACTAAATGATAAAAGTAAAAGTTAAACTAAATGATCCAGATCCGAGTGGGGGGACGTTTGAGGTAAACTTATAAAAAAATGGAGAAGTAATATCTAACTTTGATTTGGTCCTTGAAATCTAATGAGAATGACTGTAGCTCAACTGAGAGATGATCCAATCTTCATCTGGCTATAAGCGCAGATGTAAGAGAAATAAATCTAATTTAAGGATTAGGTTTAAGCTTATGCCTATGGTCTGTCCACTTTAATGGCCACAAACCATCCAATAGTCTTGAATCCAAATCCTTAATCTAGAACAAGAAACATCACTACAAATTCCGTGAGAGACTAGGTTACAAACACTAACTCTCACAGGATTAGTGAATCAAGGGAAATTGCATGAAAAACAGTGAATCTAAAGGAGTCTAATGCAATAAGGAGATCAGAGGGAACCCTTAACATGAGTCCAATGGAGAATGCACAGTTTATAGCAACCTTTTCAAATTCACCATTACAGTTACAGAGCACAGCTTAAACAGCTCTCAGATTTGTAATCTTGAATACAACTCTCATTTGAATTACAGAAGTATCTCACAGCTCTCAATTGCAAGTAAAAGTGAGGCTATTACAGGGATTTCAGACAAACTATCTGATTTGAAAATGGGGGAATAGGAATGAAACTCAAAATCTGGATGCCCAAATTGGGCAAATGGTTCGTCTATTTATAGTTTTCCCTAAGTCCAGCTCAGATGTGTATCAACCAATCAGAAGTGCTCAGATCTGTATTGACCAATGGTAGTCGAGCACGAGGATCCATATCTATTCTGGCCAATCAGAATTCCTTGATCTGGTTCAGCCAATCAGGTGAAAAAGGCATCGATTCTGTTATGCATTTTGTTAGAGTTTCTAGAAGTTCTCGCCAAGTTATTTCATCTCTGGGTGCTCACGTGGGCTGGAATATGCCTTCGCTTCATGCTTAGAATCTTCTGGAATGTCCCTAGGTTTTTAGATGCATTGGGCCGCGTGAAACAGATTACTGAATTGCCCTTGCAAAAGATGGGAACCTCCAGAATACCTTTTCGCAAAGCTTAGGGGGCTTTTCGCAAGGTGTTGTAACTCCTGAAGCTCTTTTCACAAGGTTCTGGTTCTGTTCGAATTGAGTTTTCTTCTTTTCAAAAAGGTAAATCATCTCTTCGAAGAGTTCATATGCTCTTCGAAAGCTAAGCCTGGAGTTTTTGTTCTCTTTGCAGAGTTTCAGGTTCTTTGCGAATAGTTCAGGTTCTTTGCGAAAAGTACTCTGTAGTGCATTTTTCTGTTCGAATTGCTCCATACTTCTTTTCTGGGTTGAGACCAGGTTTTTGCCTCTTCAATTCAGACCTTTCAATAGCTAGTGAGGTTGTTTCTTCTCTTTCTTCCATTGGATTGACATGGATTGTCATCTTTTTGGCACTTTTGAGCTACTTTCAAGGTTAAGCCTGTCTTTATTGTTAGCTGTAAAACAAACACTTAAAACACTTATTTAGTTCTCTCAAGGGTCTATCAAGGCCCAGATTAAGGGGTGAAAAATGGTATTTTCCAGTTCTCAACACACCCCCAAACCTAAGCTTTGCTAGTCCTTGAGCAAAGACAAAATTTAAAAATAGAATGAAAAGCCATTTTTGTAGGGAACACAGTTGCATTTAGCATATGCAACAAGCCTTTTAAACCCCTAGGTGATCCCTAGTGGAGGAGTGAAGTCTCCTGAGGGTTTTCAGTGAAGGTACTCACAAACTTCTTCAATAAATCAGTTAAGATTAATGCAGTTCTGTTAAAGTAAACTTTCATCCAATCAGATTATTCACACCTGCATCAGTCAGGTTGTAGGAAGATTTCCAAGAAAACATCAGTTCAAAACTAAAATTCTGCTGTAATTTCTTTACCATTCACTCAGTTGGTGTCAAAAAGTTTTTACAAGAAAAATTAATGAAAAGCTTGCCTTCTATTTGGGAATTTAGTTTTGATGTTATCCCAAATAATTTGATTTCAAACTCAACTCTCACCAGGGTTTTCACTCACCATGCAAATATGAGGGTTGCACTATTTCACACAGCTCAAGAGCAATTACAGTCCTCAAATAGGATTATGGCGAGGAGCATAGGCATTGCTTTTCGATTACGAATTTACTACTTTTTTCACCATAGATTACACAAATCCTTATCTCCATGTGACAACTCAATCCATCATTGATCAGTAAGGACTTTAACTTGGGTTGTAATGTGGCTTATGGGTGAAATTTATCAAGAATAAAGGGGTGGAATGGAGTTCAAAATTGGGAAGTCAGTCAAGGTAAGGAGGTGATAGACACACCTTCTTCAATTCAGCACAATTTCATCTTCTTCTTTGAATTTTCAGAGCCAAAGTGGCCATCTTTTTCTCTTTCTTTTTCAAACTTCCAATGAAATGCCTGCTCCTTTTTTTTTTTTCAAAGCAACATTGACTGGAATGCCACATTTCTTCTGCTGATACATCATTGCCTTCAATTATTTTTTTACCAAACTGTTACCCAACTCACCTTTCTTCAGCTTCCTTCCCTTTATCTTCTAACTTCTCGGAGTGAGGGTTAGGCTAAATGAAGTTGATGATGTTATTGGATGAGGTTTCAAAGGAATCTTAGATTTGTACAGCTCAAATGGTGTGTATCAAGGGCAGTTTCAATAGGTTGGGCTTTTTGAAGTTCAAACTGTCTAAAAGGAGGCCTTACATCATGTCTTTAATATCATGATTGCTGTCAAACTATTTTAACTTGGATATATGTAACTTCTAGTGATAACAAGCAGGTTTAAACAGTCCCTAAAGCAGAAAAATTTGTCAATTCATACCTCCAAAGAATACATTTCAGGTCTAAATCTCACTGGGTGTGGTTATCTATCAAATTCCTGAGGTATATCATCACTGTTTTCTCTCTTTTTAGGTTTACTAACATATCAATTTTCTTTTGGAAATTTTCTGACATTCACTTCATGAAAGTATTAGAATTACACTAGAAATTAATTTTAAAAAGTTTTAACTTCCTCATTTTTCAAAACAACAGGTGTGAAATTACTTCATTTTCAAAAATTCTACTGATCATAAGCTGCACCAAGCATTAACTTACTTATTTTATTGGCATACCTGCCATACCCCCAAACCAAAGGGGAGCAGGGTCCACACTGGTCCAAAGCAGAGAAGAGATATAAGCAAGAAAAAAAAATCATGATGACAAGAGGACAGACAGAAATGCACATTAATTTCACAAGAAAAACCAGAATTTATATTACAAACTTATACCACAGATAAGTACAAAGTGCTTTAATAACTGGGGTCAAAATCTGTGTCATAAGTTGGTTCAATTGGCTCAGAACTGGAGTCACTGTCAGAATCAGAACTAGAATCAGTATTGGAGTCTGAACTTGATTGAGCTTTCTCCTGGATCGTGTTTTGCAGCTCATTGTATTCCTCTGATTTGATCTTTTTGGTGAGGCCAATGTACTTGCCAAGTCTAGTGGTCTTTAGTTTTTCCTGGTCAAGCTGTGCTTGCAACATGGTCACCTTGTGCTGCTCACTCCAAACCATCTGAAAGGTTTGACCCAGCAAGTCCTTCATTTTCTCCCTCTCAAATTTCATAAATAACTCCAACTTCCGAATCTGGTTTTCATAAGGGGTTCGAATGTAGGCTTGTAAATCAGCTAACCCCTTTAGAACATCTCGACAGATATAAGGATTTTCTTCCATGGTTCTTTTGAGGGTGGCAAATCTGGGAAGGGGAATGGAATGGTAGGGGACCAAAGGTGTCCCAGCTGTGGGAGGGGGAGAAGAAGTGTCCAGAAGGAGGACTTTAGGGTCGGTCTGAGTGGCTTGCTCAGAGAAAGTGGGGAGTGGTGAAGGGATGCAACGGAGGGACTTGAGTTGATTTGGGTTGCATGGGCAATAGTGGTGGGGTGGGCGGATCAACCAATACTACTGGTTGATTTGGGTAGCATGGGAATCTTGATGAATGCAGGGGTAATGGTGGTTGTGTGGGATGTGGAGGGTAAGGTTTGGAGCAGGTCATTGGTCACAGACTCGTTTTCTGTGTTGATTTGGAGTTGGGCTTGGATGGATTGGAGGTAGGAAAGTATTTGGTTAATAGATGCAGGTGGGGGAGAGGTGGGCATAGCAGGGACTGGTACAACTGAAGTGGAGGGTGGGGGTGCAATGGCTGTAAAGGGAGAAGTAGGTAAGTGAGTGAAATGATGAGGGTCAGGTATAGGGATAGGTTCAAGCCCCATGGTTTCAAAAATTAACATAGGGGCATTGAAAAACTGCCCCTTAGAAAAATGAAAGAGAGCCTCCAAAATTGGTGTTCTCCTCTCTTGGCTGTGCCCGGTGACATAAAAACTTCCCCTCAAAATGGAGTCCATCAATAGAAATTGGGGGGCTAGGTCTCTCCTCATGATGGACTATCCAGTGCCCACAATTCCTTGGGTTAAATGTGCAGCCATTTCTCTAAAGGAGGCATTTGGAGCGACCAATGGACGAAAGGATCAAATTGGAAGGGTATCCCCAAAGCATTCCCTATGTCTTCAAATGTGACAGTAAGATCGCAATCATCAATAAAGATAACCAGGGTAGGGACATCAGCATCTCTTTCAGTGACCTTGATTAGGTTTTGGTACCATAACTTCACCATTCGTGGGTAAATTTTCTCTGGCAAGGGGGTAAGGATATTGCTTAGTGAGGCATCTCTTATGTATTTTAAAGATAGCAATCCGACGAAAAAAGTTTAAATCCACAATCAGCTCAGAATTAGCTCGAGCTTCAATGAATGGATTTGGCACCAAATGTATAGGCGGAGGAGCTCAGGCTCAGGACTAGTAGCAGCAGGGATGGGTTCCTCATGTCTCACTTTCTTCCCTTTCTCCAGCCTATCCGCTTTATCCATAGATAGTTTTCTTTTGGCTGAAGTTTTAGTTTTTCCTTTTGGGATAGGTTTGCTAACTTTCTTAGCAGAGGATTTTGGGAACATAGGCGATACGATTTCTCGCTTTTCCCATTCTAAATTTATGTATGAAAATGCCCACAAGCAGAATCTTGACACAAAATCAAATTTTCCAAATGATAAACAGAGAGAATGTGTAGAGAAATACCGAGATCTAGGGTTTTTGATTGAACGTGTTGTTTGCTTGCAGAAATCCCCCAGACTAGAAGCTAAAATCCTTCTCTGAAAACTCAAATGATCGAACAAAGGTGAAGAAAAGTGTAGCAAGATTCTCAAATCGCGCAAGGAAAGAAAGAAATAGGGTTTCTGTGGAACAGGTCGCTCTTCAGAAAGCTTTCGAATATGAAACCCCTACTTCGAAAGGGTTTAAATATACTCAGAGTTAATTTCGCAAAGTCCTTTTTAAGTTTTCGAAAAGTTCCAAAATAGACCTTTTGACAACTGCGAATGGCATCAGTACCATTCGAAAAGTTAATAGCTTCAGAAACATCTTTTCGAAAAGAAATTAGCTTCAGAACCAACTATTCGAAAAGCAAATAGCTTCAGAAATATCTTTTCGAAAAGAAAATAGCTTCAGAACCAACTATTCGAAAAGCAAATAGCTTCAGAAATATCTTTTCGAAAAGAAAATAGCTTCAGAACCAACTATTCGAAAAGCAAATCCTTGCTTCGGCGATTCCTTCTAAATCCAGAGTCTTTTCGAAAAGTAATTTGAACTTTGCGAAAAGATAATTATTACTTTGCGACTTAACTTGGAGCATATTTAAACCATGCGAAAAGAGATAAATCATGAATAAAAATAGAAACAAAGAAACTAAGCAAAAACTATGAAATAAAAACATAATGTACAGTTATCCACCATCAGATTTTTGGAGGTTCGTGATGACAGATGGGCAGCACAGGCTCCTGGGTATTTTCAATGCATGGTTTGAGCCTCTGACCATTTACTTTCAGGATTCTTCCATTACTTGGATCAAGGATGTCACTTGACTCGAAGGCTACGAATAACGATGTATGGCCCTTCCCATCTGGATCTCAGCTTTCCTGGGAAAAACTTGAGTTTTGAGTTAAATAACCATACCTTAGAGCCAGCTGTGAACTCTTTTCTCAATAAATTTTTATCATGGAAAGTTTTGACTTTCTCTTTGTAAAATCTTGAATTTGTGTATGCATCCATTCTCAGCTCCTCCAACTCAGCAAGTTGCAGTTTCCTGTGATTACCAGCAGTAGTTAGATCCATGTTCAATGTTTTAATTGCCCAAAAGGCTTTATATTCTAACTCTACTGGTAAATGGCATACTTTGCCATAGACCAACCTGAATGGGGACATGCCAATTGGGGTTTTATAGGCTATCCTGTATGCCCACAATGCATCATTCAACTTAAAGGACCAATCCTTTCTGTCCTTCTTCACGGTCTTTTCCAAAATATGTTTGATTTTTCTATTGGAAATCTCCACTTGTCCACTGATTTGTGGATGATATGGAGTGGCTACTCTATGAGTCACAGAGTATTTTTTCAATAAAGTTTCAAAATGTTTATTACAAAAATGGCTTCCCCCATCACTGATAATGGCTCTGGGAAAACCAAACCTGGAAAAAATGTGATCCTTAAGAAATTTAAGAACCACTTTGTGATCGTTTTTTTTAGTGGTTGTGGCTTCAATCCATTTGGATACATAATCCTGACTACTAAATGAAATTATTCCATTGGAAGGAGGAAAGGGACCCATGAAGTCTATCCCCAAACATCAAACAACTCAACTACCAAAATAGGTAAAGGCATTGAGTTTCTCTTGGAAATCTTTGCCCAATTTCGGCATTTTGCGAGACTTACAATCTTTGAGCATCTTTGAAAAGTGTAGGCCAATAAAATCCGCCTACAAAACCTTTGCGGCAGTTTTGTTTCCACTAAAATGACCTCCACAAGCTGTTCATGACACATAGAAAGTATTCTATGAAATTCTTGGTCGGGGACACATTTTCTTATTATTTGATACGCACAACTCTTAAAAGATGAGGATCTTCCCGGATGAAATGTTTAACCTTTGAAGAAAGATCTTTATCCATTTTATTCCAATGTTGAGAATTCTTCGATAGCTAAAAAGTTGACTATGTTTGCAAACCAAGGGTGTGTACACTAATGGCAAAAGTTGCTCATCGGGGAAAGATTCATTGATAGGCGACCTATCAATCTCGGATTAAAATTCTAGAGCGGTGATCGTACCACATTCTCCACCTTTTTATCTTTGATCGTAAATCAAATTCACGTAATAGGAGAATCCACGATTAATCTTGGTTTGGTGTCCTTCTTAGGCGGAAGGTATTTCAAAGCGAGTGGTCGATGAACACCACTATTTTGAACCCAAGACATATGACCTGAATCTTTCTAAAGCAAAAAAACAATAGCTCTCTCTCTCGTTGTTGTGTAATTGGTGCATCAATCATTGATCTCTTGGCATAAGCTATGACATGAGGCAACTTTTCCTTTCTACGTCAAGGACAACTCCCAAAGCATAATCTGATGCATCACACATCAGTTTAAAAGGTAGTGAATAATCTGGAGACCGCAATATTGGAGCTGAAATCAAACAGTTTTTTAAAAATTCAAAAGCCTTCATCCATTCAATATTGAAAATAAAAGGGACATCTTGGCACAGCAAATGACAAAGAGGTTTGGTTATTTTACTGAAGTCCTTAATGAACCTTCTGTAAAATCCAGCATGTCCCAGAAAACATCTGATTTGTTTAACGGTTTTGGGAGGTGGTAAATGTGCAATTAAATCAATTGTTGCTCATCACCTCAATGCCCTTGTGAGAAACAACATGGCCCAGGGCGATGCCGTGCGTGACCATGACATGGCTCTTTTCGACTCAAAACTAGATTGGTTTCTTCACATCTTAATACCAATTTGAGATGATGTAAACACTGGGAAAAACTATCTCCGTAGATTGAAAAATCATCCATAAAAACCTCCATAAATTGGTCAATCATATCAGAGAAAATGGAATACATGCATCTTTGAAAGGTAGCAGGAGCATTACAAAGACCAAAAGGCATTCTCCTATAGGCAAAAGTGCCAAAAGGGCAAGTGAATGTGGTCTTTTCCTGATCTTGTGGGTACACAGGAATCTAGTTGTAACCAGAGTAACCATCAAGAAAACAGTAATAAGCTTTTCATACTAGCTTATCTAAAATCTGATCAATGAATGGGAGGAAATGGTCTTTTACGGTCATTGCATTTAATTTTACGTAATCAATCTGAGACTCTCCACCTAGTTGTTTGTTTGGTTGACATAAGCTCACCAGTGCGAGGTTACACAGTGATCCCAGATTTCTTAGGTACCACACAGTAGGTGCCACCCAAAATTTGAATCTGAAATGGGGTAAATGAAACAACAACCTCGTTCATGTCCACTTCTTGCATATGTGAGTTCAGCCTCCTTTGCATTTCCCTAGAAGGCTTAGCATCTTCTTCCAAATGGATTTTGTGCATGCAAACAGCTGGACTAATTCCTCCTAAATCAACAATAGTCCAGCCAATTGCCCTTCTATGTTCTTTCAAAACTATCAACAGCTTTTCTTCTTGTTCTTTTGTGAGGGAGGAAGAAATAATTGCAGGCAATGATTTATGATTTCCTAAAAACACATATTTCAAATTTTCTGGTAGCTGCTTTAGTTCTAAATCGTGAAATTTGAAAAGAAGGTAACAAAGGTACCTTAGCGTTTGTGGAAGGGGAGAGTAGCGAGTTTCCAAGAAGAGAAACTTCGATTGATTATGAGTTCCTTGCACAACATTTATTTCCTCGAATTTGAGATACAAATTGTTTCTTCTCTCGAATTTCCCCAAGCATTTTTGACATACGTGGTGAAATCTTCACCCTGAAATCTTGTAAAGTCCTTCTACCAGTTCATCCAATAGATCAACATGAAAACATTCTTGAGCTGAATTGAGGTTGTGTGTGCATTATAAACATTTAATTTTACCTTCGTGTTTCAAAGAGACTTCCATAATACGGACACGCATTGAATGCAAGCATTTCTTTGTAGCTAGAATGGTCTTCCCAAAATGACAGGGATGGAAGTTTTGCTTTTGGTAGGTTCCATGTCCAAAACTAGAAAATCAGCAGGATAGAAAAATTTATCTACTCCCACCAATACATCTTCAATCATCCCAACTGGCTTCCTTTCAGATCTGTCTGCTAGTTGTAACACCACATGAGTGGATTTTAATTCTCCCAAACCTAGTTTCTTATATACAGAATGTGGAAGTAGGTTGACACTAGCACCCAAATCTAATAAAGCCTTTTCAATGGTATGTTCCCCAATAATGCAAGGGATTGTGGGGATTCCAGGATCTTGAAGTTTAGGAGGTGTGGCAATGGATAACACCTGATTAATTCTTTCCACAGCAAAGACCTTCTTGGATAACTGTATCCTAGACTGTCTTTTGTGAGTGCAAACATCTTTCAGAAATTTTCCATATGCTGGAATTTGTTTGATTGCCTCAAGCAAAGGTAGATTTATCTTGACTTGCTTGAAAGTCTCCATCATTTCATCTATTTTTGTGTTCCCTTTATCAAAAGGGGATACAGATTTCATTGCATGAGGAAATGGTAAATGAGGAACTAGCCCTTCATCTGACTTTGAAGCATTTTGAAACTTTTTGGATTTTTTGTTTTTCATTTGTTTGATTTTACGAGGTCCATCTTCTTTGCTATCGTTATCTTTGCTCTTCTTTGCATATCTTTATCATTTTCCTTATTTTTTTCTTCTTCAGTACCCACTTTGTTATTTATAATTCTTCCACTTCTCAAAGTGGTAACAGTTTTTACTTCTTCATGTGAATTAGAAGCTTCTCCAACCATGAACATCCTTTGGGATTGTTCAAAGGTTGGTGGTAACTTTCCTTCCCTCTTTTGGCCAAAGTATTTGAAAGTTGTCCCAATGTTTCTTCAATCTTCTTTATGCTCTGGTGTGAAAATTCGATCTGAGTTAAAGATCCTAAATTTTGGAGTGAATTTAGGACTTGATCTTCAAAGAAGGGGACACGAAGGGGTTTGAATCAAGGCGATTGCCTGAGGTTGTTGTGGAATGGACTGCTGAAAATTTTATTTGGCATAAAAATTCTACTGATAAGGCTGTGCAGTTTTGAAAGGCATTTGGTTTTTTGGTTGTTGTTGCTGTTGTGATTGATAATACCCTTGGTTCCACCTCAAATTGGGGTGTCCTCTCCATGGATATTCATTTGACTGCATTTATCCAAATGATTGAGCAGCATGAGCTTGTTCCACCATTAAATCTGGGAACTGTGATGCAGCAGGATATTGGTCAATTGAATGAGTAGGGGACTGGCATATCAGACATGCCTCCTCTACTCTTGCAACATTTGGATTTTTAAGTGAGTCCATCAAGCTGTTAAACTTTGTGGTTAAATTGTCCATCTTTCTTTCCAACTCATTCACCTCATAAATCTTCCCTTTGGTGGGTTGCTGATTGCTCAACCTAGCAGGATTTTCAATATCTCTTGACAGAGATTCCTGTTGAGTTGAGTTTTCACCAATTACTTCAAATAAGTCCCAAACCTCCTCAACTGTTTTTTGCAAGTAAGTGCCTCCACAGGAGGCATCCACCATATTTTGGCCTTTTTGATCAATTCCTTGATAGAAGCTTTGAACCAGCTGCCATCTGGGAATTTGATGATGAGGACACTGCCTTAAAAGTTCCTTAAATTGTTCCCATGCTTCATAGAAAGTTTCAGTTGAGTTTTGTGAGAAAGAAATGATACTTTGTCTTAATTGACTTGTTTTAGACATTGGGAAATATTTGGCTAAAAATTGACACTGCAAATCATTCCAAGAAGTGATACTATTTGGTGCTAACATAGATAACCATGCTCTAGCTTTATCCTTTAATGAAAAAGGAAAGAGCCTAAGCTTGGTTATACAGACCAAGTCCAGTTATGTTGAATGTGGTGTAAAGAGCCAAGAATTCATCCACATGTTTGTATGGATCTTCCTTACTCAACCCATGGAAGGAAGGAAGCATTTGGATAGTCGATGATTTGATCTCATAATTTCCTTCAACAATAGGAAATTGAATGCAAAAGGGAGAATTATAAGCACCAGGTGCAAAGTAATCCCTCAAAAGTCGAGGTTCTTCACCCATAGTAGCAGAATTCTGTGTTGTTTGTTTCGTTCGTAGTAGTCTTTCAACTTCTAAATTCAGTGGGACAATCTCAGGGCTGAGAGTCCTCCTACCAAACATACAACTCAGAACAAAAAATCTGATTATTCACAGCAAACCTTCAGAATTTCTTTTTAAGTAGTTTCCCTTCTTCAAAAATTGGACATGAATAACTGCACAGGTATAAACAATAGAATAGTTTAGTAGTGATATAAAAAATAAAAGTAAAAACTTAGGTCTACCTATTTTAGAACAAATTCCCCAGCAACGGCGCCAAAAACTTGTTGTTACTTCTTAGTGTGCTTGATTTATGTGTGTTTTGAAAACAGGTTTGCAACTGCTAAATTATACTGAATCTAGAATATTAAAAAGAGTAAAGAAATATCAGCACAGGTAGAAGTGAATTAGCCTGTAAGATCAGGGCCAATTGTAGCAAGTTTTAAATGTAAGTGAGTAAAAGATCGTCCACAGAGAATTTATCTAAAATGCAAGATAAACCTCCAGATCTGGCCTCTTATCCTATCTAGAAAGCACATAAGATGGGAGGTTGAATTTGTCACATTAACTAAATGATAAAAGTAAAAGTTAAACTAAATGATCCAGATCCGAGTGGGGGGAACGTTTGAGGTAAACTTATAAAAAAATGGAGAAGTAATATCTAACTTTGATTTGGTCCTTAAAATCTAATGAGAATGGCTGCAGCTCAACTGAGAAATGATCCAATCTTCATCTGGCTACAAGCGCAGATGTAAGAGAAATAAATCTAATTTAAGAATTAGGTTTAAGCTTATGGCTATGGTCTGTCCACTTTAATGGCCACAAACCATCCAATAGTCTTGAATCCAAATCCTTAGTCTAGAACAAGAAACATCACTACAAATGTCATGAGAGACTAGGTTACAAACACTAACTCTCACAGGATTAGTGAATCAAGGGAAATTGCATGAAAAACAGTGAATCTAAAGGAGTCTAATGCAATAAGGATGTCAGAGAGAACCCTTAACATGAGTCCAATGGAGAATGCGGTTTCTGACAACCTTTTCAAATTCACCATTCTGATTCTGAGCACACTTAAGCTCTCAGATTTGTAGTCTTGAATACAACTCTCATTTGAATTACAGAAGTATCTCACAGCTCTCAATTGCAAGTAAAAGTGAGGCTATTACAGGGATTTCAGACAAACTATCTGATTTGAAAATGGGGGAATAGGAATGAAACTCAAAATCTGGATGCCCAAATTGGGCAAATGGTTCGTCTATTTATAGTTTTCCCTAAGTCCAGCTCAGATGTGTATCAACCAATCAGAAGTGCTCAGATCTGTATTGACCAATGGTAGTCGAGCACGAGGATCCATATCTATTCTGGCCAATCAGAATTCCTTGATCTGGTTCAGCCAATCAGGTGAAAAAGGCATCGATTCTGTTATGCATTTTGTTAGAGTTTCTAGAAGTTCCCGCCAAGTTATTTCATCTCTGGGTGCTCACGTGGGCTGGAATATGCCTTCGCTTCATGCTTAGAATCTTCTAGAATGTCCCTAGGTTTTTAGATGCATTGGGCCGCGTGAAACAGATTACTGAATTGCCCTTGCAAAAGATGGGAACCTCCAGAATACCTTTTCGCAAAGCTTAGGGGGCTTTCCGCAAGGTGTTGTAACTCCTAAAGCTCTTTTCGCAAGGTTCTGGTTCTGTTCGAATTGAGTTTTCTTCTTTTCGAAAAGGTAAATCATCTCTTCGAAGAGTTCAGATGCTCTTGAGCTAAGCTGAGTTTTGTTCTTTTCGCGAGTTTTAGGTTCTTTGCGAGCGATTCGAGTTCTTTCTTGAAAAAGTACTACAGTAGTACATTTTTACATTGAATTGCTCCATACTTCTTTTCTGGGTTGAGACCAGGTTTTTGCCTCTTCAATTCAGACCTTTCAACAGCTAGTGAGGTTGTTTCTTCTCTTTCTTCCTTTGGATTGACATGGATTGTCATCTTTTTGGCACTTTTGAGCTACTTTCAAGGTTAAGCCTGCCTTTATTGTTAGCTGTAAAACAAACACTTAAAACACTTATTTAGTTCTCTCAAGGGTCTATCAAGGCCCAGATTAAGGGGTGAAAAATGGTATTTTCCAGTTCTCAACAGGTGGCAGCTGCTGGTGCCTCAGACCCCTGCTTCTTTTTCTTCTTTCCCATCAGGACATACTAATAGTCCACAGTCTTTTTCCAAATTCCACTAGGGGTAAGGTCTCAGTTGGTTCCCCCATCTTAAACTGGTAGTTCCCTTGTTTTGTAGTGATTAACTGTGATGAGGAAGTCCACAGGCTTACATTTCTTTTGCATGGCTTTAGCTGCCAAGGCCTCCTTCTCAAAAAATGCCTTGTCAAAAGCAGTTTCTAACTCTAACCCTATGGCAGACATGAACTCATTTGGAGTTGTCAGGGGATCAATTTCTGGGACAACCTCCTCAGCCTTCTTCTACTTCTTTGACTTTTTAGGGTTCTGGGTGACTGACCTAGCCCTCTTCTTTGGTGCAACCCTCTTTCTAAGTTTTTCCACTAAGGGCTCTGGTGCATTGGGGGCTTCCATAGTGGAGGATTCAACAATCCTCACAGATTTTCTGGTGGAAGTGGGAATGTTTGATTGTGGAGGGTTTAGTAGGGCTTGTAGGTATCTAAAAATGGTGATTTGTCAGCCATTTGTCATGACCGAGTCTTCTTTCTTCTTCAATTTACTAACCCTTGGTGGCCTACAGCTCTAATGATGTTCATTCCCAAAAATAAACTTCTACCCCAGGAAAGAAAACGAATAAAGAAAACAACTGAGAAAATTTATTAACTTACCCCCAAACCTAGGGTTTCACCACATAACTCCATAGTGGATTAAACTGCACTTTGCCCGGTGTAAAATATTTGGCTTACGATACTGAGCAAAGTGTAAAGATCAAAGGATGGATGATGGGACAGACTGGTAGTGGGGGAAAAAATTTGAATCGTTGACACGGGAATGTGCTTGAGAGGTTTTGTAGAAGATTGAACTTGGAGAGGGTTTTAAAACCCTAAACTTGAGCTTCACATGGATCTCGAGAGGATGAATTACGCCAAAATGATCCATGTGAGCAGCAATCGGCCCGAAATGAACCTTGTGAGCATTTAAGTGCAGGAAAAGTAACAGCTCGCGTAGTTGAAATTGAACTATGTGATAGGCTGATTTTGTGAATTCAGGGCCTCGCGAGGATCTTGCTAGGCTCTAATTCTGGCTATTTTTGCTCGCCAGGTTCTCGAGTAGTTGGTTTGTACACTTAAGCTGTCAGGCTCAGTGTTATGTTGCATCAGCCACACTTTCACAGCCCTCCTTTAGACACATGCTCATTTCTTGGTTCATGACTCATGCACACAATTTCATGATCTACGAACATAGATTATACACAATACAACTTACATCAGCAGATCATTTTAAAGCACAACAGACTAGGCACATGCTCATTTCATAATACATGCACAAAGATATTCAAAACACAGATCACAACAGCCTATCATTCTTACTACAACAGACTCAGATTCATAAAAACATATTTGAATTCTCAATAACACTGACAAATCTACCTACAAAATTTTAAGAACACATAAAAAGCACAGTTATGGTACACAGTATACAAGGCTAGGGATCACTCATCAATGCGAGGTTCTTAAAGGTACATGGTTGCAGAGGACTCCACAAAATTATCCACACACTTCTTGAGTCTCTGCCCATTTACTTTTATAATCCTCCCCGAAGTGGGGTCCATAATCTCCACAGCCCCAAATGGGAATGCATGAAGTACAATGAAAGGTCCATCCCATCTGGATCTTAACTTTCCTGGAAAATATTTCAGCTTGGAGTTAAACAGCCATACCTTGGCACCATCCTCAAAGTCTTTCCTCAAAAGGCTCTTGTCAAAGAAGGCCTTGGCTTTCTCCTTGTAGATCCTTGAGTTGCATAAGCATCCAACCTTAATTCCTCCAGTTTAGACAGCTGCAATTTCCTATTTGCACCAACAGATGTTAGATCCTTGTTAATGCTTTTAATGGCCCAAAAGGCCTTGTGTTCCAACTCTACTGGAAGATGGCATGCTTTGCCATAAACTAATCTGAATGGGGACATTCCAATTGAGGTCTTATAGGCTGTCCTATAGGCCCACAATGCATCATTCAACTTCACTGCCCAATCCTTCCTATCAGTCCTCACTGTCTTCTTCAGGATGTGCTTAATTTCCCTATTGGAAATCTCCACTTGCCCATTGGTCTGTGGGTGATATGGAGTAGCAATCCTATGAGTAACATCATACTTCTTGAGCAAGCTCTCGAAGTGTCTGTTACAGAAATGGTTGCTCCCCATCACTGATAATGGCTCTAGGGGTGCCAAATCTGGAGAAGATATCTTCCTTCAAAAATTTAAGGACAACTTTATGATCATTTGTCCTTGTGGCAGCAGCTTCCACCCATTTGGAAACATAATTTACAGCGACAAGGATGAAGTTATAACCCATGAAAGGAGGAAAATGACCCATGAAATCAATCCTCCAAATGTCAAACAGCTCCACGACAAGGATGAGTTACAAGGGTATTGAATTTCTTTTTAAAATGCCACCCATCCTTTGGCATCTTAAAGAGGCTTGGCAATGTGCATGGGAATCCTTGAACAAGGAAGGCTAATAAAAACCACACTGCCGCACCTTTGTTGCTGTCTTTTTCCCACTAAAGTGACCTCCACAGGCATTTTCATGGCACATGCTAAGAATATTATGGGTGTCACTTTCAGGGACACATCTGCTAATGACCTGGTCTGCACAATACTTAAATAGGCAAGGATCCTCCCAAAAAAAATATTTGACTTGTGAAAAGAATAAGTCTTTGTCCATCTTGGACCAGTGGGAAGGAATCCTACATACAGCAAGATAGTTGACTATGTTGGCGAACCAGGGAACAACAGACTGGATGGTAAATAATTGCTCATTAGGGAATGAATCTCTAATAGGTGTAGCAGCACACTCTTCAACTAAATTCCAGGACAAGTGATCAACCACCACATTCTCTACTCCTTTCTTATCTTTGATTTCAAGATCAAACTCCTGCAGCAGGAGGATCCATCTAATCAACCTTGTCTTTGCATCTTTCTTAGCCAATAGGTACTTGAGGGCAGAGTGGTCTGTGAAGACAATAATTTTAGACCCTAATAGGTAAGATCTAAATATGTGCACAACAGAAACAAGTGCCAGAATCTCCTTTTTAGTTGTGGTATAATTCAGCTGAGCTTCTGCCAATATTTTTCTTGCATAATAAACCACACAGGGCAATTTATCCTTCTCTGTCCTAGCACAGCTCCCACAACTAGGTTTGATGCATCACACATTAATTTAAAAGGGAGAGTATAGTCAGTGGCTTGGATCCCAGGGGTTGAGGTTAAGCATTTCTTCAACACTTCAAATGCTTTCAGACACTCAGCATAAAAAATAAATGGCACATCTTGGCACAACAAGTGGCACAAGGGTTTAGAAATTTTACTGAAGTCCTTGATGAACCTTCTATAAAATCCTGTATGTCCCAAGAAAGACTTGACTTGTTTGACTATTTTTGGTGGTGGTTAGTGTGAGATTAAGTCAACCTCTGCTCTATCAACCTCAATGCCTCTATGGGAAACCACATGGCCCAAGATAATGCCTTGTGTGACCATGAAATGACTTTTCTCTTAGCTCAAGACCAAGTTGGTCTCTTCACATCTTTGAAGAACCAGGTTGAGGTGATGTAAGTATTGACTGAAATTTTTCCCAAAAACTAAGAAATCATCCATAAAAATCTCTAAAAACTTGTTAATCATGTCTGAAAAAATTACATACATGCATTTTTGGAATATGATAGGAGCATTACACAATCCAAATGGCATTCTTCTATAGACAAAAGTGTCAAATGGATATGTGAATATAGTCTTTTCCTGGTCTTGAGGAAACACGGGTATCTGGTAGTAACCAGAGTATCCATCAAGAAAGTAGTAGTATGCTTTTCCTACCAACTTGTTCAAAATTTGATCATTGAAAGGCAATGGGAAGTGGTCCTTTCTGGTTTTAGAGTTTAACTTCCTATAATCAATACACACCCTCAAACCAGTGGCCTCCCTGGTTTGCATCAACTCCTAAGAATCAGATTGTGTAACTGTGATACCGAACTTTTTGGAGACCACCTGGATAGGTGATACCCACTCAGAGTCTAAAATGGGGTATATGACCCTAGCATCCAACAGTTTCACTATCACTTTTAGGACCACCTCTTGCATATGAGGATTCAATTTCCTCTGCATTTCCCTTGAGGGCTTAGAACCCTCTTCCAAATATATCTTGTGCATGCACACTGATGGGTTAATGCCTCCTAAATCTGTAATAGTCCAGCCAATTGCTCTTTTGTGCTTCCTAAGGACACATAACAATTCCTCGTCCTGCTCACAAGTAAGAGAGGAAGAGATAATTCCAGGATGTTTTTTTATCATGCCCTAGGAAGGCATATTTTAATATATCTGGCAACTGTTTAAGCTCCATATCAGGTGGACATTGAATTGAAGGCAACAAAGGTGCCTTAGAGGGCTAAGGTACGGGCAGTAATTTGGGTTTCCATATTGAGTGCTGCACTAGACCCACTAAAGACTCCACTGTATTTTTGTCTTTAGTCATGAAAATTTAGGTCTCCTCCTCTGCATCTCAGTCCACACATTTTCAAATTCCACAATAATTTTATCCCAATCTAGCAGATTGGATAAATTTTCCTTTATCAAGTTCTCTAGTACATCCACTACAAAGTTGTCCTCATTGTCCAGTTGAAGCTACTTGGCAGCATTGTACACATTTAATTTCACCTTCATATTTCCAAATGTAACCTCCATCACCCCAGACTTGCATTGAATGCAGGCATTGGCAGTGGCCAGAAATAGCCTGCCCAAGATAACAGGGATCGAGGTGCTACTCTTTGAAGGTTCCATGTCCAAGACCAAAAAATTACAAGGTAGAAGAATTTATCCACCCCCACCAGTACATCCTCAACCACTCCCATAGGCCTTCTCTTAAACCTGTCAGCCAGCTAGAGCACAACAGATGTAGGTTTCAGTACCCCTAAACCTAGCTGCTCATACACTGAATATAACTGCAGGTTAACACTGGCTCCTAATTCTAAGAGAGCTTTGCCTATGGTATGTTCTCCAATAATACAAGGTAATTTTATTGGTGTAGCTAATGGCAGTACATATTTAACATGTTCTACTATAAAAACCTTTCTGGACAAATGGATCCTTGCCTTCCTCTTTTGTGTGCAAAGGTCCTTAAGGAACTTGGCATACGCAGGGACCTATTTGATTGTATCAAGCAGAGGTAAATTGATCTTAACATGAAGGTCTCCATCATATCCTCCATTTTGGCATTTCCCTTATCAAAAGGAGAAGGCTCATTCATAGCATGAGGAAATGATAGTTGTAGTACTGCTGGTACCTCAGCTGCATGCCTAGCCATCTCATCACAAATTTTTTTCTTTTTATGTTTCTCAATTTTTTGGTTTTGTTAAGGCTCAACAACATCCCCATTATTTTGTTCCTACTGGTCATCAACAAGTAATGTGTTCTTCTCAACTGCACACTCTCTTTTCTCTTTTTCCTCCATTCCCACTGTCTTGTTTATCACCCTTCCACTCCTTAGGGTTGTGATTGCCTTAGCCTCCTTATGGGTTGAGGAGCCTTCTCTAATCATAAATTGACCTTTAGGATTGGTCATGGTCTAGATCAACAGCCTGCCCTCCTCCCTCTTGGCCAAAGCATTGGAGATTTGGCCAAGTTGGTCCTTAATTTTCTTTATACTCTGACTGTGAGAGTTCACAATCTGAGATAAGGAATTCAAGTTTTGCAATGATGACAAAACTTGTTCCTCAAAAGATTAGACTTTAGGCTGTGGTGGTGGCAATGTCAGTTGGTTTGGCCATGGGGCTGACTGCTGGTAGGGTTGTCTTGGTACAAAACCCTGATTATACTATTATTGTGGTCTATAAGGTAATGCATGATGTTGCTGCTACTGGGGTTGCTGAAAGTTGTCTTGCCTCCATCTCAAATTTGGGTGGTTTCTCCATTGATACCCAGTAGGCTGCTAAACATATGACTGGGTAGCATTTGCATGTTCCATGACCAATTCAGGGTACTGGCTGGCTGATGGATAGTCCACAAGGGTGTGTGTGGGTGATTGGCATATCAGACATGCCTCTAGAAGTGGATTCTTTTACCATTTTTGTACACATTGACCTCATACATCCTCCCTCTAGAAGTGGATTCTTTCCAAGTCATTGTACACATTGACCTCATACATCCTCCCTCTAGAAGTGGATTCTTTTACCATTTTTGTAGGAGTCTCAATGTAATTCCTTGATAGTCTCTTGCTGCATGGAATTTTCAATAATAACATCAAAAAGTTCCCAAGCTTCTTCAGCAATTTTGCTGAGATAAGTACCTCCACATGAAGCATCCACCATATCCCTACTCTTGGGATCAATCCCTTAGTAGAAGCTCTAGATAAGATGCTACTTAGGGATTTGGTGGTGGGGGCACTACCTCAGCAGCTCTTTAAACCTTTCCCATGCTTCATGGAAATTTTCGTTTGAGAATTGAGCAAAGGAAATTATACTCTTTCTCAACTGACTGGTTCTGGACATGGGGAAAAATTTAGCCAAAAACTAGCATTGGGGGTCATTCCAAGATGTAATGTTGTTTGGTGAGAGCATGTTCAGCTAATTCCTGACTTTGTCCTTTAGTGGAAAATGAAAAAGCCTCATTTTTGTGGCTTCATCTCCCAACCCAGCAATGATAAATGTGGTGCATAAGGCAAAAACTCATCAATGTGCTTAAAGGGGTCTTCTTTACCCAACCCATAGAAAGATGACAGCATTTGGATGGTTTGAGCTTTAATTTCATAATTCTCTTTAGCTGCAAGGAATTGAATGTAAAAGGGGGATGAATATGCCCCTGGTACATAGTAGTCCCTCAGAGGTATTGGTTGCTCTCCCATCACTGCTATCTCAATGTTAATAGTAGGGTTTTGTGTGGTCTGCCTAAGTCTAAGGACCCTTTCAATCTCAGTATTTAGTGGCTCTAGGTCAGGGTTAAGGGACCTTCTACTAAGCATGCACACATGTTATGCACTAAAAAGTACCACTTTCACCTCTTAATCTAGCCTTTGATGGACCTTGAAGCCCACTAATAATCATTTGTTAAGTATGTTTTGCAGTTAGTAATAAAATGTGTAGCTTAATATAAAATCCTTGCTTTTAGCCCAAGGAAGATAGAGAATAAAAGCAAAGATGACAGCTAAGCCAAAGCCTAATGGAACACCTTGGTAGTGCTCACCATGGTGACTCACTGTTGCTAATCATCATTGACCTAAAGTCTAGCAGATGATTAAAGTCAGCTGAGAAGGAAGGATGCAGCAACAGCAGTAAGTGTAGTGCAACAGAGTGTCAAGAAATAGACCTCACAGAGTTGAGGAGCCTCCTCGCGAAGCTAAAGATGCAGTGCAAGAAGCTCTCATGTAGATAGGCCACGTAGTCAAGAGGAGAGCTGTAAACACATCGCGAAGATCTCGCGGTGTAAAACCTTCAGAATTCATGGTCGCAAAGCTCTCGCAGAGATCAAGCCTCAAAGCAGCCGTGCAAGGAACACAGCGAGCCCATATGCATAGAGAATAAAAAGTCATCTCACGGAGTTCTTGCGTGGCCTTGGAAGAGAGAGATGCCCAGAATTCCCCTCGTGCAGGTCTCGCACACTCTGGAGCCTTACAAGTTACTATGCGAGCTCAGGAGCCCACTTGCATGAGTACTTAGCGAGAGAGAGCTCCTGAAGCTCTACTGCGCAAAACACCCTGGCTCTCCAGATCATCTCTACGACAGCACTGCGACACAAAGCAACTACGTGATTCACTGAAGGTTTACTGCACGAATGGGCACTTCCCATCAGCCAAAGGTAACTCCGCGAAAGCAAAGAAACTACACGAGTAAACTAAAATAGCTACCAGCCTCGCGAAGCGCGGGCTCTCCACTTCTCAATTTTAACTCAAGGACCTTTTGGGAATTTCCCAAGGCTAGGGCAAACTTCCTGAGGTGCAGATTTCAAAGTGTACAACTTGAGGCATTCAAGGGTTGTAATAGTGCCACGTCTGTTGAAAAAATTAGGGTTAGTCTCTTTAGAGCCAAGGCCGTTTTGACAAAGTACATAAGTTGTACTTAGAGTTTATTATTTTCATCTTTCCTTCATCCTCTGCCGGCTGAGAGCTCTATCAGGATAGGGTTAGGGTTTGATCACCTCTTTTTCCTATTTTTCTTCTCTCTTAGCCCAACACTTGCTGGCTAATCCCCCTGTAAGCAATTAGATTTAGTTTTGTTTCAGTCTTTTAATAGATTTTGTATATAATGGGATCATGGATGAGCAGTTGTGTATAGGCTGCAACCAGGAGACAGTTCATTATAAGTTTTGGTTATCAATGAACTGTTGTTTTAATGCTTAATCAAATCTATAGATCTTATGGTTTCTTTAGATGTCTATAGGATCCTTGTATTTGGGACTAGCCCATTCAGTTTCTAGTAGATCTATTATTCACCATTTGATTTCCCTTGATTTGATAAACACATGGAAAGAAATGATGGATCTGTAGTGAGATCTCGGGAGCTCAGAGGCCTGCGGACCACGGTGGTTGTAGCAGTTTACATGCTCTTTCTCAGACCTCTGTGGGATGGACAGACCAATGGGATACCCTGTGACCATTCAAGTGGACAGAGTATAGCCCTAAGGTTGTGTCCATTCACATATTTGAGAAGGATTCTTCTCCTCTGCACATGAGCGTCTAGAGCCTTGTGAGGAGGTTTGTACAGTAACTGGCTCCCCTCTGTCTTACCAAATTGACATCAGATGTTAGACCTGGTCTCTTTCTAGTAATTGTAGTTTGAGGCTAAGTCATTACAGGACTTTATAGCAATGACCAGCAGAATCTAAAGCCTTATTCAACCTATTGCATGGTTCTTTTTATGAGCACTAGTGAGCAGTTAGCCTTAGCAAAGCACTTAGGATCTTATGGGTTGGAATACCTATGGATGTCAGCCAGGTCTATCTGTAGATCTAGGGAGCTTGTAGCACTGACAATACATAGTGCTGTAATAGTATTCATGGCTAGAGCTGGTCCAGTGGCTGTGGAAATGATCAATCCACTCTTCTAGATTTGGCTAGCAAATTTCTAATTTAACTAATGGGATTTGACAGACTCTATAGGATACCCTGTGACCATTATAGTGGACAGAGTATAGCCCTAAGGGCGCCCGAAATGGCATGGGTTAAACTGGGAGCTTATACCTTGTTGAGGCTATTAATAGAGTCTCAGCAAGGAGCACTGTAGAGACAGACAAAATCTGAGTTACATTATTGTATCATTAACTCTAGCTCAGCCCGCTTACTTCTCATAATTTTTATATTTTATTTTGGCACACACTACCACCATCTTCTTCTTAACCCTTTCTTTAGGATAGGGCTATATTTTATTTCTCTATTTTTATGATTAATTTAGTGTAGTCCTGACACCCAACTCCCTTTCTTTAGGATTGTTAGATCTGTAGCCAGATCTGGAGGCCTACTATTATAGCCCATTTTGGGTTCTAGATCAATTTCTCTGTGGGAAAAACTCTTACTTATCAAAACTTGCTATAATGGACCCTGTATCTTGTAGGACTGTGTTTATTTCAGACTTGTTGTGCTAACCCATCTCCAATTCCCCACTCTTGATTTATTCTCTCAACTGTTCTTAATAAAATAGCAGCACGAATCTCGAAGTAAATGACCAACAAGTTTTTGGCGCCGTTGTCGGGGACATTGATCTATTTAGTAGACCTGAGTTGTACTATAACTTAGACTAACAAATTCTTTATAGTTGTGTTTAATCTAGAATTAAAGTACTATTAATTCTTTATGAAATTTTGCAAAAATGGACAGCAGAAGAAGGGAAAAGCTAGAGTTGCAAGTGGAGTGTAGCTAGCTCTATTTACACTTTCTTTCCCCTAAATATCATGCCATTTATGTTGAATCCCTTGTTATTTTGTTTAGTGTAAATCTGTGTAGTTATTACTTTTTTTTGTTTGAAATTCTTTCTGTGTGCTTGTAATCATTTTCATTACTGTTGGTGAGTGTATGCTCGGTAGAAGGTCCTTAAACCCTGACTTGGAACCCCCAAATCTGGAGGTAGAAAGGGTCCTTAGACCTAGACACACCGCCTAGGGCCCTACTATTGAGACTGAACCAGCTACTATGGCTGAGAGGCAGAGGACATTGAAAGAATACAATGCACCTGGGGAGTACACCTCTCCCTTCTGCATTCAGTTTCCCTCTGTTGAGGGGAACTATGAAATTAAATCCTTCACCATCAATATGCTGCCTTCATTTCATGGGCTGAGTAAAGAAGATCCCTACAAGCATATTGAAGAGTTTTTAGCACTTTGCACTACCTTCAACATTGCTGGCTTGGGGCCTGAGGCCACTAAATTGCGGCTTTTTCCTTTTTCATTAAAGGACAAAGCCATCACATGGCTATCAAAGCTCCCAGTCAACAGCATATAGTCATGGAGTGACCTTCAAACCAAATTTCTGGCAAAGTTTTTCCCTATGAACAAAGCAAGCCAAATGAGGACAAAAATTCTATCATTCACTCAGTCCTTAACTGAGAATTTTAATAAAGCTTGGGAAAGATTCACGAAAATATTAAAACAATGCCCCCACCACCAAATCCCAATGTGGCAGCTTGTTCAAGTGTTTTATCAAAGAATTAATACCAAGAGCAGGGATATGGTGGATGCTTCCTGTGGTGGTAGCTACCTCCACAAGACAGCTGAGGAAGGTTGGGAACTGTTTGATATAATAGGAGAAAATTCTATGCAGCAGGAGTCTCTGTCATGTAATGACAGTCTGATTCTAGCTAAGATGGTGAAAGAGTCCACCCCTAGAGGTGGAATATATGAAGTGAAGGTGCAAGGTGATCTGGAGAGGAAGGTGGACAACCTGAGCTTGAAGTTCGACAAATTGATGAATGTGATGCAGCCTCGGATGGTTACATAGGTGGAGGAGGCATGTCTGATATGCCAATCCCCCACACATTCTATTCATGATTGTCCATCTGCCAACCAATTTTTGGATTTTGTTATGAAGCATGCCAATGCTGCTCAAAATTTTGGGCAACAGCCTGCTGGGTATTCTTGGAGGAACCACCCAAATTTGAGGTGGAGATAAGACTCATATCCTCAACCCTAGCAGCAGCAGATAGTAGCTTCCTACAGACCCCAACACCAAGTTAATCAAGGTTACCTACCAAGGCAAAATTTCCTGTTACCTGCCCCACAGTCTAACCAGTTGGCTCTGCCCCCTCAACAGCCCAGGTCCTCTTCATTTGAAGAGCAGATGCTGGCTTCAATACAGAATTTGGGAAACTTGGTGCAGACTATCAATTCTCATGGACAGAGCATAAAAAAGATTCAGGGCCAGCTAGGTCAGATCTGTAATGCTCTTAACAGGAGGGAGGAAGGAAATTTGCCCAATCAGCCCCTAGCCAATTCAAAATGGCAGCTCTTGCTTAGAGAAACACCCTTTACCCATGAGTATGATGATGCCATAACTACCCTTAGGAGTGGCAGGGTGGTTGACAATTTAGTGGGTAGTGAACGGGAGGAGGTCACAGAAAATAAAAATGAAAATGAAAGGATTGTTAGTGTTAAGGAGCCGAGGCTTGTGTTCCCTGCTGTGGATGAGCTAGGGCAAAATAATAGGGCTGATGTTGAGCCCCAACATAAAGAAATAAATGAAGATAAATAAAAAAGAAAAAAATATGACCATGATGGCAGTAGGCTTGCAGCAGTGGCACCAGCAGTGCCACAGCTGCCATTTCCTCAAGCTCTTGCTGGCCCAACCCCTCTTACTAAAAGGAATGCTCAGATGGAGGAAATGCTAGAGACTTTCAAGCAGGATCGAATCAACTTGCCCCTGCTTGATGCCATTAAGCAAGTCCCTGCGTATGCTAAATTTTTAAAGGACCTCTGCACTCAAAAGTGGAAAGCTAGGGAGCATGTTGAGTTAGTTCTGTCCATCGCCATACCTGAAAAATTACAAGACCTAGGGGTACGTATTATCCCCTGCATAATCGAAAACCACACCATTGGAAAAGCCCTCTTAGATTTAGGAGCCAGTATAAACTTACTCTCTTATTTAGTATATGAGGAGCTAGGTTTGGAGGAGCTTAAACCTACATCAGTTGTGCTCTAACTGGCTGACAGGTCTGAGAGGAGACCTGTGGATGTGGTAGAGGATGTCTTAGTTGGGGTGGGCAAATTCTATTATCCAGCTGATTTTCTTATTTCAGACATGGACCCTTGCAAAAGCAAAACCCTAATTCCTGTTATCCTTGGCAGACCATTCTTGGCTACTGCAAATGCTTGTATACAATGCAGGTCAAGGGTAATGGAGGTTACCTTTGGGAACATGAAAGCCCATTTAAATGTGTACCATGCTACTACAGTGCCTCATATTGACATTGAGGACAGCTGTATAATAGATGTACTAGATGGCCTGGTAGAAGAAGAATTATCTAATCTGCTGGATTGGGATAATCTGATTGAAAGCATGGAAAGTGTTTAGAGTATGTTTAAGAAGGAGGCCCCAATTCCCATGACAGAAGACAACACCAACACTGAGTCTTCTATGAACCTAGTGCAGCACATATTGCTACCCCTTCCTCAAGCCACTAAGGCACCTCTGTTGCCTTCAATTGAATGTCCCCCTGAGCTGAAGCTGAAGTAGCTCCCAGCCACATTAAAATATACCTTCTTGGGGCAAGATAACAAGCTTCCCGTGATTATCTCCTCCTCTCTCACTTGTGAGCAGGAGGAAAAATTATTAAATGTCCTTATGAAGCACAAGAAAGAAATTGGGTGGACAATAGCTGACCTTGGAGGCATTGATGCCTCAGTTTGC
This sequence comes from Chloranthus sessilifolius, assembly GCA_021018995.1. NCBI lineage: Eukaryota > Viridiplantae > Streptophyta > Magnoliopsida > Chloranthales > Chloranthaceae > Chloranthus > Chloranthus sessilifolius. The sequence continues at coordinate 54,639,372 of CM037594.1, forward strand.
ATGCACAAGATTCACCTGGATGAGGGTGCAAAACCATCGAGAGAGATGCAGAGGAAATTAAATCCTCACATGCAGGAGGTGGTGCTTAAAGAAATAATGAAACTGTTGGATGCAGGTGTGATTTACCCCATTTCAGATTCTGAATGGGTGTCACCTATCCAGGTGGTACCTAAAAAGTTAGGCATCACAATGGTTGCTTCTGATTTTGGGGAGTTGATGCCAGCCAGAGAGACCATTTCTCTGGAGGGTGTGCATTGATTATCGGAAACTCAACTCCAAAATTAGAAAAGACCATTTCTCCCTCCCTTTTATTGACCAAATTCTAGATAAGTTGGCTGGGAAGACATATTACTATTTTCTTGATGGATACTTAGGGTATAACCAAATCCCAGTGGATCCTCAAGATCAGGAGAAGACTACTTTCACATGTCCCTTTGGCACCTTTGCTTACAGAAGGATGCCATTTGGATTGTGTAATGCCCCAGCCACTTTTTAGAGGTGCATGTATTCAATTTTTTCTGATATGATTGATAAATTCCTGTAAATCTTCATGGATGATTTCTCGGTGTTTGGGGATAGCTTTAGCCAGTGTCTAGTCCACCTTAAAAATGTTTTACAAAGATGTGACGAGACCCACTTGGTCCTAAGAAGGGAAAAGAGTCACTTCATGGTGACCCAAGGTATTGTACTAGGCCATGTGGTCTCCCACAAAGGAATTGAGGTGGACAAGGCTAAAGTAGACTTGATTTCACATTTGCTCGCACCCAGAACTGTCAAGCAAATTAGATCATTTCTTAGACATGTTGGATATTACAGGAGGTTTATCAAGGACTTCAGCAAGATTGCCAAACCATTGTGCCACCTGCTTTGTCAGGATGTGCTATTCATATTTTCTAACTGAATGCCTTAAGGCCTTTGAGGCTATAAAGAAGTGCCTCACCACTGCCCCTGTAATCCAAGCCCCAGATTAGTTGCTCCTCTTTGAGCTGATGTGTGATGCATCTGACTTAGCCATAGGTGATGTCTTAGGACAAAGGAAAGATAAGTCGCCTGTAGTGATCTATTATGCCAATAGAACACTAGCTGAAGCTCAGTTGAACTACACTACAATTGAGAAGGAGCTACTTGCAGTAGTGTTTGCTGTGGACAAATTAGACCCTACTTGTTGGGGTCTAAGATTGTAATTTTTACAGATCACTCTACCCTGAAATACCTATTGGCTATGAAGGATGCAAAGCTTAGGTTGATCAGATAGATTCTCCTCTTACAAGAGTTTAATCTTGAAATCAAAGACAAGAAGGGAGTTGAGAATGTGGTGGCTGACTACCTCTCTAGAATTATCTTGGAAGAATGTGCAGCAACACCTGTTAATGAGTTATTCCTCGATGAGCAGCTTTTTACTATGCAGTCTAGTGTGCCCTGATTTGCATACATTGTCAATTTTCTTGCTGCTAGTAGGATCCCTCCACACTAGTCTAAAGTGGACAAAGACCTATTCTTCTCTCAAGTTAGACAATTTTTGTGGGAGGATCCATACCTTTACAAGCATTGTGCATACCAGGTCATTAGGAGATGTGTGCCTGAAAATGACTTCCACGACATTCTTTCAATGTGCCATGAGCAAGCCTGTGGAGGTCATTTTAGTGGCAAAAATACTGCAGCAAAAGTGTTCCAATGTGGTTTGTATTGGCCTTCTTTGTTCAGAAATGCAAACTTGCATTGCAAGGCCTGTGAGAGATGTCAAAGGATGGGAGGCATTTCGTAGAGAGACTCCATGCCATTATAGTCCATCCTAGTTCTAGAACTTTTTTACATCTGGGGCATTGATTTTATGGGCCCCTTTCCTTCATCTATGGGATTGAATTTTATACTTGTGACAATGGACTATGTGTCCAAGTGGGTAAAAGCCATTGCCACTAAGACCAATGACCACACAGTTGTCCTTAAATTCTTAAAGGACAATATCTTCTCTCGATTTGGTATCCCCAAAGCAATTATCAGTGATGGGGGGAGCCACTTCTATAACAAACCTTTTGAGAATCTGCTCAAAAAGTATTATGTTACTCACAGAATTGCAACTCCCTACCACCCATAGACCAGTGGGCAAGTTAAAATTTCTAATAGGGAAATCAAGCACATTCTGGAGAAAACTGTGAGGACTGATAGGAAGGATTGGGCACCAAACCTGAATGATGCTTTGTGGGCTTATAGGACTGCCAATAAGACTCCTATTAGCATGTCCCCATTTAGGCCGGTGTATGGCAAGGCCTGCCACCTACCTGTGGAGTTAGAGCATAGAGCCTATTGGGCTATCAAAGCAATGAATGTAGATCTCACTTCTGCTGGTTCTCACTGGAAGTTGCAAATGGTAGAACTTGATGAAATGAGGCTAGAAGCCTATGCAAATGCCAGAATGTACAAGGAGAGATCAAAAGCATTCTTTGACAGGAAGTTGTTAAGGAAGGACTTCATTGCTGGCACCAACGTTTGGCTTTTTAACTCCAGACTTAAATTCTTTCCAGGGAAGCTGAAATCCAGATGGGATGGACCTTATACTGTCATTAAAGCGTCCCCATCTGGTGCTGTGGAGATATTGGACCCAAGGTTAGGGCAGATCATGAAAGTAAATGGTCAAAGGCTCAATATTTATGTTGAACAACCAGTGGAGCTTCCCCAAACCATTTACCTACATGAACCTCCCATTGCCCAGTGATCCACAGCTTTGTATTATATGTGCCACATCTATTTTTTTTTAAAGTTGCTGTATATTTTCGCTTGTTTAGGAACCTGTCATTTACTATTTTTCATTAGAGAAATTTGTTTGTTTTCATTTGCTTCGTTCATTCCTGTCATTAACATGGGAGATGTATGATTGTTACTGCTGTGTGAGTGAAGTACTAGCACTGCAATTGTTTAGAATCTGTTTTCATCAAAGTCCTTTATCATTTGGAATTTTTACTATGCCTGTGCTAGTATTAGGGAGGTTATTATTATTTGGAAAAGGAATACATGTGAAGGATTGATGCTGCCGGCCACTGAATGGGTGCAAGACATTGTGCAAGCACAGGCCTGAGCACAAATGGTGTAAAGAGATTGACTGTTGGTTTCTCGTGGGATTGAATGGCCTAATTTTCATGGTCGCGAACCATTTACCACTTTCTCGTGGAGTCATAGGGGCAGGAATTGTAGATATTCATAACATTCTATTGCGCGAGATTTCTGCAACTCCGAAAGAATGTTCTTCACGGAGATCCCCAACTAAGCTACGCGAGAAATGAAAAACGACTTTGCGTGCTCAATCCCAATGTCTACTCTGCGAAGTAACTTCGTGAGGCACACAATGTTCTTAATTTTGTACTCGCGAAACTCTTTGGTTCTGTGTAATTATCCTTCTCGTGGAGGTACATCTATACTGCGCAAGAATTCTACTCCGCGAGCACTTAGGAAAACTCCGTGAAACACGGGCTTGCCTTAATTCCCTATGCCAAAATTAGGCCACCATTTATTGTGAGCTCTCTTTCCCCATAATAGGTTGTGCGATTTATCATTCCCAAAACAATCACAATTTATTGCCACGCTCGAAAAGAGACGAAAGTTAATGTGCCCATCCGTATTCCATCGTCCAAGTACTTTAAATACAGGGACAGTTCGTTTTCATCACACCCATTCCCCTCTAACCTTAGTAGTCCCTCCTCACTCACAACCATGGAGGATGACAAATCCACCAAGTTCCTAAACAAATTCTATCCAATGTGGTTGGACCCCCCACCACCTAAGGAGCCGGACCCACTTTAATTTCTTTGGGATGAGTACGAAGAGGTCCAGAGGATCCTGGCCAAGGAGGAGAAGAAAAAGGAGAAGGGAAAGAAGAAGAAGCAAAAAACCGAACCACCTGCCTCTCCCCCACCATCTTCTTCAAACCCCCTACCACCTGTTCAACACCCGGGTCCATGATCCTCGTCTCCCTCCTCCTCCTGGCCTACAGTTCCTCTTCCACAGCAGGTTGAGGATATCTCTGAGCCAGGAGGAAGAACCATTTTGTTTGACAGGATGTTTTGGTTAGATTGTTCTTAGGTTTATAATTTTCTATCTTTTGTAATCTATTTGCTTTTGTATCCTTAAATCTCTTTTCTCGACAATCTGTCACTATTTTGCTTATACGTGTGCGTAATTCCTTGTTTGTTTTTGTGTGTTCTTTTTTTCTTATGTAGTTTCTGTTTTGTTAATTTCTAGGCTTTATATCTACTACAAATATCACCCTTGAATCAGTGAGGACACTGCTCCTCATAGGTTTGGGAGTGTGGCAGGTTCTGTCAATGAAATAGTTAACCTAAGTATAGCAGATTCAAGTGACTAAGACAAAAACAGCACCATGTTCACCTAAGGATCATTAGAAAAATAAGAAATTTAAAATTTTACAGACTTTTAGGCATTACAAGCTTTTAAATTTTAACTTTTCTATGATGTGAACCCAAGTAAACTCACTTGTATCAGTACTGAGTGAATCATTAAAAAGAGAAAAAGGTAAGGACATACTTAAAAATTCAATGAAAGACCATAACCAATGAGGAAGTTCTTTATATCTGCTCACCATGGAGGCTCATCATCTAACTTTGTGAATCTCTCAATCTGGAGGCAGAAACCATGATCATTTCTCTATCCGATCATGATCTACTTCATTTCGACGCCATAGGGAATTTCGACCATTGATGCCAATGTTGCTAGTGCATCACTAAATCGATTTCTTGCTCATGGGATAAGAGAAAGTAACGTAGTCGAAGAATGCTATTAGATCTTTGAGTTGTTCATGGTATAGGATTAACTTCTCATCCTTTGTCTTCCAATCTCCGTTAGTTTAGCATATGATCAGCTGCAAGTCGCCAAATACCTTGAGATGAGTTACATCCAGGTCTAGAGCTGCTTGTAAGCCAGCTACGCAGGCTTCATATTCGGCCATGTTGTTAGTGCAGGGAAACTTAAGCTTGATGGGGACTGGAATGTGAGACCCTTTCAGTTAAATTAGAAAAATGTTGACTCCTTGACCTTTAGAGTTTGATGCCCTATGAAAGTGGATCACCTAGGACTCTTCTGCCTCTTCTTTGTCATCCCCTATCAAGAACAAGATGTCCTCATCAAGAAAATCGATTCTTAGAGGCTCATAATCAGGCAAGGGATTCTCAGCGAGATGATCAGTGAGTGCTTGTCCCTTGAATGACTTTTGAGTGACATACGTGATGTCAAACACTGATATGAGAAGCTGCCAGCACACGGTCTATCCAGTGAGAGCCGACTTCTTGAAAAAGTATTTCAGTGGTCCATTTGTGCTAAAAGAAGCACTGCCTGAGACAAGTATTGACAGAGCCTCTGTGTAGCCAAAATGAAAGCTAGGCATGCTTTCCCTATATGAGAATAGCGAGTCTCATAATCTGTGAACTTCTTGCTCAGATAATAAATTGTCTGGTCTCTTCTCCCAGTTTTATCATGTTGTCCCAAAGCACACCCCATCGAGAATTCTATCGTGGAGAGGAACATTAGGAGTGGCCTGCCCAGGGACTGGTGGTACCAAAACTGGATGGTTGAGAAGATAACACTTGATTTTATCAAATGTGGCTTGGCAATCATCGTTCCATTCAACGAGTAAGTTTTTTCCTTAGCAACTTGAAATCGGAGTGCATATAGGAGTTAACTGTGCAATGAACCGACTGATCTACTGTATTCTGCCTAAGAAGCCTCTGACTTCCCTCTCGATAGATGGCAGAGGAATTTCGACGATGACTTTTACTTTTATTGGATCGACCTCGATACCCCTTCTGCTGACGATGAAACCAAGTAACTTTCCTGACATGACACCAAATCTGATTTTCAGTGGGTTTAGATGCAGCCTATACTTTTTCAACCATTCAAATAGCTTTTGGATGTTCACCAGATGATCACCTCTCTCCTGTGAGTTGGCATTCATGTCATCAATGTACACCTCGATTTCTTGGTGCATCATATCGTGGAATAGTGCTATCATTGCTCTCTAATGCGTTGCCCCAATGTTTCCCCATGTGGTGATGAACAGTCATTTCTCGATCTGCCTCTACCATTTTGATCTAATTGTACCCTGAAAATCCATCCATGAATGAGAAGATTCGATTATTCCCCTTTGTGATAACCCCGGATTTCCTTACCCAAAATCTGGGCTGTCGGATCGTAGGACACAATCAAATCATAACAGCTCAATTCTCCCAAGTTAAAAGATTGGAAGAACCAAGTGATTAGCATAATGGTAAGCGCACATACAAGAAAAATCAAAGTACGCAAGTAGATGGCAGAGCGGGAAACAAGCAATCTAAACAAGAAACTAACTATTCACGCGATACTCCAAAACTTAACTATTTACATGCACATCGCAAATTAACCATTCACATATCCTAAAAACCACACATAAATATCCATTGGTGAAGGTCGTCCTTCAACTAAATAGTGGAGCCACAAATATCCACATCCTATTTCTTAACAAATATCTTTATCTTATAAAAAATTTCCAAAAAGAACTAATCACACTCAAGCAAGACCCAACTACGGATAATACTCCTCAGACAAGTTCTCGTCGCTCGGAGTATAATTAGGATATTCTTCCTGCTCTGGATCTCTCACGGGGTCAGCTCTTACAGCTGAGACATATAGTCAAGGAATGAGCTTCATCCAAGCTCAGTAGGGATATAAGAATGCAAAATGATATAAAATCATTCCAGCTCATGGCATAGATGCATATATAAAACAAGTTTGTCAATTTTGTATGATATCAAAAGCAGCTGTGTATAAACAAGTACTTGAAAACATGCGCTCATAAACATGCAATATAATGATGCAAGTAACATACGAATTCAAGACAATAATCGAAGCAAGAGACTAGAAGTGAATTTCATATCGAGCTTGAGCTAACAAGTTTATACAAGACAAGCATATGGGATCATGAAATCGAGCATAGCATATCACATAACAAAATCAAATCACATAATATTAGTGTGAGTATCTCGTAGCGGGAATAGAGCAGTTCGTAGCGGAAACTGGGTAAAAACCCCGGGGACTCCACCCCTCCCTTGGAGATTCCACTCCACTCACATCTAATCACTAGCACGGGAAGAGACTTGTGGGAAATCAACCCATAGCGAGAGCTGAGCAGTCTGTAACAAACACAAGGTCAAAACCCCAGGGACTCCACCCCTCTCATGGAGGCTCCACTCCTCAATTGCACACAATCTCACACATAGCACATTCATGTGAATAGGAAGTAGACACGAATGAATTCTTATACATAACACGTTCACGCAAATACGAAATGAACACGAGTTATATCACAAATAGATATTGATTTCTCAGTTGAACTCAGGGATTCAATGCAAGCAAGATGTCAAATAAAACATGGAAGTTCATGTATGGAAATAGTCTTAAATCATATCCATAGTTTTTATTTATCAAGTACATGGCTGAAATATAAATCAAATGAGAGTAAATCAGTTACGGTATCCCATGATAAAGTCAAGTATATAATTTTGCAGAGATATTTCCCTACCTTAAGTGTCGAAAACTTGTGAGTCAAAGTGTACAAATCAAGGTCAATTCTCTAGCAAATGGGTCCTAGCATACACCCTAAATCATGCATCACATATATACTAATAGTTAATGAACCATACGTGGCCGAATCAAGAACTCACAAGGCATTCTAATACACAAATTCTGAAAATCCACAATAGGGCACACCTCACCGCGGCGAGCTTACATGTCACCGTGGCAAGCTCTTCAAGCCATCTCGCCACGGTGAGGTTTTCTAGAGCTGAAATGGCTGGGATTTCCAGGTAGCGCTTGCCGGGGTGAGCCTTAACAGCTCGCCAAAACTCTGTTCACTCCTTTGGTTCCCAAACTTCGATTTCTTGTGCAAAGTCCTACTTTCAAAGGCGACATGGAGGCATACATGAAACGATCATGCGGTACATCGACTCTTATCCTATTACGACTACACGAGTTGTGATTCGAGACTTCGGGAATCGGCCTAAGTAATTTTAGACTCTTCGTGTGCCCGATTCATGACATTTCAAAACATGACATCTCATTACATGACTCAATCGGGTCTGATTTAGGAAAAATCAAGTCTCCGAATGCTCGTGTGCTCATGCATGCACGCATTTTGAGGCATCAGACCTCAAGAATTTGGCTACAAAGCCTCTCACGTGATGGATTCCTAAATTCATCGCATGAACCACTAACTCTTGCGTGAGCTGATCCTAACTCTATGAAAACAGATTTACGAGACCAAGGTTGAGGGTTTACCGTAGCGAGTTCTTCACATGCGAGGCTTTCGAGCTTTTGCGTATAATCTCTCCTGTGAAGAACGCGTTCACTCATCTCGGTCCTCGTTCGAAGGGCTCGTGGTTCAAGAACAACAAAACGATAACTCTATCATGATCACAGTTTCATGCGGACGGAAAATGGGGAATCTCCACCAGTTTGGAGTTTTCTTCAAGGTGGAGATGAGGGAAGAGGCGAAAGCTTTCTCTGCTTTCATATCTGTCAAACAACACCCATGCCCGACTTATGCGTGTGTGTTGGCTTATAAGTCTTAGGCTAGTTAACGTGTTAAGTCAATACACCCAGTTTGGTGTATGAGCTTATTCAAAGACCACAGATCTGGGTTTTAAGTTGTGAACCAAGTTTCTTAATGGGTCCAAACGGGTCATAGCATAGGGTCATCACTAATGGGTCCGGCTCATGGGCCAGATCAGGCTTACGGGTCCTAACTCTCAGCATTTAACTAATGGATCCCGATTTGGATTGTTGACTAATGGATCTAATCGTTGGCTCAAACTAATGGTCCTCACACAAGGAGTCTAGTCACGCATTGGGCCCTATTCCAAAAGGCACAGTTCATACAATTGATCTATGAAATCTTGGTTGTCAGGTGTATATCAGTTGGTCCTATAGTACTAGTATAAACTGGAATTGACCGGGTGTTACACCCTTCTTGGCTCATTTTAATATTCTATTTTAAGGGAAGTTCGCTTAAGTCCACAAATGGGGCTTTCGCCATCATTCTCAATCCAGACCGTGAGAGTCTCATGCCGCCACTACGGGCTGGTGTCCAATGGTGAAATATGACAAGTAGTAAGAAAAAGGCTAGGCCAGCCAAGTGATTAGGCTGGAAAATGTAACGAAATGTAAGTGACGGAAATTTAAACTAATTTATCAAGGAAGCCCGCCAAACGGCATAGGCGGTAAATGATACTAAATTATCAAGTAGGCCCGCCAAAAGGCTTTGGCGGGTAGACGTTGCCAGTCAAGTGACTACGCTAAAAGAAAATGTTCGGAATCATAGGGATAAGTAAAAAAAACATAAATATACACAAAAGTGAGCAATAAGAGAAAAACACATGCAGTGGGGCCTACTTCTAGGAGAAGTTCTAAAAGCTATCCTCAGTGGAGTCGCCATCTGTGCAGCCGTGGACTTTGCAGGTCCGTCGTAATGATGCGCTTGTAAATGGAATCACCACCCAGAGCTTTTAGTGCCCCGAGATACCCAGAATCAATATCGTGAGCATCGAAGTACGATATATGACTTTGAATCACCGGTCAACACCAAAGCCACTTGGATAAGGACTTCGGGTATCAATCGGGAAGGTGATAAACACCCGATTGACTGGCTCGTAGCGGTCTCAACTATGGCCAAGTGTATAAAAAATATATATAAATGGGCAGCACTTCCTCTTGCCATAAATCACTCCGATCCTATTGGGTTATCTGCAAACACCGAAATTTTAGCGGCGTAATGGCCCAAATCTAAGGATAGTGGAAAAGCATAAAATAAGGTAAAGGAAATGAGGAGAGAGTTAGAGTTCTCGAGTCCTTGTAGAACCGTGGTCGGATCCTTGCGTGAATGTGAGCTTTCGAAAGAAAATGGGTTAAGGAGAAGGTCCTAACTTGCTAAGGTTTGAAGACTTGGAAGGCTAGGAATGAGGGTATGGTGATGATCTATGCAAAGGCTTCAATGCTTAGGGAGGATGGAAATGGTTGTGTGATAGTGTGAGGGTAATGTGAGCTAAAGGTTGAACTTGAGAGGTTAGGAATGAGGAAGGTGTGGGTGTAATTTTCTAGAGTTTTTTCTCTTAGATTTTCAAAAGTGTTTAAACAAGGGCCCGAGGGGGGGAGGGGGTGGGTCTCTATTTGTGGATGGAGAGGTGGTTTAGGGGGTACTTATATTTCTAATCAGTTTAGCAATTAGGGAACAGGCTATCTAAGGATTTCTAGGCTTTTGGGAGCTAGGTGTGACGGCACGACTTTTCCCCTTAAAACATATCTGGGAAAGGTCGGGTCGTCGGATCACCTAACATGATCCTGTCATACAAGTGCATCATGTCATGTACAAAGTATTGCATTTATGTAAGCAATTTAATAACTCTGACATGAAAATAATATAACAGAAACTGATATTCATTCATCTATTAAAAGCAGTAAACTATCAAAGGACTATAAAATAAAAACTAACTGATGCAATGTATAGCTTTCCACCAATGACGGCCACCCGTCGTCTAAACAATGAAAAGAAAAACCTATACATGAAGTACCAAATATCTCGAAACATAACACTGCTGTTTTATACAAGTTTTAAAACAAAAATCTCTCTCTAGCATTCTCTTTCTCTGACCTACTCAGGAAAGAATTCCTCAGCGAATTCTTCCTCCTTTTCCTCCTCATCCTCTTCTTCCTCCTCCTCTAGCTGATACTTGGGATCACCCTCGTACTTAGGGTCAATATCTGTAGCTAAGATATGAAGTCATAGGATGAGTTATCATCGAAGCTCAGCAGGGAAATTTGTAGTGTTAACTTACATGTTAGAATGCCAATTCACTTCTTGATGCATAAAATATAAATCTAAGCACATTATATCTTATCATGTATCAATTTTAGCAACATATATCATAAACAAGCCATTAATCATGCGAATAATTCATCATGTTGACAGATTCATGCTGAACAACTACAAAGAACCACGCTAACAAGAAATCATGTTGTAACAAGGAATCATGCTATAATAAATTTAGCTTAAACAAGCTATTAGAAATAAAACATACATATACAAGAAATAAGAGAATCAAGCTCTCAAGTTAGCGGAATCACTTGTCAAGCTCTCGATTTAACAGGATCACTTAGATCGAGAAAATCAAGCTCCCAACTTAGCGGGATCACTTGTCAAGCTCCCGAGTTAGCGGGATCACTTGGACCAAGACATCAAGCTCCCGAGTTAGCGGGATCACTTGTGTTCAAGAATTACACAGCCAAGCTTCCGAGTTAGTAGGATCACTTGGCACAAAATGAAGTAAAATGTGTACATGACATCAAAGATAACAAGACATGAACAATGCATGGTATCAGGTATGCTAGAACATCATGCACAGATAGCATAGCATCATATATCAAAACTAGACTAGCATAAACTAAAACTTGCATACTTCATTTATAACCACACATCTAAACTGAATTAGCATAATCCTTCATAGCCATACGTCGAAACTTATTGTATCATGATCATACATATCTATACATCAAAACTGACATGAGCATAGTCATGCAAAAGCATACATTGAAACTATCTCTATAATCATCATCATCAAAATCATTCATCTGTACTGAATCTCTTATCATCATTATACATCACTATACATCAAAACTGACTGACATATTCATACATAAACTGAAACTAGCATGTTCATCTTTAACCACATATTGAACTGAAACTCATAACAGACCTATATATCATCATACATGACTAAAACTGACATGAGCATAAATATACATAATCATACATGATCATACAAGAGCATCATCAATAACTTGCTACCCAGACGAGAATCAGAAAACAAAATATAACTTAGCAAGGTAAACTTCCTACCTTAAATCAAGCTTATGTTTTACTTGTTACATGTGCACACATGCATCTAACCAAAATCTCCCTTTTCACAAGTTCTTCATGAGCACCAAGCACCTATGATGTAAATCCACGTTTTTAGCATGTAGACAAGTTATTGGGTCACTATAGACCCCACATGTGGACATATATGAGTAACTAGATCTAATGGGTCAACACACATACAGACATAGGCAGAAAACACCTCAAAACAGACACACAAGCCCAAAACACGAGCTTGCCACGGCAAGCATCAGGGTTTCCTCAGCAAGTTTGTAAGTTGTGCACCTTGCCGTGGCAACCTTGTGACGTTGCCACGGTAAGCCTGATGCACAAGCTTGTTGTGGTCTCCCATCAGCTCTTCTCTAGTTCCTTCTGTGTTTTGAGTCTGCTAGCCTTCTATACTATATAAATACTATTTTATCTTGTATACCTTGCACCTTGAACCCCATTATTTTTATGAATTTGGTATGAAAGTTCCGGAGTGCAATCAATGGAGATTTTGACTCCGAAACCTTCACACAAGACTATATCTTTGAGTTGTCGATCCAATTATGCGGAATCGGCACCAAAGACTTAAAGTTTATTATACACGTACTAATGAAATGGACCTAGCCTATTGCGTGGTCCATTTACGATGTACCTTTTGGTGGATTTGTGATTACAACGACGCTGGTTTCGGCGCCGAGTTTGTGACGCACTTGTAAGAAATAGGGCTGCAATGAACTCTCCGAGACCAAACGATCGCCTTCACAATCCTCTCGACCGAATCGCAAATCACTCTGTGATCCATGGTTCTGAATCTAGGGGTTTGAAAGGGTGGTTGAAATGGAAAGTGGGTTTGAGCTAGAAGAAGGGTATTATTTTCTGGTTTTACTTGACTTTTTGCTCTAATGGTTGGACAGTTTTGGTTGCTAATGAAGACTTGATTTCTTCAAGGCTTGATCCAGGAAGAAGGAAGGAAGGCTATGGCAAGTTCTTGTAGTGGGTTTTTCCCACTTTGCGTACATGGGAGCCAAGAGTGACTCATGCAGTCGTGGAGTCCTCTTGGTGAGATATGGATTATAAGTTATAAAGGGATAAAATCCCATGTTGTGCCTACATTGGTTTTTCATTGTAGCTGCTTATAAGCAAAAATAGGTCTGGCTTTAGTGTAAAGCAATTACACCTATATATTATATATAGGATGGTACTTTTATTTAGTGTATTAGCTAATACACATTTATGGTATATGGAAGGTTATACATTCAAGTGTATTTTTAATACACTATATTTAAGTGTATGAAGGACCGGGTTTTACTAAAAAAAATTACTGAGCCACTAAGGGCCTCATCTTCTTATCAGTTTTGAATACCAAATTAAATAAATCCTTTGTATCCCGTGTTAGGCACATGCCTGACCTTACCCATTTCCATACCCGATATTGTGATTTTAAAATATGGTAGTTGTTACACTAGGAGAAGTGTCAATTGGGTTTAATGGTGGATGATGGGGTGAGGATTTGAATGACATAAGGGTGATATGAAAGTTCTATAGGGGCATAAGGGCACTAAAGAAATACACCCTGAACTCCGGGATGGTCCACAAGTCAAACTTGAATACTGAAATCTCCCATTTTTGAGAAAAAATAAATTTTTATAGCATGCATGCATAGTATGCACTCATGCTTTAAAAAAATTCTCTAGAAGTTGGAATTTCAAGCCTTGAGCTGGGTGGTTTGGAAGCAAAAGGCCATTTTTTGGCAGAAAATATGCAAGCTATATTTTAGGCCTGGGGTAGGTCCAATATGGGTTTAAGGGGTCCAGTTATGGGTTTTATAGGTCTGGGATGGTTTCTTTGGGTTCGGGTTGGCTTCTAAGGGTTTGAAAAGGTTTTTAAGGTTCGGAAAAAGTTTCAAAGGTTTGGGAAATGCTTACGGAAGCTCGGAAGTACATCGTTCTTGAAGTATGGGAAAATTGAGCCTTGGTCCAATTTTGGGTGTCTACAGGAGTGCTTAAAGAATGAGCTTTATTCATATAAAAGTGTTTCAGGACCTTTTCTATATATGTTGATTAATGAACAAAAATTTTATTTGAAAAATGTACAATTTGTAAGCCCAAGCAAAATTTGGTTTTCCTAAAAATTTTCATCTCAAATTCATTCTTTAAATAAGTTGCAATTTTTTTGAAGATCATCTAGAGTTTTAATATGATCTAAATCATCAACATATACTGCAACAATAGGAAATCCAGATTCAGACTTTTGTATGAAAATGTATGGACAAATTGGATTATCCTCAAATCCTTCTTTTAATAAATATTTTGCTATGACAACTGTATCACATGTGCCAAGATTTCTTTAACATGTATAAAAATCTTTGAAGCTTGATAGAGTAAATACTTCAGGATTTTGAATTATATCCTTATGGGATTTTCATACATTTTATATCCTTATGGGATTTTCATGTATATATCATTATCTAGTGATCCATATAAATATGAAGTAATCACATTCATTTAAAGCATATCCAAATATTCTATGACTACCAAGCTAATAAAAATTATGAATATAATTGCGTCCACTATTGGGGAATATGTTTCTTCATAATCAATATCAGCTTCTTACGAGAAACCTTGGGTAAGAAGTCATGTTTTATATCTTAAAATTTTATTGTTCTCATATTCTTTTGTACAAATACCCACTTGACCCAACAGGCATTACATCTTCAGGTGTTTGAACTACAGGTCCAAATACTTCATGCTTTGCTAAGGAGTTCAATTATGTCTGAATTTCTTCTTTCCACATTAGTCAATCATTTCTACGTCAACATTCATAGAAGATTTGGGGTTCAATTCATCATTACTTCTTGTAATGTCCAAAGAAACTTTAAATTAAAAATATTGTCGACAACGATTTTATTTCTTTCTAATATTTCTCCTATAGTTATATAATTTATTGAGATCATATTATTTTAGGGTACCTGTTCCTCTGCAGGGGATAACTCTTCAGGAGATTCCTCTTCAGGGGACTCTTTTTTAGGAGAATATTATGCAAAAAGTTTGGATGGATCAAATATTTTTATTGCCTGTTCTGTGAGTATAACCTTTTCAGGAGCATCAATTTCATTTGCTTATGCTTTTCTTTTCCAGGAAACCTTATCCTTTGCACCAATAGGTCTTCCACATTTCATACGTGTTTTAGATTCATTTACTGTTATGAGACTTTACTATTTTCTTATTATTAGTAAATGGATTCGGTAATTGATTTTCAATACTTTGCAAGTGAATTATCTTCTGAAAATTTAGTTGAGCATACTGACAATACTAGCTTTTTTATAAAACTCTATTAATCAATTCTCAAAATGGTCGATCGTATCATTTAAGCAATTTTCAAAGCTTGTCTCAGGTTCAAATCGATCGATTGATTGCCTATAGTCGATCGATCAAAAATTATATTAAAAATTATTATTTTATTTAAAAATTGTGCCCGTAATCTAGTTATTTGGGAAATAATTCTAGCAAATTCAACATAACGATTGGAAATGAGCCAAATATGTGACCACTTAGTTATTGCATTAATTAACACCATAAAATATTTAAATGGTCCCTAAGATGGATGTACTGGTTCCCATATATCCCCATGAATTCTTTATAAAAATGATGGAGATTCAATAATTACTTTAGTAGATGATGGTTCTACAATTAGTTCACATTGAGAACAAGCAACACAAATAATCACTTCGTAAAAGAATCTTTTGATTCTTTAAAGATGTCCATGTGAGTTCTCAATTATTTGACGCATCCTAATTAATCTCGTATGTCCAAGACGAGCATGAGAAAGCATAAATACCTTTAGATCATAGCACTTCTGGTGCATCATATAATGTGTGATTCAATTCTTCTCATGATCCTATAATATAGCCCAAAACAGAAAGCAAACATTGTTTCTAATATAAACTTTTGGTCTAAATTTATTAAAGTAATATAAAGATATTTATTACTATCTTCGTTTGTGGTTTAAACATTATGACCATTACGGTAAATATCTTTAAAACAAAGTAAATTTCTTCAAGAGTTGAAAAAATAGAAAGCATAAAAAAAAAATCATAAGAATACAAAGCATCATGAATATCCTTAAAACTAAGATGCAAAGCATCATCAATATAAAATTTTATCACACTTGATAATATGATAATTGCTCCTTCATATCCTTTAATTAATTTCGTTGAACCCGCTATGGTATAGATGTTAGGTTTATTTAATGTCAAAATATTAAAAACATTTGTGTGGGTTGTATAACTATTTATTAGACAAATATCTTTATCAATCATCTAAAAATTATTTAATCAATTAATACCATGCCACCTTACATATGGAAAAAATCTAGATATTAACTCCATTACGTTAAAATAAAATAAAGACAAAATGGAATACACATGTAAACATAAAAGAAATATATATTAGTTATTGTAAACATATTCATCATAAACTAAAAGGTAAGTTTTCCAGTCATGGTCTATTTGAAAATAAAAAATATCAAGATAAGTAATATCCACTCCATTTTGATTATCAAGGCAAACTGCAGGATCGATTACATCACGGTGATCAAAAAAATTCATTTCAATTATCTATTTTTTTTCTTTTTTTGATAGAGGCTTAGTGTAATTCCACCAAATGTTTAGGTGTACGACAGGTACGCAATGAATGTCCTTTCATACCACATCTATAATATTTATCAACATAATTTTTTAGAGGTTCATTTTGTAAACCTTTGTATTCATCTAATTTTCCCTCATTGTGATTTCACTTCTAGTGATATGACGTATTTTTATTTGAAGCATTATGAGTATGTATGTAACGATCGAAAATTTCTGAACACGAACACACCTAATTAAGTGTTTGCGTTTGACACAGTATACGTCACATGCACTAGAATTTTAAACCATTTCTTTTGTCCACTTATACACAAGTATAGTTGTTGTGGTTCTATGATTTGTTGTGAATCTATATGTAGGTGAAGTGGAGCAAACAGGTTATGAGAACAGTCCATTGACTATTTCAGTTACAAAGGCAACTAACAAATTCGCTCAAGCAAATTTGAAACCGCTTGAGCGAATCCTTCAGACAAAAATCTGCTCGAGCGAATTTTCAATCATCCCTTTTTAAATTAGAAATTGCTAAAGCGAATTTGGAAATCGCTCGAGCGACCTTTATGCTATATAATAGCTGAATGCCCTACTTCCCCATTTCTTTTCAGAGTCTTTGGAAGAAGAAACCCTAGCTTCTTTCCTTTCTTTTCCATTTTGAAACCCTAGCCTTTGATCTACCATATTCCACAAGGAACATCGATCTTAGATGTGGTTACGATCGAATTATCAAGGGAATGGAGAGTTAGACGCCGATACAATCGATATCGGGCATCGTGAACACCGTATACATCGATAGAGAAGGTAAAATTTATGTTTTGATAGTGTAGAATAAGTTTAGATATGATTTGTGGGTGATTTGGGAGTTGTGTAAGGTTTTGGAATGATTCGGGTTGAAGAAGAAAAAATTTAGAACGTTGCTGAATAGTGCCAATTCGCTCAAGCAAATTGGAATTCGTGTGAGCGAGACACTTTCAGGAAAATTCGCTCGAGCAAATTTTTCGGGCCAAAAAGCTCAGGTGGAATTCGATCGAGCAAGTTTTGTTGTGCCACATGGAGTTTGACAAAATCGTTCGAGCGATTTTGGAAATCACTCAAGCAAATTTAGCAATTTTGACTACCTTCGTTTTTGTTTCGTGAAACTTGTTGAACTTCTATTTATTTTGATCCAATAGTCTTTGATACATGATTAATGAACATCATGTAGGTTTTGATGAGTTTGAGGTCATCAATGAAGACCTCTTATTAGACTTCGCATGTCATCAAAGCAGAGGTAGGGAAAACTCAATGCGTAGTATATTTTTTATTTTTGAATTATAGATTCTTGTAATGTAAATTGATTGGATTCCATCATTGAAAATTCGAGCAGTAAACTCCTTGAACTGCAAATTTAAAATCTGAATACGAATTGAATATGACATTGAATATGATTTTGAATGTGACTTTGCTTAGGAACTTTGAAACATTGCATCGAATTCATTGAATACGAATCTAGAACTTTGCCCTCTGATTATGAAATTTGAATACGATATGTGAACTTCGATTATGAATTTAAACTTTGAATTTGACTTTGAAATTGGGGGAAGAGGAGTACAGTCTCCAGAGACGGGTAGAGGCCCCGGGGTTACGACCATGTTTCCGCTTACTGGAATGCTCTGTTCCCGCGTAATGGGATGCTTTAGACCCAAATTTTGTATTGATTATAATATGAATTTGACTTTGAATTGGAAATCCGAATATAAAATTTTAATCATATGAACTTTGATTATGAAATTCGAATTGTAAGAACTTTGAATCTGAAATGACATTGAATTTTGAAATGATATAGACTCCGACTTTGAAGAAATTTTGTTTTGGATATGACAATGTTTTGAAAATTTGTTTTGTTTCTGATACAAAAAATGTCTTCGAAATTAGTTATTTTGTTTGACATGAAAATGCTATTAATACTTAGTTTTCTATTTTGGATTGGAAAAAACTACCTTTTGAATGATAATTATTGAATCTATGTTTTACTAATACGAAATGTGGTTTGTATTTTTCTTTTCTCTGCTAAGCATAGACTGTTAGCTCATCCTGACATCGTATGTCACAGTTGTAGGTACTGAACAGGATCTTGAGCTTAAGACTGATCCTGATTATGTACCGAAGAAGATGATCTTCTGCGAGAGGATTTCTATCCATAATTTAGTGCCTTGGACTCTGTATAGTGTGGATTTTAGGTATTTTTGACTTGAGACTGTATGTATATACACACACATATTTTGTCTACCACTATTTAGGTGACGGTCGACGGTCACCGGTGGTTTATTTTAATTTTAGTTTTGCTATGTGTATATAGGAATCTTAGTTGTTGCCATATGATGTTAGTATCTTTGATTTCCGCACATATGTATAAGAAATCTGCTTTGTATTGATTTTGGACAGTCCGAGCTTCCCCGAAATTCGTATGGGAAAAATTGGGTCGTCACAATGTACCCCTTGAAATTGATAATTCTTTTTACTACTTCATCAACCTCGATTTCATTTAAAACTATAAAATGAGGTTTCAGTCAATTCAGGGAATCATGTACGGTTGGACCGAAGTGATGATTTTTCATTAAAAGCTCATTATTTTGCTCAGCCATTAGAAGATAAGATATTAATTTAGAATATTTATAAACTTATGCTCTTGATATTACAGTTGCAAGATCACATTCGAAGTATGAAAAGTGATAAATATTTTTTCTAACATATCCTCTTGTGTTACTTTTTCTCCACATAATTTGAACTGTGAGTTTATTTTAAAGAGTGCAGAGTTGTACTCGCTAATAGTCTTAAAATCTTGCAACCTTAGATGAATTCAGCCATAACCATCTTTTAGAAAATTACAGTCATCTAGATCTCATATCTCCCCCTTAAACTATTCTACAATGTTAAGGGATCCTTAACAGTAAGGTACTCAGTTTTTAATTCTTCATGAAAATCGCATTAGTGTTTGATTTTTCTCCTTAATAGTTTTTCGAAGGTTCAAAGTCTCAAGATGAATCTCAGAATCAATGATCCGAGATAAGTAATTTTGACTAGAAACATCAAGAGTGACAAACTCAAATTTTGTAACATTTGACCTTTTCTATGATAAAAATATATAGAGAATTTGATGAATCATTTAAAATATAACAAACTAAAATTATCAAATATTTCTATGACTAATATGATAATTTTCTAATCCATATTATCAAGTGAATGTATTCACATAATATAATATGATGCTTGCTAATTTAAATAAATTTTAAAAGAGAATAATAATCAACAAATTTGATTACTAAATCATAAAGAAACATACCACTAACGAAGAATATTAACTAGTAGCTTTTGACGTCAAAGATAAAAGACCCAACAATTGATTGGAGCTTCGTGTTAAAAACGTGTTTTAAATTAAAAGAAAAAAATAAAAAGTTTGCCATATATGAAACTAGTTTTTCAGGAACTCTAAATCATTCACTTCACTTAAATTATCCGCATACTTCCACAAGACTCCCTTATATAGAATTACAATGTAAGAATATGAAAGGTTCGGAGAATAAGAAGTGTTAGGAGGATACATATAGTTTGCCATAATTTCGAAAGAGTTATATAATACTGAATTAGAATTTTGAGAAACTATATAAATGTAGCTAAGAATTTATGTGATGGAAACTAAATGGTCATCTGTCATAATAAATATATTTATAACAGTCAAAATCTTTATAGTTTTTAAAATTATCTTCTTTGGTCTAATATTTGACTAAATGGTTGTAACCGTTTAAACAAACATATATGTAAAGGTTCGCTAGGCAACTCCCTAACTTTTTAGTTTACCTGAAGATTACATAGACAATTTTTGACCAAGTAACGTTTAGTCTTGTACCAGTGAATGGCACGCATACATTACCCTTTATTTTTTAAGGTATATTAAGGGCATGTTTGATTGCATGTAATGGCGAAACGCGTTTCGAGGTTAATACACGTTTCACTTGTAATGGTACTACGCGCATCAGCCTATTGCTTGATAGCGTATACTGTGAAATGCGTATTAGTGTAACATTCCCAAAAATTTAGGCTTCGAAGAGTATCCTCGGGATACATGCCAGACTGATCGTAAGTTTGACCAAGTGAAAGTCAACTTGATGACTTAGGCTAGACTAGGCTTAAGGTGAAAAGTACACCTAGGTGTGTAGTGTGGGTCTTGTTATAAGGTCATATACACCTGTTAAGGGTGTATGTGCTTTGCACCAAATGTATAAAATGAGTTAAAGAGAAGTTATTTCTCTTTGGTTTTTGTTGGTGGTTAAGAAATTTATGAGGAGAGAGAGATTAGAGAGAAAGGGGGAGTAAATGCTTGGGAGTTAATGCGAAGGAGCTTATGGGAACGCCTTGCGAAGACATTAAATTGCGATGATAAGTGGTCTGATTCGTTGGAGTCGAAGCTAAAAACCCTAGCTTTTGATCCAAGCCATTGAATCACTCATACTTTAGATTTGAGGTGAGATTTTATTAAATTATGATGTGTGTGATATTGTGTATGAATTTATTGCATTAATGGTGAATTAGAGAAATAGAAAGAGGAAACATTTGAGAGAAAACAAAGTTAGAAGAACAGCCCGAAAAGGGCTAGTTTTCTGTCAAAATTAATTAATCGATTTGAAAATCGATTAATCAATTTTTGACAGAAAGAAAAGTTGGAGACTGCAACACCAAACCGATTAATCAATTTTTGACAAAAAGCAAATCTGGAGACTACAGCACCAAACTGATTAATCAAATTAAATATGATTAATCAATTTTTGGTTTTCGATTAATCGATTTGGAATCGATTAATCGACTGGGTACTTCCAGTGGCTAGAAAAATCTGAGTTTTGAAAAACCGATTAATCGATTAATCGATTTTGAAGTTTTGATTAATCGATCAAAATTCGATTAATCGATATTGGGATCAATTAATCGATTTTGACAGTTTTTGTGTGAGTTCTGTTTTAGACCATGGACTTCTAAGAAGGTATTGTACCCTTCTTTTATGTATCATTCTTGATGCTTTGTGTGTGACATGATGTACTTTAGGTTGAGCACTTAGATATAGACATGGGGAGCTACTTTGGACCTTGATGCTTGGGGTTAAAGCACGTGAGGTAGGGAATACTTTAAACATATACTTTGATTACGATAGTATATATGTAGTGATGTGAAAATGCGTATACATGTGCGAGGGCATAGAGATATGCTTGTGTTTTTGAAATTTAGTTAAAACATGTGAATTTAAGGTGTGTATACACTAAGAAAGAAACCAATAAGCATATAAATGTGTGGCATCCCAGGGATGTATTTCTTTTGATGTAAGTATCTAGGTGATGCAAATGATGTAGGCAAGACTTGAATAAAACTTTAAATTATTGTATTTAGCACAACTTTATGGTGAATAACTATATGTATTTTGTACAGTTAATTTAAAGTTCGTAGAATATTCCACCGACACAACAGTATACCCGTGACTGACTCGACAGAATATCGGTGACCGGTACGGCGGCCAATCCGTACAAACATGAGATGAAATTACTAGGAGGGAAATGAGTATGCCAAGTCGCCTTGGTGAATGGAACTTGAGCTTGCATTTAGTTGAAATATAGTTCAATTGAACGACGATGGTGGGTATTCCATCGGAGCTCGATGCTTTATTGCTTGAGGATTATTTAAATGATTTGATTTAAGTTTTGAGACCGATCTTTTATCTTGTGTGAACAAGTTGAAAACAAGATAAACCGTGTAGAGTAACAAATGCATTCAGTTCATGCTTTCAGTAACTTAAACTGCTTTCCAGCTATCTTTTATTGATAAATCATGTTTCTATATGTCATGAAATATATGTGAGTAAGAAATATTTATATGTTCATCTAGTTAATTTCTCTATTGAGCTATGATGTAGCTCACTCCTTCAACTATATGTCACAAGTTCAGTGTTAGGTGTTGCTGCTGCTTTGGCAAACGTTGATCCGGAGGATTCTGATTACGTGCCTGGGGAGGAGTCAGAGCCCCCTCTTGAGGAATTCTTCTAGAGGACACTCTACGTACTTTGATTATTTTGTGAGAGAGATTGTAAGACTTAGTATGTCCAGTTGTTTGTATTAGATAATATAAATTTTTGTGAGACATTCTTTTGGCGAACCATCTGGGGAGACGGCTATTTCGTCATCGATAGTTCGGGTTGGTTCTTTTGCTCCTGCAGTCGCATGAGGTCAGAACTATCTTTTGGACCATATATTTTTGGCTTTATCTTATAGAACTGGAGATTTAGTTCAGTATTAGTTCATTACTACATGTTTTATTTTCTAGTTGTGTGGATATACCAAATGTTTCGTGCATGTATATGGGGCACGACCTCGAGGGTCATGACGATGGCATGGGTTTCGTGGTGCCGAAATCTGGGCTGTCACAATTAGCCTGAAATACGTTTAAATGTTGTTTGTTAGCATGGGCTTGTAACAACGTGTCACTTAAATTCAACAATTTTCATAGCCCCTGAGATCCGTGTAACTTTTTACCTAAATTCAATTGACAAGAAAATATCTCTGCAAGTGGTGATGACTTTGAAAACCCCATTTAACAACAAAAACAGTAAAAACATAAGGAGCCTTGCAGATCGGAGTTGCAGAAGCTCACCGGAAGAAGGTGATTAAAGGTGTCAGATCATCTTCTTGATTTAATGTAATGAGCTTTTTGAGATTCTTGATTGGTGAGATGGGTGTTTTTGAGATGAGAGGTTGAGGTGCGAGAGAGATGGAGATTGAGGTTCTACAGAGTCTTTAGAAAGGCAGAATCAGAGATCTAGACGTGAGAAAGAGAAGCAAGAAGGGAGGAATTGGAGAAGGGTTGCTAGTGAGCAGAGAAGGAGTATGAGTAAGAGCTTGATTTCTGCAACGCAATTCCAGACTTCCTCAACGAACATCTTCTTCTCTCTCTGCGTCTCTCTCTTTCGGTTTCTCCATTTTCTCTCCCTAGCTTTCTCTCTCTATCTAACCCTGCATGTTTCTCTATGGTTGCTGGCTTTCCACACTTTAGAGAAGAAAGTGGTTCTGAGGAGTAAATAAAGATGAATAATTAATTTTATGTTAATGGGAAGATTTGCTACAATTGCCGGTGAAAAGAATTAAAAAATAAAATAAATGGCTGCCTATGGAAGGAAGGAGGAAGAGCCGTTATGGTCTTTTATTTGGGATGTTAGATCCCGATAAGAGGGAAAACGTGTAGCAGAGATTGCATATGAGGGATTGGCCTTGTTGTCCCTTTTGACTACGCGTCGTCTGATCCGTACAAAACACGTTCGGTCAAAGTTGCAATCAAACAGCATTTCCGCTATTAACTCGTGTAATTGTACCGCGAAACACATCTTCGAGCCTCATTACGAGCAATCAAACAAGCCCTAAGACTTTTTCATCATCTATTTAAGAAACCCAATTTCCGCCATTATACTCACTTTGATATCTTTTTGTGCATTCTTTATTGCTTGCCTTTAGAGTTTATATCAAAGCTATTTGGTAATATTCAGTGCTTTGAGCGCGTGATTGGATTCAATCGTAAATCACGTGTACAAAGTAGTAAGGGCAAATCACGTATACTGCATATAATCTCATTAGAAATTTGTTATAACTACTAATTTGCATAAATATTTGACATTTCACGGGTTTTTGGGACTGCCATAATCACAAAGTTGACCTTGTGGCCGAACTCTTTGGCTGGGGAGAGGGGGGCGTGTTACACCCTTCAGAATTGCAGGTGTGAAATGCAAATCCAATTGATCAGAAGGTCCTCAAAAAATGTAAAAATGGCCGCTCCCTATCGAGGAGAGACAACATGGTCGAGATGCACCGCCGCAGCGTTCGCTAACACCTTTGGGCAGCCTCGCGCAGCCTGCATGCAAGTGCTATGGCCCAACCCAATGAGTTGGGGTTCCAATATTGGCACTCGGCTTTCTATTAATTTTGGACTCACTGGCCGGGGATCCGAACAAGGAACCCTCACTTAAACTTGAAATACCTTCAATCGGATGATTTCGATCACCTTATCAACACGTGAAATTAATTTACTTTATTACTTTAAAATTACAAAATACATGTTTCCTCAACCTTCGTGCTCCGATACATGAAAATTTGTACACATTCAGAAAATGTGATGAACAGTGACCGCAATTATTTTTAGTGCTCTATGTATGAGTGAAAGGTTGCACTTCGAAGGCATGAAAAATGGGGCCACACTTCAAGGTGACACATTGCATCATGTGCACAACTAATTGAAATCGATTGTTTGCATTGGGTTGTGGGCTTTTATGATGGCCAGAACACAGACGGCCACTGTTTTTATGTTTTGCACATTTCTACCGGATCCGATGGCTCGGAACCTCCACTGGATATATATATATATATATATATATATATATATATGATCCGTCGTTGTGACCTCTTAATAGGCCTGATCCTCAATAACAAGTACATGCATACTGTGGAATTTTCAAACTTGAAACTAAAAATGAACCCCTTTTCTATAATTCTATGAATACAGAGATTCGGATGGATGGATAGATGGACCTACACCCAAGTCTCTTAATAAAAAATTTTGACCAAAAGAGTTGACCACTGTTCCAGGACTTAAACATTGTAATTGGGTCTCAGCTAAAATTGAGACCTAAAATTATTTTCAGCGCTGAAAACATCGGACTGACTCGATCGTTCTTATTTGGACTCGATGCACCTCCATACGCTTGAGATCTCATATTTTGAAGTGATATTTCAATCACTCATACAAGGACCATTTCTTAAAGAAACCAGACGTATGAGGACATTTTTTATGGATTCGACACGATCGGCATGATGGAACTAGAATCATCGAATTCTGACTCTGTTTGTGCAAGGTCAATGTCACGGCCCAGAATTTTACCTGTTCTCGAGAGCCTAGAATCCAGTGTCATGACCCCACATCTTTATTAAGGCGATCAGCGAACATACCTATCTTACTAAATTTTAAATAAAACAGGGCTCTCAAAAATCATAAACCAATATTTCTTCTCACATTAAAATATCCTTCATAAAACTTATATTTAAATTTGAATCCATTATACAAAATGACTATTAATTAAGGTACGCCCAACTATTGGAAAGTCTTTCTAAATAATTAATATATACCTGACATTGTCTACCTGGTCATCCACGTTGTCACCCTCATAAACCGCATAATTTACTAGTGTGTCAAGTTCAGTGGGGCATTATAGTTCATATCTTTACCTGCAGCTGCTAGTTTTTGGGAGGGGGTGAGTTTACTCAATCATGTAAATTTAGTGGGTTAAACAACCGATCCACCACTATATACCCAGGTGGTCATAGGTGCAGCCTTGTGAGTGGAAGTGAATCTTTTATAATTCAATATAAACAATATAATAAAAGTTTTCATAATATTTTATATCTATAAAACTATAAAGCTGAAAGGACATAACAAATTTCAGTGCATATAATGCTTTTAATGCTTATCAGTTTTCTTACTTGTCCTGTTAACTTAACTTACGTGACATATCTTAAATCTTATTGTAGCTCCATACGGCTAAACAATGTACTTCGCATCATACTTATTTTACGTAAACGACCGGTGTCTGAGCCACTGCTCTAGCCTACCACGCGAGGTTCACTTGTAGATAACCACCTAACCTTCATATCATATCGTAAACCATTGAACGCATAAAAATCAGTGTCTCCTTACGTCGAGACATTATCGTATCATATTGTGCTTAAAACTCGTATTGGCTACAGACATTGTACCATTTTGGTGACACGTAAGGTATGACACGTGTAGAGTTTAATTTCATATTTAGCTAGCCTTCACAGCGTATCTTATAGTATCCATATCTGATTCTATTCTTACTTACACTTTCTTATCGTATCATTTTCATACAACTTAAATTAGAGTGAGCCATGGTGTGATAAGCTCACAAACCACTCTTTCCAAGTAACGAGGTTCGTGCTAACCTGGATATACTTTGTGTAGCAGCCCATACTCTCATAGAGGTATTACATCCATACATGGATGCCTACATTCTAAATTTTACATGACCGTGAAATGAGACTCACCGTGACGAAAGCTTATAAGTCTTGTATCATATCTTATTTCTTTTTCTTATCATACATATATCCTAACATACTTCTAAGTGATAAATGTCATACAACGCAGATAAAACATATAATAAGAAAAAAACTAGCCATAAGGAAGCTAATATTACTTGTAATATTTCGAATAATAATTCGAACAAATAAATTAATCATAGGGAGTTTTAGAAATACTGATATCAAATCGATATCTATAAAAGACTGAGTTGGACTTTAACTCCTAGATATTAGATTAAACTCTAAGATCTTATAGGGTTAGATCGTGGTTTACGATTAACTTCAGGCGTCTCGCTCATCTTTAAGAGAGAGAAGAATGTGACCTATAATGAAGGTACGTGAGTTTTAAAATACATATCACAATGTGATATTAGATTGATCTATCAGATAGATTTTGTCAATTTGATGAAAACAGACTGGTCATATGTGAAATTTTGTGACGGATTGACTCTCACGTGACTCAAACAAGTTTCGACTGCCGGATCATTGTTCCACGATTTACAGGATATGTACACCTTCATAGCATAGGTAGAAGATGCATTTAAATAATTATCCTATTTAGAAGGTGGGTTAGTCCTATTCCAAAACTTTGGCCTGCGACTTCTCAGGAATCTTTGGCTTAAATTGAGTATTTGGGCTTCTTGAGTACTTAGGCCCGTCTAAGGTCTGAAAGTTAAATAGGTTCACTTGGTAGATTCTGTGGACACAATTAATGATTTACGGACCTTGTAGGATCCATATAGATAAGGACATGGGCTTAATTTCAGGTTTAGAGTCATGTCTCAATTTGAGAATTTAGTTATGGAGAGCGTACGGGCCTATTTGTGTAGTTCCACACAGGAAGGCCGGTGTATGATCATGATGGTATAGGGTCTAGTAACACCCTCAACTTATGAGGTCAAAATCTCCAATGCATGGGTTTTAGCCCATTAAGAGTCCATAAACAAGATGGGTCCACAAGGCTCATGGTTGTTTGTGATGATTGGGGGTCTTGAAAGACCCGTGTGTTGATACACTAGACTTTACATTTTTCGCCGTCTAGACTTTTGTCGAATGTGGAGGAATCCACATGAAATGACGGCCAAAGTGATCTATAATAAGAAAAGAGGAGCTCATGTGTAAATTTAACTTTTCTGGGCCATTGGATTTCATCAAAATTTTCCAAACATTAGGTTGGGTCTGTGTTTGGCTCATACATTAGTTTGACCAAAAATCGGGTCAAATAGGCAGTCAAACTGACCGCTTTATCCTATTTGTACATGGCTCAAATCCCCTAGTTTTCCCTATATTTTTATGCTTTGAAAAGCTTGTGATAAACATGATGAGATTATTTTGATCAAACAGATTTGACTATATTTTTGTCGATATAATTATAAACATGAGTACGTGGACTTATCCGGCTCGATTTTCAAAATTCAAGGGGTCAAAGATGACCTTGACTTAAAATTCTAAGTGGCACAAGCATACAACAGCCATGAGGCTTTTTCCATTTTTGAAATGGCAATAAGACCGAGGTATATTTATTTTCAAGAGGATCTGACCATCCATTTTATAAATGGTCAGATGGCACAAGATTTGGCCTACGGCCTTGGACCAGTGGTCCTTAGTTTAGGAGCAATACGGGGCAAAGCAGGACCCTTGATCCCAGTTCACGTTAGTATAATTTAGTTGCAGTTCATAAATTTCATGATTTTCTTCAATTTTGGAGCATAGAAATAAAATAGAATAATAACATGAAATGTAGATCTAGACCGTTGGATGAGAAGTATACTGAAAGTTGTGGGGGTTCAACTTTTTGACTAAAGTACAGGAGTGCCCTGATACACAAGATATGTGCAGTCAAATGTCGTGCTTGATTTTTGGTGCTCTAAATCTTTCAACAGGGCAGCAACCCCTTTTTTAAAATGTAGGCCTTTAAGGGCATTTTTGCCATACAAGGACCATGCCATTTTGAAGGGTAAGATATCCCACACCTTTGGGTCAAGGGATTTGACCATAAGGTCAGTCATTTTACCACAAAGAACCTCAAAATGCATTAAAAATTAATATATTATTTTTCTTACAATTTCTATGAATTTTCAATATTTTTAAATATTTTAAAAACATATCAAGTGCATGCTTGGTAGATTGATGCAGACATGAGGGTACCCACCTTTTGATGCTTTTGATCGGTTGGATTGTGTGCAACCGTGGATCTTGTGGATCTGTCGTGACGATGCACTCAAAAATGGAGTCACCACCAGGAGCTTTTGGTGTCCCGGGATATCGAAAATTAATATAGTGAGCACCGAAGTGCGAGATATGACTCCAAATCACCGATCAACGCTAAAGCTTCTAGGGTGTAAGGACTTCGGTTATCAATCAGAAAGGTGTTAGGCACCCGATTGACCTGCTCGTAAGCGGTCTCTACTATAGCCAAGTGTATACAAAAGATAGAAAAATGGGTAGCACTTCCCCTTGCCTGAAGGCACCCGGATCCTAATGAGCACTCTGTAATCACAAAAATTTTGGCAGTGTAACAGCTCAAATCTCAGGATAGAGGAAAAGCAAAAAAGAAGGTAGAGGAAAAGAGGGGAGAGCAGGAGCTCTCGTGCCCTTATAGCATTGTTGTCGGATCTTCGCGTCGATGCAAATATTGGTGAGTTTCTGAAAGCAAATGGTTTAAGGATTCTAACTTCTAAGGCTTGGAAGAGGGGAATTGCGAGAGGTGATCAATGGTGTAATATCCCAAAAATTTCACGTTAAACAGTGACCTCGGGATCCATACCCGACTGGTCATAGATTTGACCAAATGGGAGTTCAATAGTTGACATAGGATGCAATGAACGGATGAGATGTGAGAAATTAAGTGAATGCGTGGAGAGTGAGGTAAAATTGGAGTCACATACACCTATTCTGGTGTATGTGCTCAATACACAAGTTAGAAGGGAGATAAAAAAGGATTAATGACCCTAAAATCAATTGTTTTGGTTGTTGAAGGAGAGTAAAGAAGGGAGAGAGAGAGAGAGGAGTAAAGAGAGGAGTTATTGCAGCTGATTGGAAGGGGGGATTCGAGCATTTAAGGCCGGATTCGAAGTGAGGGATTCCGTTAGAGCCAAAAGCTGGAACCCTAGCCTTTCTAACCATTAGATCTAATCAATTTGAGATTGATTGAAGGTAAAATCCTTGTAAATTCAATGCATAAGTTATATGAGTAAATTGTAGTTAAGAATGGTTAAATTATAGGATAAAGGCTTAGAAAAAAAGGAAGGAAAAAGAGTAGGAGAAGATTGGGAAGAAATGTACCAAAAGGGAATTGACCAATTCGATTAATCGAAATTGAGATTCGATTAATCGATTTTCGCCAAGAAGTTGAAAAGTCAAAGAACTCGAATTCGATTAATCGAACTGAGTTTCGATTAATCGACTTTAATTTTCGATTAATCGATTTTGGTGTCGATTAATCGACTGAGGACCTCCAGTGGACTCCAGTAGATGGAGGAAAAAGACCTGGGGAAATCGACTAATCGAAATGGGATTTCGATTAATCGATTTCGAATTTCGATTAATCGATTTGGGATCGATTAATCGATTTTGGAAATTCGATTACTCGAATTGAGAATTGAATGGATAGAGTAGAGAATTTCGATTTATCGAATTGGGATTCGATTAATCAAATGGAAATCTCGATTAATCGATTTTGAGAATCGATTAATCGACTTTGAATTTTGATTAATCGATTCTCAAAATCGATTAATTGAATCAGATTCGATTAATCGACTTCGGAGTTCGATTAATCGACTGTGCCAGTTTTTATTGACTTTTGAGTTTGACTTTAAGATTCTTGGACCTTCTTTGTTACATCTTTAGTGATGTATTGCATGTGTTATATTGTGCCATAGGTGGTACGTGTGATCAAGAGCACAAGGAGCCACGTGGGACCTTGATGCATGATTTAGCGGAGACTTGAGGTAGGGAACACCCTGAACATGTACTTTAAATTGCAAGAGCATGTATGTAGTGATATAGATTCAAGTTGACAACTGTTTTATTGCTTAAAGTTTTGTGAAAAAGTGTGTTTGTGTGACATCTATAAGAGTAATCATAATGAGCCATCCCCAGGGGATGAGGAAGTAAAGTAATAAGAGCATCTGGTGTGATGCAATTGAATGGATACATCCCAGGGATGTATCCAAGATTGAATAATGTCTAATAAGGTCTAACTGATATAAGATACCACACTTACACGGTGAATAACTATATGTAAAGTACCTGATATTTTTGTTATTTGAGGTTTGATAGGATACCCCACCGACGTGGCGGGATACCCACGACTGACGCGGCAGGATATCCGTGACCGATACGGCGGCGAAATCGTAAGCCAGTGCGGAGACTTATTCGTACACAATTAGCACACCCCAGGGGTGTTGAATTGAGATAAGTTGAAACCCCGCCACTGATCTCCAGGGGAAAGGGGCTTGGGTACTAATGGTATTCCCAGGGAATACGTTTAAAATTGTCTATATAGATGACGATGAAGGGTATCTCATCGGGGCTCGATGCTATATTGCTCGGGGATTACTTAAGTTGAAAGGTTAAATTTTGTTTTAGGCCTATTCAGTGTCATTCATGATTAATTAAAAGACATGTGTAAACTACCAGTAAAATGTGATTCTTTTTTAACTGTTTTCTCAGTAACTGCATAGACACATCATGCATAAGAATATCATGGAATATATGTGAGTTTTAACTTATATGTTCACTGTGTTTTGTTCCCTATTGAGCTAGGATGTAGCTCACCCTTTAGACTATACGTCGTAGGTCCATTGTTAGCAGCTATTGACACTTCAGGGGACGTTGACCCTGGTGAGTCAGACCCAGCACCTGGTGAAGAGTTAGAGCCGCCTCCAGAGGACTTCTTCTAGAGGACTCTGCTGTGCATTTTGAGGGTTTTGTTTTGAGAGATTATTGGTACGGCTTGGTATGTCAAGTCTTGATTTTTGTTTAAATCATATAATTAAGTATTGAGATATTCTTTTGGGCGAACCATCAGTGATGATTAGCTAGCATCGATGGTTCGGATCGGTTCTACATTCATGCAGGGGCATGATGGAAGAACTGTCCTTTGAGATGTGATGATGATATTATTTTCACATTTATTATTGTCATTTCAGTTCATTATTGTTGCTTGATATACCAAAGTTTCGTGCATAGCCAAGGGGCACGGTCAAGATGATCGGGTCGATGGCATGGGTTTCAGGGTGCCGAAATCCGGACTGTCACAAATGGTCTCTCTAAGGCCAAAGCTTGGAAAGAATGATGGAGGAAGGGTGATGGTATGAGATGGGATAAGGTTCAAAGCTTGGAGATGGAATGCTATTTTTCTAGATTTTTTCCTCTTGGATTTCAAAAGTGATTAAACAAGGGTGGGGGCTCTCTATTTATTGTGTTGGATGGAATTGTTGGGCTCTTAAGGTTGCTAATGGGTTTAGAAATTAGATAATGCTGGATCTAAGGTTTTTGAGGCTTTTGGGATCTTAGAAAAGTGTGGATTGGGTTTAATGGAAGATGATAGGGTGATGGGTTGGAGCGCAAAAGGGTAAAACTGAAAGGTGGAGGGGGGGGGGGGGGGGGCATAATAGTCCTACAGAAACACTTCCCAAAGTTTGGGAAAGTCCACAAGTTAGACTTGAAATCTGAAATCTGCCATTTTTGAGGAAAAATAAAATTTTAAGGCATGCGTGCATATTATGCATGCATGCCTTGTGGACAGTGTTTTGGTTAAGAAGCTGGAAGTTCAGACCCCGTGTTGGGGCCCAAATTCTGAAGTTATGCACAGATAGCCAATTTTTGGCAGAAAACTGGCAGGCTGGTCCCTAGGCCGGGGGTAGGTACAGTATGGGTCCACCATGCTTGGTTTGGGTTTCTAAGGTTCCGGGAAGGGTTTTGAGGGTCCGACAGAGTTTCTAATGGTTCAAGTTAATTTCTAAGGGTTTGAGAACTGCTTTCGAAAGCTTGAAAATATGTCATTATCGAAATATGGGTCAATCGAGCCTTAGGCCAAATTTGGGTGTTTATAGATGCTCCTCATTGGTATCCGATCACTAATGATCATGTGTCAAAGAAAAAGACATCCGAAGAGGCCCAAGGCAATACTATCGGGTCCGTTGTATTCAAAATGAACCTCAAACATCAATTGGTAAAAATATGAAGAGTGACGGAAGCCCATATCATTGGGAAGTCGTCCACCACTCGAAATTATAGGTCCCCGAGCGCTTAGCGACGTTACTAGGCATAATCGTGCGATGGGATGATTGATGATGCATGATGCTCAATTTTATTTTTGAACAAAGCAGCTCCACGAGCGGGAGGGTGATCGACCCATTTTTAGAGATTGGCATAAAAATGATGCAAAGATCTCACAGTTCGTGGCCAATCTTATGATGCATTGATTGCCCCATTTGATATGCCATAGATGTCCCTACACAAGGTAGGATTCGAGGTCTTTGAGAGTACTCATCCTCCTCGAAGTTAATTTAGCACAACTTCTTGAGCAAAGCGAATATTAATGTCGAACCATTTTTTCAGAGTGTGTGCCACTTGATATTTTATTATTGTTTTATTTTTATTTTATTGTTATATTTTATTTTTCCCTTTCTTCTTTTCTTTCTTTTTCATCTATTCTTTTTTGATTTTTTGATTTTTTGAACTATGTGTGCATAGTATGCACACAGTTTCTATGCGTGCATATTATCTACACAGCCATTCAGTCACTTAAAATGGGCAGCCGCTGGCAGAGACATGAAAATCTCAAAGATTTTTTCAAAATTTCTCTCCTCTCTCTCGCTAAAAAGAGCAGGGCACTCCTCTTTCTTCTCCGCCATTCCGATCCATCTTCCGACATCGCGCCGGTGTCGATCTTGCCAATTAATCACACATTTTTGTGCCAGATCTAGGGTTCTTTTTCCTCAAACAAGGTACC
This sequence comes from Chloranthus sessilifolius, assembly GCA_021018995.1. Classification (NCBI taxonomy): domain Eukaryota; kingdom Viridiplantae; phylum Streptophyta; class Magnoliopsida; order Chloranthales; family Chloranthaceae; genus Chloranthus; species Chloranthus sessilifolius. The sequence goes on from CM037594.1 coordinate 54,673,058, forward strand.
CCATTTTAAACACTTTTCTCTTGAATTTTTCGATTTCTTCACCAATGTGGCTAGAATTTCTACTTCTTCATACTAAATAGACATTTTTTCCTTGTAAATTCAATTACCTATGGCTTATTTGATGTATATTCACATGAATTTGGTGGAAATTTGATCCTTTTGTGCTTGTCTTAGTATTTTTTCTGATTTTTATTTATCAATGCATTAGAGCTTTTGTAGCTAAGTGTCAAAGAGGATTTTTCCTGCAAGTGTGATTATCCTCGACCCATTCCATGGCGTATATGCATGTTTGTATGGGGATTTTTGCATAAAATTGGTCGATTTACTCCTCTTTTTTATGTTTTCCAGATTTTATATAGCCCTAGGGTTTTCACATGAAATGATACCCTTTTTATGAATGCCACCCCTTTCAATCCCGTATTTAATTTTCAGGGAATTTTGTCAGGAAAATTGGAAAATTTTGGAAAAAAAAGAGTGGCTTTTCAAAGCCCAAAATGCGGGGTCTTTCTTGAATTTGTTGCTTGGCACCCCCTTTTCTTTGAATCTGATACAAACATGTGGATTTTTTTCTTTTTTTCTTTTTGTGAAATGTGGGGCATTAGGTGCCATTTGACAAAGTTTTTGCTCTTTTCCTGCTTGGGACACATATGTACACACATTTTTATGTGGCTTTTCTTGTTTTTCTCGGCAAAAATATTGAAATTTCAAGGAACAGATTTTTTTTGTATGTTTTTGTGGAAATCAAAGGACGGGACGTGCCCTTCTTGGGATTTTCTTGAAGATTTTGATTGGAGTGATACATACCTACCTTCCTTTTGTCTTACATTTCTGACACGACCCCTGATTGCTATAATCCTCTAACACTTTCCTATTTATATACCTCTTTTTTAGGATGCCATGTGGACAGCAAGGTGATGGGGACCAAGGTCAAGGGGCTAGTCCTGACGAGGTTATGGTGAGTAGGGGTGAGCACCTTATTTGGGCGCACTACAGTACCGAAAGGCACACCCCATCCTAAAAAAATAGGTACTGGCCCGAGATGCAGAGAGATGAGGTTCGTAGCGGTTTGGTCCACCACTAGTATACCCATATATCAAACTTCGAGAGTGCTAATGAGGTATATGCCTTTTCAGTCTGTTCCTTTTATTCACACATTTCCACTCATGGCTCTAATGACCTTTCTTTGATGATGTAGCCTCTACCCATGCTCAACTTCTGAGGAGGGTGTTTCAACCTCCAGTGCTTCTATACTTGTCTCCCCTATTTTATGATGATGCTCTTGAGTCAGGTTGACTTTGGGGACTTCATTTCTTGCCCCGCCATCCGAGGGGATTATTCATATGTGATGGCTCTTTCAAAGAGGTTCCGTCCTGAGACGATGGTCGTCCATATGTCCACTGCTAAGACAGCCATCACGCTAGTAGACTGGTCTATTATTACAGGCATTTCGATGGGGGGTTTGCCAGTGGTCTGCCCTTGATTTATAGACCCGGAGGATGTGATTCATCTAATTTGGGCTTATCCCCCTCCTGATTGCTTGACCAGCCTCAAGGTCTAGCTATCATGGCTGGCAAACCTATTTGAGGTTTACGAGAGGGCCAGCCTGACATGGATATTCCTATCGCCCATGAGCATGCCCTGGTGCTTGCTTGTGCATCCCTCCCCTTTTTGCTAGGTAAGACCATCCTTGCCAATACGAGTTGTGGGCAGATCCAGCTGTCTCTTCCTCTTCTAATGGAGAACTGGATCGACCTTCATCGATTTGACTGGGGCGGCGCTGGTTATGCCTTTTTGATGGATAGCCTACTTCGAGCCTCTGTGGGGACCCTTTCCTCCCTCTGCGGCTTCTGGCATGTGATTGAGGTGATCTTCCCCTGGCCTTTATACTTTTCCTATTTTCATAGGTACGCACTTTTTATTTCTGATGCTCTTTTGTTTATCTTTTCAGATTTGGGGCTACCTTCATTTCCAGGCTAGTTGCCCCAGTCTCCATCCATGGGAGGATGAGTACCCTTTGCTATGTTGTAGGCATACGGACCGCCGTTGAGATCCTTGAATGAGTCACCTGGAGCTGGGTTTAAGATCCCAGCTCGGTCTGATGCTCCCGGAGTAGGTTTGCACTTCTCCCTTTTCTTCCTTATGTCTCTTGAGATTCGGACGTGTTTTTAGGGAATTTTCTCTTTCTTTGAACAGGTGTCATTTGATCCCTATGTTGGCTCCCCATTTTTATGCTGGGATGCAGTTAGGTAGGCACATATTTTTATTGACAGCAGAGTCATCTTCTTTTGTGGCTACTCCCCGCGGGTTTATTATTTAGGGGAGCGGGTGGTCCATCAGTATCGTGACTACACCACCGTACCCTTGGACCATCCTGGAGATGGGCAGGTGGTGGGGGTACAGTCGAGGAGCTTACAAAGCTGCTTCAACAACACTGGGGGTGGCTGATATAGGGTCTTTTTCGACCGGGCAGGCGGTATCAGAGATGGTACGAGGCTCTCCCCTATCGTTGCATCCTTCCTAGGTTTCTTCCTAGTGCCAATTATGTGACCTTCGAGGGTCCACTCAGGAAGGTAATCTTTCTTTCTACTTGGTATGTTTATTTCACCTCTAGCCTCTATGACCATTATCTGATGGTTGCATTCCTCCTTTTCAGTTTATAACTACTGAGGCCTCCAACTTGGATGTAGGTGAGGGGCCTTCTGGGATGGCCGGAGCAAGACCATCTGGGACCTCTGGCACTGGACCTCGGGCCCTCTGGGGTTTCTGGACATTGGCATTTTGACGACAATGGCTCTTGCAATTGTCTGAGGAGGTAGCGGAGCATGCTCGTCTTTCTACCGAGGCCATTAGAGTACCTCAACCTCATCTGATCCCTTGGGTGAGTTTATTACCCCCCCGCCCCCCCTCTTTTTCTTATTTTTTGTAGAGATGCTTTGGTTCTTTTGATTTGCTCATTCTCATCTTATTTCTTTTTGTATAGGATTATACGTCTGCGACCCAGCAGGCAGAGTATTACCGTCATATTGTCGACCTTTCGGAGGCTGATGTGGTAAGTATGATCCCGGTTGCTTTTTTCTTCATTTTGGTTGCCCACATCTCCCTTGCCTGACTCATTTGGAGGGCATTTCAGGAGGCTCGTGAGAGGGAGTCACATTCTTTGCACAACCGGCTGACTCAGTTGTGGTCTCATATTGGAGATACCATATCCATGACGTATCAGAGGACGCAATGGTGACGCAGGACGTAGACTTGAGGATGATCTGGGCACTTCGAGGAGATGCTGCTTTTTTTCTTTTTGCTTTTGAACACTTGAACTTTGAATTTCATGGATGATGTATTGAGACACCAATCGGATGATAGTCTTTATGTGCTTTGGATTTTTTAATGAATGGATGCTTTCTCTTTATCTGATATGATGTGTTTGCCTGCAAAAAGGTCATAAATTTAGCTGGTGTGAATTTGTTTTGAATCTTCTGCAGGATGGGTGTGAAAGAAGCTCCCTTTTGTCCATCGGGGGATGACCAATTGGCCAAAAAAAACTGCTAGGAATTGTGTCCTTTTCTCTTTTTTGTGACGGTGATACCTGAAACAATGTAAATAGGTTAGGTGGCACAATTAAGCGCCCCCAACTCATGGTGGTACATGTATATATAAGCAGGGTATAAAATAAAACAGGTTTTATACAGGTCCATCGTGGTCTTGCTAAGGTGGTACCGAAAGTGGGCTATGCTAAGATCGTTGACATGACTCTAGGCTTAAAGAAAAATGATTATGAGAAAAGCCTTGTCGTGGGCCCACCAAGTGTTCGGTGAAATTCTTGAGAGCAATTTTTGGTGATGAAAATTTGCCTTCGCCCTTGGCCTTCTCTGAGGTCCTTTTATTCACAGGGGGAGGGGGGGGGGGAGAGTTTCTCTCTGGCACTCTGTGATGTATTGTTGGAGCTTGAAAAGGGCCATTCTATCGTACATTTTGTGTTGGCGGAGCTCTATCAGGGACTTGATGCCTTTGCCTCGGGCAAGGTGGAGAACTTTCGGGGGTGCCCTGTTCTCCTTCAGATCTCGATCGATGAGCACCATTCTATTTTGCGATTCGTGCCTCACTTTTACGTGGTACACGGAGAGGTCACCAAATGTTTTTTAGGTCGATGTTCTAGGATACTGACTTGTCTGATTACTATGCATATCTTTAATTAAGTCTTAACCTATTGTAAGCGCATAATAGAAATTGTAGAGCTAGTATAAGATCGTTCCCATGAGGAAATTTAGTATCAACACAGTGTTACTATCTTTAAGAGATTTATATTTATCTTTAAGATCATAAAATACTTGAAAAATATGAAAAAAAAATTATTTCTTAAACTAAAGTGCAGAAAATAAATCCTAAATTCTCCTTCTTCAGATTGTAGTCGTCAATCACAATCTTCAGCTATCGGATGCTTACAAATTTAAAATATTGTTACACCATATATCCAGTCTCCTAGCATTGGGCGTCAATCAAAATTAGAATTCTATCAATACATATTTAATCTAATCAACAATCTATCAGAAATTTGGGCGTCAATCAAACTCTAGAAAATTGAAGATGGAAAAGTAAAAACCATTACACTAATCTGTAAATTTCAACCTGAGTCGTTAATTCAAATTAAAACTTGAAGATGTTTACAAAGCAGTAAATTGCATAGAAGTAAATCTAAACTAGAAAGCAATAAGTATATCTGTCACCCCTCAGTCGCAGTCGTCAATTGCTTCTGAGAAACTATAAATATGTACACTAATCTTCTAGCTCTCAATCCTAGTCGTCAATTGTGAACAAGGAACCTTGGATATCTAAACTACAAAACAATAAAAATCTACTCTAAATTTTTTGATTGTAAGAAAACCCAACCTCAATTGTCAATTGATGCTTAGAATTTCTTCGATGACTATTCCTACACCAAGCCCTCCTATTTATAGATCATAAGGGGTCGATTTATAGAGATCTAATTCTAATAAAAGAAACTACTAAAATCAAAAGTATCCTATTATAACTCTAATTCCTAACTTTATTCTTTCTTGCTTTGAATAGTTGATATGCTTCCAGAATGTTCTTTGATTTTCAGCAACAGAGTCCTTTTAAGAATCTTCTTCGTCAATCTCTCAGATCCGTGATTGGTCAGACTTCTAATTATAGGAAACTTCTAAATATATGCATGGCGGTGTAAAACTTCACACGTTCAGCAGTACTAGAAAGCTTCATTCTTGGGAAGTCGTAAACTACGATTTCTTCTTTCTTTTCTTGGAAAATCGTAAGTCACGATTTTCTTTTCTCAATAGGCTTCTAGCTAACGATTTTTCATTACGATTCTTTGCTTCCTTGTATCGTCTTTATTTTATACGACTTTTCTTTGGAGAATCGTAAATTACGATATCTTTCTTTCTTCTGTAGTTGTCCTGTAAAATCGTAAAACACGATTCTTCCTTTCTCAGTAGGCAAAGAATTGTCTTTTACACTCAATCGTCTTTTTTTACTAGTTTATGAGTTTATTTATACAAAGGTTAATACTTTAACTCTATTTTGCTTGTTTTCCTTAATATCTGCATACTATTAACTTGTTAGTAGCAAACTATGGCCTAGTATCACTAAGTTAAGGGTGATAAATCGGTAAATTATGTGACTGATCACCAGCCTCGAGGGAATAAGCGCGAGATGCATCTATGGCAGACCGATGCTGAGCTTTTGTGCAAGCTCCCATGCTTTATGGGACTTTCCTGATAGTGTGGTCCAGGGATCATGAGGGCATCACCCTTCTAGGTTTGACCGGCAGTACTCACTACTTCCCCTCGCAGGTATTACGCCAGTTTAGATTTACTCAGCATGCGTCGGGTGAGGCGAGACCTTCCCTATTGTTGAGCACTGAAATATACAACTTGTCATCCCTTAACCTGACCTTCATTAGACCTTTGAGCTGGTTAATAATGGTTTGTAAGTGTGTTTTTGTAAACAACAAGAAAATATAGCTTAATGCTGCAATCCAACATTTTAGAGGCAAGAAGAATGACTTTTGAGCTAAGTTGTGGAGCTAAGGGATTGTTATTGACTGCACCATGATGGTTCACATCACTGGGAGTGTTCTGCATGCATTTAGGTCCTAAAAGTCTTACTAAGAGAGAGAGGTGGAGCTCAGAGTTTATGGAGGGCTCCTACAGTGAATTTAAATGCAACAGTTGTTGGACATGCTGCTGTTGTCTTAAAGCCATATCACGATGCATGACTACTGCTATGGTGCACTCAAACAACTGATGTGTTGCTGTACTTAAACATTTGGAGCAGCTACAGACTTGAACCATACAAACACACAATGCTGAGTAGGAACCTCACAAGCTGCAACATTCAAGCCATGCCAAGTTGTACAACAGATGTATTTCCACTTACAGAGCTGCTGCTACCATGGCTCAAACTTGCTGCTGCATGGAGTTTTTGTGAAGACTCATTCAAGTGCAGCAAAGGCACACTCAATCCAACAACCATTGAAGTCATTGCAGACCTGGCCCCCAAGAGATCCACAACATATCCAGCTGCAAATGTTGTTGCACCAATCAATGGAAGGTGGCTATAGCATAGGACCTGCTGAAGCAACTACTAGAGCAGCACCATACACTTGAGCATATCATATAAAATAGTTGAGTTTTGCAGCACACTGTGTTGAGCAATTGGACTCCATCTTTTCAAGTTGTGCACTAACCTGCCATGCATTTAGGCACTTGAGGCTGCAATAGAGTAGAGCCAAGCTGCCGCAGCAAAGATCTCAAGCACACCTTAATGGAATACAGCAGCAAGACCTGAGCCCATCGAGCTACAGAAGCTGCAACACAAGCAAAATAGCAGCAGGAATGCTGAAAACCACACGCTAGTGCACACACCTGCTGATTCATTGATGAGGAGTCCAAGGTGTGGAGCTACTGTACATATCTCAAACACCAAACAGTAGTTGCACATTCATGCCATCAAGCTACAAATCTGCTACAGTATACCACACGAGCCGTAGCCAGCCACAACCAACCACTCTAGTGGTTTAAAATGAAGAAAGAGGAACCTCGCGAGCTATGCATGTTGTTAAAACAGAACCTCACGAGTTGTTCTTCTGCTGGATTGAACCTGTAGAGATGTATGGCAGCTGAGCAGTTAATCAGCTGGAGTTGGAACCTGTTGAGCACAAAGAGCCTAACAACAATGAACCTAGCGAGCAACACTTTAATCCTCTCCAGCAGTTCAGCCTCCATTTGAACCTCGCAATTTAAAGCTGCACACATTTTAAAACTCGCAAGCAGTTTGCATATGAACCACATTTCATCCTCGCGAGCCTGGAGTTGAACCTAGTGAGTAGCTTAAATGCTGCTGTATTTTGAACCTGGTGAGCTGCGTTTTGAACCTGGTGAGAAGTAAGGAAGAACTAAGCGAGAGCCTAGCGAGATGCAAGTTCTGAAGCTGTCATCCTCGCGAGGCACTGGCACCAGCAGCCACACTTCAACATAGAAGGACCTTTTGGATATTTCACTGCTTCTAAGGCACACTTCCCATTGCCCACACGTCCCAAAGCATCAAAATTCCACAAATGGGCTACGAAATCAACTTCAAAAAGGGCACGTCTCTGATTGGCTAAATCACATAGCTGCTGCTATGGATTGTATAAATGGCTATAATTTACCTTGTAAAATCATCCAAAATAGCTGGATCACATTGGGTATTTTTCTAGGGTTTTGAGCCAGGCTTGTTTCCCTTTTTATTTTCCATGTTCTTCTTCCTTAGCTCAGCTGCAATGCTGAGTTAAAGCTTTTTGTAGCAGTCGTGTTTATTTAGTTTTGTAATCGGGTTTTGTAATGATAGAAAGAGTTGTTTTGGGTTTTTGCAAGGGCTGCTGCCTTGATGACAATCATTGTAAGTTTATTTTAATCACTGAAAAGCCATGTTTAATGCTCCATTTAATCTATATTTTTGTTGTGTTTTGCACATAGATTTTTATAGTTTTGATGCTCCCATGGTTGCTTGAGCTTGTAGCCCTGCAACCATGGTGGCAACAATTGCTTTAATGTCTATCTTCAACCTCAGTGATCTGGATAACCTCTGGGATAGCCTGTGGCCATTCAAGTGGGCAGGGTATAGCCCTAAGGATTGTCTAGGTCACAGGGTTGAGATGGATTCTCCTTCTCAGCGCTTGAGCATGTAGCCAAATGAGAGATAGTTGTAGAGCGAAACTTTCCTCTATTTTATATTGGCATCATCAATGAATAGACCTGATATTTTGTAGAGATTGCAGACTTGTGAGCTAGGTCATTGCAGGCCTTTTTGTAGCAATGACTAGTTGAGTCTAAAGCCCCACTCAGCCTTTTATTTCATATATTTTTTACCTGATTTTTAAGGGATGTTTGGTCCCATGGTTACTTGAGCCTGTAGCCATGCAACCATGGTGTCTGCAATAAGTTTCATGTTTTGATTTAATCCAATGATTGGATGAAATCCCTGGGGTATTTTGTGACCATTTAAGTGGATAAAATACAACCCTATGATCAGTCCAGATCTGTAAATTCATTTCTAATTTTGAGTTTCAAAGCTGATTTATCCACAGCTGTCTACTTTTCCATCTTTTTACTTTATTTTATCATACCATCATCATCCTTCTTTTCTCCCTTTCTTTAGCTGTAGTTTATTTCTATTTTTAGTGTAGTTTAGCTTTGTGACACCTAAACACCCTCTCTTTACCATCCTTTCTAGTGTAGGTTTAGAGTTGCCAGATTTGTAGCTAGATCTGGAGATTTACTATACAATCCTTGTCGTTTAGATCATCACCAAAAAATTTGTGAGATATTATTAGATGCTTGTAAATAAATAAAAAGGTGAAGAGTGAAATGGATGAAAACAGCACAAAACACATCAATCTAAAAACAATCCTGCAAGATCCACTGCCTGTTGTAGCAAGTTTTGATAAGTAAGAGTTTATCCATATTTTGTAGTTAGGAATAAAACTACAGCTTAGTGCAATAGTCCTCACTTTGGAAGCCAAGAAGAGAGAGATTTAAAGCCAAGGGTTACAGCTGATGGAGGAACAGAGGGTACACCATAGTGACCATTTTAGTTGCCTAAGTGGACCATAGAATTCCACCAGATGAAATGAAGATGGGCCAAGTAGAGAAGACTACTGTAGCAGACTGTTCACAGTAGCAGAGAAGCATAGAGGGACCCTCGAGAAGATCTCTCGTGGCTAAAATCACCTAGAAGGTCCTCTCGTGGAGATCTCACGAAGTTCAAGATCGCAGCACATAAACTTCTCACGCTGTTCTCGCACAGTTCAGTATAAGAGGGGCTTCAGCAAATTGCCTCGCATAGTCCTCGAGAGGATCAAAGCTTCAGATAACATGTTCGTGCAGTTCTCATGAGGTTCGTGTATTTCAGGCATTGTCCACTCGCACAGTTCCTGCGCAGATACATCTTTAGAAGTTGGCGTCGCACACTTCTTGCGTAGATCTTGTGCACTTCAGAGACAGAGCTAACCTCATGAGAGCTCAAGTGATCCTCGTAAGGATCCTTACGAGCTGTATTATCCACTGCAATTCACCCTCGCGAGATCCTCACAAGCTGAACCACCTAAACTCTCATCTGCGCGAGTTGCCTTATTCACAATCTATTGAACCTCACGAGCTGTCTTCATCAGCCAATTCAGCCACGCGACATCCACGTGAGAACCACGTGAGATGTAAAACATACAATTCATCTTGGTGAAGCTCGGGCTCCTAACGTCCCATTCAATACACAGGGGCATTTTTGAGAATCCATAGCTTCTAGGGCACACTTTTTGAAGTGCTAAGCTATTTTCCACTCCTAGAGGCAACACTTGGCCACAAATGAGCCACGATAGCAGTGAAAAAAGAGGGCATTTTCTCTTTCATTTTCTGATTGGCCAGAGGAAGATGTTTTTGGAAGGGACTATATATAAGCTGCAACTTAGCAAAAATAACCATCTAATATTTAACCTAATTTTGGCTCTGGCTTAGGTCATTCGAGGGTTAGGGTTAGGTCATCTTTTTCCCTTTTCTTCTCTCCTTAGCTCAGGATTTGTTGGCTAAATCCTTTGTAATAGGTAGGACTATTTGTATGCTATAAAAAGACTGTGAAAGCTTGTAAAGATCTAGAATCTGCATTGACTACAGCCTGGAAGTTGATTATTGTAAGTTTTGTTTTATGCAATGAAAGTTATTTTTCTTGACTCATTCAATCTGCGATGTTTTTGTATTTTTTCATCAAGAATTTTATGGATTGCATGCACCTATGGATGCAAGAGCTTGTAGCCTTGCATATATATAGGCTGCAGTGATTTAATGTTTTGATCTCAACCCCCCTGACTGAAATTTATCCCTGGGATGATCTATGACAACTAAGTGGACAGGTCACAAGCCTAAAACTATTCCATATCATCAGGGTTGGATTGGATTCTTTATCCTTGCACTTGGCTTGCAGCCAAATGAAGGACATATGTGGATCCATCTCTTTCTAGGCCTAACCAGACACTATTTCAGCCAACACATTAGTCCATAGTTTATTGTTTCTCACCCATTTTCCTTTTATTTTCCAAATCCATTTTCATCCTTCTCTAAACCCTTTCTTATAATATAGGACTGCAATCTCTTTTATGTTTTACTTTGGCTTTGTGACAATCCAAAACTCCCCTTCTTTACTTTTGCTTGTTAGTTTAGGTTAGGATTGTCAGATCTGTAGTCATATCTGGAGGTCTACTATACAACCCCTTGTGATTTTAGATCAAACTTCCCTATGGGACAACCCTTTCTTATCAAAACTTGCTACTACAGGCCCTGGATCTTGCAGGACTATGTATTTTAGAGTGCTGTTTGTGCTGATTTCATTCCATTTCTTCCATCTGTCTGATTTTTGTTTGCTACCATATTTTTACCATTATTTTTTCAATAAAATAATAGCAAGCTTCTTAAAATATCCCAACAAGTTTTTGGCGCCGCTGTCGGAGAGTTTTGATCTAAGTAGTAAATCTGAGTTTTTATTTAGCTATATTTGTTGCAGACAGTGTTTGAATAAATTACAACTATAGTTTTCCTGTGATTTTTTATATTTTTCTTCTTTATTTGCTATTTTTAGATCTTTTTGGTGTTTTAGGAATGTTGAATAAGGTATAGCTATAATCCTTTAATTTTGCATTTATTTTATGTTATTGCTTGCTTAGTGTTTGAATAAATTCATGCTGAAGTTTTAGATTTTTGCAGGCTTGGAGCAATAGCAAATAGGAGAGTTTAGTTATAGCTGGAGCATTCCTTCATCAGTTTGCATCTCTATCTCCCTTATTTTTATTTCATTTATGCAGCCTTTAATTTCTGCAGTAGTGTGCAGTCTTTAGTAATTTTTATCTATCTGCTGTGAGTGCCTCCTTGTTTTGCTGTGCGTGTGTGTTGTATGCTGGGAAGAAGGTCTCTCAATCTTGAGCTAGAACCTTTGAATCCTGAGATTGAGAGAGTATTAAGTCCTAGGATATCAACACACACCCCTGCTGAAAATTTAGTAGCAGCTGAGATGGGTGAGCAACCAAGACCCCTTATGGAGTATTATGCACCAGGGGCATACTCATCCCCCTCTTGTATTCAACTCCCTAATGTCGTGCATAACTATGATATCAAGGCTTCAACCATCCAAATGTTATCAAGCTTTCATGGGCTGAGCAGAGAGGACCCCTACCAGCATATAGAGTAGTTTCTCTCTTTATGCACTACTTTTAATATCGCTGGTCTGGGGGAGGAAGCCACCAAACTGAGGCTTTTTCCTTTTTCCTTAAAGGATAAAGCCAGAACTTAGCTATGCATACTCCTAGCCAACAACATACAGTCTTGGAATGATCTACAATGTCAATTCTTGGCTAAAATTTTCCCAATTGGTAAAACAAGTAAGTTGAGGAAGAGCATAATCTCCTTTGCTCAACTCCCAAGTGAAACATTTCATGAAGCTTGGGAGAGATTAAAAGAGTTGCTGAGCAAATGCCCACACCCTTAGATCCCTAGGTGGCAGCTTGTTCAAAACCAGGGGATTGATGCTAAAAGCAAATCTATGATTGATTCATCTAGTGGTGGCTCATACCTCAGCAAGACTGATGTAAAAGCTTGGGACTTGTTTGATGTTATAAGTGAAAACTCCATTCAACGGGAGTCCTTGTCAAGAAATAACATTGAATCAGCTGCTAGGAGTACAAAAGAACCCACATCTACTGGAAAATTGTATGAAGTGTCTAGATACAATAGCCTGGAGAGGAAGGTGGCTGTCTTGTCCTTCAAAATTGATAAAGTGTGGAGTGTGTTGCAGCCCCACATGGCTGCATAGGTTGGAGAGCTATTCTCATATGCCACTCACCCACACACTACCATATTGGTTGTCCCTCTGTTGGTACATTCCCTGAATTATTAAATGAGCATGCCAATGCTGTACAATCATTTGGATAGCAACCTGCTAGGTACTCTTGGAGGAACCAACCAAAATTGAGGTCGAGACAAGTTGATTTGCCTCAATCCAGCAGCAGCAGGCACTGCCCTACATGCCAAACCAGCAGCAGGCCTAGACAGAATTTCCCATTTCAGTACCATCAGCCAGGTCATTTAGCATTGTCCCCACCCCAACTAAGAGCCCCCTCCTTTGAGGAGTAGGTTTTGACTTCATTGCAAAATCTTGGCTCCTTATCCTAGAATGTGCATTCTCACAATCAGAGCATCAAGAAGATAGAGGACCAGTTGTGCCACATATCAAATGCTCTAACTAGAAGGGATGAGGGTAGGCTCCCAAGCCAAATAGTGAACAACCCCAAAGGGCATTACATGATTGGTGAAGCTTCTTCAACCAATGATGATGCTAGGGCCATTCATGCCCAGAGGACTGGTAAAGTGGTGGAGCACCAAGAGGTGTTTAATGGAAAAAGGTGTGCAGATGAGAGAGAGGCTGGAGTTCCTGCAAATTAGCAACAGGTGTTGAATAATGGACTGTTGTTGAGCCCCATTTCATAAAAAAATAAAATAATAATTATTAAAATTAAAATTAAATAAAATATTACCATGTTGAGCCCCACTTCCTCATTCTTTGAAAGAGCCCTTCCCTTCTTACGAGGAAAATGCTTTGATGGAGAAAATGAGGGTTGTTTAAATAGTTGTTGTCCCTGATGAGATGGTGGTGACACCTTGCCCAATCTGCTAGACCTGGGCTAAGGTCTGGGAAATTTTTGAAGTGTGGACTAAGGAAGCACCCACCCATGTTCTCCCTCAGCCTTTTATTGATTGTCCACATGATGTGGAGTTGGAGCTACTGCTTACATCTCTCAAGGAACTACAACTACCGAGATGGAAGGATATAAGGTTTGATGCAAATGCAAAGGTATGGCCTTTCATTTTTATATTGTAGTTCTTTTCAGTTCAGCTGAGTCCCAGATGGGCTGCTATAATTTTTTGTCATTCATGAACCCCCATCGAGGACTGCTGAGATCATGGACTTTAATTTTGGAAGAGTCATGAGGTGTAATGAGCAGAGGCTCATATTCAGTTTTGAAATTTATGTGCAGCCTCTGCCCTCATTCACTTTCAAGACCTTTCACTGTTAGTTGATCTCAACCTGTGTATTAGATATAACATATCTGTTTTTAGTGTTTTAACATTTTGTATATACTGTGTTTATGTGGTCTGCTATGATGAATCTTGATTCAAAATGTGTGCCATTCATGCTAATAATTCTTTGACATTGACCTAGAGTCATACTCAGATCATTTTTAGGTAGTTGTGTTTTGGATTTTTTAGGTGTTTAGGTTAGTTAATGTTTTGTATATACCTACTGTTTTTAGTTTAATTCCTGCTGTATATAGTTATTGTTTTTAGGAATGTGTGTAGTTGCTTTATTTTCTTAGTTGTCATTTTGTATATAATATCTCTTTCTCTTTCTTTTCATGATTTCCTGCAATCTTTTAGTTTATTTTTCTCTTGGTTTTCTGCTGTAGCTTAGTGTCTTTTGCTGTTATAAAACCTATTGCCCCTATGCATACTGTTGGAAACAGTGAGGACAATGTTTATCCTAGGTTTGGGGGTATGGTAGGTTAGTCCAGCAAACAGAATAGTTAATTCTAGTGCAGCTGTGTGAAGAAAATTGAGATGAATAAAGTCAAGTCTCACCTAACTTGTTAGAATGAGGAAATTTTAAAATTTTGCAGCCACTTTAAAACTGAAAATTTTTAAACTTTAGCACCACCATGTGTTATTCACTGAAAAGTACCACTTTTCACCTCTTAATCTAGCCATTGATGGCCCTTGAAGCTCACTAATAATCACTTGTTAAGTGTATTTTATAGTTAGCAATAAACTGTGTAGTTTAATAAAAAATCCTTGCCCATTGGTCCAAAGAAGAGAAACAATACATGCAAAGATGACTGTTGAGCCAAAGCCTAATGGAACACCCTGGTAGTGCTCACCATGGTGACTCATTTGCTGGTCATCATTGACCAAAAGTCTGCCAGATGAATGAAATTAGCTGATAATGGAGGAAGCTGCAACAGCAGCAAGTGCAAGGCATCAGAGTATCAAAAGAATCATCTCGTAGAGTTGAGGAGCTTCCTCGCGAAGCTAAGAACGCAGTGGAACCTGCCCTCACTCAGAATTTGTGGTTGTGAAGCTCTTGCAAAGATCGAGTCTTAAAGCAGCCGCGCACAGAACATAGCGAGTCCATATGCATAAAGAACAAAATGTTATCTTGCAGAGTTCTCGCGTAGCCCTGGAAGAGAGAGACGCCCAGAATTCTCCCCGTGCAGATCTCGCACACTCTGAAGCCGAACCAGTTACTACGCAAGCGTAAGAGCATACCTGCGTGAGTACTCAGCGAGAGAGAGCTTCTGAAGCTCTACTATGCGAGAAATCCACGTGCTCCAGATCATCTCCGAGATAACATTGCAGCACAAAGGAACTACACGATTAACTGAAGATTTACTGCGCGAGTAAGCACTTCTCACCAACTAAAGGCTACTCCGCGAAGGCTCTGCAACTATGCGAGTGAATTAATGTAGATGCCAGCCCTGCGAAGCTCGGGCTCCCCACTTCTCAATTTTAACACAAGGACCTTTTGGAAATTTTCCAAGGCTAGGGTACACTTTTTGGGGCATGGATTTTTAGGCACACATCTCTAGTCATTCAAGGGTTATAACAGTGTCACATCTGCTGGAAAAATTGGGGTTAATCTCTTTACAGCCAAGGACTTTTGGAGTTTTTATTTTGATCTTTCCTTCATCCTCTGTCAGCTGAGAGCTCCAGCAGGCTAGGGTTAGGGTTTGATCACCTCTTTTTCTTAATTTTCTTCTCTCTTAGCCGAGCACTTGCGGGCTAATCCTCTTGTAAGCAATTAGGTTTACTTTTATTTCAGTTTTGTAATAGGCTTTGTATACATTGGGATTTTAGATGAGCAGTTGTGTACAGACTGCAGCCTTGAGACAGTTCATTGTAAGTTGTGCTTTTATCAATGGATTGCTATTTTAATGATTAATTAAATCTAAAGATCTTATGGTTTCCTTAGATGTCTATAGGATCCATGTATTTGGGATGAGCCCATTCAGTTTCTAGAAGATCTATTATTTATCATTTGATTTCCCTTGGTTTGATAGACCCATGGAAAGCAATGCTGGATCTTTAGTGAGATCTGGGGAGCTCGGAGGCCTGTAGACTATGGTGGTTGCAGCAGTTTACATATTCTTTCTCAGATCTCTATGGTATGGACAGACCAATCGGATACCCTGTGACCATTTGAGTGGACAGAGTATAACCCTAAGGTGATGTCCAGCCACATGTCTGAGAAGGATTCTTCTCCCCTACACATGAACTTTTAGAGCCTTGTGAGGAGGTTTGTACAGGAACTGGCTCCCCTCTGTTTAACGTAACCAATATCAGATGTTAGATCTGATTTCTCTATAGCAATTACAGCTTGAGGCTGAGTCATTTCCGGCCTTTTGTAGCAATGACAAGCTGAATCTAGAGCCTTATTCAACTTATTACATGGTCCTTTTTGTGGGCACAATGAGCCGGTGACCTTGGCAAAGCACTTAAGATTTTATGAGTTGGAGTACCTATGGATGTCAACCACATAAGTGCAAAGATCTGGGGAGCTTGTAGCACTGGCATTACATAGTGCTGCAATAATATTCATGGCCTGGTCTGGTCCAGTGGTTGGGGATATGATGAATCCACTCTAGATTAGATTAGCAACTTCTGGCTTGATCAATGGGATTTGACAGACTCTATAAGATAGGCTGTGACCATTTGATTGGATAGCCTATAGCCTTAAGAGCACCCCAAATGGTATGGGTGAAGTTTGATATTTCTACCTTGTTGAGGCTTTTGATAGCGTCTCAGCAAGGACCACTGCAGAGATAGACTAAATCTAAGTTACATTACTACTTTGATTCTAGCTTAACCTGCTTACTTCTCATCATTTTTATATTTTATTTGGGCACACACCATCACCATCTCCTCTTTAACCCTTCCTTTAGGATAGGGCAACATTTTATTTATCTTTTGTTAGGGTTAATTTAGTGTAGTCGTGACACTCAACTCCCTTTCTTTAGGACTGTCAAATCTGTAGCCAGATCTGGAGGCCTACTATTATAGCCCTTTTTGGATTCTAGATCAATTTCTCTATGGGACAAACTCTTACTTATCAAAACTTGCTACAAGGATCCCTGTATCTTGCAGGTCTAGGATGTTTTAGGATTACTATTTTCACCATATCTTTATCCTCTGTTTTACTTTGATGTTAATTTTCTTCCAACACCACATAAATAAATCAGCAGCACCAACCTAAGATAGCCCACAATAAGTTTTTGGCACCATTGCCGGAGATATTGATCTTTTTAGTAGACTTGAGTTGTACTATAATTTAGACTAACAAATTCTTTGTAGCTGTGCCTAAACTAGAATAAAAGTACTACTAATTCTTTATGGAATTGTGCAGAAATGGACATTAGAAGAAGGGAAAAGCTAGAGCTGCAATTGGAGTGAAGCTAGCTCTGTTTGCACTTTCTTTCCCCTAAATCTCAATCCATTTATGTTGAATCCCCTGTTATTTTGTTTAGTGTAAATCTGTGTAGTTGTTAATTTTTGTTTGGAATTTTTTATGTGTGCTTGTGAGCATTTTTTGTACTTACTGTGGGTGTGAGTATATGCATGGTCGAAAGTCCTTAAACCCTAAGTTTGAACCTCCAAATCTAGAGGTTGAAAGGATCCTTAGACCTAGATACACCACACAGGGCCTTGCTGTTGAAACTGAACCAGCTATTATGGCTGAGAGGCAGAGAACATTAAAGGAGTATAATATACCTGGGGAGTACACCTCTCCCTTATGCATTCAATTTACCTCTGTTGAGGGAAATTATGAAATTAAATCCTTCACCATTAGTATGTTGCCTTCATTTCATGGGCTTAATAAAGAAGATCCTTACAAGCATATCGACCAATTTTTAGCACTTTGCACTATATTCAATATTACTGGCTTAGGACCTGAGGCCACCAAATTGAGGCTTTTTCCTTTCTCACTAAAGAACAAAGCCAGCATGACTGTCAAAACTCCCAGCCAACAACATACAGTCATGGAGGGACCTTCAAACCAAATTCCTGGCCAAATTCTTTCCCATGAACAAAATTAGCCAAATGAGGACAAATATTCTATCATTTACTCAGCCCTCAACTAAGGATTTTTATGAAGCTTGGAAAAGATTACAGGTGATGTTAAAACAATGCCCCTACCACCAAATTCCAATGTGGCAGCTTGTCAAAGTATTTTATCAAGGAATTAATCCCAAGAGCAGGGATATGGTGGATGCTTCCTGTGGTAGTACCTACTCCCACAAGACAGCTGAGGAAGCTTGGGAGTTGTTTAACATAATAGGGGAAAATTCTATACAGTAGGAGTCTCTGTCACGCAATGACAACCATACCCCAACTAAGATGGTGAAACCTCACATTAAATGGTGACTGCGCGAGAATTCTACTCCGCGAGCTCCTGTTGCCAACTCTACGAACCGCGGGATTTGCTCTATAAACTCTGTGAAACCCATCATTTTCTTCATTTCATCTTTTTACCCTAGCTTTTCCGCACCACAACCGGAATCCCCTTTCTCTTCTTTCTTCTCTACTTTTTAAGCCACTCCACCTAAGGCATTTTCCTTCAACCATTTTGTTCCCCAGCTACTCCTGGTCACTCTGAACAAGGTTTGGTGGGATTTGAACCGATGTGCATGCTTTTAGGTGAATCCCTAGCTCTTAACTGGTACGATCCCCATTTCTCTCTCTGTGTTATGATTGATTTATTTATTAGAGAGAAGAAGGGCAAAAATTTGGTGCTTCTGTGCTTACTTAGTGTGTTCTGCATTTTCTATGATTTATGAGCCCTAATTTTGATAATTTGAGCACCTATGGCCATGGGTTCAAAATTTTTAGATATCCTAACTGCAATGCTGAACCCATCTACCAATGGCAGCCCTGTGGCCACTAGAAAATCTGTAAGGATTGTAGAGGCCTCTACATTGGAGACCTCTGAGGTGCCTTCACCTGTTGCTGAGCTAAAAATTCAAAAAGAAAAGAAGAAATTTGCCCTAAAGAAGAGGACCCAAGAGCACCCGCCTTCTAAGAGCCCTGAAATATCAAAGAAGAAATAGAAAAAGGGCAAAGCTGTGGCCCCTGAGGTCCCTGAGGTTGAGGAGGAAGAGACTACTGAATACCTCAGGGTCCCTTCTGACTTTGTGCAAGTTATCCAGCTGGAGGCTGAAACCATTTTTGACAAAGTCTATTTTGAGGAGCTACCAGAGACCTCTGCCTCCATTGAATATATGACCAAGGCATCTCTGCTACCCCTATTGAGGCCCTTGATGTAATTGGTTTTCCCAAGATTTGTAAGGCTATTTTATCAGAATATGAGGTTGAAGACTGGTGATGATGGGAACCCAGCACTGCTGGTATTGATTGATGACTTTGAGATGTTGTTCAACCAATCTGATATTGCAAGAATATTAGGGATACCAGCCAGGTATAGCCCAAAGTGTGGCTTGGGTCCTCCTTTTACTGCCACCATCACTGGAATAGCAAGGGAGTTAATTAGAGGAATCACTGCCTCAAGAGACTCAATTAGGAAGAGGGACCTACACCCCAACCTCAGACTCATGGATGCAATGTTGAGGAAAAAGATGTATTGTTCTGGTCATGAGCAGGAGAGGAGGCCTCCTATAGTTGATGCCCTCTTCTCATTTCATAGAAACCACTATTTGGATGCAGCCAAGTTGATTTTTGAGGGGATTAAGGACTTATGCGAGAAGGTGAAAATCAAGAAGAAACCTCATGCCCTTCCCTACTGTAGGCTTATTACTGCACCGCTGCAGCTTGAGAAATACCCCTTTCAAAGGGAGGAGGAGACAGTGGCCCTGAACCCCAAAAAGAGTGGAAAGAAATAGTAGAAAATCAGTGGCACAATGATGGGGAAGAAAAAAAAGAAGAGGGAGGAGTTACTGAGAGAAGCAGCCCCCACTATTCATGAAGTAGCTGCTGCTGCAGCTGCTATTGCCGATGCTGCTGCATCCTCTACCTCACATGTGCTAGCCAGTACAACCATCACCTCCCCAGCCATTCCCTCTACCTCCATGTCAGCCCCAACTCCCTTAACACCACCTCCATCCTCAACCCAGACATCACAACCCCATACAGGTCCAATACCCTTACCTGAGCCTATATCCCCAATCACCACAACCATAGCCAATTCAATCTCACCACCAACCACCATAGCCATTGACACCCTATCTATTTTTACACCTTTACCTATTTTTCTAGTCCACCCTAGCCCACCCGTCAAGACCCCATATCAGAAGAGAAGAAAAACTACCAAAACCCCTACTAGACCCCATCCCACTTATATCTCCCAAACCATTCCAACCCCTGAAACCACAACACTTCTAGACCCCATACCCACATCCTATGAACCTGAAACCCATACCTTTGAAACCCCACATTAACCCACTGACACTTCCCCACCTTTTATCCCTATTCCATGCGAGCCTTTAGACCAATCCATTCCATTATCCCATGACCGTGAGCCATTTACTAGAGAGAAATTTTTCACTATGACGTCAACTATCCTAAGAGACATCAACCTAGAGTATACCGCTCTTCCAGACTCACCTCACGCTTCACACTTCACCCCTCCACATCAGACACCACCACAGGCCACTACCTTCACTCATAAACCCACTTCTCCCTTTTAACCAATTTCACCTATCCAACCCACACCCCCTACCATACCTAATCTATTACCCCAAATCCTACACCTCTTACTCTCCCTACAGTCCCAAATGTTGGCTAATATTCAAATCCAAGACTCCATTGAGACGTATATTCAATCCTTAACCTCAACTCTCCAAAACCAAGCCTACCTAGAGACTTGCCTCCAAGCCATCTTGTCAACTTTAGCTACCTTACCCCAACCCTTATCCTTAGCATTCACCACACCCCTTGCTACTTACACTGAAGCCTCCACACTAACTGAACCTGAACCTATCCCAGAAAACCCCCTGTTGTAGTCACCTCTGATGCTGTAATAGCTGCGGATGACTTAATACCTACCTCTTCCAAGTCAGTCCAAATAGAACCTGAACTGGAGCCTCAACCTAAGTCTCCATCTGCAATTTCACAACCCACCCCCTTTTCATTCCTGGCTGGTCCTTCTTCAAATGAGGAACATCCTTTGATTTATGCCTCTTCTTTTTCCATCCCCCCATACTCCACCCTCCTTCGTGCAATGAAATCCAATCCTTACCTTAAAAGGATGTCATTCGAGGGATGACTACTATCAAAACATCAATCAGGATACCATATGAAGCAAGGATCCATCACATAAAATTGGATAACGAGATGCAGCTCAAGAACATAGAAAAGGGGTAGAAACAACTGTGACATTTATATAAAGCCTAAGAGAGTATGACTGCATAAGAGAAGTTAAATGCTGAACAAGAAAAAATGGTTGCTGCAACAGAAAAGCTGAGGGTTGATGGATTAAAAACAAGGTTGGCTGCATCAAAGGAGATCAGGGAGCTCCTTATAGCCAGAGCTGAATTGGTTGAACAAAAGGCTAAAATCTTGGAAAGGCAACTAGCTCTATCAACTGGGAGAGTACCTCCACGAGCTGTTGTGGAGTCAGAGAAAGGAAAATGAGTCAAAATTAAGGATGAACTAGCAGATATTTAGCTGCAGACTCAGATGTTAATTTTGTGCACATGTATTTAGTTAGGAAGTAGTGTGTAATTTTTGTAGTTTACTTTCCCTTACTTTGTACATACTTTTACTGTTATAATAGAAACTTCTTTTTATTCTGTGTTGAGTAGTTCACTATTTGCCTTTCTTTATTGTTTGTCTATTTATGTGTTTGTTTTTGTGTTGTGTTTTATTTTCCTGATGTTTCCTTTCTTTTCATATCTCTGTTTTGAACCTACTACTCATCGACATAAACTTTTGAATCAGTGAGGACACTGCTCCACATAGGTTTGGGGGTGTGGCAGGTTCTACCAATGATGCAGTTAATCTAAGTGCAGTAGAATCAAGTGAGTAAGATAGGAATGGAGACATGCTCACTTAAGATAAAAATTTGGAGAAATTTAAAATTTTGCAGACCTTTAGGCATTACAAGCTTTTAATTTAAAACTTTTCTATGAAGTGAACACCAAGAAAACTCACTTGTATCAGCACTTAGTGAATCATTAAAGAGAGAAAAAGGTAAGAACATGCCTAAGAGTTCAATGGAAGACCATAACTAGTGAGATTTGGGCCTATATATATAGATTTTTTTTCTCTTTCCTTCCTTTGAGGAGTGACTGAGGTAATTCTTCTAGCTCTAAGGACTGGTTGAGTCAATATCCTCAATAGAAGTTAGGAACCTCCAAGTTGAAACAACTAACAACACTCATGACACTTAGGAAAGGATCAAGGCCTTCTCTTGGACAGTTTGAGCTTAAACAGACCAAACCCTAATCAACTGCCCTTGTGCACACACCTTTTGACCCTTAATTTGTAATTTTCTTCAAAATACATCTGAGTACTTGTACCTGAACTTATGGACCTGATTCAAACCTACCCTCACTCTGAGAATTTCAAAGGTAAAGGAGAAGGGGCTGAAGATGGACAAGATAGGGTCAACATTGGGTGAATGGAGAAGAGATACTTAAAACTTAGGAGTGTAGCAGCTAAGGAGAGAGGTGGCAATTCAGAAAAACAAAAACAAAAAGAAAAATGCATCCAAAAAAAAAAAAAAAACAATCATGAGGAACAAGAGAGGGGTCAATAGGAAAAGTTCATTGGAAAAATAAAAAATAAGAGGAGAAGCTGGCCACTTCAAGTCTGAAAATTTTTAAAGAAAATGAAAGGTGCTGAACTAAAGAAGGTGAAGTCATGAATTACCTCCTTTACCTACTAATTTCTCAAATTTGAATTCCTTTTCAACCTTCCATTCTTTATAATCTATCCCATAAGCCACATTACAACCCAGCCAAAAGACCCTGTGATCCAAAGCTGAATGAGATGTTATGTAGAGACAAAGATTTGTCTAATATATTATGAGGATTATCCAATGATCCCAGAACTTAGGTGCTTTGCCTATGCTCATGCTTACTGACCCATTTGGGGCCTGTAACTGCTCTTGAGCTTGAGAGAAAATAAAAACCCTCAAAGTTCCTTGTGAGAGTATGCCCTGGTGAGCATTGGGTCCGATGTTGAATGTATTGGGCATGGCCTATAACCTAATTTTTGAATTAATGATGAGCACAGTACTGACCTACAGGTGATGTTTTCCCTTGCTGTGAACTAATTGAAAATGATATGCATCTATGTAGAAGATGTGATGATTAAATGTATGTGTATATCATATGTTCAAATTCCTCATATTTTTGTTGAATCAAAGGTGAACTAATGCTCTGTTTCTTGACAGTTGACTTGTTAACTTGCACTTTTGTTAATTATTTCATTGAAAAGTTTATGGGTACCTTTACTAAAAACCCTCAAGAGACTTCACTCCTCCACTAGGGATCACCTAGGGGTTTAAAAGGCTTGGTACATATGCTAAATGTATCCGTGCTCCCTACGAAAGTGACATTTAAATTCTTAGAGTAGGTGTTTTAATTCTTCCTTTGCTCAGGGACTAGCAAAGATTAGGTTTGGGGGTGTGTTATTCACTAAAAAGTACCACTTTTCACCTCTTAACCTAGCCTTTGATGGCCCTTGAAGCTCACTAATAATCACTTATTAAGTGTATTTTGTAGTTATCAATAAACTGTGTAGCTCAATGCAAAATCCCTGCTCATTGGTCCAAAGAAGAGAAAGAATACATGCAAAGATGATAGTTGAGCCAAAGCCTAATGGAACACCCTGATAGTGCTCACCATGGTGTTATATTTGTTGGTCATCATTGACCAATAGTCTAGCAGATGAATGAAATTAGCTGAGAATGGAGAAAGCTGCAACAACAATAAGTGCAAGGCATCAGAGTATCAAAAGAATCATCTCGTAGAGTTGAGGAGCCTCCTCACAAAGCTAAGGATGCAGTGGAAGCTGCCCTTGCGCAGATAGGACACACAGTCAAGAGGAGAGCAGAACAGACATTGCAAAGATCTCACGGTTTAAAATCCTCAGAATTTGTGGTCGCGAAGATCGATCCTTAAAGCAGCCGTGCGCAGAACATAGCGAGTCCATATGCATAAAGAATAAAATATTACCTCGCAGAGTACTTGCGTAGCCCTGGAAGAGAGAGACGCTCAGAATTCTCCTCACACAGATCTCACGCATTCTGAAGCCGAACCAGTTACTATGCGAGCGCAGGAGCATACCTGTGCGAGTACTCAGCAAGAGAGCTTCTGAAGCTCTACTGTGCGAGAAATCCAGGCGCTCCAGATCATCTCCCCAACAGCATTACAGCTCAAAGGAACTGCGCGATTAACTGAACATTTACTGTGCGAGTAAGCACTTCTCACCAGCCGAAGGCTACTTCGTGAAGACTCTGCAACTGCAAGAGTGAATTAATGCAGATGCCAGCCCCGCGATGGTCAGGCTCCCCACCTCTCAGTTTTAACTCAAGGACCTTTTGGGAATTTCCCAAGGCTAGGGCACACTTCCAAAGGCACAGATTTAGAGGCGCACATCTCCAGATATTCAAGGATTGTAACAGTGCCACATCTGTTGGAAAAATTAGGGTTAATCTCTTTAGAGTCAAGGACTTTTGGAGAGAGTATATAAGTTGTACTTAGGAGTTTTTATTTTGATCTTTCCTTCATCCTCTGTCGGCTAAGAGCTCCAGCAGGCTAGGATTAGGGTTTGATCATCTCTTTTTCTTATTTTTCTTCTCTCTTAGTCAAACATTTACTGGCTAATCCTCTTGTAAGCAACTAGGTTTAGTTTTATTTTAGTTTTACAATAGGCTTTGTATACATTGGGATTTTGGATGAACAGTTGTGTACAGGCTGCAGCCTTGAGGCAGTTCATTGTAAGTTGTACTTTTATTAATGAATTATTGTTTTAATGATTAATTAAATCTAAAGATCTTATGGTTTCCTTAGACGTCTATAGGATCCATGTATTTGGGATGAGCCCATTCAGTTTCTAGTAGATCTATTATTTACCATCTGATTTCCCTTGGTTTGATAGATCCATGGCAAACAATGTTGTATATGTAGTGAGATCTGAGGAGCCCAGAGGCCTGTGGATCATGGTTGCAGCAGTTTACATGTTCTTTCTCAGATCTCTGTGGTATGTACAGATCAATCGGATATCCTGTGACCATTTGAGTGGATAGAGTATAACCCTAAGGTGGTGTCCAGCCAGATGTCTAAGAAGGATTCTTCTCCCCTGCACATGAGCCTCTAGAGCCTTGTCAGGAGATTTGTACAGGAACTGGCTCCCCACAGTTTTACCTAATCGATATCAGATGCTAGATCTGATTTCTCTGTAGTAATTATAGCTTGAGGTTGAGTCATTCTAGGCCTTTTATAGCAATGACCAGCTGAATCTAAAGCCTTATTCAACCTATTATATGATCCTTTTTATAAGCACAATGAGCCGTTGGCCTTGGCAAAGCACTTAAGATTTTATGGGTTGGAATACCTATGGATGTCAGCCAGATCTATGCGCAGATCTGGAAAGCTTTTAACACTGGCATTACATAGTGCTGCAATAATATTCATGGCCTGATCTGGTCCAGTGGCTGGGGAAATGATCAGTCCACTCCTCTGGATCAGATTAACAACTTCTGGTTTGATCAATGAGATTTGATAGACTCTATAGGATAGGCAGTGACTATTTGAGTGGACAACCTATAGCCTTAAGAGCACCCCAAATGGCATGGGTTAAATTGGATATTTCTACCTTGTTGAGGCTTTTGATAGCGTCTCAGCAAGGACCACTGCAGAGACAGACTAAATCTGAGTTATATTACTGCTTTGATTCTAGCTTAACCTGCTTACTTCTCATTATTTTTATATTTTATTTTGGCACATACCATCACCATCTCCTCTTTAACCCTTTCTTTATGAGAGGGCTACATTTTATTTCTCTTTTGTTAGGGTTAATTTAGTATAGTCGTGACACCCAACTCCCTTTCTTTAGGATTGTCAGATCTGTAGCCAGATCTGGAGGCCTACTATTATAGCCCTTTTTGGGTTCTAGATCAATTTCTCTATGGGACAAACACTTGTCAAAACTTGCTACAATGGGCCATGTATCTTGCAGGTTTAGGATATTTTAGGATTGCTGTTTTCACTATATCTTTATCCTTTGTTTTACTTTGATATTAATTTTCTTCCAACACCACATAAATAAGTCAGCAGTGCCAACCTAAGGTAGTCCACAACACCATGAAGCTAACATCAAGAAATTTTTTTTCAGTTAGTACTTAGTGAATGTAAGAGGAGAGAAAAAGGTAAAAATACACCCCATGGGTTAATTTGAAGACCATACCCCAGTGAGATTTGGGTTTATCAATTTTCTTTTGAAGAGTATTTTTGGTAATTTTTCTGCTCTAAGGACTGATTGAGTCAACCCTTTTTCACTAGAAGTTAGGCCCCCCCAAGTTGAAACTAATTGGCAACACTTATGACACAAAGGAGATGATGTAAGGCCTTCATTTGGATAGTTTGAGCCTGAAATTCCAACCTGATAAACTACCCTTTTGCATACACTCTTTGAGCCTTTAAATTCAATTTTTCTTCAACAAACACTAGAGTACTTGTACCTAAACCTCATTGACCTGATTCAACCTTACCCTCACTCTGAGACTTCAAGAGGTAAAGGAGAAGAAGTTGAAGATAGGTAGGCTTGGGTCTACATTTGGTGGAAGGGGAAGAGAAGCAACCTATAAACAATAGTGTAGCAGTGGTATTGTTGGTTATATTTAAGGTGTTGTTGTTTATTAGAAAACATGTGTGGTGGTGAAAATTAATCAAAGTAAAATGAGATAATGAAATGGATAAAAATAGCAACTCTAAAATAAACACAGTCCTACAAGATACAAGGTCCGTTATAGCAAGGTTTAAAGTAAGTAAGAGTTTGTTCCACAGGGACCAATGATCTAGAACCACTCGGGTTGTTTAGTAGGCCTCTAGATCTGGCTATAGATTTGGAAATCCTAAAAGAAGGTAAGCGTAGGGTGTCACAACTAAACTAAAACTAAACTAAAAACATAAAATACAATCCTACACTAACTACATACATCCTTCCATTAGAAGTGACTTCTTTCCCCATTTTAGCAGGAGTCTTAATGTCATTTCTGGACAGAGTCTCCTGCTACATGACATTTTCACTTATGATATCAAACAATTCCCAGGCCTCATCAGCTATCTTGTGGAGGTAAGTACCTCCACATGAGGCATCCACCATATCCCTGCTTTTGAAATCGATTCTTTGGTTGAAGCCCTGGACAAGCTGCCACTCAGGCATTTTGTGGTGGGGACATTGCTTTAATAACTCCTTAAATCTTTTTTAGGCTTGATAAAAATTCTTAGTTGGAAATTGAGCAAGGAAAAGTATGCTCTTCCTCAACTGGCTTGTTTTAGACATAGGAAAAAATTTGGCCAAAATTTGGCATTGGAGGTCATTCCATGACTGAATGCTATTTGCTGGGAGCATGGATAGCCAAGTTCTGGCTCTGTCATTTAGTGAAAAAGGAAAGAGCCTCAGTTTTGTGGCTTCTTCTCACAAGCCAGCAATGTTAAAAGTGGTGCAGAGAGCCAAGAACTCATCAATATGCTTATATGGGTCTTCTTTACTTAACCCATGAAATGAAGGCTAGCAAAAGCTCCAGCTGCAGCTCTAGCTTTTCCTCCTGCTATTGTCCAAATTTGCAAAAACCACAAGAGATTCAGTAGTACTTTTATTCACAAAAAAGCACCACTACAAATGAACGTGATAAATAAAAAAAATATACACTAAGGTCTACTAATTAGATCAAGGATCCCCGACAGCGGCGCCAAAACCTTGTTAGTTATATTTCAGGTGCTATTATTGTTTATTAGAAAACTTATGTGTGGTGGTGAAAATTAATCAAAGTAAAAAGAGATAATGAAATGGATAAAAACAATAACTCTAAAATAAACATAGTCTTACAAGTTACAGGGTCTGTTGTAGCAAGTTTTAAAGTAAGTAAGAATTTGTCCCACAAGGACCAATGATCTAGAACCACTAAGGTTGTTTAGTAGGCCTCCATATCCTAAAGGAAGGTAAGTGTAGGGTGTCACAACTAAACCAAATCTAAACTAAAAACATAAAATGCAATCCTATACTATAGAAAGGGTTAACAGAAAGTGATGATGATGGTGTGATAAAGGAAATATAAAATTGATGAGAAGTAGGTAGCTAAGAGTAAATCAGTAATGTAACTCAGAACAAGACATGATTCTGCAATGATCCTTTAGATGGCTACATGCACATCTACTAGGTAGAAGAATCCCTGGTGATGTAGACTCCTCTTAAGCCTATAATCTGTCCACTTCAATGGTCATAGACTATCTAAGGGAGGAGGTTCAGTCACTTGAATGAATTGATCTTAAGGCTATAATCTGTCCACTTAAATGGTCACGGACTATCCTATAGATTTCCTCCAATCAATGGATTAAATTAGAACATAAATACTATTATAGACATTATGTTTACAAAGCTACAAGCTCATGCATCCATAGGAGCAAAGAACCCTTAAAGTTAGGTGGAAACCACCTCCAATCATAAGCTGAAAGGGGCTCTAAACTCAGTTGGTCATTGCTATAAGAGGTCAGCAATGACTCAGCTCACAAGTCTGCAATCTTTACAGACAAATCAGATCTACAAGCTGATTATGATGATGCACAACAGAGGAAAGTTTGGCTCTTCACAATCTCTCACAAGGCTATAAGCTCATGTGTAGAGAAGAAGAATCTATCTCAGATCTGTGATTTAGACCAACCCTAGGGCTATAGTCTGTTCACTCAAATGGTCACAAACTATCCACAGAGGTTATCTTCCCCACAGATGACTGAAATAGAATAATAAAATAGTTGTTGCCACCATTGCTACAGGGCTACAAGCTCAAGCAACAATGGGTGCATCAAACCTATACAAATCTATGCTAAAAATACAGAGAAAATACAGATTCAATTAAGCTATAAAAATGACATTCCATTGCATAAAATAAAACTTACAATGATGCCCTCACGGCAATAGCCTATGCACAAGCTCAAATCAGCTCCCAAAGTTCAATGCAAAACCCACTAAAAAATTGGAATAAACTACAGCTACTTACAATAGGACTTAGCCAGCAAGTACTGGGCTAAGGAAGAAGAAAAGAAAAATAGAGAAGTGACCTAACCCAAACCCTAATCTGCCTTAAGCTCTCAACCGAATTAGGTTGAGGGAAAGATTCATTTATAAACTACAATTATAGCTTATATACTTATTGCTAAATGCCTTGGCCAATAAGAAAGAAAACCCTATTTTCAATTCATGCATGGCTCCTTTGCAGCCCTTGGATGCCTCGGGATGTGTGGAAATAGATTAGGGCCTCAGGATGAGTGCCCTAGAAGTATGGAAATTCCCTAAGGGTCCCTGAGCCTGGAATGAGAAGTGGGAACCCGAGATTCGAGCAACTGCTTTAGCTTTGAAGTGCATTTCGTGTGGCTCTAATGACTAGTCGCGGGGCTAGATTTAATGCATTGAGAACCTCGCGAGGTTGAGATTACATTAAATTATACAGCTCGCATAGATGAGCTTCACGTGCCTTCAGTCGTGAGGATCTCGCTTAGTTGGTCGCCTAGATGGAATATGGCTTATCGTGCGGCTGGCTTCAACTTTGCAGTGCACGAGAGCTGCGCGCGTGGAAGTTCTGAAGCTAGTGCCTTATAAGAACTACATGACATGTTGCTCTACCTGTTGATGCAAGATCTGAATGATCTGTGAGATGCACCTCGCGAGAGCTCTATGATAATTTCATTGATGATTTAAGCCCCATGAGATCTTCGCGATAAATATTCTGAAGCCTTCTCTCTATAGAGCTGCGTGAGTTGTGTGCAAGTTCAGACAGTGCTACAGGCTCCAAACCTTGTGACGCTTACTTCTGGCCTTTTCAACTGCGCGAGAGTGCTCGCGAGTTGGATTTCAGCTGCGTGAGGTTTGCTCTCTAGTTCTCTGCTACAGTGCCTATGCTGCTGCAACACTCTTCTCTGTTCAGGTCCTCATTCCTCTCATCTATCAGACTTCCAGGGCCCATGTAGACTACCAAAAAAGTCACCATGGTGTGTTCCACCATGGTGTTTCATCTGTTCTTCACTGGGCTTCACAGTCTGGCTTTAGAGCTTCTCTTTTTGGCTTCAACATAGGTGGCAATTGTGCTAAGTTGCAATCACTATTCTTAACTATAAAATAGTCTAAAACATGGAGTAGTAAAGGTTAGGTTAAGAGGTGAAAAATGATATTTTTTAGTGCTTAACACACCCCCAAACCTAATCTTTGCTAGTCCTCGAGCAATGGAAAAATTAAATAACTATTCTAAAAATGTAAATGTTACTTTTGTAGGGAGCACAGATGCATTTAGCTTATACATCAAACATTTTAAACCCCTAGGTGATCCCTAGTGGAGGAGTCAAGTCTCCTAAGGGTTTTCAGTTAAGATACCCACAAATTCTCAACAAAATAGTTAACACAAGTGTAGACATGATCAAGTCAGTTTTAAATAAATAGAATGTCAGTCCAGCCTTGATCCTTCAAAATGTGAGGAATTTCAAACAATGTATACATAGAAAATTTCACATAAAAAATCTTACATGCATGCACATCGCTTCCAACCAGCTTACATCAGGAAAAACAATATGCACATGTCATTACCAAGCTCACCAATAATTGAAAATTTTGGTTTAAACATGCCCACTACATTCAATTATCAGACCCAATGCTTACCAGGGTTGTCACTCACAAATGAAATTAAAGGGTGTTCCATTTCTCTCAAGCTCAAGAGCAGTTACAGCCCCCAAATGTGTCTACAAGCGTGAGCATAGGTAGGGCTTCTAGTTCCTGGCATCATCACCACTTCTCACCATAGATTAAACAGCCCCTCATCTCTACATGATAGCTCATTCACTTTGGGTCACCAAGGTCTTTGTAACTAGGTTGGAATGTGGATTATGGGTGAGGTGTACAAAGAATGGAAGGGATATAAATGATGCAAAATTGAGAAATCAGCAGGTGAAGTAGGTGATTCATGACTTCACCTTCTTGAATTCAGCATACTTCATCTTCTTTGACATTTTTTTTCAGATTTGAAGTAGCCAATTTCTCCTTTTCTTTTCATTTTTCAGATGAAATTTTCCTCTTAACCCCTCTCTTCCTTTTTAGTATTTTTTTTCTTTTTCTCTCTTTTTTTTTTATTAAGCTTTCGAATACATTTTTCTTCATTTTTATTTTTCTGAAATGCCACCATTCTCCCAACTGCTACACTGCTGTCTTCATATTATTTTTCTTCTCCATTTTCCAAATATTGTCCCCAGCTTGTCCATCTTCAACTTCTTCTCCTTTTCCATTTGACTTCTCAGTGTGAGGGTAGGATTGAATCAAGTCTACAGATCTAGGTGCAAGTATTTTGGTGTTTTTAAAGAAAACTTGATTTTAAAGCTCAAAGGGTGTATGCACAAGGACAATTTTAATGGATTGGTATTTTCAGGCTCAAACTATCCAAATTAAGGCCTTGAACATCTCTTGGGTGTTATGAATACTGTCAACAGTTTCAACTTGGAGATGCCTAACTTCTAGTGAGAAAATGGTTGAGTCAACTAGTCCTTAAAGTAGAAAGAATTGCCATATACACTCTTTAAGAAGAAAATTTTTTGTAGGCCCAAATCTCACTAGGTATGGTCTTCAATTGAACTCATGGGCATGTCCTCACCTTTTTCTCTCCTTACTGATTCACTAAGTGTTGACAACAATTGAATTATCTTGGTGTTCACCTCATGGAAATATTGAATTTTAAAAGATTTTCAATGTTACACAGTCTGCATAAATGTTTTTTTTAAATTTCCTCATTTTTAAATTTTCTTAGGTGACCTTTACTCTATTTTTATCTTACTCACTTAAGTCTGCTGCACTTACCTTTACTCTATTTTTATCTTACTCTATTTTTATCTTACTCACTTAAGTCTGCTGCACTTACCTTTACTCTATTTTTATCTTACTCACTTAAGTCTGCTGCACTTAGGTTAGCTATTCCATTGGGTTACCCTGCCACACCCCCAAACTTATAAGGAATAGTGTCCTCACTGTTTCAAAGAAGAAGCAATAGAGGGCAGCAAGGTATAAGCATAAAAATTGACACATAATATAAAAAATATAACAGGACATGCATAAGAAAGAAAAGCAAAAGTAATGCAAATAAAGGACACAAAAGGAAATTTTCATTGATCAAAATTAATGTACAAAGTACCAAAATTGCAAAAGACTGAAATGAAACAATATATTACAACTATGGCAGGAAAATAAATTAAGTACAACTAATTACAGACTGATAAAGAAGTCGACAAAACCTAAGTACAAACTAAGAAACTACTCAAAATTTTAATCTGAGCTGAGTTCAAAGGGAGGTTCCATGGCATATTTTTCTTCATATTTGTTCTTCACTTTCTTCATCAGACAAGATGGCAAAGACCAGCCTTGGTTCTCTTTGTTGTGTACTCTTACCTTGAGAAGGTTCCTTGATTGATATCCCATTTGACTGTGAAGGTCCTAGGGCTGAATAGAGGGGAGAGTCTCAACAAGCTTAGAGAGCATGTTAGACTTATACTTGTAAACTTTATACAGATCCAAGGCTCCTAGGACCATGTTCCACAGCTTCCACTCTTCTTTTCTATGAGCCTCTAAGACTGGGACAATCTGAGCTGCATGTTCCTTTTCCAGCAACTCAGTGACTGAAGCCACCAAGGATCTAAACTCCATTACACTATAAGGGTTGTCTTCAAGAGCTTTGCTGAGGCTGGGAAATGGGAGAAGGGGAATAGCACCATATGGGAAAATGGCCCAATTTTGAGGGGCATCCATTGGAGAAGAGAGGATATATGCGGGAGCAGTTTTGGGTGGGGAAGGAGGGGGAATAAAGGTGAGGTCAAGTGGCAGCTCCTCCTCGATTGGCTCAGGTTGTGTGAGAGGTGATGCGATTGTTAAGGTAAAGTTAGGGGAAATGGGTGGCTGGTCATCATCCAAATCAGTGTAAATAGGGGAAGGAGATGTGGGTAAAAGGACGGGGTCATCTTCCTCAAAATCTGTTTGGGTTACTACTGCTGTGGAGGCTAAAAGTAGTAGAGGTAGGTCTTCCTCCTTAGGGTCAGTCTGGGTAGATGTAGAGGTAAATGTAAGTGGGGAAGGAGGAAGGTCCATATGTTCTGGGTCGGTTTGGGTGGCAGCAACTGATGTTACAACCAAGGCTAAAGGATGCGAAGATGGTGGTGATATAGATAAAGAAATAGGTGTAGGGATAGGAGGTTGGGCAAGTTGGGTATATGTCTAGAGGATGGATTGAATGGTATGCAGGCAGGTCTGCATGAGGTTCTGATTTTTGGTGTTGGTTAAAAGTTGGGATTGTATGGAGGTGAGCAGGGTAAGTATGTGAGGTAGGGGATATGGGATGATAGGGATTGCAGGTGTGGTTAGGATTGGCTGGAAAGGTGAGGTTGGGGCATGGTTGAAATGGGTTGGTTGTGGGGAGGTTAGGACAGAGTTGTGAAGGATAGGTTGGGGAGAGTCAGGGAGGGGTGAATTCATACCTAATCTCCCCCATAATAGAGTCCATCATGGCTGAGTATCCCTTTGTGAATTCATACCAATGTAGCCCAGACACATAGAACCAGCAAGAGATTGAGTACAACCTTCAATCTAGCTGTCCATTGCTTGAGCGAGGCTACAATGGTCCAGTCACCAACCTACAATCTTTATAACCAGATCAGATCCAACATCTGATGGTGGATCTATACAAATATAGGGGAGTCTGCCTCTGTACAATCTCTCACTAGGCTTCTACAAGCTCAGGTGTAAAGAAGAAGGATCCATCTTGGATCGGTGGGTTAGAATCACCTTAAGGCTATAATCTGTCCACTTAAATGGTCACAGACTATCCCAGAGGTTATCCTCCTCACGGAGCCCAAAACAAAACAAGAATATCGCTGCTACCATATGCTCACAAGGCTACCAGCTCAAGCTCCCATGGGGATTTCAGATCTAGTGGGTCCTATGGTGGGGCTAAGGCTGTAGGACCATGATAGCCCAGACACACAGGTCACTTGGATCTGAATGGCCCTTAGAATCAGTCCTCCATTACTTTGAAACACAGCCAAAGCAATGGCGGATCACAAGGCAAAGAGCCTTGCACAAGAGCATCTCACACATAAACAATAATCCCACAAAGCAGATCCTATTGCATAACTTCCATTGATCTAATTCAAAAACACATATTAAAGGCATAGCCGAAGTCGGGACTATGGAGAGAAGGAAAGAAAAAGAAAATTACTTACTGCTAAAAAGAAAGAAAAAAGAAAAAATGATCTGAGATGGGTTCCCAGATACCTAAACCTAAGCTAGGTATGGGTTTATATAGCAGTGGGGTGGCGGCACATTAGGGTTAGGAAACCCTAATTTTAACGATGCCACGTGGCCTAATAATGATCCTTGGATGCCTCAGGGTGCGTGCACGGAGATTTGAGCATGGAAGTGCGTGCCCTAATCGCTGGAAATACCCAGAAGGTCATCTGCTGAAGAGATGGAAGTTTAGGGTTAGAGCTTCGCTAGGTAGCTATAGTTTCCCAGATTTGTCGCGTGGTAGCTCTTTGCTCTTCGCTAGGATGATTTGACACTGAAGCTTCAGCCGTCGCAAGGTTGCCATATTTTTCTCTTTAGGCAGTCACGCGGTAGAGAATTGCGCTCTCGTTGGATTGGGCTTCGCGAGGTTGAATAGAAAACACAGTCTCAAGTGTCGCGGGGTTGAAATTCAAGCAGTCGCGAGGTCGCTCGGTTTTCGCTGGGCTGATCTTCAGGAGAGTGAATTTGAGCAGCGCGAGAACTTTGCGAGCACTTCTCTTTACTGTACTTCGCGAGTTACCTCGCGAGGCTCTACTGAGTTCTGAACTGCGCGAGGTTCTATGTCTCACTTGATCTTCGCGAGGTTGGCTTTACCTTCGCCAGGATATTTTCTTTCTTGAATGGCGTGAGAACTACGCGAGGCGTACTTCTTCTGATGCTCTCTCTCCTCAGCCGTTCTGAGTGAACTGTGCGAGATTGAGAGAGGTCTGCTTTGAACTGCGCGACACTGTGCGATGTGTTCTACTCTTGAGCTTCGCGAGAGTTGCGTGAGTTTGAGTTTCTGAAGCTCTTCAGTCACTCATCTGCGCGAGAGGTTGTTGTAAAGTCTTGGAAAGCTCAGTTGAACTACGCGAGGCATATTTCTCTTGAATCCTCTAAAGCTTGGGTCACCTGCGCGAGGCTCATTTCAGGTCTGGATTCAGAGTTCATTCTTCTGAGGGATATCTAGTGCCAAAGCAGGCTCCTTAACAGGATTCCTGGCCTTATTTCACTGCTGATTATTACCTACATAAAACACTTAACAAGAACTTATTAGGTGGCTAAGGGTCTAATCAAAGGTTAAGGTAAGGGGTGAAAAGTGGTACTTTTCAGGTCTTAACACACCCCCAAACCTAATCTTTGCTAGTTCCTTAGCAAAGCTACATTAAATCTACTCTAAAAATTAAATTCCACTTTCGTAGGGTGCACGGATACATTTAGCATATGTACCAAGCCTTTTAAACCCCTAGGTGATCCCTAGTGGAGGAGTGAAGTCTCCTGAGGGTTTTCAATGAAGCCACCCACAAACTTCTCAAATGAAACAGTTAACCAAAGTGCAATATCATCCAATGAGCTGTTATGGAATCAGATTTAGTCTACTCTTGAATCAGTACATATAAAAGAAATTTAATTCATTGGTTGCACAGTAACTTAAACAGCATAAACTCTCATGATTGCACAACATTTCCAAATAGTTTGCAATCACAAAAAACTGCACAAGTGTGTGTCAGCACTAAGCTTATCCTTATGTCAAAAAATTAGGTTAAGGTCATACATAATGCATTCAAGTTCAGACCCAAAAGAAAACTTTGCAAGGCATACTCTCATAAAGGTTTGTTGAGGGGTTCATTTTCTCACAGGCTCAAGAGCAGTTACATCCCCCAAATAGGTTTGTAAGCATGAGCAAAGGCAGAGTTCTTAAGTGCTGACATCATTGGCTGTTCCTCACCATAGATTAGATAATTCCTTATCTTCACGTGACAGCTCACTCAACTTTGGATAACAAGGGCTTTTAACTGGGCTGTAATGTGGCTTATGAGATAGGGTTAAAAAGAGTGGAAGGTTGAAAAGGGGTTCCAATTTGAGAAATCAGTAGGTCACTGAGGTGGTTCATGACTTCACCTTTCATAATTCAGCTCCCTTCATCTTCTTTGAGATTTTCTGATTTGAAGTGATCAGTTTCTCTTCTTGATTTTGATTTTCCAATGAAAGTTCCTCTTGACTTCTCCCTTATTCCTCTTCATTATTATTTTTGTTTCTTTTTACTGGAGTTTCCTTCTTTTTATTTTGTTTTTGCTTTTCAGAAATGCCACCATGTTCTCAGTTACCATACTGCCAGATTTTTGAGATCCTTCTTCTCCATTCACCTAATGTTGACCATAGCTAGTCCATCTTCAACTCTTTCTTCTTTACCTTCTGAATTCTCAGAGTGAGGGTAGGTTGGATCAGGTTCATAGGTTCAGGTTTAAGTACTCAGGTGTATTTTGAAGAAATTTAGGATTTAAAGCTCAAAGGGGGGTATGGACAAGGGCAGTTGCTTTAGGATTGGTCTTTTTAGGCTCAAACTGTCCAAGAGAAGGCCTTGATCCTTTCCTAGGTCTCATGAGTATTATCAGTTGTTTCAACTTGGAGTTACCTAACTTCTAGTGAGCACTGTGACTCAGCCAACCCTTAGAACTAAAAGAAATGCCTTAGTTAGTCCTCAAAGAATAGAAAATTTTTGTAGGCCCAATTCTCACTGGCTATGGTCATCCTTTGAACTTTCAAGTATGTCCTCACCTTTTTCTCTCTCTAATGATTCACTAAGTGCTGATACAAGTAGGTTTCCTTGGTGATATTATCATAGAAATGTGGAACATTAGAAGTTTATAATGTCCAAGGTTTGCATAAATTTTAAACTTCTTAATTTCATGATTCTTAAGTGAACAGAGGTCCATTTCCATATTGCTCAGATGAGTCTGCTGCACTTATGTTAGCTATTCCATTGGCAGTTCCGCAAGCACGCCCCCAAACCTATGAGGAGCAGTGTCCTCACTGGTTCAAAGGTGTCGGTGCAGCAGAGTTATTACAGCATAAAAGATTAGAACAAGAAATAAAGTAACCAACAATAGAAAACTGTACAACATATCAGAAAAGGAAGATATTATTAAAAAGAAAATTACAAAAATGGAGGAGGGAGAGGGAGAGAGATCAGGGGTGAGGGCGTTGAGAAGGTGGGGGAGGGGGTGGAGTAGGCGGGGAAGGGGGTGGATCTGTCTTTAGCTTCTTCTTCTGCGGCTGAAGCTTTTCCTCCTCCTCCTTGGCAAGGATTTGCAGAACCTCCTCATATTCATCCCAGAGGGGTTGGAGGGGATCCGGCTCTTTAGGTGGCGGCGGGTCCAGCCACATCGGGTAAAACTTGTTAGGCAGCTCATTTCACTTGTCATCTGCCATGATTAGGATTAGGGAAGGACCGCTACGGTGAGAGGAGATAGGATGCGATGAAGATGAACAGGGCCTCCCTGCGTATTTAAAGGCGAGGATGGTGGAAGATGAAACGGTTGAATAACATCCAAGTCGCCACAATTAATTGAGAGTGAGTTGGGAAACGTCAAGTCCCAGCAGTCAGCGTGGGAAATGACAAATGCATTACACTCGCGCAACTGGGTAAGGGAATCACGAGATATCAGAATCGCGCGATTATGGGAGTTAGAGCTGGAAGTGCGCGAGAGATTCTGCAGCATTAAAACTTGCGACAATGAAAGAAATGGTCTATGCGAATTGCGCGAGTCTTCCCAAATCACAATTTGGAATGCGCGAGGGCCAAATCAGCAGTTCACAGAAGAAGAAGAAGAAATCATACCAATCCCACATAAACTCTATCAAGCTCAACAATATCAAACTCCACATAACCCCTAAGGTAGAAACAAAAGTAGTATAGTACAATATGGACACAACTGCGGGTCAGGTAGAGGTAGGGGTCTCATGAAAATGAATAGTATACATAGGCTCTGCAGGTCATTCAATGCAAGGCTTAAGACTCTGACCATTCACTTTGAAGGTCCTCCCAGATTTGGAATCCTTGACTTCCGCAGCACCAGATGGGGAAACATTCACGACAACATAGGGACCATCCCATCTGGATTTTAATTTGCCAGGAAAGAATTTTAGTTTGGAGTTGAATAACCAAACCGTACCACCCGGTTCGAGGCTTTTTCTCAGCAGGCCCTTGTCGAAGAAAGCTTTAGCCCGTTCCTTGTAGATCCTGGCATTGGTGTAAGCATCCATCCTCAGCTCATCCAATTCCGATTGTTGTAATGACCTGTGTTGACCAGCAGAATTTAGGTCCATGTTCAAGTTCTTAATGGCTCAATAGGCCCTGTGTTCTAACTCTACTGGGAGATGGCAGGCCTTGCCATAGACTAGTCTGAATGGGGACATTCCAATGGGAGTCTTATAGGCAGTCCTATAGGCCCACAGTGCATCATCCAGCCACCTTTCAATCTTTCCTGTTCTTCTAACTTTCTCAAGGATGCGCTTGATCTCCCTATTGGAAATTTCAACTTGCCCACTTGTTTGTGGGTGGTAGGGAGTAGCAATCCTATGGGTCACAGAATATTTCTTGAGCAAGCTCTCGAAATTCCTATTGCAGAAATGACTACCCCCATCACTGATAATAGCTCTAGGGGTTCCAAATCTTGAGAAAATATTGTGCTTTACGAATTTGAGGACCACCTGGTTATCATTGGTTCTTGTGGCAATGGCTTCTACCCATTTGGAAACATAGTCCACTGCCACTAAGATGAAGTGGTAACCATTCAAGGGGGGAAAGGGGCCCATGAAGTCTATTCCCCATACATCAAGTAGTTCTACAACAAGGATGGGCTTAAGGGCATTGAATTTCTTTTGGATAGCCCTCCTAATTTCTGACATCTCTCACATGCCTTGCAGTGTGTATATGCATCCTTGAATAAGGATGGCCAGTAAAAACCACACTGCAGGACCTTGTCAGCAGTTTTTCTCCCACTAAAGTGGCCTCCACAACCATTTTCATGGCGCATGGCCAGAATACTGGGAATATCACTTTCGGGAACACATCTTCGGATGATCTGGTCGGCACAGTACTTGTATAGGCAAGGTTCCTCCAAGAAAAAATACTTGACCCGTGAGAAGAACAGGTCTTTATCCATTTTGGTCCAGTGGGGAGGAATCTTTCGTATAACTATATAATTGACAATGTGTGCAAACCAAGGGACTAAGGAGTGGATGGAAAATAATTACTCATCAGGGAAGGCATCATTTGTAGGGCCATCCAGGCATTTCTCCAAGATAATTCTGGACAAGTGGTCAGCCACCACATTCTCCACACCCATTTTGTCCTTGATTTCGATGTCAAACTCCTGTAGTAGGAGTATCCATCTAATAAGCCTAGGCGTAGCATCTCTCTTGGAAAATAGGTACTTCAATGCCGAATGGTCAGTGAAGATCACAGCTTTAGATCCTTGTAGGTAGGCTCTAAATTTGTCAATAGCGTAAACCACTGCTAGAAGCTCTTTCTCAGTTGTGGTATAGTTCAGCTGAGCTTCAGCAAGTGATTTACTGCTATAAGCAATGACCACAGGCAGTTTATCTTTTCATTGGCCCAACACAACACCTATTGCTAGGTCTGATGCATCACACATCAGCTTAAAAGGCAGGGTATAGTCCGGTGTTTGGAGTACAGGGGCAGAGGTGAGGCATATTTTCAATGTTTCAAAAGCCTTCAGACATTCAGTAGAAAAGTTAAAGGGGACATCCTGACAGAGCAGGTGGCACAATGGCTTAGCAATTTTGCTGAAGTCCTTAATGAACCTCCTGTAAAATCTTGCATGCCCCAGGAAGGATCTGATTTGCTTGACTGTTTTTGGAGGGGGCAAATTAGCAATGAGGTCCACTTTGGCTTTGTCTACCTCAAGCCCTTCTTTAGAGACTACATGGCCCAACACAATGCCTTGTGTTACCATGAAGTGGCTCTTTTCCCAGCTTAAAACCAAATTGGTTTTCTCACATCTTTGCAAAACTAGGCTGAGGTGCTGTAGACACTGGCCAAAGCTGTCCCCATAGACAGAAAAGTCATCCATAAAAATCTCTAAAAACTTGTCAATCATGTCAGAGAATATGGCATACATACACCTCTGGAAAGTGGCTGGCGCATTACAGAGTCCAAAAGGCATCCTTCTGTAAGCGAAGGTGCCAAAAGGACAGGTAAAGGTGGTTTTCTCTTGGTCTTGAGGATGCACAGGGATTTGGTTGTACCCTGAGTACCCATCAAGAAAACAGTAAAAAGCTTTTCCAGCCAATTTGTCCAGAATTTGATCAATGAAGGGGAGAGGGAAATGGTCCTTTCTAGTTTTAGAGTTGAGCTTCCTATAATCAATGCACACTCTCCAGCCAGTGGTTGCCCTGGCTGGCCTCAACTCTCCAGTTTCAGTCTTTATCACAGTTATGCCAGATTTCTTGGGCACCACTTGGATAGGCGCCATCCAATGA
This sequence comes from Chloranthus sessilifolius, assembly GCA_021018995.1. Classification (NCBI taxonomy): domain Eukaryota; kingdom Viridiplantae; phylum Streptophyta; class Magnoliopsida; order Chloranthales; family Chloranthaceae; genus Chloranthus; species Chloranthus sessilifolius. The sequence continues at coordinate 54,713,473 of CM037594.1, forward strand.
GAATCAGAGATGGGGTAAATCACCCCTGCATCTAGCAATTTAATGATTTCCTTAAGGACCACTTCCTGCATGTGAGGATTTAACTTCCTCTCAGATTTCCTGGAGGGTAGTGCTCCTCCTCAAGATGAATCCTATACATGCATTGATGCAATGGTCCAGCCAATTGCCTTCTTTTGCTTCCTCAAAACTGTGAGTAATTCCTCTTCCTGCTCATTGGTAAGGGAGGAAGAGATAATCACAGGAAGCTTATCGCCTTTCTCAAGGAAAGCATATTTTAATGTTTCTGGAAGCTTCTTGAGTTTCAGATCAAGGGCCTGTTGGGTGGATGGCAAAATTGGTGCATTGGAGGTTGGAGGAAGAGGTATCAATGTAGGTTTCCAACTAGAATGCTGCACTGAGCCCACAGAAGACTTCAATATGGTCATGTCTTTTGATCTCCCATCTGGGCCCTCTTCCTCTGCCATGTCCAAAATTTGAACTAAATTCCTGACAATGTTGCCCCACTCCAGGAGAGTGGGCAATTCCTCTTCCACAATTTCCTCTAGTACATCCACTGCGAAGCTCTCCTCATTGTCCATCTGAGGGTACTTTGCACTGTTGTACACATTCATCTCAACTTTCATATGTCCAAAAGTTACCTCCATTATTCCAGACCTGCATTGAATGCATGCATTGGCAGTGGCCAAGAAAGGCCCCGCCCAAAGATAATGTATGGGGTTTGGGCTAGTGCTGCAACCCATGTCCAAAACTAAGAAGTCAGCAGGGTAGAAAAACTTACCCACACCTACTAAGACATCCTCAACCATTCCCAGAGGTCTCCTCTTAGACCTGTCAACCATCACCAACACGATGGGGGTATCCTTCAGCTCCCCCAAACCTAGTTGCAGATATACACTGTATGGCAACAGGTTAACACTGGCTCCAAGGTCTAAAAGGGCTTTTCCAATTGTATGGTCTCCAATTACGCAGGGAATAGTGGGTATCCCTAGATCTTGCAACTTCTCAGGCATTGATATGTTAAATATGTAATTCATCAGACGGTTGCAAAGATCTTCTTGGACACATGGCCTCTAGCCTTTCTCTTTTGGGTACAGAGGTCTTTCAGGAACTTTGCATTGGCCGGGACTTGTTTAATTGTCTCAAGCAGGGGTAAATTGATTTTTACCTGCCTGAAGGTCTCCATCATTTTCTCCATCTGGGCATTCCCTTTATCAAAAGGGAGAGGACCATTCAAAGCCTGAGGAAATGGCAGCTGAGGTTTTGCTGGTTCCTCAGCTGCTAGCCAATGACTAAACTTCTGTTTCTTTCTTTTTTCATGTTTTGCTCTCTGTTGCGGCTCAACTACAGCCTCATTATTTTTCTCCTGCTGCAAGGTGGCAGGCACTTCTTGGCTTTGTGGTCCCACAACTTCTCTATCGTGATCATTTGCATCAGCTGTGGAAATTGCCTCATCATACTCCACCGGTTTGTTCACCACTGCCGACCTTAGGGTAGTGACAACATTGGTATCCTCAAACTTTGAGGAAGCTTCCTCAATTAAAAACTGACCCTTGGGGTTAGCAATTGGCTGGCAGGGCAATCTGCCTTCATCTCTCCTAGCCAAGGTTTTTGACATTTGGCTCAGTTTGCTCTTCCAATTTTTGGAGGCTCTGACCATGAGAGTCCACAGCCTGAGCCAAGGAACCCAATTTTTGCAATCAAGTCAAGACTTGGTCCTCAAAAGAAACATTTCTAGGCTGAGAAGGTGGTAAGACCAACTGATTTTTCTACTGATGGTGCTGGAAGGTAGACCTAGGGGTATTCCCTTGATTGAACTGCTGCTGTGGCCTTTTTGGTAAGGCCAACATCTGCTGGGGCTGCATGTAGTTGTCCTGCTTTCACCTCAGATTTGGGTGGTCTCTCCATTGGTAACCAGCATTTTGGTGATGGTATCCATATGGCTGCCTATTGTAGCCCCCAGATTGTTGCTGGCCATAAGATTGAGCAGCAGCAACATGTTCTAACATCAATTCAGGAAATTGCCCTGCAGATGGACATTCCTCCACTGTGTGCTGTGGGGACTGGCATATCAGACATGCCTCAGCCACATGAGCAGCCCTTCTGAGTTGCATCACAGTCAATAATTTATCAAACTTCATAGAGAGGTTTGCCATCCGCAAACCGCAGTGTCATTGTTCCCACACCTCATAAACTTTTCCTCTTGATCCAGCAGCAGGCACCACCTTTGACTCAGATTCCTGACTAGTTCTTGCCAGGGATGGCTTTTGAAAAGCATTCTCACTAATCACCTCAAACAGTTCCCAGGCCTCCTCAGCAGTCTTGTGCATGTAGGATCCACCACAAGAGGCATCGACCATATCTCCATTTTTCTCATCAATCCCATTGTAGAAGCTTTGTACAAGCTGCCACTTAGGGATCTTGTGGTGGGGGCATTGTTTGAGCATCTCTTTAAACCTATCCCAGGACTGGTTAAAATCCTCAGTTGGGGATTGAGCAAATGTAAGAATCTCCTTCCTTAACTGGCTAGTTTTGGTCTCAGGGAAGAACTTGGTTAGGAATCTGGTCTGCAGGTCTTTCCATGAAGCAATGCTATTGTTGGGAAGAGTGGTCAGCCAGGTACTAGCCCTATCCTTCAGAGAGAAGGGAAAGAGTCTGAGCCTAGTAGCCTCAAGTCCTAAACCAGTGATATTAAAAGTGGTGCACAAGGCCAAGAATTGGTCAATATGCTTGTAAGGGTCCTCTTTGCTAAGCCCATGGAAAGTCAAAGATCCGGATGATTGAAGTTTTTATCTCATAGTTCCCCTGAACATCAGGGAATTGAATGCTAAAAGGGGAGTTATAGTCATCCAGAGCATTCAACTCCTTGAGGGTTCTGGGCTGTTCTTCACCCATAATTGTTGTCACAGATTCACTTGGGGGCTCTCCTGTGGTGTGCCTGTCTCTTCTAAGTCTCCTTCCCCTTTCTAACTCAGGGTTAAGAGGCTCTAAAATAGGGCTGAGGGATCTCCTCCCTAGCATACAAGTACACCAACAGCAAGGAAAGCTTCTTGCAAGCACATCGCAAAAGAATGATTGTACACTAACAAACTTATCAAACTAGTTTACAGCTATTTAAAGAATACATTTAAACTATCCTAGATACTGCTAAATTTTTTTTTTTAAGAAAGATAGACAGAGCTTTAAAAGTCAGAGAGTTTGCAAACAGAGGTAGCTAAGCTCCAATTGCAGTTCAACTATCCTTCACTGCTGCTGTCTAGATCTGCAAGAAAGGTTCAAAATTATGTCAGCAGTATCAATTATTCACATGTGCAAAGAATACTAAGAATACAAAAACATAGGGTCTACTAATAGATCATCTTTCCCCGGCAGCGGAGCCAAAAACTTGTCGATTACTTCTGGTGTGCTTACATTAAGAGATTTGATAGACTCTATAGGATAGGCAGTGACTATTTGAGTGGACAACCTATAGCCTTAAGAGCACCCCAAATGGCATGGGTTAAATTGGATATTTCTACCTTGTTGAGGCTTTTGATAGCGTCTCAGCAAGGACCACTGCAGAGACAGACTAAATCTGAGTTATATTACTGCTTTGATTCTAGCTTAACCTGCTTACTTCTCATTATTTTTATATTTTATTTTGGCACATACCATCACCATCTCCTCTTTAACCCTTTCTTTAGGAGAGGGCTACATTTTATTTCTCTTTTGTTAGGGTTAATTTAGTATAGTCGTGACACCCAACTCCCTTTCTTTAGGATTGTCAGATCTGTAGCCAGATCTGGAGGCCTACTATTATAGCCCTTTTTGGGTTCTAGATCAATTTCTCTATGGGACAAACACTTGTCAAAACTTGTTACAATGGGCCATGTATCTTGCAGGTTTAGGATATTTTAGGATTGCTGTTTTCACTATATCTTTATCCTCTGTTTTACTTTGATATTAATTTTCTTCCAACACCACATAAATAAGTCAGCAGCGCCAACCTAAGGTAGTCCACAACACCATGAAGCTAACATCAAGAATTTTTTTTTCAGTTAGTACTTAGTGAATGTAAGAGGAGAGAAAAAAGGTAAAAATACACTCCATGGGTTAATTTGAAGACCATACCCTAGTGAGATTTGGGTTTATCAATTTTCTTTTGAAGAGTATTTTTGGTAATTTTTCTGCTCTAAGGACTGATTGAGTCAACCCTTTTTCACTAGAAGTTAGGCCCCCCCAAGTTGAAACTAATTGGCAACACTTATGACACAAAGGAGATGATGTAAGGCCTTCATTTGGATAGTTTGAGCCTGAAATTCCAACCTGATAAACTACCCTTTTGCATACACTCTTTGAGCCTTTAAATTCAATTTTTCTTCAACAAACACTAGAGTACTTGTACCTAAACCTCATTGACCTGATTCAACCTTACCCTCACTCTGAGACTTCAAGAGGTAAAGGAGAAGAAGTTGAAGATAGGTAGGCTTGGGTCTACATTTGGTGGAAGGGGAAGAGAAGCAACCTATAAACAATAGTGTAGCAGTGGTATTGTTGGTTATATTTAAGGTGTTGTTGTTTATTAGAAAACATGTGTGGTGGTGAAAATTAATCAAAGTAAAATGAGATAATGAAATGGATAAAAATAGCAACTCTAAAATAAACACAGTCCTACAAGATACAAGGTCCGTTATAGCAAGGTTTAAAGTAAGTAAGAGTTTGTTCCACAGGGACCAATGATCTAGAACCACTCGGGTTGTTTAGTAGGCCTCCAGATCTGGCTATAGATTTGGCAATCCTAAAGGAAGGTAAGTGTAGGGTGTCACAACTAAACTAAAACTAAACTAAAAACATAAAATACAATCCTACACTAACTACATACATCCTTCCATTAGAAGTGACTTCTTTCCCCATTTTAGCAGGAGTCTTAATGTCATTTCTGGACAGAGTCTCCTGCTACATGACATTTTCACTTATGATATCAAACAATTCCCAGGCCTCATCAGCTATCTTGTGGAGGTAAGTACCTCCACATGAGGCATCCACCATATCCCTGCTTTTGAAATCGATTCTTTGGTAAAAGCTCTGGACAAGCTGCCACTCAGGCATTTTGTGGTGGGGACATTGCTTTAATAACTCCTTAAATCTTTTTTAGGCTTGATAAAAATTCTTAGTTGGAAATTGAGCAAGGAAAAGTATGCTCTTCCTCAACTGGCTTGTTTTAGACATAGGAAAAAATTTGGCCAAAATTTGGCATTGGAGGTCATTCCATGACTGAATGCTATTTGCTGGGAGCATGGATAGCCAAGTTCTGGCTCTGTCATTTAGTGAAAAAGGAAAGAGCCCTAGTTTTGTGGCTTCTTCTCACAAGCCAGCAATGTTAAAAGTGGTGCAGAGAGCCAAGAACTCATCAATATGCTTATATGGGTCTTCTTTACTTAACCCATGAAATGAAGGCTAGCAAAAGCTCCAGCTGCAGCTCTAGCTTTTCCTCCTGCTATTGTCCAAATTTGCAAAAACCACAAGAGATTCAGTAGTACTTTTATTCACAAAAAAGCACAACTACAAATGAACGTGATAAATAAAAAAAATATACACTAAGGCCTACTAATTAGATCAAGGATCCCCGACAGCGGCGCCAAAACCCTGTTAGTTATATTTCAGGTGCTATTGTTGTTTATTAGAAAACTTATGTGTGGTGGTGAAAATTAATCAAAGTAAAAAGAGATAATGAAATGGATAAAAACAATAACTCTAAAATAAACATAGTCTTACAAGTTACAGGGTCTGTTGTAGCAAGTTTTAAAGTAAGTAAGAATTTGTCCCACAGGGACCAATGATCTAGAACCACTAAGGTTGTTTAGTAGGCCTCCATATCCTAAAGGAAGGTAAGTGTAGGGTGTCACAACTAAACCAAATCTAAACTAAAAACATAAAATGCAATCCTATACTATAGAAAGGGTTAACAGAAAGTGATGATGATGGTGTGATAAAGTAAATATAAAATTGATGAGAAGTAGGTAGCTAAGAGTAAATCAGTAATGTAACTTAGATCAAGACATGATTCTGCAATGATCCTTTAGATGGCTACATGCACATCTACTAGGTAGAAGAATCCCTGGTGATGTAGACTCCTCTTAAGCCTATAATCTGTCCACTTCAATGGTCATAGACTATCTAAGGGAGGAGGTTCAGTCACTTGAATGGATTGATCTTAAGGCTATAATCTATCCACTTAAATGGTCACGGACTATCCTATAGATTTCCTCCAATCAATGGATTAAATTAGAACATAAATACTATTATAGACATTATGTTTACAAAGCTACAAGCTCATGCATCCATAGGAGCAAAGAACCCTTAAAGTTAGGTGGAAACCACCTCCAATCATAAGCTGAAAGGGGCTCTAAACTCAGCTGGTCATTGCTATAAGAGGTCAGCAATGACTCAGCTCACAAGTCTGCAATCTCTACAGACAAATCAGATCTACAAGCTGATTATGATGATGCACAACAGAGGAAAGTTTGGCTCTTCACAATCTCTCACAAGGCTATAAGCTCATGTGTAGAGAAGAAGAATCTATCTCAGATCTGTGATTTAGACCAACCCTAGGGCTATAGTCTGTTCACTCAAATGGTCACAAACTATCCACAGAGGTTATCTTCCCCACATATGACTGAAATAGAATAATAAAATAGTTGTTGCCACCATTGCTACAGGGCTACAAGCTCAAGCAACAATGGGTGCATCAAACCTATACAAATCTATGCTAAAAATACAGAGAAAATATAGATTCAATTAAGCTATAAAAATGACATTCCATTGCATAAAATAAAACTTACAATGATTCCCTCACGGCAATAGCCTATGCCCAAGCTCAAATCAGCTCCCAAAGTTCAATGCAAAACCCATTAAAAAATTGGAATAAACTACAGCTACTTACAATAGGACTTAGCCAGCAAGTAATGGGCTAAGGAAGAAGAAAAGAAAAATAGAGAAGTGACCTAACCCAAACCCTAATCTGCCTTAAGCTCTTAATCGAATTAGGTTGAGGGAAAGATTCATTTATAAACTACAATTATAGCTTATATACTTATTGCTAAATGCCTTGGCCAATAAGAAAGAAAACCCTATTTTCATTTCATGCATGGCTCCTTTGCAGCCCTTGGATGCCTCGGGATGTGTGGAAATAGATTAGGGCCTCAGGATGAGTGCCCTAGAAGTATGGAAATTCCCAAAGGGTCCCTAAGCCTGGAATGAGAAGTGGGAACCTGAGATTCGAGCAACTGCTTTAGCTTTGAAGTGCATTTCGTGTGGCTCTAATGACTAGTCGCGGGGCTAGATTTAATGCATTGAGAACCTCGCGAGGTTGAGATTACATTAAATTATACAGCTCGCATAGATGAGCTTCACGTGCCTTCAGTCGTGAGGATCTCGCTTAGTTGGTCGCCAAGATGGAATATGGCTTATCGTGCGGCTGGCTTCAACTTTGCAGTGCACGAGAGCTGCGCGCGTGGAAGTTCTGAAGCTAGTGCCTTATAAGAACTACATGGCATGTTGCTCTACCTGTTGATGCAAGATCTAAATGATCTGTGAGATGCACCTCGCGAGAGCTCTATGATAATTTCTTTGATGATTTAAGCCCCATGAGATCTTCGCGATAAATATTCTGAAGCCTTCTCTCTATAGAGCTGCGTGAGTTGTGTGCAAGTTCAGACAGTGCTACAGGCTCCAAACCTTGTGAGGCTTACTTCTGGCCTTTTCAACTGTGCGAAAGTGCTCGCGAGTTGGATTTCAGCTGCGTGAGGTTTGCTCTCTAGTTCTCTGCTACAGTGCCTATGCTGCTGCAACACTCTTCTCTGTTCAGGTCCTCATTCCTCTCATCTATCAGACTTCCAGGGCCCATGTAGACTACCAAAAAAGTCACCATGGTGTGTTCCACCATGGTGTTTCATCTGTTCTTCACTGGGCTTCACAGTCTGGCTTTAGAGCTTCTCTTTTTGGCTTCAACATAGGTGGCAATTGTGTTAAGTTGCAATCACTATTCTTAACTATAAAATAGTCTAAAACATGGAGTAGTAAAGGTTAGGTTAAGAGGTGAAAAATGATATTTTTTAGTGCTTAACACACCCCCAAACCTAATCTTTGCTAGTCCTCGAGCAATGGAAAAATTAAATAACTATTCTAAAAATGTAAATGTTACTTTTGTAGGGAGCACATATGCATTTAGCTTATACATCAAACATTTTAAACCCCTAGGTGATCCCTAGTGGAGGAGTCAAGTCTCCTAAGGGTTTTCAGTTAAGATACCCACAAATTCTCAACAAAATAGTTAACACAAGTGTAGACATGATCAAGTCAGTTTTAAATAAATAGAATGTCAGTCCAGCCTTGATCCTTCAAAATGTGAGGAATTTCAAACAATGTATACATAGAAAATTTCACATAAAAAATCTTACATGCATGCACATCGCTTCCAACCAGCTTACATCAGGAAAAACAATATGCACATGTCATTACCAAGCTCACCAATAATTGAAAATTTTGGTTTAAACATGCCCACTACATTCAATTATCAGACCCAATGCTTACCAGGGTTGTCACTCACAAATGAAATTAAAGGGTGTTCCATTTCTCTCAAGCTCAAGAGCAGTTACAGCCCCCAAATGTGTCTACAAGTGTGAGCATAGGTAGGGCTTCCAGTTCCTGGCATCATCACCACTTCTCACCATAGATTAAACAGCCCCTCATCTCTACATGATAGCTCATTCACTTTGGGTCACCAAGGTCTTTGTAACTAGGTTGGAATGTGGATTATGGGTGAGGTGTACAAAGAATGGAAGGGATATAAATGATGCAAAATTGAGAAATCAGCAGGTGAAGTAGGTGATTCATGACTTCACCTTCTTGAATTCAGCATACTTCATCTTCGTTGACATTTTTTTTCAGATTTGAAGTAGCCAATTTCTCCTTTTCTTTTCATTTTTCAGATGAAATTTTCCTCTTAACCCCTCTCTTCCTTTTTAGTATTTTCTTTCTTTTTCTCTCTTTTTTTTTTATTAAGCTTTCGAATACATTTTTCTTCATTTTTATTTTTCTGAAATGCCACCATTCTCCCAACTGCTACACTGCTGTCTTCATATTATTTTTCTTCTCCATTTTCCAAATATTGTCCCCAGCTTGTCCATCTTCAACTTCTTCTCCTTTTCCATTTGACTTCTCAGTGTGAGGGTAGGATTGAATCAAGTTTACAGATCTAGGAGCAAGTACTTTGGTGTTTTTAAAGAAAACTTGATTTTAAAGCTCAAAGGGTGTATGCACAAGGACAATTTTAATGGATTGGTATTTTCAGGCTCAAACTATCCAAATTAAGGCCTTGAACATCTCTTGGGTGTTATGAATACTGTCAACAGTTTCAACTTGGAGATGCCTAACTTCTAGTGAGAAAATGGTTGAGTCAACTAGTCCTTAAAGTAGAAAGAATTGCCATATACACTCTTTAAGAAGAAAATTTTTTGTAGGCCCAAATCTCACTAGGTATGGTCTTCAATTGAACTCATGGGCATGTCCTCACCTTTTTCTCTCCTTACTGATTCACTAAGTGTTGAAAACAATTGAATTATCTTGGTGTTCACCTCATGGAAATATTGAATTTTAAAAGATTTTCAATGTTACACAGTCTGCATAAATGTTTTTTTTAAATTTCCTCATTTTTAAATTTTCTTAGGTGACCTTTACTCTATTTTTATCTTACTCACTTAAGTCTGTTGCACTTACCTTTACTCTATTTTTATCTTACTCACTTAAGTCTGCTGCACTTAGGTTATCTATTCCATTGGGTTACCCTGCCACACCCCCAAACTTATAAGGAATAGTGTCCTCACTGTTTCAAAGAAGAAGCAATAGAGGGCAGCAAGGTATAAGCATAAAAATTGACACATAATATAAAAAATATAACAGGACATGCATAAGAAAGAAAAGCAAAAGTAATGCAAATAAAGGACACAAAAGGAAATTTTCATTGATCAAAATTAATGTACAAAGTACCAAAATTGCAAAAGACTGAAATGAAACAATATATTACAACTATGGCAGGAAAATAAATTAAGTACAACTAATTACAGACTGATAAAGAAGTCGACAAAACCTAAGTACAAACTAAGAAACTACTCAAAATTTTAATCTGAGCTGAGTTCAAAGGGAGGTTCCATGGCATATTTTTCTTCATATTTGTTCTTCACTTTCTTCACTGTATCAGCACTGGCAGCACCAGCCTTGGTTCTCTTTGCAGCAGGCTTCTTGGTACTCTTACCTTGAGAAGGTTCCTTGATTGATATCCCATTTGACTGTGAAGGTCCTAGGGCTGAATAGAGGGGAGAGTCTCAACAAGCTTAGAGAGCATGTTAGACTTATACTTGTAAACTTTATACAGATCCAAGGCTCCTAGGACCATGTTCCACAGCTTCCACTCTTCTTTTCTATGAGCCTCTAAGACTGGGACAATCTGAGCTGCATGTTCCTTTTCCAGCAACTCAGTGACTGAAGCCACCAAGGATCTAAACTCCATTACACTATAAGGGTTGTCTTCAAGAGCTTTGCTGAGGCTGGGAAATGGGAGAAGGGGAATAGCACCATATGGGAAAATGGCCCAATTTTGAGGGGCATCCATTGGAGAAGAGAGGATATATGCGGGAGCAGTTTTGGGTGGGGAAGGAGGGGGAATAAAGGTGAGGTCAAGTGGCAGCTCCTCCTCGATTGGCTCAGGTTGTGTGAGAGGTGATGCGATTGTTAAGGTAAAGTTAGGGGAAATGGGTGGCTGGTCATCATCCAAATCAGTGTAAATAGGGGAAGGAGATGTGGGTAAAAGGACGGGGTCATCTTCCTCAAAATCTGTTTGGGTTACTACTGCTGTGGAGGCTAAAAGTAGTAGAGGTAGGTCTTCCTCCTTAGGGTCAGTCTGGGTAGATGTAGAGGTAAATGTAAGTGGGGAAGGAGGAAGGTCCATATGTTCTGGGTCGGTTTGGGTGGCGAATCGATGTTACAACCAAGGCTAAAGGATGCGAAGATGGTGGTGATATAGATAAAGAAATAGGTGTAGGGATAGGAGGTTGGGCAAGTTGGGTATATGTCTAGAGGATGGATTGAATGGTATGCAGGCAGGTCTGCATGAGGTTCTGATTTTTGGTGTTGGTTAAAAGTTGGGATTGTATGGAGGTGAGCAGGGTAAGTATGTGAGGTAGGGGATATGGGATGATAGGGATTGCAGGTGTGGTTAGGATTGGCTGGAAAGGTGAGGTTGGGGCATGGTTGAAATGGGTTGGTTGTGGGGAGGTTAGGACAGAGTTGTGAAGGATAGGTTGGGGAGAGTCAGGGAGGGGTGAATTCATACCTAATCTCCCCCATAATAGAGTCCATCATGGCTGAGTATCCCTTTGTGGAAAATGGGTCTTAGTCATTGGAAGGAGAAAATGGAATAGAATGGTCAAGAGGGTCAAATGTGTTTGGCTCTATGGGGGTTGAGGTACTAGGTTGGTCAATTGTAATAGGTTCAAATGGGTCAATGGGTTGCAGCAGGTCTGTGGTGGGAATGTGTTGGATGCCAATGGCCATAGGCTCACTGGCATCATAGGTGAATGGTGAGGGTTGGTCTGGTATGGAGGTAGTAGCAATTGATTGGGAGGCTGGTATAGAGGTGGTTGTGGTTGGTTTGGGCTAGGGTCATTTTGTGTATTTCTTTTTTATGGCTGGGGTGGGTAAGGTAAATGGAAAGATAGGTTTAGAGGTTGGAGCCGGCACAAGGGCAGGTGTTGGAATAGAGATGTGTGCAGTGACTGTGGAGGGTTGTTGGGTTGCTATGGTGGGTGTGAGTGTAGATGATGGAATGGGGTGTGAGGTAGAAGTTGGCATGGGAATGGAAGTGAGTGTGGAAAGTGTGGGTGTTGTTGATTACTTCTGGTGTGCTTACATTATTGGTTGGTGGTGAAAGTTATTTTAAAATCCAAGACAGAGTAAAACAGGGGGTGAATCCAGCACAACTCAGAAGTCCTAGACCTGCAAGATACAGGGTCCTTTGTAGCAAGTTTTGATAAGTAAGAGTTTGTCCCACAGGGAAAGGTGATCTAGAGCTCCAAGGGAGCCATCTCTAGTAGTCCCTCAAGATCTGTCTACAGATCTGGCAGTCCTAGAAGGAGGTGAGTTTAAGGTCACTTATTCTAAGTATTTTAATATCTAAACTACAGAAAGGGTTGAGAGGATGGATGGAGTGTGGAAAATAAAAAAGGGTGAGAAGTACGTTATTGAGCCAAGGTCAGAGAAGTTTTGTAACTCAGATTCAGATCTGATGTTATAGAAATCATGTCCAGAGGCTACATTATCACCACTGAGGAGAAAGGATCCAACCCATCACTCTGCCATGATTCCACCCTTAAGGCTATAACCTGTCCACTTAAATGGTCATAGATTATCCCATAAGGGAGCCACTATCCAGGGATGGGTCAAAACACAACAAGTAAATCATTGCAGGCACTATTTCATCCAGGCTACCAGCTCAAGAATCCATAGGGAACCTCAACTTCTAAAGTTCTATATGTGGGGCTAAGGCTGTAGGACCATGATAGCCCAGACACATAGAACCAGCAAGAGATTGAGTACAACCTTCGATCTAGCTATCCATTGCTTGAGCGAGGCTACATTGGTCCAATCACCAGCCTACAATCTCTATAACCAGATCAGATCCAACATCTGATGGCGGATCTATACAAATATAGGGGAGTCTGCCTCTGTATAATTCTCACCAGGCTTCTACAAGCTCAGGTGTAAAGAAGAAGGATCCATCTTGGATCGGTGGGTTAGAATCACCTTAAGGCTATAATTTGTCCACTTAAATGGTCACAGACTATCCCAGAGGTTATCCTCCTCACGGAGCCCAAAACAAAATAAGAATATCGCTGCTATCACCATGCTCACAAGGCTACCAGCTCAAGCTCCCATGGGGATTTCAGATCTAGTGGGTCCTGTGGTGGGGCTAAGGTCAGAGGACCATGATAGCCTGCATACAGTGTCACTTGGATTTGAATGGCCCTTAGAATCAGTCCTCCATTGCTTTGAAATACAGCCAAAGCAATGGCGGATCACAAGACAGCAGCCTTGCACAGAGCATCTCACACATAAACACCAATCTCACAAAGTACAGATCCTATTACAGAACTTCCATTGATCTAATTCAAAAACACTTACAAAGGCATAGCCAGCAAGTGCTGGACTATGGAGAGAAGGAAAGAAAAAGAAAATTACTTACTGCTAAAAAGAAATAAAAAAGAAAAAATGATCTGAGATGGGTTCCCAGATACCTAAACCTAAGCTAGGTATGGGTTTATATAGCAGTGGGGTGGCGGCGCATTAGGGTTAGGAAACCCTAATTTTAACGATGCCACGTGGCCTAATAATGATCCTTGGATGCCTCGAGGCACGTGCACAGAGATTTGAGCATGGGAGTGCGTGCCCTAATCGCTGGAAATACCCAGAAGGTCCTCTGCTGAAGAGATGGAAGTTTAAGGTTAGAGCTTCGCTAGGTAGCTATAGTTTCCCAGACTTGTCACGTGGTAGCTCTTTGCTCTTCGCTAGGATAATTTGACACTGAAGCTTCAGCCGTCGTGAGGTTGCCTTGGTTTGCTCTTCAGGCAGTCGCGCGGTAGAGAATTGCGCTCTCGCTAGATTCGGCTTCGCGAGGTTAAATAGAAAACACAGTCTCAAGTGTTGCGGGGTTGAAATTCAAGCAGTTGCGAGGTCGCTCGGTCTTCGCTGGGCTGATCTTCGCGAGAGTGAATTTGAGCAGCTCGAGAACTTCGAAAGTACTTTTCTTTACTGGACTTTGCGAGTTACCTCGCGAGGCTCTACTGAGTTTTGAACTGCGCGAGGTTCTATGTCTCACTTGATCTTCGCGAGGTTGGCTTTGCCTTTGCCAGGATGTTTTCTTTCTTAAATGGCGTGAGAACTGTGCGAGGCCTTCTTCTTCTGATGCTCTCTCTCCTCAGCCGTTCTGAGCGAACTACACGAGATTGAGTGAGGTCTGCTTTGAACTGTGTGATGTGTTATACTCTTGAGCTTCGCGAGAGCTGCGCGAGTTTGAGTTTCTGAAGCTCTTCAGTCACTCATCTGCGTGAGAGGTTGCTGTAAAGTCTTGGGAAGCTCTGTTGAACTGTGCGAGGCATATTTCTCTGCTGAATCCTCTAAAGCTTGGGTCCTCTGCGCGAGGCTCATTTCAGGTCTAGATTCAGAGTTCATTCTTCTGAGGGATATCTGGTGCCAAAGCAGGCTCCTTAACAGGATTCCTGGCCTTATTTCACTGCTGATTATTACCTACACAAAATACTTAACAAGAACTTATTAGGTGGCTTAGGGTCTAATCAAAGGTTAAGTTAAGAGGTGAAAAGTGGTACTTTTTAGGTCTTAACAGGTGTAGGGAGTGATGATGGGATAGGATGTTAAGGAGATGGGAAGGTGGGAATGGATGACCTGACAGCTGCAGGAACAGCTGATGGAATGGCTGTTGCAGGCCCTTTTTCTTTCTTCCTCTTCTCTATCATGGTCATGTTGATGGACCATAGTTTTCTTCCAAACTCCACAGGGGGTAGTGTTTCTGTTGGCTCTCCCATTTGGACTATGTACCCTCCCTTCTTAAATAGTGTAGTAATGAGTCTGTAATATGGTAGAGCATGTGGCTTCTACTTCTTCTGCACTTTCTTATGTAAGTCCTTCATGGCCTCAAATACCAACAGGGCTGCATTGAAGCAGTTTCATTAAGAGAAAGAAAAGAGGGCATCTGCTATGGGTGCCCTTCTCTCTTATTGGTGCCCAGAACAAAACACATTTTTCCTCAACACCTAATCCATAAACATTAGGCCTGATGTTAATCACTGAAAAGTATCACTTTTCACCTCTTAACCTAGCCTTTGCTGGACGTTGAAACTCACTAATAACTCCTTTTTAGCTTGTTTTGTAGTTAAGAATAAATTATACAACTTAACACAAATTCTTTGCTTTTGGAGCTAAGGACAGAAAGAATTCAAGCAAAAGATGATAGTTGAATCAAAAAGTGATGGAACACCATGGTGGTACACACCATGGTGACCACTATGCATGTCATACTGAACCCAAAAAGTCTAGTAGATGATAGAAGATTAGGTGAGAGTGGAGGAAGCTGCAACAGAAGCATGTGCATAGCAGCAGAGGAACCAGGGACCTATCTCGCACAACTGAGGTGTAACCTCACACTGTTCAAGTCACTAGCAGAGTTCCCTCGTGCAGCTAAGATATGCAGTACAATAGAGCTCGCGATGAAGTCATGCAGTTCAAATGGAGGGTTATCACAGAACAGCTCTTGCACAACAGTCACGCACTTCAGCTGGAAGCATCATATGAAGAAACTCGCGGAGCCTTCCCATACTAAGCCTTCAGAAATATAGCTCGCGCAGTTCTTGCGTGGCTTTGAAAGAGAGAGATGCCCAAAAATCCTCTCGCGCAGCTCTCGCGCGCCTAAAAGTTCAAGTCTATACCAAGCGAGATGTGAAAGCATCTGTGCGAGTACCACGCGACAGGAGTTACTGAAGCTCTTCTACGCGAAGTGCATTTAAAGCTGAAGCAACTACGTGATCATCCAAAGCTCTACTGCGTGAGACAACAATATTCCATGCCAAACTTTATCCTATGAACACTTTGCAGCTGCGCGGTAGAAGTGAACTGTAGAAACTAGCCTCACAAAGCTGGGGTTCTCCACTTCTCAACCCTAACTTAAGGACCTTTTGGGGATTTCCCCAAGTCTAGGGCACACATCTCGAGGCACAAATTCGGATGCATGCATTACAAACCATCCAGGGGTTGTAACAGTGCCACATTTGCTTGAAAGAATTAGGGTTTCTCTCTTCTCTTAACCACAACATGAGGAGTAAGTATATAAGCTATGCTTGTAACTTAGC
The DNA here is from genome assembly GCA_021018995.1 of Chloranthus sessilifolius. Lineage (NCBI taxonomy): Eukaryota > Viridiplantae > Streptophyta > Magnoliopsida > Chloranthales > Chloranthaceae > Chloranthus > Chloranthus sessilifolius. Next base: position 54,729,423 of record CM037594.1, read on the forward strand.
AAGCCATAATTCACCTTCTCCATCAACCTCTGTCGGTTGAGAGCTCAAGCAAGCTAGGGTTAGGATTAGAGTTTGATCACCTCTTTTTCTATTTTTTTTTCTCTCTTAGCTCAACACTTGCTGGCTAAACCTTTGGTAAGCATTTATGTATAGTTTTATTTAAGTTTTGTAATAGTTCAGTAAACATTGGGATTTGGTGTTGAGTTGTTGTGCACAGGGCTGCTGCCTTGAGGGATTTCATTATTAATAACACCAGATCAATGGAATCTTTATTTGAATGCTTACTTAATCTGTTATTTTCCTATTTGTCCGTAGTTCTATTTAGGCTATAGCATATATTTAGGATTTGAGTTTATTGAAAGGCCCATGGAAGCTTGAGCGTGATGCCCTGAGACCATGGTGGCAGTCAGCAGTTTTCATATTCGGTTCTTAGTATTTGTGGGTAATAAGCCTCTATGGATAGCTTGTGACCATTAGAGTAGACAGACTATAGCCCTAGGGCAAACTTGGTCATAGATCTGAGATGGATTATTCTTCTCTGCACTTGAACTTGTGGCTTAGTGAGAGATTGTGCAGGAACAGACTCCCCTCTGTTTTACTTGACTACTATTAGATGTTAGATGGCTTCTCTGTAGTGATTGCAGCTATGAGGACATTGTATTGAAAGATATTTTTAAGCAATAAATTATTGACTAAAAGTTTATTTAAATCTATAGATCTTTTGGTTCCACTAGATTCTCAATCAAATTTGTGTATTTGGGAATTGCCCATTCGCTTAACTGGTAGATCTCTTGATTGCCATATGATCTTCCTGTGTTTAATACCCCTATGAATGTCAGTCAAATCTGTACATAGAACTGGGGAGATTGTAGCTTGGAAAACATAGTGTCTGCAATGGTATTCATGGCCTAATGTGATTCATTGGATGAGGTTTGATCAGCTCACTCCTTTGGATTAGATTAGTAATTTTTGGTTTGATCAATGGGATTTGACAGACTCTATAAGATAGACTGTGGCCATTTGAGTGGACAGACTGTAACCTTAAGAGCACCCTAAGTGGCATGAGTGAAGTTAGATATTTCCACCTTGTTGAGGTTAGTAATAGCACTTCAGCAAGGACTAACTGCAGAGAGAGTCCTAAATCTGAGTGACATAACTAAATGAACATTTAGCCTAAACTGCTTACTTCTCACCCTTTTATCCTTATTTTAACACACCATCATCCCCTTCTTTATAACTCTTTTTTCGGATAGGACTGCACTTTATTTCTTTTTTTAGGTAATTTAGTGTAGGCGTGACACCCAACTCTCTTTCTTTAGGATTGTCAGATCTATAGCCAGATCTGGAGGCCTACTATTATAGCTCTTTCTGGGTTCTATATAAATTTCTTTGTGGGACAAACTCTTACTTATCAAAACTTGCTACATTAGCCCTGTATCTTGCAGGCTGGCGATTATTTCAGTTGTGTTATTTCCATCTTTTATTTTACATTTATTTTTAATTTTTTCTCACCACACAATAATCAAGCACACTGGGAGCCGACAACAAGTTTTTGGCGCCGCTGCTGGGGATATTGATCTTTTTAGTAGACCTGAGTTGTATTACATTTCATTTTAGATATCGTATTTTAGAAAATTCTTTGTAGTTGTGCCATAAAAAGAACAAAAAAATGCTATTGATTCTCTATGGACTTTTATAGAATTGGACAACAGCAGAGGGGAAAAGCTAGAGCTGCAGTTGGAGTCTAGCTAGCTTTATTTGTACTTCTTTTACCCTAAAACTTAGTCCTTTTGTAACAGTTACGAGTTTGGTAGTTACTGGTCTGACCTGATAGTGTGTGGTCAAACCTGATAAAACACTAAGCTTTGATGGTCCCGTCAATGTTAGCAAAGTTGGTCATACATGGAGTTAGAGCAGAGATACAAAGTTAGAACCCGAGTTTATAAGTTAAGTATAACAGAGGTATACTTGGCATTTATTTCCAGCAAATAGAAGGAATAAAATAGTTGAACATAGTTGAACAGGTATACAAGCTTTCCATGTGAAATTAGAACCCGTGGGTATACTAGTTTTGCACTTAACCAAAGCATTGATTTGGCTTATATGGCTGTAGCCTTATTTTGTCTTTCTTGCTATACACCTACGTACTAAGTGCTTGTTATGCAGGGAGTATTAACCTGAAAGAGCTTATAAGCTCCTTGCTTCTGTTCTTGCTTACACAAAGTCATGAGTCATCATACAAACCCATGCACGTAAAGTGCAGCTGAGATATTATAACAGTGCAAAAGAGCCTTCTTCATCCTACTGTTTCCATTCCTCTGCAACCCAACTCTCCGATACATGTATTCTCAGCCATTTAAATAAATCTCAGTAAATTGTAGAGAAAAGAAATGTCCGATTAAAAATTGAACCAACGTTACAGTCACGTAAGTTCGGTCCTCATTCTTCAAGCTCGGAGAACTCGCTACCAAGTCGGTGTCGTTACCTCGTGTCCACATTAAGGTATGCCGTAAACATATAGAATAGGATAGGTCAGTAGTTAATTTAGATAAATTATACATCTATGGTGTCGATTCATTAAGACCAAATCGGCAACACGAATCACAGTTTTAAATGGATTCGCAACCCATATGGCTCATAAAAACTATACCAAAAATTTTGCACAAAAATAAATAAAAAAATCTAATTTTCTATACAATATATATATGAAATATATATATATATGAATAACCAACCAATTGCCTGAGTTAAAAGAAGCCAAAGTGGAGCAGAAAACACCTCGGCAAGCCAAGCGTGATAGGCTTGTTGCGGCAAGGTGCTCGGGCTTTCCGCGGCAAGCATTGTGCTCAGACCATTGGTCAGAATTTTGATCATAACTTTTGATCACAAACTCTAAATAGAACAATTCTTGATGCGTTGGAAAGGGGCCAACAAGCCCTACAACTTTCTTGATTTAAGAAATTTCTAAATCTAACGTTTAAAGGGTCAAATATTGGTGACAAGTCACATAAACATGCTCAACTGCAAAGCTTGTTGCGGCAACCTATGTTGCTTGCCGCGGCAACCCTGCATCTGATGTACTTGGTGACACCTCTGACAAGGGTTTGTGTTGGGTTGACTTTTTGAGCTTAACCATGAGACTTGGGACCATAAATGGTTCATATTTGGGGACTATGTTGACCCAATAAACCATTAAAATTACTAAAACTATGATCATAAATCCTAGGTATTTGGTGCACATGACGAGTTTGCTTGAAAACATGCGTGCACGGGTAACCAGTTAGACATAAGCCTAGTATAAGGTAGGGAGATTACTTTGCTGACTTATATTTTAGTATTTCAATACACTTATGAGTAGCATGATAATTGTGTTGTATAGTCAGTGTAAATTGATCATGCTCATGATGCCTCCATATATTTATCAGTATTTCTGTTCAATACATGATCAATGATTATATGCATATGAGAATAACTAATAGATAAAGGATGTCCATGGTTAGATGTCCATGATTGCACAGTGATGCCAAATTGATAGTATATGGATAATATTAGTACACTAGATAACTACATAGGTGCAAGTCGGATTGAACGATGATGATTGATATATCTATCGGCCTGGTATAAAATGAAGATTGTCAGTTAATTTGGTATAGTAGTTATTGTCTACAAGTTGCATGAGTGCATGATGATTTGCAGACCTGATCTATCTTAGTCTTTGTCATGTCTTATTTTCTTCTGATAGATGATTAGCAGGATAATATAAAAGATGAAGAGATATCTCATAACTCGTGTTAACTAGTATGATGAATGGTTCCATATATGCTAGTGTAGTTTATGTAAAGAGAAAGAAATCTGATAACTAGTGCAAATCCGATATCTAGATTTGATATATGAGAGCATGTCAAAAGATTTTGCTAAGTACAGCTCAGTGATGAATCAGTTCTGATAAAGTTAGTTAACAGAAATACTTTTACCTCACTAAGCTAAGTTAGCTAGATGAAACACCCATTTAGTTAGTTTTGATGGATGATCCCATATGCTTATTAAAGTTCAGTTCAATGAATGGTTAGGCATGAAAAAGCTAAATGCAGTTGGATGTACAGTAAGTGCATGATGACTAGAAAATTAGTTTAGACGTACACTTTTGTATAATTATTCATGATGCTCAATGTATAGTATACTGATGATATGATACTTAGGATTTTTATTTAACTATGCTCATGTCAGTATTAATAATGATGATAGAGTAAGTTGAAATGACTGTTTTTGCATGACTCAACTCATGATAGTTTTAATGAATAAATATGCTAGTTTTGCATGATGGTAATAAGATCAGTATTACATATGATCATGATATGAAATTCAGTTCGATATACGATTATGCAATAACAAAATAGTTCAGTTCTATATATGGGTTATGTAATGATATTTCTAGATCAGTTTTAATGAATGTTGATGAATAATGATGTACGTTCAAATGTGACGTATGATTAATGTATGCACATACTAGTTTTCAAACTATGACTATGACTGATGGTGTTAGATCAGTTTCGAGAGCTACAGACTTGATATATGCTTTGCATAATTATGATGCTAGTTCAGATTGGATACATGAATATCAATGATTATGATAATAATTGTAGTTATATATGATCATGTGAGTTTAGTTATTCAAATCAATTTTGCTATATGATATCTGTTCATGATGTGCTTGCATATATGTTACCATGTATTGTTCATGTCCTGTTATCTTTGATGTCATGTTCACGTCTTTATTTCATCTTGAATCAAGTGATCCCGCTAACTCGGGAGCTTGATATCTCGTCCAAGTGATCCAGCTAACTCGGGAGCTTGATATCTCGTCCAAGTGATCGCGCTAACTCGGGAGCTTGATATCTCGTCTAAGTGATCCCGCTAACTCGGGAGCTTGATTTTCTCGGTCCAAGTGATCCCGCTAACTCAGGAGCTTAATTTTCTTATTTCTTGAATATGTCTTGTTTCAGTATGATTTCTGTAATTGTCCAGCATGATTCCTTGTCAGTATGATTTCTCGTATTTGTTCAGCATAAATCTGTTAGCATGATACAATATTTGCATGATTTATTGCTTGTTATACTATATGCTACTAGAATAAATGCTAAATGTTGCTAGAATAGATACAAGGTATGATATAATGTGTTTAGTTTTGTAATTTATGCATTTAGAAGTGAATTGAAAATCTAACATATAACTTAGCACTTTAAATTTCCCTGCTGAGCTTTGATGATAGCTTATCCTACGACTTCACGTCTTAGCTACAGACATTGCTCATGACCCTGAGCACGAAGCTGATCCTACCCAACAGTCTGAGGAGGAGGACAAGGAAGAAGGTTCTGCTGAGGACTTCTTTCCTTGAGAGGCTTGAGAGAGAAAGAGATTTATTTTTAAACATTAAACATGTATAAATAGCAGTGTGATTTAAGATAGTTTACTACTTCATGTATAGGTTTCTATTTATATTCCTATTCAATTTGTTGCTTTAGATAAATAAATGAATATCAGTTGTTTCCATATTTGTACGTATCAGAGTTAATTCAATTCACTTCCGCATATGTAACACTTTGTACATGATACACTTGTATGACTTAATCATGTTAGGTGATCCGACGGTGTGACCTTTCTTGGGTACCACCTGGATTGGTGCCACCCATTCAGAATCAGAGATGGGGTAAATTACCCCAGCATCCAGTAACTTAATGATTTCTTTCAGAACCACTTCTTGCATGTGAGGATTCAATTTCCTCTGCATTTCCCTGGAGGGTGTTGAGCCCTCCTCTAGATGAATCTTATCCATACAGATTGATGCATCAATCCCTCCTAGATCAGCAATGGTCCAGCCAATTGCTTTCTTGTGCTCCCTCAAAACTGTTAGCAATTCCTCCTCTTGCTCACTGGTAAGAGAAGAGGAGATAATCACAGGAAGTTTCTCATCATTTTTGAGGAAAGCATATTTTAATGTCTCTGGAAGCTTCTTGAGTTCCAAATTAGGGGCTTGTTGGATGGATGGCAGGATTGATGTACTGTTGGTTGGAGGAAGGGGCAGCAATGTAGGTTTCCAATTAGAATGTTGCACTAAGCCCACAGAAGACCTTACTAGGGATATGTCTTCTGGCATTAAATCTAGGCTTTCTTCCTCCACCACATTCCAAACTTCGGTTAAATCAGTGACAATATTGCTCCACTCCAGCAGAGTGGGCAGTTCTTCTTTAACAACTTCTCCTAGTACATCCATTGCAAAGCATTCCTCATTGTCCAGCTGAGGGTGCTTTGCACTGTTGTACACATTAAGCTCAACTTTCATATGTCCGAAAGTGACCTCCAAGATCCCAGACCTGCATTGAATGCATGCATTGGCAGTGGCCAAAAATGGTCTGCCTAGAATAACAGGTATCAGAGATGTACTTTTGTTGTAGCCCATGTCCAAGACAAGGAAGTCTGCAGGATAGAAGAACTTGTCTACCCCCACTAGGACATGCTCAACCACTCTCATGGGTTTCCTCTAGACCTATCAGCCATCAATAGAACAATGGGGGTGGGCTTGAGCTCAACCTAGCTGCTGATACACACTGTATGGCAGTAGGTTAACACTAGCTCCAAGGTCCAAAAGGGCCCTCCCAATCGCGTGGTCTCCAATAATATAGGGAATAGTGGGAATCCCTAGGTCTTGCAACTTCTCAGGCATTGTCATGGTTAATACAGAATTAACTGTATCAGTCGCAAAGACCTTTTTGGATAAGTGGCCTCTGGTCTTCCTTTTCTGAGTACAAAGGTTTTTCAGAAACTTTGCATAGGCTGAAACCTGTCGGATTGCATCAAGCAGGGGTAAATTTATTTTGACCTGCTTAAAGGTCTCCATCATTTCTTCGATCTGAGCCTGCCCCTTATCAAAAGGGGCAGGGCCACTCAAAGCTTGAGGAAATGGTAGCTAAGGTACTACTGGTTCCTCAGTTGCAAGCCTATGACTGACCTTTTATTTTTTTCTTTTATCTATTTTTATCTCCTGTTGAGGCTCAACTACAACCTCTTTATTTTTCCCTTGTTGAAGGGTAGCAGGCAGTTCTTGACTCTGTGCCCAAATAAAGTCCTTATCACTTTCACTTGATATTTCCTTGGGGTAGACCTCTCCTTGTTCCTTTCCCACCTAGTTGTCTACCAGCCTGCCAGACCTTAGGGCAGTGATGGCATTGGCCCCCTCAAAATTTGAGGAGCCTTATCCGATGGAATACTGGCCCTTAGGGTTGGCTACTGGCTGGCTTGGCAACCTGCCCTCCTCTCTTTTAGCCAGAGCATTGGCTATTTTGCTAAGTTGCTCTTCTATTTTCTTAATGTTTTGACTGTGAGAAGTCACAGTCTGATTCAAGGGTCCAAGACCTTGCAATTGGGCCAAAACCTAGTCCTCAAAAGAAGCACTTCGAGGCTGAGGTGGGGGAACTACCAATTGATTTTGTTACTGGGGCTGTTGTTGCTTCTGGAAATTCGACCTTGGGGCATAACCCTGGTTAAACTGTTGTTGTGGCCTTTGAGATAAGGCCAACATCTGTTGTGGCTGCATAAAATTTTCTTGCCTCCACCTCAAATTTGGGTGGTCTCTCCATTGATAACTAGCATTTTGGTAATGGTATCCATATGGTTGTTTATTATAGCCACCAGATTGTTGTTGTCGAAAAGATTGGGTAGCAGCAGCCTGTTCCATTACAAACTTAGGGTATTGCCCCATAGATGGATACTCTTCTACTATGTGTTGTGGAGACTGACATATCAGACATGCCTCCATCACTTGTGCAGCCATTCTGGGCTGCACCACAGTCAGAAGTTTATCAAATCTTTCCATAAGATTGACCATCTGCATTCTCAGCTTATCATTTCCCCTAACTTCATACATCTTTCTTTTAGAAGTCTCAGCCAGCCCCAACTTAGGAGAAGACTCTTGAATAGTTCTAGATGAGGACATCTTCTGGAAAGCATTTTCACTTATGACCTCGAACAAGTCCCATGCCTCATCAGCTATTTTAGGCATGCATGTTCCACCACAAGAGGCATCTGCCATGTCTCTGCTCTTCTCATCTATCCCATTATAGAAGCTCTGGACAAGCTGCCAGTCAGGGATCTTGTGGTGGAGACATTGTTTGAGCATTTCCTTAAATCTGTCCCAGCATTGGTTAAAATCTTCAGCTGGGGACTGGGCAAAAGAAAGTATGTCCTTCCTCAATTAGTTGGTTTTGGTTTCTGGGAAAAATTTAGACAGAAATCTTGTCTGGAGGCCTTTCCAAGAAGTGATGCTGTTGTTTGGGAGAGTTGATAACCAGGTCATGGTCCTGTCTTTCAGGGAAAAAGGAAAGAGCCTTAACTTAGTGGCTTCTGGTCCCAAACCAGCAATGGAGAATATCGTGCACAGGGCCAAGAATTGGTCAATGTGCTTGTAAGGGTCTTCCTTGCTAAGCCCATGGAAAGTGGGAAGCATTTGGATGATGGAAGTTTTGATTTCATAGTTTCCTTGAACATCTGGGAATTGAATGCTGAATGGAGAATTGTAATCATCTGGAGCATTCAATTCCTTCAATGTTCTAGGTTGTTCTTCACCCATAACTGCTGTCTCAATTTCAATAGGGGGCTCAACTGTGGTGTGTCTATGCCTTCTCGGTCTTTTACCCTTTTCTATCTCAGGGTTAGCAGGCTCTAATGTAGGATTGAGGGATCTCCTTCCTAACATGCACACACACCAACAGCAGGGAAGACTATTTGCAGGCACATTGCACTCAACAAAAATTGCAACTATCCTAATCAACTGCTATGGAATCTTCAAAGGAGAAATAGACTGAGTGTTGAGGGTTAGAGAAGTGCAAACAGAGGTAGCTAGACTCCCAGTGCAATTCTACTCTCCTTCTCTGCTACGGTCCAGATCTGTAATAAAATTTCCAAATGTAATTCAATAGTATCAATTATTCACAAGTACAGCTACCAAAGAATAAAGAATAAAAAATCTAGAGTCTACTAAAAGATCAATATTCCCCGACAGCGACGCCAAAAACTTGTTGGTATATTTTGAGTTGCTTGCTACTGACTTTATTGAAGACAGTGATAAGAATGGGGTGAATGAAAATGAATGAAAGGTAGAGTGAGGATTACGGAGCAGCAAGCTTAAAATATGCACAGTCCTACAAGATACAGGGCCTGTTGTAGCAAGTTTTGAAAAGTAAGAGTTTGTCCCACTGGAAAGTTGATCTAAAGCTCCAAGGGTGCTATCGTTAGTAGGCTCTCCAGATCTGACTACAGATCTGGCAATCCTAAATGGAAGGGAATTTAAGGTCACAAAAATCTAAATCCTAAGGCAGCTTACTGTCTAGATTAAAGAAAGGGGTTAAGAAGAGTGGTGGAGTGAGAAAATAAACATAAAAGGGTGAGAAGTATGTTATTAGGTTCAGATCTGATGGGTCTTGTAACTCAGACTCAAACCTGTTGCTATAGAAATCCTGTTCAATGGCTACATTATCACCAAAGAGGAGAAAGAATCCAACTCACCCCTGTACCATGATCCAATCTCTTATGGTTATAACCTGTCCACTTGAATGGTCACAGACTATCCAATAGGGGAAACACAATCCAGAGATGGGTCAGAACAAGCTTACCATTGCGGGCACTACTTCATCCAGGCTACAAGCTCAAGAATCCATAGGAACCTCATCCTCTAAAGTTCTGTGTGTGGGGCTAGGCCTACAAAGTGCACAAGCTTGGACACACAGGACCAGCAAGAGTTTGAGTACTAGCTTTCAAGCATGGCTGTTCACTGCTTTAGTAAGACTGCAGTGATTCAGTCACAAGCCTACAATCTCTACAGCCAAATCAGATCTGCAATCTGATGATGGATCTATACAAACATAGGAGAGTCTGTCTCTGCACAATCTCTCACAAGGCTACAAGCACAAGCACAGAGAAGAAGAATTTGTCTTAGGCCCGTGGATTGGCTTCACCCTAGGGCTATAACCTGTCCACTTGAATGGTCACAAACTATCCACAGAGGCTATCCTCCTCACAGAGGTCTAAGACAGAAGAAGATCATTGCTGCCGCCACCATGTTCGCAAGGCTACCAGCTCAAGCTCCCATGGGGATTCAGATTTAATGGATCCTGTGGTGGGGGAAGGCCTGCAATGTGCCTACCCTGGACACACAGGTCACTTGGATCTAAATGAGACCTTAAAAACAATCCTCCATTGCTTACGATACAACTTAGCAATGGAGGATCTCAAGGCAGCAGCCTTGTACAGAACAACTCACAACAAAAACACCATCCCATACATGCAGTAGATCCTATTATAAAAACTCCATTAACATCTATACCAAATAATCATACAAAAGGCATAGCCAGCAAGTGCTGGACTATGGAGAGAAAGAAAAAGGAAAAAGAAAACTCCTGAACCCTAACCTTAGCTTATTGTAATTCTATAATTCGTTTTTAGAGAAGAAGCACAGAAGTTATGTCCCAAGAGAGCCCTTAAACCTAAGCTAGGCTTAGGCCTATATAGCAGTCAGTTCTCTCACAATTAGGGGTAGGAAAACCCTAATTTCATTAATGCAATTGCGGCCCATTCTTGTCCTTTGGATGCCTCGAGGCGTATGCACGGAGATTAGAGCATTAGAGTGAGTGCCCTAATTGTTGGAAGTCCCTAGATTGCCCTTGTAGAAGTGGGGAGAAGTTTAGAACCCGACCCTCGCTAGGTAGAAAAGATTTCAGATCCTTCTGCGTGGTAGAATTGACGTCGCGGGGTTGGATTTACTTGAAGTTTATGCAGTCGCGGGATTGACATTTTGATCATCGCGGGGTACTAATGGCTGTCGCGAGATTAAATTTTCATATTTGATTGGCACGGGGATTGCTTGCGCGATTCGTCCCTTGGTGAATCTCGCGACAGATCTTTGCGAAGAAGCATTGTTCCTGAGTTTCTGGGTCGCATGAGCGTTTCCCTGAAGGTTTGTACCTCATGACCCTTCTTGTGACATTTGTCGTAGGAATACCAAGCTCTCATTTCAAATGAATCGGCGACGCTAACGACTCGTCTTTGGAGTGTGAATGCTTCACTCACCTATGGTGAGCTTTGTGAGAGAGCCGCAAGGCCGATTTGCATTTCTTTACGTCATCAAATTGCGGGAGTAAGCGCATAAGCTGCGTGGCGGTTATTGCGCTTCCTCCGAGCCGCGACAAGCTTGCGAAGGCATCCTTCTTGATTTATTTCTGCTTTCATATGCCTATGCTTCAGCCAACTCTCTGTCTGGGTTCATCCTTCCTTCTGCTGACGTAGTTCTGGGGCAACAGTGAGCTTCTTGGCATGGTCAAGGGTTTATTTGCAGCTGCTGTTTATTACCTACAGAATAGACTTAAAACACATTTATTAAATGATTAAGGGTCTAACAGAGATTAAGTTATGGGGTGAAAAGTGATACTTTTCAGGTCTTAACAGGCCACTAGACTAAGGCTTTTTCCTTTTTTACTAAAGGACAAAGCCAACACTTGGCTCTCTAAGCTCCCAACCAACAGCATACAAATATGGAGTAACCTCTAAAGCCAATTCCTAGCTAAATTTTTTCCCATGAACTAGACCAACTACATGAGGACTAGCATTTTGTCATTTGCTCAGTCCTTAATTGATGATTTTTATGAAGCCTGTGAAAGATTCCAGAGATGTTAAAACAATGCCCCCATCACCAAATTCCAATGTGGAAATTAGTGAAAGTATTTTACTAAGGAATTAATCCCAAGAGCAGGGATATGGTGGATGCCTCATGTGGTGGTAGCTACCTCTACAAAACAGCTGATGAGGCTTGGGAGCTGTTTGACATAATAGAAGAAAATTCCATGCAGCAGGGGTCACTGCCTCACAATGACAGTTAGACCCCTGCTAAGTTGGTGAAAGAGGCCTCCCCTAGAGGTGGAATGTATGAAGTGAATGTGTAAAGTGAGTTGGAGAGGAAGGTAGACAACCTGAACTTGAAGTTTGACAAATTGATAAATGTGGTGCATCCTAGGATGGTTTCACAACTAGAGGAGGCATGCCTGATATGCCAATCTCCCACAAATTCAAATCATGATTGTCCATCAGCCCACCAATTCCCTGATTTTATTATGGAGAAAGTCAATGCTGCTCAATCATTTGGGTAGCAACCTGCTGGTTACTCATGGAAGAACCACCCAAATTTGAGGTGGAGACAAGATAATTATCCTCAACTCCAGCAGCAGCAGTTGGTCGTTCCATACAGTCCCCAACACTAGTTTAACCAGGGATACCCACTTAGATAGAGTTTTCAGTTGCCTGCCCCACAGCCCAACCAGTTGGCTTTGCCCTCACAACAGCCCAGATCCTCTTCCTTTGAAGAGAAAATGCTGGCATCCATGCAGAATTTGAGGAACTTAATTCAAACAGTAAACTCTCATGGGCAAAGCATTAAAAAAATTGAGGACCAACTGGGTCAAATCTGTAATGCTTTGAATAAAAGAGAGGAGGGTAGACTACTAGTCAACCATTAACCAACCCCAAAGGGCAGTACATGATTGGAGACGCACCCTCTACCCTGATGGATGATGGTTTAGTAGGACAATGCAACTGAGGAGGTCACAGAGAGTAAACATGAAATAAAGGTGAGTTGTGAAGAATCAAAGAATGTATGTACCATATGTATTGATTGTGTGTGTTGCTTTGTGTTGCTTAGAAAATTTTCATTTACGACTTTTAGGATGTGATTTGCTTGTGTGTTTGATTTTGTTTTATTTTATTTTGTTTGGAGTACAAGTGCATATTTAGCATATGAATTTTGATACTCATGTCTGTTGGTGATGTTTGAGATGCTCTCATAATACATGTCATGAATTTGATCTGAATGATTATCTTTGCTATTCTAAATGTGTGATATTTCAATATTGATAAAGGGTAACTAAACTGTCATGATGAAATAGAGTCCATGCTAAGGAGTTGGTGCTGATGCACACTAAATTGGTGCATGATCTTGTACATGTACAAGCCAGGGCACTAGCCCAGAGTAAAGTTTCAGTGTACTATATACAATCCATAACCTCCACTCTCCAAAACCAGGCCTACCTTGAGACTAGCCTACAAGCCATCCAATCAACCTTGGCCACTTTACCCCAACCATCACACTCACCAACTATCCCTACCTCCACACCTTTACCTACTCCACCCCCTTTCCCCCAATCCTTAACCTTAGCTGTCACCACACCCCTTCCTACTTTCACTGAAGCCTCCACACTAACTGAGCCTGAACCTATCCCAGAAATCACACCTGTTGTAGCTACCTCTGATGTTGCGACAGATGTGGATGACTTAATACCCTCCTCTTCCAAGTCAATCCAAACAGAATCTGAACTAGAGCCCCAACCTCAGCTTCCACCTGAAATTCTCCAGCCCACCCCCTTTCCATTTCTGGCTGGCCCTTCTTCAAGTGAAGAACAACCCTTGATTCATACCTCTTCCTTTTTCATACCCCCATACTCTACCCTTCTTCATACAATGAAATCTAATCCTTACCTTTAAAAGGACATTATGAGAGGGATGGCTGATATTAGAAATTCAATCAGGGGGCCTTATGAAGCAAAGATTCATCTAATGAAGTTAGAGTCCAAAATGCAGATAAAGAGAATAGCAAAGGGCAGGAAACAAATATTACTTCTATATGAAGCTCAAGAGCATATGTTACACAAGAGAAGATGACTGTTGCAACAGAAAAGATGATGGCTGATGGGTTAGAGAAAAGATTGGCTGGATCAAAGGAGATCAGGGAGCGCTATGTAGCCAGAATTGAATTGGCTGAAAAAAAGGTTGAAATCCTGGAAAGGAGGCTTGCTCAATTAACTGGGGAAGTACCTTTCGATATTGTTGTTCCTGCACAAGAAGCTACTACTGCTGTGGAGAAAGAAAAAGAAAAAGGAATAAAAATCAAGGATGAATCAGCAGACAATTAGATAATAGATCTGTGCACATATACTTAGTTAGGATCTTTTTCCAGTAACTTTTTGTAGTCATTACATTGTTCACAATTTTTGTGTCTAAATGAAATTTCTTTTCATTATGTTTTGTTTAGTTTACTATCTGTCATTATGTTTGTTTGTTTGTTTGTTTGTGTTGTGTGTTTTATTTACTGATGCACTTCATTTTTTCTTTTGTCTTTATTTTTTCCCCTACTGCACATGCCCTTTATCTTAGAAACAGTGAGGACACTGCTCCTCATAGGTTTGGGGGTGTGGCAAGGTTTGCCTAATGATGCAGTTAACCTAAGTGCAATAGAATCAAGTGAGTAAGATAGAAATGGAGCTATGTTCACCTAAGAGACATTGAAAAATGAGAAAGTTAGAAATATTGCAGACCTTTAGGCATTACAAATTTTTAAACTCTAGCATTTCCATGAGGTGAATACCAAAGAAAACTCACTTGTATCAATACTTAGTGAACCATTAAAGAGAGAAAAAGGTAAAGGCATGCTTAAGAGTTCAATGGAAAATCATAACTAGTGAGATTTGGGCATATAAAATTTTTTTTCCTTTCTTTGAGGAGTGACTGAGGCAGCTCTTTTTGCTTTAAGGACTGGCTGAGTCAATACCCTCACTAGAAGTTAGGTATCTCCAAGTTGAAACAACTGACAACACTCATGAAAGTTAGGGAAGGATCAAGGCCCTTCTCTTCGACAGTTTGAGCTTAAACAGACTAACCCCTAATCAACTGCCCTTATGCATACACCCCTTGAGCCTTAATTTCTAGTTTTCTTTAAAAGACACCTAATTACTTGTACCTGAACTTATGGACTTGTTTCAAACCTATCCTCACTCTGAGAATTTATAAGGTAAAGGAGAAGGAGTTGAAGATGGACAAGCTAAGGTCAACATTGGGAGGATAGAGAAGAAACACCAAAAAGAAGACAGTAGTGTAGCAGCTGAGGAAAGAGGTGGCAATTCAAAAAAATAAAACCAAAAATAAAAAGAAAAATGTATTAAAAAGAAAGAAAAATAATAATGAAAAGGAATAGAGAGGAGTCAAGAGGATATTTCATTAGAAAAATAAAAAATAAGAGGAGAAGCTGGCCACTTCAAGTCTGAAAAATCTCAAAGAAAATGAAAGGTGCTGAACTAAAAGAGCTGGAGTCATGAATCACTTCCTTCACCTGCTGATTTCTCAATTTTGCATCCCTTTTCACCCTTCCATTCTTTATAACCTCCACCCATAAGCCACATTACAACCCAGTCAAAGACCTTGTGATTCAATCTATGGTGAGGATTAGCCAACGATGCCATAATTTAGTAGCTTTGCCTATGCTCATGCTTATAGACCCATTAGGGGTCTGTACCTGTACCTGCTCTTGAGCTTGTGAGAAAATGGAAACCCTTAAAGTTCTTTATGAGAGATTTCCCTGGTGAGCATTGGGTCTGATATTGAATGTATTGAGCATGGCTTAAAACCTAATTTTTGAATTAATGGTGAGCTCAATACTCACATACAGGTGTTGTTTTTCCCTTGTTGTGAACTATTTAGAAATGATGTGCATATATGTAAAAGTTGTGATGATTAAATGTTTATGCATATCATGTGTCCAAATTCCTCACACTCTGGATCAAAGGTGAACTAATGCTCTGTATATTGACAGCTGACTTGACAATTTGCATTTTTCTTAACTATTTTATTGAGAAGTTTGTGGGTACCTTCACTGAAAACCCTTAGGAGACTTCACTCCTTCACTAGGGATTACCTAGGGGTTTAAAAGGCTTGATGCATAAGCTAAATGCATCCGTGCTCCCTATGAAAGTGGCATTTACATTCTTAGAGTAGCTGTTTAAATTTTGCTTTGCTCAGGGACTAGCAAAGATTAGGTTTGGGGGTGTGTTAATCACTGAAAATTACTACTTTTCACCTCTTAATCTAGCCTTTGCTAGACCTTGAAGCTCACTAATAACTCCTTTTTAGCTTGTTTTATAGTCAAGAATAAATTGTGCAGCTAACACAAAGTCTGTGCTTTTGGTGCTAAGGAAGAGAATTCAAGCAAAAGATGACAGCTGAACCAGAAAGTGATGGAATGCCATGGTGGTACACACCATGGTGACTACTATGCATGTCATACTGGACCCAAAAAGTCCAGCAGATGATAAAAGATTAGGTGAGAGTAGAGGAAGCTACAACAGAAGCATGTGCATTGCAGCAGAGGAGCCAGGGACCTATCTCGCACAGCGGAGGTGCACCCTCATGTTGTCCAAGTCACTGGCAGAGCTCCCTCGCGCAACTAAGACATGCAGTACAACAAAGCTCGCGAAGAAGTCGTGCAGTTCAAATGGAGAGTTACCACAAATAGCTCTCACACAGCAGTAGCGCACTTCAGTTGCAAGCATCATATGAAGAAACTCACAGAGCTTTCACGTACTAAGCCTTCCAAAATATAGCTCGCGTAGTTCTCACATGGCTTTGAAAGAGAGGGACACCCAAAAATCCTCTCGCGCCCAAAAGTTCAAGTCTATACCAAGCGAGATGTGAAAGCATCTGCGCGAGTACCTCGGGACAAGAGTTTCTGAAGCTCTTCTGCGTGAAGTGCATTTAAAGCTGAAGCAACTGCGCGATCATCCAAAGCTCTACTGCACGAGATGCCAATATTCCATGCCAAACTCTACCCCGCGGACACTCTGCAGCTGCACGGCAGAAGTGAAATGTAGAAACCAGCCTCGCGAAGCTCGAGCTCTCCACTTCTCAACCCTAACTTAAGAACCTTTTGGGGATTTCCTTAGGTCTAGAGCACACATCCCGAGGCATGGATTCTAATGCATGCATTCCAAAGCATCTAAGGGTTGTAACAGTGTCACATCTGCTTGAAAGAATTAGGGTTTCACTCTTCTCCTAGCCACAACATGAGGACTAAGTATATAAGTGTTAAGTGGTGAAAAATGCCACTTTTCACCCTATAACCTGACCATTGATAGACCTGTGAGCACACTAATAAGCCCTTGTCAAGTGCATTTTGTAGACAATAATAAAAGAAGATACTAATGAAGAAAAGCACTCAAGAATGCCCAACAAGGAGCCATCTCTCAGCACAGGATAAACTCAGCAATAGCACACCCAAGGGTAGCACATCATTAAACCCTTGGAGCGTGTGGCTACAACAGGACAAGGTGAAGAAAGTGAGAATAGGTGGAAAATGTCCTATCAATGGGTCACCTGAAGAGTTCGATAGGAGCTGAGGGTTAAACAAAAGGAATTCGTGCAGTTGAGAAGGATTCGATAGGATCAGAAGGCAGAGAAAGGAAGAATTCATACAGAAGTGAAGAATCGACAGGATCCAAGAACCTATCGAGCAGTTGAAAGAAAAAAGAGAATTCAACCTATCGAAAGCTGGCTTGAGGGAAAAAGGAGACCTATCGGAAGATTCCCTGAACCTATCGAATGGCCAATTGAACCTATCGAAATAGAAGTGTTGGGACAATACCTATCGCAGAATGATTTGAACCTTTCGATAAGAACAAGGGTCATCCAATCGAAGCAATGGAATCTGAATCCCCAACCTATCGAATTACTCTTCCAACCTGTCGAAGGCCCCAGATTAAGTGCAGTGAAGCTGAAGCATCTAAGCCCAACCTATCGTAACCTATTGAAGAGACCAAGGAACCTATCGAAAGGGGCTACAAACTCCTTTTCAACCTATCGAAAGCTTCTCCAACCTGTCGAAATTGTGTGCTGAACTTCTCAGAAACTATGCCATGCACACGCTGAGACTTGGTAACTTGCCGCACACAAATCGAGGCACTTTGGTGACCAACACAAGGTTCTAGAAGATGCCCTCGAAAGCCCTAACTGACCCACGTGCTTTAACAGAACTCTAACAAACTCTGACGACCTTCTAGAAGGGATTTTTGGCAGGAAAAATAGAGGAGAAAGCTATATATAGAGATCCCCAATTGCCATTGGAGGAGGATCAAAATTCTGAACAATTTCCTGGAGATCAGAGCTTGCAGCGAGATTCTATTTCCTTCCTTTAGCCCAACCATGGTTGGCTAATTCCCTAGGAGGAGCAAGGAGTGAGTTAGATCTATGATTGGGTAAGGTTAAGAGTGTTGCTGTGGTTAATTACTGCCCAAACTACAGATCTGAGAGCATTCCATTGTAAGAGTGACCTTGTTTGCAATGTAAATGCTGTTTTCAATGTTTTAATTAGATCTAAAGCTCTTTTGATTCCTTTTGGTGCTCGATCGAATTTATGTAGAGGAGTTACTTGATCAGCTCACCCACTTAACTGGTAGACCTCTTGGATATTATCTGAATTCCCTGGATCTGATATCCCTATAATTTCCTACGTCTGTGACCTAGAAATTGTAGCATCTGTAGTGGTTTTAATTGTTTTAATTGAGGCTCTGGCCTTGTAAGAGATCTCTAGGATGGTCTGTGACCATTAAAGTGGACAGATCATAGCCTTAGGATAAATCTAAGCTCAGGGCTCAATTGGATTCATCTGCTGTAATCCATGGATTTGATAAAGTCTATAGGATGGTCTGTGACCATTAAAGTGGATAGATCATAGCCTTAAGCCAGGTGGATCCTATGATTTAGAGTGGAATTTATATCCTGCAGTTGTGCTTGTGGCCAGCTGAGGGACTTGTGTGCTTTTGAACCCCTGTAATATGCTTAGCTCAACCTGATTGCAGTGAAAACAATCTCCAAGCTATTATTCTCCATTTTCTAAGTTTTTAAACCCTCCATCTGCAAGATCTGAGGCTCCAGATTCGATCTAAGAAAATCTACATTTTAATTGTAGTTTAGATTAAGTGAAACTCCAATCTAATCTCTCCCATGTCTTTTAGCTAGATCAACATTAGTTAGGGTGCCAGATCTCTTACAGATCTAGAGATTTACCCAATTCCAAACCACCTCTCTGTGGACTTTCCCTTACTTTTAAAACTTGCTACAAAAGACCTGTATCATGCAGGCCTAGGATTTCCCAGCTGTGCTGAACCCATCTCTGTTTTCTCTTGATGTTCACACCATAAATCAGCACACTGGAATTCCCCAACAAGTTTTTGGCGTTGCTGCAGAGGAGGTGTTTGTGAATTTGGTAGATCTAGTTTTGTTTTATAAATCTGTAGTTGTGTGTTTGATTTTACTAACTGCATTTGTAAGTTTTGCTATTTTTTAGTATTTTTTGTGTGCATTTCATCAGATCTGAGTACAGAGTGAGAGGAGAGTCGTGCTGAAGGCTACTCTATAGTTTGCATCCCTTTTTCTCCTGTTTATTTTTCAGATCTGCTGATTTTTTTTTTTAGATTAATTAGTCAGTTGTGCTGCTTCTTTATATTGTGTGAGGATTTATCATGCATTCAGTTTGTGAGTGTTGTATGTTTGGTAGGAGAACTCTGCAACCTCAGATTATTCCACTAAATCCAGAAGTTGAAAGACTTCTCAGATCCATACCAACTACATCCACAACTGTTGAAACTGAATTTGTTAAAATGGGTGAGCAGCAGCAGCCGTGAACTCTCAAGGAATTTAATGCACCAGGGATCTACAATTTCCCCTTCTGTATTCAGTTCCCTGCTGCTCAAGGAAACTATGAAATCATATCTTCCATCATTCAGATGTTGCCCTCATTTCATGGACTGACCAAGGAGGATCCTTATAAGCATATAGACGAATTCTTAGGACTGTGCACTATCTTCAACATCACAGGTTTGGGGGAGGAGGCAACTAGGATGAGGCTCTTTCCTTTTTCATTAAAGGACAGAGCCAGGACCTAGTTTTCCATGCTTTGACCTAACAATATTCAGTCCTGGAGTGATCTCCAATGTCAGTTGTTGGCCAAATTCTTTCCTATGTCAAAGACTAGTCAGTTGAGGAAGGGTATCATCTCTTTTACCCAAGATCCAACTGAAGACTTTCATCAATCCTGGGAGAGATTTAAGGAACTCCTCAAGAAATGCCCCCACCATCAAATCCCTGAATGGCAATTGGTTCAAAGCTTTTACCAGAGAATTGATGCTAAAAGAAGAGATATGATAAATGCCTCCTGTGGTCGCACCTATCTCCATAAAACTGCTGAGGAGGCATGGAAGCTCTTTGACATCATCAGTGAGAACTCTATGCAAAGGGAAACCTTAGTAAGAGACCTAGAGCCTCCTAAATTGATGAAAGAGAACACCTCAAGAGGAAAGATTTATGAAGTGAGTGTCCCAAGTGAGTTGGAAAGGAAAGTGGATAGCTAAACTCTGAAATTTGATAGGTTGATAGGAGAAATGCAGTCACCTGTGGCTGCTAGAGTGGAGGAGGCATGTACCATATGTCAGTCCCCTGCTCATCCCTTGGAAGAATGCCCATCTGCTGACCAATTTCCTGATTTTATAACAGAGCATGTGGCTGTAGCTCAGTCTTATCGACAGCAGCCTGCTGCTGGGTATCAATGGAGGAACCACCCCAATCTGAGGTGGAGACAAGATGGATACTGACCGGCGGCAGACAGCAACCCATGCCCTACAGAAATGCTCAGCCCTATCGAGAAGGTTATGCCCCAAGGCCTCAGTATCAGCAACCCATGGCCTAACATGTAGCTCCTCCTGTGTAGCAAGCTGCACCCCCTCCAGCTGTGAGAGCACCATCCTTTGAGGAACAAGTTCTATCTTCACTACAGAACTTGAACACCTTAACCCAAACTGTGCACTCTCACAACCAGAGCATCAAAAAGATAGAGGACCAACTTGGTCAGCTGTCTGATGCTCTGACTAGGAGAGAGGGAGGAAGGTTACCTAGCCAACCACAGGATAATCCACGAAGACAGTTTGTAGTGGGTGAAGTTTCCTCCACCTATGAGGAAGCCTAATCTGTGACAACTTTGAGGAGTGATAGGCTAGTGGACAATCAAGTGGGCTGTGAGCCTGTGAGAAGTTTGAAGGAAGAGAATGGAATGGGTTTTCCAAGAACACCACAAAGGCCACCAGTGGTGGACCTGACAGAACAACCCACTGTCAATAAAGAGGATGATATGGATCCTCAAAGAAAAGAAAAAATCAAAAAGAAAGAAGCCCCTTTGGCTAAGGCTACAAATGAGGGAGCAATCCCCCAGTTGCCATTTCCCAAGGCATTGCAAGGACCCTCCCCTTTTGACAAAGGGCAGGGAAAAATTGAGGAAATGATGGAGACTTTCAAGCAAGTTAAAATTAATTTGCCTTTACTTGATGCCATCAAACAAGTCCCAGCTTATGCCAAATTTCTGAAGGAGTTATGCACCCATAAAAGACAGTCTAGGACATACTTATCCAAGAAAGTCTTTTCAGCAGAGAAGGTAAAACAGATTCTGTCTATTGCAACTCCCACCAAACTTCAAGACCTTGGAGTGCCCACTATCCCCTGCATAATTGGGGATCATAAAATTGAGAAGGCCCTATTGGACCTGGGAGCCATTGTGAACTTGCTGCCCTATGCAGTCTATGAAAAATTGGGCTTGGGAGACTTGAAGGCCACACCTGTGGTCCTGCAACTGGCTGACAGGTCTGAAAGGAAACCTGTGGGAGTTATTAAGGATGTCCTGGTGGGAGTTGACAAGTTTTTTTACCCTGCTGACTTTGTGGTATTAGATATGGAGCCAAGTAAAGGTATTTCCTCCATACCTGTGATTCTGTGCAGTCCTTTCTTGGCCACTGCCAATGCCTGTATTCAATGCAGATCTGAAATCATGGAGGTCTCCTTTGGCAACATGAAAGTAAAGCTGCATGTGTATAGCACCAGCTCTCAACCCCCTTTTGATAAGACCTGTTTTTCCATTGCAGGGCTGAGGAGGCTTTGCATGATAATCCTCAACAGCTGCTATAGAGCAATAATTGGCCTATAGAGACAAGATTGCAACCAGAGGTTGAACAATTGCTGAGGAACGGATCCAAGAAGGATGACAAGTTTGAGGAACATGGGGAAGCCGTTAACCTTCCAGATCCTCCAGATTAGCACTTGCAGTTTAGTATAATATGTACCATATTTTGCTTCTGTTTTAGATGTTTTACTTTGCATTTCTAGTAAATTTTGTTGCAATAAACATACCATGTTATCTATTGGGTCACCATTTCAAATTTGCCAGTTGCTCAAAAATAATGGGAGCTCGTCCACAAAAGAATCCAATCATAGGGCCGCACAGCAACAGAGCTTGATAAGTGTAGAAGCTAAGGGTGCCCAGAAAGGCAGTTTTATCTGGGTTTTGGAGCCTTCGATAGGCCAAATCTACCTTTCATTAGGTTACATGGTGATTTCGACAGGATATCTAATGGTTTCGATAGGCACTGGACGTTTCGACAGGTAAAACCAACTTCTCAACAGGTTAAATAATGGCAAACAAAGATTTCGATAGGTTCTGGGTACATATCGGGCACCTATCGAAAAGATGCTTTTTCTTCCGTTTAAACCTATCGATAGGATGGTCTCACTTATCGAAACCCTTTGGAATCATTCCTTTTGAAAGATTTTGAAGCTTTCGACAGGACGCAGCAACCTATCGAAACCATTCCATTCATCCTGTCAGAATCGCATTTTCACCTTTATATACCTGTCGATAGGTCATTTGTGCTT
The DNA here is from genome assembly GCA_021018995.1 of Chloranthus sessilifolius. Classification (NCBI taxonomy): domain Eukaryota; kingdom Viridiplantae; phylum Streptophyta; class Magnoliopsida; order Chloranthales; family Chloranthaceae; genus Chloranthus; species Chloranthus sessilifolius. The sequence goes on from CM037594.1 coordinate 54,752,034, forward strand.
CATTCCTTACCCTCTGAAAAACCCTAACTCTCGTCCTCATTTTTTTCGCCTCCCTCTTTCTCTACTAAATCCTCACAGAATCTTCTGATGTTTAGTGTGCCTTCTTGTCAATACATTTAGCTTGCGTAGAGGAGCATTTTGCCCATGATTTTGGAGAAATTGGAGCGGTGCATCGCTAGCTCTGTGAAACCCTAGGCACTTGGAGGTGAGTTGCCTTCCTACCATCAATCTATTATTTTTCTAAGTTTTCCCATTCGAAGTTGGTGAGAAATTCCTCTCTGTGATTAAAATGGATGAGCCTGAGGAAACGTTAACCAGCATACGCCGGAAATCAACTGCATCCACCCCTAAATCCTCCAAGAAAGTGCCACCTGCTACCAAATCGCCTGTAAAGAGGAAGCTCACTGAGGAGACACCAAAAAAGGGTCCTAAAGCTAAGAAAGCCAAAGCTATTGAAATTCAGGAACCTGTGGTAGAAACACCCTTAGAGAGAGCTACCCCTGACAGACCCATTGTTGTAGAGCCTCCGGCTATACTAACCACCCCCAATGAATTTGTAGACAAGTTGAGCCTTGTCCCTGAGACTGAATTTGATATGGTATATTTTGCCAACATTGGAGAGTGCCAGGAAACACTGAGCTATTTGAAGAAAGAAGGCTTGTTGCCCCTACTGTCACCATTGAAAGAATCAGTGTATCTCAGGCTGGTAAAGTTATGGTACCAAAACTTGAAGCAGAAGGTGGCACAGGGGGCTAATGATGTACTAGAGATCTTGATTAATGATTGGCAACTAACTATCGATCACAGAGTTAGTAAAAAACTGCCGCTAATACCCTTGGCACTAATAGTCTTTAATAGTTTTTTGTTAATAGTGGCAGTTTTTTGGTCCAAAAAACTGCCGCTAATAATATGCTTTTTTGTAGTGAAAATCATCAACTCACATTATAGAAACCTAGATATGTTCTATCTGTCCGCTTATCGCATTCACGTTTGTGTGAAATTCTAGGCCTTTGAAATAAGTTTAGTATTTCAGGTGACACATTATAAACAATATAACCGGTTTTGGTACAGTTTATAACATGACCTTCATCACACATCTGAGTAATACTAATGGCATTTACCTTCAATCCTTCTATGTTAAGAACATTATCCAACTTCAGATAATTTGGGGCATTCACAGACTCAGTTTTAATTATTCTGGAGCTATGCATTACCAAAAGTCACACTGCCATCAACAAACACAGCTAGATGAGAAATAAGGTTCTATCAATCGTCATATGTCAAGAGCAACCACTATCTAAGGACCATATAGAGTTCTTACTAGCTCTCAAAGGAATGTGTATGACCAGAGCCTTTAAGTTACCTCTTTCAACTCATTGATAATGTTAACAAAAATTATGGAATGAGTTTAGAGTTCACAAAATTATAGACATTATTTCTTTTAGGCTTACGATTGTAAGTTATGGAACGGTTGTCAAAATAGGAATATTTGTTCATTGGAGGATTTTGGTTGTTTTCTTGTTGACAACCTTTTAACATAGACATAATGATATCAAGTTGATTTTTCCAATTAATCAACTCATTATCAGAACTACTTTGGCTTGGGAACCCACCTTTAAAGAAAAATCCCTCTCTTGAATAGAATAAATATTTATGTGCCCTTATTTTCCATATGAGCTAGAATTTTTCTAGGTGGTTTAACCCAAATGAGACGAGTGGGCTAGGCTTAGTAATTATGGGATCACCATCCTTAGGCTTATTTTTACTGGAATTAGAAGCGGTTCTTCATACATCAAGCCACTCATGTCTCCACTTCTCTTTCCAACACCAAGAAATTTTTGAAGTTTTTCATCACATTGGAGAAGCCTTGAAATATATGCGAGGAAGAATTTAGCTCTCTTTAGCTCTCATTAAACCTTTCATTTTTAAATGTCACAGCCTTGTAGTTCCCATTAGCCTTTTTTACCTCATTGAAGTCTTTGGCATGATTTGTTCACTTTAATAAGCTCAATACACTCTTTGTATGTATTACTAAAGGCAACAGACTTATCTACTTCACAGTCATCATTAGACGATGCACCATCTTTATTGACCATCGGGCTTGAAGTTGTAGTTAGTGACTCTTCATGAACAGAAGCCATAAACGCCCAGAACCCAACAGGATTAAAATTATAATTAGACGAAGAGTCCACATCTTAGTCAGGGTCATCCCAAGTGGCAGCCATTACTCTAGATTTACCCTTATCTTTCTATTTGTTAGGGCACTTTCTAGCAGTCACTACGTGAAAATGAGAGAAAAACAACTGTAGCAACATAAAATAAACCATTGCTTAAAATAGTGGTGTAATATTCCATTGCCTAAAGTAGGGGTTTGTTAAGTTAAAGCAATGGCTTATCAAAAAAAAAAGTTAAAACAATGGTTTTTTTAAGTTAAAAAGTAATTTAATAAATCTTCCTCTCATCACGTGATATCATCACGTGCAAATCCATCGGGCCGAACCCCCAAGCCTCTCTTTTCTCTCTTTATTAACACAAAACGCCTCTCTCTCAAGTCTCAACCCTTCTTTTTCATTCCGAAACCCTAGCCTCTCTCTCGTCTTCCTCTCCCACTCCCTCGACAAACCTTAGATTTTGCACGATTTCCTGCTTGTTTTGGCTGAAACCTTAGGATCGGGTTGGCAGATCGAAATCGAGATTTAGAGCCGAATTTCGACAACATGAAAGGTGGAATTGGATATTTATCATAGTTTCTAGGTATTTCTCTTTTGCTTTGGCTTAAGTTTTGGTGATTGCGCATGACTTCAAAGCGGCGAAGAAACTCAAGTTACTAAAGATACCATCCGATAGGGGGAGAGAGTGAGAAGAGAGAGAAAGGGGAGAGAGAAAGAAGAGAGATTAGGGTTTCTGCAGATCACTTACGGATCTCAGGTTCTTCTTCTTCCTCTTTATCTTTCTAAATTCCATTTCTTACATGTAGATCTCTGTTTTGAGAGATCTGGTTTTGGTTGCAATTGTTACAGAGGCAGTCCGATCTCAGATATTGAATTGCTTGAAATTGCATTAAATTTTTTGTTGCCTCATATCTATATTCGATGTTGGGTGGTCTTTTTGTTTGTTTGGGTTTCATATTGAATTCTGTGAAAATTAACTGTATATCTAGAAATATATATGTTTTTATTGGTTAATTCGATATTTTTAAGCTCACGAAGATCATTTTCATGGATAAAACTGCCATTTATATAGTTTTTTTTTTCCTCGTTCAAATTGAGGTTTCTTCTTTATTCAATAAGCAGAGTTTTCATCCTTTCGGTTAGGGCCGTCTATCTAATTTGTTCAAATTGAGATGTCTTCTTCTTCAAAAAGCAGAATTTTGGACCCTTCAGTTAGGGTCATTCGTCTGATTCTTTCCAATTGAGGTTTCTTCTTCTTCAATACATAGAGTTTCGGACCCATCCACTAGTTCGTCTGTTTGATTCGTTCAAACTGAGGTTTCTTCCTCTTCAATAACCAATCGTGCCATATGGTTGTTAAGTGTGATATTCATAAATAATAATAAATAACAAAATCTTACACAATTCACCATTCATATTTCTGATTAGAATTAAATTCTTCCCCTTCCAATTAAATTCATAATTGTTAGTGGATTTGTGTGTTCTTACGTTTGTGAATGACATATATTTAATTTCATTTTACCTTTCTTTGTCAAATCATAGACTTATATGGTTCGGTTGATTTTGTAAGTGATTGAATTCACATGTTTTTGATTATTTATTTTTTGTTTTCATATGTGAATGCTTCGCATGTTTTTAATTTTTTTAGGGTTTACAATTTATAAAGTTTTAGTTGTTGTTGGTGGCAATCTTCAAATTCATCGTCTTCCTCATTCGATCAGAGGCGGCATCATTTTCATCATTTGATCAAAGGTAGAGTTCTATTACATGAGAAATATCAAAGATTAATATATATGTATGCTTGTACATAATTATTGGTGGTGTTTGCATTTTTTAAGGGCTTGTGTAGATCTAGGATCATACTCACATGGTATGATCCCATGGTCATAGATCTATGATCAAAATCTTTGTAGGTGAAAAATAGTTTTTTTTTTAAGCTGTGTTTGTCACATATCTGTAATTTGTGGGTATGCGAATCACAGATCTGTGATCGAATCTTTGATCACAATCACATATTCGTATAGATTTGTGATATTTGCATTATTTTATTTTTCTTATTTTTTAATTGTTTAAATAATAAAATTAATTCTGAAATAGTTTTCCATCTAATATACTCATACTTGTTGTTGTAGCCTATGAATTATGCTCAATTGGAAAAGGAATCTGTGACAATCCATTAATAGGTATGCGAGATTGGGTTAGTACATCATTTTACACCCCTGTTCTCTCTCTTTCTGACGTGATTTTGGGGAGATTGGATGGTATAGAGAATAAAATCGAACATTGTATTCATAAAGTTAAAAGACATTGAAGGTGATTTGGGGAAACTATCGTAATTTTTAATGAGGAGGATATTTTGAGGCAGATTTGGAGCAATTGATCTCAACTTGTGACAGCCCGAATTTTCCCCAACACAAAATTTCTGAGATATATATATTTTTTTCTAACTTTACACCAAATCCAACTGGGAAAATCCAGACCACTAGATCGTAAATCACAATCTGATACAGAATACTTGGTACATTCACACACATACAAAAATGAAAGCAAATAATATATATGGCATAATTAAAATCTCCAATTCTAATATCCAACATGAACAGTAACCTAAAACAAACCACCGGTGTTGGCCAACCATCACCTAATAGCGGTGTACCAAACATGTATAATAGCATGAACGTACCAATCCTAAACTTACTAGAATCCATGATGTACTAAATGTAATATCTCGAAAATCTTACAAATCCTCAAGTCCTCAATCCTCAAGTCCGGCGTCATGAGAAGTGTTATACTTGTGACGTATAGTCGGGGTGAGCTACATCTAAGCTCAATAGAAGATCTCAAATTCAATTAACATTTTATCATATCATCACATAGATTAAATGACAGAAGCAAAAATGAAATGGAGCAGATATTCAAGAATTGAAACAAATACGAAACAAAGTGGATATTCAATTTGAAACAAAAACGAAAATACTATAACAGATGCAAGGACAATTCCTTGTCATAACGTAACGTCAAATATTCTTGAATCAAAATAGTTTGAAGTTCCACATATCTTCTAATTTCTCACATTCAAAACTCACCTCTTTCAGTACATTCACATCTTCCAGTCCACTTCTCACAATGTTTTGATTTCCAATTCATAGTTCACGGTGTTCTAATTTCTCGTTCATATCTTACAGTATTCAAATATCCTATTGCAGTGGTCTAGTCAATGTACGGTATGCAGTATGTACGGATAATCTGTCATACCGGTCCAGTCAATTTACAGTCATTTAGTTAGTGTCCAATCAGTATATGCAGTAAGTATGAAAAAACCTGTCGTATCGGTCCAATATGCATGCAGTGTACAGTGTGTACGGATAACCCGCCGTACCAATCCAGTCAGTGTATGCTGTATGCAGTATGTATGAAAAAACTCACCGTATCGTTCCAATATGTAGTATGCAGTGTCCAGTCAAGCAGTCAAAGTCCAATTTACCAAATCAAAGTTAGCGTCTACTCATTCATCTTACAAATTCAATTCCAATTCACAATTATCCCTTTTTCAGTCTAAATATTCGAATATAGTCAGATTAACAAGTTCTACTTCCATTTCTGTGATCACAACTTAACTTAATAGATACCACATCAAATCAGATTGAAGGCATCAAATTTACGAATTTCGTCTGAAACGATGATTCAATTCAAATAAGTAAATCTCAAATGTCAATTCATGCTAAAATCTCAAATCCTTCCTTCAAGTCCTAATGTTCCATAGTTTTCAAAGAATTCAAAGCTCCAAACTTAACTCACAAATTCTAACACACTCAATTTATATCATGAGGGTCTATGAATCGAAAATAAAACAAATCATATAACAATATCTATGAATCATAGTCAAAAATGTAATTGGTGGTGAGTTTCCCCTACCTCAAGTCATGCTTATCATTTTTCACACATAGCTCTCTTGAGAACTCACATGAAAGCTCAATACTTTAATCCTACATTCAAAATGTCCAAACATCTGTTAAGAATGATTAAAAGAACCTAAGGCACACATTTCTAAAGAATTCAAATCAAAACAAATTTTACTCTATTTCTCGCACGAGCCAGCCCTGGAGCTCGAGCGTGCCAGCCCAAAACACAACTTTTCTCCTGTGACCGAATGGAATTTGGCCTACTATAGAAGGTCGCGCAAGGCCTCGCATGATCGAGCCCTTAGTTCACTTAAGTGCTCACGCGAAAGAGTCTCAGAGCCTCATGGGCTTACTTATACCTTTTGAAGGTTTCTCGCTCGAGCGAGCTCTGGAGCTCGGGCGCGCGAGAACCAGAGATGTTTCAGATCTAAGTTTTTCCTCAACTCGATCTTCATCGTATATCTTCCACACTACACACACATCATACGAAATATTTATTAACAAAATTTACATACATAGATTGTCAATTTCTCACCTTTAATCCAATGATTCACCCGAAGATCGGATTGTCTTCTTCCTTGCAAATAAATGGGTTTCCAAACCCCTTTTTATCTTTCCAAGCTCCACAATCACCACGATGTTGACACGATCTTAGGGTGATCTTCCATACACACTTCGCATAAATCTCACTACGATTTAGCAGCTCAAAACACATGAATCTTTTCACAAGAAAAATGGGTTTTCAAAACCCCATTCGGTCTCAATCCACACCCTGCAACTCATCAATTGTCACAACGACTACTAATCTCTTCCTCACACAAGCTCACCATTTTCACGAAGGCTTAAGGCTTCAAAGTAGACGAATCCGATGATTTCTTCTTCTCCTTCTTCCTTTCTCTCTTCCTTCTCTCTCTAGAATCCAAAACCCCTATGGTTTGCAACCGAGTATGGCTTCTAAAGTAAGCCTTGCTTTTTATTTTAAAATGGTTCTGGTTTCAGTGTAAAGCGAGCACACCGAAAGTTGTTGCACGGCCTTTCATCCAAGGTCAAAATGTGGTTCTAAATTTATCTTTTTCACACACATTTAAATTTTATAATTCATTTATTCTAAAAGTTCAAGGCGGCATTGGTTGTCATATCGAACATGCACATGTAGTCGGGCGCGTTCAAGTTTGGAATTTTCGGGATGTTACACAAATTCCACAACTCCAACATCATTTTTTCATTTGGGACATTACTGCTAATGTTGTTTTGGTTTTCGTTTTCCATATAGTACAATAGTTCTATCAATTTTGCTTCACAGGCCTTGTAGGTCAATCCTAAACATTTGCTAAAAAGGATCATTTAGATGTTACCCAACCATTATGTTCATCAAGCTCTTTTGAGGTCTTGAATATCTATGAGCTAGATACACTCTTATAGATCTCGTCCTTCATTTTACCTGTTTTGATAATGCACCCTGAGACCAAACCATAAATCATTCGCATTTGCTTGAAATCTCATTCAAATGGGATGAGGTAGATCTAGAAAGGATAAAATGTTCAGCCAAATTAGTTATATGGTTCCTGACCTCTTTCAGCTCATGTTTTGATTTTCCAATCTCCTAGGGAATATTACATAGGCATCTCCTATATTCAATGCCTGTACTAGTTTGAATTTTATAATGGTTTGCCCATGTAATTGTAGGAAATCCAATATTAGTTTGCTCAACTAGAAAATTTCAAAAACTGCATCAAATATAGATTGCTATGACAAGGTTGGTCACCTTGATTGGGTCCATGAGTTGATTTGGGCTTGGATGAGATCACCAACACTATAGTAATAAATAGTAATAAAAAGTGTATTAAAAATGAAGAAGATGGATTCAAAACACTACTTTTTAACTACATGATTAAAAAATATTTAAACATGTCAAAAATTGCATTTTTGGAAAAAATTTGGAAACTTGAAAATTTTGATTCTTCTTTTGGTATCAGTTTCTATCATGTTATCAATCTGATTCAACTTTAATTAACTAGATATGCTTTTCCATATGAGATGTGTGTTGAACAAGAATACAGTTGAGTGTATTGAGAATCTAACACTTTATTTTTTAGAATAACATCGATATGTTTCCTAATTTCTTTGAAAGGCATCTATATTGTCTAATACCAACATGACAAATACAGCTCGGCTGTACTCTTTGGTGAACCATTACCAAATCCTTCTTCTTTCTGCATTTGTACATGTATTTACTTTGTATAATAGTACATCATTTAAGAAAGTGACCGACTCTGTTGACCGTGCATAGCATGACAACCCAGTTTGATGCCAAATCTGAGAGAAATAAGTTGATTTCTCTCAATTCAAATGCATACATGGTCAAAGCCTGCTCTCGGATGTGCTTTTACCTCTCTCTTGTTGAATCAATAGTGTTAAAATCTGATGTATTTGATCACTAGGTCATCAGCGCGTCCCTGGTTACTGATACAACCAGTGTTGACATGTTCACTAGATCACCAAGCTAAATCTGAAGGATTTTGAGTTCTAATATCCAAAAACAAGCTAAATCTGGAGGATTTTGAGTGCCAGATCACCAACAAAACTACTTTTCTCTCTAGGTCTTATGTTTAGCTTCAAATTTAGTCCCTCAGTTTGATTCCTAGTAGAGGGTTTTTTTGTAATTTGCATCTTAATCGTATAAACTATTCAAGTCGATTTCTTGTTCCTTTTTTTGTTGATTTTTATTAATTATGTTTCAAAGTTTCTTTTTGCCTCCGTTTTTGCAATCTTAATGTTTTTAATTGGTTTTGTTGGGTACTAGTAGATGTTATCTGGTTGACTGCAGCTGCTGACATCAGCTGATATATTTGAGTTTTTTGGTCTATAAGAGATTAGGGTTTGTGGAGTCACATATATACTACGTTCAAATTTGATAGAAAAGTTTTTTATTTTTTAAATTTGAAAAACAAAACCAAAAATAATAATAAAATCTTTTAACTTTCTCGAAATTAGATGAAAGAGGGTGTCTTTCTGCATTGGGAATTGTTTTGTATTTAATATCTTTTTGGCTTTCCCCCTGTTTTGTTGTTGATTGTTATTTCATAATTTCACAATATCTTATTTTGAAAATGGTATGAATTTTGACAAGTGATGGTTATCTGCAGATATCAAATATTTGATTTTTGTAAATTGGGGTTTGGATTGGTTGTGATTAAATCTTCTCCAAGGTCAAGGGTGATTCTGATTTCTGGTGTTGGAAAGTGAAGCCTTACTTGTTAGTAAACCCATACGACTTTTCTCTGTTTTTTATATTCTTTTTGTGATTGAATTTGGAAAAAATTCTATACTAGATATTGTGTATAAATTTTTAGTTTAGACTATAGATAGACTAAACTCAGTACCAAAATCCATATTCCCCAAGTAGATGGACTAAGGTTATGGATGATGAGTAAAAAAAGTCATATTCCCCAAATATGTAGGATAAGGTTGTGACGATGATGAGTACAAAAGTCATTTTCCCCCTGCTACTGATCATTTTTATCAATAACCAAGGACAAAGTGAAAAACATACAACAAAGAGAACGAAAGATTACACCAAACAAAAAGATTAATGAATTAATCAGATACGTGAACTTGAATCCAATTTATTGAACTCCAGTTCAAGTGAGGCAACTCACTGTTCAAACTAAAATGCATTAAGAACTCACTGTCACATAACAATAGCCTACATAATACAGTAAGCGTACCCATGGGCATCCTCTATATTATGTTCGACCCAAAATGTGCACTTTTACAATTTCTACCATCTGATCAAGAGCCTGCAAAGTACACGTGTGTATGGGCAAAAATCCAAGAAGTTTTCGGGTCAGATGGTCTGAATACTCTTATGAGCATAATCTTTGTACAGGGTCTCATTTAGAAGATGACCTGCCATTTGGGCATCTGTTATGGCTTACGACCCAAAGTAATAAGGGCTTAACATTTCACTCTATTAACAACTAGGTGTTTTTGATGTATTGGTTAGATCCTTAACAAATGGCATTATAGCCAGCACCATGTCTCAGGTTAGAATATGCTGTACAATTATATAATTTGGTGTGCAATCGTGAGATTCATGATGATCCCATCACAACGATGCGCTCTCTAATAAAAATATAGAGTCACCACCAGGAGCTTTTGGTGTCTCGAGAAACCTAGATAATTTTTATAAGCATCAAAGTGCCACAAATATGACTCTGAATCCAGTCTATGCCAAAGACTCTTGGGTAGGGGCTTAGGTTATCGATTGGGAAGGTGTTAGGCAATCAATTAACTCGCTTAATGCAGTCTCTACTTATTGTCAAAAACAAAATAAAGTAAAAGAAAAGAAAAGGGCTTCCTCTTGCCCAAATGGGTCTTAAAATCCTATTTGTGCCCCTCCGTTTCTACCAAAAATTTGGCGGCGTAACGGCACAAATGGGAGGATGGAGGAATAACCGAGAATGTAGAGGAGTAGAGGGGAGAGCCGGAGCTCTCGGGCCCTTGTGTTGGCTTGCTTCGATGAGCTTTTGAAGGTTTATATGGTATGGAGTGAGGTTCTAACTCCTAAGGTTTGATGGCTAAGAGGTAGAGAGGGAAGGCTAGGGGGTAACACACCTCTAACCTAGAGATTATGGATGAAATGCTAAGGTCTAAAGGGTTTTTTTAAGTTCTGGAATTTGTGTGGGAGTTTCTTAATCTCCCTCTCCTAGAGGAGAGAGAGAGAAGGAATTTCTTAATCTCTTAATTGTAAAAATTTTCAAGCCTTTATAAAGGGAGGGGTGCCTCTCTATTTATAGGAACAAGAGAGGTTAGGAGGGTGCTTAGAGGCTAATTGGGGTTAGCAATTAGGTAATGGGCCATCTAAGGTTTCCTAGGGTTTTTGGAGCCTTGAAAAATATGAGAAGGTGCTCCAATGGTGGATGATAGGGTGTGACTTTAAATCACTTAAGGGGTTGTACATAGGTAGTAAATGGGTGCAACAGAATTAGCAAAACACACCCCAAAGATCAAGATGGTCAACAAGTCAAACCCCAATCTCAAAATTCAAGGTAAAAATACACAGTTACTGTTCGTATGCCTGGCGCAATTGGCCATTTTTGAGGAGATGTGGCTTGGCGCAACTAATAGTTGTACCAAGCCCACCTATAACAGGAGCAATTATAGTTGCGCCAAATCCCTAAGGGGGTTTGCATGAAATTACCATTCTGCCCTTCGAGTTCGAGATGTGATATCTTTTTGTACATAGCTCCGATTGGAGTGATTCTTAGCCTGTTAGAAAGCTAATGACTTCTACTTTTCAATGGTCTGGGACTTGATTGCAATAGGAGGTCACAGCTAGTCCCGGTGTACCACTCTTCACCCATTGCTTGAGAAAGTTAGGTTTAGGTCTGGGATGGGTTATAAGGGGATCGGTTTCTAAGGGTTGGGATCGATTCTTAAGGGTTATAGGGGGATTCCTAAGGGTTTGGGATGGCTCCTAAGGTCTTGGAAGGGTTTCTAAGGGTTCCATACATGTCATCTAAAGCTCAGAGATGCGTCTCTCTCGAAATGTGTTTCGATCGGGCCTTGGGCCAAATTCGGAGTCTACAGATGCCCCTCTTTAGTATCCGATCACTAATGATTGAATATTAAAGAAAAGAGACATCTGAAGAGGCCCATGGTATTACTAACGGGTTCGCTGCATTCAGAACAAACTTCAAACATCAAATGAGTAAGATGATGAGAAAACAAAACCCTATATGTTGGGAAAAATGGTCTTTTCTCAAGGTAATTGGTTCCCAAGCGCTCAGCGACATTACTGGGCATAACCGAGGTGAAAATTGAGTTACAAAGCCCAATAGCTGGGAAAGATGGTCGCTTCTCGAGATGTTCTAGAGAAGTTTGATGCTCAAGATTCATTCTGAGTACAACAGCTTCGTCAGTAAGGAGGGTGATCGACCCACATCAAAAGATAGGCGTAATGTAAGTACGCAAGGCTCCACAATTTGTGTCCAATCATATGAAGCATTGACCACCTCATCTGACTGGTCATGGGTGCCCTTGAAGCAGGGTTCAAGGTCTTTGGGCGCCCATTGATCCCGAAATTTATTTAGCATGACTATCGAGCGGAGCGAACAGAGATCGCAACGATTTTTGAGAGTACATGCCATTTTTCTAATGTGCCCCAAACCATCATGACCCAGAGTATCTAACCTTAAATAACACAGAACAGATCCGACCAAAAATCTGGTGCCCCCCGAAGGGGGCATCCAATCCCGGTCTCTGCCAACAATGATCTTACAACTCAATTAACTATACATAAACATACACCCATTGGGAGCGATAAGCAATAATGGCGATGGAAGTCTCGACCCAGATCTCGTCCAGAAATAATTTACAGGAACAAACAACCATCCTACGGATACCTAGACACAAGGCGTACACTTTACAGGGATACGGCGCCAATACAGGTTTTAAGCCTGCAAAAATAAAGGGAGATGAACCCTTCTGCATGTATGTTTACACATAGTTTGGTTGATATGTAGTTTCATTTTCAACAGGTTGGTTTCAACCAACGATTAACCTTTTTTGTAACGGAGTTACCCAGACCTCAAGCCCCATAGGGCGTACGCCCACGCTGCACAGACCAAGAGTCCACACCTCTAAAATAGCTTGTGATGAATCTCAAGTTAGACACTATCGTTCATATGAATCCAAAGACAGACCGCTTATCGTAAAGATTTAGCAGTAGAGTCGACTCGATTGAAACATTGACCGTTTGACCGGGATTCACACCATTGCTCCTAGTGTTAAGTAGGATCCAGAGATCCAAAAGTGAACCTTAGACTTGGGACGTTGCTATAGCATAGTTTTGTTGCTGATAAAATATTTATATTTTACCGCAATAGAGTACGCATGTGCGTCCAATCATATGAGGCATAGACTGCCTCACTTAACTAACTGGTCACAGTGTCCCTACTTGAAATAGGGTTCGAGGTCTTTGGGCAAACCCATTGATCTTGAAATTTATTTAGCACGACTACCCGAGCAGAGTGAATAGACGTCGCAACGCTTTTTGGGAGTACGTGCTATCTTTTCAAAACATATTTTTGTTATTTTATGTGGCATTTTTTTGTTTTTTATCATTTTATGTGATTTTTAGATTTTGAGCTATCATTTTATGTGATTTTTTTATTTTTAAGTTATCATTTCATGTGATTTTATTACTTTATTACTTCTATTATTTTATGCAAAAAAAATTTTGTGGGATTTTCTTTATCTTTTTTTTTTTGTTGATTTTTAGACTTTCAGGTTTTTATTATATGTGATTTCTGGTCTTTTAAAGCTATCATTTTATGAGATTTTTTTGGTTTTTTAGAATTATTATTTTATGTGGATTATTCTATCATTTTATGTGAGTTATTCCATTATTTTTGGCTTTTCTGTGGGGATTATTTTATGGACTTTTTCACGTTTTTCCATGTAGGATCGGGACGCTTATTGCTCTCGGTCCACTTTATTCTTAGCATGGCCTCTCGGGGGCGTTTGCATCGATCAAGAGTGACAAAATAAAAAGAGGGGGGTACCGGGTTATGCACTTGACCTATACCAGGCCCAAAAAATACCGACCCGTTAGTGGCAGGCGCTACTATTAGTTGTGCCAACCCAAAAGAGGCTCTAAAATTGGCTGGCACAACTATTAATTGCGCCAAGCCTGACTAGGTATGGTCCTCAAATTAACCCATGGGGTGTATTTTCACCTGTTTCTCTCCTCTTAGGTTCACTAAGTACTAACTGAAAAATTTTCTGATGTTAACTTCATGGTGGTGCTAAGATTTTAGCATTTTCAGTTTCGAAATGTCTATAAAAATATTTTAATTGTTTATAAATTTTCTCATTGTATCAAGTTAGGTGAAAATTGACTTTATTCATCCTAGTTACACCACCATTATTGTACTAAAGTTAACTACTCTATTGACAGACCTACCCGGCCACACCCCCAAACCATGAGGAGCAGTGTCCTCACTGATTTAAAGGTGAGAAAGTGCAGGGTAATAGTCAGGAACAAAAAAGTAAACACACAGAGAATACACATAATTCAATATACAAAAATAAAAAATTCTATTAACTGAGAAGACATGTACAACTGTAATTACAATGAGAAGAAAAGAAGTGAAAGGAAGGAAAAGACTAAGTACAATCCATGTTAAAAGGATGAGGAATCAGAATCCGAATCTGTAAACCAGTCCCAGCCCATCTTTTGGGCATGTTTCCTAAGGGCAGCTTTGTCCTCTTTCTTCCTTGCTTCTCAGTTGGACTCTTTTTCTCCTTAGCTTTGCTCTCAGCTGGAGTCTTCTTCTTAGGCTGCCTTGGTTTCTTAGGTTGGGCTGGTGGTTTCTTGGAAGTAGGAGCTTTTGGTATCCTCACCCTCATTTTTTTGGTCTTGGGTTCAGGAGGGACCATAGGGGATTTTCCTTTAGCTTGCTCAGTGGTGGCTACGGGGGACTTTCCTTTTACTTTGGGCTCAGGCTGGCCAGGGGGTTTTGCCTCCTCAGACTGGGCAGCTGACTCTTTGTCAATTTTAATAGAGGTCACTATGTAAGTAGTCCATTCAGCGGTGACTTTCCTCTGTTTAGGACAAGTTTGCTCAGTTGGAGGTGCAGCAGGGGTTTGGGTAGGTGGGGGCTGCTCTGTAGGAGTTGATGAAGGAGGGGCAGCAGGGGTCGTCCCTTTATCTGGTTGGGCAATTGATTGTGCCTCCTCAGACTGGGCAGCTGGGGTTGGGGTAGCTTTAGGCTTAGGTTCTGGCATGCGGATAGAGAGTGGGGTGGGCTGCTGAGCTGCAGTTCTGGCAACAGTCAATGCAGCTTCCAATGAGGCTATCTGGATTTTGGCTTTGAGGAAATTAGTTTCATGGATTTCCTTTTAGAGTCTGAAGATCTCCTGGGCATTGTTGAGCCTCTTTTCGAAAAGTCTTGCTTTCATTCTCTCTGCAGTAGTATTGGCTTTCTCCAGCTCCAGATTTAACTGATGAGAAGCAGTTGTAGATTTGGCCTTCTCATAAGCCTCCAAGATGTTGGTCCACCCCAGGGAGATACCCAATAATTGCTTTTTGTGGGCTTTCTCCAATTCAGCAATCTGCTGCAGCAGGGGGATCTCAATGAACTGTCTAAGTTGGGCCATGCCCCTCAGGACAACCTTCCTAAGGTAGGGATTGTCCCTCATGGCATGGAGAATGGTGAGGTAGGGAGGGATGTAAAAAGAGTGTTTTGGTGCGATGGGAAGAGAGGAAGTGGAAGGAGCAAAATGTGATTGGTCCTTGGTGGGGGAAGTGAATTTATCAGTGGGTAGGTCTAGTTGTTGGGGGAGGGTAACAGGTTCTGGGTCTATTTTTATCTGTTTGTTAGTGAATGTTGGAGGGGGTAGGATAAGAGGTGGGATGGAAGGCATGGGGAGGAAAGAAAATGAGGTAGCCTCACTAGGAGTAGGGGGTGATGGTGGAGGGAAAAAGGGAGTGGTGAAGGGTATGAAAGAGAATGGTGGGATTGTGGGGACAGGGTTTAGTGCGGAAAGGACCAGGGGGTTGGAGTGGTTTGTTAAGGGATGGGTGGGTTTGTCAAAGTTTGAAGTGTGGATTTAATGGATGTGAGTTCTGTCTGCATCTGGTCCTGGGTGTGGGTAGTGGTGGATAGTTGGGATTGGATGTCTTGGATGAGGGAGAGGATGAGTGTCAATGTTTTTAGGCTGGGAGGTTGAGTTTGTGTAGAAGATGGCACAAGTTGAAAAGGTGAGGAAGGTGCATGATGGAAAATGGAAGAAGGGAGAGATTGGAGTTCTGGTGAGTGATGTGGTGATGTAATTAAGGAGTCCGGGAGGGGGGTGTAGTGGGTGGGCATGGTGTCAAGGAAACTACCCATAAAGGCTTGGAATCCTGTGGTTGTGTTAAAGTTGAGGTCGATGTCTGAGAATGGGGATGTAGTAGGCATGATTGGAGTGGTGTCTTCTTCAATGTGAGGTGTGCCAGTGGGGATAAAAGGGATTGTGGGTGGTGTCTGGGAGATGGTGGGGATTGTCTCAGCGGTTTTCCCTTTTTGTAGGAAATGAGTGGAGGGCTGTCAAGTTTATGTGAAGATGATAGGGGTATTGGGGCTGTGTATTGAGGGAGGGTAGGGGAGGAAGGGAGAGATGTTGATGGTTGAATGGGAGGGGATGTTGTCAGGATAGGGGATCCTAGAGTAAAGGGTGGGGGGGATGTGGTGGCTGCTGCGGAAGTGGTGGTGACAGGCTCTGGAGTCTCCTGTGTAGTAACAGGGGTAGGCCTTGTGACATTTGCCTCTTCTGCTTGCTTGGGAGGGGCCTGAGTCTCAGCTTTCTTCTTCTTCTGTGCTTCCATCAGGCTCCTGCTGATTTCTCATTGCCTCTTGGCAAAAGTAGTAGGGGAAGGGTGGTAGTCTCCTCTGTTTTTACTATCTTGTACCCCCCCTTTAGAAGCAGCTTGGTGATGACTCTAGCATAGGAGAGTGTGTGTGGCTTCTTGTTCTGCCCTAATTTCTCCACCAGGTCCTTCATTGTCTCAAAGATTAATCAGGCTACATGGAAGCCATGGCCCAGAGAAAATGAATAGACAACATCAAAAATAGGAGCTCTCCTCTCCTGCTGATGGCCTGAGCAATAGATGTTCTTTCTTAGGACCTGGTCAATGAAAAGGAGTCCAGGCTCCAACTCTCTTCTTCTGATAGAATCTCCTGAGGCCTTTAATCCTCTAGTCAAAGTCCTTGCAATTGTATCAATTGAGGCACTCAGAGGGGGCCATATCCACAGCTAGGATCAAATGCGGCTGGGATGCCCAATACCTCAACAATCACCTTGGGGCTAACCAACATTTCGAAGTCATCAATCAACACCAGTAGACCTGCTTGTCCATCTTTGTCCTTGGTGACCCTGATGTGCTGGTAAAAGAGTTGCACTAGCCTAGGGTAGGCCAGTGCTGAAATTCCTCTCATCAAGGGTGTTAGGCCAGCCTTGCTCATGAATTGAATGGCAGGGGCAGAGAGAGGCTCCTTCTCGAAGAAGGGCAGGTCGAAAGTTTTCTCGGGCTCGAAGGGGATTGAAGCCATGAGCTCAAAGGGTGTAGAAAACTCAGGGGTTGGCTCCTCCACCTCCTCAACCACTTCCTTTCCTTTTTTCTGTGCCTTTGAAGTCTTGACCTTCTTAGCAGCGGGCTCAATAGGGGCCTTATCCTTGCCCCTTTTCTTTGGTCCACTCTTAGGAGCCATTCCAAACTCTACTTTCAAAAATAAAAGTGGGGGACTAAGATTTGAGTGCTTACCCTAAAATTGTAGGGTTTGGTTAGATCTGACGCACAGTGCACCACGATATCTCTGAGTAGAGGGCAATTAATGGGGATGACGTTAGGAGCAAATCTGTAGATTCCTGGTGTGAATGATGGGTTGTAAAATGGACGCTGGAGGAGAGAGGGAGAAGAGCGCCGACAGCTAGGGTTTCGCTGGATGAAGAAAGAAGAGAGTACTGGAAAGGGAGACAAGCGTGGGGTTAAAATACTTGTCGCTATGCTTGGCATGCTTTGGAAATATCTGGTCGCGGGATTGGAAATGAAACCTAGCAAAGGTGCCATTCAACTTGGATTGCGCGACTATCTCCCAAGTTTACCTTGGAGCGCGCGACAGCTTGTGAAGAATTCCATGTGAATTACGCGAGAGGCTCTCAGGCCTCCTTTTGGATTGCGCGAAAGTCTCTAAGGTTCACTTTGAATCTCGCGACAGCCTTTGAATCTCAGGACATCTAATGAAGTATTCTATTTGAATTGTGCGAGAGTTTCCCAGGCTTCCTGCTGAACCTCGCGACAGCTAGTGAAGGGTTCTATGTGAACTGTGCGAGAGTCTCTCAGGCCTCCTTTTGAACCCAACGATAGCAAAGTAGTAAATAGAGAGCATGTGCTCTCTGTTCTGCCATTTCCATTTGTGTTGTGGCTAGATCCTAGGCATGACTCTCTACCATAGGTACCCCTAGACATGTTAAGATTAAACATTAAAGCATAGATAGCAAAAATCGCCATCCAACATTGTGCATTCAAGTAAAAACCATCAATTCAAGAGCAGTAATCATCAAACCAAGCATAAAGAAATCAGACCAGACAGGTCTAGATTCAAGTGTGGCCACTAAAATTTCCTAGAGAATTTTAAACAAAAGAAAGCAAGATAAATCTAACAAAACCAAAGTACATATGATACAATATTGAAACACTTGTGGATCAGCTTAATGAAGGATCCCCTCGAAAGTGAATGGTGTCTAGAGGTTCAGCAGGTTTTTCCAAACAAGGCTTAAGCCTCTGACCATTCACCTTCAAGGTTTTCCCAGACTTGGGATCCTTGATTTCCACAGCACCAGATGGGGAAACACTCATGACATGTAGGGACCTTCCCATCTGAATTTTAGTTTGCCAGGAAAAAATTTAAGTTTGGAGTTAAACAACTAAACCTTGTCACCAGCCATGAAGCTCTTTCTCAACAGACCCTTATCAAAGAAAGCCTTGGACCTTTCCTTGTAGATCCGGGCATTGGCATATGCATCCATCCTCAGCTCATCCAGTTCTGACAGCTGCAGCAACCTGTGATGACCAGCAGAAGTTAGGTCTAGATTTAAATTTTTAATGGCCCAATAGGCCCTGTGTTCTAACTCTACTGGGAGATGACAAGCCTTGCCATAAACCAGTCTGAATGGGGACATACCAATGGGAGTCTTATAGGCAGTCCTATAAGCCCACAATGCATCATTTAGCTTGTCAGCCCAGTCCTTCCTGTCAGTCCTCACAGTCTTCTCAAGGATGTGCTTGATCTCCCTATTAGAAATTTCAACTTGCCCACTGGTTTGTGGGTGGTAGGGAGTAGCAATCCTATGAGTGACAGAATATTTCTTGAGCAAGCTCTCGAAATTTTTGTTACAGACATGGCTATCCCCATCACTGATAATGGCTCTAGGGGTCCCAAATTTTGAAAAGATATTCTGCTTTATAAACTTGAGGACAACCTAATTATCATTGGTTCTTGTGGCAATAGCTTCTACCCATTTTGAAACATAATCCACTACCACTAAGATGAAATGATAACCATTAGAAGGAGGAAAGGGGCTCATAAAGTCAATACCCCAGACATCAAACAGTTCCACAATAAGGATGGGCTGCAAAGGCATTGAGTTTCTTTTGGACAACCCTCCTAATTTCTGACATCTTTCACAGGTCCTGTAGTGTGTATTGGCATCTCTAAATAAAGAAGGCCAATAGAACCCACACTGTAAGATTTTGTCAGTTGTTTTTCTTCCACTAAAGTGGCCTCCACAGGCATTTTCATGGCACATGGCTAGAATACTGGGGACATCACTTTCTGGAACACATTTTCGGATGATTTGGTCTGCACAATACTTGTATAAATAAGGTTCCTCCCAGAAAAAGAATTTGACCTGTGAGAAAAATAGGTCTTTGTCCATTTTGGTCCAATGGGCAGGAATCTTGCCTATAACTAGATAATTTATAATATGTGAATACCAAGGAACAAAGGATTGGATGGCAAGCAATTGCTCATCCGGGAAAACATCAGTAGCAAGGTCATCAACACCTTTTTCCAACACAATTCTGGACAAGTGGTCAGCCACCACAATTTCTACACCCTTTTTATCCTTGATTTTAATGTCAAGCTCCTACAACAGGAGTATACATCTAATCAGCCTGGACTTAGAATCCTTGTTGGACAATAGGTACTTCAATGTTGAGTGGTCAGTGAAGATTATAGTTTTAAACCCAAGTAAATAAGGTCTAAATTTGTCCACAGTTAAAACCATTGCCAGAAGCTCTTTCTCATTGTGGTGTAATTTAGCTGAGCTTCAACAAGTGATTTTTTTAGATAGGTAATAACCATAGGTAGCTTATCTTTCCTTTGGCCCAAAACAGCACCTATTGTCAAGACAGATGCATCACACATCAGCCCAAAGGGGAGTGCATAGTCAGGTGTTTGGAGTACAGGGGCAGAGGTGAGGCAAATCTTCAATGTTTCAAAAGCCTCAAGACATTCAGCAGAAAAGTCAAAGGGCACATCCTGGCAGAGCAGGTGGCATAATGGTTTAGCAATTTTGTTGAAGTCTTTAATGAACCTCCTGTAGAATCCAATATGTCCAAGGAAAGATCTGATTTGTTTGACTGTTCTTGGAGGGGGCAAATTTGTAATGAGATCAACTTTGGCCTTATCTACCTCAATCCCTTCTTTAGAGACTACATGGCCCAACACAATATCTTGTGTTACAATGAAGTGGCTCTTTTCCCAACTTAAGACTAGATTGGGCTCCTTACATCTTTGTAAGACCAGATGGAGGTGTTGCAGACATTGGCCAAAACTGTCCCCATATACAGAAAAATCATTCATAAAAATTTCTAAGAATTTGTCAATCATATTAGAGAATATGGCATACATACACCTCTGAAAGGTAGCTGGGCATTACACAGCCCAAAAGGCATCCTTTGGTAAGCAAAGGTGCCAAAAGGACAAGTAAATATAGTTTTCTCTTGATCAAGAGGGTGCACAGTAAAAAGTTTTTCCAGCCAACTTATCCAGAATTTTATCAATGAAGGGGAGAGGGAAGTGGTCTTTTCTGGTCTTAGAGTTGAGCCTCCGATAATCTATGCAAACTCTCCAGCCAGTGGTCTCCCTGACTGGTCTCAGCTCTCCAGACTCAGTTGTGATGACTGTTATGCCAGATTTCTTGGGCACCACTTAGATAGGTGCCACCCATTCAGAATCAGAAATGAGGTAAATTATCCCAGCATCTATCAATTTGATGATTTCTTTGAGGACCACTTCCTGCATGTGAGGATTCAATTTCCTCTGTATTTTCCTAGAGGGTGTTGAGCCCTCCTCTAAATGGATCCTGTACATACAAATTGATGCATCTATCCCTCCTAGATCTGCAATGGTCCAGCCAATTGCCTTTTTGAGCTTCCTCAAGACTATTAGTAATTCTTCCTCTTGCTCATTGGTAAGAGATGAGGAGATAATTACAGGAAGTTTTTCATCTTTCTCAAGGAAAGCATATTTCAATATTTCTGAAAGCTTCTTGAGATCCAGATCAGGGGCTTGTTGGGTAGATGGCAGGATTGGTGCTTTGTTGGTTTGAGGAAGAGGCAGCAATGTAGGTTTCCAAATGGAATGCTGCACTAAGCCCACAAAAGACTTCAATGTGGTCATATCTTATGACATAACAGCTGAGCTTCCTTCCTCTACCATGTCCCAAACTTCAGTTAAACTTGTGATAATATTGCCCCACTCCAGCAGAGTGGGCAGTTCTTCTTCAACAACTTCTTCTAGTACATCCACTGCAAAGCTTTCCTCATTGTTCAGCTGAGGGTACTTTGCACTGTTGTACACATTAAGTTCGATCTTCATATGTCTGAAAGTTACCTCCATGATCCATGACCTGCATTGAATGCATGCATTGGCAGTGGCCAAGAATGGCCTGCCCAAAATAACAGGTATAGGGGATGTACTCTTGTTGCAGCCCATGTCCAAAACAAGGAAGTCTACAGAGTAGAAGAACTTGTCCACCCCTACTAAGACATCCTCGACCACTCCCATAGGTCTCCTTTCAGACCTATCAACCATTAACAACACAATGGGGGTGGGTTTTAGCTCCCCCAAACCTAGCTGCTGATACACACTGTATGGCAGCAGGTTTACACTGGCTCCAAGGTCTAGAAGGGCCCTTCCAATTGTGTGGTCTCTAATTATGCAGGGAATAGTGGGTATCCCAGGGTCTTGCAACTTCTCAGGCATTGTCATGTTTAATACAGAATTAACTGTATCAGTTGCAATGACCTTTTTGGACAAATGGCCTCTAGCTTTTCTTTTCTGGGTACAAAGGTCTTTCAGAACTTTGGCATAGGCTGGGACCTATCTAATTACATCAACCAGGGGAAAATTGATTTTTACCTGCTTAAAGGTCTCCATCATTTCCTCTATCTGTGCATTCCCCTTATCAAAAGGGGCAGGGCCACTCAAAGCTTGAGGAAATGGCAACTGCAGTACTACTGGTTCCCCAGCTGCAAGCCTATGACTGAACTTTTGTTTTTTTATTTTTTCATCTTTTATCTCCTGCTGAGGCTCAACTACAGCCTCTTTATTTTTCTCTTATTGCAGGGTAGCAGGCAACTCTTGGCTCTATGCTCTAACAAATTCTTTTTCTCTTTCAGTCAAAAGGTCCTTGGAAATGACCTCTCCTTGTTCCTTTTCCACCTGGTTGTCTACCAGCCTACCAGACCTCAGGGTTGTGATGGCATTAGCTCTCTCAAAACTTGAGGAACCTTCTCCAATCGAATATTGGCCCTTAGGGTTGGCCATTGGCTGGCTTGGCAACCTGTCCTCTTCTCTTTTGGCCAATGCATTGAATATTTGACCTAGCTGTTCTTCCATTTTCTTTATGCTTTGACTGTGAGAAGTCACAGTTTGAGTCAAGACTCCAAGACTTTGCAATGAGGTCAAAACCTGGTCCTCGAAAGAAGCATTTTGGGGCTGAGGTGGGGGAACTATCAACTGATTTTGCTGCTGGGGCTGCTACTGATGCTGGAAATTTGATCTTGGGGCATATCCCTGGTTAAATTGTTGTTGTGGCCTTTAAGGTAAGGCAAACATCTATTATGGCTGCATGTAATTTTCTTGTGTCCACCTCAAATTTGGGTGGTCTCTCCACTGGTAACCAGAATTTTGGTGCTGGTATTTGTTGTAGCCAACAAATTATTGTTGGCCAAATGATTGGGCAACAACAGCTTGTTCCATCACATATTCAGGATATTGCCCTGTAGATGGACACTCTTCTACTGTGTGTTGTGGAGATTGGCATATCAGACATGCCTCCATCACCTGTGCAGCCAATCTGGGTTGCACCACAGATAATAGTTTATCAAACTTATCAGAAAGATTGGCCATCTGCATTTTCAGGTCATTATTCCCAGTTACTTCATACATCTTTCCTTTGGAAGTTTCAGCAAGTCCCAGTTTAGGAGAAGGCTCTTGAACAATTCTTGATAAAGACATCTTTTGGAAAGCATTTTCACGGATGACCTCGAACAAGTCTCATGCCTCATCAACTATTTTATGCATGTAAATTCCACCACAAGAGGCATCTACCATGTCTCTGCTTTTCTCATCAATCCCATTATAGAAGCTCTGGACAAGCTGCCAGTCAGGGATCTTGTGGAGGGGATATTGTTTGAGCAACTCCTTAAATCTGTCCCATGCTTGATTAAAATACTCAGTTGGGGATTGGGCAAAAGCAAGTATTGCTTTCCTCAACTGGCTGGTTTTTATCTCTAGGAAGAATTTAGTCAGAAATCTTGTCTGGAGGTCTTTCCAAGAAGTGATACTGTTATTTGGGAGAGTAGCTAACCAGGTGCTGGCCCTATCCTTTAGGGAGAAAAGAAAGAGCCTTAATCTAGTGGCTTCTGGTCCCAAACCAGTAATGGAGAATGTAGTGCACAGGGCTAAGAATTGGTCAATGTGCTTGTAGGGGTCTTCCTTGTTGAGCCCATAGAAAGAGGGGAGCATTTGGATGATTGAGGTTTTAATCTCATAGTTTCCCTGAACATCTGGGAATTGAATGCTAAATGGGGAATTATAATCATAAGGAGCATTCTATTCCTTCAATGTTCTGGGTTGCTCTTCACCCATGATTGCTGTCTCAATTTCAGTAGGGGGCTCAACTGTGGTGTGTCTGGGCCTTCTTGGTCTTCTGCCCCTTTCTATCTCAGGGTTAGGAGGCTCTAATGTGGGACTGAGGGATCTCCTTCCTAACATACACACACACCAACAGCAGGGAAGACTACTTGCAGACACATTGCAATTAACAAAATTACAACTATCCTAATCAACTGCTATGGAATTTTCAAAGGAGAAATAGACTGAGGTTTTGAGGGTTAGAGAAGTGCAAACAGAGGTACCTAGACTCCCAGTGCAATTCTACTTTCCTTCTCTGCTACTGTCCAGATCTGTAAGAAAAATTCTAAATGTAAATCAGTAGTATCAATTATTCACAAGCACAGCTACCAAAGAATAAAGAATACAAAAATCTAGGGTCTACTAATAGATCAAGATTCCTCAACAGCGGTGCCAAAAACTTGTTAAGATATTTTAAGTACTTGCTGCTAACTTTATTGGGAATGGTGATAAGAATGGGGTTAGTGAAAATCAAAGGTGGATTACAGAGCAGCAAGCCTAAAAATACACAGTCCTACAAGATACAGGGCCTGTTGTAGCAAGTTTTAATAAGTAAGAGTTTGTCCCACAGGGAAAGTTGATCTAAAGCTCCAAGGGAGCTATCTTTAGTAGGCCCTCCAGATCTGACTACAGATCTGACAATCCTAAATGGAAGGGGATTTAAGGTCACTATTGTCTAAATCCTAAGGTAACCTAATGCCTAAACTACAGAAATGGTTGAGAAGAATGATGGAGTGTGAGAAAATAAATATAAAAGGGTGAGAAGTAAGCTATTAGGTACATATCTTATGGGTTCTATAACTCAAACTCAGATTTGTTGCTATAGAAACCCTGTCCAATGGCTACATTATCACCAAAGAGGAGAAAGGATCCAACTCATCCCTGTGCCATGATCTAATCCCTTATGGCTATAACCTGTTCACTTGAATGGTCACAGACTATCCAATGGGGGAACCACAGTCCAGAGATGGGTCAGAACAAGTTTATCATTGTAGGCACTACTTCTTCCAGGCTACCAGCTCAAGAATCCATAAGAACCTCAACCTCTAAAGTTTTGTGTGTGGGGCTAGGCTTGCAATGTGCACTAGCCTGGACACACAAAACCAGCAAGAGTTTGAGTACTATGCTTTTAAGCCTAGTTGTTCACTGCTTTAGAAAGACAGCAGTGATCCAGTCACAAACCTACAATCTCTACAGCTAGATCAGATCTGCCATCTAATGGTGGGTCTATACAAATACAAGGGAGTCTGTCTCTGCACAATCTCTCACAAGCCTACAACCACAAGTGCAGAGAAGAAGAATCTGTCTTAGATCTATGGATTGGCCTCACCCTAGGGCTATAACCTGTCCACTTGAATGGTCATAGACTATCCACAGAGGCTATCCTCCTCACAGAGGTCTAAGACATAACAAGAAGATTGCTGCCACCACCATGTTCACAAGGCTACCAGCTCAAACGCCCATGGGGATTCAGTTTTAGTGGATCCTGTGGTGGGGTATAGGCCTGTAATGTGCCTAACCTAGACACACAGGTCACTTGGATCTAAATAAAATCTTAAAAACAATCCTCCATTGCTTACAATACAATTTAGTAATGGAGAATCTTAAGGCAGCAGCCTTGTACAGAACAACTCATAAAACACCAATCCCATCCATGCATAAAATCCTATTATAAAACTCCATTAAAACTATTCCAAATAGACATACAAAGGCATAGCCAGCAAGTGCTGGACTATGGAGAGAAGAAAAAGGGAAAAAGAAACTGCCTAAACCCTAACCTTAGCCTACTGCAATTCTACAGTTGGTTCAAGAAGAAGGAGTACAGAGGTCCCCTAAACCTAAACTAGGCTTAGGCTTATATAGCAGTTAGCTCTGTGAGCATTAGGGTTAGGAAAACCCTAATTTATCAATGCTATCATGGCTCATTTTTGTTCCTTAGATGCCTCGAGGTGTGTGCACGGAGATTAAAGCATTGGAGTGTGTGCCCTAGTTGTTAGAAGTTTTCAGATTGCCCCTGCAAAAGTGGGGAGAAGTTAAGATCCTGAGCCTCGCTAGGTAGAAAGGATTTCCAAGTCTTGTCGTGTGATAAAATTGGCGTCGCGGGATTGGATTGACTTGAAGCTCTTGCAGTCGCGGGATTGATACTTTGGTCATCGCGGGGATGCTCTGATCGTCGCGGGATTGCTCTTTCCATTTGAATGGTGCGGGAATTGTGCGCGTGGTTCGTTCCTTGGTGAATCCCGTAGGGATCCTCGCAAAGAAGCTAGGTGCATGGGCTTCTGGATTGCGCGAGCAGTTCCCTGAAGGTCTGTATCCCGCGGCCGTTGTGCGATAGTTGCACGTAGGAATGCCTGGAGCTCTCTTCTCAGTGAATCGCATGAAGATTAAAGGCGCCTTTCTTGAGCTGCACGAGATTGCACGAGACTGCGCGAGAGCTTATGACTGAGTCTTGCGAGAACTACGCAAAGTCTACTTTCTGGGCTCTTCTGTCATTCATCTGCGTGAGAACAGCGCGAGCAGTTGGCTTGCTGCTTTCAGAAACCTGCGCGAAGCATTCTCTCTGATTCAATTTGAACCTTGCGCCATCTGCGCGAAGCTCATTTCTTTGCTTGTTGCTGCTTTGCTGTGCCTATGCTGCAGCCAGTTCTCTGTCTGGGTCCAACCTCCTTTCTTCTGAGGAACTTCTGGGGCAACAGTAGGCTTCTTGGCATGGCTCGGGCCTTATCTGCAACTGCTGCTTATTACCTACAAAATTGGCTTAACACACATTTATTACATGACTAAGGGTCTAACAGAGATTAAGTTAAGGGGTGAAAAGTGATACTTTTCAGGTCTTAACAATGACACGTGTAATACTCTCTCACATTTTGCATGCAGGGAGTTTTCTCTTATTAATATAAGAGAAATCATCTCTTCAATCTCTCAAATGTCAAGGTATTAGAATCAGAAAATTGGTCTGTAGTGTTCTCGTCATTGCTGAACTAAAAGGCTAGTAGATGAAAATTTATTTCCTTCTTCGGAACTAAGAAGTGGTTCTAGAGTTTCTTTTGTTTAAGATATGTTGATCTATTTTGAGGATAATTGTGATTTTATTCTCCTAGTGTTGATCTCTTCTCTAGCAGTAGTTGATATGAATCTGAGAATGTGGGGTGTTAATCTCAAGATTTTCCTTTGCTTCACTCCATAACCTTAAATTAACTTTTGTTATCTCTTATGGGGTATATGTGACATTTGTTTTTCAATCTACTCGTCTTCGAGATCACTTCTAGAAGTCCTCAAATACATCAAATATGAAATTCTACATTATTCCCTTTCAATCTCAAATAGTTTGATTGGAAGCACTCTCTCAAAATGACCAAAATAATCAACTACTCCATCACTGATACCAGTTAACCCTGAAGACTAGACATTGACAACAAAAGAGGAATGAATAATGAACTGCGAAACATTTTTTTTATGCTCAGCACCATAAAACAGCATTGGTTCATTGATTGTAGCAGGAAATAATAACAGAGCATTTCAGCATTGCAACACATACTAATTATTGCATTTGAACATCACTTGTGGAAATTAATAGCAAAACAAAACAGAATTGGCTCATTAGTTGAGATGGTTTCTCTAGTTGAAAATTCACAAAGCGTAGGAAATATAAGCCAATTAACATAATAATATTGAAGAATGTGAATAAACACAAACGATCTGAACTTGAAAGAGTACACAGAGAGAAAAGGAACTTTAGATCACTGAAAATATGATTGACAGATCATGGTTTATAATAACTGTAACTCCTTAGTTTCCATCTTTATTTGATCAATATATGGGTAATTGGGTATACTAATCATTAAGAATGCCAAGGGTTTTATTTATTTTATTTTTTTCTAAATTCAAAATCTAACTTGAACGTGTATACAAAAATAACAAAACCTATCCCAATCATACCTACACATAAATTGAATTAAAAAACCCTAAAAAACAAATTTCTTAAGGGTTATATCTGTTAAAGAGAATCTACAAACAAGCGTTGAGAGCAAAGCAGTAGTGTACTTTTTGTATCATTGTTTTGTTGGGAGGACCGAAGGAGCAGTAGCGTCGCCGACTGGAAGAGCAGGAGCAGCAGTCGCCCGCCTCGCAGAATGGAGAGAGAGAGAGAGAGAGAGAGAGAGAGGCTATGAGTGTGTGTCATGTTGGAGGGGAGAATAGGAAAGGGAGAGAGAGGGGCTCTAGCTATTATTTCTGGTGGGTAGAAGAAGATGAAGAGGTTTTATTGCTGGTGGGTAGAAGAAGCCGAAGAAGATTAATTAGGGGATCCCGCCCAATTTCATTTAGAAAGTAATATTTGGGTGCCTAAATATCGTTTAGAAAACTAAGGTCACGGGTTCGAAATCTCTTAGATGCAAAAACGGGATTTAAGTGAGCCGTTGATAAACCTCAGTTTTGGGCCATTGCATTGGTTAATTTCTTTACAACGGCTAGAGACCATAGTTGAATTTAAGCAACTGGTGTTGTTTATTCCCCATTTTCACGTAGTGTGGGCCCTTAAAGGGAAAGTGGCACATTGAGGTAAAGAACTAGTCTGATAATCTGATTTAACCCACCCAAATTTATATCATAGTAGACAAGGCCAATGTGACTTTTATTTGAGAACCTTCTTCTTCCAAACACCTCCATTACAATTTCTATTGCTCATATATCTTCAAACTATACAAGATAATCCAAAAAGAAAATGACTTCCCAAGCATATATTGAGAGGGAGATAAGTCAAATGATTAATGAGCATCGCCCTCTCCTATCTAAGCACTACTCCAAGAACGACTCTGCAGGCATTTCTTTGTACAGTACCTTTAACGAATTATTTTCCCTTCATAAATGACGTAACAAGATTTCCAGAAGAATTCACTCTAAAATTTTGTGATGGGGCTCGAGGTGAGAAATCTATTTTTCCATGCTTAGAATACAACTTCTAGAATGTCAATAAATCAACCTAAAAGTGGAATCAATTACCCTAATCCTATTAATTACCACTAAATAGATCAAAGTAATATATACAATTAAATATTAAAAATCAACAAAATTCACATCACATAGTTTAAATGACGGAGCCAATGTGACTATTATTTGGAAAACATCAACCACAACCATCAAAGTTAAAAAGGTTAAAGAACATGTCAACAACCACAGTTTAAAAGATATCTTGATCAAGGTCATCATAAAGTATGTTCTCACTTTCATTTTTTTCTTCATCATTTAGTTCTTCAATTAATCAGGAAAAAATAAAAAAAATGGTGATTAATTGAGAAATCGAAGAATTAGAGCTGGGAAGAAAATAGAGATTGAGTGATTTGTCACTATGTTTCACTGTTACAATACTATTTTGAAATATCAAATCAAAACAACCTCAAATTCATCAGCTGGTACACTAGAATTTCCAAAACCAACTAAAACATAACTTCAAATTCATCCATTTTTTTCACTAGAATCTCGGAAAATCTAGCACCTAAACTGCTAAATTTCACCACAAACACAAAAACTACAAAACCCAATCTCCCTTATTTAAAAACAAAAATGATTCGAATCAACTAGAGCCCATGAAATAACTACTAATTCATCAACAATAATCAATTGGAAGCAATACAACAACTTACATATGTTTACTGTGTTTGAAATTGGAGAATTTGCTGTATTTGAAGCATCTGGGGAGGAGAATAGTAGATAATTTATGGGAGTGCCACACTATGAAGCTATTGCGTGCTCTGTTCCACGAGGCAACTGAATCAGTTGCAGGGTCTTCCACCATGTCGAACGTCTTCATAAAAAATGGTGGGGGCATGAGATCGTGAAGCTCCGCCATTGGCTGAGGATTTAACATCGAAGAAGAACGTACTATGATTTTGGTATTCCTCCTTCACTGTAACACTACCTTCCATGGCCTCGAGAGAGATAGAAATGGGATTCTGGTTCCTCTCACTTGAAGAAAAGCAGAGGTAGGGTTTCCTAAGGTGAAGAATGAGGAGGGTATTTGGGCGCCCAATTATTTTTAAGAGTTAAAAGGTCAAAGGTTCCAAACCCGCTTACCTACAAAACCTGCTACAGAGTGGGCCGTTGCATTTTTAAAACCGTTGTTTTGGGCCGTTGTAACCGTGGATTTATCTACAACGGCCAAACACCGTGGTTCTTTTTAAGTCATGATCGTTGTTTATTCTTCATTTTCACATAGTGGATCATTACCTGTAGTCAACATAGTTTACCAATTTCCTAAAAGCATAAGTTGGTTCACAAACTATCTTTAATTATATTTCTACCTGTTTAATACTAGATACAAGCAAATCTTTTGAAGAACGAAAATATTAAAAGGACCAGCCTCAAAACCATCCTATAAGCATAATAATTCAAAAAATAATAGAGTACTTAGGAATAAATAGTCACAAAAACAATAATAGAGTACTCTATTTAAAAAATAAGAGTACTTTGGCATTTGTAGTTTGAATTACTGCATTAGTAACACACATTAGCTGGTGTTTCTTCTAATTTTGATGTGCATGTATTGTCAAAATCCAAGGGACCCCCAATTAGATAGCACAGTAAAGTCAACAAAACTGTCAGATGCAGCTGAGAATGAACTGAATGCAGACATTAATATTTCTAGTGACAAAGATCAAAATTGGTCTCACCAGATCCTAGAATGATCAACAGCTAAAAGGGAGGTGTGAGTGGAGGAACTAAAGGTGCCAAGGAACTGTAGCCTGCGGGCTTGCTATCAAGCATCAGCCAATAATATTGTACAACTTTATAGTGTTTGAGGAAAGTTATTGAAGCATGCATTTTGTTTGGCATTTTCGTAAGTTTACATAAGCTTGGCTATAAAACTATTTTAAACTAGATCTAAAAATATTTCCATTTTCTGTTTTATGTAAATGACGTGTTCTTTTCCACTTCTTCCGCCCTAGCAGTTTGAAAATGTCAATGATCTTTGTTTCCATATATAAAAGGGAAGTAATCATGGTTTGGTGTTGTACTACATGCACCAAAAGTCATGATTCACCTGTTTCATAAATACCTGATAATCCAATTGAAGAAACATCACCTACTTGTCTGTTGGTTTTTATGTTGTTTTAGGGTTCTAGAGTTTTATGTACTTCTTGACTATAATGAAGTACTTGATTAAAAAATCATTTCCTATCACCTGATGTATTCAACAGCAAATGCGACATGCTTTTTAAATCAAACTAGCACTTTCCAATCTTGGATTGGATGGTTAGATTCATTTATACTTTATTTTAGCTTGGCTGTAAATATTTCATAGCAAATATATTGCTTAAATTATTTCCCAATCTTTTATTTCTATCTTAAAAGAAAATAAATTGCCCTATTTTTTAAGGAGGGTGAAGAGAGGCAAGTCCTTGCACAACCATTGTGTTACGTGTCCTCAAGAAAGTGAATCGATCTCCCACCTATCCATTCATCG
Organism: Chloranthus sessilifolius; assembly: GCA_021018995.1. Classification (NCBI taxonomy): domain Eukaryota; kingdom Viridiplantae; phylum Streptophyta; class Magnoliopsida; order Chloranthales; family Chloranthaceae; genus Chloranthus; species Chloranthus sessilifolius. The sequence continues at coordinate 54,783,322 of CM037594.1, forward strand.
CAGGTTCAGGGTGATTTGGGGAATGATGCTCCCTAGCAGTTTCTCACCAGCATCGCCAGCATCCATAATTGGAATAAGAAGAATTTGCTAAGGATTTGATTTTTCTTACACATTAGAAATTTTATTTTTCCCTATTTTAATGTTAGCAATGAAGTATTAGTTTTGGCCTTTTTGTTTGGTCTTCCTGATCAACGAAAGTAATGAAGGTGTCTAGTTGGTTCACTTTTGTTGTTTTAAGGAGTAATTTGTCATCGGAGGTTAGGAGCTCGAAAACACATGAAATGTTTAAGCTGAATGCAAAATTTGTGTAGAAGAACTTGTTGATGGTCACTCACTAAGTGAAATTGAAATCATTTTAATTTGGTGTACTATGGACTATAATTTTTGTAAATTTTTTAATGCTCTAGTTGATTGATTTGAATCATGAGTTCTTATGTGGATCAATGATGTTTTATTTTTGTTTTATCCGTTGCCTTTTCAATTTATCATTTTGCTCTTTCAAGAGGAAACTTTTCTAGCTCTTTAGTGTGGTTTGCATAGTTGATAAACAAAGAATTTATATTACTTTCTTTCTTTTTTATTGAGACAACTGTCTTATATGGATCCTGAATATCTTGTTCCATTTTCTGCAGGAGCATTTGCTCATTGCACAACCTGTAAATCCCCTTACCTCTTGAGAGTGCATGTTCTTGCATATAGGAAATGGTGAACCTTGAAGTTTCGATTGTTTGTGACGAGATATAATGTTCATCTTTGCAGGTGTTCAATTGGTAAGACTTTGATACATCACTTAAATTTTGTTCTTACATATTTTTTGTTGAATTTTGAATTTTGAAGTAGTCATGTGAGTATTCTTTTGTCAATTCATTTTCCATGCACATGTGCTCAGGTAATTACTTCATTGGCATATTTGGTGTATCTAATTGATGGTTTCCAACAATTTTGGCTGCGATTGGCCTAGGGTTTCAATAGTGAACTTAGTTTCTACTATATATGTGGTAAATTTCAATCATCTGATATATCCCGTTATTGTATGCTTAACTCTTGTTTTTTTTTAAGATGTCTAGACAAGCCAAAGAGGTAGTAATAAGCTTATTTCTCAAATCAAGGATTCCACTAAAATTCATGTTCTTGGTCATACCGGTAAGATAGGTTCTTTCTTTCACTCATATTCTGCTGCTATATATTATTTGGTTCATCGATCTGGTATTTTGTTGAATGATATGTTTTCCTATTGAGTTTGAGAATATGGAATAGGAGGATGCAATAATTTTATAGTTTCTGCTGCCCAAATGGAATTTGTCATGTTTATGTTAATAAGTTGGCTGATATGGATATGGCAAAGCGCATAGTTTTGGATGTAAAGATAGATTATCCCACAACTTGTAACACAATGGTAATTCCTGGTTACCTCTTCTCATGGTTGGTCTTACTCTGTTTAATAGGATTTAGACTGACACATTTACAATCTATATTTGTGCATATCATGAATGTATTCTTTTAACTTATATCTTTGATGTTCTAAGGAAACACCTTTTGTACATGAGAATTTGTTGGAGACTGGTGGATTCAACAATCTCATGATGGAGCTCAAAACTGAAGGTATGCTTTTCAGCTTTTGAAATTATCTTTACACTAAGAGGCCTAATGGAAGTGGTGGAACCATTGAGCTGGCTCTATATGCAGGTAGGTACCAAGTTACTAATAGTTTTTCTGCGCATCTTATGTGGTGGAATATTTTAATTCGTTAGTTTAATGAGTCTTTTGCTTGTTGATGACTGAATTTTACCTGTATATTGTGTAGCAAACAGGTGCCAGATTGGGTTCGGGTCGGGTTTTGGTTAACTTGAATACAACCTATTTATATAACAGGTCAATATTTTTAACCCGATCTATTAGATGGGGACTCCTTAGATGAAAGTCATCAATATCTCAGTTTAATAATGTTCACCTTTTGATTTCAGGCGAAGCTTTCCGATTTGAAGCTCACCTCAAACAGATCACTAGGGGACGGAGACACTTGGTAAGAGAGGCAAAGCAAATTTAATTTTTTTTTTCTTTTATTTTGAAAATGGGCCATGGGGTCCTTAGATTGTTAACACTCTTTCTTTTTTTCGTCTTTTTGTTTGAATAAAAGGATTGGGCATGTAGAGTTTAAATTGAAAGGTTGGATCATAGGTTGAGATGCAACCTTTTGTTTGAATAAAAGAATTGGGCATCTATTTTTTTTGTTAATGATATTGAATGATTTGCATTTGTATTGAATGGATGTTTTTAAATATGAGATTAATAGTTTTTTTTTTTATATAATTTTTTTTTAAGCATAAAAAAAAAGCATTAAAATAAGAATTAAAAGAAAGCATTAAAAAAATTGCTTAAAAAAAAATACATAAAAAAAAGCATTAAAAAAATATGAAAAAAATTACGTTAAAAAAAAGTATAAAAAAAATTGCATAAAAAATCATCGACATAATTTTTTTATTTTTAAAAATAGTATTTTTTTTTTAATTTGCATAAAAAAATTACTCCCAAAAGCAGTGATTTTTTCTCTGACTGTTAAGAGCAGTCGTTGAAGTTTATAAACCACTATCGTGTACAGTAGTAAAAAAAAATCACTGCTTTGTTTACAACTGATTAGGGTTGTGGTTTTTTAAAAAAAACACTGTTTAAGGCAGTAATTTTTTTAGCTTTTTCACGTAGTGAATTAATGTGTCCATAATTCTGACACTTATACTATTGGATTTCATTAAAAGACTCATTTTTCTTCTCAAAGGCTTTTTACTTATTACCTTCTCTAAAGACTTTTGTTTGTCATTTCTCTTAACAAATTTTTTTCCCTTTCTTAGGAAATTACAATATTTTTTACAAACAAAGCAATTTCTTCTTCATCTTCCTTAGATTTGGAATCAATATCATCTTCATGTTTTGAAGATCTAAGAGCAATTCCTTTACTCTTATTTAGATCCTGATTCTCCAACTCATAGGTTTGGAGAGAACCTACAAGTTCATCAATCTTGATGTTATCAATTGTCACTGGAGGCATCAAATTCTTCTTTGGTTCATCTAAATCTTGGTTTCAAAGTAATGATTTGTACACCATCGCGTTCAACCATCTCTTTGAGAGGTCTCCTCCCATCTTTCAGGGCCATCAAAATCCTTTCATCCAAGGATTTGTGTAGGCTTCCATTATGGATTTCCAGTATGGATAATTATTTCAATCCAAGAGTAGTGGAAGTGTAATAGAAGCACCCTTATGAGGTAATTATGAGGTAAATCTAGCTTGTCACAAAATGCCATAGGAACACTCAGTTCGTGTGAACTTTAAACAAGTGAACAAAGGCTATGATACCAATTAAAAGGGGTACAGAGTTACCAAGCAATTACGCGATCCTCACATTGAAGATTCCACAACATATCTCACTACAGAAAAATTGACTATTGGTCGCATTTTAGAAACGCCACTAAAGCCTAAAAAAATGCTACAAATTCAATAATGGCGTTATCACAAACGCCTCTAATTGAGAAGTCGCGGAATGTAATTGGTGGCGCTTTTTGCGGCGTTTTAGAAACACCGCTAATAGTTTAGTATTCACGGCACTCTAAAAAATGCCGCAAAAGGTTTACCATATTTTGGGTTTTATAAACGCCGCTAATAGTTCTGCGGCAATTCCAAAACGCTTCTATTAGTTTCGTATAAATGCCGCTAATAGTTTCATAAATGCCACTAATAGGTTCATAAACACCTCTAATAGTCCTACAATCGCAGCACTTCTAAAACACCGCAAAAAAGGTATATCATATTTTAGGTTTTATAAATGCCGCTAATAGTTCTTCGGCAATTCAAAAACTCCGCTATTAGTTTCATAAATGCCGCTAATAGGTTCATAAACGCCTCTAATAGTCCTACAATCATGGCACTTCCAAAACGCCTTGAAAACTGAAATTTGCTCCTCCCCCCATTTAGGAATGCAGCACTTTTGCTCTTTGGTTCCGACAGAGAACTGCTTTCATATTTAGTAACACAACTCCTCGCCCCATTTGTTCTAACAGAGAGCTGTTTTAAGTGATAAAATTGCTCTCTGTCTGCTCTTTGCCAAAGTAGAGTTTATCTACTCTGAAAAAGAGTTGCTTCTGCTCATATAAGAGCTAACCCAAACACAGCCAATATTTTCCTTCTTAAAAGATTTAGATAATGGCATTCAATCAAATTAGACAGCAAAGATGGTGTTTCCATACATGACATAAGTCTCAAAAAATACAAAGCCTACTTTGTGGTTGCAAAGCCCAAAAGTTTCAAACGAGCCTTAGAATTTGAAATAATTCTTAAGAGTAATTAAATCTTACATACCCATCTACCAAAAAAACACTGTAGTTGCAACAGAGAGATCCTAAAAGCAAACAAAACTATTTTAAAACTTCAACCAGAAGGAATCCACAATTCAAAATTGAACAATGGCATTCACTACACAGATCCACACATTCCTTCCCAATTGATCCTGCAACCAAACCCACAAAATTACAAACATTATCAAAGCTAATTATAATTAAACAAGGTGATTACTAGTCTGATCACTAGCTCTGATAGACCCGAGGTTCCCACAGCCAGGCTATTGAAAGCCATAACTTATTATTATTATTATTTATGGCTTTCAAAAGGTTTACTAACAAATAATCTTTTAAAATATGCTCAAAATAGAGGGGCATATCTTTCATTTCTCCCCTCGAATTTACTATTGAAACTTGCATTATTTGTGAATAAGAAAATATAAAACAAAAGAAAAAGGAATATTAGCATCTTTATGGCAACCTGCATATAATGTAAGAATATGGTCACAAGAAAGAACACAGTTAGGTGTAAGTAGAGAAATTGGCTCACAAAGCCAACCTACGTATAATATTAAAGTGCAGGATTTCCTGTGAGCTGATCAATGAGATGATTACTTTGATTCTAGACACACTCCCAACAAACATTAGATTTTCCATACCTACTACTTAGTTTAATTTGGTGGAGGTTGTTTAGGAAACATGGGATACCTAGATAAGATGTCACTCACCTTGAAGGAATGCAATATCTAGGGAGCCTGTTTGGTACAGATCTAGCTTCTGGCTTCCACTTAAAGAAATTCCCGCAAATGTCATAGTTGGAAGCTTGTTTCATTCACTTTCCAGCTTTTAGGCTTTGTTCTGTTTGGCGTGCCTCTGGCTTCTGGCTTCCATTTTTAAAAAATTCATCCAAATGCTAAACTGGAAGCTGGTTTTGGCCACTTCCAGCTTCATGGGAAACAATTATAAGTGAAATCGGGGTCTGAGATGGTAGCGTTGCTTTTCACTGCTAGAAAGCAAGCAAGGGTTTCTGAAAGCCGCACCATCCTCAGTGGTAAATGACTTTTCTCCGAATAGGGTCAGGGTGGAAAGTTGTACATTAAACCGTGAAAATTAAGAAGTTGCTATCGCAAGATCTATCCCAAATTTAACCGAGCCTAGTATTTTTAGCTAGAGTAACTTATGTACTCCATATATATATATATATGTGTGTGTGTGTGTGTGTGTGTGTGTGTATTAAGCCTCTTTTTCCTAAAGATACAATGAGGTTGTTTGAGGAAAAAAATTAGTTGAAGTTCATTAATTTAGTTTCAGCTATTCCTCTAATGAAGAATCCAGAATAAGATCATAAATAAGACGGGATGCAAATCCATAATCAGCCTGTACAGAAAAGAGGTTTACTGGAATAGATGTAGAGAGAGACGTATTCTTATATTCCAAAAAATCTTCAAATTTTGTAATTTTGAACAGATGTTATTCTTCATCTGAGTCAAGAATGCTAAAATTTAATTCTTTCAAAGAAATAATTATTGTATTTCCTCCCATGTCGTATAATGAAGGATCAGGGTTTAACATAGCAGCCTATACTGATACGTATTGGTATCTGACCTAGCCAGATACTTGCCCAAGTACCTGGTGATACCTACTATTATCGGCCAATACGACCAGTACATATTGGGTATCCACTAGTAAACATCAAACCTTTTTCCCCATTTTTTTTTATTCGCCCAACCCATATCAGTCTAGGCATCAACTGATACCAAGATTTAGAAACACGTGAAAGATATTATGCATAACACCAGTGCAAAACCTTCTACTTGAATGCGAGAATAAATCCCAACTCCTTATTCAAGTGCATGACCGGTGGCTGTTTACTTAGATCAAGTCTAGGTCTTTCAGGTCTTGCAACTCCTGCAGAGCTCACATGTACAAACCTGCAATTATATAGATCCATATTAAAGTCTGAAAGCGGAATATTTGCAGAACATGTACATGTCTCACATGCATTGATACCCTAGCAAGATTAATTAAATACATAAAACTGAAAGTCAACAACCAAAACCTGGGCGTGATCGGGTCATTTATGTATGATCTAATGCTTGATAATGGAAGCTAAAATGGGCCTTCAGAAGAATTTTTTAGGAAATCCAACGCATAAGTAAAAAAAGAGATCAATTTTGGTCAACTGCATCAATGGATAGGATGCTCTTTCATGTAAATATAGCAATGAAACTTCCCCAACCTAGTTATAATGTGTAAATTGACAATTGATCTCTATGGGGTTGATCTCAAGTCCAAGTAACAACCAACAAACAACTAAAATCTAACCAACATATTACATGCATCATTCACTAATATACATTATGTCAGAAGGAAAAAAAAAGGCATAAACACATCATGTCAAACATATAACATATCTCATTCTTATAATTTCTACGTTATAGAATTGCTAGGAAATTGTTAATCATCACCACAATTTTGATTACAATGTCTAGAGTTTTTTCAAACCGGGGAGAATGATGCAGGGCACGGAGAAGAGGGTTATCGCACTGTTTATGGGGCTGTTGGATGTGCAGGATCTCATATGGTTGAAAACATTAATGATTGAGACTGGTATTCAAGTAGAGGGCCCTATACTGTGACAATGAAGGTGCGAAAAGGATAGCCAATACTCTCATGTTCCATGAAAGAACGAAGCATATAGAGGTGGATTGCCACTTTATTGTGCAAAAGATGGAGTGAGTAGATTTCCAAAATTGATGTGAGGACAGTGAATCAGTTAGCGAATATGTTTTTACAAAGGCTCTCTATTGAAAAAAGTTAGGACTTCAGTCCAAGTTGGACATATATATATATATATATATATATATATATATATATATATATATATATATAAATGCTCCAGCTTGAGGGGCAGTGTTGAGAGTGAATTGTTCACGTGTTTTATGGTATCATATAGGCTAGGGTAACTTAGTCATTTATAGTATTTGCAATGGTACTCTTGTAAATATGTGGAAAATCCACTTACTACTAAAAAGGAATATTGATTACTGTTCAAATAAATAGTAATCACTATTCGCAACTTTCCATCTTCTTCTCCTAGTTCCCGTCACAAATTACAATATTATATATATATATAAATATATATATATATATATATATATATATATATATATATGTAAATATATATATATATGTGTGTGTGTGTGTGTGTGTGTGTGTGTGTGCGCGTGTGTGTGTCAGTACAGTACCATCTCATCTAGAAGTGGTGTAAGTTGGACCCCAATGGAATACATTTCGGTCATGAATCTATAAAAATAACAAACCATGAGAGCTATGTGGCATTTAATTCGCCTGCATATCTAATACAAACAAGAAAAAAGAACTTGAAATTTAAGTACCTAAAATAATAGTCTCAATTTTTTTCCCTTAGTCAACATAATAACATGAAAATTATTTTCATAAACTTTGGCATTAGAAATCTAGAACATAGGTCTTTTAATGGTAGTCATTGTCTTAGTCCAACAACCATAACCTGTTATTGTCTACCGTTTCTATTGATATCACACTGGTGTCATGCTGACATCAACATGTCAAACTTTGACCTCAGAATGTCATCACCACGTCATTTGAATCAGTTTTTATGTAGATCACTCGTCCAAGATTTTAGTTTGAGGCCTCTATAATGGTCTTGCAAAAGATTTTTAATCTTTAGCATCCTATCAAAAATCAGGCATACAGGTTATTCAATTTTTATAACTACAGATTAAACAGGGTTGCGAAATAATTCAATTTCAAGAACAAAATATGTTGAGTACAGTTTCAGAATGTTACTAATACATTTCACTTATATCAATAACTGCAGATTAAACAGGGTTGCGGAATAACAACTTATAGAGATATCGATTTAAAAAGTATTTCAGGTTTATCGATCAGCTAGATTCAAAAATGTACCTCGTCATCATTTGATTCATCTTCTTTAGACTCATCCTCATCTTTCTCTTTCACAGTCTTATTTGATTCCACTATTTTGACCTTTGATTTAGCCGCTGAACACTCGGGTTTAGAAGCACTAGGCGTATCCATAGCAGGCTTGGTCTGTTAATCCTTGACAATGGCTTTTCCTTAAATATAAGGGATCAATAATAACAATGCATTACTTTTTCAATGGCTTTTCCTAACACACAAGGGATCAATAATAATGTATTACTTCAATAAAAACTAGTAATTTCCACTGGAAAAAAAAATTGCTGCATCGTGTGAATCAACCAGTCTGATCATCAGATGGTAGCAATGAACATGACCCCTCATTAACTTAAAATATCGTTGAGCTCATGATCGCACATTCATAGCAGGTGGTTAATCCACTCTCCAGCCTCCATCGCCATCCAATCATGATGAAGTAGAACTCCATGGATAACCAGGCGTCACTGTGTTTCCACAGAGACTAGATTATTCTATATATTTCCAATTTTCAATTCTAAGGATAGATGCACCAGTAACCTACCATTTTCTATAAGAGGATACTCGTCTCCAGAATCATAAACAACATTTGCATTTGTAGAAGAGAACACAAGTTATATGTTGAAACTTAAAAACAGACTAATAAAAAAATCTTATTTAAAAACCAATTGCAGTAACTTTAGCTAATAAATTCCAAAATTTTACTAGTAAATAAATCAAAGAAGATGAGAAGAAATGAGAGTCAAGGAAATCAAACAAATAACGAATAACATACCCAATAATATTGATTTAAGCCCCCATCCAATACGATATACACCAACAAGTCAAATATCAGCTCATATCGAGTCATATTGGGCCATATATACCACATATGAATCAAACAAAATACAAAAAAATGCCCTTACAATTTGATATATATTTATTATTCATATAGAATTTGTTTTTAAAAGTGATTAATATTGGCCAGTTTGGCTGACACGAATCCAATAAATCCGATACGTATCAACCTGGACCCAGCCGATATGCCAATATATATCAGACTTTAAATCCCTGCTCCAAACTGAAACTGCAATCTTATGGTATGTGCAAATTTTGGTGTTTAAGCCTATAGCTCAATGGAAGGTTGGCAATATTGCAGCCTAGATGTCACAGGTTCAACCCAGCTTATCCATAAATAAAAATGAAGTTCTTAGAAGCATTCATACCTATACCAAGTTTTCAGAAATTGGGCTTGCTCCAATATTAAAACCACTTTAATTTTCTGGAAAGAACCACTTGATTTAATGTCAAATAAAGAGTTCCTAAATCTTTCTTCTTGCCGACTTCTAGTTCTTGAATGGCATGTCCTACCTTATTTCGAGACACTATGCAGATCAATAATGTTGGATCAAATGCATAAAGCTATAAGCCATTGCCTGAAACTTCTGATGAAGATCTTATGTAAGCGTTCAATTCATATACCCTATGGTTTTCTCTTCCATTGACTGCTAAAGAAGTGTTTTTAATCTTTAACTTCTTCGAAGTAATTTTTCTCTTGCAGGGAAAGTGTGACAACAAATATTCTTGGCTTGATGATCTGTTGTCGAGAGGTAGAACTGTTTACTAACTTTTAACCCATGAATGATCACTGTAGCACCTACCTGGTGCACCTTTTTTATGCCATCACTGGTGATCTGTAGGCAATAAAGATGATGCTGACCCAGCCTCGGGGAAGCCATATTTTCAACATTGATGGGGCTGGTTCAAATGGAAGGCCAACTCCTCGGAACTGTGTTTCAGTTTACTTTATCTTTGCTCTTGTGAATAAGTTATATTTATGTCTGCCATCTCTGCTCATCTAACTTCTGCATTTTCTTTAGAAGAATATTGAGCAGGAGAGAAAGAGCACCAGCTCTGATGCCCTTTCATGTAGGAGATTTGAATATTGTGTCATCTCTTACAACTCTTTGTAATGAGAAATCATCACTATGAATATGACAATGATCACATGATTGCTGATTCTTGTGGAGAAAGTACAACATTAAAACAAACGCTTTGTGATTAATCTTACTAGTGATCATGAGGGAGCTATAATCATAGATCACAATCCAAGGTGGTCTACCTTCATTGCTTATTCTTGTAAATTTAATCCAACTAATGGATATTAGATATAAAATGTCATCAAAACTGTTAGAACAAGATGAACCTTTGTTGTTCTTGGATAGAGTTTGGACATGAAGATCATTGTTTGTTGTGTTCAGTTGACAAAGATACTGGATGGATGTTAATTGAGGATCATATGGCTCAATCAAGGAAATAATGAATAAATAAATTCCAATGAGTGGCCACCACTTGAAGAATATCTAATAGAATTACAAGTTTATACATGTGGTGAAAAAAAACTAGACTATGCGAAAGAATTTATGGAACACCATTGTGGATTACGACATGATTTTCATAAACAGGGGCGATGATTTAGACCCAAGTTGAATCTCGCCATTGTGGATAACAACATGATTGGAAAAACTATAATTGAACTCTTCCACTTCCTCATCAACATCAATCATCACTCATCAATCATTTTTGAATTATTTCTGAATTGATTAAACAAATTTTCTAATTAAACAAATTATTTTTGAATTGATTAATGTACAAGCATCAAAGGTCAGTAATATATATAAGATGAAAACACACACGATTGAGAGCAGAAACCAAAATAAAACGACCACAAGAGAGAGAGATTAAGCTTTACCTAATCCTCTTGAGCATAACAAAACCTCTTAATCTGACTACTGCACCAACTAATGCGTGTATGATGAATTTTCATTGTCGTTGATGCCGCTAGGGCTTCCACTTGTGCTGCTGGTATCACCTGCCAGTGCCGCGAGACAACGAAGAAGAGGAAGAAGATGCTCCGCGCACTGAACTGTAAATGAGAAAATAACTCAACAAAACAAATGAGAAATTTTTTCTCAAATAGCAGATCTGAACCTTGAGTGAGGAGATGGAACTGAAATTTCACCTCAAGATCTGAACCTGGATGAGGAGATGGAACTGAAATTTCACCTCAAGATCTGAACCTGGAGTGAGGAGATGGAACTAAAATTTCACTCAAATAGCAGATTTGAACCCTAAATCTGTGCTGAGATGAAGTAAAATCGACAGAAACCCTCAATAAAAATCATGTCCGAAACATAGGTTTTGTGAAACATAGGGTTTGAGGGAGAGGAAATTAGAGTTGGGCAAGAAAAAATTAGCGTTAGGCGGGGGCAAGAAGGGAGGATGGCGTGAGGGATTTAGGGTTCGTGAGAAGGGGCAATTTGAGTTTAAAAAAAACTAGCAATTTGAGTTTAAAAAATAACACACTGATCCTACACCGACGGCTTCCCATATTAGCCGTCCGCGTCATGTTATATACGCCAGTGGCTTCCAATAATAGCTGTCGGCGTAGACCCCATTTTTTGTAGTGATTAGGGATAATCTTACCTATAGTTAATTGTGGACTCGCTCTAATGGTTTTCCCGGTGCCTTGAGACTCCTCCATGACCAATGTAAGGATGAAACATGTTGAATAAGTTGAATCAATGACCAATGTATTCCCTATGATGAGGTAAACCTAATGAACAGATCAAATATGATATAAAAAAAAATAATAATAATAATAATAATAATAACTGATATGGGTAGAATTGTATAACTTAAAGATTAAGCTAATATTGGATCCAATGGATGTTACCTTCTCTGGACTCGTGGTAGAGCAATGTCACAAGAATAATCTTTTGTCAGGAGCTCATCAATGACCTCATCCACATGGGTCAAGGAAAATCCTGGAATTCAGGAATCAAAACATAAAAAAGTAAATAAATACAGCCCTAAACATCTTTAAACATTATCCCATGTGACTGTCTCTCTTACAAAATTGAGAATGAATACAAGTAACACAAAGCTGGGATAAAAACATAGCTATCGTAAAAAATCAGATTAAAAGCAACTAAAAAGAGCTTTTAGAATAAGTATGAAATCTTACGTCCATCTTGTAATTTCCGCCTCAGCTTCCGATAATCATTGGTACACATCAGTTACTATCCCAGTAATCCGCATATAAAAAGCCCCAAGTACACGAACATATCTGCTAGAAATGCGAAAAAAAAAGCAGAGCTTAATCAGTGGAAAAATACATAGCATTCTTGCAAATAAAGTAAAAAACTCAAAAGGCCCTGAGTGACGCCTCACTTTTACATCACACAGGGTACATCTTTCTTCAATATAAGTAAACCACCTAGCAGCCCGGGTTAGGAGAGGATTGGAACCATCCAAATCAGTGCACTTTAAAATTTACAATTAAAAAAGTGCACACAACCATCTATATTAGAGTGCATAGATTAGACGGTTCAAATTACCCAATGAGTGTGATTTTGTAGACCACTTGAGTTCAATATATGAGCTAAAAAACATATGCCATATGGCCTAAAAATGGGGCTTTCTTTGCTCTATCTGTAATGGAGTGACCATAGCCTATTAATCCAACTCAAAATCATCAGTTAGCATGAGGTAATATCAAGTACTTAGTGGAATGCACAATAAAAGCACTGTGAATGAAGTCCAATAAAATGAGACCTACAAGAAACTGAAGATCATGTTGGATTAATTAATGCAAATTTTGGGCGTGAAATATTGATTTTGGGATGCATGCAAATTTTTGATTAATGCAAACATGCCCATCTCCATACATTGACAGCCCAGATAAACAATCATGGGCGGCCGATGCATTTTCCTTGCTAATTCATCAACAAAAGCAAGCGACTAACCCAGTGTTACCAAAATCGTTTTTTCTAATAAATCATGTTTTAATCGCATCTTATTCATAAAAAGTAGGCAACACAATTAAATTGTTCAAAAAAAAAAACAATAAAGAGGTTTCTATCAATAAAATGTAACTTTTGCATTTTCATTGCGAATTACAATAAAATGGAATATTTTCAAAATATCACCATTTTTCCCAACAATAATTTTTAACTCTAAAAAATAATATTTTTTCCCTATTTTTCTGATTATTTTCCAAATTCGGACTTGGTAACTATGGCCTTAGTTAGCTCAAAAACGCTTTTTCGGTTCTATTTTATGGAATGAATAACAAAAACTCAAAAACCATTAAATTTTTTTATTCATTTTGCCCTCATTTGCTGAGTATTTCCCGAATTACGACTTGGTAACTATGGCCGTAATTAATTAGCTCAAACATGCTTTTCTCAGTTCTAATTTACGGAATAAATAACAAAAAACTCAAAAATCATCAATCCAAAAACCCTAATTAAGCGACCTCAAAGAGAGTTGCATGATTGAGATCTCAAGTTAAAATAAAACCAAACGCTAATTGAAAGAAGCAAAAACGAGAAACTTATTTGAAAAACTACTTACCGTAATCTTCGTTCTTGATGAACAACACCATGCACATGCAACAGATTCTAGGTCTAGAGATCTCAGCTCTAAAATTAGAAACCTACCTCAATGGTGTTCCGAGATCTAAGCACGGTGCTCCGATATTTACGCAATGAAACGAAGGAATTCGATCGCGAACAGCGACAATGGAATGATGGAATCCGATCACGAATAGTGGCAATGGATTGATGGAATCCAATTTCAAACAGCGGGGCAATGGAATGATGGAATCCGATCACGAACAATGGCAATGGAAAGATCGAGACAGGGTGTGCAACCATGGGATTTTTGACGATCCTGTCGCGATAATGTGCTCACTAATAAAATATTAGAATCGCCACTCGGAGCTTTTGGTGTCCCGGGAAACCTAGATCATTTTTATAAGCACTAAAGTGCCACAAATATGACTCTGAATCCGGTCTACTCCAAAGGCTCTTAGGTAGGTGCTTCGATTATCGATTGGAAAGGTGTTAGGCACCAATCAACCCGCTTAACGCCGTCTCTACTAATGGCCAAAATAAAAATAATATAAAATAAAATAAAATAAAATGGCTTCCTCTTGCCCAAATGGGTCTTAAAATCCTATTTGTGCCTCTCCGTTCCTATCAAAAATTCGGCGACGTAATGACACAAATGAGAGGATGGAGGAATAACCGAGAAGGTAGTGGAATAGAGGAGAGAGCCGGAGTTCTGGGGCCCTTGTTGTACCGCTTTGGAACCTTACGTTGGCTTACTTCGGTGAGCTTTTGAAGGTTTGTATAGTATGGAATGAGGTTCTAACTCCTAAGGCTTGATGGCTAAGAGGTAGAGAGGGAAGGCTAGGGGGTAACACACACCTAACCTAGAGCTCTTTAGTGAAATGCTAAGGTCTAAAGGAAGTTTTAGAATTCTGAAATTTGTATGGGAATGGTGCACTAGAGGAGAGAGAGAAAAGAGATTCCTTAATCTCTTAATTACAAATTTTTTCAAGCTATTTGCAAAAGGGGGTGTCTCTCTATTTATAGGAAAAAGAGAGGTGAGGGTGCTTAGAGGCTAATTAGGATTAGCAATTAGGTAATAGACCATCTAAGGTTTCTTAGGATTTTTGGAGCCTTGAAAAATATGAGAAGGTGCTCCAATGGTGGATGATAGGGTGAGACTTTAAACCACTTAAAGGGTTGCACATAAGTAGTAAATGAGTGTAATAGAACTAGCAAAACACATCCCAAAGGTCAAGATGGTCAATAAGTCAAACCCCATTCTCAATTTTCGAAGCAAAGAACTAGGGTTACTGTTCATATGCCTGGCACAACTATTAGTTATGCCAGGCATGTGCACAGTAAAAATGTAACATCCTCGAAATTTGGGCTTGGAATAATATCCTCGGGATGCGTGCCCGACTAGTCATAAATTTAATCAAGTGAAAGTCAACTAGATGACTTAGACTAGACTAGGTTTGGGGTGAAAAGGCACACCTTGATATGCGGTGTTAGATCTGGTTATAGGGTCATATATAATATTGAGGGGTGTATATCCTTTGCACGAAAGGCAAGGAATGAGTTAAATGGCTAAATAGGTAAAGAGAAATAAAATCTCTTTAATGTTGGTGGTTGAGGATTTATGAAGAGAGAGAGAGAGAGAGTGAGAGAGAGAGTTTAGAGGGAAGGAAAGAGTAAACGCTAAAGGAGTTAGTATGGATTTCAAATTGAAGGCGTGCTTGAGCATTAACTCCGGCGGCGACGTGTATGAGTTCTTAGAATCAGGCTAAGAGCTGTAGCTTTTGGAGCCAAGCCCTTAAATCATTCACACTTGGATTTGAGGTGAGATTTCTTTAAATTGCAATGTGTATGTTGTTGTGCATTAAACTATTGCCTTAATGACGAATTGAGGAGATAGAAAAGAATGAGAAATTGAAAGGAAAGAAAGTTGGAAGAAATGCTCGAAGAGGACAGAGTTCCTGTCAAAATCAATTGATCGATTTTCAATCAATTTTGAAAATCGATCAATCGATTTTGACCCGAAAGTAAAATTGAGCACTGATGCTTGAAACCGACTAATCGAAATGAATTCGATCGATCGATTTTCGGATTTCGATTAATCAATTTAAAATCGATTAATCGTCTGTGCGCTCCCAATGATTGGAAAATGTGGAGTCTGGGAAAATCGATTGATCAATTTGTAAATAGATCAATCGATTTTGGATTTTCGATTAATCGATTTGGAATCGATTAATCAATTTGGAATCGATTAATCGATTTTGACAGTTTCTTTGAGAGTTTTGTTTTGGACTTTGAAGTTCTGGGAGGGTCTTGTACCTTTTTTTACGCATCGTTCTTGATGCCTTGCGTATGTTATGATGTAATTTAAGTTGAACAATTGAATGCGAGCATGGGAAGTCACAATGGACCTTGACGCTTGAGAATTTATATGCGTGAGGTAGAGAATACTTTGAATATGTACTTTAATTACAAGAGCATGTATGTAGTGATATGGAAATGAATAGTTATGCGTTGAACATGTAAAACTTAAGTGTGTGTATGAACACTAAGTAAGAAAATAAGTTTACGATATGAGTATGTAACGTCCCCAGGGGATGTGAACATTATAAGGGCATCTGAGTGATGCATTGAGATGGTTACATCCTAGGGATGTATGGAAAATTGTGAACAAGAGGATAATGTAAAGTTAATGAAAAGAGAATTGATCAGGCCTAAATTACTATGTTTAACACAATTATACGGTGAATAACTATATGTATTTACACATTGATTTAAGGTTTAGAGAATACCCCACCGACACGGCGGTATACCCGTGACTGACTCGGCAGAATATCAGTGACCGGTACGACGGCCAATCCGTATACCAATATGGCATCCTAGGGATGTATGTGAGCTTAGTACCCTGTCGCCTATGTGGAAGGGACCTGGGTAGTATTACATGAATGAAAAATGAATAAAAATAGTTTGATTAGACTACGATGGAGGGTATTCCATCGGGGCTCGAGGCTATAGTGCATCGAGGATTATTTAAGTTATGATTTAAGTTTTAAGGCTGATCTTTATCTTTTGAGAACAAGTAAACACATGTAGAGTAACAGATACATTCAGTTCATGCTTTCAGTAACCTAAAACTGTTTTTCAGTTATTTTTATTGATGAATCATGCTTCTAATGTCATGAAATATGTGTGAGAAAGATTGATTTATATGTTCATTCAGTTGTTCCCTATTGAGCTATGATGTAGCTCACCCCTTTAGACTATACGTCGCAAGTCCAATGTTTGCTGTTGCTACTGCTACTGCTTCGGGAGACGTAGATCCAAAGGATTCGGATTACATGCCTGGGGAGGAATCAGAACCCCCTCCCAAGGATTTCTTCTAGAGGACCCCTGCATACTTTAATAGATTTTTGAGAGAGAAACTGTTTGGTTTGATATGTCCAGCCTATTTTTGTACGAAACAATATAATTTTGAGAGATATTCTTTTGGCGAACCATCCAGGGTGACTGCTGAGTCGTCACTGATGGTTCGGGTGGGTTCTTTTGCTCATGCAGTGGTATGAGATCAGAACTATCTTTTTGAGATACGTGTTTTTGGCATTTATTATAGAACTGGAGATTTCATTCTATAATTGCTTTAGGATATAATTTTTTTTTTTTACTTTAAGAATTGTGGATAGACCAATGTTCCATGCAGGCTTATGGGGCACGACCTAGAGGGTCATGGCGATGGCACGAGTTTCGAGGTGCTGAAATTCGGGCTATCACAGTTGGTATCAGAATGATTTCTTTTAAAATTTTTGACAAGACTAAATGCTGTCAAAGCATAGGACCTTCTGCTAATAAAACTGTGGTTTCATGTGCAGAGCGTTATGTCTTCTAGAGGAAGAGGACGGCCTCGGGGCGGCCATGAAAGAAACTTGCGGAGCAGAGATGGTTTTGTCTCGGTTGCAAATAGAGTGCCGCTAGGGAATAGTAATGCTCCAGGAGGTAATAATCAGGGGAACCAAGACCAAGCAGAGAATCAAGATAGAAATCGTCAAGATGGGGATCAGCGAGAATAAGAAAAGGTTAGAGAAAGAAACGAAGAGAGGGAAGAGCGTCAAAGGATGATGCACACTATGGAAACTATGACAAATGTCATAGCTTAGAAAGCAACATCCTTGGCAACTCATAATGCACATGGCCAGCATCAGCCACCTACACCTCCAGTAGGTACTACACAGGCATTGCCCTCTGCATTCACAGAGTTTAGGAGGATGCGTCCTTCGAGTTTTTCAGGGCAAGCAAAGCCAATGGATGTAGAGAATTGGCTGAGTGGGATGGAGGAAGTGTTCAGTGTGCTTACGTGCACTGAGGATGAGAGTGTCTGTTGGGCAGCGTACATATTAGATGGGGAGCCTGGCCCATGGTGGAAGTCCGTCTTTAGGACTAGGGCTCAGGAAACCCCAAGATTGCCATGGACATGGGAGGAATTTATGGATGAGTTTAACAAACAGTACTTCCCTGAAGTAGTACGCAATCAAATGAAAGTTAAATTTCTTCAGCTCGAGCAGGGAAGGATGTTGGTAAGGTAGTATGGAGTAGAGTTTATGCTGCTTACTCGCTTTGCTCCTTATTTTGTAGTTACAGATCTGATGAAAGCTAAGAGACTACAATGCGGCTTAAGTCCGAACATCAGGGGAAGGGTAGTAGCATTTGAACTAAAGACCTATGGAGAGGTCATGAGTAAAGTCTTGGTGATAGAAGAAGACAATGAAGATCGGTACCGAAGGAGAGATCAGCAAGCTAGAGGAAAGATGGATCAGAGTAAAGTGGGGAACTACGAATCAGTGAACACAAAGCCGCGATTCGTAGCACCCATTCAGAGGCAACCATTTCAAACCGGTTATATCAAACTGACACAGCAAATAAATTATCAGAGATTATTTGTGCTTGCGTCTAAGAGACCGATCAGATATGAGAACCTTACTACCACCACTAGAGTATCAATTACCTAGGGTTTCTCATGGGCAGCATCTGCTACTACGGTTGAGACTTGTGCCAAGTGTGGCAAGTCTCATAAAACAGCGGATTGTAGAAGGGGTATTCGGGGCTGCTATAAGTGTGGAAAGATGGGCCACATACTCCGAGATTGCCCCGAGATGAGTAAAGAGAGAATGGCTTTTGCTTCTATGCCAAGACCAATACAAGCAAGGAAGAGGGTCGTACAAGGAAGAGCCTACGCTATTACTACCCAGGAAGCACAGAATACCAACGATGTTATCCAAGGTGAGATTTTCTTTTAAATAAAAAATTTCAATTACTTAAAGTTTTTAGATAGAGAAGGTGCATCCATGTAGGAAGTTAGAGTAGACTCATTCTTGTCCACAAATTTTGATGTATTAGTATATTCTGTATATATATATATGTATGATATAGGTACCTTGCAATTGTAGGGAAAGAGAAGTGACGTAGCTTATGAAGCTAGAGTGTTGATAGACCCGGTGTTGATAGACTCGGGGTCTACCCACTCATTTACTACCTCTCGATTTACAAAGAAGATGAAGGTCAACCCAGAGACGCTTAGCGGTATCTATTTCGACTGGGGAATCGATCGATACGGACATGGTTTGTAAATTGGTGATCGTAACCATCAGAGATGGGGACGTCTATGAACTGACAACGAATTTAATTCTATTAAATATGGAAGGATTTGACGTGATCCTTAGTATGGATTAGCTGTCAGCTCATTGTGTAACGGTAGATTGTAAGAATAAAGTCGTCATCTTCAAACCTAATACAAGGAGATCGTTTCGATTTCAGAGAATGAGATCGACGTTTATGCCACTTATGTTTGCAGTCAGGGCCGAGCACTTAATCAGAAAGGGGTGCAGTGGTTATTTGGCATTTTTGAAGGAAGATAAGGAAGGGAAGAACATTATTTCGGAGATCACAGTTGTGCGTGAATTTGAGGATGCATTTTCGGAGGAATTACCAGGATTACCTCCTGATAGAGAGGTGGAATTTGCTATCGACTTAGCACCTGGAATGGAACCTATTTCGAAAGCACTACATAGAATGGCTCCTACTGAGTTGAAGGAGTTGAAAGAACAGTTGCAAGAGCTCATGGATAAGGGGTTTGTAAGACCTAACGTGTCTCCTTGGGGAGCACCGGTCTTATTTGTAAAGAAAAAAGATGGGTCAATGCGACTGTGCATCGACTATCACCAGTTGAACAAACTAGCTATCAAGAATCGATATCTATTGCCTAGGATTGATGATTTATTTGACTAGCTACAAGGAGCGAGGTATTTTTCCAAGATCGATCTAAGATCTGGATACCATCAACTGAGAGTCAAGGCAATGGACATCCAGAAGACAGCGTTCAGGACACGGTATGGACACTATGAGTTCTTAGTGATGCCATTTGGTATGATGAATGCACCGACGTCGTTTATGGATTTGATGAATCGGGTGTTTAAACCACACCTAGACACTTGCGTCGTAGTATTTGTCAACGACATCCTGATATATTCTAAGTCAAAGAAGGAACACAAAAAATATTTGATAGTTGCACTACAAACTCTATGTGAACACCAACTATATGCCAAACTCAGTAAGTGCGAGTTTTGGTTGGAGAAAATTAGCTTTTTGGGACATGCTGTGTCAAAAGATGGTGTTACAGTAGATCCGACTAAGATCGAAGTAGTGGTAAAATGGGAACAACCAAAAATGGTAACAGACATCCGTAGTTTCCTTGGTCTAGCTGGCTACTATCGACGCTTTGTAGAGAGATTTTCAAAAATATCGGGACCTCTTACGAGACTCACAACGAAGGATGCGAGATTCGAGTGGAGTGAAGCATGTGAAAAGAGTTTTCAAGAACTCAAGAAGAGACTCACTTCAGCTCCAGTGCTAGCAATTCTTTCAAGCAGTGGAAGGTTTGCGGTATATAGTGATGCTTCACATAATGATTTGGGCTGCGTGCTCAACCAATATAAGAAATTGATTGCTTACGGATCGAGGCAGCTGAAAGATCATGAGAAGAACTACTCGGCACATGACCTGGAACTAGCACTGGTCATATTTGTGTTAAAAATTTGAAGACATTACTTGTACGGTGAGACTTTTGAGATCTTCACTAACCATAAGAGCCTCAGGTACATGTTTATACAGAAGGAAGTAAATATGAGGCAGCGCAGATGGATAGAGTTTCTCAAGGATTATGATTGCTCCATACAATACCACCCAGGTAAGGCTAATGTCATATCCAATGCCTTGAGTCGTAAGGTTTGACTCAGTTAGCTAATTTGATCATTGGAATGCACAGATGGAAGTTGTTTGAAGATCTTTCATTGGATGATGCAAATATTGAGGTATAAGCTACAGGAGATTTCTTGGCAAACATCACAGTGATACCGTTGATCTTTGAGCACATTCACGAACTACAGATGAAAGACCCAGAGTTAACTAAAATCTGACAAGATGTGATTGAGGGCATCAAACCAGAATTCTCAATGAAAGAGGATGGTTCCTTACTATTCAAAGGATGCCTTTGTATTCCAGTTGATGTCGATCTGCGATAAACTATTCTTGATGAGGCTCACAAATCCAAGTATGCAATCCACCCTGGTAGCATTAAAATGTATCAAGACTTGAGGAAGAATTACTGGTGGAGAGGTCTAAAACAAGATATAGCCAAGTACGTGTCAAAGTGTTTGACATGTCAGCAGGTAAAAGTGGACCATAGACACCCTGCTAGATTGTTGCAACCTCTACCCATACCAGAGTGGAAGTGGGAATCAATCTCCATGGATTTCATCGTGTGATTGCCGCAGACAACGAAGAGGTATAATGCGATTTGGGTGGTCATTGATCGATTAACCAAGTCAGTAAACTTTTTACCCTACAACATGATGTACATAGCAGGAAGACTCGCAGAGTTATATATGAAGGAGATAGTGCGATTGCACGGGATTCCTAGTAGCATTGTCTCTGATCGTGACCCGTTATACACTTCAAAATTTGGGAAGAAGTATCAAGAAGGTATGGGCACGCGATTGAACTTTAGTTTAGTGTTTCATCTACAAACTGATGGGCAAATAGAGCGGGTGAATCAAGTGATAGAGGACATGCTCAGAGCATGTATGCTTGAATTACAAGGATCATGGGATCAACACCTATTGTTGATCAAATTTGCATACAACAATAGCTTCCAAGTGAGCATTGGAATGGCACTGTATGAAGCTCTCTATGGAAGGCAATGTAGATCGCTATCAATTGGGAAGAGACCAGCAAAAAGTTTGTTTTGGGATCAGAATTACTTGAAGACAACACCATTATTGTTTGTATGATCAGAGAGAGACTTAAGTCGGCTCAAAGCAAATAGAAGAGCTATGCCGATATTAAAAAAATGAGTGTGGACTACACCATTGCGAGCATGTATTTATGAAGGTATCACCCATGAAAGGCGTCATGAGATTTGGGAAGAGGGGAAAACTGAGTCCCTATTACCTTGGACCCTTTGAGGTTTTGGGTAGAGTAGGCAAGGTCGCATATCGCATTGGATTAGCACCATTGTTTGATCGGGTACACAACGTCTTCCATGTCTCTATGCTCCGGAAGTATGTGAATGACCCTGCCCATATCTTGGGAGGTCAGCCGATCGAAATACACAAAGATATGACCATGATAGAAGAAGCGGCTTAGATATTAGATAGAAAAGAGCAAGTGTTATGCACGAAGGTGATTCCATTAGTGCTTGTCAGATGGAAGAATCATCCGGTCCAAGAAGCTACTTGGGAATGCGAGGCGGATGTGACGAAATAGTATTCGGATTTGTTTGCGGAGAGCTGAGAGCAAAATAATATCATTGCATGTACTTTTGTAAGTTGACATGTCTATGTAAGCGGAAGTTTGCATGTTTATCTCAACTTATTTAGGAAATGAAAAGAACGAATGTGGGTTGTAAACCGACCGTTTGCGAAATAGAAAATGTTATGCATGATGGTAATTGCATCATGAAACGGATGGCCAATATGTATTGAGAAGCACAAGGTCAGTAAGTGACTTACCTAAAAGCCGTAGAAAAACTAACAAAAAGACAGAAGAAAATAAAGAAAAATAAAGAGTAAAATTTTTTGCAATTCTGTCAAAACCGATTAATCAATTTGCAAAATCGATTAATCGATTAATCGAAATCGTTCGATTGAATGACTGGCACACACCAGTGAGCTGAGAAACCTTGAAAAATAGTAGCAATGAATTTTGACTAATCGATTTGAATTCGATTAATCAATTTTGAAAATCGATTAATCAATTTTTGAAATCGATCAATCGATTTCGTGCAGCTGACTTTAAGTGATGAAAACTGATTAATCGATTTTGAAATCGATTAATCGATTTTTGCCTATAAGTAACAGTTTTGTGAAATTTCTCCCCATTTCGAATTTCAAAAGGATTTTTTCTTTTGAGCGCCCTTTTTCTTCTTCCCTTGGCTAGCCAAACTCTGAGGAATTGAGAGCTTTGGGGGTTTGTGTTCGAAGAAAAATCACACCCATTCGGATCGAACGCAAACTGTAAGCCCTAGTTTCATTTTTCTTTCTTTTTGGAGTAATCTACAGCCCTAGGTTTCAAATATTTCCCGTTTTTAGACCTAAAATGCCACCTAAAACTAGGCTAGCTTTGAAGCAAGCAGCTTCTAAGCTTCTCGTTCGGCGTAAGAACGCCGCGCCACCACCGCCATCACCTTCACCCTCATCTTCATCATCATCATCATCGTATTCGACGGACGCATCATCACGCAACTCGTCACCGCCACCACCTCTACCCGGCCATTTACCCCAACTAAACGAATGGTGGGCTGCGAAAGAGATTTGAGTATGAGTACGTCATCGACCAAGCTCTCTTCGAGGACCCGGGGGTTGAGGACGAAACCAAATGGGCCCAACAATACCTTGTTAATGCAAGCCTTGGGAACCTTTTGGGACCATTGCATGATTATTACTACCCTAGACTCGTTAGGTTATTTTACCAAAACCTAAAAGTGGGTCGGGTGACGAGCACCGTTACGACTGAGATCGACGGTTGTAACTACCTTTTTACCCTATGTCACGTTCATGAATCTTTGGAGTGTTTTCTGCCATATGTACCCGAGACCAATCTTTTACCCCCTTTCCCACAACCATTAAATTTTGAGGAAATAAGAACTAAGATGGCCAAGGGAAACAAAGGATCCGAAAAGTCCATACGGAGGGTTGATTTACCCCCTCATTTGTGGATGCTTGACTCGATTATCAAATGCAACCTATATCCCATGCGTCATGACACCGAGAGAGTGGAGTTGGTCCAGCAGGCATTGTACATGGCATACCGAGGCCGTTTGTTCGATGCTACCAAATTAGTATTGGAGGGGATGATTTACATTAAAAGAAAAATGATGAAGGGACCCTTGTGACCCAAAGAGCATATGCCTTATGCTGGGCTCATTTCCAGCATGCTAGAGTGCTACCCTGCTGCCGCAGAGTATGTTATTTCTCCCACCGAGCCGTGGGCCACAAATCATGTGAAACGTTATTCTATCGCTTTGTGGAGCTGAAGCTATAAACTTTTGAAGAAGGCTCTACCCCTCGAGGAACCAACACTTGCCCAGGCTGGTGATGCGCCACCACAATAGGACCAACCCGAGGTGGGGAGCAACCTCCTCGACTGAAATGCGACCTCTGAGTAGCCTATTGACCTGTTTAGTGCCACCTTCTATTTCTACACAGTCCACTCTTACTCCTACTCCTCCTGTGCGTTCTCACAGGAGACGGGCATCTGAGGCCTCAACACCTAGTACTATAGATGATGTTCTCACCCTCATGGCGGAGGATAATCGCCAGATGCTAGCGCTCCACCGGCGTATGGAGGAGAGTAATACCAGGATGGACCATTGGCTGAATTTTCATGAGGCCCTACTCCATCAGACCATGCAGTTCATGTATCCCAGCGACTACCATCAGCGCATCGCAGCGGCGTGGGCATGGGCTCCAGATGCATCGGGTTCTGGGACTTGCGAGCATGACGAGGAGGATCAGCCCGGGGACAGGACTACGTCATTGTTAGCTTTTGGCGTTTCTTTTTGAGCTGTAATTACTTTTTGGGTTGTAACTATTTGACTATTTATATACTGAACTATGTCGCATGGATGCCATTTCTTTTGCGTTGTAATTATTTTGGGTGCGGGTAACCGATGTATGGAACGTTAATCCAATTTCAATCTTGGTTGTTTGCATTTCTATTTCCTCATAATCTCTGCAAATATAGTTGGTCTTCATGCAGGATGTGCTATGATTGATGTTGTTTGGATCTTTAAGTGCCAGTGTGTGTGGGGGTCTCCGAAGACTGGAAGCCTTTGGGTATATTTTCGAGGACAAAAATTCCCAAGATTGGGAGAATATAACATCCCCGAATTTGGGCTTTGAGCAGTGTCCTTGGGATGTGTTAGGTTATTTTAGATGCTTGCTGCTAACTTTATTGGAAACAGTGGCAAGAATGTGTTAGTGAAACTGAATCAAAGGTGGATTGAAAACTATAGAGCAGCAAGTCTAAAAATACACAGACCTGTAAGATACAGGGCCTGTTGTAGCAAGTTTTAATAAGTAAGAGTTTGTCCCATAGGAAAAATTGATCTAAAACTCCAAGGGAGCTATCTTTAGTAGGCCCTCTAGTTCTGACTACAGATCTGACAATCCTAAATGGAAGGGGATTTAAGGTCACTATTGTTTAAATCCTAAGGTAACCTAATGCCTAAACTACATAAATGGTTGAGAAGAATGGAGTGTGAGAAAATAAATATAAAAGGGTGAGAAGTAAGCTATTAGGTGTAGATCTGATGGGTTTTATAACTCAGACTCAGATTTGCTGCTATAGAAATCATGTCCAATGGCTACATTATCACCAAAGAGGAGAAAGGATCCAACTCACCCCTGTGCCATGATCCAATCCCTTATGGCTATAACCTATCCACTTAAATGGTTACAGACTATCCAATAGGGGAACCACAGTCCAGAGATGGGTCAGAACAAGTTTATCATTGTAGGCACTACTTCTTCCAAGCTACCAGCTCAAGAATCCATAGGAACCTCAACCTCTAAAGTTCTGTGTGTGGGGCTAGGCCTGCAATGTGCACTAGCCTGGACACACAGAACCAGCAAGAGTTTGAGTACTATGCTTTTAAGCCTAGCTGTTCACTGCTTTAGAAAGACAGCAGTGATCCACTCACAAACCTACTTCAGGGGTAGGCCCCTCAGGTGCTGGCCCTTCCGGTGTGGGTCCCTCTAGTGAGGGTTCTTCAGGAGCTAGTCCGACGGGTACTTCTCATGCAGGTGCCCCTGGTGGTGATCCGCCCGTGGTCTATTGGACCTTTCAACGCCTTGATGATAGCTTTTTCTCAGGCCTCTGTGCTGATATGGATAACCAGACGCGTATCTCAACTGAAGTGGCATGGGTCCCTCCTCCTGAGATGATTCCAGGGGTAAGCCCTCTTACGATCATTCTTCCTTTGTCTCGGCTCCTTTTGTAAATGCATGTGCTTTATAATTGCCCCGATAACTGACATCTTGTTTCTCTGATTGTAGGATTTTGACTCGGCCATGGATTATGCGGCATATCACCGTAACATCACAGAGCTCCAGGACGTGGAGGTGGTGAGTGTTCTGCTACTCAGCTCTTTCTCTGTTTCACTATCCTTGGTTCCTCAATTGATCCTAATCTCCGATTTGGATTTTGACTTACAGTGCGCACGTGCCAAGGAATCGCGATCTTTGCTTAGCATGATTTCGCATGCGTGGTCCCGTGTAGGAGACATGCAGACCTTCCAAAGCTCCTCACGTTGGTGGAAGAAGTCGAAGGGCGCCAGCAAGGATTAGGCTCTAGTTTCTGCACAAAAACATTTAGCACATTTTGGGACAATTTTATTGAAATTTTGCAAAGTTTGTAATAGATGTTTGTGGGACTTTTTGGATGACTTTCTCTTTGGATATGCTTAGTGATTTTCTTTGATTTGTATGTTATCATTCCCCTGCATATATTTGACAACTTGCAGGATGGTTTTGATGATCGCCCATAAAAGTGGCCCTCGAGGTCGCATGCCTTGGTGTGGGTTCTTCCTGCACAAATAGTCAGCCTATTCCAATGTTAGGTGCCCTGTTAATTTTCATTTTTGAATGTCTGTATAGTAAAAAGTAGGTGAATCAAGCTAGCTGGCAAAGGGGGCCAACAAAGGCCCACAAAAATCCCTAAAATAGCTCAAAAAGTCATAAAGGGGGGCAGTTTTAGCGTGGGGAGCTGTGGGGCCTTATATGTCCGAGACAGCCCAAATTCTCTCTTATCTTTTTGACTTGGCCCTTTTGACTGATTTTTTCTCTCCTTGCTTTCCCAAGGGTAGGTCCATCAACATATATTGAATTATATATTCTTGAATGATCTTTGTACGTCTATGGACCCACTTTCCAATCCTCCCTTACATGGAGGGCTTGGGACCAATTTACCCCTTTCTTTGGGTTTGGGGCCCAATTTTCTTAAAAGTTGGTATGGGAGCTTGAATGCGAGTGAGCTCATCGAACTTGAGTGGCTCGGACTATCACATCTTCCTCTCTTCCTTGAGGTTCTTCTACGGCGGGACCTACTTCACATGGCAGCCTCTCTTTGGGATACAAGTGCTCATGTGTTCCGTTTTGGTAAGCGGGTGCCAACTCCCACCCTTGAGGAGTTATCTAACTTATCCAGTTTGAAGCTTTACAGAGGCCTTGCAAGAGTCACGCAAAAGTCAGGCTACTCCAAATCTGTTCACCTTACCCTTGGTTTGAAGAAATTCGAGTATGGAAAAAGTTTCATTGGGGGGCCCACAAGGTGTTCAATCAAATTCCTCAAAGAACTTTTTGGTGACGAAAGTCTTTGAAAATTGCCAGTTAGGAATATCTTCAACACAAAAGCCTTCAATCTCAATTTTTTTTCGGAGGTCCTTTTCTTTACTGGGGGAGAGAGCTTCTCTCTAGCTCTTTGTGATGTTTTGATCGAGTTGGCATAGGGCCGATCTGTGATGCACCTAGTCCTTGCCGAATTATACCGGTGCCTTGATGCGT
This sequence comes from Chloranthus sessilifolius, assembly GCA_021018995.1. Classification (NCBI taxonomy): domain Eukaryota; kingdom Viridiplantae; phylum Streptophyta; class Magnoliopsida; order Chloranthales; family Chloranthaceae; genus Chloranthus; species Chloranthus sessilifolius. The sequence goes on from CM037594.1 coordinate 54,811,109, forward strand.
TCACTCTAGGTAAGGTGGAGAGCCTCAGGGGATGTCCATTGCTGCTTCAGGTCTGGTTGGGCGAGCATTTTGCTATCTTGGGACCCGTGCCATGCTTTTATATTACTCGAGGTGAGGCCGCAAGATGCTTTTTGGGTAGGTGTCACTTGCTTCCGTTGGGTGACTCGTCAGCTTTGAAGCTTTGGTTAACCGACACCGAGCTAATATGGAGGCTTCCTTGGTTGGACTGAACCTTTCCCATAGTTCGTTCTAGAGACCATGAGGGTATCACCCTCCTAGGATTGACTGGCAGCACCTTTTATTTCTCATTGCATTAGTTTGGCTGCTCTCAGTAGGTGCCTTGTGAGATTAAGCCCCCTCTATGCGACTTGATCTTTTCTAGGGGGTCCTCTGGGGATATAGATCGGATTGTTGCTCTTTGGGAGACACGTCAGTCATCGCTGATATGCGATATGGAGCAAGGAATCTAGTTTAGTTATTAGCTGAGCAGCCTACTGCTGATCATCTAGATTACCCAGAGAGTGTTGATATGGGAGGCCCCTAGCCGGAGAAGGAGAACACACTCTGTGCCCGCATTGAATTGCTGACCGATGAGAAGAGGGTCCTGCATGAGCTTTTAGTGCAAGAGAAAGTTAGAGCAGGGATAGCAGAGAGTGAGGTCCTTCGTCTGAAGGGATCTTTGAGTGTTGCCCTTGGAGCCGCTGATGCCTCTCGGAAGAGGTACAAGAGTCTGCATGGTCGTTGGTTGATCGAGTGGAATGTTCGGGAGGATGGTTTTTGTGCTGAGATTAGTGCCTTGAAGCGCGAGCTAGGCCATTGATTCCTTCCTGCACGTATAGCTTTTTGCACAGAAAAGGGGTGTAAGAAACCCCTTTACAGATACACACATCTTTTTTGGTATACATATTTTCTTTATGTTTTTGTTTTTTTCTGCTTTTGAAAAAAAGAAAGAAAGAAAGCTAGACATCACACCAGCTATTTTTTAGGATGTGGTGTAAGCGGTGGATTTATAAATACAAAGGAAAATCTTTTATATTTACACAGACTTATTTATTTATTTATTTTTATTTTGTGTGTTTTTTTTTGTGTGGGGCCTTAACCACTGGGTGAGATCTCAGGTCCTCTTTTGAGCATAGTCCAACCCCCTTTTAAACGGTCGGGTCTGAGAGAGTTTCAACAGTTTTACCAAGACTGAAACATTAATCCCTTTGGGCTGAGTCAAACCTTTCTCCTTACCTTGAGTCATATGTTTGACGAAGTAGTTCCACAAAGACAATTCTGTTCGAGGCCCGATTTGAGCTAATATGAGCGGCCCATAAAAAGGGTATCAAGGAGAGTAACCAAGAGGGCTCTTCAAACATGAATCTATCAATCAGTTTAAACCTTTCTCTTAATATTTTCTTTTAAAACTCTTTTACTCACAACGCCCAAGGTGGGTTTGTCGTGCCTATTTTTACCCTCTTTTTATCCGTGGCGCCCTTTCAGGTTTTCACCACGTCCATGGGTTTAGCTCTTTTACCCCAAGCACCCTTTCGGGTTTTCACCTGGTTCGTACAAACTTGCTGTTTTTACCCATAGTGCCCTTTCGGGTTTTCACTACGTCCATCTTACTTTGAGTTTGTATTTTTATTTTATTTTTTCTTTTACTTCTCTCATCATCATTATTTTCAAAAGTCATGACATAGACGTTGATTCCGTCATAGCTGACTGGATTGGGTTCTGGTGTTGTCTCACAACTCGACTCGCGTTGATTTAACAGATACTATAACTGCTTGTGAACCTAAAAAGAGGGCTTCCTCCAGGGTGTATCTTGGCCATGGGTAAAGTTAGGATTTGAAGGTATGTTGGGCTAGGAAGGCTTCCTTGATACTGCTTTAATTTTTCACAACATACTTTCTTCCTTGGGGAATTTTGCTGTACACGCCCCATGATTCTTCTATTTTTTCTTTTTCCTTTATCTTTATTTCAGGCAATCTATTTTTGAGGTTTTGCTTTTTCAATTTTTTTTGGATTTTGATGGTAACTTTGCTCCTCTTTTTTGTGTATGTACACATTTGTTTTTTGAGAAAAGGGTCTATTGAAAGAAAGGCCCAAGCTTAAATGGGATAGCAAAGGATATCATCATTTTTTAGGGATGCTTTTTGGCTACTGTGCTTGGAATGATAGCCTCTTTTGGGTGGTTCTTAAGCAGTCACGTATTTGTTTCACCAATACTAACCTTATCATGATAGACTAAGCGTAGAACCGACGAACGTATCCAGCATTGATGGGCTCAGGAAGATAATCTCCGTCCATGGTGGTGAGGCGGATGGCGTATCCCGATAGCACTTTTCGGATGACGTAAGGTCCTTCCCAATTCGGCTTGAACTTCCCTCTCGGATCGGTGTGGAGGGATGGGAAGATCTTCTTTAGCACAGTGTCTCCTATCTTCAGATCTTGACCACGGACACGTTTATTATAAGCACGTGCGATTCACCTCTAGTAAACTTAAGTATGACACAAGGGTAGGAGTCTTGTCTCATCCAATAGATTCAATTGTTCGAAGCAGGATCTCTCTCTCTCTGCCTCGGGTAAGCCAGATTCCATGAGGATTCGGAGCGAGGGTACTTCAACCTCTACTGGTAGGACGGCCTCAGTTCCATACACAATGGAGAATGGTGTTGTCCCTGTAGCGGTACGGATCGATGTTCTGTAGGCCCACAAAGCAAATGGCAGCATTTCGCTCCAATCTCGATAAGTGACGACCATCTTCTCTGGGATGTGGACGACCATCTTGTTAGCAGCTTCTATGGCTCCATTAGTTTGAGGCCGATAAGGGGATGAGTGATGGTGCTTGATTTTGTATTGCTCACAGAAGGCTCGGATGCGCTTGCTTGCAAAGTTTGTATCGTTATCTATGATAATATCTTTGGGTACTCCAAATCGACACACAATATTATTTTTGAGAAACTTCTCAACGTGACTAGCCGTGATGTTGGCATATGACGCCGCTTCTACCAACTTGGTGAAGTATTCAATGGTGACGAGGATGAACCAATGCCCTTTGGATGCTTTCGGATTAATCATTCTGACTACGTCAAGGCCCCAGGTAGCAAATGACCAAAGAGTGGTCATGCAGTATAGATCGATGGCAGGAGCGTGTATCAGACTAGAGTGTTCCTGACACTTATAGCATTTTTGAAAATGTTTGCAGCAATCTGATTCCATAGTGGTCCAAAAGTATCCCTGTCGTAGAATTTTCTTAGCGAGCATGTGACCACTGACATGGGCACCACATACTCTTTCGTAGATCTCTTTTATGATATTGATCGCTTCACTTTCTATAAGGCACCTGAGCAAGATGTTATTATAGGATCGCTTGTAAAGGCATTCCCCATAAATGACGTAGCCTGCCGCTAAACGTTGAACGGTTTGTCGGTCCGTCTTGGACGTACCCTCAGGGAAAGTTAATGTCTCGAGGAAATTCCTGATATCTAAGAATCAAGGTGGCTCATCATCAGGCTTTGTATCTTTCTCAATCTGTAGGTAGAAGGCTGGCTCATTTCTCTGCTCGATTATGATTGGCTTCATCTCAGCACCCAACAGGATTTCAATCATTAACGCCAAAGTGGCTAGCGTGTCGACAAAGCGATTCCTTTTCCGAGGGACATATGAGAATGTCACATCCTCGAAACAAACTATCAGATCCTCGAGGTGCTCATGGTAAGGGACCAGTTTCTTATCTTTTGTCTTCCAATCTCCATTTGTCTGGCATATGATCAACTGCAAATCACCAAATATTCGGAGGTGAGTTATATTTAGATCAAGAGCCGCCAACAAACTAGCGGCACAAGCTTCGTACTCGGCTATGTTTTTAGTGTAAGGGAAGTTGAGCTTGATAGAGACTGGTATATGTGATCCTTTCAGCGAAATTAGAATGGCGCCAACTCCCTGACCCTCAGCATTGGCTGCCTCATCAAAGTGCATTACCATCCACTTCCAGGGTTTGGGGCAAAGATGTCTAATTGCGTACCTGAGAGGCTGCTCCTTTACCTGTTTGGATGGAGGGTGCTGACTGATATAACTCTTTGGAGTCAGCCTCCATCATGTTGATCCCTATTTCGTTTGAGATGATATCCTCAAACGTTAAAATAGTTTTATGGTGATCACCACAAGGGAGTTTGTTCAGGTACAGGCCGTCATTCCTCGAAGAGGGATAACACAGCCAAGTCTATCTCCAGGCTAGGAAGGGTGATGTAGGGATTGGTGGGGAGAACTGGTGCTGTAGGCTTGTGGGGGGTTAATCAGGTTTCCCCATTCCGGTCAATCTTCACAACCCCGATACTTATGAATGAATTCCTGATGTGAGGCCTGGGACGAGGTTTTTCCTCTATTGAATCCCTCTAGCTTTTGCAGCTGTTGTCGCACAGACTTTCTCTTTAGCCAATCTCGCTTCTTTTTCAGTAGGCTTGTAACCTAACCGGAACCTGACTTTCTGACCTCTCTTAGCTATGGTGGGCTCCTTCCTACCTTGTAATTTGGGCCTAAGGCCCCTTCCCTATTGATAGCCTCACTTTTGGAGCATGGCCACTGCTGCTACCATTCCACCTTCGGTTCTTGGAATGATATCCTCGACGGGCTTTGGGAGTATCGTCGACACCTCGTATTCGAAACTATGGAGGTCGACGTCCTCAGTGGTGTACTGCACATCCAGCACTTTGAGTTTTTTGATGCTATTGGTGGCCTTCTCTTTCTCACTGTGCCCCTCACCAATGATTGTGATGATCTTATGCCTAGGTGCAAATTTGAGTTTCTAGTGCAATGTGGAGGATATGGCTCCGACTTTATGTAACCACGGGCGCCCTAGCAGCAGATTAAACAAGATTTGATGTCCATCACTTGAAACAATATGGAGAAGGTCATTGGCCCAATTAATAGCTCAAGATCAACTTCTCCCATTATCTCTCTTCGTGTTTTATCGAAACCTCTTGCACTAGTTCTCGTGGGTCTTAGCATGCAAGGATCTACCCTAATCTTGGTGGTGGTTCTCAGCGGGCATATGTTTAACGTAGACCCATTATCGATCAAAACTAGGGGGATAATCATATTTCCGAACTCAATGGTTATATTCAAAGATTTTGAGTGACTACCTCCTTCCTCAGGTAAATCGGCATCAGAAAATGAAATGCCATTTGGAGCCATCACTTGACTAATTATTTGCCCGACTTCATCTGGGCTAACCTGAAATGATATATGCATATTTTTTAACGCCCCTATTAATGCTTGAAAATGGAGTGAGGATATCATCAATAGATCCCATATAATAATATGGGCAGGCATCCTTCTCAGCTGAGTCTCCAGGATATATTCTCCACTCATTTTCTCAAAGGGACTCACTGCACTATCTTTCTCCCCTTCTGGTTGGGCTGTGCTATTGCTGGTGCTTTTGGCTGTTTTGAAATCTTCCCTGATCGGGTACGAAGTCCATGGCTCCTTCTCTATTGCTTTCAGTGTTGATATTTGTTTGCTCATAACTTAGAGCGACCTAATGAGGATCATAGGTTGGCCCCTTAAACTGAAATAGTATGGTTGCTGGTATCGGAGGCACTTGCACTACGGGTTCCGGAGGTGTGGGCAACACTTGATTTACCTCCGTGATAGCTGGTTGGATGGCAAAATTGGGCTAGATGGGGGTGGTGAAGCTTGAGGATGGTGGTACAGGGGGAAAAGGGGTAAGATTAGGCCATTGGTAGCTAATAGGTGTCGGTGGGGGATTGGGAGTACGATCGGCTATCGGGTAATTGATGGGGGTGGTGGTGTATGGTTGGCATGCATTTATATACACATAATTGACAGGAGTGGGTGATGGAAAATAAATCCTAAGATCTAAGGGCTCAGCTCGTGGTGCTGGACTGGGAAAATAGTCCGATAAGTTCAGGGGTTCAATCACCCCAATATTTCTTTATGCATAACTTCTCAACAATGGTGCCACATAGCTCTCCCAATCATTGATGTAATTAGACGGGTCAAATTCAAATTCACACTCTTCTATCATTCTGATGGTGGGTCTGAGACCTACTCCTCTGATAGGATGTGGGGGTAATGACACCTGATGGATGTTCGCATGCTGGTTCACTTGAGAAGGCACCGGTGGAATTACTTTCTCGGCGTCGATTAAATCTTGGATCGCGTGCTTCAATGGGAAGCAGCGATCAGTCGGGTGACCCGAACCCTGGTGAAAATTACAGTGGGTATTAGGGTCATAATTTTTTGGGATCGGGTGAGGAGGAGGTTGTGGTTGACGAACAGTAACTAATCCCTTTTCTATTAATAAAGGCAAAAGTACACTTAGAGATTACCCCAGGTGTGTGAACACTCGATCATAGTAGGTTCTCCCTATTTCAGAGTCATCTGTATTCCTTGCCCATTCCCTGCTCTTTGTATCTACTCAATTCTGACTGGCACTGATTATGCTGCTTGAAATTTGAATGAGGTTATGTTATTGTTGGGCCTGGTATTAGCAATGTTCTGGATATTGACCCCTATTCTCTTCTCATTCCTTTGTTCCGAAAACCATCTAACTCCACTGGCTCCACTTGGTATATTTTTGTTCAGGCGCCCTTCCCTGATAGCGTCCTCACATCGATTAGCATTCTTCACTAGATCAGTAAAGCTGGATTGCTGCTAGTACACTAAAAAGTTCGAGATTACTGGCAGAGTATTCTTGGAAATCATTTTGATCTGTTCATCGTCGGGTATCCTGTTCCTAACCTGAGCTGCCAGTACTCTCTAATGCCCTAGATAATCGTTGAAGGTTTCATTTGGGTTCTGCTTTAATCGAGCCAAGTCAGACTTACGCGGTTCGATGTCTATATTATAGACATATTGTTCCTAGAATAAGTGTGTTAAGTCTTTTCAGGTTTTCATCATAGATGGTTCCAAAGATGTGAACCACCTCAAGGTCGAACCTGTCAAACTCTTTTGAAAGACCTTTATCAGCAGTCTTTCGTCCCCTCTATATTGACACATGTCCCCACAATAGGACTTGAGGTGTGCAATAGGATTGTCGGTGCCGTTGTACTTGCCAAAAGCCGGTATTTTAAATTTGGGAGGCAAGGGGGCCTCAACGAACAAACATAAATCTGTGAAGTTTGTGGCATAGATTTCAGCACCACCCATTTTCATCAACTACCTCTGTATTTTGTCCGACTGTTCTTTCAGCTGCTCTGACTCCTTAGATATGGGGGCCACTTTCTCGATAGTTGGTTGGATTTCACTTTGTGCTACTAGGGCGTGGTAAATGGCAGGAGGAGGGTTAAGGCTGGTCAATGCCTCAGCATAGGCTCCATTGTTCCTAATCTCATCCTTTTCATACTGCTGGTCGACATAGTGTGTAGTGAGGGTGGGATTCTCATGCTGGTGTTGCATGGACTGGATGAGAATGACATGAGTGGGGGTTGGGTGAGTCCACTAGGGATGAGAGAAAGTTTGTTGGGTGATAGGATGAGCGAAAGTTAGATTTTAGAGTGGGGCCTGATGAGGCCATTGAGCATGGGGGAAGGTTTGAAGCTGACTTTAGGATGTAGGGATATGAGTAAATTGGGGTTGATGTTAGGCATGAGTTTCAGTTGGGTATGAGGGTTGTGAATGGATGAAATTCTAGGGGAATTGTGAAGGGTATGGGTGTGAGGTTCCGAAGTTTTATTGGGCTTGGGCTTTGGCCATGAAGACTTGGGAGGGTTGGGCCACAAAGCCTTAGTCATTATAGGTTTGGACCATGGGCCATTGATGGGTTTGGGCCATGGGCTCTTGTTAGGTTTGGGCCATGGTGGGTCTAGCCTATTGGGCCTTGGTGGGTCTGGACTATTGGGCCTTGATGGGTCTAGGCCATGGGCTCTTGGTGGGTTTGGCCCATTGGGCCTTGATAGGACTGGGCCATGGGTCCTTAGTGGGTCTGGGCCATGGGCCCCTGGTAGGTATGGGTTATGGGGTTTTGGGCCATGGGGCCTTGGGACATGTGGGGAATGAGGGTTTAGGCCATTAGGCCTTTGGATATATGAGTAGTGAGGGTTTCAGTAGTGTTGACGATGGGGGGTTGATGGGGGTCATGGGGGAATGAGGCATGGAGGCTTGCTAGGGTATGGGATGGACCCATGGGTGTGTGGTGTGGATGAGAGGGGATGTGTTAGGAGGCCTTCCATTTTTTATATATTTGGAACATCTCCTCCATCATGGTCACGGTAGGGGGATCGGATGGAGATGGACTATTTGATGGTTAGGGGGTATGGATGGGGTATGAGAAGAGGAAAAATTGGGCATAGCCTCGGAAAAATTAGGCATGACCAGGGTGAGGGGTGGGATATGAGTGGGGTTGAAGGAATGAGGTGAGGCAATGGTGGATGAAATGGGCATATATGGGGAAGATGTATGGGGCATGGATGTGGAAAATGAGAGAGGAAAATTGGCCATGGCTTCGGAAGAGACGGGCATGACTTGGGTAAATGGAGGGATGTGTGGGGGATTAGATATGGTATGGATAGATGCGGGTGGAACGGGTTGGGCGGATGAAAAATAGGGTATGTGAGTTAAGGTAGAGGGTGGTTTTTGAATGGGTGTTGAAGGGAGGTGAGATGGGTTGGAGATGGCCATGGATGAAGGCATGGCTTGGGCAAATGATGGGAAATTGGGATTTTTGTTATTTTAAGAAGTGGTGGAAAGGAAGATAGGGGCACCGAAAGGGCCGGTTATGATGATGGTTGAATGGGTAAGAGGGATGGAAGCGAAGGCCTCTTCGATATGGGAATGGGTTGGAGAATGTGGCGGAGATGAGTCGGGATCGGCATAAGTTGGGTCCACGGCCCACGACATGTCTCGGTATCGGGTTGGGTACAGGTACCTTGGATGGGGCCCGTAAAGCTTCCTCCTTCTTCCCCGATGGGATGGCGGAGGGTAAGATGATGCCTTTGTGCCGGCACTAATCAAGACTCTATTTTTGATTTTTAATTTTAATTTTTTTAGATTTTTGTAAGTGAAAACAAATGAGGATTCTGGGGCCTTTTTGAATTCCCTTCTCGGGTGGGTCTCGTACCCTAAATAGGTCTCCTGGCAAAGGTTTCGAAGCGCTTTGGAAGAATCAAAGGGAAACCCCTTGATCTATTGAAGGCATGGAAACCAATGTAAACAACCCAATCCTCCAAAATGAATAAAAAAGAAGTCACCTTCTTTTGACTGGCGAGGGCGTATTGGGTGTCGAAAATTGTGGGGCCTAAACAGAAGCAATAAACACACTGATCGGGGAATCCAGAGAGTGAAATAGGCCACAGATCCGAACTATTGCTATTCAAAACCAGTCTGGCGCAACTAATAGTTGCGCCAGTGCATTTCTGGTACATTTTGCATTGGCGCAACTAATACTTGTGCCCGAGCAAAATGGATCACCAGTTTCTATGACAGCAACAACCTGAGTTTGAAATGGCTCTCCAAACTTGTTTTTGGTGGAAGCTAGGCTTCCGGGGACTGATTGTTTATATGATCCGCTCTCTTTCTCACCAAACCTCAGGGGTTTAAGGCAAAATTGGGTTCGCTATCGCTCACTTTTTCTCGAGTTTTAAGGTTGATAATGACAAAAGGTTACCCACCCGATATACCTCAAGTACAAGCACTTTTCTTAGGTACTAGGTGCGCTAGGACTTTTCCGGATCATCACCACTAGGGGCTGCTGCCGTACTAAGACCCGGGTGGTTGTATGTGTGCCTAAATAACCCAACCCTTTAAAATCTACCCCGCAAAAAAAAAAAGTTAAATCCCCTTTGTTTGTTTAATTTTATTTTTACATTTATAAAAAATTTCTTAAGTTCAAAGGCCGGGGGTAATGATCTCGTGTCGCCTCTACGGGCCGACGTTTACTGTTGGAATATGATTGCGGAATTAAAAGAGCAAGTAGGCCCGCCAAATGGCTAAGGCACTTTAAATGATAAAAATATAAAGAAATTAAATGATAATACACAAGTAGACCCGCCAATCGGCTAAGGTGCTTAAAATGATGGAATCATAAAGAAATTAAAGACTACGCGCAAGTGGGCCCCCCGATCGGCTAAGGCTCATAAATGACGTAAAAGTAGGGGTAAGTAAAATAACGTAATCAGAGGGGTGAGTAAAACAATAGCAAAAAATAAAATAAAAAATAGTAATAAAAAATTAGTAAATTAAAAAATAGGCCAAGTTCAAGGGGAAGCTCTACTAGCTACTCCCCAGCAGAGTCGTCAGCTGTGCAACCATGAGATTTTTGACTATCCCGTCGCGACGATGTGCTCACTAATAAAATATTTAGAGTCGCCACCCGGAGCTTTTGGTGTCTCGGGAAACCTAGATCATTTTTATAAGCACCAAAGTTCCACAAATATGACTCTAAATCCGGTCTATGCCAAAGGTGCTTGGGTAGGGGCTTCGGTTATCGATTGGAAAGGTGTTAGGCACCCAATCAACCCACTTAATGCCGTCTCTACTAATGGCCAAAATAAAAATATTATAAAAGAAAATAAAGTGGCTTCCTCTTGTCCAAATGGGTCTTAAAATTTTATTTGTGCCCCTTTATCTCTACCTAAAATTCGACAGCGTAACGGCACAAATGAGAGGATGGAGGAATAACCAAAAAGGTAGTGGAATAGAGGGGAGAGCCGGAGCTCTTGGGCCCTTGTTGCACCGCTGTGGAGCTTTACGTTGCCTTGCTTCGGTGAGCTTTGGAATGTTTGTATGGTATGTAATGAGGTTCTAACTCCTAAGGCTTGATGGCTAAGAGGTAAAGAGGGAAGGCTAGAGGATAACACACACCTAACCTAGAGCTCTTTAGTAAAATGCTCAGGTCTAAAGGAAGTTTTAGAGTTATGGAATTTGTATGGGAATGGTGTACTAGAGGAGAGAGAGAAAAGATTCCTTAATCTCTTAATTGCAAATTTTTTCAAGCCCTTTGTAAAGGGGGAGTGCCTCTCTATTTATAGAAAAAAGAGAGGTTAGGAGGGTGTTTAGAGGCTAATTGGGATTAGCAATAAGGTAATGGGCCATCTAAGGTTTCCTAGGGTTTGTGGAGCCTTGAAAAATATGAGAAGGTGCTCCAATAGTGGATGATAGGGTGAGGCTTTTAACCACTTAAGGGATTGGACATAGGTAGTAATGGGTGCAACAGAACTAGTAAAACACACCCCAAAGGTCAAAATGGTCAACAAGTCAAATCCCAATCTCGATTTTCGAGGCAAAGAACCAGGGTTACTGTTCATATGTCTGGCGCAACTAATAGTTGTGCCAGGCATGTGCACAGTAAAACAGTGCATGAACAGTGCCTGGAAGTTGGCTCCCCGAGGTGGGGTCCACATTTAGAACTAGCGCAACTAATCCCTAAGGGGGCTCACACGAAATTACCATTCTGCCCTTTGGGTTCGGGATGTGATATCTTTTCATATACAACTCTGATTGGGGTGATTATTGGCCCGTTGGAAAGCTGATGACTTCTACTTTTCAATAATATGATATCTATCACATTAGAAGGTCACAATTAATCCCGGTGCACCACTCTTTACCAGTTGTTCGGGAAAGCTAGGTTTAGGTCCGGAAGGGGTTCTAAGGGTCGAAATTGATTTCTAAGGATTCGAGAAGGTTCCTAAGGTCTTAGAAGGGTTCCATACATACCATCAAAAGCTCAGAGATGCACCTCTCTTGAAATATATTTCAATCGGGCCTTGGGAAAAATTTCGATGTCTACAGAGGGGTTTGGGTGGGAAATGGAGTTTCGGTGGAGAGAGAGAGAGAGGTGTTGTAGAGTGAGATCTCACGTCTAAGGTCTATGGAGAGAGGGTTTGGGTGGGAAATAGGGCTTCGGTGGAGCGAGAGAGAGAGGAGTTTTGTGAGACTGGTTTTGAAGAGAGTGATCCCGTGTGTTTGTATGTATTTATATTTAGAAAATGAGTTTAATAGGCCGAGAGCATATATGTGGCAAATTAGTTGGGAAACCAGCACGAATATTAGGCGAGAAGCAACGATTTCGTACATTTTGCGACAATTTATCCTAAAACAACGTGAATAATTTATTTTCGCGACGTTTCTCATCAAATGCCTTAAAAAGTGAGTCGCTAAAAGTCCATTTTTTGTAGTGTCTATTATGCCTTCGAAGAACAACGAACCAGTCAAAACCTGTCCTTTCCCAGTGCTTCTGATTTGTTTAAGACTATTACCGACAGTTAAAAACTGACGCTATTAACAAAAAACTGCCACTAATACCCTTGTTACTACTAGTCTTAATAGTATTTTTATTAATAGCGACAGTTTTTTGGAGCAAAAAATTGCTGCTAAGAGTCTCATTTTTTGTAGTGTGGACTTGGACCCAGATAAAAACTTGCACTCAACTTGAACTTGAGTTAGACCTGAAATCGCATTTTCAAGTTTGGACCTGACTTGTTAACCACTTTTGGACTTGACCTAGACCTATTAACAAAAGTAGAATGTAAATTTCTTATAGCAAACAGGTACCAGGTTGGGTTCAAATTGGGTTTAGGGCACCTGACCTAGACCTATTAACAGTAAACATACACATTGTATTTTGTTTTTTGAACAGGATGCATAAAGCAGGGACATGATTTTAGTGATTGTAAGAAGATAGTAATAATTTCATCAAAAAAAAAAAAGATAGTAATTAAGCTTGTGTATGGAGGATAAGATTTTGGAAAAAAAATTGGAAAGTTGATGTGAAGACCCAAACCAGGCTAACCCGACCCATCTCTTGGCCCGAACTAGGTCCAGGCCAGACCCAACCTAAAACCCTTATAACCCTGCTCTTCTATCCCTGCTTAGTACCAGCTCTCTCTCCCACCTAGCCCATCTGTCGACCCTGAGGCTGAAGCGAGAACCTCGCTACGGAGGCATGGAGTAGCATGGCCTGGTCGTCCGGAGCTGTCCGACGGCAGGTTCGCCTGCACATGACACCACTCATCTTCACGCCACCTCCCTCCCCCTTTCTGGCTATAAATAGGAGCCGACCCATTCTTCTTCAACCCACTATTCAACCCTCTGGTAAGCTTTCTTCTTCTTCTTCTTCTCCTTCTCTTCTCCATCTTCTATTTTTCTTTTGTGGCCGGCTCGATCTCCGGCGATGATCACAACCATCCATTTTGACGCTTGCGTGATCATCATTATTGGGCACGCTCTCGCTACCGTTGTTCACCATCGCAGTCGCGATTGGCGTTACTCTTATCAGCGACAGTGCCGAACCGTCAACGAAACCCACCTTCTCCACCTGTGTTTTTCCCTGTCATCACTACCAATCTTCCTTACCTTCCTTCCATGCCAACTCAACCCGTGACCTTGAAGCCCTTTTACTTTATTTTTCTATTTTTATATATATATATATATATATATATATATAGACATAGATATATATAATATCAGGTATAAAAACCTGTGCATACGTATTTATATATATATATATATATATATATATATATATGCCAGATCTATAATTTAAAAATGTATTCTTTTATCTATTTTGTCATTATAAATCTGATGGTTTTTTACCCATAGGCTGATAGGGATATTTTCAGATTCCTAACCCACTTTATAAAATATTTTTGAGGTCAGTCAATTATTATAGAATATGTCTTTAAATATTTACAAAAATATGTCTCTATCATGGATTATCAAAAGGATTTCGATGTGTTTACCTTTCGTAATATTCTGGTGTTATGGCCCTACCCGATCGTCATATCCTATCGGCGTGTCGTGACCCATTCGATCTCGAAACTCGACCGATCCTAATCGATATCCTATCGGCTACCCTTCCGCGAACTGACTCAACTCCAAATTCATATTTCTCTACGTAGTTATTCAATTATTTCGTCGAGTCATCCCATAGCGCTAACACACCCTGGGTATTATGCAGGCAACATGTCGAGCGACCCGAACTCCAACCACTCCCACCGCAATCACCAAGGAGGCGCGCATCAAGGTAAGTGACCTACCCTTATCACTCGATTTTGATTAAGTAAATTAGCACTAAGTAAATATGCTATATATACGCGACTACGCACAACCCTATAATTATGAATTGAAACCCTTAGGTAGTGTGATACATATGTGGAACATTATTGGGTGATGATATTATAAATATGCTAGAATAATCATGTAAGGACTTGTTCTTTGATCTCTACCATGTATAACTGATAATTGAAATTTTGCATGAAGTAATTGTAGTCGATTTCTTGAGGGCATGTCATGTATTTGAACATATGAGTAAGCATAGTTATTGCATGATTTATCATGAACTGGCAGGAAGAGGAAATGACTAGAAAAATGGATTGACGATAGTATTCACATCTTTTCGAAAAGCATCATGAATACCATTTATGGAAGGCATCAATTATTGAACACATGATTTTCCATTGCATACGTTGTACATTGATATAAATATATGATATTTCTTGTGTGGATCCTCCCATCGAGCAGGAATGGGTTTGGGATGAATGCCCGTGTTATTGCTTCCGTTTGCGAAGTACATATTGCCTACCTACCTGCCATGGTAAGGCGTGAAAGTTAGACATGTAATGTGATGTGGTAAGGACCACCTGGACGGAGGTGAAGTCCAAAGGGGTCACATGTGGCTGTACCATGGATCCGGTACTATAGTAGTAGAACCTACACCTATAAACGCCATGTAGCAGCTGATGTTAAGTTATTTTCTTTTGTTTTCCTTTCAAAGAAAAACGCCATGTTTTTGACACATACACTTCATTCATACTTGATGATAGTGCACATGCAATGTATTGGGGACAATTGGCGAAACTGTTAATATATATACAACTCCGGTTGAAATCGATAGAATGTTCATCTATGAATTGTCTGTCATCTTGTTATTAAGACGTAGTTTACTAAATATTATTAGTGGGCCACTTGTTGAGTTTATCTCACTCCCATTGTTAACATTGCAGCGGCGGATCAAGTTAACCATCAGACTTCTCTAGAGGAGATGTTAGAGGATCTCCTGAATTGAGCCAAGGAGTTAGTCAGGCCTTGCGTTGGTTGTAAGGGTTTTTGGAATTGTAATTGTAATCGCGATAAACAATGAATTGTAACAATGATGTACCCTTATTTTTCTGTGATCATGAATGGAACATTGGATGATGTGTTTTGGTTAATCTTTAGTTCTGTTTTGATCATTGAATTGGCTCACGCTCCGAAGTTCGCGGTGTATAGAATTTTGGGGCGTGACAGTTGATCATAATGAAAATAAACAAGTGAATCTCATCAATCTAGGAGTTGAGACTAGTATTATATTCCAATGGTGGATGATATTGATCTGGATGTTGAGAAACTGGAAAATCCGGCTTAAGTGCTAGCAAGAGCATTCATAAAAACAAAAAGAAAAAGTCTAGAAACATTATGTTCGAATTTCGCCAATCACAAGAAAATGGGGGCGGGCTGGAATTGAGGGCAATCACAGAGATTAATCTAATAATTTTGGAAACTGGACCCAATCCCAACTTTACTACATCTACTAATATCATGATCAAAATTTCAACGAAGGTGATGCAGTCTCAACTCGAACTTGTTTATCTCGGAGGTTCGAAGAACTGATCACTATAGTAAATTTTCTTCTGAAAATAAGACGGCAAATGGTTAGCTCTAAAAAGGGATAGATTTGGCTGGAGGTAGCTGGAAAATTCCGACATCCCTCCCGGATTTTAAACTATATACTATTGGATATCAAATGAATCCGATGTCGACGTGACGTGCCATTGTGTAGATGCCAACGTGGTTGATACTAACCGTTTCCTCCTTGTCTCTGTGTCCTCAACCCTTATCTGCGGGAATATGTGTGCCCGCGTAAACGTCACATTATTAACTTGTTTTTCTTCACTTCGAGGGGACTAAGTGGGCTGTTTGCCACTAGCATATGACGCCAAGTCACCAAAATTTGTGAGGCGACCCACCTTAGTTTGATGTGATAATGCATATTTCTAGTGGCACGACACCCCATTACTTGAATGAGTGTGTTAGAAAGTTAGTAAAACACACACCACAACTTATGCGTTCTAACCAGCCCAGTCTGTTTGTTGATGGACCCTGACATGAGGTTGGACCCAAATGGGGCCAGGGTTGGTGGTGATGAGGAGATCATCGCCAACGGATCAAATTTTTGTGATAATCATAGGGTTGCTTGATGAGTTGAGTCAATTCTAGACCCATAAAATTGAAAGAAATTAGATGCACTAATACTTGGGTTAAGTGTCTACCTAATTTTTGTAATTAGAAATTTGAATTTTACAAATCTCTAATAAATCCTAGCCCTTGATCTACTTGACCTAAATTTGACCCATCTTACACCACACAATTTCCTTTGAGGAATCTAGGGTGTTAGATACACATTTGTACATGCACCACAAGATAACTTGGACTCTTGAAAATCACAAGTTTTATGAGTCTTGAATACCATAAAAACCAAGAGGAGACCATGATGTGTGGTGTGAAGAGTGGACCAAGTGGGGTCCACAATGAAATGCCCATGGGAGCTTGGGAGAGTGGGGAGAAAGAGAGTGTTGGGAAGTGGAGAGAGAAGACATGAGAAGAGTTGGGAGGCCATGTGGCAAATATATGCAGCCCTTCTCCCCCAAGCAAAAGCAAAAAACGGAGTTCCTTGGAGTCCCTCTCATGCCTCCATTTGCATCCCGTTCTTCTCTACTTAGAAACCTCTATTAGAGCTCTCTAGCTACCTTGAATTTGCCCTTCCAATCTAGCCATTAAAACCCTCATCTATCACCACCAATCAACTCACCTCTTTCCCTAGTTCAATATATATTAACACTACAAAAAATACGACTATTAGCGACAGTTTTTTTGAAGCCAAAAACTGCCGCTATTAACAAAAAAAATATTAAGACTATTAGAGACAAGGGTATTAGCAACAATTTTTTTGTTAACAGTGGTAGTTTATGGCTACCGCTAATAGTCTTATTTTTTGTAGTGTAAATTGGGCTATATCCCAGCCCTTTTCACCATTCAACTTGAACCAAACCAGCAAGCAGGAGGAATCCAAGCCAAGGTAATGTCTTGGTTACACTTTGTGTGATATTTTTAGTCTAGTAACAAGGATTTTGTCCATAGATTCCCTAGTTTTCTTGGACTTTTTGAAGTTCTAATTATGGAATTCTTGTATATTATTTAGACCAGCAAGTTTGGAGGTCATGCATGTGATCTACATGATCATGCAAAGTCATCCAATGGTATAGATTGGCCATCTGGATTAAGGCCAACATAGTGTAGACTTCTCTGGGTTTTGCTTGGATTTTTCTAGTTGAAAAAATGATTTTTGTTTACTGTTTTGTTTAAAATCTTGGAGCAATATTTAACTAGAGAATTTGGAGGCCATGCATGTGATCTACATGATCATGCATTGCCATTCAATGGTCTAGATTGGTCAAATAAGTCAAGACCAATAAGATTTCGAATTTTCTTGAATTTTCTTTGAATGTTTGCAAAAATGATTTGATTTTTTATTTTAAAATTGTATGAATTCTGGGATATATCTAGACTAGCATGTTTGGATGCCATGCATGTGATCATAATGTTCATGCAAGGCCATCCAATGGTCTACATTAGTCAAGACCAATCAAATTTCAAAATTCCTTGGATTTTTCTTGAGTTTTGCAAAATAGATTGAGATTTTGATTTGGGAGCCATCACTTGCACACGTTTTTTAAGTGATTGCACCGAGGTTAAAGAAAGACTATATTTTAGGGACATGTGACATCTGAAAACGCAATCTAGGCCGTCTAATTTAAAGTTCATGACCTATAGATCCTTAGTGGATAAGATTGGAGCAAAACACGATATTTATCATATGATCTATTGTTGTCAACTATTGAATCAAATAATAGCCTTTGACTATATTTAATCACATGATGAAGATTATATTTCATGCCAATCTTAACCACTAAAAATCTATAGATCATGAACTTTAAATCAGACGACCTAGAATGCATTTTCACATCTCACATGTACTAAAATACAAAGTCTTTTTTTAACCTTAGTGCAATCATTTAAAAAGCAAGTGCAAGTAATGGCGCCCTTTTGATTTAAATTTTTTAAATATTTTGGAGTATAATTAGACCAGCATGATTGGAGGCCATGCATGTGATCTTTATGATCATGCAAGGCCATCCAATGCTCTAGATTGGTCAAATATATCAAGACCAACACATTGTTAAAATTTCTTGAGTTTTCTTACATTTTTGTGAATAAAAATGTGATTTTGATTAGAATTTTATAAATATTCCAGAATAATATGTTGTTCATGACATTTGAATGTGTCCAACCGTGGATCTCACAGATTCATCGCAACAATGTGTTCAAAAATGGAGTCACCAGCCGAAGCTTATGGTGTCCCGGGATACCCAAAATCAATATCGTGAGCATCGAGGTGCGATATATAACTCCGAATTACCGGTCAACGCCAAAGCCTCTAGGCAAGGACTTCGGTTATTAATCAGGAAGGTGTTAGGCACCCGATTGACTCGCTCGTAAGCGGTCTCTACTATGGCCGAGTGTAAGAAAAAATATAAAAAATTGAACGGCACTTCCCCTTGCCCGAAGGCACTCCGATCCTATTTGAGCCCCCCGTAATCACCGAAATTTCGGTTGCGTAATGGCTCAAATTCTAGGATAGAGGAAAAGTAAAAGAAGGTAGAGGAATAGAGGGGAGAGCAAGAGCTCTCGGGCCCTTGTATCACCATTGTCGGATCGTCACGTCGATGCTAACTCCGGTGAATTTCTGATAGCACAAAGGGATAGAGTAAGGTTCTAACTATCTAAGGCTTGGGAAGAGGATGGTTAGGAATGATTGTATGGGGGATGAGTTAAGGCTTTGTTCTTGCTAAAGCTATAGGGATTAATGATGGAAGATGTAGTATGAATGGTGAACCTAAATTCTAAAGCTTGGAAGGATTAAGGCTTGAAAATGGGGAGGGGATTCTCTAGAGTTTTCTCTCTCATTTTGGAAAATTTTCAAGTGTTTTCAACAAGAGGGGCTCTCTATTTATAGATAAAGAGGTGATTAGGGGGGGGGGTACTTAAGTTCTAATTGGTTTAGCAATTTAGGTAAATAATAGGGTGATGGGTTGGATGGCAAAAGGATAAAACTAAAAGGTGAGAGGGGTACACTACATGAAAACAAAGAAAAAATAATACCACTTACTTTTAAAATACCACAGACATCCGCCATTGTAGAAGAAATTCACGTATACAACGGCCCATATAAGTGGTTAAACCAATGCAATGGCCCACGTAAATGTGTGATTTGTAAGTGAGCGAGTTCGAACCCATGACCTTCATGTCTTCGAGCGAATTTGTTTCCCTCTCAAAATTTTCATTTCCCTCTCTCTCCTCTCTCTCCTCTCTCTCCTCTCTATCACTCACATAAATCTTCTTTTACCTTTAGGGTTTGAAAATAGCAACCAACGTTTCCCAATCTTGTGCATGGCTGGAGTGAGTTATCGGCTAGCGTTTCTTCAACTTTTCTCCCTGATTTCAGTAACAATTTTCAGGAAATCGCCGTTCTTTTTATAATTGACTGCAAATTCTAAATCTCCATTATTCTTATAGCTTCGATAATATTCTTCAGAGCTTTGAGATCCTCATTTCATTTCTTTAGAGCTCCTAAGAGCTTAAGGCACTTCTCTGCAACGGTTTTTGGCGATGGCATTAGTAAAATCTCCTTCAATCCCATCAGCTTTGCAGCAAGAGCTAGAGATCGCTGCAAGTTTATTACCAGAGAATGAACAAAATTCGAATCTGCAAGGGGTCGTTGGACTACGCTACACATTGCGTGGTTTTTTTTCTCTATTTTACATCTCTTTTTTGGAAATCTTATGTATAGATTTGTTTATTAGGTTGGTGTTAACATAAATATGTCTGAATGTGTTGCTTAGAGTTTGTTTTAGGCTTTTAGCAATCTTAGTATTTTAGAAATTTTAAGAATTTTTAAATGGCAGCACTTAGGCTATTATAATATAAATATTATTATTCTTGGTTTTAAGGGTTTGCTAATCACCTAATTTCATAAATATTAACGTAAAATATCAAGCATTAGGTGTGGGTGGAAAATCCCACTGGTCTTCTTGCAGTGGAAAAATATATAAATTAACGAAAAAAATCATAGTCATTGGTAGTGTTCGAGGAGACAAAGTGGGATTCCTGTCGTGTCGCTAAAGTGGGAACCCTAGTTGTTGGAAATTATTGGGTTGGATTACAAATTTGGCCGAAGGCACGATTGATATGTACTTCAAGAAAGGCATACCCCCGAGCTTCCTATAGCATTTCCCAAACCCTTAGGAATCATCCTAAAACCCTTAGGAATCATCCCAAACCCTTAGGAATCAACCCGAACCCTTAAAACCCTTCCCGGGTCCTTAGAAAGCCCAACCAGAATAGTAGTTGTAAAAAGGAGTACCAAAGTTTACATAGACCTCTGCAGGAGCTAGGGCCTTTACCATTGGAAAGTAAAGGTTCCCAATATTCCAACGAGCTAAGAATCACTTGATTCTGAGTTGTATATCAAAAGTTATGTCAATTTGAAAAAACGCAGAAAGGTGCAAGAATTTACACTTGCGTACATAATATGTACTCAAAGGCAATTTCTGGCTTAAATTGGCCTTGTGTGCATAATATGTACGCAAGGCCAATTTGGTTTTCTTCTCCAAATTTAAGCTCCAGAACGGGCTCTGTTTTTCTTAGGAAATGCTGTTCCTAAGCCTTGCATACATAATATATACGCAAGGCTTAAAATTCTTTTTTTTTTTTAAATGGCCAAATTCTATGTTTGGGGTTTGACTTTTTGACCACCCCCAGTTTGGGGTGGGTTTCTTTAGGACCCTAGTACCCTTACTAGCCTAGAACCCTCACCTTATCATCTACCATTAAAACTCAATTCCCACCTATCTAAGCTCCGAAAAACCTAGGAAACCTTAGATTGGGGATTACTTAATTGTTAAGCCCATTAGCTATTAAGTATCCCCTTAGGCACATAGGCACCCCCCCCCCCCCCCCCTTGATTTGGACCTTGAAATTTTTTCCAAAAGATAGAAAATTCTAGAGAGTTCCCTCTCCACTTTCAAGCACTAATCCTCCAAAAATTCCAAAACTTAGGTTTGCTCCTCATAACCCATTATTCCATCACCAACTCTCTCTATGACTTTAGCCTTAGAACCCTCAAACCATCTCTTACATCATCACCTCCAAGTTCTTAGCTCCCAAGCTTTATCCTTGATAGAACCTTTCTCAAACTCCATTTGCCATCGTAAGCTCATCGGTATTACACTCACGCGAAGATCCAACCAACGGTGCTTCAAGGCTAGAAAGCTCTAGCTCTCCCCTCTATTCCTCTACCTTCTTTACTTTTTCTCTATCCTAAAATTGAGCCGTTACACTGCCAAAATTTCTGCAGGTGCCAAGGGCTCAATAGGATCAATGTAACACCTTGAAATTTCACCGAGTTTATGTGCGCAACACAGATGCTAATACAAAAGACCGAACCGATGTGTGCTCGATAACTTGGGTGAGCCAGTCCACTAATGTGACAGGGTACTCGTGGAATAGGACCCATTTGATTTAACTCCAATGTTGGATGGAGGCTAATTGGTTAATTCACTGGAAGTGGTATACTATCAGTGCATAGAATCGATACCCGTCAGTTGGCAATCCATGTGATCAAAGCCCATTAGCAAATTAGGTTTTTTGAGTCAGACCCAGTGAAAAAGGTGGAACCAAACCTATTGGTTAAAAACCCAAATGTTAGAACCCATTAGAGAATAAGGCCCATGGTTTGGACCCATTATATATGCGGCCTTATGTTAAGACCCATACACCGAAACATAAGTGTGCTGGTTCCACACTGGATCCGTCACCCAACTTATAAAACCACCTCCCACACACATAAGTTGTGCATGGGTTTCGAATCTGATTGAGAGAGTAAGAGAAAGAGAGTCTCCTCTTACCTCTCATCATCCATTGACAGACCTCCTGACCGTTCGATCTCTCCATATCACCCGACACCGCGATGGAGAATCATCGCAATTTTGATCACCGCAAAGAATCTTGAACCGCAAGCTCCTACAATCAAGAATCGGAACGATTGGACACATTTCTACTAGGAAAATTATAGGCGAAAGCTCAGAAACTTCGCATGTAGAGAATTCGCTACGGTAAATCTTCGATCCCCGTCTCGTAAACTTTACCTTCTAGATTTAGGATCAATTCACCCAAGATTTAGAAGCTCATGCGATGAATTTGAGAATCGGGCACGCGAAAGGATTCATAACCGAGTTCGTGAGGTCCGACACCTTGAGTTGTGTGCATGCACGCTCAAACGTGTGTTGGGGAATTCTGTTTTCCCAAATCTGTCCCCATTGAGTCGAACTTTGGAAAATCATGCCTAGAAACGCCGAGAACGGATGCATGAATAACTTAGAAATCAAATTCATCGATTTCCGAGATTTCGAATTCGTATCTAGATGTAACAAAATCATGTGGGATATTGTCCTATGACATATATAAGATGAGGGTTAGGCAATAAAAATAAGATTTTTGAACCTTAGAGCATGAGCACAAGCTTGGTGAGCTGATCATGCTCTCCACAGCGACATGGAGTCTCGCCGTGGTGAGAAGAGACCTGAAGCACTCGCCATGGTGAGTGGCACCCTGAAAGCTAGGCCAACTCGGCTTTGGTATTTCTGGTCGCGGTGAGATGACCACACCTGAAGACCTCACTGCGGCGGCCCTATAGTTCGCCGCAATGAGAGTCCTCTATTTTAAGGGTTTAGTTTTGTGCCTTTTTACGCTAAGTGTGTCCGTGATGTGACCATGCATGGTTCATTAACCATTAGTACATGTATATGGTATGATCTAGGTTAAATGAGAGGAGCTTTTGATGGGGAATTAACCTCGATTCGCATGACTATGCTTGGGACGTTCCGACTTTGAGGTAGGGAAATCTCATTTGCAAAGTTATAAGATTGACTCGAAGCATGGGTGGTATGTAGACTTTGAATCGCATTTGAATGGTATTTCCAGCAATATTGTATGTATGTGAAAACTCTTTGAATAATTGAGTTATAATTTTCGCATGGGATCATTGAGATTAATTTTCGCATTTTGATCCTGGCATTTTGTACCCTAGCATCTTAATTGCATCCGACTAATTAAGTTCCGTCCTTTAAATTCCAAAGTGATTAAGTGACATGAATTCTATCAAATTCTCACTCGCTTGTATGTGATATGTTACTTGATCGTGTGCAACGACGAGTGGAAACACAATGAGAGGGGTGGAGCACCCGGGGTCATGACCTTATATCTGCTACGGATTGCTCAGTTCCTGCTACGGGATGACTTGCCATGTGACTTGTCATGTTTCGTTGATTAGTTGTAAGGGGAGTGGAATTCTCCAAGGGAGGGGTGGAGTCCCCGGGGCTACAACCCTGTGTCCACTTCGGACAGCTCTATTCCCGCTACAGGATACTTACGCTAAAGACATGAGATTCATTTATAAGTTGTGATGTGTTATGCTTCGATTCTGCGCCACTTGTCTACCTTGGATGTGCTTGTTTCCTTGATACTCTATGAAATTCAGTTCTATTTTCCTTGCTCCGATATGCATAGTTTCGTATATGAGTTGCATCACAATATGATATGTTTTGAGATTTTGATATAAAGTCTTTGCCTTATGCCTTTGTTTTCAATATTAAAATTTCTTATTATGGACCAAGGCCTTGAAATAGAATGATAACAATACAATTTTGCATTGTTTA
Organism: Chloranthus sessilifolius; assembly: GCA_021018995.1. Classification (NCBI taxonomy): domain Eukaryota; kingdom Viridiplantae; phylum Streptophyta; class Magnoliopsida; order Chloranthales; family Chloranthaceae; genus Chloranthus; species Chloranthus sessilifolius. The sequence continues at coordinate 54,834,925 of CM037594.1, forward strand.
TTCCTTACTTAGCTTGAACTGTAGCTCATTCCCCAACTATACGTCACAGCTGCAGGTGCTAATTTGGAAATAGATCTAGAGCAAGCAGAGGATCTGGATTATAATCCAAAGAAGGAGGAGGATCTACAAGAAGGCCACTATCCTTAGTTGTTTTGGTTGAGAGTTGAGACTGTTGCCTTTTGGGCTTTTGAGATATGGTATAATTTTTGTTAAACCGAATATGATGTGTATATCGATTCCACTGTTTAGGTGAAGGACGGCCTTCACCGGTGGATGTTCTTTTTATATGGTTATGGTTATCTATGGATGATTAATCATTGAGTGTGTCGCCATTTTGATTTTTGCTTTCACTCTACTATCCGCTTATGCACTTTTTTTCGGCATGCTTGTATACTTACCAACTCTTGATGGCTTGATCCTTCAAATCGTTCTATTTTGGGAAAGATCGAGCTGTTATGAAACAAAGTAAACACTTCAATACCATGTTGTACTGTATTTCAGATCTTGCACACGATCTGGCGGCTCAGATTTCATGGCAAGGAAAGTTGGGCTGTCACAGGTGGTACCAAAGCCTAAGTACTAGATTCAATGTACTTTGGTAGACCGAATCCAATTGTGACACTGTGTGTCACAGCGAGTAGCAGATCCTCAGCTGAATGTTCATGAGACTAGGATTTTGTATTCAGAGCTATAAAATAGGCTTGAAGCAATAACATTAGGTTTAGGTATTAGGTTTAGAGTCTAGACTTTAGTCTTAGAACTGATCCAACTGAATAATTGATTGGTCATGGCAGGTCAATATGCCTCCTAGAAGAGGAAGGTCGAGGATTGTAAACATTGATAGTGCGACAAATGGCGAAAGGTTCGCCACTAGTCCGACTGCCAACCCGATAAGCAACAACAATGCTTCCAGTGTTGGGAATAACATGGGAAATATGTCTGAAGCCGGAGATAATGCTAGGAACAACCAGCAACTACTCGAAACCATGGTGAACTCCAATGCAATACTGGCTGAGAGAAGGCAGACTTTCGAAGCCTGAGGCCTCCAAGCTTTTACGGGCAGGCCGATCCAATGGAAGCTGAAAAATGGCTAAACCAAATAAAGAAGGTACTTCAAAGAGTCTGATGTATAGAATAAGAAAAAGTGAGTTAGGTCTCATTCCAACTCGAGGGTGAAGCGGACCCTTAGTGGAAATCAGTGGAAAGAACCAGAGCACCAAGGATGCCTTGGACTTGGGTTGAATTCACCGAAGCTTTCTACGAGAAGTATTTCCCGGCACCAGAGAGACGTCAGTTGGAGATTCAATTTGCAAATTTAGTGCATGGCCAAATGAGCGTGCGAGAGTATGAGATAGAATTTATTCGCTTATCGCGATTCGCAATAGCACTTGTGGCCACTGAGTTGATGAAAAATCAGAAATTCGAATATGGCCTGAAACTTGTCATTAAAGAAAGGATATCTTTATTTGAGGCAACGACGTATGAGTGTGTGGTTAGATTGGCTGTCATTGCTGAGAGAGATGTGGATAGTATGTTGAAGCAAAGGGATGATCAAAATAATAGTAGAAAGGCTCAGTGTCAAGCAGTGAGCTCAGATCAGGCCAGCAAAAGGCAAGGTACTTGACGTCGCCACCATCCCATTCTACTCATGCGGCACCGTTGAGGTCATTCAATCCAACAGTTTTGCCGCCCCTACCTCTGAGACCTCTAAGACCTTACAATGCCTCAAACCCGACAACCACAGGTGTACCAAATGCACCAACAATAGCTTGTACTATTTCCCATACACCTTCCTCCGCACCAAAAGAATCATGTGCGAAGTGCAGAAAGGCACACAAAACTGAAGAGTGCTGGAGGACAAAAGGAGCTTGTTTTAAATGCGGGAAGATGGGGCACCGGATCCGAGAATGCCTCGAGATGAAGGAGGGTACAACCACAACTACACCAACTTTGAGATCATCATGGCCTATGATGCAGGGCCGGGCATATGCAGTGTTAGCTCAAGATGCCCAAGCGTAATGACGTAATTCAAGGTATAAATCCTTTTGGAATAGTAAATTTTTTAACTTTTGTATTTTAGATGAAGAAGGTGTATCCAATAAAATAGGGATTTTTATTTCTTAAACTTCTAGTGTTAGAACAATTGTGTACCCATCACTCAAATGACTTACGTCTATATATGAAAACTCAGGTATTATACCAATTTATTTCAAGAGTCATACCGCGATGGATATCTGTTTTCACAAAGCTAAAGTGTTGATAGACCTGGGGTCTACCCACTCTTTTGTAACCCCTCAGTTTTCTGTGGAACTGTGCATCGAGCTGAAACCTTTGGAATTCGTGCTGACAGTTGCAGTCCCAATCGGGAATTCTATGAGGACAGATCATGTATGCCAGTCTGTGGTCACCCTTATTGAAGGTCATGAGACAAAGGTAAAACTAATGTTACTGGACATGTAAGGATTTGATGTCATCCTTGGCATGGATTGGTTGTCCGAGCACCACGCCATTGTCAATTGTCTGTGGAAAATCGTCACCTTTCGGCCCAAGAAGGGAAAATCCATTAGGTTTTACGGTACCCAACCAAGCATTGCATCCCTGATATCAGCCATTAGAGTCGAAAGACAATTGAACAAGGGATATCAGGGTTATCTAACCTTTTTACAAGACGAAAAAGAAGGGGAAGTTAAGATTTCATATATTCCTATTGTGTGTGATTTCCTTTATGTATTCCCTGAGGAATTACCAGGTCTACCGCCTGATAGAGAAGTTTAATTTGCAGTGGACTTAGCTCCATGCATCAAACCGATAGCAAAGGCGCCGCATCGTATGGTACTAGCAGAACTAGAGGAGCAGCTACAGGAGCTTCTCGACAAAGGATTTATTCGGCCGAGTGTGTCTCCATGGGGAGTGCCTGTGTTATTTGTTAAAAAGAAGGATGGCTCTATGCGTCTATACATAGGCTACCGACAACTAAACAAACTGACGATAAAGAACAGATACCCACATCCGAGAATCAACGATTTGTTTGATCAATTGCAAGGAGCGAAGTTCTTCTCCCAAATTGATTTGAGGTCGGGTTACCACTAGATGAAAGTGAAAGTCGAGGACATTCTGAAAACAGCTTTTCAAACCCGATACGGCCATTATGAGTTTCTTGTCATGCCATTCGGGCTAACCAATGCACCTGCATCTTTCATGGACCTCATGAACCGAGTGTTCAAGCCTTGTTTGGATAAGTGGGCACTGGTATTTATCAACAATATTATCATCTATTCAAGGTCGAGGGAAGAGCATGAGCAACACATACGGCTAGGATTTCGAACACTTTGAGAATCTTAATTGTATGCCAAGCTTAGTAAGTACGAGTTATGGCTGAAACAAGTGAGTTTCCTTGGTCATGTTATCTCAGAGGTTGGTATAGAAGTGGACCCTACTAAGATTGAAGCAGTGCTGAAATGGGAGCAGCCCTAAATCGTACCGAAGTCCATAGTTTTCTGGGGTTAGCTGGATATTACAAAAGGTTTGTTGAAGGGTTTGCGAAGCTTGCTAAACCACTCACGCGTCTCACCCAAAAGACTTCTAAATTCTAGTGGATCAAGTCGTGCAAGTAGAGTTTTCAAGAGTTAAAAAGGAAACTGACCTCTGCACCCGTACTCACCCTACCATCAGGCAGTGGGGGATTTACAGTGTTCAGCGACGCGTCCCACAATATTTTAGGTTGCGTATTGCATCAACACGAGAAAGTTGTGGCATATGGATCAAGGTAGCTAAAAGACCACGAAAAGAACTACCCCACAAACGACCTGGAATTAGCAGTGGTCATTTTTGTTTTAATGATTTGGAGGCATTACCTCTACGGAGAAACCTTTGAAATATTCATCAACCACAAGAGCCTCAAGTACTTGTTCATGCAGAAAGACTTAAATCTGAGGCAGAGGAGAGGGATGGAATTCCCAAAAGACTATGACTACACCATCCAGTACCATCCAGGGAAGGTAAATGTGGTAGTTGATGCACTTAGCCGAAAATCATCTGCTCAGCTGTCACACCTTGTGACAAGGATCCACAGATGGCATCTACTTGAGGACATCGTCTCATGTGGCACTACATTCATGGTGAAAACTTCGGGAGCTCTAATAGCTAACATCAATGTACGATCCACACTCCTCGATAGGATTAGAGAACTCCAAATGACCGATGTGGAACCCATGGATATTATACAAGAAGTAATCAGTGGAACATAGCCAGAGTTCTATATTAGGGACGACGGTTCCTTGATATTCAAAGATAGACTATGCGTACCGACTAATGTTAATCTGAGACATGAAATTCTGGAAGAAGCACACAAGTTCATGTACGCTATCAATCCGGGTAGCACCAAGATGTATCATGACCTCAAGAACAACTTCTGGTGGAAAGGACTGAAAAGAGATATCGCAAAATATGTAGTAAGATGTTTAGTTTGCCAACAAGTTAAGGTCGACCATAGACACCATGTTGGTCTATTACAACCACTACCAATTCTCTAGTGGAAATGAGAGAATATTTCTATGGACTTCATACTTGGATTGCTAAGAACTCAGAAGGGATATAATGCAATTTGGGTAGTTGTCGACCAATTGACCAAGTCAGCACCCTTTCTCCCTTACAGTACACACTACACAGCCAACAAGCTAGTGGAATTATATTTGAAGGAGATAGTGAGATTGCATGGCATACCAACAAACATTGTATCCGATCGAGACCCCCTTTACAGATCTCAGTTTTGGCAGCGATTTCAAGAAGGGATGGGTTCCAGATTGGAATTTAACTCGACTTTTCATCCTCAAACTGACGAGCAAATGGAAAGGGTAAATTAGGTTATTGAGGATATGTTGCGGGCCTGTATGTTGGACTTCCAAGGATCATGGGAGAAACACTTGCCTCCGGTTGAATTCGTGTACAATAATAGTTACCAATCGAGCATCGGGGTGGCTCCTTTTGAAGCACTGTATGGCCGCCGATGTAAATCTCCACTCAACTGGGAGGAGGTTGGAGAACACGGATTACTGGGCTCGAAACTCATTGACAGCACCAACGAAACTGTTCAACTCATATGTGAACGACTAAAGGTAGCTTAGAGCCGGCAGAAGAGTTATGTTGATCTTAAAAGATCAACCATTGAGTTTTAGGTAACCTATGTGCACAATGTTATCTTACATTCCAGTTAAATATGTATAGTACTAACAAGAATGTTCTCGTCAGGTTGTAGATCATGTATTCATGAAGATCTCACCGACCAAAGGACTAATGCGATTTGGCTAGCGAGGGAAGCTCAACCCTTGATATATTAGCCCTTTTAAAATATTAGGTCGTGTCGGCGAAGTAGCCTATCGAGTCGCCTTGTTACCACAGCTATCTAACATCCACAATGTCTTCCATGTGTCGATGCTTAGAAAGTATGTGAGAGATGCGTCACATGTACTGAAGTACCAGCCAATCGAAGTCCAAGAAGACTTCATGCTAGTTGAAGAGTAGATGAAGATTTTAGATTGAAAGGAGCAAATTTTGAGAATGAAATGAATCCCACTAGTCTTAGTCCAGTGGCACAATCACTCTGCTACCAAGGTGACGTGGGAACATGAAGCCGAAATTAGGGAACAATTCCTAGCACTGTTTGACTAAGGTGAGCCACTCCCAGTACATTGTAGATTGAAAGTCGAATGAATTTTCATACATGTAAGTTCAATGACAACCTTGTAGTATGCCTAGAGATTAATGTCACTATTCCATACATATTAGTCAATCGTAGGAACACTGATCAGCTGTTAGTAAAGTACGCCCAATGTCAAATTAATGCTTATGAATTAGGAAAAATGTCTAATACTTGAACAATTACAAACACAGGAATAATCTCATTGTATATAAATGAACTAACCCCAAAATTCTATAGAAACTAGCCTTTGCACACCTTGTTAGTGCTTAGGACAGGTCTGGAATACACCACACCCAAATCTCCCCTGCATTGCCAGCCAAAATAAACACAAAACAAAATAAATTATGTTTATGTGCCTCTCGCCGCAGCGAGGTTGAAGCTCATCGCCAAGAGATCTTCAGATTTCGAGCTCGCCATGGTGAGAATTTAAGGTTGCCGTAACGACTGTTGAGTGTTTAAAGGGGTCGAGAAACCCTCATTTTATCATTTTTCAGAAATCTTAGAGCATGGGACCGTTGCTTTCTCTTCTCCCGCATGGATTCGAAGTTATTTCGCTTTGAAGGAGGGTGTTTCTCGCGTAAAAGCTCTCAAAACTCGAGGATCGACGAGCCTAAAGCTTCTCCAGATCAAATTCTTCCCAATTCAAGCTACTTTGTGAGGTAACACACCCAAAACCCTCTATTCAATTTGATTTCCTTTCTGCATAGCTTCTAAGCCAACACCATCTACAAGATCGAACGGCAAAGCCTCGATACGTTCTGCCCCTCCCCCATTAAGGGAACAACCCAACCCGTGGTGGGATGCCAAAACATTTGAGTCAGAATGGTCTTTTGACCAACAATATTTCGACAATGAGGAAGCTCTCTAATGGTCTGTGAATTACCTAGAAAGAGGTAACTTGACCTCCTTGCTCAAGTAGTTCCACAGACACTACTATCTGCAGATTGTCAACCTTTTCTACCAGAACCTTGTCGACGAGCGGGATGGAATGCTCACTACGACCATAGACAATCGAGTGTTAGGTTCAATCATGATCACATAGCCACGACCATGGATTCCCCGCTAGTGTATAAGGAAAATTGGGGACTATTGCCACCAAACCTCAAGAAAGTCCCCTTTCACCAAATAGTTGCAGAAATGAATCGCGGACAACACGGGTCGAGTCAATCTGTAAAGAGATCATAGTAACCATCGGATATGTGGTGGATCGGCATCATTTTCCAATGTAATCTCTACCCTCTATGAAAAGAAGACGAGAGGGTAGGAGTGTCCTTGCAAGCTCTGTTTGCGGTCTTTGAGGAGAAATGGTTTGATGCGACTGATTTAGTCATTGATGGTCTGATTCTTGCCCACAACCGGATGTTAGAGACGAGAAAGAAACCATCAGACATTATGCCATACAAGTGCCTCATATCAAGATTAGTTGAGGACTACCATGATGAGATTGGCAATCATACGATATCGACGGATGAGGCACGTTGGACCGACAACATCAAACATTTCGAAATTGGAGAGTGGATACTAAGTCAGAGGGAGTTGAATAAGAAGGTGCGGAATCCACCACAACCCCCGCCCACTGTCTTCGACAACCCCACCATCCTGGCAGGGGTCATTAGAAGATTGAACTTTCAGGAGGCGATGCTCATGGACATCATGCATTACTATTTCCTGAACGATGTCGCTCAACAAATTGCGAGAGCTCAGGAATATACCTCTGATCTCACTAGGAACGCGACATGTCCTAAAGTTGGTCCCTTTGAAATAGGAGCTCGACACCGTGAAAAAATCCAGCGGAGTAGCCTGTTGAGCTCTCAGAACCCTGATATGCTACTTACATTTTGAGGTCAATGTTTTACTTAGCTGGAATGTTATTTAGTATGATCCATGTTATTAGGTAGAATATACATGATTATTACACTTTCTGTATCTATTCGATTCTACATTGTAGACATATCTAGAATGGATTAGTCACATTAGTTGATTGCTGGTGTAGAATCAAAATTTGAAAATTCCATAGAGAGGGTGAGATCATTGTTAGCATAACTCTGAAAATTGTAGCATAACTCAAATTTATTTAAAATCAGCATGAAATTTCACCACGACCAAATCATAATTTTGACTATTTCTTGTCAATAGTTGATCTATATCCGGTCATAAAACTCCTCTATCGTTACCTATTTGCACATCTTAAATATAGGTCATAGTATTAGATTACAACAACAATAGAAAATTTTCAATTGCAAATGGGTCCACTTGATGACACTTTCAGATTCTAGACTACACTAGAATCGATTAAACAAAACTCCGCGACCCACTTCATCAATGTAATTTAACGACATGATGGACTTCATCATTATCAACACAGTCCAAAAGCATCTTTTTGATCCCCACTACAGTCGTCAATTTTCGAGGACAAAAATTTGTTTAAGGGGGGGAGGATGTAACACTCTGGAATTTCCCCGAGTCTATGTGCACAGCACAGATGCTGATACAAAAGACCAAATCGATGTGCGCTCGATAACTTGGGTGTGCCAGTCCACTAATGGGAACTGTTACTCAAGGAATAGGTGTTGATGTAAATCTATTTGTGCTTATTAAAATGAGAAAACACAATGGCAGAAATAAAGAAGAAAATCTACACACACAAATTCATATAGAGCCTGCAAGATATAGGGCCTGTTGTAGCAAGTTTAGATAAGAAAGGGTTGTCCCACGGGAAATCTGATTTGGAACCACAAGGGTTGTATAGTAAACTCCAGATCAGGCTATAGACCTGGCAACTCTAAACCTGCACTAGAAAGCAAGGTAAAGAGAAGGTGTTTAGGTGTCACAAAGCTAACCTAAAACTAAAAAAAAGAATAAAACTACTCCTAAAGAAAGGGGTAGCAGAAGGATGATGATGGTGTAAGAAAATAAAGGAAAAATAGGGAGAAATAGATAGCTATGGATAAATCAACACTGCAACTCAGTTCAAGATGATGAATCTACAGCAACCTTTCAGATGGCTACAAGCACATCTGCAAGGTAAAAGAATCTAACATAACCCAAAGGTCTAGACTAATCTTAGGGCTATAATCTATCCACTTAAATGGTCATAGACTACCCCTGAGACTTCATCCAATCAATGGATTAAATCATAATATGAAATCCATTGCAGACACTATGGGCTGCATGACTACAAGCTCATGCATCCATAGGGGCAAACAGACCTTGAAAATCAAGTAGAAATTATAGGAAATCTCAGGCTGAATGGGGCTTTAAACTCAACAGGTCATTGCTACAAAAAGGCTTGTAATGACCTAGCTCACAAGTCTACAATTTGTGCAAAAACCTCAGATCTAAACACTGAAAATGGCAATGTAAAACAGGGGAGAAGTTGGCTCTGCAACTATCTCTCACTTGGCTGCAAGCTCAAGTGCAGAGAAAAATAATCTATCTCAACCCTGTGAGTTGGACCAGCCTTAGGCTATACCCAGCTCACTTGAATGGTCACAGGCTATCTGTAGACACCCAAATTTGGCCCAAGGCCCGATCGAAACACCTTTCGAGAGAGGCACACTTCTAGGATTTTGATGGCATGTACGGAACCCTTAGGAACCACCCTAGAACCCTTAGGAATCACACTAAACCCTTAGAAATCACCCTAGATCTCTTAGGAACCTACCCCAAACCTTTAGAAACCAATCCCGACCCTTAAAGCCCATTCCGAACCCTAAACCGAACCCTATCAAGCTATGGATGAGGAGGGGTGTACCGAAACTAGCTATGGTCATTTATTATGAATAAATATCATACCATTGAAAAGTAGAGGGCGTCAGCTTTCCAACGATCCAAGAATCACCCCAATCAAAGTTGTACATCAAAAGATACGGCGATCCAAACCCGGAAGATAAAAGAGTAAATTCAGGTGGGCCTCCCTAGGGATTTGGCGCAACTAATAGTTGCGCCAGTGATAATTTTGCCTAGCGCAACTATTAGTTGCGCCAGGCCACTTCTCCCAGGATTTAAGCCTAGCGTAACTAATAGTTGTGCCAGTATTAATTGTTGACGCCACCTCGGATAGCCAACTTCCAGGCACTGTTTTACTGTACATTTGCCTGGTGCGACTATTAGTTGCGCCAGGCATATGAACAGTAACTGTTGGTTTTTGCTCCAAATTTTGTGATTGGGGTTTGACTTGTTGACCACCTCGACCTTTGGGGTGTGTTTTGCTAGTTATATTGCACCCATTTGCACCCTATTTACAACCCTTTAAGTGGCTTAAGGCCTCACCCCATCATCCACCATTGGAGGATCCTTCCATACATCTCAAGGCTCCAAAAACCATAGCAATCCTTAGATGTGAGATTACTTAATTGCTAAACCCACCCTTTTCCTATAAATAGAGCCCCCCACCCCTTTGTTTAAGGGTTGAGAATTTTGGCCTAAGAGAGAAAGAGCTTAAAGTGAGAAGATCTTTCTCCCTTTGGTGTGCACTTCCCACACAAAATCCAGAATTTCAAAACCTCCTTTGAGTGATATTTTTTACCTTAGATCCCGTAGCTTAGGTATATGCTACCTATTTACCTTCCCTCTCTACTTCCTAGCTAGCAAGCCTTAGAGGTTAGAACCACTCTTTCCACCATACAAGCCTTCAAGAGCTCATCAAAGCAAGCCACGTAAGGCTCTCTTACGTTGCTACAAGGGCCTGAGGGCTCCGGCTCTCCCCTTTCTTCTCCTATCTCTTCTTTAGCTCTTCCCATCCTCCCATTTGTGCCGTTACGCCACCGAATTTTTGGTAGGAACGGAAGGGCACAAATAGGATTTAAGACCCATTTGGGCAAGAGTCGTATTTTTAGCACTTCGGTGCTCATAAAAATGAACTAGGTTTCCCGAGACACTGAAAGCTCGGGGTAGCGACTCTATATTTTTTTGCAACCGGGCGCATCGCCGCGACGGGACCGTCACGGATCCCACGGTTGCACAGATGACGACTCTGCTGGGGATTGCTTGTAAAGCTTCTCCTTGAACTAGGCCTCTTTATTTTTTTTTATTTTCCTAATATTTTATTACTATTTTTTATTTTATTTTTGCTATTTTTTTATTCACCCCTCCGATTAAGACATTTTACTTACCCCTACTTTTACGTCATTTACGAGCCTTAGCCGATCGGCGGGCCTACTTGCGCATAGTCTTTAAATTTCTTTACTTTTCCGTCATTTTAGTGCCTTAGCCGATCGACGGGCCTAGTTGAGCATTGTTTTTTAATTTCTTTATATTCCCGTCATTTAAAGTGCCTTAGCTGATTGGCGGGCCTACTTGCGCACTCATATCCCAACAATGGACGCCAGCTCGTATTGGCGGCATGGGGTCATCACCCCCGGTCGTTGAACTAAAGAAAACTTCTAAAAAAAAGAGAAAAACTATGACAAAAATTAAAATTGAACCAAGTTAGGGAGCTTAATTAATTTATTTTTAAATGGTAGATTTTAAAAGGGTTGGGATTAGGCAAACACAAAACCACCCGGGTCTTAGTATGGCGGCAACCCTTAGTAGTGATGATCCAGAAAAGTCCCAGCCCACCTAGTATCTGAGAAGGCACTTGCGCCGGAGGTATATCGGGTGGGTTCCCATTCCAAAGATTAAAACACTTGGGGAGCGCGCTAGTGAGTTATACCGAACTCAAACCCTTTAGGTGCGATGAGGAGAGAATCGATCACCAAAAAAAAAATAGCTCAGTTCCCGGAAGCCTCTGCTGCCATAATATTTTGGAACCCCATTTTTGCTTGGCGCAAGTATTAGTTGTGCCAGTGCAAACTTTGGGAATTTATAACTGGCGCAACTAATAGTTGTGCCAGCTTTAAAATCCCAAAATTAACCTTGGTGCAACTAATAGTTGCGCCAGTGTAAAAGGGGAGTCCTGCAACCTGGGCGCATGTATTAGTTGTGCCAGGTCTGTTTAACAGCACACCAGCCCAAATCTGTGGCCTTCTTCATCTCTCGAGTCTCCCGATCAGTGTGTTTAGTGCCTTGTTTAGGCCCCGTCATTTCCGACACCCAATATGCCCCCGCCGGTCAAAAGAGGGCAACTTCTTTTTGGCTCATTCCGGGGGATCAGGCTATTTGCCTCGATTTTTGTGCCTTCAATAGATCGAAGATTCTCCTTCGATTCTTAAGAAGTGCGTCAGAATCCTCGTCGCAGGTCCTGAATTAAGGTACGAGGGCCACTCGAAAGGGAATTCCAAGGCTTCATAACCTTTATTTTTAAATTTTTTTTTAAAACAATTAAAAAATATATATATAATCAAAACCTAAAAAAAAAAAAATATATATATATAGTTTGTGGTGCTGGCACAACAGCATCATCTTGGCCTCCACCGTCCCGTAGGGGAAGAAGGCGGAGGATTTTTTGGCCTTATCCAAGGCACCCTTACCCAACCTGTTCCCAAAGGATGTCGTGGGTAGTGGACCCGGTTTAACCGATCCCGACTCATCCCCGCCACATTCTCCAACCCACTCCCATTCGGGAGAGGCCTTCACGTCCATCCCCATCACCCAACCCCCCTTTACCATTACCGGCCCATTTGGCGCCCCCATTTTCCCAACCGATACGCCCCAAAATATCTAAAGTCCAACCCCCCATTCTCCATCTTTTGCCCAAACCATACCCATGCCAAGTCCAACCCATTTCCCTTCCACATCCACACAAAATTCATTCTCCCAATCCATATCCATGCCTCATTTTCCATCTTCCCCTTATAGGCCCGATCCACAACATTCACATACACCAATTCCTCCCTATCCAACCCCCCACAAATCCCCCCATCTACCTTGGTCATGCCCATTTTTACCGGGGCCATGCCCGATTTCGTCCAAACATCCACACCCCACCAACCACCATCCCTAAACATCCTTGATCCCTCCCCATCCTGTATCCCACCTCAACTCTCCAATCCACCCCATATCCCACCTCTTACCATGGCCATGCCCGATCATACAGGGGCCATGCTCAATTTCCCCTCTCCACCCCCCACATCCAATCCTTCTTCCATGACCATGATGGAGGAGATGTTCCAAGCCTACTCCATGTGGAAGGCTTCTCAAAACACCTCCCCTCCTCCACACCCATCTCACACCCTAGCCAATCTACATGCCTCACTCCTCAATGACCCCCATCAACCCCTCATAATCCACACCATCCAAACTCCCATTACCCACATGCCCCAAGACCAAATGGCCCAAACCCCCTTGTCCCACATATCCCAGGGCCCCATGACCCAATACCCCACCGCCCATACCTACCTAAGGCCCATGGCCCATACCCACCAAGGCCCATTGGGCCAAACCCATCAAGGGACCATGGCCCAGACCCACCCATGGCCCATGGTCCAGACCTACCAAGGCCCATTGGGCCAACCCCATCAAGAGCCCATGGCCCAGACTCACTAAGGCTCATTAGGCCAAACCCATCAAGGGCCCATGGCCCAGACTCACCAAGGCCCATTGGACTAAACCCATAAAGGGCCCATGGTCCAGACCTACCATGGCCCATGGCCCAAACCCACCAAGGCCCATTGGCCCAAACCTACCGAGGGCCCATGGCCCAAACCTACCAAGGGCCCCTAGCCCATTGGCCCAAACCTACTGAGGCCCATTGGCCCAAACCCACCAAGGCCCATTGGTCCAAACCTACCCAGGGCCCATGGCCCAAACCTACCAAGGGCCCCTGGCCCAAACCCATCAGTGGCCTGTAGCCCAAAATGACCAAGGCTTCATGACCCAAACCCAAACTCCACACTCATACCTTCCACAATACCTCCAACATTTCACCCAACCTTCACAGCCAGGTCAAACCCATGCCATACCCCAAACCCAATTTTTCCATGGCCCCACACCCCAAGGCCATCTCCAAACCTTCCCCCATACCCAATGGCCCCATCAGGTCCCACCTCTAAACCAAAATCCCATCACCCAACAAACCTTTCCTCACCCCCAATGGGGACACCCCACCCCCACTCATGTCATTCCCGTCCAACTCGGGCAACAACAATAAGAAAATCTCGCCCTCACTGCACAGTATGCCGACCAGCAGTATGAGGAGGATGAGATTAGGAATAGTGGGGCCTACACTGAGGCATTAACCAGCCTTAATCTTCCTCCTATAAATGCCCACCCCTTGGTGGCCCAAAGTGAAGTCCAACCAATGGCCAAGAAAGCGGCCCCTGCATCAAAAGAGCCAGAACAACTGAAAGAATAGTTGGACAAAATATAGAAGCAGCTGATGAAAATGGGTGGTGCTGAAATCCACGCCACAGACTTCACAGATTTGTGCTTGTTCGCTAAGGTCCCCTTGCCCCCCAAATTTAAAATGCCAGCCTTTGACAAATACAATGGCACGGGCTGCAAACCTCAAGTCCTATTATGGGACATGTGCCAGTACGAGGGGGACGAGAGACTGCTAATAAAAGTCTTTTAAAAGAGTTTGACTGGTCCGGCCCTGAGATGGTTCACGTCTCTTGAACCCTCCATGATGAAGACGTGGAAAGATTTGACCCACTTATTCTAAGAGCAATATGTTTACATCCACCACACCCGTCAATTATGTACACCCAAACGAAACCTTCAGCGATTATCTAAGGCGGTGGATGGCATTAATAGTTCAGGTTAGAAGCAGAATACCTGATGATGAGCAGATAAAGATGATCTCAAAGAATACTCTGCCAGTAATCTCGGACTTTTTGGTGTACCAGCAGCAGTCCAGCTTTGCTGATCTAGTGAAAAATGCTAACCGATGTGAGGATGCCATCAAGGAGGGCTGTCTGAATAAGAACATGCCTAGTGCCAGTGGGGTTAGGAGATTTTCAGAACAAAGAACGTAGAAGAGGGCAGGGGCCGATGTTGAAAACATTGCTAATACTAGATCTAATAATAACATAATCCTGTTTCAATTTCAAGCAGCCCTACTAGCACCAATCAAAACTGAGCAGATGCAGAGAGCAGGGAATGGGCAACGAATGCCAATGACTTCGGAGCAAAGGAGAGCCCGCTACGACTGAGTTTGTACGCCTCTGGGGCAATCATTAAGTGTACTTCTGCCTTTGTTAGTAGAAAAGGGATTAGTAACTATTCGTCAACCGCAACCTCCTCCTCACCCGATCCCAAGGAATTATGACCTGAATACCCAGCAATTTTCATTAGGGTTCGGGTCACCCAACTGATCGTTGCTTCCGCTTGAAGCATGCCATCCAGGATTTGATTGATACCGAGAAAATCATCCCCCCTGCACCTACTCAGCATGCTAATATTCACCAAGTACCACTACCCCCACATCCTATAGGGGGAGCAGGTCCCAGACCCACCATCGGAATGATAGAAGATGAAGAGGAGTTTGAATTTGACCCATCCAATTATATCAGTGATCGGGAGAGTTATGTAGCGCCATTATCAAGGAACATTGAAGAGAAGAATATTGGGGTAATTGAACCCCTGAATTTGTCAGAATATTTCCCCAACTTGACCCTTGGATCTCAGGGCATCCTTTCCATCCACCACACCCATCAATTATGTACATATCAATGCATACCAACCATACACCACCACCCCTATCAATTACCCAATGAGCCAACAGGTTCCCAATCCTACACCCATGCCCACCAGTTATCAATGGCCTATGCCCACCCCATTTCCCCCAATTCAACTATTGGTAAACTCCATCGTCCCCATTAATTACCCAATAAACCATCAGGCCCCCAATCCCACACCTGCATCCGTCAATTATCAATGGCCTGCGCCCATCCCCTCACCCCAAGTTCAGCCACCAATTGACTCCACCACTCCAGTGAATTACCTAATGACCCATCAAACCCTCGATCCCCCACTAGCACCTAGTAGCTATCAATGGCCTAATTTTTCCTCCTTCCCCCAATACCACCACCCTTAAGCTTCACCACCCCTATTTGGCCCAATTTTTCCACCCAACCCACTACCACCAAAATAAATTAGGTGTTGCCCACACCTCCTAAGCCCGCAATACAAGTACCGATAGCCATACCTTTCCAGATCTCAGGACCAGCCTATGATCCTCCTCAGGTCCCGTTAAGCTACGAGCAAATAGATGTCAATACCGACAGCAGCAGCTAAGAAGGGGCAGTAGATTTTGTCACACGGTCTTGGAGAATATCGAAACACCCAGAAGCAGCACAAGCCCAACCAGAGGGGAAGAAGGATAGCACTATGAACCCCTTCAAAAAAATGAGTCGGGAACACATACTAGAGACTCAACTGAGAAGAATGCCCGCCCATATAACCGTCTGGGATTTGTTGATGACATCCCCACTTAATTTTCAAGCATTAATGGGGGCGCTAAAGAATGCGCATGTATCACTCCAAGTTAGCCCAGATGAAGTCGGGCAGATAATTGGGCAAGTGATGGCTCCGAATGCCATCTCATTCTCTGATGCTGATTTACCTGAAGAAGGGTGTAGCCACTCTAAGTCATTAAATATAACCGTTGAGTCTAGAAATATGGTCATTCCCTTGGTTTTAATTGATAATGGGTTCGCATTGAACATATGCCCGTTAAGAACCACCACTAAGATTGAGGTCGATCCATGCATGTTGAGGCCCACCAGAACCAGCGCAAGAGGGTTTGACAATACTAGGAGAGAAATAATGGGAGAAGTTGAACTTGAGCTGCTGATAGGGCCAATGACCTTTTCCATCTTGTTTCAAGTAATGGATATCAAATCCTCATTTAATCTTTTGTTGGGGCACCCGTGGCTACACGAGGTCAGAGCCATACCGTCCACTTTACACCAGAAACTTAAGTTCGCGACTGGGCATAAAATTATTATAATCATTGGTGAGGGGCACAACGAGAAAGAAAAAGCCGCCAATAGCATCGAAAAACCTAATATGTTGGATGTGCAGCACACTGCTGAGGATGTTGACCTCCAAAGTTTTGAATATGAGGTGTTAACGATACTCCTAGAGCCCATTGAGGGCATCATGCCTAAAATGGGAGGTGGTATGGTAGCAGCGGTGGCTATGCTCCAAAAGTGGGGCTATAAAAAAGGCTGAGGGCTCGGGTCAAGATTACAAGGCAGAAGAGAGCCAGTGGTGGCCAAGGGACAGAAAGTGAGATTCGGGCTGGGGTACAAGCCCACATAGGAAGAGGTCTGAGAGGCCAAAGAAAAAGCTAGGGTCACCGTAGCTGCGAGAGCTCGAGGAATCAACATTGAAGAGAAACCTCGCCCTAGGCCGCACATTCAGGATTCCTTTGTCAGCGCTGGAGTTGTAAAGATCAATCGAAATGGGGTAACCTATTTGACCCCACACAAACCCATAGCCCCTATACATCCCACCAATCTCTAGATCTCCCTTCCCAGCCTGGAAATAGATTTAGCTGCATTGTCCCTCTTCAAGGAACAACGACCAGTACCTGAACAAACCCCTCCTATGGTAAACCACCATAGGACTCTGCTGACATTTGAGGATAAAATCTCGGACGAACCTATGATCAACATGATGACGGCTGACTCCGACAAATTACATCAGTCAGCACTCTCCATCCATTCAGGTAAAGGAGCGGCCCCTCAGGTACGCAATTGGGTATCTTTACCCCAAACTCTGGAAGCAGGGAGTAGCCTAAAGTTTGGCACCTGTTTCTAAAAAAAAAACAACCTATAAAAAGTGAGATAAGCCCTTGGCAGGCAATACCTTGTATATACACAAACTCACACTGCCAAGGGTCCCTTCGAAGAAATACAAAATCTCAAAAACATTGAAGAAAACAAAAATCTCAAAAGCATTGAAGAAAACAAAAATCTCAAAAACATGGAAAAAATAAAAAATCCCAAAAACATTGAAAAAATCCAAAGTCCAAAAATATCGTCATTTCAAATTCCAGAAAAAGTCCCACAAAATGATGCCTTAACCGAAATACCCGTCCCATGTAAAATCGACCCCTTTCTTATAGAAATACAAGAAGAGGTAGGAGTTATGAGTCTGGACGAGGATAGTCCTTTGGAGGAGCTCCCCAATGAGCTCCTTGACCGGTTCGCTCACTTTGAGCATGGCCCTACCCCCATTATCAAGGAAACTGAAGACATCAATTTAGGAACTGTGGAGATTCCCAGAATAACAAAGATCAAAATGTCACTGTCTCCCGAAGAAAGAAAAAGCATGATTAAATTCCTTCGGTCATACCAAGATGTTTTTGCCTGGTTGTACGAGGACATGCTTGGTTTGAACACCGATTTGGTCGAGCATGAGTTGCCTCTCTACCCTGATATGAAGCTAGTCAAGCAGAAACTGAGACGTCTCCGACCCAAGTGGATGCTGAAAGTCAAGGATGAGGTCATTAAGCAGTATGATGCGCGGTTTCTCATGGTACCCAAATACCCGCAGTGGCTAGCCAATATCGTGCCTGTATCGAAGAAAGATGGAAAGGTCCGCATTGCATCGATTTCTATAATTTGAACAGGGCAAGCCCGAAGGATGATTTTCCACTGCCGCATATCAACATCTTGGTCAATAACACTGCTAAGCATGGGATTCTTTCATTTATGGATGGATTCTTAGGATATAATCAGATAAAGATGGCGGAGGCAGATCGGGAGAAGACTGCGTTCATCACTCCGTGGGGAACCCTTTGCTACCGAGTCATGCCATTTAGACTAAAAAATGCCGACGCAACGTACCAAAGGGCTATGACCACATTGTTTCATGACATGATGCACTGAGAGATTGAGGTGTATGTCGACGATATGATAGCTAAGTCACCGGTGCGAGGCGATCACTTGGTAAACCTTCAAACGCTATTTGAGAGGCTGAGAAAGTACAGGTTACATCTAAATCCACAGAAGTGCGCTTTTGGTGCTATGTCAGGAAAATTGTTAAGATTCATCGTCAGCAGGAGAGGGATCAAGGTCGACTTAGTCAAAGTTAAAGCTATCACGAAAATGCCGCCACCGTCTACTGAGAAGGAAGTTAGAGAGTTCTTGGGTAGAATACAATATATCAGTCGGTTCATTGTACAACTAACTCTGATCTGCACGCCGATCTTCAAGCTACTAAAGAAGAACTCACCCGTTGAATGGAACGACGACTGTCAGGCAGCATTTGATAAAATCAAAAGCTACCTCCTCAACCCACCTATTTTGGTACCACTCGAGCCAGGGAGAGCACTCTTGATGTACCTCTCCACGACGAAAGTCTCGATGGGATGCGTATTAGGGCAGCATGACGAGACGAGAAGAAGAGAACAGGCCATCTACTATCTGAGCAAGAAATTTACGGATTATGAAACGCGCTATTCTCATCTGGAGAAAGCATGCCTGGCTCTTGTATGGGCTACTCAGAGGCTCCGCCATTACTTGTTATCCCAGGCTATTCTACACTTAGCCCGAATGGATCCATTGAAATACCTATTTGAGAAGCCGACCCTCACTAGACGGGCCGCGCACTGGTAACTTTTATTATCTGAGTTTGACATCATGTTGTTGCTTCTTAGTGTGCTTGATTTATGTGAGTTTTGAAAACAGATTTATAGCTGCTAAATTACAGTGGTTCTAGACTATATAAACAAATAAAGAAATATCAGCACAGTTAGAAGAGAATTAGCCTGCAAGATCAGGGCCAATTGTAGCAAGTTTTAAAAGTAAGTGAGTGAAAGATCGTCCACAGAGAATTTGTCTAAAATGTAAGACAAACCTCCAGATCTGAGCTACCAGATCTGGCTTCTTATCCTATCTAGAAAACTGATAAGATGAGAGGTTTGAATTTGTCACGTTTAACTAACTAAAAACAAAGAAAAATTTAAACTAAATGATCCAGATCCGAGTTGGGGGAGTGATTGAAACAAAGATGGAGAAGTAATATCTAAATCTGATTTGGTCTTTGAAATCTAATGAGAATAACTGCAGCTCAGCAGAGGTGATCCAATCTTCATCTGGCTACAAGCACAGATGTAAGAGAGATAAATCTAATTCAAGGATTAGGCTTACACTTATGGCTATGGTCTGTCCACTTTAATGGCCACAAACCATCCAATAGTCTTTAATCCAAATCCTTAGTTTAGAACAAGAAGCATCACTACAAATGCCGTGAGAGATTAGGTTACCAACACTAATTCTCACAGGATTAATGAATCAAGGGAAATTGCATGAAAAACAGTAAATCTAAAGGAGTCTAATGCAATAAGGAGATCAGAGGGAACCCTTAACATGAGTCCAATTGAGAAAATACGGTTTACAGCAACCTTTTCAAATCCACCGTTACAATTACAGAGCACAGCTTAAACAACTCTCAGATTTGTAGTCTTGAATACAACTCTCTTTTGAATTACAGAAATGTCTCACAGCTCTCAATTGCAAGTCAAAGTGAAGCTATTACAGGGATTTCAGACAAACTATCTGGTTTAGAAATGGGGGAATAGGAATGAAACTCAAAATCTGGATGTCCAAATTGGGCAAATGGTTCGTCTATTTATAGTTTTCCCCAAGTCCAACTCAGATGTGTTTCAACCAATCAGAGGTGCTCAGAATGTATTGACCAATGGTGGTCGAGCACAAGGATCCAGATCTATTCTGGCCAATCAGAATTCTTCGATTTGGTTCAGCCAATCAGGTGATAGAAGCATCAATTCTGTTATGTAATTCAAAAATCTGTTTGAGCTTCTAGAAGTTCCCGCCAAATAATTTCATCTTTGGGTGTTCACATGTGGTGGAATATGCCTTTGGTTCGTGCTCAGAATCTTCCGGAATGTCCTTGGGTTTTAAAACGCATTGGGATGCATGCAACAGATTACTGAATTGCCCTTGTTAAAGCTGCGAATCTCCAGAATACCTTTTCGCAGAGCTTAAGGGCCTTTTCGCAGAGTGCTGTGGCTTCTGAAGCTCTTTTCGCAATGTTCAATCTTCTTTTCGAATTGTGTTTTCTCCTTTTCACAAAGTTCAATCTTCTTTTCAAAGAGTTTAGATGCTCTTCGAAAACTAAGCTTGGAGGTTTATTCCTTTTCGCAGAGTTCCAGGTTCTTTACGAAACGTGCAGGTTCTTTGCGAAAAGAACTCTGTATTGCATTTCTCTGTTCGAATTGTTCCCTGCTTCTCTTACAGGTCTTTGCCTCTTCCTTTTAGACTTTTCCACAGCTGATGAGGTTGTTTCTTCACTTCCTTCCTTTGGACTGACATGGATTGTCATCTTTTTGGCACTTTTGAGCTGCTTTTATGGTTAAGCCTGTCTTTATTGTTAGCTGCAACATAGGCACTTAAAACACTTATTTAGTTCTCTCAAAGGTCTATCAAGACGTAAGTTTAGGGGTGAAAAATGGTATTTTTCACTTGTCAACACACCCCCAAATCTAAGCTTTGCTAGTCCCTGAGCAAAGAAAAGAATACTAAAAAAAAACAAAGTAAAGAGCCACTTTTGTAGGGAGCACAGTTGCATTTAGCCTATGCAACAAGCCTTTTAAACCCCTAGGTGATCCCTAGTGGAGGAGTGAAGTCTCCTGAGGGTTTTCAGTGAAGGTACCCACAAACTTCTTCAATAAGTTAGTTAAGATCACTGCAGTTCTGTTAAAGCAAACTTTCATCCAATCAGATTATTCACACCTGCATCAGTCAGGTTGTAAGAAGATTTTCAAGAAAACATCAGTTCAAAACTAAAATTCTGCTGTAATTCCTTTATCATTCACTCAGTTGGTGTCAAAAAGTTTTTACAAGAAAAATTAATGAAAAGCTTGCCTTCTATTTGAGAATTTAGTTTTGATGTTACCCCAAATAAGTTGATTTCAAACCCAACTCTCACCAGGGTTTTCACTCAACATGCAGGTAGGAGGGTTGTACTATTTCACACAACTCAAGAGCAGTTACAGCCCTCAAATAGGACTATAAGCAGGAGCATAGGCATTGCTTTTTAGTTCTGAATTCACTGCTCTTTTCACCATAGATTACACAAATCCTTATCTCCATGTGACAGCTCAATCCATCTTTGATCAGTAAGGACTTTAACTTGGGTTGTAATGTGGCTTATGGGTGAAATTTATCAAGAATAAAAGGGTTGGAATGGAGTTCAAAATTTTAGAAGTCAGTCAAGGTAAGGAGGTGGTATGGACACCTTCTTTATTTCAGCACAATTTCATCTTCTTCTTTGAATTTTCAGAGCCAAAGTGGCCATCTTTTTCTCTTTCTTTTTCAAACTTCCAATGAAATGACTTCTCTTTTTTTTTTTTTTTTTTTTTTTCAAATCAACATTGACTGGAATGCCACATTTCTTCTGCTGATCCATAATTGCCTTCAATTATTTTTCTTTTTCTTTTACCAAACTATTACCCAACTCACCTTTCTTCAGCTTTCTTTCCTTTACCTTCTGAATTCTCAGAGTGAGGGTTAGGCTAAATGAGGTTGATGAGGTTTCAAAGAAATCTTTGATTTATAAAGCTCAAATGGTGTGTATCAAGGGCAGTTTTAAAAGGTGGGGCTTTTTGAAGTTCAAACTGTCCAAAAGAAGGCCCTACATCATGTCTTTAATATCATGATTGCTGTCAAGATATTTTAACTTGGATATGTGTAACTTCTAGTGATAACTAGCAGGTTCAAACAGTCCCTAGAGCAGAAAAAATTTCCAATTCATACATCCAAAGAATACATTTCAGCAGGCCCAAATCTCACTGGGTGTGGTTTTCTATCAAATTCTTGAGGTATATCATCACTGTTTTCCTTCATTGTAGGTTTACTAAAACATCAATTTTCTTTTGGAAATTTCCTGACATTTACTTCATGAAAGTCTTTAGAATTACGAGAAATTCATTTTAAAAGTTTTAACTTCCTCATTTTCAAAACAACGGTGTGAAATGACTTCATTTTCAAAAGTTTCTTGATCATAAGTATGCACAAGCATTAACTTACTTATTTTATTGGCATACGCCATACCCCCAAACCAAAGGGAAGCGGGGTCTACTTTGTTCCAAAGCAGAGGAAAAATATAAGAAAGAAAAACAAAAGTAATAATGGCAAGAAGATGGACAAAATGCACAGAGTATACAAAACAAAATTTTCTATTGCAAATCAGATATACAAAAAGTACAATGAAAGCTAATAACGGGGGTCAAAATCAGATCATAGGTTGGTTCGTGGCTCAGGCTGGAGTCCTTGTCGAATCGAGCTAGAGTCAGTGTTGGAGTCTGAACTGGATTGAGCTTTCTCTGAAATAGTGTTTTTCAGCTCAGTATATTCCTCAGATTTGATCTTTTTGGTGAGGCCGAGGTGTTTGCTGAGGCTAGTGGTCTTCAATTTTTCTTGGTCCAGTTGGGCTTGCAAAATGGACACCTTGTGTTGCTCAGACCTGACCAGCTGAAATGTTTGGCTCATCAGGTCCCTCATTTTATCTCTTTCAAATTTCATGAAGACTTCTAACTTCCGGATCTGGTTTTCATAGGGGGTACGGATGTAAGCTTGCAAATCAGCTAGCCCCTTTTGAACATCTCTGCGGATATAAGGGTTAGTTTCCATGGCTGTGATGAGGGTGGCATATCGGGGAAGGGGAATGGAATGGTAGGGGACTAAAGGGGGCCCAGCTGGGAGAGGGGTGGAAGAAGTGGTTAGAAGGGGGATAGCAGGGTCTGTCTGAGTGGCTTGCTCAGAGAAACTGGGTAGTGGTGGAGGGGATGGCAGATCAACCCATATTACTACGGATCTGTTTGAGTGGCTTGTTAGGAGAATTTAGTGCAGGGTGATGGTGGTGGTTTGGGTTGTGGAAGCTAAGGTATGGGCAGTTCCATGGCTCTGCATGATTGTCTATATTAATTTGAAGTTGGGTTTGGATGGTAAGGTAAGGATTTGGGTAATGGATGCAGTGTGTGGGAGAGGTGGGCATAGTAGCTGGGACAAGCTGAGGTGGAGGGGAGGTGCAATGGTGTAAAGGGAGAGGTTGGAATGTGGTGAATGGAGGAGGAGGCGGTATAGGGGAGGTCCAGTTCCATAGTTTCAAAAATAGAGCCCATTAAAGGTAGGCTCAGAGTGAGGGGTTCGAGTTGGTGTGGGGAGGCCTGGTGTGTGGGTTGATGGAGGAGGGAATGTGAGGGGCTTGGGAGCAGAGGTGCAGGAGATGGGGCAATATATCCTGCACTAACTCTTCTAAAACTTGGGCATTGGAGGGTGAAATGGGTGGTGTGAGAATGGTTGGAGTGGTTGGAGGGGAGTCCGAAGTGGAATGATGGGAAGTATGGGGGAGGGGACAGGTGGGATAGGTGAAGCTGTCAAGGGTTGGAGTGGGGAGTAGGGTGTAGGATGACTTCCTCAGTATGTCGTACAGGGGCTGGTCACCAAAGGGAGGGGTTTCAACTATAAGGGTGCAGCTAAAGAGCTGGTCACCACAGGGATTGGCAGAGCTGGTTCGGACAACGTTGGATCTGGCAACATGGCAGGGGCAGGCTCATTTGGGTGCTCAAATTCAGCTTCAGGGATGGGTTCTGGCTCGCTCACAACTGCAGGGATGATGTCAATTTGAGTTCGATTCTGAGGGTGAGTTCGGCTCACTCCTGGCTGAGTTTCAGTGCGAATAGGGGCATGTGCAGGTTCACCTGCCTCTCTCATCCTTCTCAGCATAGCCTGGCTTGTAGTCCAAGCCTTTTTTCCAAAATTGTGTGGTGTAATGACTTCAAAGGGCTCCTCACTATCAATGTCAAATTTGGCTCGGAGGAGGGCTGTGATCAATCTGCCAAATGGTAGGCCAGCTATCTTCTGCTTTTTCTATAGCTTGGTACTGACATCAACCATGGCTTCAAAAATTAACATAGGGGCATTGAAAAACTGCCCCTTGGAAAAATGAAAGAGGGCCTCTAAAATTGGTGATCTTCTCTCTTGGTTGTGCCCAGTGACATAAAAACTACCCCTTAGAATGGAATCCATCAATAGAAATTGGGGAGCAAGGTCTCTTCTCATGATGGACTGCCCCGTGCCCACAATACCTTGAGTTAGATGGGCAGCCATCTCTCTAAAAGAGACAATTTCGGGAGCAGTCAAAGGGCCAGAGGGATCAAATTGGAATGGTATCCCTAGAGCATTCCCTATGTCTTCAAAAGTCACAGTCAGATCGCAATCATCAATAAAAATGACAAGGGTAGGGACATCAGCATCTTTTTCAGTGACCTTGACTAGGTTTTGGTACCATAACTTTACCATTCTTGGGTAAATTCTTTCTGGCAAGGGGGTAAGGATATTGCTTAGTGAAGCTTCTCTAAGGTATCTCAAGGATGGCGGGCATTACGGTTTGGTGTCGAAAAGCGTTTCGTCAACCATTAGCTCGGTATTAACCGAGCTTCAATGAAGGGATTAGGTAGAACCAAATGAATGAGGAGTAAGCTCGTGCTCGGGGGCTAGCAGAGGTGGGTTCCTCATGTCTAATTTTCTTTCCTTTTACGCCTGTCCGCTTTATCCATTGAAAGTTTCGTTTAGTGAAGTTTTGGTTTTTCCTTTGCTTTTGGGGTCAATTTGCTCACCTTTTTAGCGGAGGATTTGGGAAACATTACAATGATTTCTCCGCTTTTCCCATCCTAAATTGATGTATAATAATGCCCAAAAATAGATCATACGAACAACTTACTACATGATAACCAGGAGAGAATGGGTAAAGAAATACCGAGATTTAGGGTTTACATTTTTGAGCAGAGTTGTTTGCTTTGCAGAAATCCTCCAGTTATAAGTGCAATCCTCTTACAAAATGCGATGATCTAACCAATTAGTTACAAAAGGGTAGTAGACTTGTTGAATCGTGCAAAGAAAGAACGAAGTAGGGTTTTAGTGAGAGGAGTCGCTCTGCAGAGAGTTTGAAATGAAACCCCAGTCGAAAGGGTTTAAATATACTCAAGGTTAATATCGAAAGTGCTTTTAAGTTTTGAAAAGTTCCAAAGAGTCCTTTTTAAAATTGTGAATGGCATCGGTACCATTCGACAAGTTAACGACTTGAAACATCATTTCGCAAAGAGAATTAGCTTGAATTACTTTTGAAAAGAGAAGTAGCACCAACTATTCGAAAAGAAAATGTTTTCGAAACAACTATTTGAAGAGCACATCTTCTCTTTCGAGTAGTTCATTCTGACGAGATCTATTGAAAAGCAAATTGAACTTTACGAAAAGAAATATTACTTTGCGACTTGATTTTGAGCATATTTAAACTCTAAAAGAGAAAAAAAAAAGTAAACAGAGAAAATAAGCACAAACTATGATATACAAACATACGCTTTTTTACCATCGATTTTGAAGATTCGTGATGATGGATGGGCGACAGTTCTGGTATTTTCAATGTATGGTTTGAGCCTTTGAACATTTACCTTTATAATTCTTCCATTACTTGGATCAAGAATGTCAACAACCCCTGAAGGGGCTGCCTTAATGACAGTGTATGGCCCTTCCCATCTGGATCTCAGTTTTCCTGGGAAAAACTTGAGTTTTGAGTTAAATAACCATACCTTAGAACCAGCTGTGAACTCTTTTCTCAACAAATTTTTATCATGAAAAGTTTTGACTTTCTCTTTATACAATCTATAATTTGTGTATGCATCCATTCGCAGTTCTTCTAACTCATCAAGTTGTAATTTCCTGTGATTACCAGCAGTAGTTAAATCCATGTTCAATGTTTTAATGGCCCAAAAAGCTTTATATTCTAACTCTACTGGTAAATGGCATGCTTTGCCATAGACCAACCTAAATGGGGACATACCAATTGGGGTTTTATAGGCTGTCCTATATGCCCACAATGTATCATTCAAACAAAGGACCAATCTTTTCTGTCCTTCTTCACAGTTTTTTCCAAAATATGTTTGATTTCTCGATTGGAAATCTCCACTTGTCCACTGGTTTGTGGATGATATGGAGTGGCTACTCTATGAGTTACAGAGTATTTTTTCAACAAAGTTTCAAAATGTCTATTACAAAAATGGCTTCCCCATCACGATAATGGCTTGGGGAAAACCAAACCTGGAAAAAATGTGATCCTTAAGAAATTTCAGAACCACTTTGTGATCATTTGTTTTAGTGGTTGTGGCTTCAATCCATTTAGATACATAATCCACAGCTACTAAAATGAAAGTATACCCATTTGAAGGAGGAAAGGGACCCATGAAGTCTATCCCCCAAACATCAAACAATTCAACTACCAAAATAGGTCAGAAGGCATTGAGTTTCTCTTGGAAATCTTTGCCTAATTTTTGTGGATTCGAGCGGGACTTACAATGCTACGGGGCATCCTTGAAAAGTGTAGGCCAATAAAATCCACAACTAAAACTTTTGCATTTGTTCCCGATAAAATGACCTCCACAAGGTTGTTCATGACACATAGAAAGTATTCTATGGAATTCTTGGTCAGAGCACATTTCCTTATTATTTGATCTGCACAACTCTTGAGCAGATAAGGATCCTCCCGGATGAAGTGTTTAACTTTTGAGAAGAAAAGATCTTTATCCATTCTATTCCAATGTTGAGGAATTCTTCGAGCCAAAAAGTTGACTATGTTTTCAAACCAAGGAGTGTGTATACTAATGGAAAAAGTTGCTCATCGGGAAAGATTCATTGATAGGCAACCTATCAATCTCGTGATTAAAATCACGGAGAGGTGATGCCACCACATTCTCCACCCTTTTTATCTTTAATTTGTAGATCAAATTCTTGTAACAAGAGAATCGACCTGATGAGTCTTGGTTTGGTGTCCTTCTTAGACAGA
Organism: Chloranthus sessilifolius; assembly: GCA_021018995.1. NCBI lineage: Eukaryota > Viridiplantae > Streptophyta > Magnoliopsida > Chloranthales > Chloranthaceae > Chloranthus > Chloranthus sessilifolius. The sequence goes on from CM037594.1 coordinate 54,862,319, forward strand.
AGGTATTTTAATGCCGAGTGGTCATGAACACCACTATTTGTGAACCCAAGACATATGACTGAAATTTTCTAAAGCAAAACAATTGCCGCAGCTCCTTCTCGGTTGTTGTGTAATTGACGTGCATCAATCATTGATCTCGGCATAAGCTATAACATGAGGCAGCTTATCTTTTCTCTGTCCAAGGACGCTCCCAAAGCATAATCGGATGCATCACACATCAGTTCAAAAGGTAATGAATAATCTGGAGATCGCAATATTGAGCTGAAATCGCCAGTTTTTAGGAATTCAAAAGCCTTCATGCATTCATTATTGAAAACAAAAGGGACATCTTGGCACGACAAATGACAAAGAGGTTTAGTTATTTTATCAAGTCCTTGATGAACCTTACGTAAAATCCAAAGATGTCCTAAAACTTGATTTGTTTAACTGATTTTGGGAGGTGGTAAATGTGCAATTAACTCAATTTTTGCTTTGTCCACCTCAATGCCCTTGTGGAAACAACATGGCCAAGGACAATGCCACAGGTGACCATGAAATGGCTCTTTTCGACTCAAAACCAGATTGGTTTCTTCGCATCTTTGTAGTACCAATTTGAGATGGTGTAAACACTGGGAAAAACTGTTGCCATAGATTGAGAAATCATCCATAAAAATCTCCATAAACTGGTCAATCATATCAGAAAAAATTGCATACATGCATCTTTGGAAGGTAGCAGGAGCATTACAAAGACCAAAAGGCATTCTCCTATAGGCAAAAGTGCCAAAAGGGCACGTGAATGTGGTCTTTCACGATCTTGTGGGTACACAGAATCGGTTGTAACGAGTAACCATCAAGAAAACAGTAATAAGCTTTTCTGCTAGCTTATCTAAGATCGATCAATGAATGGGAGGAAATGGTCTTTTTGGTCATTGCATTTAATTTTACGTAATCAATACGGACTCTCCATCCAGATTGTTTGCACGGTTGACATAAGCTCACGAATCTGAGGTTACTTGATGATTCCAGATTTCTTAGGTACCACCGTAGGTGCTACTACCGAATGAAATGGGGTAAATGACCCTGCATCCAACAACTTAACCACCTCTTTCATGACCACTTCTTGCATATGAGGGTTCAACCTCCTTTGCATTTCCTTGAAGGCATTGCATCTTCTTCCAAGTGGATTTTGTGCATGCAGCAATTTGGTGATTCCTCCTAAATCAGCAATAGTCCACCAATAGCCTTTTATGTTCTTTCAAGACTATCAATGACTCTTCCTCTTGCTCCTTTGTGAGAGAGGAAGAAATAATGGAGCAATGATTTATGATTACCCAAGAACACATACTTCAAATTTTCGTAGTTTCTTTAGTTCTAAATCGTGGGTGAGAAAGAAGGTATCAAAGGTACCTTAGATGTTTGTGGAAGGGGAGAGTAGCAGGGTTTCCAAGAAGAAAAACTTGCGATTGTTTAAGAGTTCCTTGCACAACATTAATTTCCTCGTAATTGGAGATACAACTTGCTTCTTTTCAGACATATCCCCAAGCATCTTTGATATCCGTGGTGAAGTCTTCACCTGAGAAATTGTTGTAAAGTTCCTTCCACAAGTTCGTCCAATAGATCAACATGAAAACATTCTTGTTTGAACTGTGTGCGCATTATAAACATTTAATTTTACCTTCATGTTTCCAAATGAGACTTCCTTAATACGGACTTGCATTGAATGCAAGCATTTCTTTATGTGAGAATGGTCTTCCCAAAATGACAGGGAATGGAAGTTTTGCTTTTGGTTGGTTCCATATCTAAAACTAGAAAATCGTGAGGATAGAAAAATTTATCTACTCCCACCAATACATCTTCAATTATTCCTCTGGCTTTCTTCGGATCATGTCGCTAGTTGTAACACCACATGAGTGGGTTTTAATTCTCCCAAACCTAGCTTCTCATATACAGAATATGGAAGTAGGTTGACACTAGCACCCAGATCTAATAAAGCCTTTTCAATGGAGTGTTCCCCAATAATGCAAGGGATTGTGGGGATTCCAGGATCTTGAAGTTTGTGAGGTGTAGCAATGGATAACACCTGACTAATTCTTTCCACAGCAAAGACCTTCTTGGACAACTGTATCCTAGATTGTCTTTTGTGAGTGCACACATCTTTCAGAAATTTTGCATATGCTAGAATTTGTTTGATTGCCTCAAGCAAAGGTAAATTTATCTTGACTTGCTTGAAAGTCTCCATCATATCATCTATTTTTGTGTTCCCTTTATCAAAAGGAGATACAAATTTCATTGCATGTGGAAATGGTAAATGAGGAACTAATCTTTCATCCACAGCTTTAGAAGTGTTTTCAGAAATTTTTTTACTTTTCTGTTTTTCATTTTTTTGATTTGATCAAGAACCCCATTGCTATCACTATGCTGCTCTTGCTGCATATCTTTATCCTCTTCCTCATTTCTTTCTTCTTCAATACCCACTTTGTTATCTATCAGTTTTCCACTTCTCAAAGTGGTGACAGTTTTTACTTCTTCATGCGAATTAGAAGCTTCTCCAACCATGAACTGTCCTTTGGGATTGTTCAGACGTTGGCTGGGTAACTTTCCTTCCTCTCTTTTTGCCAAGGTATTTGAAAGTTGTCCCAATGTTTCTTCAATCTTCTTTATGCTCTGGCTGTAAAAATTCACAGTTTGAGTTAAAGATCCTAAATTCTGGAGTGAATTTAGGACTTGATCTTCAGAAGATAGGGACTGGGTGAGGCCGCACAGGTTGTTGTGGAATGAAATCTTGAAAGTTTGGTTTGACATAAAATTCACGTCTGGTATGCAGTTTTGAAAGACATTTGATTCTTTGGTTGTTTTTGTTGTTGGGATTGGTAATTCCCTTGGTTCCACCCCAAATTGGGGTGTGCTCTCCATGGATATTCATATGACTGCATCTGTCCAAGTGATTGAGCGATGAGCTTGTTCCACCAGTAAATCTGGGAAAAGTGATGCAGCAGGACATTGGTCAAGTGAATGAGTAGGGGACTGGCATATCAGACATGCCTCCTCTACTCTTGAAATATTTGGAGTTTTAAGTGAGTCCATCAATCTATCAAACTTTGTGGTTAGATTGTCCATCTTTCTTTCCAACTCATTCACCTCATAGATCTTCCCTTTGGTGGGTTGGTGATTGTTCAACCTAGCAGGATTTTCAATTTCTCTTGACAGAGATTCCTGCTGAGTGGAGTTTTCACCAATCACTTCAAATAAGTCCCAAACCTCTTCAACTGTTTTTTGCAAGTAAGTGCCTCCACAGGAAGCATCCACCATATTTTTGCCTTTTTGATCAATTCCTTGATAGAAGCTTTTCACCAGCTGCCACCTAGGAATTTGATGATGAGGACATTGCCTTAACAGTTCCTTGAATCTTTCCCATGCTTCATGGAAAGTTTCAGTTGAGTTTTGGGAGAATGATATGATACTTTGTCTCAATTGGCTAGTTTTTGACATTGGGAAATATTTGGCTAAAAATTGACATTGTAAATCATTCCATGAAGTGATACTATTTGGTGCTAACATGGATAACCATGCTCTAGCTTTATCCTTTAATGAAAAAGGAAAGAGCCTCAGCTTATTGGTTATACGGACCTACCAGGCTATGTTGAATGTGGTGCAAAGAGCCAAGAATTCATCCACATGTTTGTATGGGTCTTCCTTACTCAACCCATGGAAGGAAGGAAGCATTTGGATAGTTGATGACTTGATCTCATAATTTCCTTCAACAGTAGGAAATTGAATGCAAAAGGGGGAATTATAAGCACCAGGTGCAAAGTAATCCCTCAAAAGTCGAGGTTCTTCACCCATAGTAGCAGAATTCTGTGTTGTTTGCTTGGTTCATAGTAGCCTTTCAACTTCTAAATTCAATGGGAGAATCTCTTGAGTCCTCCTACCAAACATACAACTCGAACAAAAAATCTGATTATGCATAAAGAAACCTTGTAATTCCTTTCGAATTTCCTTCCTTAAAAAGCTGGAATATGAATAAGCACAAAGTATAAACAATAGAATAGTTTAAATCGATAAAAATTAAAATGAAAACTTAGGTCTATCTATTTTAGAACAAATTCCAAGAACACCAAAAACTTGTTGTTGCTTCTTAGTGTGCTTGATTTATGTGAGTTTTGAAAGCAGTTTATAGTCGCTAAATTACAAAGGTTCTAGACTATATAAACAAATAAAGAAATATCAAGACAGTTAGAAGAGAATTAGCGCAAGATCGGGGCCAATTGTAGCAAGTTTTAAAAGTAAGTGAGTGAAAGATCGTCGAGAATTTGTCTAAAATGTAAGACAAACCTCAGATCGAGCTACGGATACGGCTTCTTATCATATCTAAGCGATAAGATAAGAGGTTTGAATTTGTCACGTTTAACTAACTAAAAACAAAGAAAAATTTAAACTAAATGATCCAGATCCGAGTTGGGGGAGTGATTGAAACAAAGATGGAGAAGTAATATCTAAATCTGATTTGGTCTTTGAAATCTAATGAGAATAACTACAGCTCAGCAGAGGTGATCCAATCTTCATCTGGCTACAAGCACAGATGTAAGAGAGATAAATCTAATTCAAGGATTAGGCTTACACTTATGGCTATGGTCTCTCCACTTTAATGGCTACAAACCATCCAATAGTCTTTAATCCAAATCCTTAGTTTAGAACAAGAAGCATCACTGCAAATGCCGTGAGAGATTAGGTTACCAGATAATTCTCACGGATTAATGAATCAAGGAAATTGCATGAAAAATAGTAAATCTAAAGGAGTCTAATGCAATAAGGAGATCGAGGGAACCCTTAACATGAGTCCAATTGAGAAAATACGGTTCTGACAACCTTTTCAAATCCACAATTACAATTCAGGCGACTTAAACAACTCTCAGATTTGTAGTCTTGAATACAACTCTCTTTTGAATTATAGAAATGTCTCACAGCTCTCAATTGCAAGTCAAAGTGAAGCTATTACAGGGATTTCAGACAAACTATCTGGTTTGGAAATGGGGGAATAGGAATGAAACTCAAAATCTGGATGTCCAAATTGGGCAAATGGTTCGTCTATTTATAGTTTTCCCCAAGTCCAACTCAGATGTGTTTCAACCAATCAGAGGTGCTCAGAATGTATTGACCAATGGTGGTCGAGCACGAGGATCCAGATCTGTTTTGGCCAATCAGAATTCTTCAATTTGGTTCAGCCAATCAGGTGATAGAAGCATCAATTCTGTTAAGTAATTGAAAAATCTGTTTGAGCTTCTAGAAGTTCCCGCCAAGTAATTTCATCTTTGGGTGTTCACATGGGGTGGAATATGCCTTTGGTTCGTGCTCAGAATCTTCCGGAATGTCCTTGGGTTTTAAAATGCATTGGGACGCGTGCAACAGATTACTGAATTGCCCTTGTTAAAGCTGTGAATCTCCAGAATACCTTTTCGCAGAGCTTAAGGGCCTTTTCGCAGAGTGCTGTGGCTTCTGAAGCTCTTTTCGCAATGTTCAATCTTATTTTTGAATTGTGTTTTCTCCTTTTCGCAAAGTTCAATCTTCTTTTCGAAGAGTTTAGATGCTCTTCGAAAACTAAGCCTGGAGGTTTATTCCTTTTCGCAGAGTTCCAGGTTCTTTACGAAACGTGCAGGTTCTTTGCGAAAAGAACTCTGTATTGCATTTCTCTATTCAAATTGTTCCCTGCTTCTCTTACAGGTCTTTGCCTCTTCCTTTTAGACTTTTCCACAACTGATGAGGTTGTTTCTTCACTTCCTTCCTTTGGACTGACATGGATTGTCATCTTTTTGGCACTTTTGAGCTGCTTTTATGGTTAAGCCTATCTTTATTGTTAGCTGCAACATAGGCACTTAAAACACTTATTTAGTTCTCTCAAAGGTCTATCAAGACTTAAGTTTAGAGGTGAAAAATGGTATTTTTCACTTGTCAACACATCACGTATGTCACTTAGAAGTCAATCAAGGGGCAGGCACTCGCCGATCATCTTGCCGACAATCCTTTTCCAGATTATGAACCTTTAAGGACTGAGTTCCCAGATGAAGATATCTTATTCATGACAGAAGACGATACTAAAGAGGCAGAGGAGTCATGGGTAATGCACTTTGACGGGGCAGCAAATACCGAGGATCAAGGAGTTGGTGCCATTCTGATTTCGCTGAAAGGATCCCATGTACCCGTCTCTATCAAGCTTAGCTTCCCTTGCACTAACAACATGGTGGAATACGAAGCTTGTGTCGTTGGTCTGCAGGCGGCTCTCGATCTGAATGTAACTCACCTTCGAGTGTTTGGCGATTAACAGTTGATCATATGCCAGACGAACGGTGACTGGAAGACGAAAGATGAGAAATTGATCCCCTATCATGAACACTTCAAGGATTTGATAGCTTGCTTCCAAGACGTGACATTCTCATATGTCCCCCGGATAAGGAACCTTTTTGCCGATGCACTAGCAACTTTGGCGTCAATGATAGAAATCCCATATGGTGCTGAGATGAAGCCGATCATGATCGAGCAGAGGAATGAGCTGGCCTTCTGCCTCCAGACTGAGGAACCTACAAAGCCTGATGATGAGCCACCTTGGTTCTCTGATATCAAGAATTTCCTTGAGACACTAACTTTCCCTGAGGGTACGTCCAAGACGGACCAATGAACCATCCAACTTCTAGCGGTAGCCTACGTCATTTGTGGGGAATGCCTGTAAAAGCGATCCTATAATAATATTTTGCTAAGGTGCCTTACTGAAAGTGAAGCGACCAACATCATGAAGGAGATCCACAAGGGAGTATGCGAAGCCCATGTCAGCGGTCACATGCTCGCTAAGAAAATTCTACGGCAGGGATACTTTTGGACCACTATGGAATCAGATTGCTGCAAATATGTTCAAAAATGTTACAAGTGTCAAGAACACTCTATTCTAATACACGCTCCTGCCATCGATCTTCACTGCATGACCACTCCTTGGCCATTCGCTACCTGAGGCCTAGACGTCGTCAAAATGATCAATCTAAAAGCATCGAACGAACATCGATTCATCCTCATCGCCATTAAATATTTCACCCAGTGGGTAGAAGTGGTGTCATATGACAACATCACGGACAGTCACGTCGAGAAGTCCCTCAAGAGCAATATTGTGTGCCAATTTGGAGTACCCAAAGATATCATCACGGGCAATGGTAAAAACTTTGTGAATAAGCGCACTCGAGCCTTCTGCGAGCAATACAAAATTAAGCACCATCGCTCGTCACCTTATCGGCCTCAAACTAATGGAGCCGTGGAAGCTGCTAACAAGATGGTCATTTGCATCCTAGAGAAGATGGTCGTCACTTATCGAGATTGGAGAGAAATCCTGTTGTTTTCTTTGTGGGCCTACAGTACATCGATCCGTACTACTACGAGGGCAACACCATTCTCCCTTGTGTATGGAACTGAGGTCGTCCTACTGGTTGAGGTTGAAGTACCCTCGCTATAAATTCTCATGAAATCAGGCTTACCCAAAGCAGAGAGAGAGAGAGATCACGCTTTGATCAGCTGAGCTTACTGGATGAGAAAAGGCTCCTAGCCTTGTATCATACTCAAGTTTACCAGGGGCGAATCACACGCGCTTACAATAAATGTGTCCGTGGTCAAAATCTAAAGGTAGGAGACACTGTGTTGAAGATCTTCCCATCCCTCCATGCAGATCTGAGAGGGAAGTTCAAGCCGAACTGGGAAGGACCTTACGTCATTCGAGAAGTGCTACCGGGATACGCCATCCACCTCGCCACCATGGATGGAGATCATCTTCCTGAGCCCATCAACGCTAGATAGACGGTTTTACTCTTAGTCTATTGCGATAAGGTAAGTATTGGTGAAACAGATGCGTGATTGCTTAAGAACCACCCAAAAGAGGCCATCATTCTAAACACAGTAGCCAGAAAACATCCCTAAAAATGAGGATATCCCTTGCTACCCCATTTGAGCCCAGGCCTTTCGTTTAATAACCCCCTTTCCCAAAAAATGTGTGCGTGTGTACATATACAAAAAAGGAGATGAAGTAAAGTCACCATCAAAATCCAAAAAAAAATCAAAAAAGCAAAACCTCAAAAAGTGATTACCTGAAATAGAGCAAAAAGAATAAAAAAAAAATGTAGAAAGAATCGCGGGGCATGTACAGTAAAAACCCCCAAGGAAGAAAGTATGTTGAGAAAACTGAGCCGTATCAAGGAAACCCTTTTAGCCCAGCATACCTTCAAATCCTAACCTAACCCATGGCCAAGCTACACCTTGAAGAAAGCCCTCTTTTAGGTTCATAAGCAGTCATAATATCTGTTAAGTCAACACAAGCCGAGTTGTGAGACTACACCAGAACCCCATCTAGCCAACTATGGCGGAATCGACGTCTATGTTGTGGCTTTTTTAAAAAAAAAGGGAAGAAAAAAAAGAAAAGAAAATAAAAATAAAAATACAAGCTCAAAGCAAGATGGACGTGGTGAAAACCCGAAAGGGCATTACGGGTACAAACAGCGAGCTTGTGAGGACCAGGTGAAAACCCGAAAGGGCGCTTGGGGTAAGAGAGCTAAACCGATGAACGTGGTGAAAACTCGAAAGGGTGCCATGAGTAAAAAAAAAAGTGATAAATAAAAAAAAAAAGAGAAGAGAAAAGAAAAGAGAAAAAATTGAAAAAGAAAGGTTTGGACTGATTGAGAGGTTTAATGATTGAGGAACCCTTTTATTACTTTTCCTATACCCTCTTATCCGACTAGGCCGCTCATGCTAGTTCGAATCGGGTCCCGGCCAGAATTGTCTTTATGAAACCGCACCGTCAAACGTATGGCTCAAGGTAAGGAGAAAGGTTTAACTCAATCCCAAGGGGATGAACGTTCCGGCCTTGGTAGGACTGTTGAAACTCTTTTACAATCAACCAGTAAAAAAGGGGGGTTCGACAATGCTCAAAATAGGACCCAGGGTTTCACAAGGTGATTAAGGCGTTGCGCAAAAAAAATAATATATATGCACAAAGTAAAAAGGCCAAAAAGTCTATGTAGATGTATATAGTAAACTGCCTTTTGCACCACTTACACCACATCCCAAAAAAATAGCCGGTGTGATGACTAGCGTGCTTTCCTTTTTACAAGTATAAACAAAAATGACAAAAACATAAAGAAAATATGTATACCACAAATGTGTGTATCTGTAAAGGGGTTTTTATGCCCCTTTTTTTGTGTATCTAATCTATGCAAAACATTTTGTGTGCAGAAAGGAGTTAGCGTCCCAGCTCGTGCTCTAATGCGCTAATCTCAGCATGAAGGTCATCTTCCCGGATATTCCACTTAGTCAGCCAGTGACCATGCAGACTCTTATACCTCTTCCGAGAAGAGTCGGCGACACCAAAAGCGACGCTCAGTGATCCCTTCAAACGGAGGACCTCGCTCTTTCCCGTGTCTACCCTAACTTTTTCTTGTGCCAAATGTTCTTGCAGGACCCTCTTCTCGTCCACAAGAAGCTCGATACGGGCTCGGAGTGTTGTCTCCTTCTTTGGCCAGGGGCCTCCAGTATCAACGATCTCTGTCGAATCTGGACCATCGGCAACAGGCCGCTCATTCAATAGCTAGGCCTCATACTCAGGAGATGTTCTAACCAAATCCCCCTGCTCGATATCACACATCGGCATCGACTGACGCATCTCCCAGAGAGCAGTAATCCGATCCATGTCTCTAGAGGACCCCCTAGAAAAGATCAAATCACATAGAGGGGGTTTGGCCTTGACCAAATTGACGCAATACTCAGAATCGGAAGTAGAAGGTGCTGCCAGTCAATCCTAGGAGGGTAATGCCCTCATGGTCTCTACTGCGAACTATTGGGAAGGTCCAGTCCAACTAAGGAAGCCTCCATGTCAGCTCGGCATCGGTCAACCAAAGTTTCAGAGCAGACAAATCGCCCTGTGGAAGCAAGTGGCACCTACCCAGAAAGCACTGAGCCACCTCACCTCGGGCAATATAAAAGCGGGGCACAGGCCCCAGAACTGCAAGGTGCTCACCCAACCAGACCTGAAGCAACAAAGGTCACTCTCGAAGGCCCTCCACCTTGCCCAAAGAAAATGAATTAAGGCATCGATACAGCTCGACAAGCACCAAGTGCATCATGGATCGGCCTGCCTCCAGCTCGATCAAAATATCGCAAATTGCTAATGAGAAGCTCTCCCCCCAAAAAAAAAAAGGATTTTAGAGATGAGACAGAGTGCTAGAGCTTTCACATTATATATGTTCCTAACCGACAATTTTCAGAGACTTTCGTCACCAAAAAGTTCTTTGAGGAATTTTAGTGAACACCTTGTGGGCCCCCCAATGAGGCTTTTCTCATACTCAAGTTTCTTCAAACCGAGAGTAAGGTGGATGGATTTGGAGTAGCCCGACCAAGGCGTGATTCGTACAAGACCCCTGTGAAGCTTTAGGCTAGACAGTTTGGACAGCTCCTTGAGGGTTGGGGTTAGCTCCCGCTTCCCAAAACGGAATACATGGAAATTCACATCCCAAAATGAAGTGGCAGCGTAAAGGAGTTCCCAACGTGGAGGAACCTCTAGAAAGGAAGAAATGCGAGATAGCCCAAGGCACTCCAAGTTGGCGAGCTCACTCTCATTCAAGCTCCTGAACCAGGCTGTTAAAAATTTGGGCCCCAAGCCCAACAAAGGGGATAAATTGGCTCGAAGCCCTCCACGTAAGGGAGGGTTAGAAAGCGGGTCCATGAACATACAGGGATCTTTTGAGAGGATAAAATTCGATGTATGGTGATGGACCCGCCTTGGAAATGCAAGAGCAAAAGGAACCTGTCAAAGAGCCCAAGTCAAACAAAAAAGAAATGATTTTTGGGTTGCCTCGGGTATAAAAGGACCCACAGCTCCCCAGGTTAAGCCTGGCGCAACTATTAGTTGCGCTAGTGCATTTTGTCCCCATTTTTGCCTGGTGCAACTAATAGTTACACCAGTACAAATTCCCTGGGATTTAGCCTGGAGCAACTAATAATTGTGCCAGACTAAAGATTCCCCCTCCCCAGCCAGCTCGGGACCTAGCAGTGGGGACTTACACCCCTTTTGTTTTTTTGATAACACTCCTCTTTTCATTTAACAATTGGGCATTTGTTTTGTTTATTCATGTGCAGGACTGATCCTACATCAAAGCGCACAACCCAAAAGGTTGCTTTCTGAGCATTTTGGGCAAGCACATCCTGCAGAGAAACAAATCCAATACAAAGAAATCATGGCATAAAATCAAAGCAGAAATATTTTCCCAAAAATAATAATCCGAAGTATCACATCAACCATCCCTAACATGTTTAAACAAATCCAAATCAAATCCCAAAAGAGTACTGAGTTTGTCAAAGCAAAAAACTAGAATACTATTCCTTGCTTGCGCCCTAGGATTTCTTGCGACGGCGAGAAGACCTCCGAAAAGTCCGCATGTCCCCCACCCTAGACCACGCCTGCGAGATCCTACTGAGCAAGGAGCATGACTCCTTGGCACGGGCACGCTGCGAGACATGATCAAAATCAAGAGTCAGGATCAGTTGAGGGACAAAGGGTAATGGAATAAATGAAGAGGAGTAGAGTAGCAAGGCACTCACCATATCCACCTCCCTAAGCTTCGCCAAGTGACGATGATACTCCGCATACTTCATGGCCGAGTTGAAGTCTTACGTTCAGAATGATACAATATCAGCTATTAGGACAATCTTAAAAGCATGTACAGAAGGAAACCGAAATAAAGAGAGATTGGGTCATCAGAAGACTCACCCCTGGAACCACCTCAGGAGGAGGAACACGGGCCACCTCAGCAGAAAGCCGCGCCTGTGGATCCACATCAGCGCAGAGGCTTGAAAGGAAACTATCATCCAGGCATCGAAAGGTCCCATAAACCACGAGCAGATCGCCACCAGAGATACCAGCATGAGAAATCCTTGATGGACCAGCACCTGAAGAGCCCTCACCCGAGGGGCCCGCACCAGAAGGACCAGCACCAGAGGGATCCACCCCTGACATATCGGCCGCACTTTGGTCGCCTTCCCCATTCGAATCATCCCCTGAAGCAAACTGTGAACAAAAAAAAGATCCGATTAGAAGGGACAAAAGCCGAATAAAAGCATAAAGGGAACTAATCCAAGCCTAGATAAATTACTTGATCGAGTGGGCCGCCAAATGTAAGAAAATTGGCGCTAGGTACAATGCGTGGCAAGAGGAACCAATGGGGCAGGCACTCGTACAAAAGATGATAGTCCCCGGGCACATGGAGAGCATGGATAGGGAGCCCATTATTGAAAAAGGCCGCTGTGAGCTCGATACTGCCAACGGGATTCCAAATGTCTGTCGGAGGGTCCACAGGTATGGCGTAGTAGCCCTGGAACTGGTGCACCACCCGCTCTCCCAGGTAATAAAATCTGACCCATGCTCCATAGAAGAAAATGACGCAGTGGTTATTGAACAGGCGAGAGGGGCCTATAGCTGCCCGATCCCAGAAGGGAGATGCAAGGTACGGGTCAAGGAGGATTTGTCCAAGCCAAAAGAATCCAAGCAGGTAGCACATCAATCAAAGGAGATTTCCGAGCTAGAATCGACAAGGGTTGAAAAAGGGTTTTACCTGCTCGAGAACCATCAAGTAAAGTTGGGACCTCAGACCCATCTCCAAATGCTTTAAGCCCAAGTCACGACGCTGGGCCTGATTCCAGTTACTGAGGAGAGGATCGGTAAGCACCTCCGAGTGAAGAAGCGGGCACCCAAGATGGAAGTGATGATATCCCCATACCTAAAAAAGGAGACAGTACATAGGGGCAGGTCAGTAGCACATAAAGATCATTAAAGAAAATTGACAAAAGCAAAACAATGAGGGATTACCTCTAAGGTAGCCCAAAAGTTGACAGCAGACTTGGAATCCCCAATGGTGACCCGAGCTACATTGTACATTAGCCATGCGTACCCGGCCCCTCCCCAGTCGTACCTATGGATGTCACCCCAATTTTCCATCACACTCAGCAATGCCAGGCTGACTCGGCCCCTGCTGGCATTAGTAAAAAAGGTCTTACCCAGCAAGAGTAGGAGAGTGATGCGAGCTAGGACGATCGCACGCTCTGGCATGATGTAGAGTGCCCTGTCTGGCTGACCTAGATCCACTAACTCATCAGGGGTGTAAAGTGAGGTCAACCAAGACAACTTGACCTCGGTGCCATGGGTCTGCCTCCGAGGAGGATAAGCCCCAATCAATCGAATGATGTCCTCTCGACTTGACACCGCGAGATCGGATATTGATATCCCCCCTATCCTGACGCCAGTAATCATGGCCCAATCAACGGGCGTCAAAGTCATCTCTGCATATGGCATGTGAAAGGTCATTGTCTCAGGGCGAAACCTTTCAATAAGGGCTTTCAGATAGGCAGCGTTGTCCCTCATAGCAGGGCAAGATAGAAATTCTCCGAAGCCCACTTGTGCCAGCAAGACCTTCACCACACGAGGGACATAGAGATAGAACTCGTGAAAGTCGAGCCACCCCCCGCGAAACACAATATTGGGCAGGTCCTGCACCAAAGAAAATGCGCATCAGATCACAGAGGTGAAGCAAAAACTGCATAATGGAAATAAATTGAGCCTCTCTTTTACCTTGCCCACTATCAAGAAGTTTGAAATGTGAGTATGCTATTGGTAAAGGAGACCGACCCAGGCAGCCTCACCCTGCATCTCGAGCCATGGGCCTGCCCTCCGATCTACCCAGATGAACTCCTCCCCCCGCGGGCCGTACACTATCTCAGGCCCCTCCTCGAGGCCCTCCTCAGGAATATGCTCACCTTCGCCCGACATGCTGGGGCAACAAAAGGCAATCACATCTGATCAGGAATAAAGATACATGTGCAACGAATTTTTTCACAAAAAAGATATCAACAAAAATAAAACTCCCGTTACTTCATTTACAAAAAATAAAAGTCCTTATACCTAAAGAAAAAGAGAGAAGAAATCAACATCAAAATCAAAAAAGTCCTTTTACTTTGTTTAAAAAGTCCTTTCAAAAATCAAAACACAAAAAAAATCCTTGTTTAAAAGTTCTTTCAAAAAAGAAAAATCAAAGCAAAGAAAAAAAAAACTTTTTATTTTGTTTAAACAAAAAAAGAAGAAATAAGAACAAAAAAAACCCTTATATTTCAAAACACTAAAAAAAAAAACCTTTCTCTTGTACCCATAAAAATCAAGAAACCTACAAAAAAATGATAAAATAAAAATCTATTTCTTAGAAAAAGAACCAAAAATAAAAATAAAATAATAATAACAAACAAAAAACCGAAAAAAAAAAGAAAAGAAAAAAGGAAAAATAACCTTTTCCTTAGTTGGTTTTCAAAAAAAATGCACAAAGACCAAAAGAAAACACACATTTCCTTGCTTAACTATATAGCTCAAAATTCATTCTTCTTAAAATTAAAAAAAAAACGAAACCAAAAATCCCTTTTTCCCTAAATTAGTGCTCCAAAAAGAGAACAAAAATCCATTGCTTTATTTTGCAAAATAGAAACAAAAAATAATAAACAATATAAAAAAAAAAATCCCTTCCATACACACAAATAAGAAACAAAAAAATATATATATATTAGGCACCAATAAATCCATAAAATAGCAAAAATAGGGCATTGATCATAAAAAACTGTCCACACATCATCAATAAACACACATACAATGAAAAAATAAACCATTATTCATCAAAGAATGCAAAATCCTCATCATATTTGCAAGAAAAATCAAGAAAATGGATTTTAATGGTTACCTTTTCAGAAAATATGGGGTCTTTGATCTAGCGTGAGCCGACAATCGATCCACACAAACAAGGCAACGAATAATAGGGCACGCGTAGAGGCAATGTGAAGGAACCCTAAGAGGGAACGGTTTTTGGTTTCAAAGTGGAAGGAGGGGGAGAAAATTTTGAAATTAAGCCCCCCGGCCCCAACTAGGGCTCTTTAAGTTCCCCAACAAAGCCTGGTGCAACTATTAGTTGCGCCAAGCAAAATTTTGCCCCCTTTTTGCTTGGTGCAACTATTAGTTGCGCTAGGCACTTTTGAGGCCGATAGTGGCTTGGCGCAACTAATAGTTGCACCAGGCACTTAGGTCGGGTTTGGGGCCTGGTACGGGCCAGATAGGAAGGCCGGTTCCCCCACTCCTTTTATCTTGTCACTCCTGACTGATGCACGGGCTCCCAAGGTATCATTTCGCTCATCCTTCGACTTGCTAAGAAAGTTGTTCTAAAATAAAGGCGGACCGAGATCAATGAGCGCCCCGGTCCTACACAGAAAATATAAAAAAAATCCAAACAAAGGAAAATCCCCATAGAGAAGCCGAAAGTATCTAAAAAAAATAAACAAAATAATAGCTTCAAAATTTCAAAAAAATCACATAAAATAATAGCTTCAAAATTCCAAAAAAATCACACAAAATAATAGCTTCAAAATTCCAAAAAAATCACACAAAATAATAGCTTCAAAATTCTAAAAAATCACAAAAAATAATAGCTTCAAAATTCCAAAAAATCCCATAAACTAATAGCTTCAAAATTCCAAAAAAAATCACATAAAATAATAGCTTCAGAATTCCAAAAAAATCACATAAAATAATAGCTTCAAAATTCCAAAAAATCACATAAAATGATAGCTTTAAAAATTCAAAAAATCACATAAAATGGTAGCTTCAAAACTCCAAAAATAGTTGAACAATTCAGAAAAAGAAAAATCAAATAAAAATGATAGAAAAATAAAAAGCAGATTGGTACTCCCCCACAGAGACGCACAAGCATAAAGCGGTAAAATGTCAATATTTTACCCGCAATGCAGCTATGCCATACTAAAGTCCGGAGTCAGAGGCTCGCCTCAAATCTCTGGATCCTGCTTTAAGGTAGGAGCAATGATGTCGGTCTCAGTTAAAGAGTCAATGTTTCGATCGAATCAACTCCACTACTAAATCTTTTCAATAAACGCTCTGTTTTGGATTCATGTGAACTTAAGTATCTTAAGCTTCAGGTTCTCCATTGGAAAAGGTCAATCGTTGGTTGAGACTAACCTATTGAGAATGAGATTGCGTGTCAATCAAACTATGTGCAACCATGCATTCAGAAGGGATCATCTCCTTTTTTTTATTTTTTGCAGGCTTAAAACCTGTATGGGCAGCGGTATCCTTGTAAAGTGTACGCCATGCGTCTGGTTATCCGTATGATGGTCATTTGTCCCTGTGAATTATACCCAGGCTGATCCGGGTCGGGGCTTCCATTGCCTTTGTTGTTGCTTATTACCCCCGATGGGTGCATGATTATGCATAGTTAATTGATGCTGATGATCATTATCAGCAGAGACTAGGATTGGATGTCCCTTCATTGGGATACCCTAATATTTGGTTGGATCTGTTCAAGGTAATCAAAGCTGGTTGCTCTAGGCCATAATAATCGAAGGCATGCTTTGGAAAATGGCACGCACTCCCAAAAAGTGTTGTGACATCTATTCACTTCGCTCGGGCAGTCATGCTAAATAAACTTTGAGATCGATGGGTTTGCCCAAAGACCTCAAACCCTGCTTTCAGCAGGGGCACTCGCAAATAGTCTGATGGGGCCATCAAATGCCTCGTAGGATTGGACGCAAATTGTGGAGGCTTGCGTATCATTGCTTTATACCTATCTTCGAATGTGGGTCGATCACTCCTCTTACTTATGAAGCTGTTGTATTCAGAATGAATCTCGAACATCAATCACCTTCAAATCATCTCGAGAAGCAGACATTTTTTCCAACTAACGGGCTTTCGCAACTAGAGAAGTGAACATTTTTCCCAGCTATTAGGCTTTCGCGACTCATTCCACCTTGGTTATGCCCAGTAATGTCGCTAGGCCCTTGGGAACTGATTACCTCGAGAAACGAATGTTTAGCCTGACATCCCAGGGCTTTCATTTTCTCACCATGTTACTCACCCGATGTTTGAAGTTTGTTCTGAATGCAGCGGACCCGTTAGTAATGCCTTGGGCCTCTTCAGATGTCTCTTTTCTTTGGCATATGACCATTAGTGATCGGATACCAGAGAGGGGCATCTGTAGACACCCAAATTTGGCCTAAGGCCCGATCGAAACACCTTTCGAGAGAGGCACACTTCTGGACTTTTGATGGCATGTACGGAACCCTTAGGAACCACCCTAGAACCCTTAGAAATCACCCTAGATCCCTTAGGAACCTACCCCAAACCTTTAGAAACTAATCCCGACCCTTAGAACCCATTTCAAACCCTAAACTAAACCCTATCAAGCTATGGATGAGGAGGGGTGCACCAAAACTAGCTATGGCCATCTATTATGAACAAATCTCATACCATTAAAAAGTAGAGGACGTCAGCTTTCCAACGGTCCAAGAATCTCCCCAATCGGAGTTATACATCAAAAGATACGATAATTCGAACCCGGAGGACAAAAGAGTAAAATCAGGTGGGCCCCCCTAGGGATTTGGCGCAACTAATAGTTGTGCTAGGCTATTTCTCCTCAGAAATGGCCTAGCGCAACTAATAGTTGTGCCAGTGATAATTTTGCCTGGCACAATTATTAGTTATGCCAGGCCACTTTTCCCAGGATTTAAGCTTGGCGCAACTAATAGTTGCGCCAGTATTAATTGTGGACCCCACCTCGGATAGCCAACTTCCAGGCTCTATTTTATTTTACATTTTTCTGGTGCAACTATTAGTTGCGCTAGGCATATGAATAGTAATTGTTGGTTTTTGCCCCAAATTTCATGATTGGGGTTTGACTTGTTGACCACCTCGACCTTTGGGGTGTGTTTTGCTAGTTCTGTTATACCCATTTGCACCCTATTTCTAACCCTTTAAGTGGCTTAAGGCCTCACCCCATCATCCACCATTGGAGGATCCTTCCATACATCCAAAACCCTAGGAATCCTTAGATGTAAGATTACCTAATTGCTAAACCCATTTAGCTCTTAAGTAGCCTTCTAACCCACCCTTTTCCTATAAATAGAGCCCCCCACCCCTTTGTTTAAGGGTTGAAAATTTTAGCCTAAGAGAGAAAGAGCTTAAAGTGAGAAGATCTTTTTCCCCTTGGTGCACACTTCCCATACAAAATCCAGAATTTCAAAACCTCCTTTGAGTGATAATTTTCACCTTAGATCCCTTAGCTTAGGCTACCCATTTACCTTCCCTCTCTTCTTCCTAGCTAGCAAGCCTTAGAGGTTAGAACCCCTCTTTCCACCATACAAGCCTTTAAGAGCTCATCAAAGCAAGCCACGCAAGGCTCTCCTACAGTGCTACAAGGGCCCAAGGACTCCAGCTCTTCCCTTTCTTCTCCTATCTCTTCTTTAGCTCTTCCCATCCTCCCATTTGTGTCGTTATGCCGCCAAATTTTTGGTAAGAACAGAGGGGCACAAATAGGATTTAAGGCCCATTTGGGCAAGAGGAAGCCATTTTTTTTTCTTTTACTTTATTTTTGTATTGCCCATTAGTAGAGATTGCGTTAAGTTGGTTGATCAAGTGCCTAACACCTTCCCGATCGATAACCGAAGCCTCTACCCAAGAGCCTTTGGTGTGGACCGGATTCAAAGTCATATTTTTAGCACTTCGGTGCTCATAAAAATGAACTAGGTTTCCCGGGACACCGAAAGCTCCGGGTGGCAACTCTATATTTTTTTGCAAGTGGGTACATCGTCGCGACGGGACCATCACGGATCCCACAGTTGCACACTATCCCAGAGGTTATCCAGATCACTGAGGTTGAAGATAGAATAGGAAACCTACTGTTGCCACCATGATTGCAGGGCTACAAAATCAAGCAACCATGGAAGCATCAAACCTATAAAAATCCATGTAAAAATACAGGATAAAATATAGATTTAATGAGCATTAACAACTTGGCATTTCATTAATTAAATAGAACTTACAATGTTTTCCCTCAAGGCAGCAGCCTGTGCAAATCCCAAAGACAGCTCACTCTATGTCTACAAAACCCATTGCAAAAACTGAAAAATAAAAATAGCTACTACAAAGAACATAGTCCAACATTACTGCTGTACTAAGCCAAGAAGAAAAAGATAAGGAAAGGGAGAACTAAATCCTAACCCTAACCCTAGAAAAAGACTAAAGTGATCCAGCTATTCTAGATGATTTTACAAGGCAAAATATAGCTATTTATACAATCCATAGTAGCAGCTATGTGCATTGGCCAATAAGAAAGAAGGAGGTTTGGAGTTGATTTCATGGCCCATCTGTGACCTTGGACGCTTTGGGATGTGTGGGACATTGGCATGCATGCCCTAGAAGTTGTGAAATCCCCAAAATATCCTTGGAGTTTGAAAATAGCAGCTGGAACTCGTGCCTCACGAGGATAGAGCTTCAAATTTCATGTCTCGCATAGATGGCAGCTTCAGCACTCATACCTCGCTTAGATCTCACTTAGCTCTCATGAGAATCTCGCTTAGATGAAAAATAGGCCATTTAAGGAGCTCGCAAGGTTCAAATGTGTAGTAGGCAGCTTCAAGTATGCACCTCTCTAGGATCTCGTGAGGATCTCGCTTAGTTCTTGCCAGGATGAAAAGAGGCTATTTCAGCTGCACTGTAGCTCACTGGGTTCATTTTCAGCAGCTTTATGCTGGTCGCCAAGATCAAATGCATCTCGTTGGGTTCTCTTGCAAGCTGCTCGCCAAGTTCAAATGTGTGCACAGCTCGCGAGGATGAGTGAACTACTCGAGTTCACATGTAGTTTCAGCAATCCTCTCGAGCTCTTCAAGGTGCAGCTTGTGAGGTTCGAATTCAGCAGCATTTAAGCTGCTCGCTAGGCTCATTGTGCAGCTCCTTTCCATCTACTCGACAGCCATAAAGTTTAGTTATCTTTGAGCTGCTCGAGTTCAGCAAATAGAGCCCCAACTCTCCAATATGTGCAGCTGCTCATGATGTTCAATCTCAGCTACTTGACGGGCTGTAATTACAGCAGCTTGATAGGTCCAAGTGTGGGCTGCTGCACTGCAGCATTGCTGCTTCATCTATGCATCATGATGGTATAAGGTAACAGCAAGTTGAATGGTTGCTTCTCCATGCAATTACAACAGCAGGTGTGTGCTCTTTAGTGGATGGTGTAGCAGCCCTTCAGCAGCTGGTTTGCCTGGTGCTTGCTGCAGTCTTGAAATGTTTGAAGGCCTAGTTTCTCAGCAAAACAGCTCCCTTAATTCATGCATCATTATTTGCATGAGCTTTTGGGCCTGCTTGAATTGCAGCAATAAAAACAATGCAGTAGCAGGTTTTTGAAGGTACTTGAGTGTTGTGGTTCCCTCCAGCAGGGGCTGCTTGAGGAGATGAAGTCCAGCTGCTTGTCATGCTAGTGTGTTGTAGCAGGTGTGTATTTTGTGGGGCACATTCTCAGCTGCAAGTCAGCTTTATGGTGCAGCAATTTCAATTGCTGGTTTTAGTGTTGTGTCTCACACCCACTGCTGCAGCTCTTCAAGGCTTTGGATCCCCTTCTCACCCTCAACAAGCCCTCAAAGGTCCCAAAGCATGCCAAAATTGTCCCAATGGTGTGAACCACCATGGTGCATCTTCTAAAAATCCATCAGTCTCACAACTTAGCTCAAAACTCTTTCTTCTTGGCTTGAAAATGATTGAATGTAGCATTAAGCTATATTTTTCCGTTATTTAGACAAACACACTTAAAACTCATTATTTGCATGCTCAGAGGTCCATCAAAGGCCAAGTTAA
Organism: Chloranthus sessilifolius; assembly: GCA_021018995.1. Classification (NCBI taxonomy): domain Eukaryota; kingdom Viridiplantae; phylum Streptophyta; class Magnoliopsida; order Chloranthales; family Chloranthaceae; genus Chloranthus; species Chloranthus sessilifolius. The sequence continues at coordinate 54,883,035 of CM037594.1, forward strand.
GGGGCGAAAAGTGATATTTTTTAGAGAATAACATACCCCCAAACCTTATCTTTGCTAGTCCTCGAGCAAAGGAAAAAAATTTAAAACAGCTATTCAAAACCGAAAATGTCACTTTCGTAGGGGACACTGGTGTATTTAGCATATGCATCAAGCCTTTTAAACCCTTAGGTGATCCCTAGTGGAGGAGTGAAGTCTCCTGAGGGTTTTCAGCGAAGATACCCACAAACTTCTCCATTAAAATAGTTAAGTATAGTGCAGTCAATGACAAAACAGATTTCTATAATTAAAGCTTCATTCCACACCTATTCTTTAAAAGTATGAGGAAATAATAGCAGTAATGCAACAAATTAAAACCTAAATCAAGATATATTTGCATCACCACCACTCAGTTTACATAAGGAATTCAAAGTGTAAAAATCAGCACTAAGTTCACTATCAATTCAAAAATCAAGTGTGGATACAACCCCAATGAGATTAAAATTCAGACCCAATGCTCACCAGGGCTGTCTCTCACAAATGAATTTAAGGATGTTCAATTTCACTCAAGCCCAATAACAGTTGCAGACCTCAAATAGGCCTGTAAGCATGAGCATAGGCAAAACATCTAGTTTCTGACATCCTCATGTGTTCTCACCATAGATTAGACACTCCCTTGTCTCCACATGACAACTCACTTCACTTTGGATTAACAAGGTCTTTTTGATGGGTTGAAATGTGGCTTATGGTTGAGGTTTAAAAAGAATAGGAGGGGTAAAATGGATTCAAAATTTTGATAAATTAGCAGGATAAGGAGGTGAGTCTTGACTTCACATCCTTCGTTTCAACATAACTTCGTCCTCCTTAATAATTTCCATATCCGAAGTGATCAGCTTCTTATCTTATTTTCAATTTTGAGATGAAGTGACTTCTCATTTTTCATTTTCCTTTTTTTCTTTTTTTATTTTTTTTCTTTTTTTATTTTTTTTCTTTTTTTATTTTTTATGGTTGTCACCCATCTGCAACTGATAAATTGCTGTGTACAGACTGTTTCTCTTCTCCTTCCACCAATTGTTGAACTTTGCTCCTCTATCTTCACTTCCTCTACTTCCACCTCGTGAAATATCATTTTGAGGGTGAGGCTGAAACCAGTCAAGAGGTTCAGGTTCAATTACTTTGGTGTTTGTTGAAGAAAAATTTAATTTTTAAGGCTCAAAGAGTGCATACACAAGGGTAGTTTAATAGGTTGGAATTTCACGCTCAAATTGTCCAAATGAGTGCTGCCAAACCAGTTTTAACTTGAGAGTGCCTAACTTTTAGTGAAAAGAGGTTGATTCAATCAGTCCTTAGAGTAGAAAATTGCCAAAGACACTCTTCAACATAAAATTGATAGGCCCAAATCTCACTGGGTATGGTCTTGAATTTAACTTATGGGATATATTTTCACATTTTTCTCTCCTCTCTAGTTTACTAACTACTAATTGAAAAAAAATTCTTGATGTTAGCTTCATGGTGGTGCTAATTTTTCAAAGATTTTTAGTTTGCAAATTTTTTTAAATTTCTTCTTTCTACATGGTTAGGTGAGAATTAACTTTATTTATCTCAATTAAACCAACATTTTCTACACTAAAATTAACTATTCTATTGGTTGTCCTACCATGCCATACCCCCAAACCTAAGTTAAACAGTGTCCTCACTATTTCATGAAACATGTATAGAGACAACAAGGTTTAACATAGAAAAACACCCTAAACTACAATAGGAAACGAAGAGAAAACTAAATAAAAGAAGCAGAAAATTAACCTACAAAGGAGGAAAAGAGAATATGCACAAGATGACTACTAAGAAAATAAAACAGCTACACAAATTCCTAAAAACATCAACTATAAATCTAAAAAATTACACTAAAACAACAGGTATATATAAACATTAACTATTCTAAAACACCTAAAACAGAAAAAAATCCTAAACAGAACTACCTAAACATGATCTGAGTATGAATCTAAATTGATGGTAAGGAGTTTTCAACATTAAAAGCAAGATTCATACAAAATCAGATCACACAACCATAATATTCACAAAACAATCCGGATGGGGGTGCATGATTGACATTTAAAATGATCACCCATCTGGACCTTCTCTAGCTAGAAAGAACCGTAATTCAGAAGTTGAAAAGCCATACCTTTGCAGATGCGTAGGCATCAAACCTTAGTTGCTTCCAGCTCACGAATTGCAGTTGCAAGAGAGGTGCAGTGAGCAGCTCCAACTCACAGGGATGGTTAAAAATAGACTGAGTGAGGGACAACAGGGCAGGTGTCCAAATGGACTCTGCACTAGCCCTACTAAGCAGCCCAAGATAATTAAATTTTTTAGCACATAGGTGGGGGCTCCTCAATCTATATTTCAAAAATTTTAGCACACACCTCAGCCTACTACAACAGTGTGGGCAAGGTGTATTCCACTATCTCTCATCAAGGATAACAACTGACAGATAGTCCTCATTTCCTCCATCAAAGTCATCTCCTTGAAAGAAGGGTAAGACTCGATAAAAGCATGAGGAAATGGGGCTCAACATGGTATATATATATATATATTTAATTTATTTTTTTATTGTCATTTTAGAAAAAAAAAATTATTATTCAGCTAGGGCTAAACAACAACCCCTATTTATTCAGCTTCTCGCCGAATGCACAACCTCTTGGCATCAACAATGTCTTGGTCAGGCACCTCCTTCCCATTGCTCGAGGCATTGATGGCTATAGAGTCTTCATGACTTGAAGAGACTTCACCAATCAAGTGTGCCCCTTTGGGATTGTTCACAGCTTGGCTTGGGAGTCGACCCTCGTCCCTTCTCATCAGAGTATTTGAGAAATAACCAAGCAAGTCCTCAATTTTTCTGATACTCTGCATGTGGGAATCCACAATTTGTGTAATGGAGCTGAGGTTTTGCAATGATGTTAAAACCTGCTCCTCAAAGGAGGGGGCTCTAGGTGAGGTGAGGCTACAACTAACTGACCTGGCTGGGGGGACTGATTCGAAAATTGTTGTCTTAGTGCATAACCATGTTAAGACTATTGGTTAGAATTGTGGGCCAAGGCCTGCTACTGTTGGGTTTGAGGAGAATCAACTTTTCTCCACCTTAAGTTTGGGTGGTTCCTCCAAGTGTACCCAGCAAGCTATTGTCCATATGATTGAACATCATTGGCTTGGTCATTCGCTATTGCAGGAAATGGACCAGCAGAGGGACAATCGAGATGGGAGTGTGTAGGTGAGTGGCATATCGAACAAGCCTCTCCAACCTGTGCAGCCATGTGGGGCTGCAGCACACTGAAAACTTTACTGAACTTTTTCGATAATGTGTCCACTTTTCTCTCCAGGTCATTGTAAACATTCATTTCATACAATTTTCCTGAAGAAGTGGGTTAGCTCTACTTTTGGCATCTAGTCACTGGTAGAAGCTTTGTACAAGCTGCCATTTAGGGATTTGGTGGTGTGGGCACTGCCTCAACAACTCTTTAAATCTATCTCAAGCTTCATGCAATTGTTCAGTTGGGGATTGATCAAAAGAGATAATGCTCCTCCTCAACTGGCTAGTTTTACCAATTGGGAAAATTTTAGCCAAAAATTGGCACTGTAGGTCATTGCAAGACTATATGCTACTTGGTGGGAACAAGGTGAGCCATGTTCGAGCCTTATCCTTTAGGCAAAAAGGAAAAATCCTTAGTTTGGTGGCTTCCTCTCCCAGATTGGCAATATTAAAGGTAGTACATCAAGAAAGAAATTGATCTATATGCTGGTAAAGGTCTTCCTTGCTCAGCCCATGAAAACATGGTAACAAATGGATGGTTGAGGCTTTGATCTTATAGTTAGCATTAGGGAGTTGAATGCAAGAGGAGGATGAGTATGCCGCAGGTGCATTGTACTCTCGAAGGGGTCTAGGCTGCTCTCCCATCTCAGCTGTTACTAAATTTTCAGCAGGGGTGTGTGTTGTTGGCCTCAAAACTCTCAATTTTAGGAATTAACGATTCTCACTCGGGATTGAGAGACCTTCTTCCCAGCATACAACACACACACAGCAAAAACAAGGACCTCATAGTAGATAGAATAAAAATACTAAAGACTAAATACAGCTACTAAAATTTAAAACTACAGAAATGAAAAGACAACAAGGGAGAGAGATGCAAACTGATGCAAAATTGCTCTAGCTGCAACTGATCTATCCCTTATGTTACTGCTCTAGAGCTGCAAAATTAAAAAACTTCAGTAAAAATTTATTTAAACACAAAACATGAAATAAATCTACTACAGAAAATGAGGAAAAATTGTAAAATAAAGGAAAAGATTGCAGCAAGAATTTATTCAAACACTACACATGCAATAACAGGAAAATAAATGCAAACAAAATAGATTACAGCTGTACTTTATTCAACTTACCTAAGACACCAAAAAGACCTAAAAATAGAAAATAAACAAGGAAAATTAAAAGAAATCATGAAAAAAATACAGCTGTAATTTATTCAAACACTACAAATACAAAGAATAAAAACTAAACTCTGTTTACTATACTTTGATCAAAAGTCCCCGACAGTGGTGCCAAAAACTTGTTGATGTAAATCTATGTGTGCTTATTAAAATGAGAAAACACAATGGCAGAAATAAAGAAGAAAATCTACACACATAAATTTATACACAACCTGCAAGATACAGGGCTTGTTGTAGCAAGTTTTGATAAGAAAGGGTTGTCCCACAGGGAAATCTAATCTACAACTACAAGGGTTGTATAGTAAACTCCAGATCTAGTTACAGACCTGGCAACTCTAAACCTACACTAGAAAGCAAGGTAAAGAGAAGGTGTTTAGGTGTCTGTTGCGAATCCAGATGTGCTTACTTTATTTGTTGGTGGTAAAAGCAATTTAAAATCAAAGTAAAAGAGGGGATGGAATCAGCACAACTGAGAAATCCTAGACCTGCAAGATACAGGGTCCATTTGTAGCAAGTTTTGATAAGTAAGAGTTTGTCCCATAGGGAAAAGTGATCTACAACTCCAAGGGAGCCATCTCTAGTAGTCCCTCCAGATCTGACTACAGATCTGGCAGTCCTAAAAGGAGGGGAGTTTAGGGTCACTTATTCTAAGTATCCTAAGGTAGCCTAATGAACTAACTATAGAAAGGGTTGAGAAGATGAATGGAGTGAGGGAAAATAAATATAAAAGGGTGAGAAGTATGCTATTGGGTTCAGATCTGCTGGAATTTATGACTCAGATCCAGATCTGCTGGTATAGAAATCCTGTCCTATGGCTACATTATCACCAAAGAGGAGAAAGAATCCAACTCATCCCTGTGCTATGATCCAATCCCTTAAGGTTATAACCTGTCCACTTAAATGGTCATAGACTATCCCATAGGGGAACCACAATCCAGAGATGGGTCAAAACAAGTTAATCATTGTAGGCACTACTTCATCCAGGCTACAAGCTCAGGAATCCATAGGGAACCTCAACCTCTAAAGCTCTATGTGTGGGGCTAAGGCTGTATAGGACCATGATAGCCCAGACACATAGAATCAGCAAGAGATTGAGTACCACCTTAGATCTAGCTGTCCAATGCTAGAGTGGGACTACAATGGTCTAGTCATAAGCCTATAATCTCCATACCCAGATCAGATCTGCCATCTGAGGGCGGGTCTATACTAATACAGGGGAGTCTGCCTCTGTACAATCTCCTACCAGGCTACAAGCTCAGGCTCGGAGAAGAAGGATCCATTTTGGATCGGCAGATTGGATTCACCCTAAGGCTATAACCTGTCCACTTAAATGGTCACAGACTATCCCAGAGGCTATCCTCCTCACGGAGCCCAAAACAAAATAAGAATATTGCTGCCACCACCATGGTCACAAAGCTACCAGCTCAGGCTTCCATGGGGATTTTAGATCTAGTAGATCCTATGGTGGGGCTAAGGCTGCATCGGACCATGATAGCCCAGACACACAGGTCACTTGGATATGAATGGATCTTTATAATCAGTCCTCCATTTCTTTGAATCACAGCCAAAGCAATGGCGGATCACAAGGCAACAACCTTGCACAGAGCAACTCACAAACACACGAATCCCATAAAAGTACAACACCCAATCACAAATTCCATTAACCTAATCTCAATAAGCATACAAAGGCATGGCCAGCAAGTGCTGGGCCATGGAGAGAAGAAAAAGAAAAAGGAAAACTACTTACAACTACAAAAGAACAGAAGAGAAAATGATCTCCGTCTAAAAACAGGGATTCCTAAACCTAAACCAGGCTTAGGTTTATATAGCAGTGGGTGTGGCGGCGCATTAGGGTTAGGAAACCCTAATTTTAGTGATGCCACGTGGCCTATTAATGATCTTTGGATGCCTCAAGGCACGTGCACAGAGATTTGAGCATGGGAGTGCGTGCCCTAATAGCTGGAAATCCCTAAAATGTCCTCTATAGAATGATGGAAGTTGGAGTTTAGAGCTTCGCCAGGTTGCAGTCGATTCCCAGACTTGTCGCGTGATAGCACTGACTTCGCAAGGATGAGTTAGCATTGAAACTTCAAACGTTGCAGGGTTGTAGCTTCTTGATGCTTTGAGCAGTCGCGAGGTAGATAGTTAAGCTCTCGCTGGATTGGGCTTCGCGAGGTTGGATTGCTACTTGTGAATAACGCGGGAACTGCGCGAGCATTCCATTTCATAATTGATCTTCGCAAGGCTAACTTTGGCTTGACGAGGTTGCTTTCTTCCTGAATAGCGTGAGAACTGCGTAAGAAGTTCACTTCTTAATGGAACTTCGCGAGGATCCTCGCGATAGCTTTGAGGCTCTTTTGAACTGCGCAACAGGTTCTCTTGACATTTACTTCCCTCGGCTACTGTGCGATAGCTATGCGAAGAATCTCCTGAAGCTCTCTCTCCTCAGTGGTTCTGAGTTAACTGTGCGAGGTTGATTTCAGGTCTTCTTGAACTGCGCGAGACTACGTGGCCATTTACTCTTGAACTTCACGAGAGCTGCGCGAGGTTGTGCTTCTAAAGCTCTTTTGTTACTTAATTGCGCGAGCACTTGTTGTGAAGTCTTGGGAAGCTCGCGAGGACTGCGCGAAGTGTATTTTTCTGAATCCTCTGGAGCTTTGTCAGCTGTGCGGGGCTTACTTCAGGTCTGGATTCATGGCTCATTCTTTTGAGGGACTTCTGGTGCCAATATAGGCTCCTTAACATGATTTATGGCCTTATTGCACTGCTGTTTATTATCTACAAAAAACACTTAACAAAACTTTATTAGATGGCTAAGGGTCTAATTAAAGGCTAAGTTAAGGGGTGAAAAGTGGTACTTTTTAGGTCTTAACACACCCCCAAACCTAATCTTTACTAGTCCCTTAGCCAAGCTACATTAAATCAACTACAGAATTTAGATGCCACTTTCATAGGGAGCACGGATACATTTAGCATATGTACCAAGCCTTTTAAACCCCTAGGTGATCCCTAGTGGAGGAGTGAAGTCTCCTGAGGGTTTTCAGTGAAGACACCCACAAACTTCTCAATACAACAGTTAACAAAAGTGCATTATTATCAAGTGAGCAGTCAAGAAATAGAGAATCAGTTCACCCATGAGTCAGTAAAAATATAAGAAATTCAAACACATTGGCTGCACAGAAATTTAAACAGTATAAGCTTCTCATGAAAGCACAGCATTTCCAATCAGTTTACACCATAGACCCTACACAGGTGTGTCAACATTGAGCTCATCACTTGATCAAAAATTAGGTTGTAGGTCACACCTAATGCATTCAATATCAGACCCAAAACTCTCCAGGGCATACTCTCATAAAGAACTGTTGAGGGTTTTATTTTCTCTTAAGCTCAAGAGCAGTTACATCTCCCAAATGGGTCTGTAAGCATGAACATAGGCATAGCTCTGAAGTTCTGGCATCATTGACAGATCCTCACCATAGATTGGATAACTTTTTATCTCCACATGACAGCTCACTCAACTTTGGATCACAAGGGCTTTAACTGGTCATAATGTAAAAGAATGGAAGGTTGAAAAGGGGTTCAAAATTGAGAACTCAGTAGGTGAAGGAGGTGATTCATGATTTCACCTTCTTTAATTCAGCTCCTTTCATCTTCTTTGAGGTTTTAAGATTTGAAGTGATCAGTTTCTCTTCTTGATTTCAATTTTTTCAATGAAAGTTCCCTCTTGACTCCTCTCTTATTCCTCTTCATTATTGTTTTTGTTTCTTTTTGATACATTTTTCTTCTTTTTATTTTGTTTTTGCTTTTCTGAAATGTCACCATTTCTCAGTTACCATACTGTCAGACTTTTGAGATACTTCTTCTTTATTCACCTAATGTTGACCATCGCTAGTCCATCTTCAACTCTTTCTCCTTAACCTTCTAAATTCTCAGAGTGAGGGTAGTCTGAATCAGGTTCATAGGTTCAGGTACAAGTACTCAGGTGTATTTTTGAAGAAATTTAGGATTTAAGGCTCAAAGGGGGTATGGACAAGGGCAGTTGCTTAAGGTTGGTCTGTTTAGGCTCAAACTGTCCAAGAGAAGGCCTTGATCCTTTCCTAAGTCTCATGAGTGTTGTCAGTTGTTTCAATTTGGAGTTGCCTAACTTCTAGTGAGCACAGTGACTTAGCCAGTCCTTAGAGCTAGAAGAAATTGCCTTAGTCACTCCTCAAAGAAAATTTTTTTGTATAGGCCCAAGTCTCACTGGTTATGGTCTTCCTTTGAATTCTAAAGTATGTCCTTACCTTTTTCTCTCTCTAATGATTCACTAAGTGCTGATATAAGTGAGTTTCCTTGGTGATCTCATCATGGAAATGTGAAATTTTAAAAGTTTGTAATGCCTAAAGTTTGGAAAAAATTTTAAATTTCATTATTTTTCTGATTCTCCAGTGAACATGACCCATTTCCATCTTACTCACATGATTCTGCTGCAGTTAGGTTAACTATTCCATTGGCAGGATCTGCCTGCCACACCCCCAAACCTATGAGGAGCAGTGTCCTCACTGGTTCAAAGGTGGGTGTGCAGCAGATTTATTTATGGCAAAATAAAAGGAAATAACATGGAGCAAAATAGACACAAGACAAAGAAAAATAGTAATGACAAAAGAAGAAGATCTATTATAAGAGAGAAATGTACAAAATGAAAAACAACAGGAGAAAAAGAAAATGCAGAAACAGAAAAATCCTAGGTACAAGCTAATCGAAACCTGAATCAAAACCAGTCCCAACCCATCTTCTTGGCCTGCTCTCGAAGGAGAGTCTCTTCCTCTTTTTTCTTTCTTTCCCTCTCTTCCTTCTTTTGGGTGGCAGTCTTGGGCATGGTTGGAGCCTTTGGTGCCCTCACCCTCATTTTGGGTGCCTTTGGTGCAGGAGGGGTCATGAGGGATTTGTCTTTGGTTTGCTCAGGTGATTTGATAGGACCTTTTCCTTTGGGACTCTTCCCTCTGGGGCCCTTCCCTTTTAAGCCTTGCCCTTGCTGAGTTCGAGGGGGAATAAGAGGAGATTTTACTTTTTCTGGCTTAGGAGGGATAGCTGGGCTCTTGCCTTTATCTTTCTTGTTCAGTGGTGGTGCCTCCTCAGACTGGGCAGATTGGTCTTTTCCAATTTTTATAGAGGCAGCAGAGTGAGTAGTCTTCTTAGTTGTAACTTTCCTTCACTGAGGATAAGTCTGCTGAGCAGGGTCTGATGAAGGAGGAGCAACAGGACTTTTAGCACTTGGAACCACAGGTGGGGCAGAGTCAGAATCGAAATCAGAGGGAAAGAGAATAGTGGGGTCCAATCTAAGGGTTGCAGCAGCCTGTCTGCGTTCATCTTTTGAAAGCAACCGACCATGGGGGTCATCCTGAGCAGAAGCTCTGGTGGCCTTTGGGGGTGGGGATGGCGGTGCAGGCTTTTTTCCTTTTTGGGCAGCAGTGGTTCTTTTGGAGGGAGAAGGTTTCTTGGGAGCAACCCTTTTTCTCTTGGGTGCAGGAGATTTAGCAGGGGGAGGCACTGGAGCAGGAGGTGGTGGAGGTTCTTGAGTAGGAGGTGGAGGAGCAAGGGGAATGGAAGAAGATGGCCCGGGGTGTGTGGAAGGTGGAGTCTCAGGGGGTGCTGTGGCAAGAGGGGTGGCTTGAATTGGTTGGCCTGCCAGAGATGCAATCCTTTATTACAAAATTTCAAAATGCTTTTCAGCATAAAGGAGTTTGGCATCAGAAAGCCCCTTAGTGAGCCTGTGGATCTCCTGAGCATTGTTAAGTTTCTTTTCATACATCCGGGCTCTCTTTTGCTCCAATTCGGCATTGACTTTCTCCATCTCCACATTCAGTTTTAGTAAGTTGCGTCAGCCTTTGTGTCATTGAGGGTCTCCAAAATTGACTCCCACCCCTTTGAAATATCTCTCAGCTTCTACCTGTGAGCAAGCTTCAGGTCACTCAACTTCTGCAGCAAAGGGTACTCAATGGATTGTCGAAGTTGGGCCATGCCCCTGAGAACATCCCTCTTGATGTAGGCATTGTCCCTCATGGCATGGAGGAGGGTGAAGTAAGGAGGGGTGTAATAGGAATGTCTTGGTAGGATAGGTAGAAAGGGAGTGGAAGAAGTAGCAGGTGATTGGTTCTGTGGGGGTAAAGTGGCAGGGAGGATATTCACATGTGGGGGCTGGGCAAAAAGTTCTGGGTCCGTTTGAGTCATGTTGTCAGAGAATCTGGGAGGAGGTAAAATGAGAGGTGGAATGGAGGGCATGGGTGGTAAAGCAAATGAAGTGGTCACTGAAGGTGGGTGGTTCTAGGTAAGGGTAAAATGGAATGGTGAAGGGTCTGAATGGTAATGGTGGGGCCAAAAGTGTGTGTGGGTGGATGGAGAATGTGGATGGGAAAGGAATGGGGTCTATTTGGGTTGATTGGTTGGTAAATTGTGGTGGGGGTAAAATGAGTGGGGGAAGGATAGGTAGAATGGGGGAGGAGTGGTGGGGTATGGTGTCTTGGAGGGTGAGGGTTGTAGTTAAGTCAATGGGGGAAAAATCTGGTTGCACTGTGGGGTCTGTGGTGGAAGGGGACTGGATTTATGGTGTAGGAGGTTTTTGTGCAGAGATGGGTGGTTTTGTCAATGTTTGAAGGGTGGATTTGATGGTGGTGATGTCAGTTTGCATTTGGTCTTGGGTATGTGTTGTGGTTGATAGTTGGGTTTGAATGTCATGTATTAGGGAAATGATATGGGTAAGTGTGTCTGAGTGTGGTTGGGGTGGAGTATGAGAAGAAGAGGGAGCAGGTTGGAAAGGGGAAGTAGGGGCATGATGGAAGGTTGTAGGAGGAGGAGATGGAGGGTTTGGTGAGTGATGTGGGGAAGGAAGTGGGGAATCTGGGAGAGGGATATCATGGGTTGGCAAGGTGTCAAGCAATGTAGTCATAAAGGCCTGATATTCAGAAGTAGTGGCGAGGTTAAAATCAAGGTCTGTAAGTGGAGGTGAAGTAGTGATGGGTGGGATGGTGGCTGTGTCAATGTGTGGGGTTTCTGTGGGAATGATAGGGGTGGTTGGTTTAGGTAAGGATATGGCAGGGGTTGTGTGAGAGGTTTTCTTTTTAATGTAGGATATCAGGGGAGGGCTGTCAGGGTTCAGTTCAGATGATGGGGGAATTGGGGGTGTGTACTGAGGTAATGTAGGTGAAGGTAAAGGGGTGTTATGGGGGTCAATGTCGTCCACAGAACTAATCACAGGGAAACGTGAGGGTATGGATAAGGGAGATAAAAGAGGGAAAGGGAGAGATGGAATAGGCAAAGAAACTGAATGAGGGGCAGGTGTGGTGGATGGAGGTAGTGCTGCAAAGTCAGTAGCGACAGGAGCTTGCACCACCTTCTTGGGAGCAGGAGCTTTAGCCACCTTTTTGGGAGCAGGAGCTTTAGCAACAGCAGTCCCCTCTCCTTGCTTTGTAGCAACCTGGGCCTCAGCCTTCTTTTTCTTCTTCTGGGGATCCATTAAACTTCGGCTGATCCCCCATTGCCTCTTTGCAAAAGTTGTAGGGGTGAGGTCAATGGTTAACTCCCCTACTGGTATCTTGTACCCTCCCCTCAAAAGTAATTTGGTAATGAGTCTCGCATAGGGGAGAGTGTGGAGCTTCTTTTTCTGTTCTAGCTTCACCATCACATCTTTCATTGCCTCAAAAATCAACCTTGCAGCATGAAAATCGTGGCCCAGTGAAAAGGAATAAACAACATCAACAATTGGGGTCCTCCTCTCCTGTTGATGGCCGGCACAATAAATATTCTTCCGCAGAACTTGATCATTGAACAGAAGTTTAGGGTCCAGGTCTCTTCTCCTGATGGAATCCCCTGTGGCCTTCAATCCTCTGGTTAGGGCTTGTGCAATTGTATCAATGGGGGCACACACAGGGGGGCCATATCCACAGTTGGGGTCAAAGATAGCAGCGATGCCCATCACTTCAGCAATCAACTCAGGGCTGAGTAACATTTCAAAATTGTCAACTAACACAAGGAGGCTTGGCTGCCCACGGTGGTCTAGTCTAGCCCTAATGTGCTGGTAAAAGAGTTGCACTAGTCTAGGGTAGGCTAGTGCAGGGATAGCTTGCAGTAGGGGGGTCAATCCAGCCTTGCGGATGAACTCAATGGCAGGGGCTGACAGAGGTTCTGTTTCAAAGAAAGATAGGTCAAAAATAGCTTCAGCCTCTAAGGGAATGGGAGTCAGGAGCTCAGAGGGTGTAGAGTAATCAGGTGTTAGCGCAGCCACTTCCTAAACCATTTCTTTCCCTTTTTGCGGCGCCTTTGAGGACTTGGCCTTCTTGGGAGTGGGCTCCACGGGAGCCTTATCCCTTTCTCTTTTCACAGGTGCGCTCTTAGGGGCCATTGAACTTCTCCTCTTTGAATGTGTAGTTTGAAAAATGAAAAGAAAAGGTTGAGAGCTGAGTCTTGCCCTAAAACTTAGGGTTCTATTCAATCTGATGCACGAAAGATCCGAGAGCTTCTATCAGAGGGCAACTGGTGATGGAGGCTGTAGGAGCAAATCCCTAGAATTTGAAGGTGAATGATGGACTGTAAAATGGATGCTGGAGGAGAGAGGTTAATGGGAGTCAGAGCTAGGGTTTCTCTGGCTGGAGAAGAAAGAGAAAGCAGAAAAGGAAAGCAGCACGAGGTTGGATTATATAAATCGCGAGGCTCGACGCGCTTTGAAAATGTCAGCTCGCTGGATAGAAATGAGTGGGTTGTGAGATTGGACTTTCATTTGGATCGCGCGAGAGAGTCCACACACTTGTATTGAATCTCGCGACAGCTTAGCAGGCTAACATCTTATGAACTACGCGAGAAGAAACCATGCCTATTTTTTAGAACCTCGCGACAACTAAAACAGTGACAAGGATCACACACCCATTAGTTTGTCATGTTCCTTTGTTTTGTGGGTGGATTCTCTCACATTCACTTTTTCAGGGACACCCATGGTCATTCTAAAGGGGATTCCCTCATGCGTTCCCAACATTTAACCATGCAATTACTCAAAAAGCATTTAATCAAAACATCATATCCAAAGAGCATTCTCATTATCAAAATAGTACAATCATCATTCATTCACTCAAAATCATCAATTTAAAGGGAATAAGAACAAAAGCAGGTAGGAAAATTTAGGCATACAGACTCAGACTCCGATAATATCACTAAGCATTCCTATAAACAGTAAAAAGAACAAACCACACTAAAATACATAACATACACAATGCACAATTATGTGAATCAAGTCAATGAAAGATCCCCTTGCCCCTCAAGGTTTGAGGATCCTTCACTAATAAAAAATTGGCCCTTGGGATTAACCACTGGTTGACTGGGCAACCTCCCCTCCTCTCTTTTAGCTATGGCATTCGCTAGCTGGCCAATCTGCTCTTCCATCTTCTTTATGCTCTGACCATGAGAATTCACAATCTGAGCCACGGACCCCAAGTTTTGCAGTGAGGTCAAGACCTGGTCCTCGAAAGAAGTATTTCTGGGTTGAGATGGAGGTAAGACCAATTGATTTTGTTACTGATGGGGCTGCTGCTGGTGTTGGAAATTAGACCTAGGGGCATATCCCTGATTGAACTGCTGCTGTGGCCTTTGGGGTAAGGCCAACATTTGCTGGGGCTGCATATAATTGTCTTGCCTCCACCTCAGATTTGGGTGGTCTCTCCATTGGTAACCAGCATTTTGGTGCTGGTATCCATATGGCTGTTTGTTGTAGCCACCAGATTGTTGCAGGCCAAAAGATTACGCAGCAGCAGCATGTTCCAATACTAATTCAGGATATTGCCCTGCAGATGGACATTCCTCTACTGTGTGCTGTGGGGACTGGCATATCAGACATGCCTCCACCACTTGAGCAGCCCTTCTGGGTTGCATCACAGTCAGTAATTTGTCAAACTTCAAAGAGAGGTTTGCCATCTAAAGCTGCAGATCATTGTTCCCAGACACCTCATAAACTTTTCCTCTTGACGATGCAGCAGGCTCCACTTTTGACATAGACTCCTGACTAGTTCTTGCCAGGGATAGCTTTTGAAAAGAATTTTCACTGATTACTTCAAAAAATTCCCATGCCTCATCAGCAGTCTTGTGCATGTAGGTTCCACCACAAGAGGCATCAACCATATCTCTATTTTTCTCATCAATCCCATTGTAGAAGCTTTGTACAAGCTGCCAGTCTGGGATCTTGTGGTGGGGGCATTGTTTGAGCATTTCTTTAAACCTATCCTAGGCTTGATTAAAATCCTCAGTTGGGGATTGGGCAAAAGCAAGAATTTCCTTCCTCAACTGGCTAGTTTTGGTCTCTGGGAAGAACTTTGTCAGGAACTTGGTCTGTAGGTATGTCCAAGATGTGATGCCATTGTTGGGAAGAGTGGCCAACCAGGTACTAGCCCTATCCTTCAGAGAGAAGGGAAAGAGCCTGAGCCTAGTAGCCTCAGGTCCCAAACCAGCGATATTGAATGTGGTGCACAAGGCCAAAAATTGGTCAATATGCTTTTAAGGGTCCTCCTTGCTAAGCCCATGGAAAGAGGGCAGCATCTGGATGATAGAAGTTTTAATTTCATAATTCCCTTGAACATCAGGGAATTGAATGCTAAATGGAGAGTTATAGTCATCCGAAGCATTCAACTCCTTGAGAGTTCTGGGTTGTTCTTCACCCATTGCTACTATCTCAGATTCAATTGGGGGTTCTACTGTGGTGAGCTTGTTCCTTCTAAGTCTTCTACCCCTTTCAAGCTCAGGGTTGAAAGGCTTTAAAGTAGGACTAAGAGATCTCCTACCTAGCATACAAACACACCACCAGTAGGGACAAGTCCTTGCAGGCACATTGCACTTGACTCAAAGAATTTATCTAACAAATTTACAGCTATTTAAGAAAACATAAACGTACAGCTATCCTAAATACTGCTATGGAAATTGTAAGAGAAATAGACAAAGTTTTAAAGGTCAGAGAATTTGCAAACAGAGGTAGCTAATCTCCAGATGCAGTCCACTGTCCTTCTCTGTTGCTGTCTAAATCTGCAAGAAAGATTCAAAATTACATCAGCAGTATCAATTATTCATAGCTACAAAGAATACTAAAAATACAAAAACTAAGGGTCTACTAATAGATCATCTTTCCCCGGCAACAGCGCCAAAAACTTATTGCGAATCCAGATGTGCTTACTTTATTTGTTGGTGGTAAAAGCAATTTAAAATCAAAGTAAAAGAGGGGATGGAATCAGCACAACTGAGAAATCCTAGACCTGCAAGATACAGGGTCCATTTGTAGCAAGTTTTGATAAGTAAGAGTTTGTCCCACAGGGAAAAGTGATCTACAGCTCCAAGGGAGCCATCTCTAGTAGTCCCTCCAAATCTGACTACAGATCTGGCAGTCCTAAAAGGAGGGGAGTTTAGGGTCACTTATTCTAAGTATCCTAAGGTAGCCTAATGAACTAACTACAGAAAGGGTTGAGAAGATGGATGGAGTGAGGGAAAATAAATATAAAAGGGTGAGAAGTATGCTATTGGGTTCAGATCTGCTGGAATTTATGACTCAGATCCAGATCTACTGGTATAAAAATCTTGTCCAATGGCTACATTATCACCAAAGAGGAGAAAGAATCCAACTCATCCCTGTGCCATGATCCAATCCCTTAAGGTTATAACCTGTCCACTTAAATGGTCACAGACTATCCTATAGGGGAACCACAATCCAGAGATGGGTCAAAACAAGTTAATCATTGTAGGCACTACTTCATCCAGGCTACAAGCTCAAGAATCCATAGGGAACCTAAACCTCTAAAGCTCTATGTGTGGGGTTAAGGCTGTATAGGACCATGATAGCCCAGACACATAGAACCAGTAAGAGATTAAGTACCACCTTAGATCTAGCTATCCATTGCTTGAGTGGGACTACAATGGTCCAGTCACAAGCCTACAATCTCCATACCCAGATCAGATCTGCCATCTGATGGCAGGTCTATACTAATACAGGGGAGTCTGCCTCTGTATAATCTCCTACTAGGCTACAAGCTCAGGCTCGGAGAAGAAGGATCCATTTTGGATTGGCGGATTGGATTCACCCTAAGGCTATAACCTGTCCACTTAAATGGTCATAGACTATCCCAGAGGCTATCCTCCTCACGGAGCCCAAAACAAAACAAGAATATTGCTGCCACCACCATGGTCAGAAGGCTACCAGCTAAGGCTTCCATGGGGATTTCAGATCTAGTAGATCCTGTGGTGGGGTTAAGGCTATATCGGACCATGATAGCCCAAACACACAGGTCACTTGGATCTGAATGGATCTTTAGAATCAGTCCTCCATTGCTTTGAATCACAGCCAAAGCAATGGCGGATCACAAGGCAACAACCTTGCACAGAGCAACTCACAAACACACGAATCCCATAAAAGTACAATACCCAATCACAAATTCCATTAACCTAATCTCAATAAGCATACAATGGCATGGCCAACAAGTGCTGGGCCATGGAGAGAAGAAAAAGAAAAAGGAAAACTACTTACAACTATAGAAGAAAAGAAGAGAAAATGATCTCCGTCTAAAAACAGGGATTCTTAAACCTAAACCAGGCTTAGGTTTATATAGCAGTGGGTGTGGCGGCACATTAGGGTTAGGAAACCCTAATTTTAGCGATGCCACATGGCCTATTGATGATTCTTGGATGCCTCAGGGCACGTGCACAGAGATTTGAGCGTGAGAGTGTGTGCCCTAATCGCTGGAAATCCCCAGAATGTCCTCTACAGAATGATGGAAGTTAGAGTTCAGAGCTTCGCCAGGTTACAGTCGATTCCCAGACTTGTCGCGTGATAGCACTGACTTCGCGAGGATAAGTTACCATTAAAACTTTAGACGTCGTGGGGTTGCAGCTTCTTGATGCTTTGAGCAATCGCGAGGTAGATAGTTAAGCTCTCACTGGATTGGGCTTCGCGAGGTTGGATTGCTACTTGTGAATAACACGGGAACTGTGCGATCATTCTATTTCACAATTGATCTTCGCGAGGCTAACTTTGGCTTCGCGAGGCTGCTTTCTTCCTGAATAGAATGAGAACTGCGCGAGAAGTTCACTTCTTAATGGAACTTCGCAAGGATCCTCACGATAGCTTTGAGGCTCTTTTGAACTGCGCGACAGGTTCTCTTGACATTTACATCCCGCGGCTACTGCGCGAAAAATCTCCTGAAGCTCTCTCTCCTTAGCGGTTCTGAGTGAACTACGCGAGGTTGATTTCAGGTCTTCTTGAACTGTGCGACCATTTACTCCTGAATTTCGTGAGAGCTGTGCGAGGTTGTGCTTCTGAAGTTCTTCTGTTACTCAACTGCGCGAGCACTTGTTGTGAAGTCTTGGGAAGCTCACGAGGACTACGCGAGGCATATTTTTCTGAATCCTCTGGAGCTTTGTTAGTTGCGCAAGGCTTACCTCAGGTCTGAATTCATGGCTCATTCTTCTGAGGGAGTTTTGGTGCCAATACAGGCTCCTTAACATGATTTATGGCCTTATTACACTGTTGTTTATTATCTACAGAAAACACTTAACAAATTTTATTAGATGGCTAAGGGTCTAATCAAAGGCTAAGTTAAGGGGTGAAAAGTGGTACTTTTCAGGTCTTAACAGTGTCACAAAGCTAACCTAAAACTAAAAACAAGAATAAAACTACAGCTAAAGAAAGGGGTAGAAGAAGGATGATGATGGAGTGAGAAAAAAAAATAAAAATAGGGAGAAATAGTCAGCTATGGGTAAATCAGCACAACAACTCAGTTCAAGATGATGAATCTGTAACAACCTTTTAGATGGCTACAAGCACATATGCAAGGTAAAAGAATCAAACCTAACCCAAAGGTCTGGACTGATCTTTGGGCTGTAATCTGCCCACTTAAATGGTCACAGACTACCTCAGAGACTTCATCTAGACAATGGATTAAATCAGAACATGAAATCTATTCTAGATACTATGGGCTGCATGGCTACAAGATCATGCAGCCATTGGGGAAAACAGACCTTGAAAATAAATAGAAACTACAAGAAATCTCAGGTTGAATGGGGCTTTAAACTCAGCTGGTCATTGCTACAAAAAGGCTTGCAATGACCCAGCTCACAAGTCTACAATCTGTGCAAAAATCTCAGATCTAAACATTGAAAATGGTAATGTAAAACAGGGGAGAAGTTGGCTCTGCAACTATCTCTCACTTGGTAGCAAGCTCAAGTGCAAAGAAAAATAATCTATCTCAGCCCTGTGAGTTGGACCAGCCTTTGGGCTATACCCTGCCCACTTGAATGGCCACAGGCTATCCCAGAGGTTATTTGGATCACTGAGGTTGAAGATAGACCAGGAAAACTACTGCTACCATCATGGTTGTAGGGCTACAAGCTACAACAACCATGGAAGCATCAAACCTATAAAAATTCATGCAAAAACACATGCAAAAATACAGATTTAATGAGCATTAACAACTTGGCATTTCATTGATTAAATAGAACTTACAATGTTTGCCCTCAAGGCAGCAGCCTGTGCAAACCCCAACAATAGCTCACTCTATGTTTACAAAACCCACTGCAAAAATTGAAAAATAAAAATAGCTACTACAAAGAACTTAGCCCAGCATTGTTGTTGTGCTAAGGCAAGAAGAAAAAGAAAAGGAAAGGGGAAACTAAATCCTAACCCTAAACCTAGAAAAAGACTAATGTGATCCAGCTATTCTGGACGATTTTACAAGGCAAAATATAGTTATTTATACAATCCAGCGCAGCAGCTATGTGCATTGGCCAATCGCAAATGAGGAGGTTTGGAGTTGATTTCATGGCCCATATGTGGTCATTGGATGCTTTGGGATGTGTGGGACATTGGGATGCGTGTCCTAGAAGTTGTGAAATTTCCAAAATATCCTTGGAGTTTGAAAATAGCAGTTGGAACTCGTGCCTCGCGAGGATAGAGCTTCAAATTTCATGTCTTGCGTAGATGGCAGCTTCAGCACTCATACCTCGCTTAGATCTCACTTAGTTCTCGTGAGGATCCCGCTTAGATGAAAAACAGGCCATTTATGGAGCTCGCAAGGTTCAAATGTGCAACAGGCAGCTTCAGGTATGCACCTCGCTAGGATCTCGCTTAGTTCTCGCTTGGATGAAAATAGGCCATTTCAGTTGCACTGTAGCTCACTGGGTTCATTTTTAGCAGCTTTATGTTACTCGCCAAGATCAAATGCATCTCGCTGGGTTCTCTTGCAAGCTGCTCGCCAAGTTCAAATCTGTGCACAGCTCGCGAGGATGAGTGAACTACTCGAGCTCACATGTTGTTTCAGCAATCCTCTCGAGCTCTTCAAGCTGCAGCTCGCGAGGTTCGAATTCAGCAGCATTTAAGCTGCTCGCTAGGCTCATTGTGCAGCTCCTTTCCATCTACTCGACAGCCATAAAGTTTAGTTATCTTTGAGCTGCTCGAGCTGCATCAGGGCAGAAACTGTGAGGTTGCTAGTGTGCTCGACATGTATTATGTGCAGCACTTGTGAGCTGCTCGAGTTCAACAAATAGAGCTCCAGCTCTCCATTATGTGCAGCTGGTCATGATGTTTAATCTCAGCTATTTGACAGGCTGTAATTACAGCAGCCTGATAGATCCAAGTGTAGGCTGTTGCACTAAAGCATTGCTGCTTCAGCTATGCATCTTGAAGGTATAAGGCATCAGCAGTTTGAATTTTTGCTTCTCCATGTAATTGCAACAGCAGGTGTGTGCTCTTCAGTGGATGGTGTAGCAGCCCTTCAGCAGCTGGTTTGGTTCGTGGTTTCTACAGTCTTGACATGTTTGAACGCCTGGTTTCTCAGCAAAGAAGCTCCCTTAATTCATGCATCATTATTTGCATGAGCTGCTGACCTGCTTGAATTGTAGCAATAAAAACAATGTAGCAGCAGGTTTTTGAAGGTACTTGAGTGTTGTGATTCCCTCCAGCAAGGGCTGGTTGAGGAGATGAAGTCCAGCTGCTTGTCATGCTAGTGTGTTGCAGCAGGTGTGCATTTTGTGGGGCACATTCTCAGCTGCAAGACAGCTTTATGGTGCAGCAATTTCAACTACTGGTTTGAGTGTTGTGTCTCATACCCACTGCTGCAGCTCTTCAAGGCTTTGGATCCCATTCTGACCCTCAACTAGCCCTCAAAGGTCCCAAAGCATGCCAAAACTGTCCCAATGGTGTGAACCACCATGGTGCATTTTCTAAAAATCCATCAGTCCACAACTTAGCTCAAAACTCTTTCTTCTTGGCTTGAAAATGATGGACTGTAGTATTAAGCTATATTTTCCTGTTATTTACACACACTTAAAACTCATTATTTGCATGCTCAGAGGTCCATCAAAGGCCAAGTTAAGGGGTGAAAAGTGGTATTTTTCATAGAATAACAATAGGACCCATTTTATTTGACTTCAATGTTGGATGGAGGCTAATGGCTCAATTCACTGGAAATGGTATACTGTCAGTGCATATAATCGATACCCGTTAGTTGGCAACCTATGTGATCAATGCCCATTAGCAAATTAGGTTCTTTGAGTCAGACCCAGTGACAAAGGCCTGGAACCAGACCTATTGGTTAAAGACCCAATTGTCAAAACGCATTCTAGAATAAGGCCTATGGTTTGGACCCATTATATATGTGGCCTTTTGTTAAGACCCATACACTAAAACATAAGTGTGCTAGTTCCACACCTGATTCGACACCCAACTTATAAAACCACCTCCCACACACATAAGTCGTGCATGGGTTTCAAATCTGAGTGAAAAAGGGATGGAACCAGACCTCTGTGATCAAAGCCCATTAGCAAATTAGGTTCTTTGAGTCAGATCCAGTGACAAAGGCCTGGAACCAGACCTATTAGTTAAAGACCCAAATGCCATAACACATTATAGCATAAGGCCCATGGTTTGCATCGAAACATAAGTGTGTTGGTTCCACACCGGATCTGACGCCCAACTTATAATACCACCTCCCACACACATAAGTCATGCATGGGTTTCGAATCTAAGTGAGAGAGTAATTGAAAGAGAGTCTCCTCTTACCTCTTGTCTTCCATTGAAAGACCTCCTAACCGTTCGATCTCTCCAAATCACCCTACACTACGATGGAGAATCATTGCCGCAAAGAATCTTGAACCGTAAGCTCCTACGATCAAGAATCAGAACGATTGGACAAATTTCTACCAAGAAAATTATTTGCGAAAGCTAGAAGACTTTGCATGCGGAGAATCCGCTACGTTATATCTTCGATCCCCGTCTCGTAAACTTGACCTTCTAGATTTAGGATCAATTCACGCAAGATTTAGAAGCTCATGCGATAAAATTGGGAATCGAGCACGTGACAGGCTTCATAACCAAGTTCCTGAGGTCCGACACCTCGAGTTGTGTGCATGCATGCTCAAACGTATCTTGGGGAACTCCGTTTTCCCAAATTCGACTCCATTGAGTCGAACTTTTGGAAATCATGCCTGGAAACGCCGAGAACGGATGCATGAAGAACTTAGAAAACGAATTCTTCGATTTATGAGATTTTGGATTCGTATCTCGTACAACCAAAATAGAATAGAAGTCTAGTTGTAACAAAATCATGTGGGATATGGTCCTATGGCATATATGAGATGAGGGTTAGGCAATAGATTTTCGAACCTTAGAGCATGGGCACAAGCTTGGCGAGCTGATCATGATCGCCGCGACGACATGGAGTATCGCCGTTGCGAGAAGAGACCTAAAACACTCACTGCAGCGATTGCCACCTTGATAGCCAAGCCAAATCGGCTCTAGCATATCTCGTTGCGGTGAGATGACCACACCTGAAGACCTTGCTGTGACGACCCTATAACTCGCCGCAGTGGGAGTCCTCTGTTTTGAGGGTTTAGTTTTGTGCCTTTTTACGCTAAGTGTGTCCATACTGTGACCATGCATGGTTCATTAACCATTAGTACATGTATATGGTATGATCTAGGTTAAATGAGAGGAACTTTTGATGGGGAATTAACCTCGATTCGCTTGACTATGCTCGGGACGTTCCGACTTTGGGGTAGGGAAATCTCATTTGCAAAGTTATAAGTTTGACTCAAAGCATAGGTGTCGTCTAGACTTTGAATCACATTTGAATTGTATTTTCAGCAACATTATATGTATGTGAAAACTCTTTGAATAATTAAGATATAATTTCCGCATGTGAACATTGAGATTAATTTTCGCATTTTGATCATGGAATTTTGTACCCTAGCATCTTGATTGCATCCGACTAATTAAGTTCCGTCCTTTAAATTCCAAAGTGATCATGTGACATGAATTCTCTCAAATTCTCGCTCGCTTGTATGTGATATGTTACTTGATCGTGTGCAATGAGGAGTGGAACCTCCGTGAGAGGGGTTGAGCCCCCGAGGTCATGACCCTATATCCGCTACGGATTGCTCAGTTCCCGCTACGGGATGCCTTGCCACGTGACTTGTCATGTTTCCTCGATTAGTTGTAAGGGGAGTGGAATCGTCCAAGGGAGGGGTGGAGTCCCTGGGGCTACAACCTTGTGTCCACTACAGACTGCTCTATTCCCGCTACATGATACTTGCGCTAAAGACAGAGATTCATTTATAAGTTGTGATATGTTATGCTCCGATTCTATGCCCACTTTTCAACCTTGGATGTGCTTGTTTCCTTGATACACTATGAAATTCAGTTTTATTTTCCTTACTCCGATATGCATAGCTTCGTATACGAGTTGCATCACGATATGATATGTTTTGAGATTTCGATATAAAATCTTTGCTTTATCCCTTTGTTTTCATTATTAAAATTTCTTAGTATGCACCGATGCCCTGAAATAGAATGATAACAATACAATTTTGCATTGTTTATTCCCTACTAAGCTTGGACTGTAGCTCATTCCCCCACTATACGTCACAGCTGCAAGTGCTGATTTGGAAATAGATCCGGAGCAAGCAGAGGATCTTGATTACAATCCAGAGGAGGAGGAGGATCTACTAGAAGGCCACTATCCTTAGCTGTTTTGGTTGAGAGTTGAGACTGTTGCTTTTTGGGCTTTAAAGATATGGTATAGTTTTTTTAAACTGAATATGATGTGTATATTGATTCCACTGTTTAGGTGAAGGACTGCGTTCACCGGTGGATGTTCTTTTTGTATAGTTTATGGTTATTTGTGGATGATTAATCATTGAGTGTGTCGCCATTTTTATTTTTTCTTTTGTTCCCATTGAGTGTGTCGCCATTTTGATTTTTGCTTTTGCTCTGCTATCCACTTGTGCACTTTGTTTTGTCTCGCTTGTATGCTTACCAACTCTTGATGGCTCGATCCTTCCAATCATTCAATTTTGGGAATAATCGAGTTGTTATGAAACGAAGTAAACACTTTGGTACCATGTTGTACTGTACTTTAGATGTTGCACATGATCTGACGGCTCGAGTTTCGTGGTAAGGAAAGCTGGGTTGTCACAATAAAAGTGTTTTCGAGCAAGGGGAAGTGTTGCTCACTTTTTTCTCTCTTTATATATATATATATAATTATATATATTTTATATACATCTAAACATAGACTTGGTCATAGTAGAGACTGCTTACGAGCGGGTCGATCGGGTGCCTAACACCTTCCCAATTGATAAGCGAAGTCCTTACCCAAGAGCCTTCGGTGTTGACCGGCGAATCAGAGTCATATTTGGCGCTTTGGTGCATATAATATTGATTTTGGATCCCGAGACACCAAAAGCACCGGGTGCGACTCCATTTTTCCTACGAGCGCATCATTGTGACGGACTCGCAAGAGCCCACAGTTGCACTGATGGCGACTCCGCTGGGGATATAAGCTTCTACTTGAAGTTGGCCCCATAGCTTGATTTTTAGCTTATTTTTTGTCTTTTTACTAACCTTTTTATCTCTTTTTTCCTTTTTTTCTTTTTTTTCTCTTCTGACTAACCCCTACGATTCCGCATTTTTACTTACCCCTACGATTCCGTCATTCACCAAACCTGCCATCATCCCATAGGGGAAGAAAGAATGTCTTTGGGACGTATCTGAGAAATCCGTACCCAACCCGCCACCAAACCATGTCTTGGGCGGTCAATCCAGCTTATACCGACCCAGATTCATCCCCACCACATTCCCACATGGAGGAGATACCCATCTCCGATCCCCCAACCCAAATTTGATTCAGTGTCACTGGACCATTCGGTGCACCTATATTTCCCTCCACCACCACCCAAAATACACCCTATTTCCCCCATCAACCCAAACCATGCCCCATTTTCCCCACACATCCACCCAAACAATGTCCCATTTTCCCCACACATCCACCCAAACCATGCCCCATTTTCCCTCCACATCCAATCAAACCATGCCCAATTTTCCCTCATCCAATCCAAATACACCATATTTTCCCCCATCCACCCAAGTCTCACCCAATTTTCTCCCATCCACCTAAACCATGCCCAATTTACCCCCATCCACACAAGTCATGCCCATTTTTTTCCCCACATCCAACCAGGTCATGCCCCATTTTTCCCATGCACCCCCCTCATTGGAAGGGCCATGCACATCCACTCTTAGAGCCGATCCCATGACCATGATGGATGACATGGCGAGGGCATACACTGCTTGGAAGGCCTCCCAAAGCCTTCCTCATCCACCCTAAATACCCAATCCACAACAAACCCTCCAAAATGTCCACACCCCATTCACCCAAAACACCATCCCCAATCAAACACCCATAATCCATACCACTCAAGGCACCCAACCATGGGGGAATCTGAGTGGGCCTCAAAGGCTCAATACCCAATCACAAGCCCCTTTAGGCTCAAACCCAAGGGTCTCATTATCAAACCCTCCATCATTCCCCCAATATCCCACATACACTTACACCCAACAAGCCCTCATTCCCGCTTAAATGGCAAACCCATCTCATCCAATCCCCCAATCCAACATGAGTCCCACTCATTGACATTCCTCTCATCCAATCCAATATGGGAATCCATCCTAAACCATCAACCATCCCCAATTTAGCCCTCCACTCACTCTCCAACCCAATCAACAAAATTCCCATTAAGCCCAGTGGTCCCACCAAGCACCTACTCAACCCACCCAAAATCTGCCATTCCCTATCCCCTCACCCCACAAACCCATCACGAAAGCTTCCCTCACTTATAATCGCTCATTCAGGCACCCATCCAACCCATGCTGAATCAGCAAGATAACCTCATTCCTCCCCCATTTATGGATGTGGGTAACCAATATGAGGAGGATGAGGCCCAAAATAGTGGGGCCTACATAGGGGCACTTGCAAATTTCACCCCCCCCCCACAGCCCACCTTTACCAACCCACATGCCATTCAGAATGAAGGGGGATAACCCAATGGGGGACAAGCCTCAACATTTGGCTCAAGAGAGTCAAAACTATTGAAAGAACATATGGATAAAATTCAGAGGCAGTTGATGATGCTAGGGGGACCGAGATCCATGGCAAAATTTTTTTAGATCTGTGCCTTTGCCACCTAAATTTAAAGTGTCGTCCTTCTATAAATACAATGTCACCGACAACCCTATTGCCCACTCGAAATCATACTATGGAGACATGTGACAATATGGTGGAGATGAATGGCTCCTCATCAAAGTTTTCAAGCAAAGTGTCACGGGCCCAACTTTGAGGTGGTTCACTTCTATTGAGCCGTCCATGATAAAAACATGGAAGCACCTCACCCACCTATTTCAGGAACAATACATCTACAACATTGATATTGAGCCACAAAAATCTGATTTAGCTCGATTGAAGTAAAACCCTGATGAGACGTTTAATGAATACTTCGAAAGGTTGAGGGCCCTAGCAGCCCAAGTAAGAAATCGTATACCCAATGATGAGCAAATCCAGATGATCTCAAAAACTACCCTGCCAGTCATCTCAGACTTTTTGGTATACCAGCGGTAAGTCAGTTTTATTGACCTGATGAGAAATGCTAATCGTTGAGAGGATGCAGTAAGAGAGGGTCATTTAAACAAAACGATAACCAGTGGGGTCCGCAAGTTTCCTGAGTAAAGGACCGAGAGATGATCAGGGGCAGAGGTCCAAACTATAATGACTACACAACCCAATACCAGCATGGTACCGTTTTAGTTTGTGACAACACATCCAGCACCAACACCAACAAATCAGGCTCCAAGGCTAAACATTATCCCCTTGGGGTAGCAGACTCCCGCTCATAGAAGGACCTGCCTTAACCAAGTATTCACATCATAGGGTCAATCCCTAAGTATCTTATTGCCCTTACTAATTGAAAAAGGCTTAGTCACTCGGCTTCAACTGTGACCCTTGTCGAATCCAATCCCAAGAAATTATGACCCCAATACACACTACGGTTTTCACCAGGAACCTGGGCGTTCTACCGATCGATGCTTCCCTTTGAAGCACACGATAGAGGATTTGATAGAGGCGAGAAAGATTCAACTGTGACCCTTATCGAATCCAATCCCAAGAAATTATGACCCCAATACACACTGCGGTTTTCACTAGGAACCTGGGTGTTCTACCGATCGATGCTTCCCTTTGAAGCACACGATAGAGGATTTGATAGAGGCGGGAAAGATCATCCCTCCAACACCTCCCCAGGCAAATCCCCATACCAATATACTGCAGGTGCCATTACCACCACATCCACAAGGGGGAATGGGCCCAAGGGACGCAGGTGAATTTGACCCCTACAAATACATCACCAAAGGAGAAAGCCCCGCATTGCCCAGACAAGGGGATCAAGAAAGAGAGACGGTAGGGGTGGTTGAACCGCTTATGTTAGCCGATTATTTTCTGAGCCCAACACCCCTAGTGACTCCTTTAGATTTAAGGCTATACTTCCCGGTGCCCATGCCTATTAGCCACATTCAGCCTAGCTGGACCCCACCTCCAAAATACCAATCATATCCGACATCAACCCCCATAAATTATATGGTGCCCAATTTTACCTCGCCTTCTGTGTCAACTCTCGTCAACCACATTTGGCCCCATTTCACCACACCATCATCAGCCCATCAACCTTCACCTCATGCACCATCCCAATACAGCTGGCCCAGTACTGTCGCACTGCCACTAGTATATTCACCTCCAGCACCAACCCAATACAATTGGCCTAATTTTCCCACATCATCATTAGTCTAGCTACCTCCTATACCAATCAACCACATTTGGCCCAACATTGCCACACCAACCCTGCCAGTTCAATCATATTCGACATCTCCATCTGTCCCATTTCAAATTTCTGGACCAACATATGATCCCGATCAGGTCCCACTCAACTACAACCAAGTAAGCGCCAACACTGGCGACAGTAAAGAAGGGGCAGTTGAATTTATAACCCGGTCAAGCAGAAGCTCTAAACAGCCAGAGGTGCCAATACCAACTCAACCTGAAAAAAGAAGGGAACCTGTAGTAGTACATCCCATGAAAAAATGAGTTGAGAATATGCATTAGAAATACATCTTAAAAGAACACCGGCTCTCATCACCATCTGAGACCTACAAATGACGTCCCCACTCCACTTCCAAGCTCTAATGGGGGCACTAAAAGACATGCATGTATCCAATAAAGTCTCCCCAGATGAAGTAGGCAAATGATTGGCCAAGTGTTGGCTCTCAATGCTATCTCATTTTCTGATGTCGATCTTTCAGCAGAAGGAGGGAATCATTCTAGATCCCTCAATATTATAGTCAAAACCAAGAACTTGGTAATACCTCTTGTATTAGTAGTAATGGTTCGACAAATGTATGCCCGCTGAGGACTGCCACCACGATTGGGGTCGACCCGTCAATGTTTTGACTAGCCAGAATAAGAGCCCGAGGGAATGATAACACAAGGAGGGTGGTAATAGGAGAAGTTGATCTTGAGCTCACCATTGGTCCAATGACCTTCTCAATCTTGTTCCAAGTCATGGACATTAAGTCCTCCTTGAACCTACTGCTAGGGTGCCCATGGTTGGATGAAATCAGGGTGGTTCCCTCCACCCTACACAAACAGCTCAAGTTCATCTCAGAAGAGAGAGTTATAGCAATCATGGGTGAAGGGCGAGAAGAAAGAGAAAGAATGGCCCACAACATAAAAAATTTCAAGATGCTAGATGTATTACACACAGCAGAGGACATAGAGCTTCATAGTTTTCAATATGATGTGTCAGTGGTAGGGGCACCAGAATCTTCCAGAAAGGTCATCGAAAAAATAGGAGGAATGATCGCGCCAGTGGCAATGTTCCAGAATTGGGGGGAAAGGGTTAGGACCTTGCCTAAAAGGTAGGAGAACCCTCATCAGGGATAAGGGCGGGAAACGAGTCAAATTCGACTTAGGCTACAAGCCTACCAAAGAAGAGGTCCAAGAGGCCAAGGAAAAGGCCTGAATCATTGCCATTACTAAAACCTGGAGGATAGACTTAGAAGATAAACCCCGATCGTGGCCTCACATCCAAAGCACATTCGTGAGCACAAGAGTCATCAAAATTGACCAAAATGGGGCAACACAGTTGACCCCTATAAATCGGTGGCCATCCACGAGACTAACCCCAAAATCATTACCCTATAAATCGAAATCGACCTCGCCTCCCTCTCCTTGTTTGAGGAGGAGGTACCCCAGCCAATACAACCACCTGCTCTATCCCGCCCCATGCCCGTATTAACGTTCAAGGACTAGGTCCCAGATGAATCAATCATAAATATGATGGAGGCTAACCCTCAAAAGTCATCTCAATCAGCCTCCTTCACTAGACCAGGTAAAAGTGCGACGCCTCGGGTGAGGAATTGGGCGTCAATGCCCTTAACTCTAGAAGCATCAAATAGCTGTAAATATGGCACTAGCTTCCCAAAATAAAATAACCTATGAAAAGTAAGATTAGCCCTTGGTAGGCAATACCATGTGTGTATAGAGACCCGCCTTACTAAGGGCCCATCTCCGAAGAAAAGGAAAACCATAAAAAAATAGAAAAAATAAAAAAACTCCAAAAATACTATCTTTTATAATTCCCAAAAAAAGCAAAGAAAATGATACCTTAATTGAAAAGACTGTTCAATGTGAAATCGACCTCTTTCCTGTGGAAATACAAGGAGAGGTAGGAGTTGCGAGTCTGGATGAGGAGGTCCTAGCTGAGGTGCTTCCCAATGAGAGCAGGCCCTACCCAGATCGTTGAAGAGACTAAAGATGTCAATCTGGCTACCGAGGAGGTTCCTAGAATCAGTAAGATCGGAACATCGCTGTCACCTGAGGAAAGGAGAGGCGTGATTAATTTCTTTCAGTCATACTAAGATGTTTTCGCATGGTCATACGAGGATATGCCTGGTTTGGATACCAATTTGGTCAAGCATGAGCTGCCATTATATCCAGATGTTAAGCCGGTCAAGCCAAAATTGAGACAACTCAGGCCGGAATGGATGTTAAAAGTGAACGATGAAGT
This sequence comes from Chloranthus sessilifolius, assembly GCA_021018995.1. Classification (NCBI taxonomy): domain Eukaryota; kingdom Viridiplantae; phylum Streptophyta; class Magnoliopsida; order Chloranthales; family Chloranthaceae; genus Chloranthus; species Chloranthus sessilifolius. The sequence goes on from CM037594.1 coordinate 54,912,930, forward strand.
ATAAAGCCGTACAACATAGGGTTTCTCATGATCTCCAAATACCCACAGAGGCTAGCCAATATTGTCCTGATACCAAAGAAAGATGGAAAGGTTCGCATGTGCATCGATTTTCAAAATCTCAATAAGGCGATCCCAAAAGATGACTTGCCTTTGCCACACATCGACATCTTGGTCGATAACACTGCCAAGCATGGAATGCTCTAATTCATGGACTGATTTTCTGATTATAATCAGATAAAAATGGCAGAGGTGAACTGAGAAAAGAGAGTGTTCATTACCCCAGGTAAAACTTTCTATTACCGAGTCATGCCATTCGAGTTGAAAAATATTGGAGCGATGCACCAAAGGGCGATGATAGCTCTCTTCCATGACATGCTGCACCAAGAAACTAAAGTGCACGTCAACAACAAGATCGCCAAGTCAGCAGCTTGAGGTGACCATCTAATAAACCTCCACAAGTTATTTGAGAGGCTGAGAAAATACAGGTTGCATATAAACCCTCAAAAATGTGCATTAGGAGCCATGTCCGAAAAATTATTTGGCTTCATCGTCAGCAAAAGAGGCATTGAGGTTGATATGGTGAAGGTAAAAGCTATCGTCGAAATGCCACCACCATCTATCGAGAAAGAAGTAAGAGGTTTCTTGGGCAGAATATAGTACATTAGTTGGTCCATTGCACAATTAACTCCTATTTGCACGTCAATCATTAAGCTACTAAGAAAAGATTCGCCTGTTGAATGAAACAATGATTGTCAAGTTGTGTTCGATAAGATCAAGGGTTACCTTCTCAACCCTCTAGTTTTGGTACCCCCAGTACCCGAGAGGCCACTTCAAATGTATCTCTCAACAACGGAATTCTCGATGGGATGTGTCCTAAGGTAGCACGACGAAATCGAAAGAAGAGAGCATGCCATCTACTACCTAAGCAAAAAGTTCACCAATTATGAGACACACTATTCTTATTTGGAGAAAGAATGCCTGACTCTGGTATGGGCTACACAGAGTCTTTGAAATATCCCCAAACTTTATGAATCGAGTAAGTCAATCGGTTACACGTGCCGATACATCAAGTGAAACTATTTCTGAGTTCAGACAAATTATTTAGATCTATCCTAGGTCCTTTTGAACTTGTTGGACAAAAGGCTAACACTTGACTTAGGTGAGTTGGGTTCACAAATGAACCAAACCGATTGACAAAGTCATGTTGGTGTGTGTGTGCTTCACATGGAAGCAAACCAAGAGTATAAGAGAAGTAAGTCACCTCTCATTTGCATTTGTTTAGAAATAGAGAGAAGGAGAGTTGAGAGAATGAGTTCCTCATGTGAGACCTTGGCACTTTCAAACAAGAATCGTTGACGTCTTGCCATGCTAATGGTTCCATCATGTTGATCATCAAGACAAGAAGTGCCAACGAATGAGTGTGTTTGATTTGTAAAGGGCGAGAGAACCGTCATAAGAAACCCTCTTGATTTGAAACCCCTTTCATGGAGAATCCATTTTTGAAATCACCATAGAATGAAAGTGTGATTGGTTGTGTGCATTGGAAGGAGTCACGTGCATTTCGATATGATTGTGGGGAGGTGATTTCAAACCCTTGTGATGAGTGTGGCGAAAGCACCATTGAACACATTCCTTCACTCAATGTGCTCATAAATCCTTGTGAGTTAATAAGGTGAGATCTCTTGTTTAATTCTGATTTATTATGGCTTAGATTGAGCATTTATTACTCTAGAAGTGAAGCATTCAATGTGGGTTTGAAAAAGAGGAAAAGAGAAAGAGGAAGAAAATCCAATTTCGAAAGGAATTACAGAAATCTCGAAAGTCACTCTCGTGACTTTGGATCTCGTGCGCGACATGGAGTTGCTCGAGCAAGAAGGGCTTCAAATTAGCCTGAAAATAAAGTAGGAACAGTCGCTCGTATGACTGTAAATGTGCCATTAGAAGTCACTCGTGCGACTTTGGAACTCGCATGCACAACTGTCTCAGGCTATTTTGATAAGAATTCTCTCACGCGAGACCGCGCGACTGGGGTGTGTCACTGGAAGTTACTCGCGCGACATTGGAACTCGCGCATAGACTGAGATTTTTTTGGCTATTTTGGATATTTTTGGGAGAATTCTTTAGAATTTTAGTGTAATATCTCAAATATTTGTGTTCAACGGTGACCTCGGGATCCGTGCTCAACCGATCATAGGTTTGACCAAATAAGAGTTCATTACCTGACTTAAGAAGTGATGAACGGACGTGATATGAATATAATGTAAGTGTGTGGAGTGTAATGTAAATCTGAAGTCACATACATCTATTTTGAGGGTATGTGCTTAACACCAACACAAGAGGGATAGAAGGGTTTAATAACCCTAAATTCATTATCTTGAGTTGTTGAAGAGAGTTAAGAGGAGAGAGAGAGAGAGAGAGAGAGGAGTAAAGAGGGTTGTTGAATAAGGAGTAAATGCAAGCTAGGGGAGGGGGGATTCGAGCAACAAACACCGAATTCGACGCGACTTGGATCCTTTGGAGCAAAAGCTGGAACCCTAGCCATTCCAACCTCTAGATACAATCAAATTGAATTTTGATTGAGGTAAATTTTGTTGAATTAAATGCATAGATTGTAAGAGTTAATTGTAGTCAAGAATACTTAAAATCATAGGATAAAGGCTTAGAAAAAGAAGGAAAAATAGGTTGAAGAAGATTTGGAAGATCAGCTCGAGAGGGGGGCTGAATCTGACCAAATCGATTAATCAAAATTGGAGTTCGATTAATCGATTTTGATCTGAAAGTTGAAAAGTCAAGTAAGCCCGTATTCGATTAATCGAATAGGATTTCGATTAATTGATTTGGATGTTCGATTAATCGATTTGGAAATCGACTAATCGACTGGGTATCTCCAGTGGCTAGAGGAAAGTAACCTGGGGAAATCGACTAATCGAATTAGAATTTTGATTAATCGATTTCGGATTTCGATTAATCAATTTGGGATCGATTAATCGATTTTGTGATTTCGATTACTCGAGTTGAGAATCGACTTCATTAAGTTAGAGACTTCGATTAATCGATTTGGGATCGATTAATCGAATTTAAATCTCGATTAATCAATTTTGAGAATCGATTAATCGATTTGGTTTTCGATTAATTGATTTTGGGATTCGATTAATCAAATTATATTTCAATTAATCAATTTTGGGAATCGATTAATCGACTTTGACAGTTTTGCTTGACTTCTTAGTTTGGCTTTGAGATTCTCGGAGGATCGTGGACCTTCTTTGTTACATCTTTAGTGATGAGTTACATGTGTTATGTTGTACCATAGGTGGTACGTGTGATCATGAGCACAAGGAGCCGCGTGGGAGCTTGATGCTGGGAAATTCAAAGACTTGAGGTAAGGAACACCTTGAACATGTACTTTAATTTGCAAGAGCATGTATGTAGTGATACGTAATTTAAATCAGAAATTGTTTTAGCTAAGTAAAGTTTTGTGAAAAGGGTATGTGTGTGACACCAACAGTGTAACTAAGAATAAGACATCCCCAGGGGATGAGAAAGTAACAAGATAATAAAAGGATAAGAGAAATTGGATGCATCCCAGGGATGTAGACAAGATTGAGTAACATTCGATAAGGCATAATTGATATAAGATAGCACACTTACACGGTGAACAACAATATGTAAAGCACCTGTTATTTTTGTTATTTGAGGTTTGACCAGGATACCCCACCAACGTGGCGGGATACCCACGACTGACGTGGCAGGATATCCGTGACCGATACGGCGACGAAACCGTAAGCCAGTACGAAGGATTATCCGTACACAGTAAGCACATCCCAGGGATGTTGAGATAAGATTGAACCCCGCCGCTGATTCCCAGGGAAAAGGGGCTTGGGTAGTTTTGTATTCCCAAGGAATACGTATAACAATTGTCTATTTAGACGACGATGAAGGGTATCTCATCGGGGCTCAATGCTATATTGCTCGGGGATTACTTAAGTTGAAGATTTAAGTTTTGCCTTAGGCTTTTTCAATGTCATTCATGATCTAGTAAAAGAGATGTGAAAACTGTAAACTGTTTATTAAAAGCAAATGTATTTTACCATCTTTTCAAACTGTTTTCTCAGTAATGGCATAGATCCAGTATGCTTAAAATATCATGGAATATATGTGAGGTTTTAACTTATATGTTCACTGTGTTTGTTTCCCTATTGAGCTGGGATGTAGCTCACCCTTTAGACTATACGTCGTAGGTGCAGTACTAGCAGCAGTGGAGGGATCGGGTGACATGGATCCGGGTGAGTCGGACCGCACGCCCTTGGACGAGTTGGAGCCACCTCCAGAGGACTTCTTCTAGAGGACTCTGTTGTGCGTTTTGATAGAGTTCTTCTATGAGCTTAATTGGTACTACTTGGTATGTCAAGCCTTCATTTCTGTTAAACAATGTAATTAAATTTGAGATATTTCTTTTGGGCGAACATTTGGGATGATTAGTTATCATCGATGGTTCGGATCGGTTCTCCACCCATGTAGGGGCATAAGGGTAGAACTGTCTTTTGAGAAATGTTTGAAGTCATGTTATTTCGATATTTTTATATCATCTGTGTCTTTGTTTTATAAATTGCTTGATGTACCCATGTTTCAGTGCATAGCGAGGAGGCACGGTCTAGAGGATCGTACTGATGGCACGAATTTTGGGGTGCCAAAATTCGGGCCGTCACAGTTGGTATCAAAGCATTTTCTTTTAGAAATTTTGACAATCATTCTTTTGTCAGAGCATAGGGACTTCTGCTAACGAAACTTTAGTTTCAAATATAGCTGTCAATGTCTTCTAGAGGGAGCGGCCGACCAAGGGGCGGCCAAAATAAAAGTCTACGTAGTGGAGATGAGTACATCTCTCCTACAAATAGAGTACCCATAGGAGATGGAGGGGCTTCTGGCAGTGGTGGCCAAGGAAGCCAAGATCAGAGAGAAAATCAAGATCGAGATTGACATGATCAAGATCAAAGAGAACAAGAAAGAATTAGAGAACGAAATGAGGACAGAGAAGAGCGCCAAAGGATGATGCACACCATGGAGACCATGGGCCATGGCATGGCAAGAATCCTTTGCAACCTGCTCTGCTCGAGGCGGCCACCCACCTACACCACCAGTAGGACCTGCATCGCACGTAGCTTCATCATTCACCGAGTTTAGGAGGATGAGACCTCCTAAATTTTTTAGGCAGGCAGACACTATGGCAGCTGAGAATTGGCTGATGGAGATGGAAAAGGTGTTTAGCGTGCTGACATACACGAAAGATGAAAGTGTACGTTGGGCAGCCTATATGCTAGATGGGGAGGTTGTGCCTTGGTGGAAGTCTGTGATACGGACTAGGGCTCAGGAGACCACAGAGTTGCCCTGGACCTGGGAGGAGTTTGTTGAGGAGTTCAACAAACAGTATTTTCCGGAAGTAGTGAGAAACCAGATGGAGATTCAATTTTTACAATTAGTGCAAGGAAGGATGAGCGTCAGGGAATATGGAGTGGAATTCCTACGACTCGTTCGTTTTGCTCCTAATTACATCGCCACCGACGTGATGAAAACGAAGAGGTTCCAACAAGGCTTGAAGCCTGAGGTAAGGGGAGGAGTAGCCCCATTCCAACTGAGGACCTATGAAGAGGTCATGAGCAAAGCACTTGTTGTTGAGGAAGAAAATAATAACAGATATCGACACAGAGAGCAGCAGAGGGGAAATACAGACCAAAGCAAAATGGGGAACTACGAGCCGACGAATAAAAAGTCGAGATTCGTAACCCAATTCGAAGGTCAGAAACCACAGTTCCTAGGGGGTTTCGGAAGATCGGCGCAACAGAACAACCAACAGAGGTTGCCATTACTTGCGTCGGGGAGACCGTTACGCTATGATAGCCCTGCCTTTACTACTGGTGCTACTATCACACAGGGATTCTCAAGGACAACTTCTTCAGCACCTCAGAAGACTTGTGCCAAGTGTGGCAAGTCTCATAGGACAGTGGACTACAGGATGGGAACTCGGGGTTATTTTCGATGTGACAAGGTGGGCCACTTGATCAAGGATTGCCCTGAGGTTGATAAAAGGAAGACAGCTTCAATTTCAGTGCCACGACCTATTCAAGCGCGGAAGCCGGTCGTTCATGGAAGAGCCTATGCAGTCACTGCTCAGGAAGCGGGAAACGTGCATGATGTCATCCAAGGTGAGATTTCTTTCAAATAAAAAAATTTCAATTTCCTTAAAATTTTAGATAGAGAAGGTGCATTCAATTAACAATAGCATAGATTCTTTTCCTAAATGTTAAATTGATATGTAATCTATGTGTGTATGTGTATGTATGTATATTATAGGTACATTAACTATATACGAGAAGGGATGCTTTGTAGGATATGACGCTAGAGTGTTGATAAACCCAGGGTCTACCCACTCATTTGTCACCCCTCGATTTGCAAAGAGGATGAAGATTGTTTCAGAAATGTTAGACTTTGTTCTATCTGTGTCTATCCTGACTGGAGAGTTAGTGAACACAGTTAATTTGCAAATCAGTCATTGTGGCAGTTCAGGATCGCGATGTTCACGAGTTAGACGCAAAGTTGATACTACTGAACATGCAGGGGTTCGATGTAATCCTTGGCATGGACTGGTTGTCGCAACATTGTGTGACGGTCGATTGCAAGAACAAGGTTGTCATCTTCAGACCCAACACAAGGAGATCGTTTAGATTTCAAGGAGTGAGGTCGTCGCACATGCCACTTATCTCTGCAGTCAGAGCCGAACGCATGATCAGAAAAGGCTGCAGTGGTTACTTAGCATTCTTGAAGGAGGATAAGGAGGAGAAAAATGTTATCACTGAGATAGCAGTAGTGCGAGAGTTCGCCGATGTGTTTCTGGAGGAGTTGCCTGGATTACCTCCAGAAAGGGAAGTGGAATTCGCCATCGACTTTGCACCAGGAACAGAGCCTGTGTCTAAAGCACCATACAGAATGGCTCTTGCTGAGTTGAAGGAGTTGAAAGAGCAGTTACAAGAATTAATGAACAAGGGTTTTGTCAGATTGAGCGTGTCTCTGTGGGGAGCACCGGTCATATTTGTCAAGAAGAAGGATGGGTCAATGCGTCTGTGCATTGACTATCGACAACTGAACAAACTCACAGTGAAGAACCGCTACCCTTTGCCTAGAATTGACGATCTGTTTGATCAACTGCATGGAGCAAAGTACTTTTCCAAGATCGATTTGAGATCTGGGTACCATCAGTTGAGAGTCAAAGCAGAGGACATCCAGAAGACAGCTTTCAGGACACGGTATGGACACTATGAGTTCTTAGTGATGCCGTTTGGTTGACAAATGCCTCGGCATCATTCATGGATCTGATGAATAGGGTGTTTAAACCACACCTAGACTCGTGTATCATAGTATTTGTTGATGACATCCTGATATACTCTAAATCAGAAGCGAAACATGAAAAATACCTGAGGATTGCTCTACAGACTCTACGTGAACACCAACTATACGCTAAACTCAGCAAGTGTGAGTTTTGGTTGGAGGAGGTTAGCTTTCTGGGACATGTTGTCTCAAAGCATGGTGTCACTGTAGATCCAGCAAAAATAAAGGCAGTGGTTAACTGGGAGCAACCGAAGACAGTGACCGACGTCCACAGTTTTCTTAGATTAGCAGGGTACTACTGACATTTCGTCGAAGGTTTTTCAAAGATATCGGGACCTCTCACGAAGCTTACGAGAAAGGATTCAAGATTTGAGTGGAGTGAGGCATGCGAGAAGAGTTTTCAAGAACTCAAGACTCACTTCAACTTCAGTGCTAGCGATTCCTTCAGGCAGTGGAGGATACGCAGTGTATAGCGATGCTTCATACAATGGCTTAGGTTGTGTGCTAAATCAGCACAAGAAAGTGATAGCTTACGGATCGAGACAACTAAAAGAACACGAGAAAAACTATCCGACTCACAACTTGGAGCTAGCAGCGGTCATTTTTGGGTTGAAGATTTGGAGACATTACCTGTACGGTGAGACGTTTGAGATTTTCACCGATCATAAAAGTCTCAAATACCTGTTTACATAAAAAAGAACTCAACATGAGGCAGCGCAGATGGATAGAATTTCTCAAGGACTATGACTGTTCCATACAGTACCATCCAGGCAAGGCGAACGTAGTGGCCGATGCCTTGAGTCAGAAGGGTTCAGCTCAGTTAGCTAGCTTGATTTTGGGTATGCACCGGTGGAAGTTATTTGAAGATCTGGCACTATATGATATGAACATCAAGTCGCAAGCTTCAGGAGCCTTTTTGGCTAACATATCAGTGAGACCAGTGATATTTGAGCATATCCACGACCTACAGATGAAGGATCTGACGCTAACAAAGATTCGTCAAGATGTGATTGAGGGCATTCAATCGGACTTCTCAGTGAAAGAAGATGGTTCCTTATTATTCAAAGGCTGTCTCTGCATTCCGGACAATGCCGATCTAAGACAAACAATTCTTGATGAAGCCCACAAGTCAAACTATGCTATCCACCCTGATAGCACCAAATGTACCAAGACTTGAAAAAGAACTATTGGTGGAGAGGTTTGAAACAAGATGTAGCAGAGCACGTGTCACGGTGTTTGACGTGTCAACAGGGGAAGATTGATCATAGACATCCTGCTGGATTATTACAGCCTCTACCAATACCGGAGTGGAAGTGGGAATCGATCTCTATGGATTTCATAGTTGGATGCCAAGAGATACAATGCCATTTGGGTAGTCATAGACCTATTGACCAAATCAGCGCACTTCTTGCCTTACAACATGATGTACACGGCAGGAAGACTGGCAGAATTATATATGAAGGAGATCGTCCGACTACACGGAATTTTGAGCAGCATTGTTTCAGATCGAGATCCATTATACATGTCGAAGTTTTGGAAGAAATTTCAAGAAGGAATGGGAACGCGACTGGATTTCAGTTCAGCTTTCCATCCTCAATCTGATGATCAAACAGAATGAGTGAACCAAATGATCGAAGTCATGCTCAGAGCATGTATGTTAGAACTTCAAGGATCGTGGGATTAGCACCTACCATTAATTGAGTTTGCGTATAACAATAGTTTTCAGACGAGCATTGGGATGGCACCATATGAAGCTTTATACGGAAGGCGATGTAGATCACCTATTAATTGGGAGGAAATCAGGGAGAAATTTGTTTTGGGACCCGAATTACTGGAAGACAATGCCGCCTATGTTCGTATGATAAGGGACAAACTCAAGGTAGCACAGAGCAGGTAGAAAAGCTATGCTGACCTCAAGCGAACTAGTGTCGACTACAAGGTGGGCGAACACGTATTTGTCAAAGTCTCACCTATGAAAGGTGTGATGAGATTTGGTAAGAGAGGGAAATTATGTCCCCGCTAGCTTGGACCGTTTGAAGTTTTGGGTCAAGTAGGGGAAGTTGCTTACCGCATTGGATTACCACCGTTGTTTGATCGGGTACACAATGTATTCCACGTATCGATGCTCAGGAAATATGTGAGGGACCCATCTCATGTGTTAGGAAGTCAACCTTTGGAGATGCATGAATACATGAGCATGATAGAAGAGCCAGCGGAAATTTTAGATCGGAAGGAACAAGTACTGTGTAGCAAGGTGATCCCCTTGGTGCTTGTTCGATGGAAGAATCATCCAACCAAGGAGGCTACGTGGGAACGAGAGGCCGATGTAAAAGAATAGTACCCGGACTTGTTTACAACGAGTTGAGTGTAAAATTGTATCCCCGCAAGCATGTTTACGGATTTAAAATCATATGTTGTAATTCAATATCGATCTTATGATCAATTTATCAAAGGAGAAAACCACTTATCCACATAGCGTTCCAAAGTTAAAATGCCGTGATGATCTATGTGGTAGAACCAATAACCAACTAACCATAATTTACCCAAAGAAATCAAGAAAACAGAAAATTTTGGAAATCTAAAGAATCTGATCAAAACCGATTAATCAATTTTCAAATCGATTAATCGATTTGGAAATTCGATTAATCGATTTTGGTCGATTAGTCGACTGGCATGTGCCAGTGACTGGAAATTGAAATAAGATTCAGAGAAATGACTAAGTGAATTTCGATTAATCGATTTTTATTTTGATTAATCGATTTATGTTTTCGATTAATCGAATAACTTGAGAAATTTTAGAAGAACTTAAAGGATTTTATATGATTTCGATTAATCGAGAAGGAAATCGATTAATCGATTTGGATATTCGATTAATCGAAATGGAAGTTCGACTAATCGAATAACTTAAAGAATTTAGAAAAATTTTGAAGGGTTGCACGATTTCGATTAATCGAAGTGAATCTCGATTAATCGATTTTGTAATTTTGATTAATCGAAATGAATTTCAATTAATCGAAATGAATTTTGATTAATCGACTGGCTCACGCCTGTGAGCTCCAAAACTTAAAATTTGTAACGGATACGATTTCGATTAATCGAAATGGTTTCGATCAATCGATTTCGTCGGCTGAACCTAGTTTTAAAAACTCGATTAATCGAATTTGAATTTCGATTAATCGAAGCGAGTCTATGTATCTATGAGTTGGGGTTTTGGTGCCCATTTGAAAATTTGGAAGTTGGGCGCCATTCTCCTTCTTCTCCGACCATCCATCCGATCTAAGGTTTGGAGCTTTCTTAGTCGATTCCAGACCGAAATCGCCTACTTTCGCATCGAAATCTAAGGTAAACCCTAGATTTCTACTTCTTTTTCAAATTTGACCTAGTAAACCCTAGATTTTTGGGTATTTTGAGTTGAAATGCCGCCTCGGACTCGCATGACCACTAAGAAAGCGGCAACAAAGCTGTCGGTCTGGCATAAGAACGCCGCACCGCCACCACCTACTCCATCACCGGTGGGGACTCCATCACCGTCAGCATCGGAGACCACCTCCGGTTCGACGAGCGCATCTTCGCGCGAGTCTACCCCCATGCCGCCACCACCCACTAACGTACTTCAACCAAATGAGTGGTGGGAGGCTAAGACCTTTGAGATCGAGTACATCATCGATCCAACCCTCGTCACAAACCCCGATGTACCGGGCGAGACCCAATGGGCTCGTAATTACCTTCAACATGCCTGTCTCGGCAACCTTTTGAAACCAATCCGGGGATCTTACTACCCTAGGTTGGTTAGATTGTTCTACCAAGGGCTCGTGGACGGCCTTACCGATGAGGTAGTCAAGACGACCATTGAGGGTCGCGACTACACATTCACCCGCCGCCACATACACGAGGTTCTTGAGTATTACCTTGACTTTACACCCGACACCACCCTCTTTCCACCCTTGGAGAAAGAGGTGCAATTTGAGGAGATCGTAGCCCGCATGACCAACGGGAAGACGGGGTCGGGATCCTCCATTAGGAGGGTCGACCTTCCCACTACATGTGGATGCTTGATTCAATAATCAAGTGCAACCTTTACCCATTATGCCATGATACTGAGCGCATAGAGAAAGTGCAACAGGCACTTTATGCGGCCTTTTGTGGCCGTTGGTTTGACGCGACCATGCTTATCCTAGAGGGGATGAGTTACATAAAGGGCAAGCTGATGAAGGGCAATCTAAGGCCCAAGGAGAAAATGCCTTATGCTCGGCTCATCTCGAGCATGCTGGAGTGTTACTTTGACGCACCCGACTATGCCATATCGTCTCACGAGGTGAGGGCTACAGATTGTGTGAAGCAATTCTCCATCGCTTCATGGCACCGTAGCTACAACCTTCTCAAGAAGACCCTACCGGCGAGCACCACCACCACCCCCACCACCACGGGACCCACCGGGGAGCACCACCGATGGGGCGCCCGCCATCATTCCACAACTTTGAGGGAGCCCCAACGCGCCTCGATGTCGGTGGCAGCGACCCATCGTGCCACCTTCCACCACATCAGCTACACCACCCTCACGATCAGCAGTAGCGATGCCTACTTCATCCTACCACTGCTGACCAGCTCACTCCGGCCCTACCATTGAGGACATGTTGGCCTGTATGGAGGCCAACAATGAGCGGATGAATTGGCGGATGGACTTTCTGATGTACCACACTATGTGGTACATCTATCCGTTGGACTACCACCAGTGCCTAGCTCAGGAGGAGGAGTGGACTGCAGGCCGGACCGCCTTCCATATGGGTCCAGTCTTCCACGTGGGTACCTTTACAGCCGATGTGTCTGGCTCGGCGCCTCAGCAGCCCGAGCAGCCACCTGAGATGGAGCCGACCCAACAACAGTCACCAGTCCAGCCAGAGCTTGCTTCAGCACCAGATCAGCCGGGAGAGGGGACGGCATGAGCTATAGCTGATATTTCCATTTCTGTTATCTGTTGTATGCACATTTTGTGAGCTTATCTTTGTAGCAACCAATTGTAAATTTTGAGTAAATGAATAGAACATATTTTGTTAACTGTTTTCTAGTAGTATAAATATTTTGTGTCGTATGTGTATGTTAGTTGTTAGGATTATACATGGGTAACTACTGAGCCACCTCACCTACGTGTGTGGGGGGAGGGGGTTACCCAAAACGAACACCCTTGGGTTATTTTCGAGGATGAAAATTCCCAAGGTGGGGAGGATGTAATATCTCAAAAATTCGCCTTCAATGGTGACCTCGGGATCTGTGCTCGACTAGTCATAGGTTTGACCAAGTAGGAGTTCATTACTTGACTTAAGAAGTGATGAACGGATGTGATGTGAATATAATGTAAGTGTGTGGAGTGTAATGTAAATCTGGAGTCACATACACCTATTTTGAGTGTATGTGCTTAACACCAAGACAAGAGGGATATAAGGGTTTAATAACCCTAAATTCAGTATCTTGAGTTGTTGAAGAGAGTTAAGAGGAGAGAGAGAGAGAGAGGAGTAAAGAGGGTTGTTGAATAAGGAGTAAATGCAAGCTAGGAGAGGGGGGATTCAAGCAACAAACACCGGAGTCGATGCGACTTGGATCCTTTGGAGCAAAAGCTGGAACCCTAGCCATTCCAACCTCTAGATCCAATCAAATTGAGTTTTGATTGAGGTAAATTTAGTTGAATTAAATGCATAGATTGTAAGAGTTAATTGTAGTCAAGAATATTTAAAATCATAGGATAAAGGCTTAGAAAAAGAAGGAAAAATAGGTTGAAGAAGATTTGGAAGATCAGCCCGAGAGGGGGGGTTGAATCTGACCAAATTGATTAATCGAAATTTAAGTTCGATTAATCGATTTTGGTCTAAAAGTTGAAAAGTCAAGTAAGCTCTATTTCGATTAATCGAATAGGATTTTGATTAATCGATTTGGATGTTCGATTAATCGATTTGGAAATCGACTAATCGACTGGGTACCTCCAGTGGCTGGAGGAAAATAACCTGGGGAAATCGACTAATCAAATTGGAATTTTGATTAATCAATTTTGGATTTTGATTAATCGATTTAGGATCGATTAATCCGTTTTGTGATTTCGATTACTCAAGTTGAGAATCGACTTCATTAAGTTAGAGACTTCGATTAATCGATTTGGGATCGATTAACCGAATTTAAATCTCGATTATCGATTTGGTTTTTGATTAATCAATTTTGGGAATCGATTAATCGAATTATATTTTGATTAATCAATTTTGGGAATCGATTAATTGATTTTGACAGTTTTGCTTGACTTCTTAGTTTGGCTTTGAGATTCTTGGAGGATCTTGGACCTCCTTTGTTACATCTTTAGTGATGAGTTACATGTGTTATGTTGTACCATAGGTGGTACGTGTGATCATGAGCACAAGGAGCCGCGTGGGACCTTAATGCTGGGAAATTCAAAGACTTGAGGTAGGGAACACCTTGAACATGTACTTTAATTTGCAAGAGCATGTATGTAGTGATACGTAATTTAAATCGGAAATTGTTTTTAGCTAAGTTTTGTGAAAAGGGTGTGTGTGACACCAACAGTGTAACTAAGAATAAGACATCCCCAAGGGATGAGAAAGTAATAAGATAATAAAAGGATAAGAGAAATTGGATGCATCCCAGGAATGTAGACAAGATTGAGTAACCTTCGATAAGGCCTAATTGATATAAGATAGCACACTTACACGATAAACAACTATATGTAAAGCACCTGTTATTTTTATTATGTGAGGTTTGACCAGGATACCCCACCAACGTGGCGGGATACCCACGACTGACGCGGCAGGATATCCGTGACCGATACGACGGTGAAGCCGTAGGCCAATACGGAGGTTTATCCGTACACAGTAAGCACATCCCAGGAATGTTGAGATAAGATTGAACCCCGCCGCCGATTCCCAGTTAAAAGGGGCTTGGGTAGTTTTGTATTGCCAGGGAATACGTATAACAACTGTCTATTTAGACGACGATGAAGGGTATCTCATCGGGGCTCGATGCTATATTGCTCGGGGATTACTTAAGTTGAAGATTTAAGTTTTGCCTTAAGCCTTTTCAATGTCATTCATGATCTAGTAAAAGAGATGTGCAAACTGTAAACTATTTATTAAAAGCAAATGTACTTTACCATCTTTTCAAATTGTTTTCTCAGTAATGGCATAGATCCAGTATGCTTAAAATATCATGGAACATATGTGAGGTTTTAACTTATATGTTCACTGTGTTTGTTTTCCTATTAAGCTAGGATGTAGCTCACCCTTTAGACTATACGTCGCAGGTCCAGTACTTGCAGCAGCAGAGGTATCGGGTGACGTGGATCTGGGTGAGTCGGACCACACGCCCTTGGACGAGTTGGAGCCACCTCCAGAGGACTTCTTCTAGAGGAGTCTGCTGTGCGTTTTGATAGAGTTGTTCTGTGAGCTTAATTGGTACGGCTTGGTATGTCAAGCCTTCAATTCTGTTAAACAATGCAATTAAATTTGAGATATTTTTTTTGGGCGAATCATCTGGGATGATTAGTTATCATCGATGGTTTGGATCGGTTCTCCACCCATGTAGGGGCATGAGGGTTGAACTGTCTTTTGAGAAATATATGAAGTCATGTTATTTCGGTATTTTTATATCATCTGTGTCTTTGTTTTATAAATTGTTTGATATACTAATGTTTTCATGCATAGCGAGGAGGCACGGTCTAGAGGATCATGCTGATGGCACAAATTTCGGGGTGCCAAAATCCAGGCTGTCACATTCAGTTAGTATGTTTCTCTAAGCATTAGTTAGTGACCTTTGGATGCCTTATAATGTAGGTTATAAATGGGATGTGTGCCTGAGTGTTGGTGCACGCTTTTTTTGGGTTCCTCACGATTTTCGTTGAATTAGTTGCTCCAATTCTGTCCAGGTGGACTCTAGCGATGCGGCGTTTGAGATGGTGGAGGTAAAATAACAAAAAAAAGGGGTTTTCTAGGAAGGTTCCTAGTTTGTTTGTGATCGCCAGCTATAGATATTTATCGACGCTGCAACACGTCAATGATCGCGCTTAAGAGCTGGTGTGGATTGCTTCTATACTGAATCGTCCGCCTACGAACGTCAACAACAATGTCCCTTTTTAATTTAGATAATTTCGTTTTACTTTTATATTCCCTTTATAATTATAGTTTTAGTCGGTTTAGATTTCCCTGATTCTATGGTGAGTTTGGTGAAGTTTGTTAAATTTAATGTTCTAGTCTTATCAGGAATCTAATTAATTTCCTACTATTCGTATCCTTATTGAAAGTTTAATTAATTAAGTGTCCTAATGCTATTAAAAGTTTGATTAATCTTAGTCTCCTAATCCCTTTAGAAGTCTAATTATGATCAGGTTTCTTAATCATACTAAGAGTGCACATGTAGTAGCTCCGATGAAACTATAATTAAATCAAGCATGCTAGTTATGTTGAAATTCTAACTAAAGCAAGTGCACTAGTTGTATTGGGATTCTAGTAAGACTGTTACGTATATCAGTCTTACTAGAATTCTAACTGAAATAGAGAACTAATTCTACTAGAACTTTAATTTAAAGCACATGAATTAATTTTTATTAAAAATCTAATTAAAACAAAGAAACTGATTATTTATATTAAAAAGTCTAATAAATAAACTAATTTGATTTAAATTCTAATTAAAGCAATGAATTAACTACACTAAAAATCTAATCAGAGCAACAAATTAATCATACTAAATACTAATTAAAGCAAGAAATTAACCAATTAAAATCTGATTTAAATAAATTAATCAATCATGCTAAAATCTAATTAACTTAATTAATTAATCATGAGGAGATAAAATAAATCTACTAATTAATTATAGTAAGGAACTAAAAAAAGTAATTAATTAATTCCAGAATTCCTAAACAAAAAAATAGCTTTGGGCCCGCTATGCTAAGGATGATTGGCCTCATTCCCGAGTACCCTCCATAAGCTCCCTTACGCAAATCGGATGGCTGAGATTAAAATAAATTAGATTTTAGACCGTGAAATAATATTTTTGGCTTTTTTAGAATTGATTTCGGACTGTAATTATGAATTAAATTATGAACTAGAATTATAGAAACTAAAATTAATATTTAAGATTTTGGATGTATTAAAATAGGGAATTAAAACCATGATTTAAAATTTTAGGACTGAATTCGGGTATGAAATCAAACTGTATGATTAAGGACTGGTTCTAGAGTCTGAGACCTAGAACTAGAAATTAATGATAGGACTGGAGATTAAGAATTTAGCATTGAATTAAAGTCTAGGATCGGTGAATCGGACCGATAGACTAAGGACTGGTTCTAGAAGCAGAGAACTAGAACTAGATATAGAGAATTTCAGTCCAAAAATGGTGTTTCGGTCTAAGATTGAAAATTAAAACTAATAGAATTCCAAAATCTAGGGACTAGAAGTTACGGTTACGTATTAAAAAAAATTAAATTCTTACCTAGGGTCAGGGCTGCAGAGAGCAATCTCGAGAATTCGGTGCTTGAATCTCGAAATCATGACTAGGTTGCTCTATGGTTTGTCCTCGGAGTTCTCTAGTTTCGAAATCCCAAAAAATTCCTATCTCTCTTCGAAAATTGCCAGCCTCTCCGTGTTGTGTTTTTGTTTGGGCGAATTAAGAAAAAAATCTTTTATAAGTTTTTCTTCAATTACGTGCCATTTTTCGAGCGTTTAATTAAATTTTGTGCTGGTTTACCGGTGCTTAATCGCTTTGAGTCGGTCACCGACTCAGTGAGCGACCAGCTGACTTGCTTAGTGAGTTTCCTAGTCCTAATAGCATTAGGGCTAATTGCGCGCCAGTTTATATGTGTGTAATCTGATTAAGCGATTCCTCAGAAGCACTCAATCCAGGAAACTTAGGGGCCAAGGATGGTGAGACTAGGTCAGGCGTAGGGCAATTGCGTGCTGGTTCTGTGGGGTGCAATCCGATCGCGCGTCTGATTTCAAGCGTGTGATCGAGTATTGATATAGTCTGGGAAAAGAAGTTTGGTCTGAAAGGTGGACTGATTGCGCGTTTGTGGTATAGCGTGCAATCGAATTACGCGCGGGGTTTTAGGTGCTTAATTCGGGGTTGTTCGGGTTTGGTCTCTAGTTTGAAATGCAAGACTATTGTTTCAGTCTATATTCCGACTATATACTATTGTTTCAGTATATAGTCTCCCTACATTGGGATCTGAGCCACAAAGCTATTATTTCAGCCTGTGTTCAGCCATGTACTATTATTTTAATGCATGGTTCCACATCAAGGGTCAAAAGGTCAAAGGTTGACCAAATAAATTTGTATATTCTGAGAGAGAAAAATGGGGGTGTCTACAGTGAGGTCATGCGTCATGTTTGCATGATTTGCGTGATTTCATGAACTGTGAAGTAGGGGAAATTTCAATAACATAATATTTGATGCGATTTATATAGATAGTATGATGTGATAAGACACGTGTGACATGTTTGATAAGTATTTAAATTTTTTATTTATGAATCTTTCGATTAAGCTTTACACATAATTTGAAATGTGAACCTGATTTGCATATGTGTGTGTGTGACTCCGAATATAAACCTTGTGTGTGAACCTTGAAGCCTGAAACTAGCTATTAAACCAACACATTACACGGTGATAATTATAAGTTAGAATTTGCACAATGATTTAAGGTTCATGTGGAATGAATCCCCATCATATACTGGTATGGCGGGATATCCGTACATTTGCACCGGCCAACGGTAACTTTAGCCTCACAAGTGCCCTCATAGTGTAGGGGCTTGCGCACTCCGAAAATGGTTCAATTGAACGACGATGGTCCGAGGATTCCCATCGGTATATGTGTGGCTCTCAATGCTATATTCGCTTGAGTGATTTTTAAGTTATTGTTTAAGTCATGATGAGATATGAAAAAGCATGTGAGAACAAAATTCCAACTTGTGTTTAAATTCTTGTTTGTGTGATTCAAACTTCTTGAAAATTTAGCTTTATGTGAATTATGTTTTCTAAAATCAGTCATGAAATCTATGCTTTGAAATATGATATGCATGCTGCTGATATTCCCCATATTGAGCTTAGACTGTTAGCTCACCCTTCCACTATACGTCACAAGCACAAGTGTAGATATGGCAGTCGAGGATTCAGGGCATGCAGAAGACCCTGATTATATTCCTGAGGAGGATTCAGATCTTCCACCAAACGAGTATTTCCCTTAGGGGACGTCTGTAATTTTAGAATCGTGTGACTAGGGCTTGGTATGTCCAGCCATTATTTCGTTATAGAATTTTGGATACATGAAATGTTGTACAAATATTTTGTGTGAACCATTATTTAGGTGATGGTCAGCCATCACCGATGGTTCATTTTGGTTCTATCAGGCTTGTGATTTGTACAAAGATAGAACCATAATTTTATTTCTAATCATAGATGCATAGAATTGGAAGAGTATAATTGCTTTGAATTCTGCTGCGTGTGTGGATGTGCCATGCGTTCCGTTTGGGGATCGTTGTTATTGGCAATCCGATGGTCTAGATTTTGGGGTTAGGAAATCTAGGCTGTCACAGGCTTCACTACTACCTGCTATCTCAGGCAATTCTCCTCCTAGCATGAATGGATCCGTTGAAGTACTTATTTTAAATGTTGGCTTTCACTGGCCGGACTGCCCGTTGACAGCTTCTCTTATCTGAGTTTGACATCACGTATGTCACCCAAAAGGCAATCAAGGGAAAAGCACTCGCTAATCATCTTGTCAAGAATCCCTTACCCAATTATGAACCTCTAAGAACTGAATTTCTTGATGAGGACATCTTGTTCATGACAGAGGACAATACAGAGGAGACAGAGGAGTCCTAGGTAATGCTCTTTGATAGGTCAAGGAGTAGGTGTTGTTCTAATCTCGCCAAAAGGATCTCACATACTAGTCTCCATCAAGCTCAATTTCTCCTGCACCAATAATATGGTCGAGTATGTAGCCTGTGTAGCCGGTTTACAAGTAGCACTCGACCTGAGCGTAACACATCTCAGGGTGTTTGGTGACTCACAACTAGTCATATGTCAAACCAATGGAGATTGGAAAATAAAGGACGAAAAACTGATCCCATACAATGAACTCCTCGAAGATTTGATAGCATGCTTCGATGACGTTACCTTCTCCTATGTCTCGTGAGTAAGAAATCGCTTTGCCGATGCACTTGCAACTTTAGCATCAATGATAGAGATTTCCTACGGCGTTGAGATGAAACTGATCATGATCAGACAAAGAAATGAGCCTATGTTCTGCCTCCAGATCGAGGGACCCATAAAGTTAAATGATGAGCCTCCATGGTTCTCAGATATCTAGAATTTCCTTAAAATTCAAGCTTTTCCTAAAGGTAAGTCCAAGATGGACAGGCGGACCATCCAACGTTTAGCAACAAATTAAATCATTTGTGGTGAGTACCTCTACAAACAATCATATAATAATATCTTGCTCAAATGTCTAATTGAAAGTGAGGCAACCAATATCATGAAAGAGATCCACGAAAGAGTATGCGGGGCCCACGTCAATGGGCACATGCTCGCCAAGAAGATCTTACGGAAAAGGTATTTCTGGACCACCATGGAAACTGGCTATTGCAAGCACATTCAAAAGTGCTATAAATGCTAAGAACACTCCAGTCTGAAACATGCTCCAGTCATAGATCTACACAGCATGAAAACCCCATGGCCATTCGCCACATGGGGCCTCAAAGTTGTCAAAAAGGTTAATTTGAAAGCTTCTAACGGACATCAGCTCATCCTCGTCGCCATTAAGTACTTCATGAAATGTGTATAGGTAGCATCCTATACGAACATCATGGCTAGCCATGTCGAGAAGTTTATCAAGAACAACATCGTTTGTCGATTCGGCATGCCCAAGGACATTATCACA
Source organism: Chloranthus sessilifolius (assembly GCA_021018995.1). Taxonomy (NCBI): domain Eukaryota; kingdom Viridiplantae; phylum Streptophyta; class Magnoliopsida; order Chloranthales; family Chloranthaceae; genus Chloranthus; species Chloranthus sessilifolius. The sequence continues at coordinate 54,933,232 of CM037594.1, forward strand.
GATAATGACACCAACTTTGTGAACAAGCGCTTTAGAGCCTTATGCAAGCAATACAAGATCAAACATCACCGCTCGCCACCATATCGGTTGCAAACCAATGGGGCCGTAGAAGCTGCCAATAAGACTGTCATCTGTATCCTTGAGAAGATGGTCGTCATTTATCAAGATTAGAGTGAAAAGTTACCTTTCACACTATGAGCCTACTGAACATCGATCTTTACCATCACAGGGGCAACACCGTTCTCCCTTGTGTATGGAACTGAGGTTGTGCTACCAGTTGAAGTCGAAGTACCTTCACTCTATATCCTCATCGAGTTTGATTTATCAAAAGCTGAAAGAGAAAGATCCCATTTTGAATAGTTGAACCTAATCGATGAGAAAAGGCTCCTAGCCTTGTATCACACCTATGCCTATCAGAGGAGGATCACACGAGCTTACAACAAGCGTGTTCGCACTTGAGATTTGAAAGTGGGTGATACTATACTAAAGAAAATCTTCCCTTCTCTCCACACAGATCTGGGAGGGAAATTCATTACCAACTGGGAAGGGCCTTACGTCATCAAAGAAGTACTACTTGGATATGCGCTCCACCTCGCCACTATGGATGGAAAATATTTTTTCAGGCCCATCAGCGTTGGATACGTATGACGATTCTACTATTAGTCTCCCGCGATAAGGTAAGTATTGATAAAAATGGATATATGACTGCTTAAGGGACTTTTAAAAGAAGCCATCATTTCAAAGCCAAGTAGCTAAAAAGCGTCCCTAAATACTCACACCCCTGTTGCTACACCACCCATTGAGCCACTAGCCTTTCTTTCATAAACCCCTCCCCAAAAAAAGAAGAAAGAAAAAGTGTATATACCAAAAAAAAAAAAAGAGAAAAAGAGTTACCATCAAAATAAAAAAAAATCATAAAAGCAAAATCTCAAAAAGAGGATGTCTGAAAAAAGTAAAAAGAATAAACAATATATATAGAAAATAAAAGAGATAGAAAAATCATGTGGTATGTACAATAAAAATCCCCCAAAGGAAGAAGTGTATTACGATAGCTGGAACCCAATCAAGAAAAGAACCTTTAAACCCAATAATACCTTCAAAATTCCTAACTTATCCCTTCTAGCCCATGTCCACGATACATCCCCAAAGAAAGCCCTCTTTAAGGTCTACGAGCAAGCATGGTATCAGTTGAGCCAGTATGAGCCAAGTTGAGAGACAACAAAAGAATTCCATCCAGCCGGCTATGACGGAATTAACGTCTATGTCGTGGCCTTTGAAAAAGGAAAAGAAAAGAAAATAAAAATATACAAGCTCAAATTAAAAAGGACGTGGTGAAAACCCGCAAGGGCGCCACAGGTAAAAAGAGGGAGCTTGTGCGGACCAAGTGAAAACTTGAAAAGGCGCTTCGAGTATAAATGCAAAAACCCATGGACATAGTGAAAACTCGAAAGGGCGCTATGGGTAAAAAAGAGGGCGATAACGGGCATGACGAAAACCCATATTAGATGTTGTGAGAAAAAATGTAAAAAGAAAAAGAGAAAAAAGAAAATAAATTGCTCCTTTGGTCACATACAAATTATCTAGTCGCCAACTGGGCTGCTCATGTTAGCTCAAATCGGGTCCTGACCAGAAATATCTTCATCATCGCACCGTCAAACGTATGATCCGAGGTAAGGATAAAAAGGTTTATTCAACCCAGACGGATGGATGTTCCGACCTTGATAAAATTTTGAATCTCACTCAAGTCCAACCACATGAACAGGTTCGATTATGCTCAAAATGACACCTGTTACTTCGTCTCACAGTCAAGGCATAAAAAAAAAAAGAGAAGGAACAAAAAAAAAGAGAAGAACTAAAAAAATCAATCAAAAGAAAAATACAAAAAGCTACAAGTATAGACTCATTTTTATGTCCATGTACAACATCATACTTGCATCTTGAAGAAGAGAGAAAAAAGAAAATCCAAAAATATAAGTTTCAAAAATAAAAAAAGTATAGGTAAAAGTTTTTTCTTTTGTTAATTAGGATGCATATTCTTTATCTATATAAACAAAAAAGAGACTGACGTTTTCTTGAGAATGTGTAGGAAAATCAAAAGGCCCAAAGCCTCGAATCAAGCAACCTCTCGAGTTGCCAAAACATTCCATGTCAACAACAGGTATGGACGGATCAGATGAAGCACTCACGCTCAGCCCATTAAAAAGAAAAAAAAGAAAAAAAAGATATCTGGGTTTTCATGGTACTTTTTGTCACTTTATACACACATGCGTAATTCAATACAGTAAAATGTCAATATTTTATCGGCAACACAGTTGTGCTAAATTAATGTCATAAGTCTAAGGTTCGCCTTGGATCTTTGGATCCTACTTTAAAATAGGAGCAACCATGTCAATCCTCGTCAAATAGTCAATGTTTCATTCAGATTGATTTCACCGCTAAATTAGATTATATATGGAACAGCTATGTTTAAATATGGATGCAGAAGGGATCTTTTCTTGTATTTATTCTCAGTCGCAGGCTTAAAATCCTGCACTGTATCCCTATAAAGTGTACATCATGCGTCTGGGTATTCGTAGAATGGTTGTTTGTTCCCATAAATTATACCCAGGTGGGACCTGGGTAGGGACTTCATTTGCCTTTGTTATTTATCACCCCTAATGGGTCCATATTTTTTGCATAGTTGGTCAGCTTGTAAGATCATAGCCGAAAAGTGTCACACACTCCAAAAAAGCGTTGTGATATCAATATTCTTTTGCTCGGGTAGTTGTACTAAATTATCTTCGAGATCGATCGGTTCACCCAAAAATCTCGAACCCTACCTCGGGTAGGGGCACCTATGACAGATCAAATGGGGCTATCAATGCCTCATGAGATTGGACACAAATTGCTGGATCTTTGCATCATTGCTTTACGCTTATCCTTAAGTATGGGTCGATCACCCTCTCGCTCGTGGGGCAGTCTTGTTCAAAATCAAACTCAAACATCATGATTCATCAATCATATTAAGGAACAGATATTTTCCCAACAAATTGGGCTTTCGCTACTCTCCATCAACTACACCATCACGGTCATGCCCAGTAATGTCGCTAAGCGCTTAGGGACTGATAGCCTTGAGGAACAGACATATTCCCAACAAATTGGGCTTCTGTAAACTCTCCATATTTTTCTTTTTTACCATTTGATGTCTAAGGTTCACTTTGAATATGGAAAACCCATTAATGTTTGCCTTGGGCCTCTTTGGACGTCTCTTTCTTTGGCATAAGATTATTAGTGATCGAATATTAAAGAGGGGCATCCGTAGACACCCAAATTTAGCCCAAGGCACGATCGACACGAACTTCGAGAAAGGCATACTTTTGAGCTTTCAAAAATATTTCCCAAACCCTTAGGAATCACCCCAAATTCCTTAGAAATCATCCCAAACACTTACGAATCAATGCGAACCCTTAAAACCCTTCCCGGGCCCTTAGAAAGCCAAACCAGAATAGTGGTTGGAAAGAAGAGTACCAAAGTTTACATACTCCCCTATAGGATTTGTGGCCTATACCATTCAAAAATAGAGGTTCCCAGCTATTCAACGAGCTAAGAATCGCCTGATTCTGAGTTGTACATCAAAGTTATGGCAATTTCAAAAACGCAGAAAGGTACAAGAATTTGCACTTTCGTACATAATATGTATGCAAAGGCAATTTCTGGCAGAAATTGGCCTTGCGTGCATAATATGTGCACAAGGCCAATTTGGCTTTCTTCTCTAGATTTGCATAATATGTACACAAGGCCAATTTGGCTTTCTTCTCTAGATTTGAGCTCCATAATGAGCCCTATTTTTCTTAGGAAACACTGTTCCAAAGCCTTGCGTACATAATATGTACGTAAGGCTTAAACTTCTTTGTTTTTTCTTTGAAAAATGGCCAAATTCTATGTTTGGATTTTGACTTTTTGACCACCCCAAAGTTTGCAGTGGGTGTCTTTAGGACCTAGTACCATTTATAGCCTAAACTATAACCCTTTTCCCACCTAAGCCCTCACCCTATCATCTACCATTAAAACTCAATTCTCACCTGATCGGCTCTTTATGTTGTTCTAATTAAGTCTTAAACCTATTGCAAGCACACAATAGAAATTGTAATGCTAGTATATGATCGTTCCCACGAGGAAGTCATTTATCATTGCATTTTTATTTCTTGAAAACTTATATTTATCTTTAAGGTTCTAAACTACTTGAGAAATATGAATAAAAGAATGGCTTTTATTTAAACTAAAGTTCAAGAAAATAAATCCTAATCTTCAAACTTCTTGATCCCGGTCGTCAAAAAGTCTCCTTCTGTTCTCAGATATTTATGAAATTAAAAGTACCGATACACTATATATCCAGTCTCCTAGCGTTGGTCGTCAATCAAAACTAGAATCCTATCAATACAGATTTAATCTAATCTGCAGCCAACCAGAATTTGGGCGTCAATCAAATCTAGAAGAATTGTAGATGAAAAAGTAAACCGTTGTAGTAATCTACAAATCTCAACCTGAGTCGTCAATTCAAAGCAAAACTTGGAGATATTTACAAAGTAGTAAATTGTAATAAAAATAAATCTAAACTAGAAAGCAAAGTAAAATATATCTTTCACCCCTCAGTCGTAGGCGTCAATTGCTTCTGAGAAACTACAGATATCTACACTAATCTTTCAGCTCTCAATCACAGTCGTCAATTGTGATCGAGGAACCTTGGACATCTAAACTATTTTCAACTATTTTTGATCGAAAGAAAACCCAATGTTGTCAATTGATTCTAAGAATTCCTTTGACGAAATGATTCCTATGTCGAGCCCTCTTATTTATAAATCATAAGGAGTCAGTTTACAATGATCTAATTCTAATAAACTACTAAAAATAAAAGATTCCTAATATAACTCTAATTCCTAATTTTATCTTCCTTGATTTCAGTGGTTGATACGCTTCTAAACTTTCTCCTTAACTTCTACAATTGAGATCCTTAGGAGTTTATCTTCATCAATCTTCTCAGATCCGTGATTTTTCAAACTTTTAATTCAAAAGTTCTTCTATTTTGTGCATGGTGGTGTGGATCTTCACGTGATTAGCAACAATAAGAAGCTTATATTTGTGAAATCATAAATCACAATTTCTCTTTTCTGTTACAGCTTTCTCTTTGGACGATTCTATATTACGATCGATCGCTTTTTCCTTTGTATCACATTTTGCTTTGAACGTCTTCTGAAAAATCGTAAATTGCAATTTCTTATTTCTTTAGCTTCGTTCAATCGTAAAGCACGATTTCTTAGCTTTCAGCAGTGCCGAATCGTCTTTCATGTTTAATCATTTTTCTTATTGCTTTTTGAGTTCATTTTGATAAAGATTAACACTTTGGTTCTCTTTTACTAATTTTCCTTAATATCTGTACATCATTAATTTTTTAGTAGCAAACTGGGGTCTAGCAGCATTAAGTTAAGGGTGATAAAATGGTATATTATGTGACTGATCGCACTCTCAAATTTATGTTTTGCTAGTCCCTAGCAAACAAGGAAAGAAATACTAATTTAAAATTTAAATGTCACTTTTGTAGGGAGCACGATTTCATTTAGCATATGCAATAAGCCTTTAAACCCCTTGGTGATCCCCAGTGGAGGAGTTGTAGTCTCCTGAAGGTTTTCAGTAAAGTTACCTACAAGCTTCAAAATATTTTTAGATTTTTCAAAGTATTTTTCAAAACTAATCAAAAGTAAAAAAAATCTAAACTAATTTTATACACTGATTATCTAATCATTACATTGTTATTATGTTTTTCAAAGATAGGATTCCATTAACCACCACTTTCCATCCTAACAGTTATCCTTGATCAGAACTCAGTAATTTCAATCCAGTATAGCGTGGACTGTGTGCGTATCAGTGAAAATTTTATTCTTTATAAATTTTTCTAAACTACAGATTTAGAAAATATTTTCATCCAAAAACTCTCACTATTGTCATACTCTAAAAAAGATATCGAAATTTTTGGTTCTCATAGTATGATATCTCTTGAAACATTATTGAAAAAAAAAATAACATGAATCTCATCGAAAGGATAATCAATTCTATTTATATGAATCCTTGTGCAATCCATAGTATCGATTATTCACATCTACTAGGTTTATGCTTTTGTAAATCGTAAATCAAAAAGGTTTTTTCTTCGGCTTGTAATGGGACTTTGGGATAAGGGGTTCGAAAGAAAGGTAGATAGGATTCAAAAGTTTCTGAGAATTTAGTTCTTCCTTCTCTATCTTCTTCTCTTCTTTTCTTTTATATAAATCCCATTTATTTTTTTCTATAAATCTCATTTCTTCTTTTGATTTACTTCAAATATCCTTTTGATTTTTAGTTTGAAAGCTTTTTGCTTCTCTTATCTTTATCAGAATCGTAATTACTTATTTTCCCATATTTTCTTTATATTATTTCTTTTTTAGCTGTACCATTTTGTTACATATCCTTATCTGTTGAGTTTTACTCCTTCCATTCTATCTTCTTCCCTTCTTTTGCATTCTACACTTTCAGAAATTATAAGGGTTAAAGGTTAAAAGTTTTGGACAGTACATATAGCTAAGGGTTTATAAAATTTTGGTACAAAGAATTCGATTTAGGCTTCTAATATGGATTGAAACGATAAAATATTTTTTTGGGATTTTGGTTTTTTGGCTTTGACTAACAAAAGATGACCTTTGATCATTTTCACGATTTACTAGCATAAATGCCTTATTATTTTGATGCTTCTAATAGATAGTTCTAGACAAAAAAATAAGTTAACATAATCATAAAATATTTAATTTCTAAGTTCAGCAATAAGAGATTTTTCATAAAAATAGTAGAAAAGTTCAAAGGAATTGATAATAGTCTCTCTCTCCAAAGAAAGGAAAAGTTAGTCTCTAAAGCTCACTAGTTATATAATTTTGAAACTATAGTCTAAATATTACAGTTCAAATCAATTATATAGTTTCAAACATTCAATTGATACAGTGTTCTTGAAGAGCTAAACATGAATTGTAACTATTCTATTTTTTATTATTAAACTTCTACTACGATGGATCGTTAGGTTGTTTGAAATCATATTTTTGTCTATCATACTCACAATGTGATGTTTAAATGGTCAAAATTCTAAACTAAAAAATTTTAAACTAAGAAATACTAAAAATCAAAACAGAAATTTTTCTGCAAAAATGCTAAAAGTAATGTAAAAATAAGGTGTTATTTATAAAATTAAACTAACATATACACAAGTTGTATATCCCCCCCAAACTTAAACTAGACAATGCCCTCATTGGCACAAAAAAATAGGGAGTACCAAAGTATTATCAAGAAATAGTGCTTCTGTTATCTGTACTAAGAAAAAAAAATCCGTAGTGGGATTTATAATCTCCCCCAAACTTGAGGAAAACTAACTCTAATGCAATCACGGAAGAGTAGTAACAAAAATAGCAACATAAAAAAAAATTAGAGACAAAAGTACTCAATAGAAAACTAATTACAATTGACTAATTATAATGGAAAGGAAACTAATTACAGGTATTACTGAAAAACAAAATCTATTTCCTAAAAGATGAAAACCTAGGAAGAATCTAGACAAACACTAACTATGATACTAGCAGCAACGTCCGAGGGGAAAGGTTTTTCGATAAAGATCGGTCCTCGGCTTCTAACCAAAATTTGCTACCACAAAAAAATATTTCCCCTCTGGATGGATGCATCAAATAGAAGAGGAAAAAGAAAAGGCTTAAGAAGATGGAGGGGGTGATGATGGAGAAAATTTTGGACGTTTGGGGGAAGGAGGTGGTGTTTCATCAACGGGTTCTGGTTTGGGGAGGAGGGATATAAATTCATCAATCAGTCATCCCCTCTCCTCCAGAAGTGCAGAGATTGTTTCAGCCTCCCCGTTCAAGGAGTCTCTCAAATGCATCAGAAATCTTAAACAAACTCGGTGGTTTAGCCATGGCAAGAGTGTTGGTGATAGCAAAGAGGAATGGGATGGTATGACTGGGGATTTGGATACATTTTTATAATCAATTAGGAGAAGAATTCGTAGAGTTACCATAGATGTTTATTATGAGTAGGCATTGAACAGTGCGAACCGTTTGGTGATGGTATTAAATTTGGGTAAGACGTGGCCGTGAAGTGATGCGCAAAATGGCGCCTTTGTTATCAAAAATAAAGTTTTCCCAATTACAGAATACATGACTCCGGTAGCACATTCTCCCAAAAACTGTAGTTACTACAATAGGTTGTGGGTGACTACACATGTACTAAAGAATTGTAATCGCTACGAATGATTTTGTGTTGACTGGACAACTACTGAGACACACCTACAACTATACAATTAAGAAAGAGAAAATAATTTACACAAAATTGCTATGGATGAGTCGGTAGCTCGACAATGCCCGTGAGCATATCAGTCATACTCTGAATCTTTTAGTGAGATTATGGTTGTTGTCCCTTTGACTTCTAATGCTACCATCTGTTTGAGCCTCTCCCCATTAACCTTGAATGTACGATTGTCCTTGAGATCTTGAATAGTGACAGCCCCATGAGGGAATGCTTCCACAATATTATAAGGTTGTGCAACCGTGGGAATCGGGATGATCCTGTCGCGACGATGTGCTCTCTAACGAAAAATATAGAGTCGCCACCTGGAGCTTTCGGTGTCCCGGGATACCTAGTTCATTTTTATGAGCACCGAAGTGCTAAAAATATGACTCTGAATCCGGTCCACACCAAAGGCTCTTGGGTAGGGGCTTTGGTTATCGATCGGGAAGGTGTTAGGCACCCGATCAACCCACTTAACGTGATCTCTACTAATGGCCAAAAATAAATGAAGTAAAAGAAAAAAAAATAGCTTCCTCTTGCCCAAAAGGGCTTAGAATCCTATTTGTGCCCCTCCATTCCAACCAAAAAGTCGGCGGCGTAACGGCACAAATGGGAGGATGGGGGGAGCTAGAAAGAGATAGGAGAAGAAAGGGGAGAGCCGGAGCCCTCGGGCCCTTGTAACACCAAAGAGGAGCCTTGTGTAGCTTGCTTTGTTGAGCTCTTGAAGGCTTTGTATGGTGGTAAGTGGGGTTCTAACTCTTAAGGCTACAAGCTAAGAGGTAAGGAAGGGAGGCTAGGGGATCACACACACCTAACCTAAGAGTTTTCTATGAAATGTTAAGGTCTAAAGGAGTTTTATGAATTCTAGAATTTGTATGGGGGGTGTGCACCAAAGGGAGAAAGATCTTCTCACTTTAAGCTCTTTCTCTTAGGTAGAAATTCTCAACCCTTCAACCAAGGGGAGGGGGGCTCTATTTATAGGAAATGGGTGGATTAGGAGGGTGTTTAGATGCTAAACATGGTTAAGAATTAGGTAATCTAACATCTAAGATTTCCTATAGTTTTTGGAGCCTTGAAATGTGTGAGAAGGTCCTCCAATGATGGATGATGGGGTGAGGCCTTAAGCCACTTAAAGGGGTTCAAATAGGCTTCAAAAGGGTGCAACGGAACTAGCAAAACACACTCCAAAGGTCAAGGTGGTCAACAAGTCAAACATCAAACATGAAGTTCAGGGTAAAATCTCACAGTTATTGTTCATATGCCTGGCCAGGCAAATGTATAATAAAACAGTAATGTACAGTGCCTGGAAGTCAGCTCGCGATGATGGGGCCCACTTTTGAATATGGCGCAACTATTAGTTGCGCCAGGCTTAAAATAAGGGAAAATTTGCCTGGCACAACTATTAGTTGTGCTAGGCAAAGTTTAATACTGGCGCAACTATTAGTTGCGCCAAGTCCCTAAGGGGCCCACATGACTTTACATTCATGCCCTCCAGGCTCGGTTTGCCATATCTTTTGACATATACCTCCGATTGGGGCGATTCTTGGACCATTTGAAAGCTGACGATCTCTACCGGTACGCCACTCTTCATCCATAGCCTGATAAGGTTAGGTTTAGGGTTCAAAATGGGTTCTAAGGGTCGAGATTGATTTCTGAAGGTTCGGGATGGGTTCCTAAGGGATCTAGGGTGATTCCTAAGGGTTTGGGGTGATTCCTAGGTGTTCCATACATGCCATGAAAAGCTCAGAATTGCACCTCTCTCGAAAGGTGTTTTGATCGGGCCTTGGGCCAAATTTGGGTGTCTACAAATGCCCCTCTTTGGTATCTGATCACTAATGATCGTACGCCAAAGAAAAGAGACATCCGAAGAGGCCCAAGGCATTACTGACGGGTTCGCTATATTCAGAATGAACTTCAAACATCGGGTGAGTAATAGGGTGAGAAAATGAAAGCCCCGGGATGCCAGGCTAATTATTCATTTCTCGAGGTAATCGGTTCCCAAGCGCTTAGCGGCATTACTGGGCATAACTGAGGTGGAATGAGTTACGAAAGCCCAATAGCTAGGAAAAATGTTCGCCTCTTGAGTTGCAAAAGCCTGTTAGTTGGGAAAAATGTTCGCTTCTCGAGATGATTTGAAGGTGATTGATGTTCGAGATTCATTCTGAATGCAACAACTTTGTAAGTAAGAGGGGTAATCGTCCCACATTTAACGATAGGCATGAAGTAAACACACGCAAGGCTCCATAGTTTGCGTCTAATCCTACGAGACATTTGATGACCTCATTGGATTATTCGCGGGTGCCCTTGCTGAAAGTAGGGTTCGAGATCTTTGAGCGAACCCATCGATCCTAAAGTTTATTTAGCATGACCACCTGAGCAAAGTGAATAAATGTCGCAACACTTTTTGGGAGTACGTGCCATTTCAAAAACATGCCTCAACTCAACATGACCTAGAGTATCCAGTTTCGACTTCCTTGAACAGATCCAGCCAAACATTGGGCACCTCCCAAAAGGGGGCATCCAATCCCGGCCTCTGTTGACAATGATCATAATCATCAATTAACTATGCATAATTATGCACCCATCGGGGGCAATAAGTAATAACAAAGGCGATGGAAGCCCCGACCCGGACCCACTCGGGTACAATTTATAAGGACAAACGACCATCATACGGATACTCAGACGCATGGTGTACACTTTATCGGGATACCGCTGCCCATACAGGTTTTAAGCCTGCAAAAAACAAAAGGGAAATGAACCCTTCTGAATGCATGGTTGCACATAGTTTGATTGATATGTAATCTCATTCTTAATAGGTTGGTTTCAACCAACGATTGACCTTTTCCAATGGAGAATTTGAAGCTTAAGACACTCGCGTTCATATGAATCCAAAGACAGAGCGCTTGGCTCAAAACATTAGCAGTGGAGTTGACTCGATCGAAACATTGACTATTTGATCGGGACTGACATCGTTGCTCCTTCCTTGAAGAAGGATCTAGAATCCAAGGTGTGCCTTAGACTTAGGACGTTATTATAGCACAGTGGTGTTGCTGACAAAATATCGACATTTTACCGCATCAGAACACGCATGTGCGTCTCTGCGAGGAATACAGATCCGTTTTTTATCTATTTTTTAGATTTTCCAACTATTTTATGTGATTTTTTTTTGGAATTTTGAAGCTTATTATTTTATGTGAATTTTTTGGATTTTGAAGCTATTATTTTCTGTGAATTTTTTAGGATTTTGAAGCTATTATTTTATTTGAATTATTTTGGATTTTGAAGCTATTATTTTATGTGAATTTTTTTTGGGATTTTGTTTTTCTCGACTTCTCTATGGGGATTCTCTCTTTTTTGGACTTTTTATATTTCTGGTGTAGGACCGAGGTGCTCATCTACCTTAGTCTGCCTTTATTTTAGCATAACTTCCTCGGCAAGTCGGTGGATGATCGAAATGCCATTCTGGGAGCGTGTACATCTGTCGAGGGTGATAAAACAAATAAATAAGGAGGAAGTGGGGAACCGGCCATCCTATCTAGCCTGTACCAGGCCCAAGATCCGGCCTAAGTACCCGACATAACTAATAGTTGCGCCAAGCCACTAGGGGCCTCAAAATAGCCTGGCGTAACTATTAGTTGCACCAAGCAAAAGGAGGGCCAAAAGTTGCCTGGTGCAACTTTTAGTTGCGCTAAGCAAAAGGAGGGCCAAAGTTGGCTGGGGTAATTTAAGCAGCCCGAGTTCGGGGTGGGGGGCTTTATTTCAAATTTTTCTCCCCCTCCTTCTTTGAAACTGAAAACCGCCTCTTTGCGTGCCTCATTGCCGTTGCCCTGCTTTTGTGGACCGAGCGCCAGATTACGCTAGATCAGAGACCCATCTTCTTTCAAAAGGTAACCATTAAAACTTACTTCCTTTGATTTCTCTTGCTTTTTCTTGTAAATATTGTTATTATCTTGCATTCTTTGATGAATAATGGTTTTTCTTCATTTATGCTTGTTTATTGATGATCTGTTGGCAATTTTTCATGAATGGTGCCCTATTTTTGTTATTTAGTGAAATTTGTTGGTGCCTAATGTATATATATATATATATTTTTTGTTTGTTTATATTTGTGTATATAGAATGGACTGTATTTTTGTTATTATCTTTTCTTTTTCTTCTTTTTTTGTATGTTTTTATTTTGCATATATCGGATTTTTGGTCTTTTCTTTTCTTTCTTCTTCTTTTTTTTTTATCACTAAATTAGAAAGAAGAAGGGATTTTTGGTTTCTTTTTTTTGAAAATTAAAGGAATGGTTTTTTACTTCCCTTGGAATTAGGAGATTTTGGGAAAAACAACTAAGGCATTTTTATTATTATTTTTGTGGTTGATTTTTTTTTTTTTTGTTCTTCTAATAGGAAGGATTTTTTTGTGGTTTTGTTTATAAATGAAAGGCTTCTCCCCTTTTTTTTTCGATTTTTTAGGAGCCTAGAAGGAAGGGATTTTTTTTGTTTTGAAACATAAAGGTTTTTTTTTTTTTTTTTTTTTTTTTTTTTTTTTTTTTTTGCTTTTCTTATTTCTTCTTCCCCTTTTTTGTTTAAACAAAGTAAAGGGTTTGTTTTTTTTTTTGTTTTGTTTTTGTTGTTGTTGTATTTTTTTGTATTTTTTTTTGTTTGAAAGATCAAAGCAAAGTAAAGGGGTTTTTTTGTGTTGTTTTTGTTTTTTTTTTTTTTTTTTTAAAGAAATAACAAAGTAAAGTAAAAAGGATTCTTTTTGTTGTTTTTGAAAGAATAAAGTTGTGTGTGTACCTCTGTACTTGACCAGCTGTGATTGCCTGGTTGCCCTAGTATGTCAGGTAGTGATGAGCACATTCTCGAGGAGAGCCCCGGGGAGGGACCCGAGATTATTCGTGGCCCGCCGGGGGAGGAGTTTATCTGGGTGGAACGGAGAGCGGGCCCATGGCTTGAGATGCAGGGTGAGGCCGCCCGGGTCGGCCTCCTTCACCAGCAGCACACTCATATTTCAAACTTTGGGATAGTGGGCAAGGTAAATGAAAGGTTCAATTCATTTTCGTTATGCACTTTTTTTTTCTTTGATCTGATGTGCATTTTCTTTGGGTGCAGGACCTGCCCAATATTGTGTTCCGCGGGGGGTGGCTTGACTTTCACGATTTCTACCTCTACGTCCCTCCCATAGTTGGAGCAAGTGGGCTTTGGGGAGTTCCTGTCTTATCCCGCCATGAGGGTTGACGCAGCCTATTTGAAGGCCCTGATTGAGAGGTTTCGCCCTGAGACCATGACATTCCACATGCCGTATGCCGAGATTACGTTGACGCCCATTGATTGGGCCATGATTACCGGTATCAGGATTGGGGGGATACAGATATCCGATTTGGTGGTACCGAGCCGAGTGGACATTATTTGACTGATTGGGGCCTACGCGGGCTAACCCATGGCACAGAGGTCAAGATGTCCTACCTGACCTTCCTTTTTTCTGCTGATAAGTTGGTGGACTTGGGTCAGCCAGATAGGGTGCTCTACATCGCGCCAGAGCAGGTGATCGTCTTAGCTCGCATCACGCTCCTACTCTTTCTGGGCAAGACCCTCTCCACTAATGCCAGTAGGGGCCGAGTCAGCTTGGCCCTATTGAGCATGATGGACAATTGGGGTGACGTCCCTAGGCATGACTGGGGAGGAGCAGGGTACGCGTGATTGATGTATAATTTTTCTCGGGTTACGACCGGGGACTCAAAGTCTGTCGTGGGGTTTTTAGGCCGTCCTGGAGGTAATTCCGCACCCCATTGCCCTCGTCCACATCATATATATTTTTTACATGTCCTTTATGTGCTATCGACCTGTTCTTATTGTCCTTGTCTCTTTAGGTATGGGGATACCACCATTTCCATCCCGGGCGCCCGCTCCTTTTCTTGGAGGCGCTCACCTACCCTCTTCTCAGCAACTGGCATCAGGCCCAACGCCGTAACATGGTCCTAAAGCACCTAGAAATGGGCCTACGGTCCCAGCTTGATTTGATGGTTCTCGAGCAAGTAACAACTCTCCTCTCTTTTCTCAACCTTTGTTCATTTTTAGCTTGGAAATTTTCTTTGAGTGAGGTGTTGCTTGCTTGGTTTCTCTCCTCTTTTTTGACTTGAGCAGATCCTCCGTGATCCGTACCTTGCATCCCCCTTCTGGGACTGAGCAGCCATAGGCTCCTCCCGTTTATTCAATAATCGCCATGTCGTGTTCTTCTACGGAGCGTGGGCCAAATTTTATTATTTGGGAGACAAGTGGTGCATCAGTTTCAGGGCTATTATGCCATACCCGTGGACCCTCCGGCGGATGTCTGGTATCCTGTCAGCAATATCGAGGAGCTCACAGTGGCCTTCATCAATAATAGGCTCCCTATTCATGCCCTTCACGTGCCCGAGGACTATCACCTTTGGTACGAGTGCTTGCCCCATCAGTTCATTCTGCCGAGCTTTGTTCCCAGAGCCAATTTTTTGGCATTTGGCAGCCCGCTTGGTCAGGTAATTTGTCCTGGCTTGGATTAGTTCCCTTTATGCTTTTATTTATCTTTTGCCCCCCTCTAAGTGGATCTTTATCTTGTTCACAGCTCACCCCAGGGGATGATTCGGATGGTGAAGGCGAACCTAGTGCGGCTGATATGTCGGGGGTAGATCCCTCTAGTGTTGATCCCTCTGGTGTGGGTCCCTCGGGTGAGGGCTCGTCAGGTGCTGGTCCGTCGGGGACTTCTCACGCTGGTATCCCTGTTGGTGATCCCTCTATAGTCTAAGGGACCTTTTGGCCCCTTGATGATAGCTTCCTCTCTAGCCTCTGCACTGATGTAGATAGACAGGCACGACTCTCTACCAATGTGGCTCGCGTTCCTCCTCCTGAAGTGGTCCCAGAGGTAAGTCCTTTGATGGCCCAACCTCTTTTCATTTCTATTTTTTCTTCTGCACACGCTCTTAGGGTCGTCCTGACCTTTGATACTGCATTGTTCTGAATCTAGGACTTCAACTCAGCCATGGAGTATGCGGCATACCATCGTCATCTGGCGGAGCTCAGGGAGGTCGAGATGGTGAGTGCCCTGCTGTTCTATTCCTCTTTATTCATTTTATCATCATTTGCTCTTTAACTGATTCTGACTCCTGACTTAGGTTTGTGCTTTGCAGCGTGCTCGTGCTAAGGAATCGCACTCCTCGCTCAGTAGGATCTCGCAGGCGTGGTCTAGGGTGGGGGACATGCGGACTTTTCAGAGTTCTTCTCGTCATTGTAAGAAGTCGAAGGGCGCCAACCAGGAATAGGCTATTAGTTTTTTTTTGGAAAACTCTGTATTTTTGGAATTTGATTTGGATCTGCTTTAAACAATTTGGGGAATGGTCGATGTGGTACTTTGGAAACAAATTTTTTTATTATCATTTGGGAGATAGTCTTGCTTTGATTTTATGCCCCGATTTCTTGGTATCAAATCCATTTCTCTGCAGGATGTGTTGGCCCAAGATGTCTCTGAAAAGTGACCTCCTTGGGTTGCATGCCTTGATGTAGGATCGGTCCTGTATATAAATAAACAGAACAAATGTTTAGTTGTTAAATGAACAGGGTGTGTGATGCAAACAAACAAAAGGGGTGTAAGTCCCCCAAGTTAGGTCCTGAAATGGCTAAAGAGGGGGAGCTCGGAGTGTGGTGCAACTATTAGTTGAGCCAGGTTTAACTCTCGGCTGATTTGTGCTGGCGCAACTATTAGTTGCGCCAGGCAAAAAAGGGGAAAATTTGTGCTGGCGCAACTAATAGTTGCTCCAGGCAAGACAGGGGGCTGAAATGCACTGGCGCAATTATTAGTTGCGCAAGGTTTAACCTGGGGTGCAGTGGGTCCTTAAATACCCGAGTCAGCCCAAAAGTTAGCTCTTTTGTTTTGACTTGGTCTCTTCGACTGGTTCTTTTTTTGCCCTGCTTTTTCAAGGCGGGTCCATCATCATACACCGATTCTTATTTCCCCAAAAGATCCTTGTACGTTCATAGACCCGCTTTCCAGCCCTCCCTTATGCGGAGGGCCCAGAGCCAATTTGTCCCCCTTGTTGGGCTTGGGGCCCAAATTTTTAACAGCCTGGTTTGGGAGCTTGAATGAGAGTGAGCTTGCCAACTTGGAGCGCCTTGGGCTATCTCGCCTTCCTTCCTTCCTAGAGGTTCCTCTTCAGTGGGAACTTCTTCATGTCGTCGCTTCATTTTGGGATGTGAATCTCCACATATTTCATTTTGGGAAGCGGGAGCTAACCCCAACCCTTGAGGAGCTATCCAATCTGTCTGGCCTGAAGCTTCACAGGGGCCTTGCAAGAGTCATGCCTCGGCCGGGCTATTCCAAATCAGTTCACCTTACTCTTGGTTTGAAGAAATTCGAGTATGAGAAAAGTCTTATTGGGGGGTCCACAATGTGTTCGCTAAAATTCCTCAAAGAACTTTTCGGTGATAAAAGCCTCCGTAAATTGCCGGTCAGGAATGTTTTTAATGTGAAAGCCCTAGTGCTCGGTCTCATCTTTGAAATCCTTTTCTTCATCGGGAGAGAGAGCTTCTCATTGGTAGTTTGTGATATTTTGGTGGAGCTGGAGGCGGGCCGGTCCATGATGCATTTAGTGCTTGCCGAGCTGTATCGATCCCTCGATTCCTTTGCTTTGGGTAAGGTAGAGGGCCTTCGGGGATGCCCCTTGTTGCTTTAGGTCTGGTTGGGTGAGCATTTTGCTATTTTGGGGCCCGTGCCCCGCTTTTATATTGCCCGAGGCGAGGTGGTCCAATGTTTTCTGGGTCGATGCCACCTGCTCCCCCAGGGCGATATGTTAGCTCTGAAACTTTGGTTGATCGATGCTGAGCTGACATGGAGGCTCCCTTGGCTGGACCGGACCTTCCCGATAATTCGTAGTAGAGATCACGAGGGCATCACCCTCCTAGGACTGATGGGCAGCACCTTTTACTTCCCATTCCGAGTGTTACGTCAGTTCGGCTGCCCTCAGCAGGTGCCTTGTGAGGCCAGACCCCCTTTATGTGATTTGACCTTTTCTAGGGGGTCCTCTAGGGACATAGATAGGATTGCTGCTCTTTGGGAGACGCGCCAGTCAACGTTGATGTGTGATATGGAGCAGGGAGACTTGGTTAGGATTTCTCCTGAGTACGAGACATGGCTATTGACTAAGCGGCCTGCTGCAGATGGTCCAGATTTATCAGAGATTTTTGTCACTATAGGCCCCTAGTTAAAAAAAGAGATAGCACTCCAAGCCCACATCGAGTTACTGCTGGACGAGAAAAGGATCCTACATGAACTTTTGACACATGAAAAGGTTAAAGCAGAAACAGCAGAGAGTGAGGTCCTCCGTTAGAAGGGATCACTGAGTGTCGCTTTTGGAGCCGTTGACTCTTCTCGGAAGAGGTTCAAGAGCTTACATGGTCGTTGGCTGATGGAACGGAATGTCCGGGAAGATGACCTTCATGCTGAGATTAGTTCTTTGAAGCGCGAGCTGGGTCGCTAACTCCTTCCTGCACACAAAACTTTTTGCACAGATCAGATATACAGAAAAGGGGCGTAGAAAACCCCTTTATAGATACACACACATTTTTGGTATACATATTTTCTTTATGTTTTGGTTGTTTTTGTTTTATACTTGTAAAAAGGAAAACATGTTAGTCATCACACCGACTATTTTTTGGGATGTGGTGTAAGTGATGCAAAAGGCAGTTATATACATTTATACAGATCTATTTTTGGTTTATATATATTTTTTGGTGCCTTAATCATTGGGTGATACTTTGGGAAACCCTGGGTCCACTTTTGAGCATGGTCGAACCCTTTCTTTGGAGTCAGACCTAGGTGGGTTTCTAGTTTTTTTACCAAGGCCGGAACGTTGATCCCTTTGGATTGAGTTAAACCTTTCTCCTTGCCTCAGGTCATGTGTTTGATGGTGCGGGTTTCAAAAAGACAATTCTGGTCGGGACCTGATTCGAACTAGCATGAGCGGCCCAGTCGGACAAGAGGGCATAGGAGGAGTAACAAAAAGGTCCTTTAAACATTTAATCAATCATTTCAATCCTTTCTTTTTCAATTTTTCTTTATTTATCTCCTTTTTTACCCGTGACGCCCTTTCAGGTTTTCACCACGTCCATGGGTTTAGCTCTCTTACCCCAAGCGCCCCTTCAGGTTTTCACTTGGTCCGCATAAACTCGTTGTTTTTACCCGTAGCGCCCTTTCGGGTTTTCACCACGTCCATCTTGCTTTGAGCTTGTATTTTTATTTTATTATTATTAATTATTTTTTTTCATATCCTTTTTTCAACAGCCACGACATAGACGTCGATTCCATCATAGCCGGCTAGATGGGGTTCTGGTGTCGTCTCACGACTCGGCTCATGTTTGACTTAATAGATATTATGACTGCTTGTGAACCTACAAAGAGGGCTTCCTTCAGGGTGTAGCTTGGCCATGGTTTAGGTTAGGATTTGAAGGTATGCTGGGCTAAATGGGTTTCCTTGATACGGCTTCAGTTTTCTCAACATACTTTCTTCCTTGGGGGTTTTACTGTACATGCCTCAAGATTCTTCTACATTTTTTATTCGTTTTGCTTCATTTCAGGGAATCTCTTTTTGAGGTTTTGCTTTTTCAATTTTTTTTAGATTTTGATAGTAACTTTACTTCCCTTTTTTTCTTTTTATATATGTACACACATTTATTTTTTTTGGGGAAGGGGGTTATTGAAAGAAAGGCCCAGGCTCAAATGGGGTAGCAAAGAATATCATCATTTTTGGGGATACTTTTGGGCTACTGTGCTTGGAATGATGGCCTCTTTCGGGTGGTTCTTAAGCAGTCACGTATATGTTTCATCAATACTTACCTTATCACGATAGACTAAGAGTAGAACCGTCGGACGTATCCAGCATTGATGGGCTCAGGAAGATGATCTCCGTCCATGGTAGTGAGGCGGATGGCATATCCCGACAGCACTTCTCGGATGACTTATGGTCCTTCCCAGTTTGGTTTCAACTTTCCTCTCATATCGGCATGGAGGGATGGAAGATCTTCTTCAGCACAGTGTCTCCTACCTTTAGATCTCGACTGCGGACACGTTTATTGTAAGCACGTGCCATTCGCCCCTGGTAAACTTGAGTGTGACACAAGGCTAGGAGTCTCTTCTCGTCCAATAAGTTTAATTGTTCAAAGCGAGATCTCTCTCTTTCTGCTTCGGGTAAGCCTGATTTTATGAGGATTTGGAGCGAGGATACTTCAACCTTTACCGAGAGGACGACCTCGGTTCCATACACAAGGGAGAATGGTGTTGCCCCTGTAGCGGTACGGATCGACGCTCGGTAGGCCCACAAAGCAAATGGCAACATTTCGCTCCAATCTCGATAAGTGACGACCATTTTCTCAAGGATGCGGATGACTGTCTTGTTCGTGGCTTCCACGGCTCCATTAGTTTGAGGCCGATAAGGGGATGAGAGATGGTGCTTAATCTTATATTGCTCGTAGAAGTCTTAGATGCGCTTATTCGCAAAGTTTGTGCCGTTGTTCGTGACGATATATTTGGGTACTCCAAATCGGCACACAATATTATTCTTGAGAAGCTTCTCAACATGACTGGCCATGATGTTGGCATATGACGCCACTTCTACCCACTTGGTAAAGTATTCAATGGCGATGAGGATGAACCAATGTCTGTTTGATGCTTTCGGATTAATCATTTCGACAACGTCAAGGCCCCAGGTAGCAAATGGCCAAGGAGTGGTCATGCAGCGAAGATCAATGGTAGGAGTGTGTATCAGACTGGAGTGTTCTTGACACTTGTAGCATTTTTGAACATGTTTGCAACAATTCGATTCCATGGTGGTCTAAAAGTATCCCTGGCGTAGGATTTTCTTAGCCATCATGTGACTGCTTACGTGGGCTCCGCATACTCCCTCATGGATTTCTTTCATAATAGTGACCACTTCACTTTCAGTGAGACACCTAAGTAAGATATTATTGTATGATCGCTTGTAGAGGCATTCCCCACAAATGACGTAACCTACCGCTAAACGTTGAATGGTTCGTCGGTCTATCTTGGATGTGGGCTCTGGGAAAGTTAGGGTCTCAAGGAAATTCTTGATATCTGAGAACCAAGGTGGCTCATCATTAGGCTTTGTAGGTTCCTCAATCAAGAGGCAGAAGGCCGGCTCATTCCTCTGCTCGATCATGATCGTCTTCATCTCAATACCATAGGGGATTTCAATCATTCACACCAAAGTTGCTCATGCGTCGGCAAAGCGATTCCTTATCCGGGGGCGTATGAGAAAGTCACATCTTGGAAGCAAGCTATCAGATCCTCGAGGTGTTCATGATAGGGGATCAGTTTCTCGTCTTTCGCCTTCCAGTCGCCATTCGTCTAGCATATGATTAACTATGAATCACCAAATACTCGAAGGTGAGTTACATTTAGATCGAGAGCCGCCTGCAGACTAGCGGCGCAAGCTTCGTACTCAGCCATATTGTTAGTGCAAGGGAAGTTGAGCTTGATAGAGACCAGTACATGGGATCCTTTTGGTGAAATCAGGATGGCGCCAACTCCTTGGCCCTTGGCATTTACTACCCCATCAAAGTGCATTACCAATGATTCTTCTGCTTCTTCTGTATCGTCTTCTGTCATGAATAGGATGTCCTCATTGGGGAACCCAGTTCTCAAAGGCTCATAATCGGTAAAGGATTGTCAGCAAGATGCTCAGCAAGCGCCTGCCCCTTCATCGACTTCTGAGTGACGTATGTGATGTCGAATTTAGATAATAAATGTTGCCATCGTGCGGTTCCTCCAGTGGGAGTTGGGTTTTCAAATACGTATTTCAAAGGGTCCATTCGGGCCAAGAGCAGAACCGCCTGAGATAGCAAGTAGTGGCAGAGCCTTTGAGTAGCCCATACAAGAGCCAGACATGCTTTCTCTAGATGAGAGTAGCGCGTAGCATAATCAGTAAACTTCTTGCTCAGATAGTAAATGGCCTGCTCTCTTCTTCCTGTTTCATCGTGTTGCCCCAAGACACATCCCATTGAAACTTTCGTCATGGAGAGATACATCAAGAGTGGTCGCCCTGGCTCAGGTGGTACCAAAATAGGTGGATCAAGGAGGTAGCTTTTGATTTTTTTGAACGCTGCCTGACAATCGTTGTTCCATTTAATGGGTAAATTCTTCCTTAGTAACTTGAAGATTGGCGTGCAGATTAGAGTTAGCTGTGCAATGTACCGACTGATATACTGTATTCTACCCAGAAACCCTCTAACCTCTTTCTTGGTAGACGGAGGTGGCATTTCAGTGATGGCTTTGACTTTGATTGGGTCGACCTCGATCCCCCTCCTGCTGACGATGAACCCTAGCAGTTTCCCTGACATAGCACCAAATGCGCACTTTTGTGGATTCAGACATAGCCTGTACTTCCTCAGCCTTTCAAACAGCTTCTGGAGGTTTCCCAGATGGTCGCTTCACTCCGGTGACTTGGCTATCATGTCGTCGACATATACTTCAATCTCTCGATGCATCATGTCATGAAATAGTGCAGTCATAGCTCTCTGGTATGTTGCACCGGCATTCTTCAGCCCGAATGGCATGACTCGATAGCAAAAGGTTCCCCAGGGGGTAATGAACATTGTCTTCTCATGATCAACCTCTGCCATTTTGATCTGATTGTATCCTGAGAATCCATCCATAAAAGAAAGCATCCCGTGCTTAGCTGTGTTGTCTACCAAGATGTTGATGTGTGGTAGTGGGAAACCGTCCTTTGGGCTTGCTCTGTTCAAATTGCGGAAATCGATACACATGTGGACCTTTCCGTCCTTTGGTATGGGCACGACATTCGCTATCCATTGCGGGTATTTGGATACCCTGCGTCATATTGCTTGATAACCTCGTCTTTGACTTTTAGCATCCACTTGGGTCGGACACGTCTCAGCTTCTGCTTGACTGGCTTCACATCAGGGTAGAGGGGCAACTCATGCTCGACCAAATCAGTATCCAGACCAAGCATGTCCTCGTACGACCAGGCAAAAATGTCTTGGTATGACCGAAGGAAGTTGATCATGCTTTTTCTTTCCTCAAGAGACAGTGACGTTCCGATTTTGGTTATCCTGGGAACCTCCTCAGTTCCTAGATTGACGTCTTCAGTCTCTTTGACAATGGGGGTAGGGCCATACTCAAAGTTGGCAAATTAGTCAAGGAGCTCATTGGGGAGCTCCTCGAAGGGGACATCCTCGTCCAGACTTGTGATCCCTACCTCTTCTTGTATTTCCACAGGGAAGGGGTCGATTTCACATGGGAAGGGTATTTTGATTAAGGCATCCTTTTGTCGGACATTTTCTAGATTTTTAAATAACAATATTTTTGGGTTTGTATTTTTTTTATGTTTTTGCAATTTTATATTTTTTTCATGTTTTTGGGATTTTTATTTTCTTCTGAGACGGACCCTTAGCAAGGCGGGTTACTATATACACAAGGTATTATTCGCCAAGGGCTTCTCTCACTTTTTATAGGTTGTTTTTTTTGGGAAATGAGTGCCAAATGTTAGGCCACTCCCCGCTTAGAGGGCTTGGGGCAGAGATGCCCAGTTGCATACCTGAGGGGCCGCTTCTTTACCTATTGGGATGGAGGGTGCTGACTGATATGGCTCATTGGAGTCAGCCGCCATCATATTGATCCCCATTTCGTCTGAGATCATGTCCTCAAACAATAACTCAATTTTGCGATGATTCACCACAGGGGAGGTTTGTTCAGGTACTGACCGTCATTCCTCGAAAAGGGACAACGTGGCCAAATCTATCTCCAAGTTGGGAAGGGAGATCTAGGGATTGGTGGGATGGATTGGGGCTGTGGGTTTGTGTGGGGTCAAATGGGTTGCCCCATTTCTATCGATCTTTATGACCCCTGCGCTGACAAAGGAATCCCTGATGTGCGGCCTAGGGCGAGGTTTCTTTTCTATGTTGATTCCTCGAGCTCTTGCAGCCGCGGTGACCCTGGCTTTCTCTTTGGCCTCTCAGACCTCTTCTTCTGTGGGCTTGTATCCTAACCCGAATCGGACCTTCTACCCCTTGGCGACAACTGGCTCTTTTCTTCCTTGTAATCTGGGTTCCAGACCCCTTCCTTTCTTTCTCACCGTGCCCCTCTCCGATGATTGTGATAATCTTATGCCCAGATGCAAATTTGAGCTTCTGGTGTAATGTGGAAGGTATGGCTCCGACTTCATGTAGCCACGGGTGCCCTAACAGCAGATTAAATGAAGATTTGATATGCATGACTTAAAACATGATGGAAAAGGTCATTGGCCCTATCAATAGCTCAAGATCAACTTCTCCCATTATTTCTCTCCTGGTATTGTCAAACTCTCTAGCGCTAGTTCTGGTGGGCCTTAGCATGCACGGATCAACCCCGATCTTGGTGGGGGTTCTTAATAGGCATATATTTAATGCAGACTCATTATCAATTAGTACTAGGGGGATAATCATATTTTAAAACTCAACGGTTATATTCAAAGATTTTGAGTGACTGCCTCCTTCCTTAGGTAGATCGGCATCAAAAAATGAAATGGCATTTGGAGCCATCACTTGACCAATTATTTGCCTGACTTCATCCGGGCTAACTTTAAGTGATACATGCGCATTTTTCAATGCCCCCATTAATGCTTGGAAATGGAGTGGGGACGTCATCAACAGGTCCCATACAGTGATATGGGCAGGCATTCTTCTCAGTTGGGTCTCCAGTATATGTTCTCGACTCATCTTCTCGAAGGGGTTCACTACGCTGTCTTTCTTTCCTTCGGGTTGGGCCGGTACTGTAACTAGTGCTTCTGGCTGCTTTGATAACCTCTCCGACTTGGTAACAAAATCACCACCCCTTCTCTGCTGCTGTTGCCAGCATTGACATCTGTTTGCTCGTAGCTTAGCGGGACTTGATAAGGATCATATGTGGGTCCTGAGAGCTGGAAAGGTAGGGCTGTCGATACTTGAGGCACTTGTACTGTCAGCTCAGGAGGTGTGGGCAATACTTGATTCACCTCGGAGGTAGTAGGTTGGGTGGAAAAATTAGGCCAAATGGGGGTGGTAAAGCTTGAGGGTGGTGGTATTGGAGGGAAGGAGGTAAAAGTAGGCCATTGATAGCTGGTGGGTGCTGGCGGCAGATGGGGGATATGATGGGCCGTTAGGTAATTGATCGGGTTGGTGGAGTTTATCGATGGCTGAACTGAGGGTGATGGGGTGGGCGCAGGCCATTGATAACTGATGGGTGCGGGTGTTGGATTGGGGGCCTGGGGGCTTATAGGGTAATTGATGGGCGTTGTGGTGTATGGTCGGTATGCATTGATATTTACATATTTGATGGATATGGGCGATGGAAAGTATGTCCTGAGATCCAAAAATTGCGGGGTTGGGTTGGAGAAATATTCAGACAAATTTAGGGGTTCTATTACCCCAACATTCCTTTCTTCATCATTCTTCAACAATGGTGCCACATAATTCTCCCGATCACTAATATAATCGGATGGGTCAAATTCAAACTCCTCCTCATCTTCTATCATTCCGACGGTGGGTCTGGGACCTGCTCCTCCGGTGGGATGTGGGTGTAGTGGCTCTTGGTGAATATTAGCATGTTGAGAGGGTGCACGGGGAATGATTTTCCCAGCATCGATCAAATCCTAGATGGCGTGCTTTAATGGGAAACAACTCGATCCCCCGAAATGAGCCAAAAAGAAGTTACCTTCTCTTGACCGGCGGCGGCGTATTAGGTGTCGGAGATGGCGGGGCCTAAACAAGGCACTAAGCACACAAATCGGGGAACTCAAGATGTGAAATGGGCCAAGGATTCGGGCTGGTGGACTGATAAACAAACCTGACGCAACTAATACATGCGCCCAAGTTGCAGGGGACCAATTTTACACTGGCGCAACGCCAAGGTAAAACTTGGGATTGTAAAGCTGGTGCAACTATTAGTTGCGCTAGTTATACATTCCAGTGTTTTTACACTGGCGCAACTAATACTTGCGCCAGGCAAAAACTGGTTCTCCAGAATAGAAGACAACAGCCACTAATGCTCGAAATGAGTCTCTTTTTTTGGTTTTTGTGGAAGCTAGGTTTCCGGGAATTGAGCTATTTTTTTTTGTGATCGATTCTCTCCTCACCGCACCTAGAGGGTTTGAGTCCGGTATAACTCGCTAGCGCGCTCCCTAAGGGTTTTAAGCTTTTTAGAATGGGAACCCATCTGATATACCTCTGGCGTGAGCTCCTTCTCAGATATCAGGTGGGCTGGGACTTTTTTGGATCATCACCACTAGGGGCTGCCGCCATACTAAAACTCGGGTGTTTGTATGTGTGCCTAAAACCAACCCTTTGAAAATCTACCCCGTAAAAACAAATTAATTAAGCTCCCTAACTTAGCTCAATTTTAATTTATTTTTTCAAAGCTTTTATCTTTTTTTTTGGAAGTTTTCTTTAGTTCAAAGACCGGGGGTGATTATCCCGTGCCGCCACTACTTGCAGGCATCCACTGATGGAATATGAGTGCACAAGTAGGCCCGCCAATCGGCTAAGGCACTTTAAATGATGGAAAATTAAGGGAATTAAAAGACGATGCTCAAGTAGGCCCGCCAATCGGCTAAGGCACTAAAATGACAGAAAAGTAAGGAATTTTAAAAGACAATGTGCATGTAGGCCCGCCAATCGGCTAAGGCTCGTAAATGACGGAAAAGTAGGGGTAAGTAAAATGACTTAATCGGAGGGGTGAGTAAAAAAACAGTAAAAATAAACTAAAAAAATAGCAATAACATGTTAAAAATAAAAAATAACAAGGCCAAGTTCAAGGGGAAGCTCTACAAGCTACTCCCCAGCAGAGTCGCCATCTGTGCAACCGTGGGAATCGGGACGATCCCGTCGCGACGATGTGCTCTCTAACAAAAAATATAGAGTTGCCACCAGGAGCTTTCGGTGTTCCGGGATACCTAGTTCAATTTTATGAGCACCGAAGTGCTAAAAATATGACTCTGAATCCGGTCCACACCAAAGGCTCTTGGGTAGGGGCTTCGATTATCAATCGGGAAGGTGTTAGGCACTCGATCAACCTGCTTAACGCGTTCTCTACTAATGGCGAAAAATAAAATAAAGTAAAAGAAAAGAAAATAGCTTCCTCTTGCCCAAAAGGGCTTAGAATCCTATTTGTGCCCCTCCGTTCTTATCAAAAAGTCGGCGGCATAACGGAAAAATGGGAAGATGGAGGGAGCTAGAAAGATATAGGAGAAGAAAGGGGAGAGCCATAGCCCTCGGGCCCTTGTAGCACCATAGAGGAACCTTGCGTGGCTTGCTTTGATGAGCTCTTGAAGGCTTTGTATGGTGGTAAGTGGGGTTCTAACTCTTAAGGCTTGAAGCTGAGAGGTAGGGAAGGGAGGCTAGGGGATCACACACACCTAACCTAAGGGTTTTCTATGAAATGTTAAGGTCTAAAGGAGTTTTGTGAATTCTGAAATTTGTATGGGGGGTGTGCACCAAAGGGAGAAAGATCTTCTGACTTTAAGCTCTTTCTCTGTTAAGTAGAAATTCTCAACCCTTAAACCAAGGGGAGGGGGGACTCTATTTATAGGAAATGGGTGGATTAGGAGGGTGTTTAGATGCTAAGCATAGTTAAGAATTAGGTAATCTAATATCTAAGGTTTCCTAGGGTTTTTGGAGCCTTGAAATGTGTGAGAAGGCCCTCCAATGGTGGATGATGGGGTGAGGCCTTATGTCACTTAAAGGGATGCAAATAGGCTTCCAAAGGGTGCAACAGAACTAGCAAAACACACCCCAAAGGTCAAGGTGGTCAACAAGTCAAACCTCAAATACGAAATTCGAGGTAAAATCTCACAGTTACTGTTCATATGCCTGGCACAACTATTAGTTGCACTAGGCAAATGTACAGTAAAATAGTAATGTACAGTGCCTGAAAGTCAGCTCGCGAGGATTGGGCCCACTTTTGAATCTGGCGTAACTATTAGTTACGCCAGGCTTAAAATAAGGGAAAATTAGCCTGGCGTAACTATTAGTTGTGCCAGGCAAAGTTTAATACTGGCACAACTATTAGTTGCGCCAAGTCCCTAAGGGGCCCACATGACTTTACATTCATGCCCTCCGGGCTCGATTTGCCATATCTTTTGACGTATACCTCCGATTGGAGCGATTCTTAGACCGTTGGAAAGCTGACGATCTCTAGTCCTCAATGGTATGAGACTTGATCATAGTAGAGGGTCGTAGCTAGTTCCTATACACCACTCTTCATCCATAGCCTGGTAAGGTTAGGTTTAGGGTTCAAAATGGGTTCTAAGGGTCGAGATTGGTTTCTAAAGGTTCAGGATAGGTTCCTAAGGGATCTAGGGTGATTCCTAAGGGTTTAGGGTGATTCCTAGGGGTTCCATACATGCCATCAAAATCTCATAATTGCACCTCCCTCGAAAGGTGTTTCGATCGGGCCTTGGGCCAAATTTAGGTGTCTACAAAGGTCCATCCCATCGACTTCACAATTTTCTTCCGAATAGTTTGAACCTCAAATTATATACCGGCTCAAAATTCTTTCTCAGAATATATGTATTATGGAATGCCTTAATTTTGGCCTTATAAATTTGAGCGTTTTCATAGGCATCATTTCAAATTTCCTCTAGTTCATTGAGTTTGAGTTTTCGTTGCTCGCCAGATGCAACCAACTCAAAGTTGAGAGCTTCGATAGCCCACAGCGCTCTACGCTCTAATTCCATAGGTAAGTGGCAAGCCTTACCGTACACCAATGGAAAAGGAGACATGTCAATAGGTGTTTTATAGGCCATTCTGTATGCCCACAGGGCATCATGTAATCTCAGGGACCAATCTTTTCCATCTAGGCGAACCGTTCTTTCTAGTATTTTCTTTATTTCCCTGTTAGAGGCCTCCACTTGTGCACTTGTTTGCGGGTGATAGGAGGTTGCAACTTTGTGAGTAACAGAATATTTCTTAAGCAAGCTCTCGAAATATCTATTACAAAAGTGGCTACCCCCATCACTTATAATGGCTCGTGCTGTTCCGAATTGTGAGAATATATTTTCCCTGATAAAAGAGACTACCACCTTGTGATCATTTGTCCTTATAGCTGCTGCTTCGACCCATTTTGAAACATAGTCTATGGCTACAAGTATATAAATGTATCCAAAGGGTGGTGGGAAGGGACCCATGAAATCTATGCCCCATACATCAAAAGGCTCTATGAACAAGATTGGTTGGAGGGGCATCATGTTCCTTCGGGACATGGCTCCTGCTTATTGACAGCGGTCACAGGCTAGACAAAGTTATGGGTGCCTTTAAATAATGATGGCCAATAAAATCCTGATTGCAGTACTTTGGCAGCTATTTTCTTTTTGCCGAAATGGCCCCCACAAGCATAAGTATGACAAAATTGCTTAATATTATGGGTGTCACTATCAGGAATACATTTCCTTATTATTTGGTCAGGGCGTATCTTAAATAAGTCAGGATCCTCCCAAATATAATATTTGACATTGAAAAAGAAAATATACCTTTCCTGTTTGGACCAAGTTAGAGGAATCTTACTTGTAGCCAAATAATCCATGATATTTGCATACCATGGTACTTTTGCTTGGATGGCAAAAAATTGCCCATCTAGAAAGGTATCATGCATGGATTCTCTATTGATGGATTCTGGCAATTCTATTCTGGACAGATGATCAGTCACCACATTTTCAACTCCCTTCTTATCCTTGATTTCGAAGTTGAATTCCTGCAAAAGAAGGATCCACCTGATTAGTCTCGGCTTGGCATCCTTTTTAGACAGTAGATATTTCAGTGCAGAGTGATCAGAGAAGATGACGATCTTTGATCCCAATAGGTATGGTCAAAATTTATCTAAAGCGAAGACGACAGTAAGAAACTCCTTCTCAGTGGTGGTGTAGTTAACTTGAGCTTCAATCAAGGTACAACTCGCATAATAAATTACGTGAGGGACCTTATCTTTCCGCTATCCTAAGATGACACCTATTGTGTAATCAGAAGCATCGCACATTACTTCAAAAGGCAAGGAGTAGTAAGGTGATTGAATGATTGGTGCAGATGAAAAAGTGCCTTAAGCTGTTAAATGCGTCAAGATAGACATCGTTAAAGTTAAAGGGTACATCATTTGTTAATAGATAGCATAGAGGTCTTGAGATTTTAGAGAAGTCTTTAATAAAGGGTCGATAGCAGCCAGCATGGCCTAGAAAGGATCGAATCTGTCGTACCGAAGTTGGTGGCGACAGGTTTGCTATTATATCAATTTTGACATTGTCAACCTCTATTCCTCTTTTGGAGACAATATGCCTTAAGACTATGCCTTCCTGAACCATAAAGTTAGTCTCTTCACATCTTTCTAGGACAAGGTTGAGGTGATCAAGACAGGAGTCAAAGATTCAGCCATATACCAAAAAATCATCCATGAATACTTTCAAAAACCTATCTATCATGTCAGAAAAGATGGCCATCATGCATCTTTGGAATGCTGCAGGTGCATTGCATAACCCAAAGGGCATGCGGCGGTATGCAAACATTCCAAAGGGACAAGTAAAGGTAGTCTTTTCCTGATCTTTCGGGTATATCGGAACTTGATTGTACCTTGAATATCCATCTAGAAAGCAAAAATACTCAAGTTTCTCTAAAATTTGGTCAATAAATGACAGTAGAAAATGATCCTTGCGAGTCATTAAGTTGAGTTTTCGGTAATCAATGCATATGTGCCACCCTGTGGTTTCACGTAATGGCACCCACTCACCAGCAGATTTCTTTGGGACTACTTGAATGGGGCTTACCCATTCACTATCAGAAATCGGATAAATAATGCCAGCATCCAATAATTTCATGACTTCTCTTCGTACAACTTCCCTCATATTTGGATTCAATCGTCGCTAGCTTTCACGTGAAGTCTTGGCATTGTCCTCTAAATAAATTTGATGCATACATATTGACAGATCAAGCCCTCTAATGTCAGTGATCGTCCACCCTAAAGCATGCTTGTATCTTGTAAGTATAGCCAATAGTTTACTCTCTTGGTCTATATTAAGGGTAGAAGAAACATTCACTAGAAGAGTTTTGCTGGGTCCTAAAAATGCACACTTGAGGGTGTCAGGAAGTGGTTTTAACTCCATGGATGGTGCTTTTTCAATAGATGGTAGTAATGATTCGGTGCAATTGATGGGTAGAGGCTCCACCCTAGGCCTCCAAGTTCTTATTTGGGCATCATTGGAGGAAGCATTCAGTAAATAAGTCATCTCCTCGAATTGTTGTTCAGGTTTCCTCAAATTCGTATACCATAACGTGGTTTCCAACTCATCCTTGGATAGAATTTTAGGCAGTGCTTCTCTTATTATTTTGTCAATTTCATCCACACATAAGCACTCTTCATCGTCAATTGAAGCCATCTGGTTGGCTGCTGAAAAGACATTTAATTGAATTTGCATATCTCCAAAAGAAACTTCCATCACTCCAGATTTTGCAGTTAATGCAAGCATTAGTTGTGGCTAAGAAGGGCCTTCCCAAAGTGACTGGAATTTATGTTGGAGATTTTGAACTTTGTTCCATATATAATACTAAGAAATCAATGGGAAATACAAATTTGTCGACTCCAACCATAACGTCTTCAATGATTCCTACTGGCCTTCATTGTCATCTATTGGCTAACTGAAGAGTTACCAATGTGGGCCTCATATTTCTAAGTCCTAATTGCTCATATACTAAATATGGCAGTAGGTTCACACTAGCTCCCAGATCTAGAAGTGCTTTGTTGATAGTGTGATCTCCCATGATACATGGAATTTTAAGCACCTCAGGATCCTTAAGCTTGTGCGGGGTTCTAGCCTGCAAGACTGAGCTCACTTGCTTTGTCAGGAAGACCTTCTGTGATAAATTGTTTCGCCGCTTTCGCTTCTGGGTGCACATTTCCTTTAAAAATCGTGTGTAAGTTGGAACTTGTTTAATTGCCTCCAAGAGGGGCAAATTAATCTTCACTTTTTGGAAGATTTCAATAATTTCTTCTAATTTTTTAGATTTTTATCAAAAGGAGATGGTGCACCAAAAGCGTTTGGAAATGGTAACTTTGGTATATATGGTACTTCAGTCACAGATGTGGGTGCACTATCAATATTATTATTTTTTTTTTTTTTCATTTTTTTTTTTTTTTTTTTTCTTGTGGGAGAGTCTCTTCTTTAGCTTCATTCTCTTTGTCCCTGGTCGTATGGACAACTACTGGTATAGGCATCTCTACTCTATTGTCAACAGTTTGGCCACTCCTTAAGGTCTTGACAGCTTGAACTGTAGGAATTAGTGTCTGCGAGCTTGTTTGGTTACTCTCTTTTTCCTCGCACAACGAGGCTAATTGACCAATTTGGGTTTCTAGATTTGTAATGGACTGAGTACAAGAGTGTAAGTTTTGGGAAATCTGAAACAACTGGGCTAATTCCCTAGAGCGATGGTACGTATATTGTTGCAAGTCCTGGAGGATTTGGATTATAGTAGCACCATCGTTTCTTTTCTGAGAACATGACTGTTACAAAAAAGATTGGTATGGGATATATGATTGTTGGAAATTTAAAGAATATTATGCGTATGTATAAGATAATTCTTGTTGAGTGACCCTTGGGAAGCCATAAGGGTTGTCCCACTGAGAATTATAAAAAGTCTTAATAGTATCCCACTGAAAGGCAGAGGCCTGCTCAGTCTCCAACGCGGTTGGATACAAAGGTGTAGTTGGGAATTCCATTGGGGAATAAGTCATATTATGATTCGGCTAAAATATTTCATCATGACCTTGCCTCTTAGATATTTTATTATTTATTATTATATTATTTTTATGTTTTTAGCTTTATTTAATTTTTATTTTAGAAAGCAAGGAGAGAAACAAAGTTGAGCCTCTAACTTCTCTGATTAGGGGAAGTTGAAACCTTGACTCGCTGGCTCCGAATAAACCTGCAAAAGCTTAAGAAGTGATCAAGAACATAAAATTATAAAGAAAAAATAAAAAGAGAAAGATAAATATTTGTTTTCTAAAACTAATATAAAATAAAATTCGGTTCCCCGGCAGTGGCGACAAAAACTTGATGTGCTCTTTATGTTGATCTAATTAAGTCATAACCTATTACAAGCACACAATGGAAATTATAATGCTAGTATAGGATCGCACCCACGAGGAAGTGATTTATCTTTGTATTTTTAATCTCTAAAACCTTATATTTATCTTTAAGGTTCTAAACTACTTGAGAAATATGAATAAAAGAACGGCTTTTGTTTAAACTAAAGTGCAAGAAAATAAATCCTAATCTTCAAACTTCCGGATCCATGTCGTCAATCAGTCTCCTTTTGTTCTAACATATTTATGAAATTAAAAGTACCGTTACACTATATATCAAGTCTCCTAGCATTGGTCGTCAATCAAAATTAGAATCCTATCAATACAGATTTAATCTAATCTGTAACCAACCAGAATTTTGATGTCAATCAAATCTAGAAGAATTGTAGATGGAAAAGTAAAACTATTACACTAATTTGTAAATCTCAACCTGAGTCGTCAATTCAAATCAAAACTTGGAGATGTTTACAAAGCAGTAAATTCCAATAAAATTAAATATAAACTAGAAAGCAAAGTAAAATATATCTTTCACCCATCAGCCGCAGGCTTCAATTGCTTCTGAGAAACTATGGATGTCTACACTAATCTTCCAGCTCTCAAAGTCATCAATTGTGATCGAGGAACCTTGAATATCTAAACTACTCTAAACTATTTTTTATGGGAAGAAAACCCATCCTCAATTGTCAATTGATTCTGAGAATTCTTTCGATGAAATTATTCCTATGTCAAGCCCTCTTATTTATAGATCATAAGGAGTTAGTTTATAGTGATCTAATTCTAAGAAACTACTAAAAACAAAAGATTCATAATATAACTCTAATTCCTAATTTTATCTTCCTTGCTTTCAGTGGTTGATGCGCTTCTGAACTTTCTCCTTAATTTTAGCAACCGAGATCTTTAGGAGTTTATCTTAATCAATCTTCTCAGATTCGTAGTTTGCCAAACT
Source organism: Chloranthus sessilifolius (assembly GCA_021018995.1). Classification (NCBI taxonomy): domain Eukaryota; kingdom Viridiplantae; phylum Streptophyta; class Magnoliopsida; order Chloranthales; family Chloranthaceae; genus Chloranthus; species Chloranthus sessilifolius. The sequence continues at coordinate 54,966,641 of CM037594.1, forward strand.
TCTAATTTAAGAGTTCTTCTATTTTGTGCATGGCGGTGTGGATCTTCACGTGATCAGCAATAATAAGAAGCTTATATTTGTGAAATCGTAAATCACTTTCTCTTTTCTATTATAGCTTTCTCTCTGGACGATTCTATATTATGATCAATCGCTCTTTCCTTTGTATCGCATTTTGCTTTGAATATCTTCTGAAAAATCGTAAATTACGATTTCTTATTTCTTTAGCTTCGCTCAATCGTAAAGCACGATTTCTTGGCTGTCAGTAGCACCGAATCGTCTTTCACGTTCAATCATTTTTCTTATTGCTTTTTGAGGTCATTTTGATGAAGATTAACACTTTGGTTCTCTTTTACTAATTTTCCTTAATATTTGCACATCATTAACTTGTTAGGAGCAAACTAGGGTCAAGTAGCATTAAGGTAAGGGTGGTAAAATAGTATATTCTGTGACTGATCACCACCTATCTAAGCTCCCAAAAACCTAGGAAACTTTAGATTATCGATTACCTAACTGCTAAACCCATTAACTATTAAGTATCCCCTTAACCACCTCTCCTTCTATAAATAGAGAGCCACCCCCCCTTGATTAGGACCTTGAAAAAATTTCCAAAAGAGAGAAAATTCTAGAGAGTTCCCTCTCCACTTTCAAGCACTAATCCTCCAAAAATTCCAGAACTTAGGTTTGCTCCTCATAACCCATTATTCCATCACCAACTCTCTCTAAGCCTTTAGCCCTAGACCCCTCAAACCATCTCTCACATCATCACCTCCAAGCTCTTAGCTCCCAAGCCTTAGCCTTATTAGAACCTTTCTCTATCCCCGTTTGCCTTCAGAAGCTCATCAGTGTTGCTCTCACACAAAGATCCAACCAACGGTGCCACAAAGGCCCAAGAGCTCCGGCTCTCCCCTCTATTCCTCTACCTTCTTTGCTTTTCCTCTATCCTAGAATTGAGTCGTTATGCTACCAAAATTTTAGCAGTTGCGAGCGGCTCAATAGGATCAAAGTGCCTTCAGGCAAGGGAAAGTATCGCCTACTTTTTTCTCTCTTTTTATATATATTTAATTATATATATATATATATTATACATCTAAACATAGACTTGGCCATAGTAGAGACCACTAACGAGCAGGTCGATCTGGTGCCTAACACCTTCCCAATTGATAACTTGAAGTCCTTACCCAAGAGCCTTTTTAGTTGACCGGTGAATCAGAGTCATATTTGGAACTTCGATGCATATAATATTGATTTTGAGTATCTCGGGACACTAAAAGTTCCGAGTGGCGACTCCATTTTTCCTACGAATCCAACATCGGGACAGACTCGCTAGAGCCCATGGTTGCATAGTAGTAACCAATATATATCTAATAGCATAAGTGTACTTGGTCAAATGATAGGGAAAGGCCCTCCATGAGTCAACTCAACAGACATATGTGTAGTCAGGAATGGGAGGAATTGTTTCCTAATCTACTTCTAAAACCACTACCAATACTGACCTCTGATTTGAAAACATGTGACTCCATTACAATGGCTTCTAAGATTTGGTTAAGAGTTCGTAGTCAACCTGGAAACCAAATTGATGTGGTAGGGAAATTAGAGAAAAAGAAAGAAAATATGAAGAACTGCAATGAGATGAAAGGATTGAGACCGAAGTTGAAGGTGTTCTACAGGAGCTTCATGAACAATTAAGTGTTGGTTGTTGGGCTAGAAAGGGTCCAAGAAGGGGCTGGTGCAAATAGTCATTAGGCAGAAAATTGTGCCAGAAATCCTGAGGTTTAGGGCCAGAAAAAAGTGCAGAACCAAGAAGATATTGAGAACTTATGTGGCTGAAATTAAATAAGGGTGTAAAATAGGAACCAATATCTACCGAATTATGGGGATCATGTGAAGTAGAGAAAGGGCAGCAAGAGGTTTGGAGATTGGTAGCTACGAATTTTTTTTTTTTAATTTACTAATTTTAGTCCTACTAAGAAGTTTAAAACTCTTTATTTGCACATACATATATATCAACTATTAGATAGGAGTGAAACAAGAGAGAAACAAAAGCATTTCAGTGTGAGCTTAGTTTAAAGCAATATAAAAGTAGGAGAATATAGGAGTATCGAAAGTTGACTGCCAAATGTAAGAATTATGCCTCGTGAAGCCAAGTTGTGTCCCATCTCCCCCCCCCCCTCTTGGCTTTGTTAGATACTAGAAGTACGGGTAATATAATGTTGGAAGAAAATGGTGGGAAACATTGAATTACCGATAAAGAAACTTAATAAACCCCATGATTTCCTCCTTGGCCAAACCGAAAACCTACAACCAAGCCTCCATGAAAAACATCAAGACGAGGGTCACGACCAAATGAATATGAACCACAGGCTTTATTCCATTTTTCATCATCCACCATACTGTTCACATGACGATCAATCTGAAATCCACCAGCCTGCCTATCAACAACCCTTATAGAATTTGGATATGAATCATGATCAACCAGATAGGAAATAGCTACTTGAGTAGGCATCAGGGCATTCGCTATATCATATCCAATCTGAAAACTGCAGGGAAAGCGTACTCTGTGAAAGAGTTAAGAGAAAATCTCTAGAGTACTTCTTTTTACCCGTATAACCACTTCCATATTCATCATGATGCTTCATGGCACTTTGAGCCTGCTCCCCATTCTCTGATGTTTTTACTTTCGGAGAAGCAAGTTCAGCTGCATCTTCCCAATCATCCAGTTCAGCTTTTGTGACAGCCGATTTGACCCCAAACTTCCATAGAACACTTGGTATATCAACACCCAAAGCAGAACAAAGCATAAAGCTAACAACACAGATAGAGACATCATACTAAAGAAATCTCCACTTCTATACAATAACCAAACTAACAAATCACTCAAAAGACGGTTCTAATCCTCTACCAAATGCATGGGTAAAAGAACCAAACCAAACCATCAGTGATAGCCAAAAGTCACTCTATGATGGTTCGCCAAAATGAATACAATATCTCATAATTACATCATTTCTAAGTTATAATGGCTAGACGTACCAAGCCTTATAAAACAAATCTCAAAATAATGCAACAGAGTCCACTAGACGAAATCCTTTGGAGGGGGCTCTTTCTCCTCTCTAGCAATGTACTCAGAATCCACTAGGTCTTGATCCCCAATATCCACTGTATCCTTAGAACCTGTGATGTATAGCCGAACGGTGAGCTACATCATAGCTTAATAGGGAAAAACTAATATAGCATGCATATTTCTAACATCACACATATCTTTCATGACATAACATATCTCATTACTTTCTTAATAAAAAACACACTTTAATAACGTTTAAATTTACTAAAACGGAGAACTGATGCATATTTTGAAAGTCACACTTAGCATAACTCTTAAATCCTTTTCTTACTTCACGAAACTTAAATCAATCATTTAAATAGTTTCACGAGCAAATATAGCATCGAGCCCCGATGGAATACCCACCATCATCGTTCAATTGAGCCCTCTGCACAAATTACACAAGTCCGCTCCCCAATGGGGTGACTTACCGAACACATATTACTGTAGGTTGGTAATCAAAGAGCGGATATCATGTCGCACCGGAGCACAAATTATACGGATATCCCACCATACCGGTCACAGATATCCCGCCGTGTCGATCACAAATATCCCGTCGTGTTGGTTGGGTATTCACACAAAAACCTTAAATCAAAGTGCTAAATCTACATATAGTTATTCACCATGAGTTTGTGATAATTATAATAGATTTTGACTTCAAAGTTCTCACACATATTCACATCTTGATGATGTCACAAGGCACACATGTCTTTGATTTCTTGCCAAGAACATACACATACTTATCGTTCTTCATACACACACACATTTTCTCTATCTCACTTGTACATTCAAAATATGATGAATCCATGGTATGGAAAAACACATTGTAAAACACACATTCAAGTCATATCACTACACACATGCCTGCTGAAATCAAATACACTTGCTAAGAAGTTTTCCCTACCTCACACGAAGTCGCACTATAATCGTTTTAGCTCATAGATGCTTTTCTAATCCATTGTTCAAGCTCACACTTACCATACATGAATTTATAAATAAAACGTCAAAGATGACATAAAACAAGAAGGTACAAAGTTTCCCAAAAGTTTCCAAGTTAAAATAAAAACAAAGCTCTGAACTATCAAAAATCGACCAGTCGATTTCTCAAAAACCAACTTTACACGCTCACTGTTTTTTCTAAATCGACCGGTCAATACTACTTTCGACTAGTCGGTTTTCCAAATTGACCAGTCAATTTTCACTTGATCGATTAGAATCACATAAGGTCCTCGGATTTTCAGGTCACATCAAAATCAAACGATCGGTTTAGGATTCGACCAGTTGGTTTTCAACAGATTTCATCCAGCTTGGGTTTGTTCTTCTTAAACCTATTTTCTTACATTTTCTCTCTTTCCTCTTTAAATTCTTTGCCCATATCATAACTAAGCTATCAACTTAATCAAATTTACATAAATCTTACCTTCCAAAATCGATCGATTCCTTGATCCGAGCTTCACAATCTAGCTTCATAGCTTGAAGTCTTCACTGATTCCACACAATCAGCTCTCAAATTTAATACGCCATCATAACTCTTCGTACACACTCTCACATGACCGTATTAATTGTTCTTCCCTCTTCTCTCTCTCTTAATAACTCTCTCACCAACAATTTCATAAGAGAAATAAATTCTCTTTTAGGTTTCCTTTACTTATATAGCTATAGGTTTGGGTGTTAAGCACACACACTCCTTCTAGGTGTATTGAAACTCATTCAAGTATCCATATAAAATCCTTATTCATTCTCACTTTCACTTAACACATGTCCCAACATGACCTATCCATTATATTCACAAATTCTAGCACCTGACCTGACGGGCATGCACACCGAGGTGTACTATTCAAAGTCGAAATATTTTTCGAAACGTTACATTCTCCCCACCTTAGGAATTTTCGTTCGCGAAAATAGACTAAGGTGCTTTGCTTGGTAGGGGTTCCCCACACCCTACAGTGTCAATCACACATGCGAAACAAATGCGAAGGTGTCCCCTTTTAGAGAACCCAATCCATTAACGAGGACTTTATAAGTCATAACTAACATAAAATTCCTTGCCAAGGCTACGCTAAACACTTTATTAATAAAATACCATACATCGCAAGCAAACATCCTTTTCCATTCACTTCTAAAAAGTTATTGACATGAAAATAAACAATGTGGCAACCATACCACAATAGTTTCAACCCATAAACATAACCTATATTAATTACAAAATATTCCAAAAAGATAACCATAAATTATCCCAGCATATCACAAAATAGATACTTTAAATCCACAACTCGTAGCTCAAGTCGCCACGTCTCCCGGTGGCAAATCGTCCTCAGCAGGTCCAGCCTCCCTCTCGGTCGGCACGTCGTCGTCTCGAACACCGCCAGAAGAAGACGCTCTAGTGGAATAGTACCATGGATCCGGTACGTATGCACGAGCATCCGCAAGGCATGTCATATAATCCTGAGGGTATGTGCGCTGCATCCATTATGTATAAATACTCTCATGGTAATCCATCAGACGATGTAACAATCGATTGCTCTGTTCAAGCTAAGTCATACAAGCAAGAACATCGTCAATACTAGCTAAAGCATGTTGTGGTGATGGAGGCATATCATCTTGAGCTTGCAGCTAGATTGGTGGTACTTGAGCTGGTGGCACAGGCTATTGCTGTTCTTGGCCTTGTTCTCCTTGTGCTGGTTGATCTTGTTGGGCATTCAAATCAGGAGGTGGTACTTGCTCTCCAGCCAGAGGTGACACCTTTTTCAATTGGTTAACTTTGATTCCAATTCGCGATGGTATAGAGTAAGACGCGGTCAGTCCTTTTTGGTTCATCGTCAAAAATTTGGTATGCGTCCACATCATAATATTCATCAAACATTGATGATATCAGCCGAGCATATGGAAGCTTATCCTTTGGTTTCGCTCCTCCTTCCATCAACTTCTCCCATATATATCTCATTCCTTCAAAAACCATCTTGGTCATGCTAAACCATCGACCCCTAAAGGCGGCATACAAAGCCTGCTGAACCTCTCCTACTCTTTCGGTGTTGTAGCGTAAAGGGTAGAGGTTGCATTTGATAATTGTCTAATATCCATAGATAAGGAGGCAAATCAATCCTCCTAATCAATGTACTGGACCCACCTTGGCCCTAAGTCATCTACCATCTAATCTCCAAATAATCTACGGTTGTCGGAAATGGGGGTAACAACTGTAGATTACGCCCATTGTTATCATAGCATTCAAGGGCACTCGCGGCGTGCTCGAGAGTGAACCTATACTCGCGACCGTCCACCTTGGTCACAATCTTGTCATTAGAACCTCCCAAACAGCATATGTTGGTAGAACAACCGTACCAATCATGGATAATAATACTCATTCAACAACTTTAAAATATTCTCTACACCAGCCCTTTTGAGATAGTCTCTGGCCCAAACTGTGTTTCCTTGAACGCTCGGGTCTTGAAACAAGGCCTCATTGATTTCATACTCATCTTGAAAGGACTTACGCGCCCACCACTCATTGGGCTGTTCCAAATGTGGTGATGGTGGTGGCGAAGAGTGTCGCGAAGACGACTTGGATGACGAAGAAGAAGACTGTGGTGATGATGGGGGTGATGGTGATCGCAGAGGTGATGGAGGTGGTGGTGGTCTAGACGCACTAGATTTCTTCAAGCAATTAGGAAGTAGGGCTCCAACTAACAATGCAAAATCCAAATACTAAAGGTTTAGAAACTAGGCCTTACCTTTTGGATTGGATTTTGATTAAATCCCATGAAAAGTCTGAGCTCAAAACCCTCGAAACCCTTCTTCTTCCGCTCTTAAGAACACCAAGGGAAACCCTAAGCCCAAAGCCCCAACGTCTAAATTTTCAAATTAACAAAAAAAAAAAACCCAACTTATACTCATCTGTCACAAATCGATCGGTCGAACTCAAAAATCGACCGATCGATTTTTCACTTAAAACCTCAGCTTCACGATTTCGACTGGTCGAACTAATTTGGACCTGTCAGTTTCGGTTTTGACTGACCTGTTTTAACCTATTTTAACTCCGTGTTAAATCTGCTCTCTGTTTTCTCAGATTCGACCTGTCAATGCTACTTTTGACTGGTCGAATTCAAAATTGACCGATCAGTTTTAACCTGAAAGTTCCAGTTTGTGTTTCTCTCTTTAATTATTTTAAAACCTTCACTAATTAATGTAATTGACTCCTTACTTTTTTTTTCACGTTACACATAGGTACTGAACATTTCACATTCCTTTATAACTCCAACTTAGTTCATTTATAACTCGTACACTAGTTCATACACTAGTTCATTAACTAGTTCATTAATGAACTTTTTACAAGAAAAATTTACATTTCAAGTGCAAATTTTGCTCAACTCTCTGCAAACAATTGGGGGTATTGTTCTTTAACCTCAACCTTGCACTCCCAGGTAGCCTCTTCAGCTGGATGACTTTCCCATTTTACAAGTACTAAAGGAATAATCTTAGTACATAAAATTTTCTCTTTTCTATCGAGAATTTGGACCGGTTCTTCTATCATGGTCATAATTTCATACATCTCGTTCAGTTGATCATCCAAGATATGCGTAGGATCTTTAAAATACTTCCTGAGCATGGATACATGAAATACATTATGTACCCGGTCAAATAAAGGAGGTAATCCAATTCTCTAGGCAACTTCGCCAACTCGACCCAAAACCTCAAAGGGCCCAAAATAATGAGGGCTTAACTTTCCCCTCTTTCCAAATATCATGACATCCTTCATGGGTGATATCTTAACGAACACATGATCGCCAACCTCAAAATCTACACTCGTTCTCTTGATATCGACATAACTCTTCTGCCTGCTCTGAGCTAACTTAATTCTTTTTCGAATCACACGAACAATAGTGGCATTGTCTTCAAGTATTTCCAGACCCAATATGAACTTTTAGCCGGTCTCTTCCCAATTGATAGGTAATCTACACCGCCATCCATAGAGTGCCTCATAAGGTGCCATACTAATACTCGTTTGAAAACTATTATTATACACGAACTCAATCAACGATAAGTGTTGATCACATGAGCCTTGAAAATCAAGCATACATGCTCTAAGCATATCTTCTATAATCTGATTTACCCGCTCTGTTTGTCCATCCGTCTGCGGGTGGAATGTCGAACTGAAATCCAATCGTGTACCCATACCCTCTTAAAATTTTTGCCAAAACATTGAAGTACAAAGGGTCATGATCTGAAGCAATGCTAACTGGAATACCGTGTAATCGGTCAATTTCCTTCATATATAACTCTGCAAGTCTCCCTGTCGTATACATAGTGTTGTATGGCAAAAAGTGGGCTGACTTGGTTAATCGGTCAACGACCACCCAAATGGCATTGTGTTGCTTTGCTGTCCGTGGTAATCCCAAAATGATGTCCATAGAGATCGACTCCCATTTCCACTCTGGTATAGGTAGAGGTTGTAATAAACCTGTCGGATGTCTGTGATCTACTTTCACCTGCTGACATACTAAGCATTTCGACACATACTCAGCCACATCCTATTTCAACCCTCTCCACCAGTAGTTCTTTGTCATGTCTTGGTACATCTTGGTGCTACTAGGGTGTATGGCATATTTAGACTTGTGGACCTCGTCTAATATGGTTTGCCGAAGGTCGGCATCAATGGGTATACATAGACGCCCTCTAAACAATAACGAGCCATCCTCCTTAATTGAGAAATCCGGTCGAGTGCCATCAATCACACCATGCCTGGTCTTTACTAACTCTAGATCTTTCATCTATAGTTTTTGAATGTGCTCAAAGATCATCGGTCGTACTGTGATGTTAGCCAACAAGGCCCCTGAAACTTGCACCTCAATCTTGGTGTTGTACAATGAAAGGTCCTCTAACAGCTTCCATCTCCGAATCCCATGATAAGGCTAGACAATAGAGTTGAACCATTCCGACTCAAAGCATCTGCTACCTCGTTAGCCTTACCTGGGTGGTACTGAATGGAGCAATCGTAGTCCTTGAAAAATTTCATCCATATGTGTTGCCTCATGTTAAGCTCCTTCTGTGTAAACAAATATCTGAGGCTTTTATGATCGGTGAATATCTCAAAGGTCTCATCGTATAAGTAGTGTCTCCATATCTTTAGTGTAAATATAACTACTGCTAGCTCCAAATCATGAGTTGGATAATTCATTCTTGTGGTCTTTCAACTGTCTTGACCCATATGCAATCACTTTCTTATTTTGGTTGAGCACACAATCTAACCCACTGTGTGAAGCATCACTGTATACAGCAAACCCTCCACTGCCATAAGGTATAGCCAACACTGGAGCTGAAGTTAGCCTCTTCTTGAGTTCTTGAAAACTCTTCTCACACTCTTCAGTTCATTTGAATCTCTCATTCTTTCTTGTAAGCTTAGTGAGTGGTCCAGAGATCTTGGAAAATCCCTCTACAAACTTTCTGTAATATCCAGCCAAACCAAGGAAACTGCAAATCTCTGTCACAGTCTTTAGTTGTTCCCACTCCACTACTGTCTCAATCTTTATCAGATCTATAGTAACACCATCTTTTGAGATAACATGTTTTAAAAAGCTGACTTTCTCCAACCAAAACTTGCACTTGCTAAGATTTGCATATAATTGGTGTTCACGCAACATCCACAGAGCGATCCTCAAATGTTCTTCATGCTCCTCCTTGGATTTAGAGTAGATGAGAATGTCATCTATGAACACCACTACACAAGTTTCTAGGTGTGGTTTAAACACCTGAGTCATCAGGTCCATAAATGATGTCGGTGCATTTTTCAATCCAAATGGCATCACTAAGAACTCGTAGTGTCCATATCTTATTCTGAACGCCGTCTTCTGTATGTCCTCTGCTTTAATGTGCAACTGATAGTATCCATATCTTAGATCGATCTTGGAAAAGAACCTTGCCCTTATAACTGATCAAATAGATCATCAATCCTAGGCAAAGGGTATCGGTTCTTAATAGTTACTTTGTTCAGCTTACGATAGTCGATGCACAATCTCAACGACCCGTCCTTCTTCCCGAATAAGAGTGGTGCTCCCCAAGGAGACACACTAAGTCTCACGAATCCTCTATCGAGGAGTTCTTGTAATTGATCTTTCAACTCTTTCAACTCAGCCAGAGCTATCCTATATGGTGCCTTAGATATGGGCTCCGAACCCGGTGCTAAGTCAATGACAAACTCTACTTCTCTATCAGGTGGTAGACCTGGCAACTCATCTGGAAAAACATCTTTGAATTCACACACTATTGGAATCTCAGCTATGATGTTCTTCATCTCCTTATCCTCAAAAAATGCTCGGTAACCACTGCATCCCTATGAATCAATATGAATTTTAAATTGATGAAGCATGGATGTACACAGTTAAAAACAAGATTCATACATAGCTGAGATCTATTACTGGTGAAGAGTCTTGAAGGGAAATAAAATCAGAGGCTCCATTGAATTTACAAGGCAAGAATATGATCCACTGCTCATTAACCTTCATGAATCCTCAAAATTAAAAACCATGATCTCAGCAGTTCTAGATGGGGGTTTATGAATGAAAGCAACGAAAGACATCCCATCTAGAAATTTTTTTATGTTTTTATATTTTTTTACTTTTTATGTGTTTTTGATCAGCTCGGGCTCAACAAGAGCCCTTATTTACTACTGCTGAAAAATAATAAGAAACACATCAGAAATTTTTTAATTTGTTTTTTGATTTTCTTCTATTTTTTATTTGGTTATGTGGTTTTGAAAAAAATCAACATGCCTAAAAGATAGCAGAAATTATAATCAAAACAAATATCAAACACAACAAAACTGTTGGTTTTAAAGAATTTAAAAATTGAAAATGAATGCAGAGGAGAAGGGGATGCAAACTCAAGCAGATCTTCTCCAGCTGCAAGCCATTGACTCCTCTTGTGGCCACTGTTCCAGATCTGCAAAAATCCAACAACTGCAGTAGTACCTTATTCCAGCATATTGAATATAATAAACAAAACAAAATAAAAACTAAGGCCACTACCTCATTTTTTCAAAAAGGCAAAAAAGTGACAGCAACATTTATTCAAATAGCTAGAAGGCAAAGAATAAAAACTCAGAAAAAATGAGAATTGGTGCAATTTACAATTGGTTTTCTATATAAAAACTACAGCAAATATTAAATCAAACAGTTGGAATGTAGTATAAAAATCTAAAACAAAACAGTAATAAAAACTAAAAAAATCAGATCTATAAAAGTGAAAAACTCAGATCTACTATCTAGATCAAAACCCCCCGGCAGTAATGTAAAAAACTTGTTGGGGTGCGCACCTTGCAATTATTATATGATTAAAACAACCAATTAAAAGGCACAAATTACAGATGTATAAGATCAAGGAGAGCAGCCAGTCTCGCAAGAACCAGGGCTGTTGCAGCAAGTTTTAAAAGGTAAGTAAGGGTATGTCCCACAGGGAGTAGTGATCTAAACTTAGGTAGGTGTATAGTAGAAAGAGAGCTTTACGGGTGCCACTAGATCTAATTATTCTACAAAACGGGCATATAAAACTAAGTCTAAAGGATGGAGGAAGATGGATGATAAAATAAAGATCAAATGGTGAGAAATAGGCAGCCAGGGATTGGTTCTCATTATAAATCGATTGAATCAAAGGCATTGTATAGATCTGATTTGCTACAATCCTCCATCTGGCTACCAGCTCCCCAGGTTCCCCCGACAGATGCAAGGTATAAGAATCCAATCTCCACCAATGAATGAAGCAATCCTAAGGTTAGGATCTGCCCTTCTACTGGATACAGTCCTAAGGTTATGATCTGCCCTTCTACTAGATACAGTTCATCCTAGAGATTGTTCCAATCCATTGATCTCAATTAGAATAGGTTAACCATTATAGATGCTGCAGGTGTCAGGCTACCAGCTCCCCATTTCTGGCTGGCACCCACCGGAGTATCTAATCCAGAGAAATCAAATATGAAGAAGTGAAATATAGATTAGAATTACGTTTAAAATCTCCAATCACTGTAATCTTACAGCTATTTAGCTCAAATCTACAATCTTGTGCAATATCAATCTATTCCCAAAGCTTCAAACCCTTGATTTACAATATCAAAATAGATCTGGACTGCTTATTTAGATCTAATCCAACATGCTGGATTAGGGAGAGAAGGGGGAAGAGAAAAAGGAAAAATAAAACTAAAACTAAAACCTAAATGAGCTAAGGAAAACTAAAGCTATTCTATGAATTCCTTACTAAGAATTTACTGCAGCAAGGAGTTCTATTTATACAAGTGAAGTGATTCGTGTGCTTTGCATTGCAGCCAATCAGAGGTGAGGATCTGATGCTAATCCATGTGCTTAGCATTCTTTGCAGTTTCCAACTCTGCCCTTGCCAATCATTAACATTTTCTGTTGAAACCTTCATACAATGAGTTAGTCTTGCCCCTGTGCAGCTACCCCTTTTTTGGAGTTTCCAAAACTGCCCTTGCTTAACCAAAAATACCCAGCTGCACCTCTTTATAATTTCTACCAACAAAATGAACCGAAGCTGCCCCTACTATCCATTATTCTTTCATGCTGCACACCTCAAGTGATTGCACCTAAAATGCTGAGAATGCTTCACAAATTAATTACTCTAGCTATCCCAAAATACCCTTACCGTCCAACAATATTTTACCAAAAATAAAACTCCAGCTATAGACTTTATCAAAACAGCCTTCTATCTTTAGATTTGATGGAACCCGAGTCGGATCAGCCCAAGGCACCATGTGCTAATATAGCTCTATTCAAATCTGCTATAGTTTCAGCAATGTCGTGGAGAAGATGAAGTCGAGAGGATGTCTGCTGAAGTCAATAGGATGAATGGGAGGATGGGCAGCTGCTTCAGCAAGGTGTCGAGTAGGTGTGGAAAGTTGGGAGCTGCTGAGATGAAGTGTTCGAGATGTTGGGATATAGATAACAGCTAGGTTTCGAGAGGATGTGGGGCTAGTGTGTGAAAACTGCATTTGTTCTTCGAGAGGATTGACTGCAAAGCTTTCGTGAAGATGGCTGGGAGTTGGGAGTGCAACAGGTAAAACATGTATATATATATATATCTGCAGCTGCAAATGGTCGACGGGAGGAAGGCTAAGCTGTCGAGAGGTTTAATGGGATTGGGAGGAAGATACCTTTGCTAGTCGACAGGATTCAAAGGGAGTTGGGAGCTATGCTGTCAACAGGTTTGGAGGCTTCGGAGTGCTGCTTGTAGTCGTGAGGATGCATGGGAGGTTTAAGGTGTACTTAGAGAGGATGTATGGGATAGCTGGTGCAACTCTTCGAGACGATCAAGAGGCTGGGGAGTGCAAGTGCATTTCGACAGGTTTGAGATACATATCCAATTAGCTATCGACAGGTTTGGTGCTGAAGCCAAATGAAGTTCGAGAGGTTTAGAGAAATGCAGGGAGCTACTAGTGGACATGTTGGCTGAAGCTTGGAGTGAAATCTTGAGAGGATTGAAGGCAGATTGGTCGTGAGGTTTGCTGAGTGCTGAGATGGAGCTGTCGATAGGTTAGAAGGGCTGCAATATATTTTGATAAGATTGACTTGGAGTTTGCTGAACTAGTCGGCAGGATAGGAGTAGAGACTACAACAGCTTGGAAGAGGTTTGGAGCTGGGGACTACAATGGAGTGTTCGAGAGGTTTCTTTGGCTGCAGCTTGGAAGATCTCAACAGGATCAATGGGAGGATTGAGACTTGCTGGAGCTCAAGCTGTCGACAGGATGTGGGCTGCAATAGAGCTGAAATTGTCGTGAGGATGTGTATGTATATACAAGCTACTGTCGACAGGTTCAAATCATAGAGTTGCAGATGCTTTCGAGAGGTTTCATGGGAGGATGGAGGGTGCTGTTGTCAACCGGTTCAAGGAGATTTCTACATGCAAGCCTGTCGACAAGTTTGGTGTGTGCTTGGAGGTCATTTACTCGAGAGGCTGCAATGGGTGGTTGAGCAGTCGACAGGTTCAGGCTTGGGGGATGCAAGGTGTTGTTCGAGAGGTTCAAGGGAGCTAAGCTTCAATTGTTTTAATCCTCTTGAGAAGTTGCCTTTTTCCTCATTATACATCTCGACAAGTGTGCCTCCAACTATATGAATACCTCAACAGATTGGGTACCAGCTTCAAGTGCACCCCAGCTGCTCTACACTACTCGACAAGTTCCTTTTCTAATATTTGCAGCTACTCAGGAATGTACATCACAGTAATAGCATCACATTTTCAATGGTAGTCGCAGCAACAACAACTTGGTCTTCAGCAGGTCGAGGATGCTGCATGGGTTCAATGCATGTGCAGTTGCTGCCTAGTAAATACAAATCTACATGAGTGCAGCTGTAAGGATCCCTTCAACAGGCCTTGTAGAGCTCTAATCCATCATCAATCTACAAGGTTCAAGCTACTATTTTCAGGTGCTGAGAAGCTGCATTATGTGACACCATTCGATTGGTGCAGCTGTTCATTTGGTGAGATTGAGTGCAGGCTTGCATGGGTGCAGCTGCTGCTAATGTGTTCTTCTTCATTGAAAACCTCCACTGCTGCAACTTACTTTCCAAAGTGTGTAGCAAGGTGCCCCCTTACTGCTCCCTATACAATGATGTTGTTTTCTTCCTCTATTGCACCATTCCATTCACCTCTCACTCCCAGTTGTTGCTTAATTCCAAAACTACTCTAAGTGACACTTTTTACTAAAAAACTGCTCTAAGGATGTAATTACCTCCTTACTGCAAAACATCACTAAAAAGTAATTATTCACTACTCGGAGGCTTAGCAAAGGCCAGGTTTAAAGGGTAAAATTTGGTATGAAACAGTGACTAACACCTCCCTCTAGTAGACATGATGCTCTGCAACATGAAACCAAAGTTTCATTTACAGAAGGTCCCTATACTCCGACAAAATTCAAGACTTGTCAAAAATTCTAAAGAAAATGCTTTGATACCAACTGTGACAGCCCAAATTTTGACAGCCCAAAACCCGCGCCATCGGTACGACCCTCGAGGCTACACCCCCTATATCACATGGAACACTTGATACATCCACACCCAAAGTAGAACAAAGCAAAAAGCTAATAATGTAGATAGAGACATCATAATAAAGAAATTTCCACTTCTATACAATAACCAAACTAACAAATAACTCAAAAGATGGTTCTAATACCCTGCCAAACACATGGGTAAAATAACCAAACCAAACCATCAGTGACAGCCAAAAGTCACCCTAGGATAGTTCGTCAAAATGAATACAATATCTCATAATTACATCATTTCTAAGTTAGAATGGCTGGACATACCAAGCCTTACAAAACAAATCTCAAAATAACACAACAGAGTCCACTAGAAGAAATCCTCTAGAGGGAGCTCTGTCTCCTCTCCAGCAATGTACTTTGAATCCTCTAGGTCTAGATCCCCAGTACCAGCTGCATCCTCAGAACCCATGACGTATAGTCGAAGGGTGAGCTACATCATAGCTCAATAGGAACAAACTAATATAGCATGCATATTTCTAACATCACAGATATATTTCATGACATAACACATCTCATTACTTTCTTAATGAAAAACACAATTTAATAACGTTTAAATTTACTGAAATAGAGAACTGATGCATATTTCAAAAGTCACACTTAGCATAACTCATAAATCCTTTTCTTACTTCACGAAACTTGAATCAATCACTTAAATAGTTCCTCAAGTAAATATAGCATCGAACCCTGATGGAATACCCACCATCGTTGTTCAATTAAACCCTTTGCACAAATTACACAAGTCCCCTCCCCAATGGGTTGACTTACCGAACACATATCATCACAGACTGGTAATCAAAGAGCGGATATCCCGCCGCACCGGAGCACAAATTGTACGGATATTCCACCGTATAGGTCACGGAAATCCCACCGTGTCAGTCACGGATATCCCGTCGTGTCACTTGGGTATTCACACAAAAATCTTAAATCAAAATGCTAAATCTATGTATAGTTATTCACCATGAGTTTGTGATAATTATAATAGGTTTTGACTTCAAAGTTCTCACACGTATTCACATCTTAATGATGTCGCAAGGCACACATGTCTCTGATTTCTTGCTGAGAACATACACATACTTATCATTCTTGACGCACACACATTTTCTCTATCACACATATCATACTTGTACATTCAAAATATGATGAATCCATGGTATGGCAAAACACATCATAAAATACACATTCACATCATATCACTACACACATGCCTGCTGAAATCAAATACACGATGCTAAGATGTTTTCCCTACCTCACACAAAGTTACACTATAATCCTTTTAGCTCATAGATGCTTTTCTAATCCATTGTTCAAGCTCACACCTACCATACATGAATTTATAAACAAAATGTCAAAGATGACGTAAAACAGGAAGGTACAAAGTTTTCCAAAAGTCCCCAAGTTAAAACCAAAACAAATCTTTAAACTATCAAAAATCGACCGGTTGGTTTTCAAAATCGGCCGGCCGGTTTTGAAAATCAACCAGTTGATTTCCATTCGAATGGTCAGTTTCTCAAAAACCAACTTTACATGCTCACTATTTTTCTAAATCGACTGGTCAATGCTACTTTCGACCGGTCGGTTTTCGAAATCGACTGGTCGATTTTTACTCGACTGGTCGGAATCACGTAAGGTCCTCGGATTTTCAGCTCCTATCAAAATCGACCGGTCGGTTTAGGATTCAACCGATCGATTTTTGACAGATTTCATCCAGCTGGGGTTTGTTCTTCTTATACCTATTTTCCAAATTTTCTCTCTTTCCTCTTTCAATTCTTTGTCCAATATCATAACTAAGCTATCAACTTAATCCTTACAAAATTTACACAAATCTTACCTTCTTAAATCGATCGATTCCTCGATCCGAGCTTCAAAATCTGGCTTCATAGCTTGAAGTCTTCACTGGTTCCACACAATCAACTCTCAAATTTAATACGCCATCATAACTCTTCGTACACACTCTCACACGACCGTATTAATTGTTCTTCCCTCTTCTCTCTCTCTCTTAATAACTCTCTCACCAACAATTTCTCAAGAGAAATAAATTCTCTTTTAGGTTTTCTTTACTTATATAGCTATAGGTTTGGGTGTTAAGCACACACCCATTTTAGGTGTATCGTAACTCATTCAAAGATCCATATAAAATCCTTATTCATTCTCACTTTCACTTAACACATGTTCCAGCATGACCTGTCCATTATATTCACAAATTCGGACACTTGACCTGACGGGAACGCACATTGAGGTGTACTATTCAAAGTCGAAAATTTTTTTTGAACGTTACAGCTTTAGTCTGTCCATCTTCTTCAAGGGCTATAACATCCTTCTCAGTACCATCTACAGATGCCTGCTACGTCACATCAATACTGGAAGAATTATCTATGCTTTTTGGAGTAGTAGGAGTCTCATTCTTTTCCTCAAGACCATTAGCAAATGCCTGCTATGCCACTTTAGTATGAAATGCATCACAAAAGATGAATATTATAAACAAAGGCTAATCAAACTTTCATCTCAACTTATTAGTTCCTAGCAAAACAGCTAGTCCTTATTATTTCAACAATGAAGAGAAAAAAAAATGACCTAGATTTTTTTTATATCCACGCAATCAATGATATCTCTATCCTTTGAACACATCATTTGTAAGTAGGAGCTGATCTGAGCTGCTGACATCATCTGTACAGAAAGGATGATATCATCCGTACAAACGGGATGACGTTGTTGCGAATCCCAGTGTGCTTACTTTATTTGTTGGTGGTAAAAGTAATTTAAAATCAAAGTAAAATAGGGGATGGAATCAGCACAACTGAGAAATCCTAGACCTGCAAGATACAGGGTCCATTTGTAGCAAGTTTTGATAAGTAAGAGTTTGTCCCACAGGGAAAAGTGATCTACGGCTCCAAGGGAGCCATCTCTAGTAGTCCCTCCAGATCTGACTACAGATCTGGCAGTCCTAAATGGAAGGGAGTTTAGGGTCACTTATTCTAAATATCCTAAGGTAGCCTAATGAATTAACTACAGAAAGGGTTGAGAAGATGGATGGAGAGTGGGAAAATAAATATAAAAGGGTGAGAAGTATGGTATTGGGTTCAGATCTGCTGGAATTTATGACTCAGATCCAGGTCTGCTGTTATAGAAATCCTGTCTAATGGCTACATTATCACCAAAGAGGAGAAAGAATCCAACTGATCCCTGTGCCATGATCCAATCCCTTAAGGTTATAACTTGACCACTTAAATGGTCACAGACTATCCCATAGGGGAACCACAATCCATAGATGGGTCAAAACAAGTTTATCATTGTAGGCACTACTTCATCTAGGCTACAAGCTCAGAAATCCATAGGGAACCTCAACCTCTAAAGCTCAGACACATAAAACCAGCAAGAGATTGAGTACCACCTTAGATCTAGCTGTCCATTGCTTTAGAGGAACTACAATGGTCCAGTCACAAGCCTATAATCTCCATACCCAGATCAGATCTGCCATGTGATGGCGGGTCTATACTAATATGGGGGAGTCTGCCTTTGTACAATCTCCCACAAGGCTACAAGTTCAAGCTCGGAGAAGAAGGATCCATTTTGGATCGGCGGATTGGATTCACCCTAAGGCTATAACCTGTCCACTTGAATGGTCACAGATTATCCCAGAGGCTATCCTCCTCACGGAGTCCAAAACAGAACAGTAATATTGCTGCCACCACCATGGTCACAAGGCTACCAGCTCAGGCTCTCATGGGGATTTCAGATCTAGTGGGTCCTGTGGTGGGGCTAAGGCTGTATTGGACCATGATAGCCCAGACACACAGGTCACTTGGTTCTGAATGGATCCTTAGAATCAGTCCTCCATTGCTTTGAATCATAGCCAAAGCAATGGCGGATCACAAGGCAGCAACCTTGCACAGAGCAACTCTCAAACCCACGAATCCCATAAAAGTATAACACCCAATTACAAATTTCATTGATCTAATCTCAATAAACATACATAGGCATGGCCAGCAAGTGCTGGGCCATGGAGAGAAAGAAAAAGAAAAAGGAAAACTACTTACAACTATAGAAGAACAGAAAAGAAAATGATCTCAGACCCCATATCAGTGATAAAGTCTGAGTTCTTTCGGCCTCTTTAAACCTAAACCAGGCTTAGGTTTATATAACAGTGGGTGTGCGGCGCATTAGGGTTAGGAAACCCTAATTTTAGCGATGCCACGTGGCCTATTAATGATCCTTGGATGTCTCGGGGCACGTGCACAGAGATTTGAGCGTGGGAGTGCGTGCCCTAATCACTAGAAATCCCTAGAATGTCCTCTACAGAATGATGGAAGTTGGAGTTCAGAGCATCGCCAGGTTGTAGTCGATTCCCATACTTGTCGTGTGGTAGCACTAACTTCGCGAGGATGAGTTAGCATTAAAACTTCAGATGTCGTGGGGTTGCAGCTTCTTGATGCTTTGAGCAGTCGCGAGGTAGATAGTTAAGCTCTTGCTGGATTGGGCTTCGCGAGGTTGGATTGCTACTTGTGAATAGCGCGGGAACTACGCGAGCATTCCATTTCACAATAGATCTTCGTGAGGCTAACTCTTGCTTCGTAAGGCTGCTTTCTTCCTGAATAGCAGGAGAACTACGCGAGAAGTTTACTTCTTAATGGAACTTCGCGAGGATCCTCGTGAAGCTTTGATAGTTTCTGGACTGCGCGTGAGGTTCTCTTGACATTTGCATCCCGCGGCTACTGCTCGACAGCTGTGCGAGGTAGGATTCTGAAACTAGTTTGTCACTCAACTGCGTGAGAAGTTGTTGTGAAGTCTTGGGAATTCACGAGGACTGCAGGAAGCATATTTTTCTGAATCCTCTGAAGCTTTGGGAAGCTGTGCGAGGCTCCTGTCAGGTTTGGATTCAGTTCTCATTCTTTTGAGGGACTTCTGAGGTCAAAACAGACTCCTTAGCAGGATTTATGGCCTTATTCCACTGCTGTTTATTACCTACATAAATAGTTTAACAAACATTTATTAGATGGCTAAGGGTCTAATCAAAGGCTAAGTTAAGGGGTGAAAAGTGGTACTTTTCTGGTCTTAACACACCCCCAAACCTAATCTTTGCTAGTCCCTTAGCAAAGCTACATTAAATCAACTACAGAAATTAAATGCCACTTTCGTAGGGAGCACGGATACATTTAGCATATGTACCAAGCCTTTTAAACCCCTAGGTGATCCCTAGTGGAGGAGTGAAGTCTCCTGAGAGTTTTCAGTGAAGACACCCACAAATTTCTCAATGAGACAGTTAACAAAAGTGCATTATTATCAAGTGAGCAGTCATGAAACAGAGTTAGTTCACCCTTGAATCAGTAAGAGATATAAGAAATTCAAACACCTTGGCTACACAAAAATTTAAACAGTATAAGCTTCTCATGAAAGCACAACATTTCCAATCAGTTTACACCAGAGACACTACACAGGTGTGTCAACATTGAGCTCATCACTGGATCAAAAATTAGGTTATAGGTCACACCTAATGCATTCAAGATCAGACCCAAAACTCTCCAAGGCATACTCTCATGAGGAACTGTTGAGGGTTTCATTTTCTCTCAAGCTCAAGAGCAGTTACATCCCCCAAATGGGTCAATAAGCATGAGCATAGGCATAGCTCTGAAGTTCTGGCATCATTGACAGATCCTCACCATGGATTGAACAACTCTCTGTCTCCACATGACAGCTCACTCAACTTTGGATCACAAGGGCTTTAACTGGGCTGTAATGTGGCTTATGGAGTGGGGTTAAAAAGAATGGAAGGTTGAAAAGGGATTCAAAATTGAGAAATCAGTAGGTGAAGGAGGTGATTCATGACTTCACCTTCTTTAATTCAGCTCTTTTCATCTTCTTTGAGGTTTTCAGATTTGAAGTGATCAGTTTCTCTTCTTGATTTCGATTTTTCCAATGAAAGTTCCCTCTTGACTCCTCTCTTACTCCTCTTCATTATTATTTTTGTTTCTTATTTATGCATTTTTCTTCTTTTTATTTTGTTTTTGCTTTGATGAAATGCCACCTCTTTCTCAGTTACCATACTGCCAGAATTTTGAGATACTTTTTCTCCATTCACCTAGTGTCGACCATAGCTAGTCCATCTTCAACTCTTTTTGCTTTACCTTCTGAATTCTCAGAGTGAGCGTAGGCTGAATCCGGTTCATAGGTTCAGGTACAAGTACTCAGGTGTATTTTTGAAGAAATTTAGGATTTAAGGCTCAAAGGGGTATGGACAAGGGCAGTTGCTTAAGGTTTGTCTGTTTAGGCTCAAACTGTCCAAAAGAAGGCCTTAATCCTTTCCTAAGTATCATGAGTGCTGTCAGTTGTTTCAACTTGGAGTTGCCTAACTTCCAGTGAGCACAGTGACTCAGCCAATCCTTAGAGCTAGAAGAAATTGCCTTAGTCACTCCTCAAAGAAAATTTTTTTGTATAGGCCCAAATCTCACTGGTCATGGATCCTTTGAATTCTTAAGTATGTCCTTACCTTTTTCTCTCTCTAATGATTCACTAAGTGCTGATACAAGTGAGTTTCCTTGGTGATCTCATCATGGAAATGTAAAATTTTAAAAGTTTATACTGTCTAAAGTTCTGGCAAAAGTTTAAATTCCTAATTTTTCATGATTCTTAGATGAACATGGTTCCATTTCCATATTACTCACAAGATTCTGCTGTACTTAGGTTAACTATTCTATTGGCAGGATCTGCTTGACACACCCCCAAACCTATGAGGAGCAGTGTCCCCACTGGTTCAAAGGTGGGTGTGTAGCAAATTTATGGTCAGAGAAAAGAAAACAACAAGAATGAAAACAACCAAAAATAGAGAACTTTACAGAATAATAGGAAAAGAAAATTTCATTAAGACTAAAAGATTACAAAAAGAAAACTCCTAAGAAGAAAGGAGAGAGGGATCAAGGATGTGGTGGCTAAGAAGGTGGTGGAAGGGGTTGAGTGGAGGGGGCAGGGGATGGGGATGGTTCTATCTTTTGCCGTTTCTTCTTTTGCTGGTGCTTGTCCTTCTCCTCCTTAGCCAGAATCTGCTGAACCTCCGCGTATTCATCCCAGAGGAATTGTAGGGGGTCCGGCTCTTTAGGTGGGGGCGGTTCCAACAACATCGGATAAAATTTGTTAGGCAGAGCATTAGGCTTGTCATCTGCCATTGTTAGGACTAGGGAAGGACCGCTAGGGTGAGAGGTGAAAGGATGAGATGAATATGAAAGGGACTCCTTGTGTATTTAAAGACGAGGATGGTGGAAGATGAATCGGTGTAATAACATCCAAGTTGCCGCAATTAATTGAGAGTGAGTTGGGAAGTGAAAAGTTACAACAATCAGCGTGGGAAATGACAAATGCATGTGACTCGCGCAGCTGGGCAAGGGGATCGCGAGATAGGAACGGAATCTCGCGATGATGGATGTTGCAGCTTGCAGTGCACGAGAGGCTCTACAGCATTTGTTGAAGCACGCGACGGTGAAATAAATACTCTATGTGAATTGCGCGAGAGCTTCCTAAATCTCAATTTGGAATGTGCGAGGGCTTAGTACCAAACAGGGAGCAATTCATGCAGTGCAGCATACTCATAAAAAATATTCAAATAGTATGCATTCAATTCAAAAATCAGCAAATCGCTGAAGAAGAAGTAATCATACCAACCCCACATAAACTCTATCAAACCCAACAGACTCAGACCCCATTGAGACACTACAATTTCCTAAAAAAAGAAAAAAAAAATGAACCATACTAAAATACATAACATACACAATGCACAGTTCTGTGAATCAATTTAATGAAAGTTCCCCCTGTCCCTCAAGGATTGAGGATCCTTCACCAATCAGAAATTGGCCCTTGGGATTAACCACTGGCTGACTGGGCAACCTCCCCTCCTCTCTTTTAGCTAAGGCATTCGCTAGTTGGCCAATCTGCTCTTCCATCTTCTTTATGCTCTGACCATGAGAATTCACAGTCTGAGCCACGGACCCCAGGTTTTACAGTGAGGTCAAGACCTGGTCCTCGAAAGAAGTATTTCTGAGTTGAGATGGGGGTAAGACCAATTGATTTTGTTGCTGATGGGGCTGCTACTGGTGTTGGAAATTAGACTTAGGGGCATATCCCTGATTGAACTGCTGCTGTGGCCTTTGGGGCTACATATAATTGTCTTGCCCCCACCTCAGATTTGGGTGGTCTCTCCATTGGTAACCAGCATTTTGGTGTTGGTATCTAAATGGCTGTCTGTTATAGCCATCAGATTGTTGCTGGCCAAAAGATTGCGCAGCAGCAACATGTTCCAATACCAATTCAAGATATTGCCCTGCAGATGGACATTCCTCTACTATGTGCTGTGGGGACTGGCATATCAGACATGCCTCCACCACTTGAGCAACCCTTTTGGGTTGCATCACAGTCAGTAATTTGTCAAACTTCTCTGAGAGGTCTGCCATCCTCAGCTGCAGGTCATTATTCCTAGACACCTCATAGACTTTTCCTCTTAACAATGCAGCAGGCCCCACTTTTGACACATACTCCTGACTAGTTCTTGCTAGGGATTGCTTTTGAAAAGCATTTTTACTGATTACTTCAAACAATTCCCAAGCCTCATCAGCAGTCTTGTGCATGTAGGTTCCACCACAAGAGGCATCAACCATATCTGTATTTTTCTCATCAATCCCATTGTAGAAGCTTTGTACAAGCTGCCAGTCTTGGATCTTGTGGTGGGGGCATTGTTTGAGCATTTCCTTAAACCTATCCTAGGCTTGATTAAAATCCTCAGTTAGGGATTGGGCAAAAGCAAGAATTTCCTTCCTCAACTGGCTAGTTTTGGTCTCAGGGAAGAACTTTGTCAGGAACTTGGTCTGTAGGTCTTTCCAAGATGCAATGCTATTGTTGGGAAGAATGGCCAGCCAGGTACTAGCCCTATCCTTCAGAGAGAAGGGAAAGAGCCTGAGCCTAGTATCCTCAGGTCCCAAACCAGCGATATTGAATGTGGTGCACAAGGCCAAGAACTGGTCAATGTGCCTGGAAGGGTCTTCCTTGCTAAGCCCATGGAAAGAGGGTAGCATCTGGATGATTGAAGTTTTAATTTCATAATTCCCCTGAACATCAGAGAATTGAATGCTAAATGGAGAGTTATAGTCATCTGGAGCATTCAACTCCTTGAGAGTTCTGGGTTGTTCTTCACCCATGACTACTGTCTCAGATTCAATTGGGGGCTCAACTGTGGTGTGCCTGTTCCTTCTAAGTCTTCTATCCCTTTCTAGCTCAGGGTTGAAAGGCTCCAAAGTACGACTAAGAGATCTCCTACCTAGCATACAAACACACCACTAGTAGGGACAACTCCTTGCAGGCATATTGTACTTGACTCAAAGAATTTTCTAACAAATTTACAGCTGTTTTAAGAAAACATAAATTTATAACTATACTAAATAACTGCTATGGAATTTTCAAAGAAACTAGATTGAGTTTTAAAGGTTAGAGAATTACAAACAGAGGTAGCTAATCTCCAAATGCAGTCCACAGTCCTTCTCTGCTACTGTCTAGATCTGCAAGAAGGATTCAAAATTACATCAGCAGTATCAATTATTCACAGCTACAAAGAATACTAAAAATACAAAAACTAATGGTCTATTAATAGATCATCAAATCCCCGGCAACGGCACCAAAAAATTGTTGCAAATCCCAGTGTGCTTACTTTATTTGTTAGTGGTAAAAGTAATTTAAAATCAAAGTAAAATAGGGGATGGAATTAGCACAACTGAGAAATCCTAGACCTGCAAGATACAGGGTCCATTTGTAGCATGTTTTGATAAGTAAGAGTTTGTCGCACAGGGAAAAGTGATCTACGGCTCCAAGGGAGCCATCTCTAGTAGTCCCTCCAGATCTGACTATAGATCTGGTAGTCCTAAAAGGAAGGGAGTTTAGGGTCACTTATTCTAAATATCCTAAGGTAGCCTAATGAATTAACTACAGAAAGGGTTGAGAAGATGGATGGAGAGTGGGAAAATAAATATAAAAGGGTGAGAAGTATGCTATTGGGTTCAGATCTGCTAGAATTTATGACTCAGATACAGGTCTGCTGTTATAGAAATCCTGTCCAATGGCTACATTATCACCAAAGAGGAGAAAGAATCCAACTCATCCCTGTGCCATGATCCAATCCCTTAAGGTTATAACCTGTCCACTTAAATGGTCACAGACTATCCCATAGGGGAACCACAATCCAGAGATGGGTCAAAACAAGTTTATCATTGTAGGCACTACTTCATCCAGGCTACAAGCTTAGGAATCCATAGGGAACCTCAACCTCTAAAGATCTATGTGTGGGGCTAGGGCTGTATAGGACCATGTTAGCCCAGACACATAAAACCAGCAAGAGATTGAGTACCACCTTAGATCTAGCTGTCCATTGCTTTAGAGGAACTACAATGGTCCAGTCACAAGCTTATAATCTCCATACCCAGATCAGATCTGCCATCTGATGGCGGGTCTATACTAATATGGGGGAGTCTGCCTCTGTACAATCTCCCACAAGGCTACAAGTTCAGGCTCAGAGAAGAAGGATCCATTTTGGATCGGCGGATTGGATTCACCCTAAGGCTATAACCTGCCCACTTGAATGGTCACAGATTATCCCAGAGGCTACCCTCCTCACGGAGTCCAAAACAGAACAGTAATATTGCTGCCACCACCATGGTCACAAGGCTACCAGCTCAGGCTCCCATGGGGATTTCCAATCTAGTGGGTCCTGTGGTGGGGCTAAGGCTGTATCGGACCATGATAGCCTAGACACATAGGTCACTTGGATCTGAATGGATCCTTAGAATCAGTCCTCCATTGCTTTGAATCATAGTCAAAGCAATGGCAGATCACAAGGCAGCAGCCTTGCACAGAGCAACTCTCAAACACACGAATCCCATAAAAGTACAACACCCAATCACAAATTTCATTGATCTAATCTCAATAAACATACATAGGCATGGCCAACAAGTGCTGGGCCATGGAGAGAAAGAAAAAGAAAAAGGAAAACTACTTACAACTGTAGAAGAACAGAAAAGAAAATGATCTCAGATCCCGTATCAGTGATAAAGTCTGAGCTCTTTCGGCCTCTTTATACCTACACCAGGCTAAGGTTTATATAGCAGTGGGTGTGGCGGCACATTAGGGTTAGGAAACCTTAATTTTAGCAATGTCACGTGGCCTATTAATGATCCTTGGATGCCTCGAGGTGCGTGCATGGAGATTCGAGCATGGGAGTGCGTGCCCTAATCACTGGAAATCCCTAGAATGTCCTCTATAGAATGATGGAAGTTAGAGTTCAGAGCTTCTCCATGATGCAGTCGATTCCCAGACTTATCACGTAATAGCACTGACTTCACGAGGATGAGTTAGCATTAAAATTTTAGATGTCACGGGGTTGTAGCTTCTTGATGCTTTGAGCAGTTGCGAGGTAGATAGTTAAGCTCTCGCTAGATTGGGCTTCGCGAGGTTGCATTGCTACTTGTGAATAGCACGGGAACTGTGCGAGAATTCCATTTCATAATAGATCTTCGTGAGGCTAACTCTAGCTTCGCGAGGCTGCTTTCTTCCTGAACAGCGCGAGAACTGTGCGAGAAGTTTCCTTCTTAATGGAACTTACGAGGATCCTCACGAAGCTTCGATAGATTCTGGACTGCGTGAGACGTTCTCTTGACATTTGCATCCCGCGGCTACTGCGCGAGGCAGGATTCTGAAGCTAGTCTATCACTCAACTGTGCGAGAAGTTGTTGTGAAGGCTTGGGAATTCGCGAGGACTGCGCGAAGCATATTTTTCTGAATCCTCTGAAGCTTTGGGAAGCTACGTGAGGCTCTTGTCAAGTCTGGATTCAGTTCTCATTCTTCTGAGGGACTTCTGGGGTCAAAACAGGCTCCTTAGCAGTATTTATAGCCTTATTGCACTGCTGTTTATTAACTACAAAAATAGCTTAACAAACATTTATTAGATGGCTAAGGGTCTAATCAAAGGTTAAGTTAAGGGGTGAAAAGTGGTACTTTTCAGGTCTTAACAGACGTCAACACTGAAACAAATTTGAATAGTGAAGATTAGTTCTCATTAATTATGCCCATACTCATAAACAATTATAAAAGAACAACGATTTAAGAACCCTAACATAACCAGCATCTACATACATATCCCTAAAGTACCCATCATAAATGTGTATATACAACATAATTTCTAATAAGTATAATGAACAAGATAATCGATAGTAGGTAATAATTAAATAGAGCATATAAAAAAAAAATTATGGTTAACACACCTGAAGTCTTTTTGCAACAACTAGAAAAGGTTGCACATCTCCTCTAGTTCCAACCACAAGCATTGCAATCCTCAATCGTGGAACTGATTTATTCAACGATATGGAAGTTCCTTTAGTATCAACTGGTGATGCATCAACAACATCAAGCTCTAACAATTCTGAGGCTCCAGGAGCACTTCGAGCTACATCTACTTCAACTATCCCATCATTTTGGACTTTGACTAGATTCTCAATTATCTTTTTCTGAAAACCAACACACAGAAGATTGTTAACCAACTCAAAGATGTATAAGAAACATTGGAGTACCGTGATGAACTCTTATAGAAAATTTACATGTATAAATTTTGCCCGTAAATTATCTAGCAACAAGCATAACCAATTTAAAGATTTGCAATAGGTTTTTAGCATCATTTACTTATTTTGGCACCAGACATTAAGAAATACAAACATATAATATGCACCAACAAGTCATTGCAGACAAACTCATGCTAACACATACATACATACACTAACAATTATGAGAGTTCCCATGAGTAGAAATATAGGCAAATAGATGCACACCTTCCATTCAATAAAATCTGAAAAAATCAGCAAGTTCAAGGAAACATTATGAGAAAAAATTGGAAAAATCAGCCCATGGATCTTAATATTATCAAGTAGAAGAGAACAAATTAGCTAAGATTAATAATGAACAAAAAATATGGAAAAATTAACTAGAAAAGCAATATGTAATTACATGGTCAATCCCAATCCAAGATTCGCCACACGGGGTCACCACCACCACTTTGATGGATGTTCAAGGCACTCTTTCGATCCTTAAGCACACAGACTTCAAAGTAGAAGCAATATATGGGATCGATTTGTGGGAATTTTTGTTACGGCAGACTTGATCGAACGGAGTCTGCTAATGAAAATGCAAGTCAAATGGAGTCTACTAGATATTTATACTCTCTAAGTTAGGTTAGGACCATAAAGGATCTATATGAGTTGGAGTCATTGATGCATAATAGATCATCTGAAATGAATGAAAGAGAGTGAAACAACCATAAAGAGAGAACTGAGGAACACAAATCTCAAAGCCAAAATCAAGAATGCTAAATATGTTAGTTGGGCTCTCACTAAATTGGTGTGCACGTGTTTAGAACTATTTTGTACACTCTTTGGTGCTTTCTCTGTACATTGTGTTATTTGGATTACATATATATTCTAATGAATGGGTCTAAGTGAATACAACATACAACTCTAATATATCCAACTCTCCCTCTGCAATATGATCATCTAGACTGGTACGTCAATTTTGACCTATATAACTTGGTCTTATAATATTGTGGGTTGTGGTCTACGCTAAGTTCTATGCTCTTTTAACAGCTAATTCTATTTTTTTTAGTGGAAATTTGTATAACAGATTGGTAAGTCAATGTACACAATCTGAACCCATTTACATCCCCAGTTAGGGGACTAATATAATTAAAGTTTACCACTTTGTACACCTAAACCTGTCTGTGAGTTTTTCTTTTAAGTCTCGTTATAACTATTTTATATTCGTTTATGGGCTTTTCCAAGTGCTGAATGTGTGAGTCTATCCATTTCATGTCACTAACATACTCCTATGTAGGCTAGATCTTATGACCGAGAAACCTAAATGCTACCCATGGTAGTCACCATCATATAGAATAACATAAATGAATTGCCCTTTTCCCATTTTCCATATATCAAACAAAAATATTGCTGCCCTGACTCACCCCCAACTGTGGACTGCTACATATAGGGCCCATTAATCAGTGCTCTGTGGGATTATTATCCCATCATTACCACTTTTCCTACACCTGTTCTATGACGACACAATTCTCTCAAGCTGAGAAAAGTCATCACCCATATCAAGATAATAAACCAATCTTGTACATAACATAAATAATATGTGTGACAGCCTGAATTTCCGCACCCGAAAACCCACGCCATCAAATTAGCCATTAAGGTCAATCCCCTTATACCAACGGAACACTTGGTACATCCACACGCAAAGCGAAACAAAGCATAAATTTAAACAAGCAGAGAGACTCATCATAAGAAATAAATCTCCATTTCTATAATATGGCAACTCAAAAGATAACAAAAAAAGACGGTTCTAATCCCATGCAACTCACATGGCCAAAAGAACCGAACCGATCCATTAGTGACAAACAATCGTCACCAACACATGGTTCACAAAAATAATATACGGTGAGACATATACAAGTATTTCTAAAAAAATTGGCTGGACGTACCCAACCTTACAAATATAATCTCAAAATCAAACTAGCACAGCATAGTTTGCTAGAAGAACTACTCTGGAGGGGGCTCAGTCTCCTCCTCCAATACGCATTAAGGGTCCACCAAATCTAGATCCTCGGTACCAGCTGCAACCTCTAAACCTGTGACGTATAGACAAAGGGTGAGCTACATCTAACCTCAATAGGGGAAACATAAGCAAAATACATATTATGATGTCAAACATATATTTCATGGCATAATCAGAAACATGCTTATCTTACAGTGACAATTTAAAAGTATTTAAATTGACTAAAAACACATATCACATGTCAGATGTAAAGTTTCAAAACATGCTTATCATGATTACTCAAACTGTAATCTTAACGCACACACACACACTTAAACGAATCACTTAAATAATCTCTCGAGCAAATATAGCATCGAGAGTCATATATATGCCGATGTAATACCCCAAACATCGTCGTTCAATGAACAATTTACACAAAGTGCCCAAGCCCCTTCGAATTAGGTGACTTGTGCCGAACGAAGTTTCACAGATTGAAAACCAAAGAACGGATATCCTGTCGTATCGGTGCACAAGTATGGATATCCTGGCATACCGGTCACGGTTATACTGCCTTGTCAGTAGGGTATTCAATACATAACCTTAAATAAAAGTGCAAAAGTTACATATAGTTATTCACCGTGTACTGTGATAATTTATATTAGTTTGCCTTCAAAGTCACACACACGCATATATCCTTTTACTGATTTCAAACTTAGTCATATCTGATATCACACACACTTATTATTGCCTCATACTGATTTCACACTCACGTATCAGATTTAACACGCACACATGGTTTCTCTTTAGTGCACATATTGATATACATTTCACTTTAAAGAACACATCTAAATTTATGGTAAATGTCGTACTAAAATTATACAACAACACACATTTCTATCATACCACGGAAATCATGCTAACAGAATCAAATGTGCATATTGCAGAGTTTTCCCTACCTCACACGAAGTAACACATAATCTCCTTAGTTCAAGTCACCACTCCTAAGCCATAGCTCAAGCTTAAACTTAACATATACCAATTCATAACAAATGTCAAAATGACGTTAAACAGAAAGATACAAAGTCTCCCTAAAGTTCTCATTTCAAAATAAAACAAAACCCTAAAGCTGTCAAAGTCGACCGGTCGATTCCCAAATCGACCAATCAGTTTTTCGAATCGACTAGTCGATTTCGATTCAACCGGTCGGCTTCCTTCAGAATCCCGACCTCTGGCACACGAATACCAATCTGTCGATTTCCTAATCGACCAGTCGACTTTTCAAAATCGGCTGGTCGAATTCCATCTGATCGGTCGGTTTCTCCAAAACTCATTTTACACGCTCAGTATTTTTCATAAATCAATCGGTCGTACTGTTTTTGAATGGTCGGTTTTCCAAATCGACCGGTCGAATTCCATTTGACCGGTCGGTTTCGTGCTAAGGCCTTTAGGTCTCATAATGTGACAAAATCGATCGATCGATTTTCCAAATCGACCGGTCAGTTTTGTCAGATTTCACCCAGCTCGGGTGCGAACTTCCCTACCCCATTTTCCTTCAAATTCTTCACCCATATACATAAACTAAACTTACACATCTTTTCGTTACAATTTCACACAATTTCTTACCTTTAAATCGATCGATTCCTCAATCCAAACCTTCTCCCACAACTAGGGCTTCTTAGTTTGAAGCTTGGATTCCACACGATTCAATTTCGCAATTAATACACAACCTTAACTCTTCGTAAGCACACTCACCCTACCGTATTGATTGCTCTTCCCTCTTCTCTCTCTCTCAATAACTCTCTCAACAACCAATTCACAAGAGAAATAAATTATCTTAAAGTTTAATTTCCCTATATCTAAACTTAGGCTTAGGTGTTAAGCACATACACCATAAATAGGTATATACGAACTCAGCCAAAGGTCCACACCAACCTCACTCAGCCTTTTTCACTTAACACATAACCCAACATAACTTACCTAATTATAATCACAAAGTAGGGTACGTGACCAGTTGGGCACACACACCGAGGTGTACTATTCATAGGTCAGAATTTCTGGGACATTATAGTCTCCCCTCCTTAGGAATTTTCATCCTCAAAAATTGACTAAGGTCTTTTGGTATCATAGTAAGGCATCACTCCCTATGGTGCCAAGCACACATTCTCACAAGGTATCAAATCAACATAATGATTTCCCCTTTTTTAAGAATCCAATCCTTTAACAAGGACTTAACAAATCATGTCTTATATTAAAGTTCTACCCAAGGCTAGACCATACTTCTAACTAATCAATGTAACACATCACATACAAAATCATGACATTCACCATCTCATAGTAAACCGCGCGGTTCAATTTTAACCCGTTTAATGTACCTGCATAAAGAGTCATTCACAAATGCATATCACCAAAGGAATTTTATTTTCAATTACGAATCTGTCACAGAGAAAGTAAAAACTTCTATCATTTACATCCAAAAAGTTATTTATACCATTAGAAGGTGGCAATCATGCCACAAACGTTAAAAGCTTATAAGTTTAACCTGTATTACTTATAAAATTTTCCTCAACAAATAAACCACAGAATTTCCCAGCACATCCCAAAAAGATAGACCCCCATTCTATACAGCTATACTCAAGCCGTTGCGTTGCCCGGTTGCTCATCTGTAGGTCCTGCCTCCTCCTCTGCAGCTGTCTCATCTCTAATAGCACCACTAGACGTAGATTCTCCAGTGGTAAAGTACCATGAGTCTAGTACCGAAGAACGAGCATCCATGAGCTGCATCATGTAATCAATTGGGTAGGCATGCCGCATCAAACTTGTAAAAACTCCCTCATGGTAGTCCATCCGACGATGTAACAAGCGATTGCTCTCTTCCAACAGAGTCATGTGCGTGAGAACATCATCAAGGGTAGAAGGAGCATGTTGTGGCAGTGGGGGCATCTGAAATTGATCATGGTGCAGAGCTGGAGCTGCTTGCTGATCCTCAACGGCCTGTTCCTGATCTGGTTGGGCATCTGGTGCAGGAGGTATTACTGGCTCACCAGGAGGAAGGCTCTTCTTTAACTGATTATATGTTCGATTCCAATTTGAGAAGGTATATAATACCACGTGGTCGTTCGATCTTGGCTCATCGTCAAAAATTACATACTCTTCCTCATCAGAGTAATCCTCAATCATACTCGATAGGAGACAAGCATTTGGGCTGTGCTCTTTCGATTTTGCTCCTCCTTTCATTAACTTTCCCCTTATATACCTTATCCCTTCAAAAACCATCTTGGTTGCACTAAATCATTAGCCCGTAAAAGCCGAGTATAAAGCCTGTTGTACCTCCCCTACCCTTTCAGTGTTGTGGCGCATAGGGTAAAGGTTGCACTTGATAAGTGTCTAACATCCACATGTATTGTGGCAAGTCAATCCTTCTGATTGCTTTACCTGACCCCTGTCATCCCTGGGTCATCTATTCCTTAATCACAAGGAAATCAACAGGTGTAGGGAATGGGAGCAACAAATTAATCCCATGCCCAAAAGAGTCATAGCATTCTAAGGCTTTACTAACGTTGTCAAGAGTGAACCTATATTCACGACCGTCAATCTTGGTCGTAATCGAACCGGAATCAGTACCCTCACACATGTTCTAGTAAAAGAACTTCACCAGACGAGGGTAATAATAATCATGTAGTGGTTTACAGATATTTCCTAAACCGGCTTTGACGATATACTCCCTAGCCCATACAGTGTTTCCTTGGAGATCCTGTTCTTGGAATAGTGCCTCATCAATAATATACTCATCCTATAAATCCTTACTCTCCCACCACCCATTGGGCTGCTCAAGTTTTGGTGATGGTGGTGGCGAAGAGTGGCGTGATGACGATGCAGATGAAGAAGAAGATGGTAAAGAAAAATCGAAAGTAGGGTTCAAAATAGAAATGAGATAGTTCAAGAACTAGGGTTTTACCTTTGAGGAGCGATTTCGAGTTCGATTCTTCAAATAATCCGAGTTAAAAATCCTTGAAACTCACCTCTATTAGCTCCCAAAGGAAACCCTAAGAAATAAGAACCCAAAATCTGAAATTTCGAATCCACAAACAAAAACCCAACTTATATATATACGCAAAAATCGACCGGTTGAACTCAAAAATCGATCGATTGGTTTTATACTTAAAACTCCTGCTCAACAATTTCGATCGGTCGATTCTCAAATCGACCGATCAGATTCCAAAAATTGATCGGTCGGTTTTATTTTCGACTGACTGGTTTTCATAGGCTTTCTTTTAGTTCAAAAACTGCTCTCTGTTTTACCCAATTCGACCGGTTGTGCTATTTGCGATCGGTCGAAATTTCAAAATCGACCGGTCGGTTTTATTTCGACCGGTTGGTTAGAACAGAAGTCCCTGATTGTGTTTTTCACTTCAAATTTAGTGTAGGTTCTCACCTAGCTAGATATAGCTCCTCATACTACATTAACCATATTCATATACGAAATTCTCATCTTCTATAACACAATCATTAATAATACATCAAAATTTTCAATGAAAATAAAGTCACAAGCACGCTCCCTTTCAACTCTCATTGAACAAGTGAGGGTATTGTTTCTTAATTTTCGCCTCGTGCTCCCAAGTAGCCTCTTCAACTAGATTATTTTGCCACTTGATAAGCACTAACGGAATATTCTTCGTACGTAAAATTTGTTCCTTCCGATCAAGTATTTGTAGTGGCTCTTCTATTAGCATTATATTCTCCTCAATTTCGATCAGTTGATCGCCCAAAACATGAGTTGAATCTTTTACATATTTTCGGGGCGTAGATACATGAAACACATTATGTATCCTATCAAATTGTGGAGGTAATGCAATCCTATAAGCAACCTCACCTACTCTGCCCAAAATTTCAAAGGGTCCAAAGTAGCATGGGTTTAACTTTCCCTACTTTCCAAATCTCATCACACCCTTCATGGGTGAGATCTTAATGAATACATGATCGCCAACTTCAAAATCCACACTTGTTCTCTTGTTATCGACATAACTCTTCTGCCTGCTCTGAGCTAACTTGATTCTTTCTCTAATCAAGAGGACGATCTTGGCATTGCTTTCAATCACTTTCAGACCTAACACAAACTTTTTTTCAGTCTCTTCTCAATTGATCGGTGATCTACATCGCCGTCCATACAGTGCCTCATCAGGTGCCATACCGATACTCGTCTGAAAACTGTTGTTGTATG
Organism: Chloranthus sessilifolius; assembly: GCA_021018995.1. Classification (NCBI taxonomy): domain Eukaryota; kingdom Viridiplantae; phylum Streptophyta; class Magnoliopsida; order Chloranthales; family Chloranthaceae; genus Chloranthus; species Chloranthus sessilifolius. Next base: position 55,001,591 of record CM037594.1, read on the forward strand.
CAAGCTTGATCAATGGTAAATGTTGATCCCATGATCCCTGAAATCAAGTATACATGCTCTGAGCATATCTTCTATGACCTGATTTATCCGCTCTGTTTGTCCATCCGTCTGTGGGTGGAATGCCGAATTGAAATCTAACCGTGTACCCATACGCTCTTGAAACTTTTGCCAAAATTTTGACATGTATAACGGGGTCACGATCCGAAATAATACTTACTAGAATACCATGTAACTGGACAATCTCTTTTATGTACATCTCTGCAAGCCTCTCTGTCATATACATAGTGTTGTATGGCAAAAAGTGAGCTTACTTGGTTAATCGATCAACGACTACCTAAATGGCATTGTGTCTTTTCGTTGTCCGTGGTAACCCCAATATGAAGTCCATAGAGATTGACTACCATTTCCACTCTGGTATTGGCAGAGGTTGCAATAAACCTGTCGGATGTCTATGATCTACGTTCACTTGCTGACATACTAAACACTTTAACACGTACTCAGCAACATCCTTTTTTAAACCTCTCTACCAGTAGTTCTTTCTCATATCCTGATACATCTTTGTGCTACCAAGGTGAATAGCATACTTAGTGTGGGCTTCATCTAAAATAGTCTGCCTAAGATCGACATCGACCGGTATACATAGGCATCCCCTGAACAAAAGTGATCCATCCTCCTTGATGGAGAAATCTGGTCTAGTGTTATCAAGTACACCCTATCTAAACTTTACTAGTTCTGAGTCCTTCATCTGTAACTCACGAATGTGATCAATGATTGTCGGTCAAACTATAATGTTTGCCAACAAGGCCCCTGAAGCTTGGACCTCGATCCTTGAACCATACAAAGAAAGATCCAATAGCAATTTCTATCTATGTATCCCCATAACAAGGCTAGATAATAGAGTCGAACTCTTCCGACTTAATGCATCTGCTACAACATTAACCTTGCCTGGGTGGTTCTGAATGGAGCAATCATAATCCTTGAGAAATTTTATCCATCGGCATTGCCTCATATTGAGCTCTTTCTGTGTAATCATGTATCTGAGGCTCTTGTGATCCGTGAATATCTCAAAGGTCTCGCCGTAGAGATAGTGTCTCCAAATCTTCAGTACAAATATCATTGTTGCTAATTCCAAGTCATGTGTTAGGTAATTCTTCTCGTGGTCCTTAAGCTGTCTCGACCCATAAGCAATCACTTTCTTATTCTGGTTGAGCACACAACCTAACCCACTGTGTGAAGCTTCACTGTACACAGTAAACCCTCCACTACCTGAAGGAATAGCCAACACTAGTGCTGAAGTGAGTCTTTTCTTGAGCTCTTGGAAACTCTTCTCACACTCTTCAGTCCATTCAAATCTCACATCTTTTCTGGTAAGTTTAGTTATTGGTCCTGAAATCTTTGAGAGCCGCTCTACAAACCGTCTGTAATATCAGCCAGACCAAGGAAGCTACGAATCTCTGTTACCATCTTTGGTTGTTCCCATTCTATCATTGTCTCAATTTTTGCTGGGTCCATTATAACACCATCCTTTGAGACCACATGTCCCAAGAAATTGACTTTCTCTAGCCAAAACTCACACTTACTGAGTTTTGCATAGAATTGGTGTTCACATAAAGTCTGTAGAGCAATCCTCAAGTATTCTTCATGCTCTTTCTTAGTTTTCGAGTAGATGAGTATGCCATCTACAAATACTATCACAGAAATATCAAAGTGTTGTTTAAACACCCGATTCATTAGGTCCATGAATGACACCGGTGCATTTGTCAATCCAAATGGCATCACTAAGAATTCATAGTGTCCATATCGTGTCCTGAATGTCATCTTCTATATGTCCTCAACCTTAACTCGCAACTGATGGTATCTAGATCTCAGGTCGATCTTGGAAAAGAATCTCACACCCTGTAACTGGTCAAACAAGTTGTCTATCCTGGGCAAAGGGTATCGATTCTTGATAGTTAACTTATTCAATTGATGATAGTCGATACACAGTCTCATCGACCAGTCCTTCTTCTTCACAAACAAGACTGGTGCACCCCAAGGTGACACACTAGATTTTATGAATCCTTTATCTAGGAGTTCATATAATTGATCTTTCAACTCCTTCAACTTAGCTGGAACCATTAGATATGGTGTTTCAAATGCTGGCTCTGTTCTTGGTGCTAAGTCAATGGCAAAGTCTACTTCCCTATCCGGTGGTAATCCCAACAACTCATTTAGAAAAACATCCTCGAACTCACATGCATTCAGAATCTCTGTTATAAAGTTCTTCTCTTCCTTGTCCTCCTTCAGAAATGCTAGGTAACCATTGTATCCTTTCCTTATCAAACGCTCAGCTCTGACTGCGGAGATAAGTGGCACAAAAGTTAACAGCATTCTTAGGAACCTGAATGATCTCCTCGTATTCGATCTAAAGGTAACCACCTTGTTCCGGAAATCGACACTTGCGTGATGTGTGGATAACCAATCCATGCCAAGGATCACATCAAATCCTTGCATATCCAACAGGATTAAGTCCATTGCTAATTCATTACTGTCGTAATCTATGATGGCAACGATAATAGACTGACACACCATATCGGTACTGACAGAATTTCTCATTGGGACTAACACTGCCAAAGTGAAGTCTAAGGCCTCTGGAACGACATTCATTTTTTCGTAAACTGAGACATAATAAATGAGTGGGTAGACGCTGGGCTCTTGCTTCATAACACATAAAATCACCCTTACCGTATATTTGTAAAGTACCTATCTCATACACATACTTTAACAATTACTTATGCCTCAAAAGTTAAGCATGTAAAAATTTAGGTTTAAAATTACTACCTAATACTGATACACCTTCTCTATCTAAAATCCAAATCAATGAAATAATGTAATAATGTAATTAAATGAAATTTTCACCTTGGATGATGTTGTTACTATTCTGAGCATCCTGGGCTGTTACGACATATGCTCATCCTTGTACCGTAGGTTTCTTTGTCTGTATAGGTCTAGGCATAGGAGTTAATGTCGTCCTCTCCCTTCTCATCTCTGGGCAATCCTTGATCATATGCCCCATCTTCCCACATTTGAAGCATCCGCTTGTACCCCGTCGGCAATCAAATATCTTGAGAGACTTGCCACACCTGGCACACATCTCAGTTGGGGTAGATGATGCTGCTCTCGAGAAACCTTGAGTAACTGATACTCCTGTAGTGGTCATAGGGCTCTCATAACGGATCGGTCTCACCACAGATGTGGACATAGGTGGTCTAGGTAACTTATCTGAGGTGGTCTAGAATAATGTGTCTGTGTAAACTGCCTCTAAATAGGTGCTACGAAACATGGCTTTTTGTTCACCAATTCGTAGTTACTTAACAACCCATGACCCGTCCTTCCCTTGTTCTGCTGGTCCCTTCTTTTGTACATCTCATCAATTGCTTTCTTAGCAACCAGTGATTTTCTGAGTACATCTGCGTAAGTTTCTAATTTAAGCACAACGATTCTATCACGTAGAATCGGCCTCAAACCATTTTAAAATTTATTGACCTTCATAATTTCCGTGGCCACATAATCCGGGGAAAATCGTGATAACCTTATGAATTCTGTACCATACTCTCTCACGGTCATCGCCCCTTGATTCAAGGTCATAAACCTTGCTACCATCTGATTTCTTATTTGCTTGGGAAGTATTCTTTGTTGAACACCTCCACAAATTCTTCCCAGGTCCACTCCCTATCTGGGTTCTCCTGCACTCTCCTTAGTATCACCGACTTCCACCAAGGGTCAGCATCTCCCTCTAACTGACAAGAAGCCCAACTCACCTTCACTGCCTCAGTACATGGCAATCTCTGCAAGAGCTTCTCCATCTGATTCATTCATTTCTCTAACTCCAATGGATCTATCTGACTATAGAAACTAGGAGGTCTCAACTTTCTAAACTCACTAAATCTAGAATGAGGTGGTGGAATATGTGTAGCTGGAGGCATAGGTGGCATCTGCTGATGGTTATTGGAATTATTAGCTGCCAATAACGTTGTTTTCTGGGCCATGGCATTTGTCATGGTTTCCATAGTGTGCATCATTCTTTGTCTTTCTTCTCTTTCTTCATTTCTTTCTTGGTCTCTTTCCTGGTTCCTATTCTTCGGATTACTGTTTTCCAGAATCTCTCTATTTCCCATTAGAACCCTATTGGAACTAGTGGGAATCTCCTCCCCACTTCTCAAGTTTCGACTATGGCCACCCCTTGGTCGGCCCCTTCCTCTAGCAGACATGACGCTCTGCAATATGAAACTAAAGTTTCATTAGCAAAGGGTCCCTATATTGTGACAAAAATTAAAGACTTGTTAGAAATATCTAAAGCACAATGCTTTTATACCAATTGTAATAGCCCGAATTTCCACACCCGAAAACCCACACCATCAGATTAGCCACTAAGGTCGATCCCCTTATACCAACAGAACACTTGGTACATCCACATGCAAAGTGAAACAAAGCATAAATTTAAATAAGCAGATAGACTCATCATAAGAAATAAATCTCTATTTCTATAATACGACAACTCAAAAGATATAAAAAAAAGACGGTTCTAATCCCATGCAACTCACATGGCCAAAAGAACCAAACCGAACCATTAGTGACAAACAATCGTCACCAACACATGGTTCACAAAAATAATATACAGTGAGACATATACAAGTATTTCTACCAAAATTGGCTAGAAGTACCAAGCCTTACAAATATAATCTCAAAATTAAACTAGTGCAGCACAGTTCGTTAGAAAAACTACTCTGGAGGGGGCTCAGTCTCCTCCTCCGGTACGTATAAAGGGTCCTCCAAATCTAGATCCTCGGTACCCGCTGCAACCTCTGAACCTGTGACGTATAGTCGAAGGGTGAGCTACATCTAAGCTCAATAGGGGAAACATAAGAAAAATGCATATTATGATGTCAAACATATATTTCATGGCATAATCGGAAACATGTTTATCTTACGGTGACAATTTAAAAGTATTTAAATTGACTAAAAACACATATCACATGTCAGATGTAAAGTTTCAAAATATGCTTATCATGATTACTCAAACTGTTCTCTTAACTCACACACACACTTAAACGAATCACTTAAATAATCTCTCGAGCAAATATTGCATCGAGAGTCATATATATACCGATGTAATACCCCAAACATCATCGTTCAATGAACAATTTACACAACGTGCCCAAGCCCCTTCGAATTAGGTGACTTGTGCTGAACAAAGTGTTTCCACAGATTGGAAACCAAAGAAAGGATATCCTACCGTATCGGAGCATAAGTACGGATATCCCGCCATACCGGTCATTATTATACCACTACGTCGGTAGGGTATTCAACACATAACCTTAAATAAAAGTGCGAAAGTTACATATTCACCGTGTATTGTGATAATTTATATTAGTTTGCCTTCAAAGTCACACACACGCATATCTCCTTTTACTGATTTCACACTTAGTCATATCTGATATCACACACACTTATTATTGCCTCATATTGATGTCACACTCACGTATCAGATTTAACACACACACATGGTTTCTCTTTAGTGCACATTGTTGGTTGGCTACCCTGTGCTTCAAAAAGGGGTTAAAAAACATAAATTAAAGGTCTATGGACAGCTCACCAAGGTAAGCCTACACAAGCCTGCAAGTAAACAGGGTTATTGCAGCAAGTTTTGATAGGTAAGTAAGGGTATGTCTGCAGGGAAATGTGTTCTAAAGGATGGTAAATCTCCCTACCTTATACTACTGTAAACAAAAAATAGTAAAAGGAAGAGGAGAGGTTTTAAGGGGTTGTTACTTTAAATTACAAAAACAAAATAAAACTAACTACAGAAATAAATTGAGATTAACCAAAGCGTCCAGATCTAGCAAACGAAGGGAGATGTGGTGAGAATAAAAGAGAAAGAAGGAGAAGAGCAGCTTGGGATCTGGTCTCACTGCTACTTGGGTGATTTGATATCATTATAAGGGCTCAATGTGTAGCAATCCCCCATCTGGCTACAAGCACAGCTGCAGGGTAGAAGAATCTGATTTCAGCCAGAGAATTAGATTGCTCTTAAGGCTGTGATCTGTCCACTTTAATGGCCACAGACCATCTAATGGAGTCCCTCCATTCTAAGGCCTCCCTCAGAACATGATAGCCACTACAAATGTTGTTAATGTCAAGCCACAGGCACAAGCACCCACAGGAGTATCAAATCTAGGAAGATCAAATGGTATTAAAGAGATCTGCTAGTTAAGTGGGTGGGTTGGTCCCATCTACACAAATCCGATCAAGATTCAAGGGAAACAAGATGATCTATAGATCTAACTAAGTAATAAAATCAATAATTCATTGAATAAAACAAGTGGTACAATGAAGTGCTCTCAGATTTGTAGTGTGTGCAACTATTGACCCACAATAATGCTCTCAAGTTCTCCAAGTTACAGATCAACCTCACCCTCACTGCTCAAAAGAGTTTCGCCACTCATGATTGGCTAAAGAGAGAATGGGAGAAGGAGAGAGGAAATTTGGAGAAGATGGATCTGGAACTAGGTTCTGGTTCTCTCAAATTCTGGATTCTGGATGGTTGTTCTATATTTTCTTCAAGGTTTTATACTCTACTCCTCTATCCTCAGATCCATTTCAGCCAATCAGAGTCCAAAGGAATAATTCTATTATTCTGGGCTGCTAATGTGGCCGATTTCTCTTCTAGAAGCTTATTGCACTTTGCTTTAGGTGCTGGTTGATTTATTTATGTGCTGTTAGAAGAAAATTAACATCAAAGCAAAACAGAGGATAAAGATATGGTGAAAAAAACCATCCTAAGACATCGTAGACCTGCAAGATATAGGGTTCATTGTAGCAAGTTTTGATAAGTAAGAGTTTGTCCCACAGAGAAATTGATCTAGAACCTAAAATGGGCTATAATAGTAGGCCTCCAGATCTGGCTACAGATCTGACAATCCTAAAGAAAGGGAGTTGGGTGTCACGACTACACTAAATTAACCCTAATAAAAGAGAAATAAAATATAGACCTATCTTAAAGAAAGGGTTAAGGAGAAGATGGTGATGGTGTGCGCCAAAATAAAATATTAAAAAAATGGTGAGAAGTAAGCAGGTTAAACTAGAGTTAAAGCAGTAATGTAACTTAGATTTAGGTTGTCTCTGCAGTGTTCCTTGCTGAAACGCTATCAAAAGCCTCAACAAGGTAGAAATATCCAACTTAACCCATGCCATTTAGGGTACTCTTAAGGCTATAGGCTGTCCACAGCCTATCCTATAGAGTCTGTCAAATACCATTGATTAAGCCAGAAGTTGCTAATTTGATTCAAAGGAGTGGACTGATCATTTCCCCAATCACTGGACCAGATCCGGCCATGAATACTATTACAGTACTATGTAATGCCAGTGCTACAAGCTCCCCAAATCTGTGCATAGATCTGGCTGACATCCATAGGTATTCTAACCCATAAAATCCTAAGTATTTTACTAAGGCCAACGACTCACTGGTGCCCACAGAAAGGACCATGTAACAAGTTGAATAAGGCTCTAGATTCAGCTGGTCATTGCTATAAAAGGCCTGCAATGACTCAGCCTCAAGCTATATTTACTACAGAGAAATTAGATCTAACATCTAATGTCGGTTAGGTAAAACAGAGGGGAGCCAGTTCCTGTACAAACCTCCTCACAAGGCTCTAGAAGCTCATGTGCAGGGGAGAAGAATCCTCCTCAAACATGTGGCTGGACACCACCTTAGGGCTATAACCACCATGGTCCATAGGCCTCCGAGCTCTCCAGATCTCACTACAGATCCAGCATTGCTTTCCATAGGGCTATCAAACCAAGGGAAATCAGATGATAAAACATAGATCTACTGGAAACTGAATGGGCTCATCCCAAATACATGGATCCTATAGACATCTAAGGAAACCATAAGATCTTTAGATTCAATTAGTCATTAAAACAGCAATCCATTAATAAACGCAAAACTTACAATGAACTGCCTCCAGGTTGCAGCCTGTACACAACTGCTCATCAAAAATCCTAATGTATACCAAACCTATTACAAAACTGAATTAAAACTAAACCTACCTGCTTACAAGAGGATTAGCCAGCAAATGCTGGGCTAAGAGAGAAGAGAAATAGGAAAAAGAGGTGATCAAACCCTAATCCTAGCCTGCTGGAGCTCTCAGCCGATAGGGGATGATGGAAGGAATGATGATAAAAACTAAACTCTAAGTACAACTTATATACTCTGTCCAAGAGGCCTTGGCTCTGAAGAGATTGACCCTAATTTTTCACATAGACATGGCACTGTTACAACCCTTGAATGCCTTGAGATGTGTGCCTCGAAATTTGCACCTCAGAAAGTGTACCCTAGCCTTAGGAAATTCCTAAAAGGTCCTTATGTTAAAACTGACAAATGGGGAGCCCGTGGTTCGCAGAGCTAGCATATGCATTAATTCACTCGCGCAGTTGCAGAGCCTTCGCGGAGTAGCCTTTGGTTGGTGGGAAGTGCTCACTCACGCAGTAAATCTTCAGTTAATCGCACAGTTCCTTTGCACTGAAGTGCTATCGCGGAGATGATTTGGAGCACCAGGATTTCTCGCGCAGTAGAGCTTCAGAAGCTCTCTCACTGAGTACTCACACAGATATGCTCCTACGCTCGCATAGTAACTGGTAAGGCTTCAGAGTGCGTGAGATCTGTGCGAGGAGAATTATGGGTGTCTCTCGCTTCCAAGGCTATGTAAGAACTCTGCGAGGTGACATTTTGTTCAGTATACATATGGACTCGCTATGTTCTTCGCGCGGTTGCTTTAAGGCTTGATCTCTGCGAGAGCTTCGTGACCACAAATTCTGAGGATTTTAAACCGCGAGATCTTCGTTATGTCATTATAGCTCTCCTCTTGACTACGCGCCCTATCTGTGTAAGGGCATCTTCCACTGCATCCTAAGCTTCGTGAGGAAGCTCTTCAACTCAGCGAGATCTGTCTTTTAATACTTTGATGCATTACACTTACTACTATTGCAGTTTCCTCCATTCTCAACTAACTTCATTCATCTGCTAGACTTTGGTCAATGATGACCAGCAAGTGAGTCATCATGGTGAGCACTACCAAGGTGTTCCATTAGGCTTTGGCTCAGCTATCATCCTTCCATGTATTCTCTCTCTTCTTTGCACCAAAAAGCAAGGATTTTGTATTAAGCTACATAGATTATTGCTAACTACAAAACACACTTAACACATGATTATTAGTGAACTTCAAGGCTCAGCAGAGACTAGGTTAAGAAGTGAAAAGTTGTACTTTTCAGTAAATAACACACCCCCAAACCTAATCTTTGCTAGTCCCTAAGCAAAGGAAAAATTAAAATAACTACTCTAAGAATTTAAATATCACTTTCGTAGGGAGCATGGATACATTTAGCATATGTACCCCTAGGTGATCCCTAGTTGAGAAGTGAAGTCTCCTGAGGGTTTTCAGTGAAGATACCCACAAACTTTTCAATAAAACTATTAACAAAAGTGCAAAATTTTACAAGTCAGCTATCAAGAAATAGAGCATTAGTTCTCCTTTGATTCAACAAAAATATGAGGAATTTGAACATATGATATGCACAGACATTTAATCATCACAGCTTCAACATAGATGCACATCATTTCCAATTAGCTCACAACAAGGGAAAACATCACCTATAGGTCAGCACTAAGCTCATCATTAATTCAAAAATTAGGTTATAGGCCATGCCCAATACATTCAACATCATACCCAATGCTCACCAGGGCATACTCTCATAAGGAACTTTGAGGGTTTTCATTTTCTCTTAAGCTCAAAAGCAGTTACAGGTCCCAAATGGGTCAGTAAGCATGAGCATAGGCAAAGCACCTAAGTCCTGGCATCATTGGCTAATCCTCACCATAGATTGGACAACTCTTTGTCTCTACATGACAACTCATTCAACTTTGGATCACAGGGCCTTTTGACTGGGTTGTAATGTGGCTTATGGGATAGGTTATAAAGAAAGGAAGGTTGAAAAGGGATTCAAAATTGAGAAATCAGTAGGTGAAGGAGGTGATTCATGACTTCACCTTCTTTAGTTCAGCACCATTCATTTTCTTTAAAATTTTTTAGACTTGAAGTGGCCAGCTTCTCCTATTTTTGATTTTTCCATTGAACTTTTCCTCTTGACCCCTTTCTTGTTCCTCTTCATTATTTTTTTTCTTTTTTCTTTTTTTTTCCTTTTGGATGCATTTTTTTTTTTATTTTTTTTTTCTGAAATGCCACCTCTCTCCTCAGCTGCTACACTGCTAAGTTTTAGGTATCTCTTCTCCATTCACCCAATGTTGACCCTATCTTGTCCATCTTCAGCTCCTTCTCCTTTACCTTCTGAATTCTCAAAGTGAGGGTAGGTTTGAATTAGGTCCATAGGTTCAGGTACAAGTATTCAGGTGTATTTTAAAGAAAATTGGAAATTAAGGCTCAAAAGGTGTGAGCACAAGGGCAGTTGATTAGGGTTTGGTCTGTTTAAGCTCAAACTATCCAAGAGAAGGCCTTAATCCTTTCCTAGGTATCATGAGTGCTATCAGTTGTTTCAACTTGGAGGTGCCTAACTTGTAGTGAGGGTATTGACTCAGCCAGTCCTTAGAGCTAGAAAAATTACCTCAGTCACTCCTCAAAGAAAGGAAAAAATTTTTGTAGGCCCAAACCTCACTATTTATAGCCTTCCATTGAACTCTTAAACATATCCTTACCTTTTTCTCTCTTTACTGATTCACTGAGTACTGATACAAGTGAGTTCTCTTAGTGTTCATATCATGGAAAAGCTAAAATTTAAAAGCTTGTAATGCCCAAAGATTTGCAAAATTTTAAATTGCTCAAATTTTTATGATTCTTAAGTGAACATGGCTCCATTTCTATCTTACTCACTTGATTTTGCTGCACTTAGGTTAACTACTTCATTGGCAGATCCTGCCACACCCCCAAACCTATGAAGAGCAGTGTCCTCACTGATTTAAAGGCAGATGTGGATGTGCAACAGGCTCAAAACAGAGATATTGAAAGGAAAGAAGTAGACAACACACAACACACACATAGAAATAGGACAGTGAACAAAATAGAATATCAGGAAAAGACATTTCATTATAAGTACAAAACAAAAAGATTCACAAAAAATTATAAACCTAGGAACAATCTAAACACACATCAACAAAACATCCTGTCAAAAACAAAATGGTTCTTACTCCTAGCTCAGGGATATCCTCAACCTGCCGCATGTGGATGAGGAACTATAAGCCAGGAGAACGGGGGAGAACAGGGATCAGGGAGATGAATTCTGAGCAGGTGGGGGGGGGATTCAAGAGGATGGGGGTGGTGATGCAGGTGGTTTGATCTTTTGCTTCTTCTTTTTCTTTTCCTTTTTCTTCAACTCCTTGCCAGGATCCTCTGCACCTCCTCATATTCATCCCAAAGGAATTATAGAGGGTCTGGCTCATTAGGCGGTGGCAGGTCCAACTACATTGGATAGAATTTGTTTGGCAAATCGGTGGGTTTGTCATCCGCCATGGTTGTGAGTAGGGAAGGACTGCTGAGGTTAGAGGAGATTAAATGTGAAGAAGATGAACTACCCTTGTATTTAAAGTACTTTGATGGTGGAATATGAATCAGCATATTAAATTTCGTCTCCTTCCAAGCTTAGCAATAAATTGTGATTCTTCTGGGGAATGATAAATCACAAAACTTATTATGGGGAATGAAAGTGCACAATAAATGGTGGTCTATATTTAGCACTGGGCGTCAAAGCAATCCCGCATTTTGCATAGCTTTCCTAGGTACTCGCGGAGTAGAATTTTTACGTAGTATAGATGTACCTTCGCGAGATGGATAATCGCGCAGAAGAATATAGCTCCGCGAGTACAGAATCAGAAGCATTGTGTGCCTCGCAAAGCTACTTCATGGAGTTAACGTTAGGACTAAGCGCGCGAAGTAGTTTCTCATTTCTCATGCGGCTGAACTGGTGATCTCTGCAGAGAACAACCATTTGGGGTTTCAAGGTCTCGCGCACTAGAATATGTGGAATTGTGCATTTTGCGCCCTCATAACTCCGCGAGAAAGTGTTGAAATAGCTCACGATTGTGAAAATTAGGTCTTTTAACCCCGCGAGAAAGCAGCACTTAACCCCATTTCTCAATTTGTGCCTTCGCCTATGCATGTACAAAGTCAGGCACCCATTCAGTGGCCATCAGCATCAACCCGTTTACATGTGTTTCATTCCCTAATGAGAATGACCTCCTCCGTACCAGCACATGCATATCAAAAATTCAAAATGATAAAAGTTCTCCATGAAAGCAAATTCTCTACAGTTGCAGTGCTAGTACTTCAATCTCACAGTAGTAATAAGCATGCATCTCCCATGCTAATGACAGAGATGAACAATTACTCAGAATAGAAAAAATAAAGTAGATGAAAACAAACAACCAAATCTCCATAATAAAAATAGGTTCCTAATCACACAAAAACACAGAAATTTTTGAAAAGATATGGCACACATAATACAAACCTATGGATCACTAAGCATTGGTAGGTTCATGTAGGTGAATGGTAGGAGGAAGCTCCACTGGTTGTTCTACACAAATCTTGAGCCTCTGACCATTTACTTTCATGATCTGCCCTGACATTGGATCGAGGATCTCCATAGCACCAGATGGGGAGGCATTGACGATAGTGTAAAGTCCATCCCATCTGGATTTAAACTTTCCTGGAAAAAATTGAAGTCTGGAGTTGAAAAGCCAAACTATAGTGTCAGCATTGAAGTCCTTCCTTAATAGCTTCTTCTCAAAGAATGGTTTTGATCTCTCCTTGTACATTCTGGCATTTGCATAGGCTTCCAGCCTCAGTTCATCAAGTTCTGCCATTTGCAACTTCCTGTGAGGACCAGTAGAAGTTAGGTCAAAATTTATTGCTTTGATAGCCCAATAGGCTCTGTGCTCTAACTCCACTGGTAGGTGGCAGGCCTTGCCATACACCAACCTAAATGGAGACATGCCAATCGAGGTCTTATAGGCAGTCTTACAAGCCCAAAAAGCATCATTCAGCTTTTATGTCCAATCCTTCCTCTTAGTCCTCACAGTCTTCTCTAGAATATGATTAATCTCCCTAATGGAAATTTCCACTTGCCTACTAGTTTGTGGGTGGTAGGGAGTTACAATTCTGTGTAATAGAATACTTTTTGAGTAGGTTCTCAAAAAGTTTGTTACAGAAGTGGTTCCCTCCATCACTGATGATAGCTCTGGGAATGCCAAATCGTGAGAATATTTTGTCTTTAAGAATTTAAGGACAACTGTGTGGTCATTGGTCCTTGTGGCAATGGCTTCCACCCATTTGGACACATAGTCCACTGCCACAAGTATGAAACTAAATCCCATAGATGAAGGAAAGGGGCCCATAAAATCAATACCCCAGATGTTAAAAAGTTCTACAGCTAGGATGGGCTGCAATGGCATAGTGTCTCTCTTGAAAATGCCTCCCATCCTTTGACATCTCTCACAGGCCTTGCAATGTAAATATGCATCTCTGAACAAAGAAGGCCAATACAAAGCACATTGGAGCACTTTTACTGTAATCTTTCTGCCACTGAAATGACCTCCATAGGCTTGCTCATGGCACATTAAAAGAATGATGTGAAAGTCACTTTCAGATACACATCTCCTAATGACCTGGTCTGCACAATGCTTGTAAAGGTATGGATCCTCCCACAAAAAATATCTAACCTGAGAGAAGAACAAGTCTTTGTCCATCTTAGACTAGTGTGGAGGGATCCTACCAGCAGTAAGAAAATTGACAATGTGTGCAAACCAGGGCACACTAGACGGCAGAGCAAAAAGTTGCTCATCAGGAAACAACTCATTAATAGGTGTTGCTGCACATTCTTCCAAAATAATCCTAGAGAGGTGGTCAGCCACCACATTCTCAACTCCATTCTTGTCTTTGATCTAAGGATCAAACTCCTGTAAGAGGAGGATCCATCTGATCAACCAAGGCTTTGCATCCTTCTTAGCCAATAATTATTTCTGGGCTGAGTGATATGTACAAACTATAATCTAAGACCCCAACAAGTAGGGTCTAAACTCATCCACAGCAAACACTACTGCAAGTAGCTCCTTCTCAGTTGTGGTGTAGTTAAGGTAAGCTTCAGCTAGTGTTTTACTGGCATAATAGATTACTGCAGGCAGCTTATCTTTCCTCTGCCATAAGACAGCACCTATGGCCAAGTCTGATGCATCACACATTAGCTCAAAGGGGAGTGAGTAATCTGGGGCCTAGATTATAGGGGTAGTGGTAAGGCACTTTTTCAAGGCCTCAAAAGCCTTAAGGAATTCAGCAGAAAATATAAATGGCACATCCTGGCAAAGCAGGTGGCACAATGGTTTGGCAATCTTGCTGAACTCCTTGATGAACCTCCTGTAAAATCTAGCATGTCCTAAAAATGATCTGATCTGCTTGACAGTCCTGGGTGGGGGCAGATGTGAGATCAAGTCTACTTTAGCCTTGTCAACCTCAATTCCTTTGTGAGAGACCACATTGCCTAGTATAATACCTTGTGTCACCATAAAGTGACTCTTTTCCCAGCTTAGGACCAAGTTGGTCTCCTCACATCTTTGTAAAACTCTCTCAAGGTGACACAAACACTAGCTAAAGCTGTCCCCATATATTGAGAAATCATCCATGATGATTTTTAGAAATTTGTCAATCATATTAGAGAAAATTATATACATGCACCTCTGAAAAGTGGCTGGGGCATTGCACAGTCTAAAAAGCATCCTTCTGTAAGCAAAGGTGCCAAAGGGACATGTGAAAGTAGTTTTCTCCTGATCTTGAGGATCCACAGGGATTTGATTATACCCTGAGTATCCACCAAGAAAATAGTAGTATTCCTTCCCAGCCAACTTTTCTAGAATTTGGTCAATAAAAGGGAGAGGGAAATGGTCTTTTCTGGTTTTGGAGTTGAGCTTCCTATAATCAATGCACACTCTCCTGCCAGTGGTCTTTCTAGCTGGCATCAACTCCCCAGAATCAGAAGTGACAACTGTGATGCCTGACTTTTTAGGTACCACCTGGATAGGTATCACCCATTCGAAATCTGAAATTGGGTAAATCACCCCTGCATCCAACAGTTTTACTATTTCCTTGAGGACCACCTCCTGCATGTGAGGATTTAATTTTCTTTGCATCTCCCTTGAGGATTTTGCATCCTCATCCAGGTGAATCCTATGCATGCAAACTGAGGCATCGATTCCTCTAAGGTCAGCTATTGTCCACCCAATTGCTTTCTTGTGCTTCTTAAAAACATTCAATAGTTCCTCCTCCTACTCACTAGTGAGAGAGGAGGAGATAATCACAGGAAGCTTGTTGTCCTGCCCCAAGAAGGCATATTTCAATGTGGCTGGGAGCTATTCTAGCTCCATCTCATGGAGATTTTTAATTAAAGGCAACAAAAGTGTCTTAGTGGTTTGAGGAAGGGGCAGCAATGTGTGTTTTCAATTGAAATGCTGCACTAGGCCCACAGAAGACTCAATGTTTGTGCTATCTTCTGTCACGCAAACACTCTCGAAACTCTAAACACTCTCCAGGCTTTCAGTCAGATTATCCCAATCCAGCAGATTGGATAATTTTCCTTCTACCAGGTCATCTAGTACATCTACTGCACAGCAATCCTCAATGTTAATCTGAGGCATTGTAGTAGCATGGTATATATTTAAATGGGCCTTCATGTTTCCAAAGGTAACCTCCATTACCCCTGACCTGCATTGTATGCAAGCATTTGCAGTAGCCATGAATGGCCTACCAAGGATAATAGGAATTGGGGTTTTTCTTTTGCAAGGGTCCATGTCTAAAATAAGAAAATCAGCTGGATAATAGAATTTACCCACCCCCA
Organism: Chloranthus sessilifolius; assembly: GCA_021018995.1. Taxonomy (NCBI): domain Eukaryota; kingdom Viridiplantae; phylum Streptophyta; class Magnoliopsida; order Chloranthales; family Chloranthaceae; genus Chloranthus; species Chloranthus sessilifolius. Next base: position 55,017,518 of record CM037594.1, read on the forward strand.
CCAAGACATCCTCTACCACACCCACAGGTCTCCTACAAGACCAGTCAGCCAGTTGGAGCACAACTGATGTAGGTTTAAGCTCCCCCAAACCTAGCTCCTCATACACTGAATAAGGGAGTAAGTTCACACTAGCCCCTAGCTCCTCTTTTGTGTGTAGAGGTCCTTCAAAAACTTAGCATAGGCAGGGACTTATTTTATGGCATCAAGCAAAGGCAAATAGATCCTAACTTACTTCAAAGTTTCCAACATTTATTCTATCTGAGCATTCCATTTATTAAGAGGGGATGGGCCAGTTAGAGCTTGAGGAAATGGCAGTTGTGGCAATGCTGGTGCCACTGCTGCATGCCTATTGACATCGTGGTTCGATTTTTTTATTATTTATTTATCTTCATTTATTTCTTTATGTTGGGGCTCAGCATCAGCCTCATTATTTTGCCTTAGCTGATCTACAGTAGGGGGTACAATCCTTGGCTCTTCAACATTACCAATCTTCTAATTTTCATCTTCATTTTCTATGACCTCCTCTACTACCTTCCCTACTAAATTTTCGACCACCCTACCACTCCTAAGGATAGTGATTGCATCAGCATCCTCATGGGTAGAGGGTGCTTCTCCAATCAGAAACTGCACTTTTGAATTGGCTAGGGGTTGACTAGGCAATTTTCCTTCCTCCCTCCTATTCAGAGCATTATAAATTTGGCCCAACTAGTCCTCAATCTTTTCGATGCTCTATCCATGAGAGTTGAAAATCTACACTAAGTTCCCCAAATTTAGCATTGAAGCTAGCATTTGCTCTTCAAATGAAAAGGATATGGGTTGTTGTGGGGGCAGGGCCAACTGGTTAGATTGTGGGCTAGGTAAAAAGAGATTTTGCCTCGGTGGGCAACCTTAATTAAACTGGTGCTGGGGTCTGTAAGGAGCTACTATTTGTTGCTACTAGGGTTGAGGATATGAATCTTGTCTCCACCTCTAATTTGGGTGGTTCCTCCAAGAATACCCAGCAGGCTGCTGTCCAAAAGTCTGAGTAGCATTGTCATGCTCCATAACAACATCAGAAAATTGGTTGGCAGATGGCAATCATGAATAGAATGTGTAAGAGATTGGCATATCAGACATGCCTCCTCCACTTGTGCAACCATCCGGGGCTGCATCACATTCATCAATTTGTCAAACTTCAAGCTCAGGTTGTCCACCTTCCTCTTTAGATCACCTTGCACCTTCACTTCATATATTCCACCTCTAGGAGTGGCCTCTTTCACCATCTTAGCTGAGCTCTGGCTGTCATTGTGTGACAAAGACTCCTGTTGCATGAAAATTTCCCCTATTATGTCAAACAACTCACAAGCGTCCTCAGCTATCTTGTGGTGATAACTACCACCACAGGAAGCATCTACAATATCCCTGCCTTTGGGATTAATTCCTTGATAAAATACTTGGATAAGCTGTCACATTGGAATCTAGTGGTGGAGGCATTGTTTTAACATCTCCTAAAATCTTTCTCAAGCTTCATAAAAATCCTCAGTTGGAGACTGAGTGAATGACAAAATATTTGTCCTCATCTGGTTGATTTTATTCATGGGAAAGAATTTGGTCAGGAATTTAGTTTGAAGGTCACTCCATGACTGTATGTTGTTGGCTAGGAGCTTTGATAGCCATGTGCTGCCTTTTTCCTTTAGTGAAAAAGGAAAAAGCCTCAGTTTAGTGGCCTCAGGTCCTAAGCCAACAATATTGAAAGTAGTGCAAAGTACTAAAAGTTGGTCGATATGCTTGTAGGGATCTTCTTTACTAAGCCCATAACACGAAGGCAACATACTAATGGTGGAGGATTTAATATCATAATATCCCCCAACAGAGGGAAATTGAATGCAGAAGGGAGAGGTGTACTCCCCAGGTGCATTGTACTCTTTTAATTTCCTCTGCCTCTCAGCCATGATAGCTGGTTCAGTCAAAATAGCAGGGCCTTGTGTGGTGTTTCTAGGTCTAAGGATTCTTTCAACCTCCAGATTTTGAGGTTCTAACTTAGGGTTTAAAGACCTTCGACCATACATATACTCACACTCACAGTAAGTATAGAAAATGCTCACAAGCACACACAAAGAATCTCAAATAAAAATTAACAACTATACAGATTCACGCTAAACGAATAACAAGAAATTAAATATAAATTGATAGAGATTTAGGGGAAAGGAAGTGCAAACAGAGCTAGCTTCACTCCAATTACAGCTCTAGCTTTTCCCTTCTTCTATTGTCCATTTCTGCAAAATTTCACAAAGAATCAATAGTACTTTTATTCTAGTTTTGGTACAGATACAAGGAATTTGAAAATCTAAATTATAGTACAACTTAGGTCTACTAAAAAGATCAATTTCCCCGGCAGCAGTGCCAAAAACATGCTGCGGTTTGCTTTAGGTGTTGGTTGATTTTTTTATGTGGTGTTGGAAGAAAATTAACATCAAAGCGAAACAGAGGATAAAGATATGATGAAAATAGCCATCCTAAAACATCCTAGACCTGCAAGATACAGGGTCCATTGTAGTAAGTTTTGATAAGTAAGAGTTTATCTCACAGAGAAATTGATCTAGAACCCAAAATGGGCTATAATAGTAGGCCTCCAAATCTGGCTACAAATCTGACAATCCTAAAGAAAGGGTGTTGGGTGTCACGATTACACTAAATTAACCCTAACAAAAAAGAAATAAAATATAGCCCTATCCTAAAAAAAGGATTAAGAAGAAGATGGCGATGGTGTGTACCAAAATAAAATATATAAAAAGTAAGTAGGTTAAATTAGAGTTAAAGCAGTAATGTTACTCAGATTTAGGTTGTCTCTGCAGTGTTTCTTGCTGAGATGCTATCAAAAGCCTCAACAAGGTAGAAATATCCAACTTAACCCATGCCATTTGGGGTGTTCTTAGGGCTATAGGCTGTCCACTCAAATGGCCACAACCTATCCTATAGAGTTTGTCAAATTCCATTGATCAAGCCAGAAGTTGCTAATCTGATCCAGAGGAGTGGACTGATCATTTTCCCAACCACTAGAGTAGAGACGGCCATGAATACTATTGCAGCACTATGTAATGCCAGTGCTACAAGCTCCCTACATCTGTGCACTGATCTGGCTGACATCCATAGGTATTCCAACCCATAAAATCCTAAGTGTTTTGCCAAGGCCAATGGCTCACTGGTGCCCATAAAAAGGACCTTGCAACAAGTTGAATAAGGCTGTAGATTCAGCTGGTCATTACTACAAAAGGACCGCAATGACTCAGCCATAAGCTACAATTACTATAGAGAAATCAAATCTAACATCTAATGTCGATTAGGTAAAACTGAGGGGAGCCAGTTCTTGTACAAACCTCCTCACAAGGCTCTAGAAGCTCATATGCAGGGGAGAAGAATCCTCCTCAAACATGTGACTGGACACCACCTTAGGGCCATACTTTGTCCACTCAAATGGTCACAGGGTATCCCATTGGTCTGTCCATACGTCAGAGATCTGAGAAAGAACATGTAAATTGCTATAACCTCCATGGTCTACAGGCCTTCGAGCTCCCCAGATCTCACTACAAATCCAGCATTGCTTTCCATGGGGCTATCAAATCAAGAGAAATCAGATGATAAACAATAGAATCACTAGGAACTGAAGGAGCTCATCCTAAATACATGGATCCTATAGACATTTAAGAAAACCATAAGATCTTTAGATTTAATTAGTCATTAAAATAGCAATCCATTAATAAACGCAAAATTTACAATGAACTGCCTCCAGGCTGTAGCCTATACACAACTACTCATAAAAAATCCCAATGTATACCAAACCTATTTCAAAACTGAATTAAAACTAAACCTAGCTGCTTACAAGAGGATTAGCCAGCAAGTGTTGGGCTAAGAGAGAAGAAAAATAAGAAAAAGAGGTGATCAAACCCTAACCCTAGCCTGCTGGAGCTCTCAGTCGACAGGGGATGAAGGAAGGATTGATGATAAAAACTAAACTCTAAGTACAACTTATATAAACTGTCCAAGAGGCCTTGGCTGTGAAGAGATTAACCCTAATTTTTCCAACAGACATGACATTGTTACAACGCTTAAATGCCCTGAGATGTGCGCCTCAAAATCCATGCCTCGGGAAGGGTGCCCTAGCCTTGGGAAATTCCCAAAAGGTCCTTGTGTTAAAAATGAGAAGTGGGGAGCCAGTGCTTCGCGGGGGTGGCATGTGCAATAATTCACTCACGCAGTTGCAGAGCCTTCGGGGAGTAGCCTTTGGCTAGTGGGAAGTGCTCACTCGCGCAGTATATCTTCAGTTAATCACGCAATTCCTTTGCACTGAAGTATTGTCGCGGAGATGATCTGGAGCACCGGGATTTCTCTCATAGTAGAGCTTCAAAAGCACTCTCTCACTGAGTACTCGCGCAAGTATGCTCCTGCGCTCGTGTAGTAACTAGTAAGGCTTCAGAGTGTGCGAGATCTGCATGAGGAGAATTCTGGGCGTCTCTCTCTTCCAAGGCTATGCAAAAACTCTGTGAGGTGACATTTTGTTCAGTATACATATGGACTCGCTATGTTCTTCGCATGACTGTTTTAAGGCTTGATCTCCGCTAGAGCTTCGCGACCACAAATTCTAAGGATTTTAAACCATGAGATCTTTGTGATGTCTTTATAGCTCTCCTCTTGACTGCGCGCCCTTTCTGTGCGAGGGCATCTTCCACTATATCCTTAGCTTCGCGAGGAAGCTCTTAAACTCTGCAAGATCTGTCTTTTGATACTCTGATGCATTGCACTTGTTGTTATTATAGTTTCCTCCATTCTCAACTAACTTCATTCATCTGCTAGACTTTGGTCAATGATAACTAGCAAATGAGTCACCATGGTGAGTACTACCAAGGTGTTCCATTAGGCTTTGGCTCAGCTGTCATCCTCGCATGTATTCTCTTTCTTCTTTGGTCTAAAAAGTAGGGATTTTGCATTAAGCTACATAGTTTATTGCTAACTACTAAACACACTTAACACATGATTATTAGTGAGCTTCAAGGCCCAGCAGAGGCTAGGTTAAGAGGTGAAAAGTGATACTTTTCAGTGGATAACAAAGCTCTTCTCCCATTGGCTCTCAATTGGAAAATACATGCAAGGCTGCTAGGATTTCTAATTGTGAGTAGTTGAATACCAAAAATACCCCTAGGGTTCACTGACGTGCTTTGGGATGTGTGCATAAACTTCTGAAATTGGCAGTTGCTATAGGAACATGCTGAGAAGTTGTCAAAACGAATGTCGAGAGATTCAGGGATCCTCTCAATAGGTTCTGAGTTTGCATTATATGCATATCGACAAGTTACAGTGGCCTTCGACAGGATTGGGTAGCCCTCGATAGGATTTGGAAATATCTCGTGATGTTGATTTGAACTGGTCGATAGGATTGGAAGCTCATTTCATCATTCTGCCCATTTCTTCATTCATCCTCTTGACAAGTTATACTAATCCTGTCGACTGGTTATACAACTTGACACTGAGCTCTTTGACTGGTTAGCTCAATCCTCGCGAGAATGAGTTATAGCTTTAGGCAGCTGTCGACAGGTTGAATTAGACTGCTCGATAGGTTCTCTCGTGACTGTTTAGCTCTTGTATACGACAACCTCTCGATAGCTACTGACATCCTCTCGAACACTTTAGTATTTCTCCTTAGAACCTCTCGACATATTATAATTACCCTTCAGTACTTCTCGATAGGTGATGGATCTTCTCGGTGCAACCGTGGGATTTGTGACGATCCCGTCGCGGCGATGCGCTCGCTTGCAAAAAAATATAGAGTCGCCACCCAGAGCTTTTGGTGTCCCAGGATACCTATATAATTTTTATAAGTATCGAAGTGCCACAAATATGACTCTGAATCTGGTCCACATCAAAGGCTCTTGGGTAGGGGCTTCGGTTATCGATTGGGAAGGTGTTAGAGACCCGAACAACCCGCTTAACACGGTCTCTACTAATGGCCAAAACAAAAATAAAGTAAAAAAAAAAAGAAAATGGCTTCTTCTTGCCCAAATGGGCCTTAAATCCTATTTGTACCCCTCTGTTCCTACCGAAAATTTGACGGCGTAATGACACAAATGGGAGGACAGGAGGAGCCAAAGAAGAGATAGGAGAAGAAAGGGGAGAGCCGGAGCCCTTGAGCCCTTGTAACATCGTAGATGAGCCTTGCTTGGCTTGCTTTGATGAGCTTTCGAAGGCTTGTATGGTATGGAATGGGGTTCTAATTCCTAAGGCTTGAAGCTAAGAGGTAGACAAGGAAGGCTAGGGGATCACACACACCTAACCTAGAGGCTTTTCATGAAAGGCAAGGGTGGGGAAGTGGTTTTTGAATTCTGGTTTTTGTATGGGAAGTGTGCACCAAAGGGAGAAAGATCTTCTCACTTTAAGCTCTTTCTCTCTTAGGTAAAAATTCTCAACCCTTAAACCAAAGGGAGGGGGGCTCTATTTATAGGAAATGGGTGGATTAGGAGACCACTTAGATGCTAATTGGGGTTAGCAATTAGGTAATCTCAAATCTAAGGTTTCCTAGGACTTTGAGAGCTTAGAAAGGTGTAAAGGTGGTTCTAATGGTGAATGATGGGTTGGGGCTTTAAGCCACTCAAAGGATTGTAAATAGGCATTAAAAGGGTGCAACAGAACTAGCATAACACACTCCAAAGGTCAAAGTCGTCAGCAAGTCAAACCCCAAGCACGAATTTCGGGGCAAAAATCATGAGTTACTGTTTATATGCCTGACACAACTAATAGCTGTGCTAGACAAATATACAGTAAAACAGTAATGAACAGTGCCCGGAAGTTGGCCCGCGAGGGTAGGGACCACCTTTAAAACTAGCGCAACTAATAATTGCGCCAGGCTTAATTTCTGGGAGAAGTGGCCTAGCGCAACTAATAGTTGTGCCAAGCAAAATTATAATTAGCGCAACTATTAGTTGCGCCAAGCCGTTTCTGGGGAGAAATGACCTGGCGCAACTATTAGTTGCACCAAATCCCTAGGGGGGCCCACTTGAAATTCCCTTTTTGCCCTCCGAGTTTGGACTGCCATATCTTTTGATCTGTAACTCTGATTGGGGTGATTCTTGGACCGTTGGAAACCTGACGACTTCTACTTTTCAATGGTATAAGATTTGATTATAGTAGATATCCATAGCTAGTTCTAGTGTTCCCCTCCTTTTTCCAAGGCTTGGGAGGTTAGTTTTTGGTTAAGAACTGTTTCTAAGGGTCGGGATGGTTAGGGTTGATTCCCAAGGGTTTGGAAAGGTTCCTAAGGGATTCATACATGCCATTAAGAGCTCAGAGTGAACCTCTCTCAAAATATATTTTGATCAGGCCTTGGGTCGAATTTGGGTGTCTATAGATGCCCCTCTTTGGTATCTAATCACTAATGATTGAATGCCAAAGAAAAGAGACATCCGAAGAGGCCCAAGGAATTACTGACAGGTCCGCTACATTCAAAACGAACTTCAAACATTAGATAGGTAATATGGTGAGAAAATAAAAGCCCTAGATGTCAGGCTTAACATTCGTTTCTCATGGTAATCGGTCCCTAAACGCTTAGCGACATTACTAGACATAACCGAGGTGGAACGAGTTGCGAAAGCCCTATATGCCAGGCCAAACATTTGCTTCTCAAGATGATTTGAAGGTATTTGGTGTTTAAGATTCATTCTAAATGCAACAGCTTCATAAGTAAGAGGGGTGATCGACCTACATTCAAAGATAGGCACGAAGTAAACATACGCAAGGCTCCATAGTTTGCGTCCAATCCTACGAGGCATTTGATCGCTCCATCTGACTATTCGTGGGTGCCCTTGCTGAAAGCAGGGTTTGAGGTCTCTGGGTGAACCCATCGATCTCGAAGTTTATTTAGCATGACTACCTGAGCGGAGCGAATAGACGTCGCAACAATTTTTGGGAGTACGTGCCATTTTCAAAAACGTGCCCCAGAACAACATGACCTAGAGCATCCGGCTTCAACTACCTTGAATAGATCTAACCAAACATTGGGTGTCTCCGAAAAGAGATATCCAATCCTGGTTTTTGCCAACAATGATCATTTAACTATGCATAAATATGCACCCATTAGGGGCGATAAGCAACAAAGGTGATGGAAGCCCCGACCCAGACCTGTCCGGGTACAATTTACAAAAACAAATGACCATCATACAGATACCCAGACGCATGGCATACACTTTATAAGGATACCGCTACCAATACAGGTTTTAAGCCTGTAGTAAAATAAAAGGGAAATGAACCCTTCTAATGCATGGTTGCATATAGTTTGATTGATACGTAATCTCATTCTCAACAGGTTGGTCTCAACCAACGATTGACCTTTTCCAACGGAGAATCTGAAGCTTAAGACACTTAAGTTCATATGAATCAAAAATAGAGCGCTCATCGCAAAGATTAGGTAGTAGAGTCGACTCGATCAAAACATTGACTGTTTGATCGGGACTGACACTGTTGCACCTACCTTAAAGTAGGATCCAAAGATCAGAGGCAAACCTTAAACTCAGGACTTTAATATGGCACAGCTGCATTGCTGATAAAATATTGACATTTTACCGCCTTATGCTTGGGCGTAGCTCTGTGGAAAAATACAAATTTATTCTTCTTCTCTTTTTTCTTTTTTTAAACATTGCTCTTTCCATTTATTTTTTTTAAAACAAGCATTACCTAGACCTTGAACCCTTGGAGGTGCATGCCCAGACAACGCATACCAAGAGCCCGTGCCTCCGCAATAGTTTGCGATGAAACTGAAGCCAATGTACTCAAGTTCATATGATATCGAAAAGATCAGGTCAGAATTGGGTGTCCAACGAAGGATACTCAATCTTGGCCTCCGTCATCAATGAAGTTACAAATGAACAACTATACATAAACATGTACCCATTAGGGGTGATAAGCAGTAAAGGCGATGGAAGCCCCGACCGGACCTGCCCAGGTACAATTTACGAGAATAAACGACCATCATACGGATACCCAGACGCATGGCGTACACTTTACAGGGATACCGCTACCAATACAGGTTTAAGCCTATAGAAAAATAAAGGGAATGAGCCCTTTTGCATGCATGTTTGCACATAGTTATCTGATGTAGTTTCGTATCTGACAGGTTGGAATCAATCGAACAATGAATCTTTTAGAGGACGGAGTTATCCGGACCTCAAACCCCGTAGGGCGCTCGCCCAAACAGTGCAAACCAAGAGTCTACACCTCCGAAAATATCATGTGACGAACTTGAAGTACAAGGCACTCAAGTTCACCTAAAACCAAAATATGGAGTGATCAGGCCAAAGATATAACAATGGAATCAGTCTGATCCAAGCATTGATTGTTTGGCCGAAATTGACACCATCGCTCCTACTTTGAAATAGGATCCATGGATCTAAGGCGAACCTTAGACCTAGGACATTAACTTTGCACAGCTGCGTTGCTGGTAAAATATTGACATTTTACCCCATCGAAAATACGCGAGTGCGTAGCTGTGCATAAAAAGTTCATAGATTTATAATTTTATTTATTTATTTATTTTTATTTTTATTTTTTCACAATAATTTTCTTTTTTCTTTCTCTCTTTCTTTTTGAATAGACCTGACGTCGGTGGTAAGGTGCTTCATCTGATTTGTCCATCACCGAGAGGTTGCCGGCTTCGAGCCTTCTGACCGTTTTGATGTTCCAGCACATTCTTAAAAAAAAGTCAGTCTCTTTTTTTGTTTATACATATATAAAGAAAATTCATCCTAAATAACAGAAGGAGAAGTAAATTTTTACCTATACTTTTTTCAATTTCAAGATATTTTTTAGATTTTTATTTTCGGAGATTTTTTGTTATTTTTGTTCATTTTTTAGATCGAAATATGATGCTGGAAATATGTACATGGAAATGAGTAGAAATATATGCACATTTTTTGGTATTTGGATTTTTCTTGATTTTTTTATTTTTGGCTTTTTTTTTTTTTTTATACCTTGACAGTGAGACAGAGTAACGGGTCCCATTTTGAGCATAGTCGAACTCTTTTATGTAGTCAAACCTGAGTGAGTTTCCTGATTTTACCAAGGTCGGAACGTTAATCCCTTTGGATTGAGTCAAACCTTTCTCCTTACCTTGAGTCATACGTTTGACAAAGCAATTTTACAAAGACAATTCTGGTCGAGACCCGTCTTGAACTAGCATGAGCGGCCTAGCCAAAAAAAGGGTATCAAAGAGAGTAACCAAGACGGCTCCTCAAGCATCAATCTTCTCAATCAGTGCAAACCTTCCTTTTCTTTTTTTCTTCTTTTTTTTTATTTATCTCCTTTTTTTTACCTGTGGCACCCTTTCGGATTCTCAGCACGTCCATGGGCTTAGCTCTCTTACCCCAAGTGCCCTTTCCCGTTTTCACTTGGTCCGCATAAACTCGTTGTGTTTACCCGCAGCACCCTTTCGGGTTTTCACCACGTCCATCTTGTTTTAAGCTTATATTTTTATTTTATTTATTTTTTTATTTATTTTTTCTTCATTTCTTTTTTCAACAGCCACGACATAGACGTCGATTCCATCATAAACGGCTGGATGGGGTTTTGGTGTCGTCTCATAACTCGGCTTGTGTTGACTTAACATATATTATGACTGCTTGTAAACCTAAAAGAGGGCTTTCTTCAGGGTGTAGCTTGGCCATGGGTTAGGTTAGGATTTTAAGGTATGCTAGGCTAAAAGGGTTTCCTTGATATGGCTTCAGGTTTCTCAACATACTTTCTCCCTTGGGGGTTTTTACTGTACATGCCCCGTGATTCTTTTCCACATTTTTTTTTATTCTTTTTGCTCCATTTCAGGCAATCTCTTTTTGAGGTTTTGCTTTTTTGATTTTTTTGGATTTTGGTGGTAACTTTACTTCCCCTTTTTCTGTATATGTTCACACACATTTTTTTTTTGGGGAGGAAGGGGTTTATTGAAAGAAAGGCCCAAGCTCAAATGGGGTAGCAAAAGATATCATCATTTTTAGGGATGCTTTTTGGCTCCTGTGTTTGGAATGATGGCCTCTTTTGAGTGGTTCTTAAGCAGTCACGTATCTGTTTTACCAATACTTACCTACTCGCGATAGAATAAGAGTAGAACTGTCAGACTTATCCAGCATTGATGGGCTCAGGAAGATGATCTCTGTCCATAGTGGTGAGGCAAATGGCGTATCCCGGTAGCACTTCTTGGACAACGTAAGGTCCTTCCTAGTTTGGCTTGAACTTTCCTCTCAGATCGACGTGGAGGGATGGGAAGATCTTCTTTAGTACAGTGTCTCCTACCTTTAGATCTTGACCGCGAACATGTTTATTGTAAGCACGTGCGATTCGCCTCTGATAAACTTGAGTATGACACAAGGCTAGGAGCCTTTTCTCATCCAGTAAGCTCAGCTGATCAAAGTGTGATCTCTCTCTCTGCTTTGGGTAAGCTTGATTCTATGAGAATTCAGAGCGAGGGTACTTCAACCTCAACTGGTAGGACGACCTCAGTTCCATATACAAGGGAGAATGGTGTTGCCCTTGTAGTGGAACGGATCGATGTTCTATAGGCCCACAAAGCAAACAGCAGCATTTCCCTCCAATCTCGATAGGTGACGACCATTTTCTCTAGGATGCGGATGACCGTCTTGTTCATAGCTTCCACGGCTCCATTAGTTTTAGGCTAATAAGGTGACGAGCGATGGTGCTTGATTTTGTATTGCTCGCTGAAGGCTTGGATGTGTTTATTCATAAAATTGGTGCCATTGTCTGTGATGATATCTTTGGGTATTCCAAATTGGCACACAATATTACTCTTGAGGAACTTCTCGACGTGACTAGCCGTGATGTTGGCATATGACGCCGCTTCTACCCACTTGGTGAAGTATTCAACGACGACAAGGATGAACCGATGTCCTTTCGATGCTTTTGAATTAATCATTCTGACGACATCAAGGCCCCAGGTAGCAAATGGCCAAGGACTGGTCATGCAGTGTAGATCAATGGCAGGAGTGTGTATCAGACTGAAGTGTTCCTGACACTTGTAGCATTTTTGGACATGTTTGCAGCAATCTGATTCTATAGTGGTCCAAAAGTATCCCTGCTATAGAATTTTCTTAGCAAGAATGTGACCGCTGACATGGGCTCTGCATACTCCCTCATGGATCTCCTTCATGATATTAATCGCTTCTCTTTCTGTAAGGCACCTGAGCAAGATGTTATCATACGATCATTTGTAAAGGCATTCCCAGCAAATGACGTAGCCTGCTGTTAAGACCTGAAAAGTACCACTTTTTACCCCTTAACTTAACCTTTGATTAGACCCTTTGCCACTTAATAAACTCATCTTAAGTGTTTTGTTCAGGAAATAATCAGCAGTGAAATAAGGCTAAGAATCCTGTTATGGAGCCTGCTTTGGCACCAGATGCCCCTCAGCAAGAATGCACCTTGAAGCCTCGCGCAGATCAGCTGAGCTTCCTAAGGCTTTACAAGCAACCTCTCGCACAAATGAATGACTGGGGAGCTTCAAAAACTCAACTCCGTGCAGCTCTCGTGAAGATCAAGGGTATACCGGTCATCGCAGCTCAAAGTGCTTCTCTCAATCTCGCAAAGTTTGCTTAAGACAAACCGAGAGAGAGAGAGCTTAAGATTTTCGTGCAGCCGTCATGCAAGTCACAAGGTACAATTTCAAGAAGAATGCCTCGTGCAGTTCGCGCGCCATTCAAGAAAGAAAGAATCCTGGCGAAGGTAAAGCCCAGCTCGCGAAGATTGAGTGAGACAAAGAACCTCGCACAGTCAGAACTCAAAAGAACCTTGCGAGGTAACTCGCGAAGTCTAAATAAAGAAAAGAGCTCGCGCAGTTCTCGCGCTGCTGCCCAGCGAAGACTAATCTACCATGTCACTGCTTGAATTGCAACCTCGCAATGCTTGAGACTATGTTTTCTACTCAACCTCGCGAACTCCAACTCAGAGAGAGCTAAACTCTCTACCACGAGACTGCCTGAAGAGCAAACCAAGGCAACATTGCGACGGCTGAAGCTTCAGCGTCAAATCATCCTAGCGAAGAGCAATGAGCTACCACGCGAGATTTCTGGGAAACTACAGCTACCTAGCGAGGCTCTAAACCTAAACTTCCATCTCTTCAGCAGAGGACATTATAGAAATTTCCAATGATTAGGGCACACATTCCCATGCTCAAATCTCCGTGCACATGCCTCGAGGCATCAAAGGATCAGTAGAAGGCCATGTGGCATCGTTAAAATTAGGGTTTCCTAACCCTAATGCGCCGCCACCCCACTGCTATATATACCCAGGCCTAGCTTAGGTTTAGGCATCTGGGAACCTATCTCAGATCGCTTTTCTTTTCTCTTTCTTTTTAGCAGTAAGTAGTTTTTCTTTTTCTTTTTCTTTTCTTCTCTCCATAGTCCAGCAATTGCTGGCTATGACTTTGTATATGTATTTGAATTAGATTAATGAAAGTTTTGTAATAGGATTTATACTTTATGGGATTGCTGTTAATTTGTGAGATGCTCTGTGCAAGGCTGCTGCCTTGTGATCCTCCATTGCCTATGCAATGGAGGACTGATTTTAAGGGCCACTCAGATCCAAGTAACCTGTGTGTCTGGGCTATCATGGTCTTCTAGCCTTAGCCCCACCACAGGACCTACTAGATCTGAAATCCCCATGGGAGCTTGAGCTGGTAGCCTGGTGAACATGGTGGTAGCAGCGATAATCTTATTTTGTCTTGGGCTCCGTGAGGAGGATAACCTCTGGGATAGTCTGTGACCATTTAAGTGGACAGATTATAGCCTTAGGGTGATTCTGATCCACAGATCCAAGATGGATCCTTCATCTTTTCACCAGAGCTTGTAGAAGCCTGGTGAGGAATTATACAGAGGCAGACTCCCCCATATTTGTATAGATTTACCATCAGATGCCGGATCTGATCTGGTTATAGAGATTGTAGGCTGGTGACTGGACCATTGTAGCCTCTCTCAAGTAATGGACAGCTGGATCGAAGGTTGTACTCAACCGGTTGCTGGTTTTATGTGTCTAGGCTATCATGGTTTTCCATCCTTGGCCCCACACATGGAACTTTAGAGGTTGAGGTTCCCTATGGATTCCTGAGCTAGTAGCCTGGATGAAATAGTTCCTGCGATGATGTAATAGTTATGTTCTGACCCATCCCTGGATAGTGGCTCCCCTATGGGATAGTCTGTGACCATTTAAGTGGACAGGTTATAGCCCTAAGGGTGGAGTCATGGCAGTAGAGATGGGTTGGATCCTTTCTCCTCTGAGGTAATAATGTAGCCTCTGGACAGGATTTCTATAACATCATATCGAAATCTGAGTTACAAGAACTCCTCTGATCTTGGCTCAAAAACATATTTCTCACCTTTTTATAACTATTTTCCACACTCCATCCATCCTCTCAATCCTTTTTGTAATTTAGTTATTAGAATACTTAGAATAAGTGACCTCAAACTCCCCTCCTTTTAGATGCCAGATCAGAGATGATCTGGAGGGACTACAAGAGACGGCTCCCTTGGAGCCTTAGATCACCTTTCTCTGTGGGACAAACTCTTACTTATCAAAACCTGCTACAAATGACCCTGTATCTTGCAGGTCTAGGATTTCCGAGTTGTGCTGATTCATCCCCTGTTTCATTCTGTTTCTGATACTTTCACCACCAACCAATAAGGGAAGCACACTTGAAATCGACAACAAGTTTTTGGCACCGCTGCCGGGGAAAGATGATCTAATAGAAGACCCTTAGTTTTTGTATTCTTAGTATTCTTTATACGTGTGAATAATTGATACTGCTGACATAATTATGAATCTTTCTTGCAGATTTGGATAGCAGCAGTGAAGGATAGTTGGAATGCAATAGGAGCATAGCTACCTCTGTTTACAAACTCTCTGACTCTAAAGCTCTGTCTATCTTCCTTCTTAAATAATTTTTCCTATAGTATCTAGGATAGTTTAAATGTATTCTTTGATAGCTGTAAAATAGTTAGATAAATTTGTTTGTGTATAAGTATTCTTTTGCAATGTGCCTGCAAGAAGCTTTCCTTGCTGTGGGTATGCTTGTATGCTAGGGAGGAGATCCCTCAGCCCTACTTTAGAGTCTTTAAACCCTGAGATAGAAAGGGGGAGGAGACTTAGAAGAGACAGGCACACCACAGGAGAGCCCCTAGGAAAATCTGCATCAGCAACCATGGGTGAAGAACACCCCAGAACCCTCAAGGAGTTGAATGCTCCGGATGACTACAACTCCCCATATAGCATTCAATTCGCTGATGTTCAGGGGAATTATGAGATAAAAACTTCAATCATCCAGATGCTGCCAGCTTTCCATGGGCTTAGCAAAGAAGACCCTTACAAGCATATTGACCAGTTCTTGGCCTTGTGCACCACTTTTAATATCACTGGTTTGGGACCTGAGGCTACTAGGCTCAGACTCTTTCCCTTCTCTCTGAAGGATAGGGCCAGTACCTAGTTAGCTACTCTTCCCAACAACAACATTGCTTCATGGAAAGACCTGCAGACCAGATTCTTAACCAAGTTCTTCCCTGAGACCAAAACTAGCTAGTTGAGGAAAGAGATTCTTGCGTTTTCTCAATCCCCAACTGAAGATTTTAACCAGCCCTGGGATAGGTTTAAAGAGATGCTCAAACAATGCCCCCACCACAAGATCCCTGAGTGGCAGCTTGTACAAAGCTTCTACAATGGGATTGATGAGAAAAACAGAGATATGGTTGATGCCTCCTGTGGTGGATCCTACATGCACAAGACTGCTGAGGAGGCATGAGAATTGTTTGAGGTGATTAGTGAGAATGCGTTTCAAAAGCCACCCCTGGCAAGAACTAATCAGGAATCTGAGTCAAAGGTGGGGTCTATTGCTGGATCCAAAGGAAAAATTTATGATGTGTCTGGGAACGATGACCTACGGCTACAGATGGCAAACCTCTCTATGAAGTTTGATAAATTATTGACTGTGATGCAACCCAGAAGGGCTGCTCATGTGGCGGAGGCATGTCTCATATGCCAGTCCCCACAGCACACAGTGGAGGAATATCCATCTGCAGGGCAATTTCCGGAATTAATGTTGGAACATGTCAGCTTCGTCACCTTATAGCCAAGAATAACTGGGGGCTACAACAAAATATATGGATACCAGCACTAAAATGCTGGTTACCAATGGAGTGACCACACAAATCTGAGGTGGAAGCAAGATAACTACATGCAGCCCCAGCAGATGTTGGCTTTACCACAAAGGCCACAGTAGCAGTTCAATCAAGGGCATGCCCCAAGGTCTACCTTCCAGTGCCACCAGCAGCCCCATCAGCAACAAAATCAGTTGGTTCTACCTCCTTCTCAACCAAGAAATACTTCTTTCGAGGACCAAGTCTTGGCTTCATTGTAAAACTTGGGTTCCTTGGCTCAGACTGTGAACTATCATGGTCAGAGCATAAAGAAGATGGAGAAGCAGATGGGACAACTAGCGAACACCCTAGCCAAAAGAGAAGAGGGAAGGTTGCCCAGTCAACCAGTGGTTAATCCCAAGGGCCAATTTTTGATTGGTGAAGGATCCTCAGAACCTGGAGTGGATCTTTCCTTGAATTGATGATAAGAACTGTGCATCGTTGTATATTATGTACTCTACAGATTGTAGGAATAGTTTGCAATCTTGTTGGAATTTGAGTTTAGTGCTTTAATGCCTACTTGGATACCAACTTCCCTTGTGTGATAATTTTAAGTGATTGAATGATGATTTGGATGCTTTGCGTGACGTGAGATTTTCTCGCCTGGAGAGTATAAGAATTGTGAATGCTTTATAATGACTAGGGGTGTCCCTGGAAGAGAGTCTGTGAGAGAATCCTCCCCTTTTGTAAGGGTCAAACAGCAGACTGGGGGGTGAGTGAATTTTGCCTCGATTAAGCCATCGCAGGGTTCTGAATAATGAGTTTAGTCCCATCTCGCGCAGTTCATAAGGAATTACTTTGTTGTGCTGTCGCGAGTTTCAAAGAACTGGGTGGGCTGCATCGCGCAGTTTCAAGGAACATTTAATCTCGTGACCCATTCATTCCCAACCAGCGAACGGACATTTCTAAAGCGCGCCGAGCTTCGCGATATTTAAATCCCACCTCGCGCTGCTTTTTCCTTACTGCTTTCTCTTCCCTCTCTTACCAGCAAAACCCTAACTCCCACTCCTCTCCACCTCTCTCCTTTAACATCCTGTCCCCAGATCATCGTCACTTCAAACTTCAGGATTGTTGTTCTTCAAGCTCCCATTAATAGTTGCCCCTTGTTTAGAGCTCTGAAGATCCTTTACGCGTTCCATTATATAGAACCCTAACTTTTAGGGTTAGACTCAGCTCCTAGTTTTTCCTTTCAAATCTGTAACTCCACACTCACCAAGGAAATTGGGATGGCTCCTAAAAGCGCACCTGTGAAGAGAGCCAAGGACAAGGCCACTGTGGAGCCTACACCTAAGAAAGCCAAGTCCTCTACGGCTCTGCAAAAAGGGAAAGGGGTGGTACCGGAGCAAGCTGCACCAACATCTGATTACTCTACACCCTCTGAGCTCCTCCTTTCCATTCCCTTAGAGCCTGAAGCCAATTTTTTGATATCTCCTTCTTTGAATCTTAGCCATTGTCAGCACCTGCAATAGAGTTCTTGCGCAAGGCTGGTCTGCTCCCCTTGCTGCAAATGATTTCTGCCCTAGCCTACCCTAGGTTAGTGCAACTCTTCTACCAGCACCTTAGGCTCATACCCGACACACAAGGGCAGCCAGGCCTCCTTGCATTAGTTGACAACTATGAGATGCTGTTTAGCCCGGAGTTGATCACTGAAGTCTTGGGCATCCCTGCCAGATTTGATCCCAAGTGCGGTTATGGTGCCCCTGTGAGTGCCCCCATTGACACAATTGCCCATGTCATTACCAGAGGCTTGAAGGCCACAGGGGACTCCATCAGAAGAAGAGATTTGGAGCCCAAACTACTGTTCATTGATCAAGTTTTGAGGGAGAACATCTATTTCTCCGGCCATCCGCAAGAAAGGAGGATACTAATTGCTGATGCTCTGTATTCCTTCTCTCTGGGCCATGGATTCAATGCTGCCTGGTTGACCTTCGAGGCCATGAAGGATGCAATGGTGAAGTTAGGGCTGCAAAAGAAGAGCCACACTCTCCCCTATGGAAGACTCATCACCAGGCTACTTCTGAGGGGAGGATACAAGATACCTGTGGGGGAGTTATCTGCTGACCTCACTCCCACCACATTTGCTAAACGACAATGGGGGATCAGCAGAAGCTTAATGGATCCCAAGAAGAAGAAGAAGACTGAAGCTCCAGAGGTCCTCGAGCAAAGAGAGGAAGCTGCTGTGGCAACGGCCACCCCTGCCCCCAAAAAGAAGGCAACCACCCCTGCCCTCAAAAAGAAGGTAACAACCCCTGCCCCAAAGAAGGTGGCGCGAGCTTCTATCACCTCTGCTTCTACAGCAATTCTCCCACCCACTACTCTGGCCTCTCCCCTCCCTTATTCACCCATTCCATCTTTCACTTCTCCTCTTTCCTCTCCTTTCTCCCTTCCCCCTCCAACCATTATCCGAACCTGGGTAGAAAGTGCTGGACCCCAAGACACCACTCCACCTTCACCCACCCCACCACAATCAATATCCCTAGTCTCTCCCATAGCCCCTGATCCTCACCCTGATAGCCCTCCCTTGATATCCTACCTCAAAAAGAAAACCTCTCACACTATCCCTGCCCTTCCCACAACTACAACACTTAGTGACCCAACCTTAGACCCACCTCTCCATGACCTAGACTTCAACCTAGCCACCACCTCTGGGTATCAAGCCTTCATGACCAGTTTGCTTGATACCATGCCCACCCACGACATCCCTCTCCCTGAGTGTCCTCTCCCTTCACCACATCATTCACCCGACCCCCCCCCATTCCCCCCTACCACTTTCCATCATGCCCCCACTTCCCCTTTCCAACCTATTCCTTCTTACCCTCCTACCCCACCTCATCCAACCTCTGATTCCCTTACTCATATCCTTTCCCTTATCCATGACCTCCAAACCCAACTATCCACCACCACAGAGACCCTCCCACCCCCTCCCAAATTCATTGACCATTCCACCCAGACCACCCAACCCATTTCTTCAACCCCCACTCCCCCCCAGGCTCTAGCAACCTCTCTTCCTTCCACTTCATTTCTCCCTATCTTGCCCAGACACTCCTATTACACCCCTCCCTACTTCACCCTCCTCCATGCCATGAGGGACAATCCTTACATCAAGAGGGATGTTCTCAATGGCATGGCCCAACTCTGCCAAGCCATTGAATACCCCTTGCTGCAGAAGCTGAGTGATCTGAAGCTTGCTCACAACGAGCAGCTGCGCAATATTTCAAAAGGATGGGAGGCCATTCTGGAGACATCAAATGCCAACAAGGTTGCAGCCACCTACTACAAAGTAACTGCTGACATGAAAAAGTCCAATGCTGAGAGGGTGAAAAAGCATAACCGATTATTAGAGAAGAAACTGAACAATGCTCAGGAGATCACCCGTCTCAGTAAGGAGCTTGCGGATACCAATCTCTTGTGGGCCAATAAGAAAATAGAAATCTTGGAGCAGAGAGTTGCTTTCCTACTGTCCCAACCTATCCAAGCCACCCCCATCGCCACCGCTCCCCCTGAGGCCCCATCTTCTTCCACACCTCAAGGCCCATCTTCTTCCACAACCCCTATACCAACCCCTACACCGTCTGTTCCCCCCACTCCCCCAGCCCCCGCTCTGGCAACTCCTCCTGTTCCTCCTCCAATGCCTGCTGCCGTTCCTTCTGCAGTACCCACAACACGTGTTGCTCCTGCTGTGACCCCTACGGTACCTCCTGCTCCTACATCAGTGCCCCCCCCTTATTTCCTCTCAAGCTATCTAAAGGAAATGCACCCTTCATAGAAAAAGCCCACTTCTAAGAGAGCCACTTCAGCCCAAAAAGGCAAACGGTCGGCCCCTCCATCCCCACCTCCAAAGGTCACCCGAGCTTCCACTCAGGATGATCCCCATGGGCGCCTCCTCTCCAAAGAAGAATGCAGACAGGCTGCTGCTGCCCTAGGTTTGGACCCTACTGAGCTCTTTTCGTCTGATTCTGACTCCGAGGAGGCACCACCTATGGATACCAGTGCCCAACCTACTGTGGTTGCCCCTTCAGATGCCCCTGCCGCCCAATCCTATCCTCAGAGATGGAAAGTTGCTGCTAAGAAGACCACTCCCCCCTCTCGCTCTTTGAAAATTGGTAAAGAACCATCTGCCCAGTCTAAGGAGGCACCACAACCGACCAAATCCGCGAAAGGAAAGAGCCCTGCCGTGCCTCCAGCCAAATTACCAGTTCCATCTCCTGTGGCTCCCCCTCCAGCAGAAAAAGGGAAAGGTCCTCTCCTGTCTCAAATGCCAACTCCAGCCAAATCTCCCGTTGCCCCTCCTGCACCTCCACCAACCCAAACATCTCCTATTCCACCTCGGCCTCAGCCTGGGTAAGCCTCCAAAGGTATCGGCCCCAAAGGGAAATCCCCAACCAAACCCCCTGAGCCACCCACTATTAAATCTTTGGAGATCCCTCCTGAACCAAAGAAGAGAAAAATGAGGGTCCGGGCTCCTACCATACCCAAATCTCAAGAGCAGAGGAAAGCCGAGCGGGAATGTAAGAAGATAGAAGAAGAGGCTATCCTTCAAGAACATGCATGAAATTCTTATTAGATTGCACCTAGGATTTCCTCTATTTCTTTTACATTTGTTCTCTTATATTTTGTACAGTTTTCATATTTCATAGAATTTCCCACTGTCTGTCCTCTCTTGCTTTGTCTGTGTGTTTTATTGTTCTTTTCTGTTATGTTGCCATACATCTGCTACACATAGACCTTGAACCAGTGAGGACACTGCTCCTCATAGGTTTGGGGGTACAACAGGCAGACCTTGCCAATGGAACAATTAACATAAGTGCAGCAGACTCATCTGAGCAATATGGAAATGGACCTCTGTCCACTTAAGAATCATAAAATTAAGAAGTTTAAAATTTATGCAAACATTGAACATTATAGACTTCTAATATTCCACATTTCCATAATAATTTCACCAAGGAAACACATGTGTATCTGCACTTAGTGAATCAGTAGAGAGAGAAAAAGGTGAGGACATACTTAAAAGTTCAAAGGATGACCGTAACCAGTGAGAATTAGGCCTACAAAATATTTTTTTTTTTGAGGAGTAACTAAGGCATTTCTTCTAGTTCAAAGGATTGGCTAAGTCTCTGTGCTCACTAGAAGTTAGGTAACTCCATGTTGAAATGACTGACAGTACTCATGAGACCTAGGAAAGGATCAAGGCCTTCTCTTGGACGGTTTGAGCCTAAAAAGATTAATCCTAAAGCAACTGCCCTTATCCATACCCCTTTGAGCTTTAAATCCTAAATTTCTTCAAAATACACCTAAGTACTTGAACCTGAACCTATAAACCTGATTCAACCTACCCTCACTCTGAGAATTCAGAAGGTAAAGGAGAAAGAGTTGAAGATGGACTAGCTATGGTCAGCATTAGGTGAATGGAGAAGAAGCATCTATTCTGGCATAATGGTAACTAAGGACATGGTGGCATTTCTGAGAAGCAAAAACAAAATAAAAAAAAGAAGAAAACTCCAGCAAAAAGAAACAAAAAAATAATAATAATAATGAAGAGGAATAAGAGAGAAGTCAAGAGGAACCTTCATTGGAAAATCAAAATCAAGAAGAGAAACTGATCACTTCAAATATGAAAATCTCAAAGAAGATGAAGGGAGCTGAATTCGAGAAGGTGAAGTCATGAACCACCTCCTGCACCAACTAAGTTCTCAATTTTTGAACCCCTTTTCAAACCTTCCATTCTTCTTAACCATACTCCATAAGCCACATTTCAACCAAGTTTAAAGCCCTTGTGATCCAAAGATTTAGTGAGCTGTCATGTGAAGATAAGGAATTATCCAATCTATGGTGAGAAACGGGCAATGATGCCAGCACTTAAGAACTCTGCCTATGCTCATGCTTACAAACCCAGTTGGGGGATGTAACTGCTCTTGAGCCTGTGAGAAACTGAACCCCTCACCAAACCTTGATGAGAGTATGCCCTGAAAAGCTTTCTTTTGGGTCTGAACTTGAATATATTATGTATGACCTTAACCTAATTTTCTGACATAAGGATAAGCTCAGTGCTGACATGCACTTGTACAATTTTCTGTGATCACAAATTATTTGGAAATGCTGTGCTAACATGCCAATTATGCTGTCTAAGTTCCTGTGCAACCAATGAATTAAACTTCTTTTGTGCTGATTCATGAGTAGACTAAATCTGATTCCTTAACTGCTCATTGGAAGACATTGCACTTTAGTAAACTATTTCATTGGAGAAGTTTGTGGGTGTCTTCACTGAAAACCCTCAGGAGACTTCACTCCTCCACTAGGGATCACCTAGGGGTTTAAAAGGCTTGGTACATATGCTAAATGTATCCGTGCTCCCTACGAAAGTGGCATTTAATTTTTAGAGTAGATTTAATGTAGCTTTGCTAAGGGACTAGCAAAGATTAGGTTTGGGGGTGTGTTAAGACCTGAAAAGTACCACTTTTCACCCCTTAACTTAACCTTTGATTAGACCCTCAGCCACTTAATAAACTCGTCTTAAGTGTTTTATTCAGGAAATAATCAGTAGTGAAATAAGGCCAAGAATCTTGTTAAGGAGCCTGCTTTAGCACCAGATGCCCCTCAGCAAGAATGCACCTTGAAGCCTCGCACAGATCAGCTGAGCTTCCCAAGGCTTTACAAGCAACCTCTCACGCAGATGAATGATTGGGGAGCTTCAGAAACTCAACTCTGCGCAGCTCTCGAGAAGATCAAGGGTAGAACACAGCGCTCAGTGTTGCCCAGTTCAAAGCAGACTTCTCTCAATCTTTTAAAGTTCGCTTAAGACAACGGAGGAGAGAGAGCTTCAGAAGATTTCTCGGCAGCTGTCGCGCAGTCGTCGCGGGGTATAATTTTCAGAAGAAGAACACCTCACGCAGTTCACGTGCCATTCAAGAAAGAAAGAATCCTGGCGAAGGCAAAGCCCAGCTCGCGAAGATTGAGTGAGACAAAGAACCTCGCACAGTTAGAACTCAAAAGAACCTCACGAGGTAACTCGCGAAGTCCAAATAAAGAAAAGAGCTCGCGCAGTTCTCACGCTGCTGCCCAGCGAAGACTAATCTACCGCGTGATTGCTTGAATTACAACCTCGTGATGCTTGAGACTATGTTTTCTACTCAACCTCGCGAACTCCAACTCAGCGAGATCTCAACTCTCTACCGCGTGACTGCCTGAAGAGCAAACTAAGGCAACCTTGCGACGGCTGAAGCTTCAGTGTCAAATCATCCTAGCAAAGAGCAATGAGCTACCATGCGAGATGTCTGGGAAACTACAGCTACCTAGAGAGGCTCTGAACCTAAACTTCCATCTCTTCAGCAGAGGGCATTCTAAAAATTTCCAATGATTAGGGCACGCATTCCCACGCTCATATCTCCGTGCACACGCCCCAAGGCATCAAAGGATCAGTAGAAGGCCACATGGCATCATTAAAATTAGGGTTTCCTAACCCTAATGCGCCACCACCCCACTGCTATATATACCCAGGCCTAGCTTAGGTTTAGGTATCTAGGAACCTATCTCAGATCGCTTTTCTTTTCTCTTTCTTTTTAGCAGTAAGTAGTTTTTCTTTTTCTTTTTCTTTTCTTCTCTCCATAGTCCAGCAATTGCTGGCTATGACTTTGTATATGTATTTGAGTTAGATTAATGGAAGTTTTGTAATAAGATTTATACTTTGTGGGATTGCTGTTAATTTGTGATGCTCGGTGCAAGGCTGCTGCCTTGTGATCCTCCATTGCCTATGCAATGGAGGACTGATTTTAAGGGCCACTCAGATCCAAGTAACCTGTGTGTCTAGGCTATCATGGTCTTCCAGCCTTAGCCCCACCATAGGACCCACTAGATTTGAAATCCCCATGGGAGCTTGAGCTGGTAGCCTGGTGAACATGGTGGTAGCAGCGATAATCTTGTTTTGTCTTGGGCTTCGTGAGGAGGATAACCTCTGGGATAGTCTGTGACCATTTAAGTGGACAGATTATAGCCTTAGGGTGATTCTGATCCACCGATCCAAGATGGATCCTTCTTCTTTTCACCTAAGCTTGTAGAAGCCTGGTGAGGGACTGTACAGAGGTAGACTCCCCCATATTTGTATAGATCTGCCATCAGATGCAGGATCTGATCTGGTTATAGAGATTGTAGGCTGGTGACTAGACCATTATAGCCTCTCTCAAGCAATGGACAGCTGAATCGAAGGTTGTACTCAACCGCTTGCTGGTTCTATGTGGCTGGGCTATCATGGTTTTCCAGCCTTAGCCCCACACATGGAACATTAGAGGTTGAGGTTCCCTATGGATTCCTGAGCTAGTAGCCTAGATGAAATAGTGCCTGCAATGATGTAATAGTTATGTTCGGACCCATCCCTGGATAGTGGCTCCCCTATGGGATAGTCTGTGACCATTTAAGTGGATAGGTTATAGCCCTAAGGGTGGAGTCATGGCAGTAGAGATGGGTTGGATCCTTTCTCCTCAGAGGTGATAATGTAGCCTCTGGGCAGGATTTCTATAACATCAGATCTAAATCTGAGTTACAAGAACTCCTCTGATCTTGGCTCAAAAACATATTTCTCACCTTTTTATAATTATTTTCCACACTCCATCCATCCTCTCAATCCTTTCTGTAATTTAGTTATTAGAATACTTAGAATAAGTGACCTCAAACTCCCCTCCTTTTAGGACTGCCAGATCTGTAGACAGATCTGGAGGGACTACTAGAGAAGGCTCCCTTAGAGCCTTAGATCACCTTTCCCTGTGGGACAAACTCTTACTTATCAAAACTTGCTACAAAGGACCCTGTATCTTGCAGGTCTAGGATTTCCGAGTTGTGCTGATTCATCCCCTGTTTCATTCTGTTTCTGATACTTTCACCACCAACCAATAAGGGAAGCGCACTTGAAATCGACAACACCTGCCGCTAGACGTTGAATGGTTCGTCGGTCCATCTTGGACGTACCCTCAGGGAAAGTTAGCATCTCGAGAAAATTCTTGATATCTAAGAACCAAGGTGGGTCATTGTTGGGATTTCCAGTGTGTTGATTTATAGTGTGAACATCAAGAGAAAATAGAGATGGGTTCAGCACAGCTGGGAAATCCTAGGCCTGCAAGATACAGGGGTCCTTTGTAGCATGTTTTAAAAGTAAGTAAGGGGAAGTCCACAGAGAGGTGGTTTGGAATTGGGTAAATGTCCAGATCTGTAAGAGATCTGGCACCCTAACTAATGTTGATCTAGCTAAAAGACAGGGGAGAGATTAGATAAGAGTTTCACTTAATCTAAACTACAATTAAAATGCAGATTGTCTTAGATCGAATCTGGAGCTCAGATCTTGCAGAAGGAAGGTTTAAAAACTCAGAAAATGGAGAACATCTTAGAGGTTGTTTTCACTGTAATCAGGTTGAGCTAAGCATATTACAGGGGTTCAAAAGCACACAACTCCCTCAGCTGGCCATAAGCACAGCTGCAGGGTATAAATTCTACTCCAAATCATAGGATCCACCTGGCCTTAAGGCTATGATCTGTCCACTTTAATGATCACAGACCATCCTATAGACTTTATCGAATCCATAGATTGCAGCAGATGAATCCAATTGAGACCTGAGTTTAGATTTACCTTAAGGCTATGATCTGTCCACTTTAATGGTCACAGACCATCCTATAGATCACCTACAAAGCCAGAGCCTCAATTAGAGCAATTAAAACCACTACAGATGTTGTAATTTGTAGGTCACAGATGCAGGAAATTACAGGGATATCAGATCCAGGGAATTCAGATGATATCCAAGAGGTCTACCAATTAAGTGGCTGAGCTGATCAAGCAACTCCTCTACACAAATCCGATCGAGCACCAAAAGGAATCAAAAGAGATTTAGATCTAATTAAAACATTGAAAACAACATTTACATTACAAACAAGGTCACCCTTACAATGGAATGCTCTCAGATCTGCAGTCTGTGCAATAATTAACCCCAGCAACACTCTTAACCTTACCCAATCACAGATCTAACTCACTCCTTTCTGCTCCTAGGGAATTAGCCAACCATGGTTGGGCTAAAGGAAGGAAAATAGAATCTTGCTGCAAGCTCTGATCTCCAGGAAATTATTCAAAAATTTGATCTTCCTCAATGGCAATTGGGGATCTCTATATATAGCTTTCTCCTCTATTTTTCCCGCCAAAAATCCCTTCTAGAAGGTCCTCAGAGTTTGTTAGGGTTCTGTTAGAGCACGTGGGCCGGTTAGGGCTTTCTAAGGCATCTTCTAGAATATCGCACCGATCACCAAAGTGCCTCAATTTGTGTGCAACAAGTCACCAAGTCACAGCATGTGCACAACTGAATTTCTGAGAAGCCCTGCACGCGATTTTGACAGGTTAGAGAAGCTTATGATAGGTTGAAAAGGAGTTTGTAGCCCCTTTCGATAGGTTCCCTGGTCTTTTCGATAGGTTCCGATAGGTTGGGCTTAGATGCTTCAGCTTCACTGCACTTAATCTGGGGCCTTCGATAGGTTGGAAGAGTAATTCAATAGGTTGGGGATTCACATTCCATTACTTCGATTGAATGACCCTTGTTCCTATCGAAAGGTTCAAATCATTCTGCGATAGGTACTGTCCCGACACTTCTATTTCGATAGGTTCAGTGGACCATTCGATAGGTTCAGGGGATCTTTCGATAGGTCTCCTTTTTCCCTCAAGCCAGCTTTCGATAGGTTGAATTCTCTTTTTCTTTCAACTGCTCGATAAGTTCTTGGATCCTGTCGAATTCTTCACTTTTGTACGAATTCTTCCTTTCTTTGCCTTATGATCCTATCGAGCGCTTCTCAACTGCATGAATTCCTTCCTTTTAACCCTCAGCTCCTGTCAAAGTCTTCAAACATCCTCTCGATAGGATGTTTTGGACCTATCTTCACTTCCTTCCCCTTGTTCTGTTGCTGGGTCTGCATGGTGCTAAGAAATGGCCTCTTTGTGGGCATTCTTAAGTGGTTTTCTACATTATTACCAGCTTTCACTACTATCTATAAAATACACTCAACAGAGGCTTATTAGTGTGCTCACAGGTCCATCAATGGTCAGGTTAAAGGGTGAAAGGTGGAAATTTTCACCACTTAACAGTCATCATCAGGCCTTGTAGGTTCCTTAATCTGGAGGCAGAAGGCCGACTCATTCCATTGCTCGATCATGGTCGGCTTCATCTTAACACCATACGGGATTTCTATCATTGACGTTAAAGTTTCTAGTGCATCGGTAAAGCGATTCCTTATCTAGGGGACATATGAGAATGTCATATCTTGGAAGCAAGCTATCAAGTCCTCGAGGTGCTCATGGTAAGGGATCCGTTTCTCATCTTTCGTCTTCCAATCACCATTCGTCTGACATATAATTAACTGCAAATCATCAACCACCCGGAGGTGAGTTACATTCAGATCGAGAGCCACCTACAGACTAGCGGCACAAGCTTCATATTCAGCCATGTTGTTAGTGCAAGGGAAGTTGAGCTTGATAGAGACGGGTACGTGGGATCCTTTCGACAAAATCAGAATGGCGCCAACTCCCTAACCTTCGGCATTAGTTATCCCGTCAAAGTGCATTACCCAAGAATCTTTTGCTTCTTCTGTATCGTCTTTTGTCATAAAAAGGATGTCCTCATCAGGGGATTCAGCTCTCAAAGGCTCATAATCTGGCAAAGGATTGTCGGCAAGATGATCGGCGAGTGCCTGTCCCTTGATTGACTTCTAAGTGACATACGTGATGTCGAACTTAGATAATAAAAGCTGCCAGTACTCAGTCTGTCCAGTGAGGGCCAACTTCTCAAACAGGTATTTCAATGGGTCCATTCAGGCCAAAAGTAGAACGGCTTGGGATAACAAGTAATGGCGGAGCCTCTGAGTAGCCCATATAAGAGCTAGGCATGCTTTCCCTAGATGAGAATAGTGTATTTCATAATCAGTATACTTCTTGCTCAGATAGTAGATGGCCTGCTCTCTTCTTCCCGACTCGTCATGCTGACCTAAGACGCATCCCATTGAGAGTGGTCTACCCGGCTCGGGTGGTACCAACATAGGTGGATTAAGGAGGTAGCTTTTGATTTTATCAAACGCTGCCTAACAGTCATCGTTCCATTCAACAGGCGAGTTCTTCCTTAGTAGCTTGAAGATCGGTGTGCAGATTGGAGTTAGTTGTGCAATGAACCGACTGATATATTGTATTCTGCCCAGGAACCCTCTGACTTATTTCTTAGTAGATGGTGGCAGAATCTCAGTGATAGCTTTGACTTTAACTGGGCCGACCTCGATCCCTCTCCTACTAACAATGAACCACAACAGCTTTTTGGACATAGCACCAAATGCGCACTTCTGTGGGTTCAGAGGTAGCCGATACTTTCTCAACCTCTCAAACAGCTTCTGAAGGTTTACCAAGTGATCGCCTCGCTCCAGTGACTTGGCTATCATATCGTCGACATACACCTCAATCTCTCAGTGCATCATGTCGTGAAACAGTGTGGTCATAGGTCATTGGTATGTTGCACCAGCATTCTTTAGGCTAAACGGCATGACTCGATAGCAAAAGGTTCCCCATGGAGTAATTAATGCAGTCTTCTCCCGATCGGCCACTGCCATCTTTATCAGATTATATCTTGAGAATCCATCCATAAATGCAAGCATCCAATGCTTAGCAATATTATCGACTAAGATGTTGATGTGTGGCAGTGGGAAATCATCCTTCGGGCTCGCCTTGTTCAAATTTTGAAAATCGATACACATGCGGACCTTTCCATCTTTCTTTGGTATAGGCACGATTTGGCTACCCACTGCGGGTATTTCGATATCATGATAAATCCTGCATCATACTGCTTGATGACCTCGTCTTTGACTTTCAACATCCACTCGGGTCAGAGACGTCTCAGCTTCTGCTTAACCGACTTCATATCAGGGTAGAGCGGCAACTCATGCTCAACCAAATCAGTGTCTAGACCAGGCATGTCCTCGTAGGACCAGGAAAAAATGTCTTGGTATGACTGAAGGAATTTAATCATGCTTTTTCTTTCTTTAAGAGATATTGACATTCCGATCTTGGTTATTCTGGGAAGCTCCTCAGCCCATAGATTGATATCCTCTGTCTCTTTGACAACGGGGGCAGGGCCATGCTCAAAGTTGGTGAACTGGTCAAGGAGCTCATTGGGGAGCTCCTCCAAAGGACCATCCTCGTTCAAACTCATAACACCTACCTCTTCTTGTATTTTTACAAGGAAGGGGTCGATTTTACATGGGACAGGTATTCTTATTAAGGCATCCTTTTGTGAGAATTTTTTTAGAATTTTAAATGATGATATTTTTGGACTTTGTATTTTTTCAACTATTTTGGGATTTTGTATTTTTTCAATGTTTTTGAGATTTTTGTTTTCTTCGGAGACGGTCCAACAAAGCGGGTTGCTATATATATAATATTGCCTGCCAAGGGCTTATCTCACTTTTTACAGGTTTTTTCTTTTTGGGAAAAGGGTGCCAAATGTTAGGCCACTCCCCACTTTTAGAGTTTCGGGCAAAGATGCCCAATTGTGTACCTAACTTGCTGCCCCTTTACCTTTTTGGATGTAGGAGGCTGGCGAATGTGACTCCTCTAGATCGGCCTCCATCATATTGACCATAGGTTCATCTGAGATTTCATCCTCAAACGTCAGCAAAGTCCTGTGGTGGTTTACCACAGGAGGAGTTTGTTCAGGTATGGAATGCTGCTCCTCAAATAGGGATAGGGCAGCCAGATCTATTTCAAGATTGGGAAGGGAGATGTGGGGATTGGTGGGATGGACAAGGGCTATGGGTTTGTGTGGGGTCAAATGGGTTACCCCATTTCGATCGATCTTTATGACTGCAGCGCTGACAAAGGATTCCCTGATATACGGCCTATGGTGAGGTTTCTCTTCTATGTTGATCCCTCGAGCTCTTACAGCTACAGCGACCTTAGCTTTCTCTTTGGCCTCTCGGACATCTTCCTCTGTGGGCTTGTAACCTAACCCGAATCGAACCTTCTACCCCTTGGCGATAACTCGCTCTTTCCTTGTAATCTGGGTCCGAGCCCTCTGCCTTTCTGATAGCCTGTTGAGAACTGGAAAATACCATTTTTCACCCCTTAATCAGGGCCTTGATAGACCCTTGAGGGAACTAAATAAGTGTTTTAAGTGCCTATGTTGCAGTTAACAATAAAGACAGGCTTAACCTTGAAAGTAGCTTAAAAGTGCCAAAAAGATGACAATCCATGTCAGTCCAAAGAAAGGAAGTGAAGAAACAACCTCATCAGCTGTTGAAAGGTCTAAAGTAAAGATGCAAAGACCTGTAAGCGAAGCAGGGAACAATTCGAACAGAGAAATGCACTACAGAGTTCTTTTCGCAAAGAACCTGCACTTCTCGCAAAGAACCTTGAACTATGCGAAAAGGACTAAAACTCCAGGCGTAGCTTTCGAAGAGCATCTGAACTCCTCGAAGAGAAGATTGAACTTTGGAAAAGGAGAAAACACACTTCGAAGAGAAGATTGAACTTTGCGAAAAGGAGAAAACACAATTCGAAGAGAGATTGAACATTGCGAAAAGAGCTTCAGAAGTCACAGCGCTCTGCGAAAAGGCCCTTAAGCTCTGCGAAAAGGTATTCTGGAGATTCGCAGCTTTAACAAGGGCAATTCAGTAATCTGTTGCACGCGTCCCAATGCGTTTTAAAACCCAAGGACATTTCAGAAGATTTTGAGCACGAACCAAAGGCATATTCCACCCCATGTGAACACCCAAAGATGAAATTACTTGGCGGGAACTTCTAGAAGTTCCAACAAATTTTTGAATTTCCTAACAGAATTGATGCCTCTGTTTCCTGATTGGCTGAACCAGATCAAGTAGTTCTGATTGGCCAGAACAGATCTGGATCCTGGTGCTCGACTCCTATTGGCTGATATGGATTTAACCAATTCTGATTGGTTGATGCACATCTGAGATGGACTTGGGGAAAATTATAAATAGATGAATTATTTGCCCAATTTGGGTATCCAAATTTTGAGTTTCATTTCTAACCCCCCATTTCCCAGCCAGACAGCTTGTCTGTAATCCCTGTAATAGCTTTACTTTGACTAGCAATTGAGAGCTGTGAGATATTTCTTTAATTCAAAAGAGAGTTGTACTCAAGACTGCAAATCCGAGGGCTGTTAAGCCGTGCTCTGTAATTGTAATGGTGAATTTTAAAAGGTTGCTGTAAACTATGCATTCTCCATTGGACTCATGTCAAGGGTTCCCTCTGATCTCCTCAGTACATTAGACTCCTTTAGATTCATTGTTTTGCATGCAATTTCCCTTGATTCATTAATCCTGTAAAAATTAGTGTTGGTAACCTAGTCTCTTACAGCATTTGTAGTGATGTTTCTTGTTCTGAATCGAGGATTTGGATTAAATACTATTCGATGGTTTGGGGCCATTAAAGTGGGCAGACCATAGCCATAAGTGTAAGCCTAATCCTTGAATTAGATTTATCTCTCTTACATCTGTGCTTGTAGCCAGATGAAGATTGGATCACCTCTGCTGAGCTTCAATTTTTCTCATTAGATTTCAAGGACCAAATCAAAGTTAGATATTACTTCTCCATTTTTTGTATAAGTTTACCTCAGACGTTTCCCCAACTCAGATCTGGATCACTTAGTTTAATTTTTACTTTTATCATTTAGTTAATGTGACAAATTCAACCTCCCATCTTATGTGCTTTGTAGATAGGATCAGAGGCCAGATCTGGTAGCTCAGATCTGGAGGTTTATCTTAAATTTTAAATCAATTCCCTGTGGACGATCTTTTACTCACTTACATTTAAAACTTGCTACAATTGGCCCTGATCTTGCAGGCTAATTATGTTCTCTCTGTGGTGATATTTTCTTATTCTTTTTAATATTCAGTACAATGCATCATTTGCAAGTATGTTTTCAAAACACAAATAAATCATGCACACTTAGAACAACAACAAGTTTTTGGCGCCGCTGCCGAGGAATAGATTTTAAAATTGGTAGACCTAAGTTTTTCTATTTTGTAGATTTGATTTTTATTTTAATTTTGCTTTAACCTGCACTTTGCATACCAAGTGCTTGATTAAATGTCTACAGCAGTTTTGTATAGAAACCCTGTTTTACTGCAGCAGAATTTTTTTATTTTTCTGAGTTTTTATTCTTTGCCTTCTAGTTATTTGAATAAATGCTGCTGCCACTCTTTTGTCTTTTTGTCAAATTTGGGCGTGCTTTGAGTTTTTCTTTTTATTTTGTCAATATACTTGAATAAGGTGAATCGTCATAGCTTTTTTTGGATTTTTGCTGATCTGAGCGGTAGTCAACAAGGATCATCTGAACTAAAGTTGGAGCAAGATCTGCTTGAGTTTGCATCCCTTCTCCTTTGCATTCATTTTCTATTTTAAATTCTTGAGAACTAGCAGCTCATTGCTGTGTTTAATGTTTGTTTTGATTATAATTTATAATTTGTCTTTTAGGCATCTTTGATTTTTTACAAAACAAATACAAAATAAAAGAAAATGATAATGAAATAGAAAATCTGAGTTGTTTCTCATTATTTTTAGCAAGAGGTAAATAAGGGCTCTTGTTGAGCGGGCTGATCCAAAACAAGTAAAAAAAAAAAGAAAATTATAAAACAAAAAAAATATATATATATATATAGATATCTTCAGGATAATTTTTTCTCCATTTGCATCCACTTTTCCCATCCGGACTCTTTGAGATCATTTTTTCTTTTTTAGGAATCATGTAGGATAATGAGTAGTGAATCATAGGCTGTTTTGAATATTCAATGGACCCACTGATTTTATTTTCCTTCGAGATTTCTTCATCATAAATGGGTCTCAGCTGTGTGTGAACCCTGTTTTTAATATGTGCTCCCATGCTTCATTATTTTTTTTTTTATTCATACACATCATCAACAAAGGGGTCAGTCTTATGAATCTTGCTTTTCACTGTATTCCTGCTAATCATTTTTATAATCACTTAGATTCATAAGTATCTCAGGCTTTTGGGGTTTTTCTTTGGGCTTAGGATGTATCATTTGGCATTAGAGTTTCTGTTTTAGGAATTTTAGTTTCAAATTCTGTTTTTAGATCGCTGATTTTTTTTTTTTTATTTATTTATTTATTTTTATTTTTTTCTTTCTTAGGTTAATGTGTCCTAGTTTTACTGATTTTCGTCATTTTTCTTTGAGTATAGTTAGTTTCTAACTTTGTTTTCCTATTTTGCATTCACAAATTCTGTTTTTGTATCAACACTTTTCTATTTTTTTTAACTTTGTATTCAGTCCCTTACCTTGTTTTTACTGTTTCTCTGTTATTAGCATTAGTTTCCTTCCATTTGCATAGTAATCCTTCTATTTTTTAGATTTTATTTAGTAGTTCTAGCATTGTTTTGTTGATTTTTCTTGCATTTGTATATCATGTTTTCCATTTCCTTGCTCATATATTCAGTTTTACATTTTTATTTTCTGCTGCATATAGTTTAGATTTTTTCTGTTCTTAGTTTTTCTTTCTTCTTTAACCCTGCTGCCCCTAGTCTCTCATTGTCTAGAACATTGAGGACTATGTTCATCTTAGGATTGGGGGTGTGGCAGGTATGCCAATAAAATAAGTTAATGCTTGATGCAGCTTATGATCAGCAGAATTTTTGAAAATGAAGTAATCTCACACCTGTTTTTTTTTTTTTTTTTTTTTTAAATGAGGAAGTTAAAACTTTTTAAAATTAATTTCTAGTGTAATTCTAATACTTTCATGAAGTGAATGTCAGAAAATTTCCAAAATAAAAATTGATGTTTTAGTAAACCTAAAAAGAGAGAAAACAGTGATGATATACCTCAAGAATTTGATAGAAAACCACACCCAGTGAGATTTGGGCCTACTGAAATGTATTCTTTGGAGGTATGAATTGGCAGTTTTTTCTGCTCTAGGGACTGTTTGAACCGGCTTGTTTTCACTAGAAGTTACACGTATCCAAGTTAAAATATCTTGACAGCAATCATGATATTAAAGGCATGATGTAAGGCCTCCTTTTGGACAGTTTGAACTTCAAAAAAAAAAAAAAAAAAAAAAAAAAGGAGAAGGCATTTCATTGGAAGTTTGAAAAATAAAGAGAAAAAGATGGCCACTTTGGCTCTGAAAATTCAAAGAAGAAGATGAAATTGTGCTGAATTGAAGAAGGTGTGTCTATCACCTCCTTACCTTGACTGACTTCTCAATTTTGAACTCCATTCCACCCCTTTATTCTTGATAAATTTCACCCATAAGCCACATTACAACCCAAGTTAAAGTCCTTACTGATCAATGATGGATTGAGCTGTCACATGGAGATAAGGATTTGTGTAATCTATGGTGAAAAAAGTAGTAAATTCAGAACTGAAAAGCAATGCCTATGCTCACCTTACATCCTATTTGAGGGTCAGAATTGCTCTTGAGTGTGAAATAGTGCAACCTCATATTTGCATGGTGAGTGAAAACCACGTGAGAGTTGAGTTTGAAATCAAATTATTTGGGGTAACATCAAAACTGAATTTTCAAATAGAAGGCAAGGTTTTCCTTAATTTGTCTTGTAAAACTTTTGACACCAACTGCGTGAATGGTAAAGGAATTATAGCAGAATTTTAGTTTTGAACCGATGTTTTCTTGAAAATCTTCTTACAACTTTGTTGATCGCGGTGTGAATAATCTGATTGGATGAAAGTTTGCTTTAATGAATCGCATTGATCTTAAGCGATTTATTGGAGAAGTTTGTGGGTACCTTCAGAAAACCCTCAGAGACTTCACTCCTCCACTAGGGATCACCTAGGGGTTTAAAGGCTTGTTGCATATGCTAAATGCAACTGCTCCCTACAAAATGGTTTTTCATTCTATTTTTAAATTTTGTCTTTGCTCAGGGACTAGCAAAGCTTAGGTTTGGGGGTGTGTTGAGAACTGGAAAATACCATTTTTCACCCCTTAATCTGGGCCTTGATAGACCCTTGAGAGAACTAAATAAGTGTTTTAAGTGCCTATGTTGCAGCTAACAATAAAGACAGGCTTAACCTTGAAAGTAGCTTAAAAGTGCCAAAAAGATGACAATCCATGTCAGTCCAAAGAAAGGAAGTGAAGAAACAACCTCATCAGCTGTTGAAAGGTCTAAAGTAAAGAGGCAAAGACCTGTAAGCGAAGCAGGGAACAATTCGAACAGAGAAATGCACTACAGAGTTCTTTTCAAGAAGAACGACTTCTCAAAGAACCTTGAACTATGCGAAAAGGACTAAAACTCCAGGCGTAGCTTTCGAAGAGCATCTGAACTCCTCGAAGAGAAGATTGAACTTTGCGAAAAGGAGAAAACACACTTCGAAGAGAAGATTGAACTTTGCGAAAAGGAGAAAACACAATTCGAAGAGAGATTGAACATTGCGAAAAGAGCTTCAGAAGTCACAGCACTCTGCGAAAAGGCCCTTAAGCTCTGCGAAAAGGTATTCTGGAGATTCGTAGCTTTAACAAGGGCAATTCAGTAATCTGTTGCACGCGTCCCAATGCATTTTAAAACCCAAGGACATTCCGAAAGATTCTGAGCACGAACCAAAGGCATATTCCACCCCATGTGAACACCCAAAGATGAAATTACTTGGCGGGAACTTCTAGAAGTTCCAACAGATTTTTGAATTTCCTAACAGAATTGATGCCTCTGTTTCCTGATTGGCTGAACCAGATCAAGCGATTACGATTGGCGAGCAGATCCGGATCACGGTGCTCTCCTAATTCTATTGGCTGATATGGATTTAACCAATTCTGATTGGTTGATGCACATCTGAGATGGACTTGGGGAAAATTATAAATAGATGAATTATTTGCCCAATTTGGGTATCCAGATTTTGAGTTTCATTTCTAACCCCCCATTTCCCAGCCAGACAGCTTGTCTGTAATCCCTGTAATAGCTTCACTTTGACTAGCAATTGAGAGCTGTGAGATATTTCTGTAATTCAAAAGAGAGTTGTATTCAAGACTGCAAATCCGAGGGCTGTTAAGTCGTGCTCTGTAATTGTAACGGTGGATTTTAAAAGGTTGCTATAAACTATGCATTCTCCATTGGACTCATGTCAAGGGTTCCCTCTGATCTCCTCAGTACATTAGACTCCTTTAGATTCATTGTTTTGCATGCAATTTCCCTTGATTCATTAATCCTGTAAGAATTAGTGTTGGTAACCTAGTCTCTTACAGCATTTGTAGTGATGTTTCTTGTTCTGAATCGAGGATTTGGATTAAAGACTATTGGATGGTTTGGGGCCATTAAAGTGGACAGACCATAGCCATAAGTGTAAGCCTAATCCTTGAATTAGATTTATCTCTCTTACATCTGTGCTTGTAGCCAGATGAAGATTGGATCACCTCTGCTGAGCTTCAGTTTTTCTCATTAGATTTCAAGGACCAAATCAAAGTTAGATATTACTTCTCCATTTTTTGTATAAGTTTACCTCAAACGTTTCCCCAACTCAGATCTGGATCACTTAGTTTAATTTTTACTTTTATCATTTAGTTAATGTGACAAATTCAACCTCCCATCTTATGTGCTTTGTAGATAGGATCAGAGGCCAGATCTGGTAGCTCAGATATGGAGGTTTATCTTAAATTTTAAATCAATTCCCTGTGGACGATCTTTTACTCACTTACATTTAAAACTTGCTACAATTGGCCCTGATCTTGCAGGCTAATTATGTTCTCTCTGTGGTGATATTTTCTTATTCTTTTTAATATTCAGTACAATGCATCATTTGCAAGTATGTTTTCAAAACACAAATAAATCATGCACACTTAGAACAACAGCATAGCCCCATTTCTAGAGCATGGCCACCGCTGCTTCCATTCCACCGTTGGTTGTAGAAGTGATGTTTCTCGGGGGTTCTGGGCCTACTGCTAATACCTCATACTCGAAACTGTGGAGGTCAGTGTCTTCCTCAGTATGTGGCACATCCATTACTTTAGGATTTTCAATGTTGTGAGTGGCCTTATCTTTCTCATCGTGCCCTTCACCAATGATGGTGATCACCTTCTGCCCGGATATGAATTTTAGCTTTTGATGGAGGGTAGAAGGTATCGTCCCGACCTCATGTAACCACGGGTGTCCTATCAATAAATCCAAAGAAGATTTGATATCCATCACTTGAAAAGGTATAGAGAAGGTCATGGGCCCAATTAGTAATTCCAGATCGACCTCTCCCATTATTTCTCTTCTTGTATTATCAAATCCCTGAGAGCTAGTCCTTATCGGCCTTAGCATACAGGGGTCCACGCCGATCTTGGTGGCAGTCCTCAACGGGCACACATTTAGAGCCGACCCGTTATCAATTAGAACCAAGGGAATTATCGTGTTCCCGGATTCAACAATAATGTTGAGGAATTTAGCATGACTGTTTCCCTCCTCCGGCATATCCGCATCCGAAAATGAAATGGCATTGGGTGCCATTACCTGTCCGATTATTTACCCGACCTCGTCTGGGCTCACCTGTTGGGACACATGCGCATTCTTTAACACCCCCATTAATGCTTGGAAATGGAGTGGGGACATCATCAATAGATCCCATACAGTTATATGGGCAGGCATTCTTCTCAGTTGAGTCTCAAGTATATGTTCTCTACTCATCTTCTCAAAGGGGTTCACTGCGCTGTCGTTCTTTTCTTCGGGTGGGGTTTGTGCTGCTGCTGTTGTTGCCTCAAGCTATTTTAAGATTCTTCCCGATCTGGTAACGAAGTTCACTGCCCCCTCATTGTTGCTGTTGTCGGCATTAGCATTGGTTTGCTCATAGCTCAGCAGGACCTGATGTGGATCATAGGTTGGTCCGGAGAGCTGGAAAGGTATGGCTACCAGTATCTGAAGTGCATGTACTGATGGCTCTAGGATGATAGGTAAGACCTGGCTTACCTCGGTGATGGATGGGTGGGTGGAAAAATTGGGCTAGGTAGGGGTGGTGAAGCTTAACGATGGTTGTACCAGGGGTAGTGGGGTGGGCGTAGGCCATTGGTAGTTGATGGGTGCGGGCGGAGGATTGGGGGTTTGATGGGCCACTAGGGAATTGACGGGGATGGTAGAATTTGTGGGTGGTTGAAATGGGGATAATGGGGTGGGTGTAGGCCATTGGTAATTGATGGGTGTCGGTGGAGAATTGGGGGCCAGATGGCTTATGGGGTAATTCAAGGGGGTGGTGGAATATGATTGATACGCATTTATTTGTACGTAGTTGATGGAGGTGGGTGATGGGATATAGGCCCTAAGATCTAGGGGTTCAACTACTGGTGTAGGGATAGGAAAATAATCTGCCAGATTCAGGGGCTCAATCACCCAATGGTTTCCTCTTCTTAGTCTCGCTGCCAGGGGACCACAAAATTTTCTCTGTTACTGATATAATCAGAGGGGTCAAATACATACTCTTCCTTAATTTCCTCTACCATCCCTATGGTGGGTCTGGGACCTGCTATTCTGATAGGGTGTGGTGGCAAAGGCACCTGGTGAATATTTACATGCTGGTTTGCTTGGGTGGGTGCAGGGGGAATGATCTTCCCAACATTGATTAAATCTTGGATCGCGTGCTTCAATGGGAAGCATCGATCAGTCGGGTGACCCAGGCCCTGGTGGAAATTACAATGATTATTCGGGTCAAAGTTATATGGAATCGAATTAGGAGGAAGTCGTAGTTGGAGCATAGTTACTAATCCCTTTTCAATTAATAAAGATAAAAGTACACTTAAAGATTGCCCCAAGGGCATAAAAACACGATCATAACCGGTTCTCCTTTCCGGGGTCATTTGCATTCCCTGCCCATTCCTATCTCTCTGTACTGGCCCTGTCCTGACGGGTGCTGGTTGCGCTGCTTGAAATTGGAACGGGGTTACGTTATTATTAGGCCTGGTATTGGCGACATTCTGGATGTCGGCCCCGATTCTCTCATCATTCCTCTACTCTGAAAACCTCCTAACCCCACTAGTTCCGCTTGATACATTTTTATTCAAGCGACCTTCCCTGATTGCGTCCTCGCATCTATTAGCATTTCTTACCAGATCAGCATAGCTAGACTGCTGCTGGTACACCAAGAAGTCCAAGATCACTGGCAAA
This sequence comes from Chloranthus sessilifolius, assembly GCA_021018995.1. Taxonomy (NCBI): domain Eukaryota; kingdom Viridiplantae; phylum Streptophyta; class Magnoliopsida; order Chloranthales; family Chloranthaceae; genus Chloranthus; species Chloranthus sessilifolius. The sequence goes on from CM037594.1 coordinate 55,056,828, forward strand.
GCATTTTTTAAAATCATTTCAATCTGCTCATCATCAGGTATCCTGTTTCTGACTTGAGCTGCCAGTGCTCTCTAGTGTCCCAAATAGTCGCTGAAGGTCTCATTCAGGTTCTCCTTAAGCAGGCCAAGTCTGACTTAGGCGGTTCATTGTCTATATTGTAGATATATTGTTCTTGGAACATGTGCATTAAGTCCTTTCATGTCTTCATTATAGATGGTTTCAAAGATGTGAACCATCTTATAGCAGGACCGATCAAACTCTTTTGAAAGACTTTTATCAGTAGTCTTTCGTCCACTCCATATTGGCACATGTCCCCATAGTACGACTTCAAGTGTGCTATTGGATTGCCAGTGCCGTTGTATTTGGCGAAGGCCGACATTTTAAATTTGGGGGCTAAGGGGACATTTACGAACAAACATAAATCTATGAAGTCCGTGGTGTGGATTTCAACACCACCCATTTTCATTAACTGCTTTTGAATTTTATCCAACTGTTCTTTCAGTTGCTCTGACTCTTTCGATACAGGGGCTGCTTTCTCGGCCATTGGCTGGACTTCACTCTGGGCCACCAAGGGGTGGGAAATTATGGGAGGAGGGATAAGGCTGGTCAATGCCCCAACATAGGCTCCACTATTCCTAATCTCGTCCTCTTCATACTGCTGGTCGGCATAGTGTACAGCGAGGGTGGAATTCTCTTATTGGTGTTGCATTGGTTGGACGGGAATGACATGAGTGGGGGTTGGGTGAGCCCATTGGGGGTGAGGAAAGGTTTGTTGGGTGATGGGATAAATGAAAGTTTGGTTTTGGGGTGGGGCCTGATGGGGCCATTGGATATGGGGGAAGGTTTGGAGATGGCCTTGGGGTGTGGGGCCCTGGGAAAATTGGGTTTGGGGTATGGCATGGGTTTGACCCAGCTGTGACGGTTGGGTGAAATATTGAGGGTATTGTGAAAGGTATGAGTGTGGGGTTTGGGCTTGGGCCATGAAGTCTTGGTTATTTTGGGCCATGGGCCCTTGATGGGTCTGGGCCATGGGCCCTTGGTGGGTCTGGACCATGGGCCCTTGATGGGTCTGGGTTGTGGGCCCTTGGGGTATGTGGGCCTGGCCCACTAGGTTTTGAGGGGTATGAGCCATGGGCCATTGGTGGGTATTGGCCATGGGCCCTTGGAGGGTTTGGGCCATGGGCCCTTGGGTAAGGGTTTAAGCAATGGGCCCTTGGGGTATGGGGGCTTGGCCCACTGGGTTTTAAGGGGTATGGGCCATGGGCCATTGGTGGGTTTGGTCCATGGGCCCTTGATGGGTTTAGGCCATGGGCCTTTGGGTATGGGTGATGGGGTGTTTGGCCATTGGGCCATTGGGCCATTGGGCCTTGGAGATCATGGGTGGTGGATTTTGGGCCGATGGGCCTTGGTGAATGATGGGATTTTGGGTCAATGGGCCTTGGGGCATGTGGGAGATGGGGGTTTGGATGGTGTGAATTATGGGGGGTTGATGGGGATCATGGGAGAGTGAAGCATGAAGATTTGCTAGGGTATGGGATGGGTCCATGGATGTGGGGTGTGGATGATGGGAGGTGTTTTGGGAAGCCTTCCATAAGGAGTACGCTTGGAACATCTCCTCCATCATGGTGATGGAAGGAGGATCGGATGTGGGTGGTGGATTTAAGGGATGATTGGGTATAGATGGAGTGAATGTGGAGGGAAAATTAGGCATGGCCATGATAAGTGATGGGATATGGGATGGATAGAAGGAATGGGGTGGGGCATTGGCAAAGGGGATGAGTTGGGGATGTTTAAGGGTGATGGAGGGTAAAGTGTAGGTGTTTAAGAAAAATTGGGCATGGCCCCGGTGAAAATGGGCATGAACCGGGGAGATGGGGGGATTGGTGGGGGCCTGGATAGGGTGGAGGTGACATAGGTGAATGAGGGTGGATCCGGCCTATATGGGGAAGATGAAAAATGGGGCATGGATGTGGATGGGGAAAATGGGGTTGGGTTTTGTATGGATGTGGATTGGGAATGTGTTGGACTTGGCATGGGCATGGGAGGAAAGGTAGCTTGGGAAAGAGATGGGGAATGGGGGGAGTGAATTTGGACATTTTGGGAAGTAGTGGTTGGGAAAATGAGGGCACCAAACGGGTCGGTAACGGTAAAAGGGGATAGGGTGATGGGGATGGATGTGAAGGCTTCTCCCGAATGGGAGTGGGTTGGAGAATGTGGTAGGGATGAGTCGGGATCGGAATATACTGGGTCCACTACCCATGACATCCTTTACGAACGGGTTGGGTAAGGGTGCCTTGGATAAGGCCCAAAAATCCTCCTCCTTCTTCCCCTACGGGACGGTGGAGGACAAGATGATGCTGTTGTGCCGGCACCACAAACTATAAATTTGTTTGGTTTTGATTTGATTTTTACTTTTTTTTGTTTAATTTTTTTGAGAAAATTTTGAAAAATAATGGTTTTGAGGCTTTAAAATTCCCTTCTTGGGTGGCTCTCGTACCCTAATTCAAGACCTGCAGCAACAATTCAAACGCACTTCAGAAGAATAGAAGGAGGACCTTCGATCTATTAAAGGAACCAAAATTGAGGCAAACAACCTGATCCCCTAGAATGAGTAAAAAAGAAGTTGCCTTCTTTGGACCGACGGGGGTGTATTAGGTGTCGGAGATGGCGGGACCCAAATAGTGGTACTAAGCACACTAATCGGGGGACTTGGGAGGTGAGAAAGCCTCAGATTTCGGGTTTCTGCTGTCCAGGTAGACTTGGCGCAACTAATACATGCACCAAAGTAGCAAGGCCTCTTTTTTACACTGGCGTAACTATTAATTGCGCCAAGGTAAAAGTGGAGGATTTAAAGCTGGCGCAACTAATAGTTGCGCCAATTATAAATTCCCAATTTTTGCACTAGCGCAACTAATACTTGAGCCAGGCAAAAATGATGCTCCAGATTCTAAAACAATAGGGAACAGTAGCCTGAAGGTGGGTCTTTTTTTTGGGTTTTGTGGAAGTTAGGCTTCCGGGAACTTAGCTATTTTTTTTTGTGATCGATTCTCTCCTCACCACACCTAAAGGGTTTGAATCCGGTATAACTCACTAGCGCGCACCCCAAGGGTTTTAAGCTTTGGAATAAGAACCCACCCGATATACCTCCGGCGCAAGCGCCTTCTCAGATACTAGGTGGGCTGGGACTTTTCTAGATCATCACCACTAGGGGCTACCGCCATACTAAGATCCGGGTGTTTGTATGTGTGCCTAAACCCAACCCTTTGAAAATCTACCTTGTAAAAACAAGTTAATTAAGCTCCCTATTCTTAATTTAATGTTAACTTCTTTTTTTCAAAACATTTTTTTTTATGGAAGTTTTCTTTAGTCCAAAAGACGGGATGATGACCCCGTGCCGCCACTACGGGCCGGCATCCACTGTCGGAATATGTTTGCATAAGTAGGTCTGCCAATCGGCTAAGGCACTTTAAATGATGAAAAATTAAAGAAATTGAAAGACAATGCTCAAGTAGGCCCGCCAATCGGCTAAGGCACTAAAAATGACGAAAATATAAGGAAAAAATAAAGACAATGCACAAGTAAGCCCACCAATCGGCTAAGGCATGTAAATGACGGAAAAGTAGGGGTGACTAAAATAAAAATAAAATAAAATAAACAATAAAAAAATAGCAAAATGGTTAGTAAAATAAAAATAAAAAGGCCAAATTTTAAGGAGAAGCTCTAGAAGCTATCCCCAGCAGAGTTGCCATCTGTGCAACCGTGGGATTTGTGACGATCCCATCGAGGCGATGCGCTCGCTTGCAAAAAAATATAAAGTCGCCACCCGGAGCTTTTGGTGTCCTGGGATACCTATATCATTTTATAAGCACTGAAGTGCCACAAATATGACTCTGAATCCGGTCCACACCAAAGGCTCTTGGGTAGGGGCTTCGGTTATCGATCGGGAAGGTCTTAGGCACCCGATCAACCCGCTTAATATGGTCTCTACTAATGGTAAAAACTAAATAAAGTAAAAGAAAAGAAAATGGCTTCCTCTTGCCCAAATGGGCCTTAAATCTTATTTGTGCCCCTCCATTCCTACCGAAAATTTGACGGCGTAACGACACAAATGGGAGGACGGGAGGAGCCAAAGAAGAGATAGGAGAAGAAAGGGGAGAGCCAGAGCCCTCGGGCCCTTGTAGCACCGTAGAGGAGCCTTGCTTGGCTTGCTTTAATGAGCTTTTGATGGCTTGTATGATATGGAATGGGGTTCTAACTCCTAAGGCTTGAAACTAAGAGGTAGAGAAGGAAGGGTAGGGGATCACACACACCTAACCTAGAGGCTTTTGATGAAAGGCAAGGGTGTGGAAGAGGTTTTGTAATTCTAGTTTTTGTATGGGAAGTGTGCACCAAAGGGAGAAAGATCTTCTCACTTTAAGCTCTTTCTCTCTTAGGTAAAAATTCTCAACCCTTAAACCAAAGGGAGGGGGGCTCTATTTATAGGAAATGGGTGGATTAGGAGACCACTTAGACGTTAATTGGGGTTAGCAATTAGGTAATCTCAAATCTAAGGTTTCCTAGAATTTTGAGAGCTTAGAAAGGCGTGAAGGTGATTCTAATGGTGGATGATGGGTTGAGGCTTTAAGCCACTCAAAGGGTTGCAAATACGCATTAAAAGGGTGCAACATAACTAGCAAAACACACTCCAAAGGTCAAGGTGGTCAGCAAGTCAAACCCCAATCACAAATTTTGGGGCAAAAACTATGCATTATTGTTCATATGCCTGGCGTAACTAATAGTTGCGCCAGGCAAATGTGCAGTAAAACAGTAATGAACAGTGCCTGAAAGTTGGCCCGCGAGGGTGGGGCCCCCTTTAAAACTGGCGTAACTAATAGTTACGCCGGGCATAAATTCTGGGAGAGGTGGTCTGGTACAACTATTTAGTTGCGCCAGGAAAAATTATAACTGGCACAACTATTAGTTGCGCCAGGCCATTTCTGGGGACAAATGACCTGGCGCAACTATTAGTTGTGCCAAATCCCTAGGGGGCCCACTTGAAATTCCCTTTTTCCCCTCCGGGTTCGGACTGCCATAACTTTTGATCTGTAACTCCGATTGGGACGATTCTTAGATTGTTGGAAAGATGACGACTTCTACTTTTCAATGGTATGAGATTTAATTGTAGTAGATGATTGTAGTTGGTTCTTGTGCACCCCTCCTTTTTTCAAAGCTTGGGAGGTTAGGTTTAGGTTTTGAACGGGTTCTAAGGGTCAGGATGGTTAGGGTTGATTCCCAAGGGTTTGGAAAGGTTCCTAAGGGTTCGAGAAGGTTCTTAAGGGTTTCATATATTCCATTAAGAGCTCAAAAGTGCACCTCTCTCGAAATGTGTTTCGATCAGGCCTTGAGCCGAATTTGGGTGTCTACATTCTCAAAATCTTAGTTTTTGGGCATCGGATCCTCTCGGCAGCTAAGGCTAACCTCTCGACCGGTTTATCCTTATGCTTCCATAGCTGGCTCATATCTCCTTTGTGTTGTTCTTCATTTGCTCAGCATCCAGCAACCTCTTAGTGGATTTAACCTTCATTCTCTGCAACTGCACTTAACCTTCCTAGCTATGCTCAAAACAACCTCATGCACTTCGGGGGCTCTTGTAGATTGCTTGATTAGCTGGCCTTTGATCTGTAGGGTTACATGTTGAGCAGCATTTTGCTTCTTGGGCCATTTTAAGTTGATATCTGCATTAAGCCTACAATTTGTTGCTTATCTACAAAATGCACTTAAAACACATTATTAGTCAGCTCAAAGGTTTATCAAAGGTCAAGTTAAGAAGTGAAAAATTGTATTTTTCACTACTTAACACACCCCCAAACCTAAGCTTTGTCAGTCCCTGAGCAAAGGAGAAAGTAAAAACAATTATTTGAAATGAAAAATGCCACTTTTGTAGGGAACACAGATGCATTTAGCATATGCATCAAGCCTTTTAAACCCTAGGTGATCCCTAGTGGAGGAGTGAAGTCTCCTAAGGGTTTTTAGTGAAGTTACCCACAAACTTCTCTAATGACTCAGTTAATATTAGTGTAGCATGTGAAAATAAAATTTAAGCAACATAAAATTCATTCCACACTTACCCATTCAATTTTAGAGGATTCTCAGCAAAAACATGGCAGCTCAAAACTAAAATTATGTTGTAATTCCTTCACAGTCCATCAGCTCATGTCAAGGCATTTTATATGAAAATAATGCTAAGCTTACCTTTCAATTGAGAATTTTGTTTTGGATATTACCCCGATAAAACATAATTTCATACTCAAATCTTACCAGGGCTGCCCCACTCAACAAAGAATAGAAGGGTGTATCATTTCACACAGCTCAAGAACAGTTACAGCCTTAAATAGGACTACAAGCATGAGCAAAGGCATTGCTCTAATTTCTGAAATTTTTTAACTCTTTTCACCATAGATCAAACAATTCCTCATCTCCACATGACAGCTCAATCCATTTTCAGATCAGTAGGGACTTTTATTGGGTTGTAATGTGGCTTATGGGTGAAGTTTATAAAGAATAAAAGGGTGGAATAGGATTCAAACTTGGGAAATCAGTAAAGTAAGGAGGTGATTCATGACTTCACCTTCTTCATTTCAACACATCTTCATTTTCTTTTTGAATTTTCATACTTGAAGTGATTAGCTTCATCAGCTTTTTATCTTCTTGTAGATTTTCAAATGAAGTGACTTCTCTTTGCTTTTATTTTTTTTTATGGGTTGGAATGCCACCACTATATATCACACTTGCCTTGAAATGTATTTTCTTCTTCTTTCACCAAATTGTCAAACCTTGCTCCTTTAACCTCACTTCTTCTATTTTCCGATTTCTCAGATTGAGGGTGAACTAAAACAGGTCAAAAAGGTTTTGGGTTCAAATTTTTTGGTTTTCATCAAAGAAAATCAGGATTTTTAAGGGTCAAATAGTGTGTATCAAGGGCAATTCAAAGGTGGGAAATTTTAAGCTTAAACTATCCAAGGGATGGCCTTACTTCATGTCTTCAATGTCATAAATGTCGTCAAGCTGTTTCAATTCAGATTTGCCTAACTTCTAGTGAGCACAACTAGATCCAAGAAATCCTTACAGCAGAAAAAATTGCCAAGGCACTCTTTAAGAAAAAATTTCTCAGGCCCAAATCTCACTGGGTGTGGTCTTCCATCAAATTCTTTAGGGTATATCCTCACAACTTTCTCTCTTCTCAAGCTCACTAAGCACTTATTTTATAAAAATTCCTGACATTTGCTTCATGAAAATGTTAGAACTATAGTATGCCTTAGTTTTAAAATGTTTTTAATTTCCTCTATTTAAAAAAAAATCAGGTGGGAAATTATTTTGTTTCCTCAATTTCTTGTTAAAACCTTGCTGCACTATCATTAACTATCCATTGGAAAACCTTGCCACACTCCCAAACCTATGAGGAGCAGTGTCCTCACTGATTCAAAGATAAGGAAATGTGCAGCAAGAGAAAAACATATACAGACAAGGAAAGAAAATAAACAAATAAAGTGCAGCTAAACAAAGAATATTGATACACAGACAAAATAAGAACCAGTAGTAAGCAAAACACACTACTAATGAGAAACAAAATAGAAAGAAAGCATGAATATCACAGTAAATGAATAAAGAGAGATTCCATATAATACCAAAATATGTACAGGGTAAAGAAAAGTGCTCTATAAGAGATTATGCAAAAATATCCTAACTGTACAACTCTAATCATCTGACTCTTCTATAACTTCAGGTGGATCTTTGAGTCCTTTAACTTTTTCTACCTTCCTAGTAGCAGCAGTGGACTGGGATCTTATGGAGGAAACTTTTCGAGTCCTGGATGTGGTTTTCATTGGAGGGGGTGGCTTAGGCTTGGTAGGGGGCTCCTTGAATTTGATGGCAGGCTTGACTTTGCTCGGCTCCTTTGGCTGAGGAGCTGTTGCCAAGGGAGGTGCATCAGGGTTTAATTCTTTGGAAAGAGCCTCAGCTAACTTCCTGTCAGTCTTTGTAGTTATGTCCTTCTGCATGGCTGCAATAGTCAGCCCATACTCATGAATTTTGTCCTGTGTTACTCACAATTGTGCTTGCAATGCCTTTATCACATCCTCCTGGCCCTCAGTTGTAGTCTTCTCCAGCTTGTAAGTCACTTGTAGGAATTTAATGTGATCAAGTAGAGGCTGCCTCACAGTGGTTCTTAGGTCAGTCATGCCTCGAAGTACATCTCTCTTAATATACGCATTGGCTTGCATGGCCCTGACGAGAGTAAGATAGGGAAGTGGGGGATTAAGGGAGGCAGGTAAGATGGATTGATCAGCATCGAAAGTAGGGTCATCCAGCAGTGGAGGGGAAGTAGAGTGAATAGGCTAGGGAAATTCAGCCTCAGGGTGAGGGTCAGTTTTGGTGGGGGCAGTGGTAAAGGTAGGAAGAGGAACTTCAAGGCTACAGCTGTAGGGTGAGGGTCTAAGCTCACCGAAGCAAATGGGGCTGCCTGTGAAGCTTCTACCTTAGTATCTTCATTGAACTTGTTTTTGTTCTTGCCAATGAGGGTCTTAGTGGCAGACCAGACCCTCTTTCCAAACATGATGGGCTTCACAATCTCCACCTCCTCATTTTCTTTAAACACAAATCCCCCTCTCTTGAGCAAGGCAATGATGAGCCTGTTGTAGGGGAGCCCGGGTAGAGCTTGAGCTCTCCTACATTTGTCATTCACATCCACCATTGCCTCAAACACTAGCCAGGCAGCATTAATAAATTGGCCCTTGGAGAAAAAATATAGGGCATCCACTATTGGTGTTCTCCTCTCTTGCATATGTCCACTGACATAAATGCTTTTTCTCATAATGGAATCAAAGAATAGCATGTTGGGCTAGAGATCTCTCCTCATTATTGACTCCCCAGACCCCACAATGCCTTGAGTAAGGTGCCTGGCCATTATTTTGAAAGGCATAGTCTCAGGATCAGGCAATTCATAGGATGGATCAAAACCAGAAGGGACTCCAAGAACTAACCCTATATGACTGTAATTGACAACAATTTCTTGTTGATCAATTACAACCTCCAAATAAGGAGCCGTAGGACCTGGCATGGTCTTCTTCCTGAGGTTCTGATACCACAACTTGACCAACCTAGGATATGATTTCTCCTGCAAATGGGTCATTAATGGTGTCGGACCTGCTTACACCAAATAGTCCATTGTGGCCTTACAATCATCCTCCTTAGAAAAATAAGAGGTATCTACATTTATTTCTGGGATCAAGCCTAATGCATCAACAAAATCATTGGGAATGGACAAGTGGGCATTGACCTCGGGCTCAAGAATTTTAGGCTCAGAGGCAAGTATTGTCTCAGGGGCCTCCTCAACAATTTCTTCAATGATTTGGGCCTTCTTAGCCTTCTTGGTCTTCTTAGATTTGACAGTTTTCTCGGCTTCATCCATGACAAGTTTCCTCTTTGCAGGTGGGGTCTCATTAGGCTTTGCAGGTTGCCTATGGGATTTCCTAATAGCTCTGGTGGTAGATTTGGAGGGTACTTTAAAAAGATTAGCCAAGAGATCCTCTTGATCAGCCATTGGTTACTCACACTTCCCAATTCAATTCCAGTCACCACACAACTTCTTTGATTACACAAATTACCCACACAGACTAGAAATTAAAGTGCCAAACTTTAAATCACAGAATGGAGCTGAAGAGAGGCTTACCAACAAAAACCTAGGGTTTTTAGTATTTGATGTGCACAGAACCAAACCTGCTCAAACCAGGTGCAAAATGTAGCCTGTGATGAATTGAAGCAATGGGACCAATGCCACAGTGTATAGAGTAGCAACCAGGGAGGTGGAGGAAGAATAAGGAAAATGGAAAAATTGCCAGAGTAGAATTAAAACTCAGAGAGAAGCTGTCAAATGGCACAAATGGAGATGTCGCTAGGTTTAAAACCAAGGGAAATGAGTTTCGACAAGATTGGGGCAAGGTGTCGACAGGTAGGAACAACCTATCGAAGAGCAAAAGGTAACTAATCTACGCGAGGGGTTCAATTCAACTTGTCGACAGGTTCCAATGGTACAGAGAGATCCTTTTAGAGAGGTTCAGAGAACCTCTCGACGGCCATTTTGAGCTTAGTATAAAAATCCTCTCGACAGGATCCAGGCTCCAGAAAAACACTTCGAGAGGTTCCAAGATCCTCTCGATAGGTACCCTAAACCTGTCAAGAACTCAACCAAACACCTTCAGAGCCTATCGAGAATTAATTTGCACCTCTCGACGGCTGCCAGATCATGTTGAAAAGTAGTTGGGCACTCTCAGAACCTATCGAGATGTTCAGAGAACCTATCGACAGGTTATATTTCAGTTTAATCAGAATTGTACTCAGTCCCCAGTTCATTTCCCAACAACTTTGATGCTCTAGCTCTGTCTACTTTGAAAATTTGACTTATTATCCTACATGAGACACTAAACAAATATGGAAAAATTCATATACAATGCCAAACAAAAATGAATCAAAGACAGAAATAACAGCAAAAATAACCAAAAACAGAAACTAGTATACATAATGTACATTGTTGAAACTCAGATTTGCTATGGAGGTTCATGATAGTGGGTGATTATTACAGGCTCCACCACCTTTTCAACAGCAAGTTTGAGCCTCTGACCATCCATTTTCATGGTCCTACCATCTGTTGGGTCCTTGATTTCAACATCTCCAGATGGGGATACATGCTCGACTAGGTAAGGTCCCTCCCATGTAGGTCTCAGTATTCCAGAAAAACTTTTCAACTTAGAGTTGCACAACCATACTTTGTTGTCAGCTGTGAACTCCTTCTTCAGTAGATGTTTGTCATGGAAGGCCTTGATTCTCTCATTATAGATCCTAGTAGTTGAGTGTGCCTCCAATCTCAGCTCATCCAATATATCAATTGAAAAACAATCTTCACCATTCAAGTGAGGCTGATTGGATGCATGGTAAACATTTAGTTTAACCTTTATATTGCCAAAAGACACCTCCATTACTCCTAATTTATACTGAATACAAGCATTGGCAATGGCTAAGAAAGGCCTACCCAAAATCACAGGAATAGAGCTGGTGAACTTGCTTGGCTCCATGTCAAGCACCAAAAACTCTATAGGATAGAGAAATTTGTCAACCCTAACTAAAATATCCTCTATCACTCCCACAGGCCTCCTTTCAGATCTGTCGGCCAACTGTAGCACCACATGTGTGGGCTTCAACTCTCCTAGGCCCAACTTCTCATAAACTGAGTATGGAAGTAAATTCACACGGGATCCCAAGTCCAGTAAAGCTTTTTCAATGGTGTGATCCCCAATGATGCATGGGATTCTGGGGACTCTAGGGTCTTGAAGCTTGGTTGGAGTTACAATAGGCCGCACTTGGTTCACTTTCTCAGCACAAAAAGCCTTCTTGGATAAGTGTATCCTAGACTGTCTTTTGTGGGTGCACAATTCTTTCAAAAATTTTACATAGGCTGGAACTTGCTTGATGGCATCAAATAAAGGTAAGTTGATCTTTACTTGTTTGAAAGTTTCTATCATTTCCTCCACTTTAGCATTCCCCTTATCAAAAGGAGAAGCTACTTTCAATTCACTAGGAAATGGCAAATGGAGAACTGTTCTCCCATTTACAGGCTTAGCAAGTTCATCAGAATTTTCTTTATTTTTGTTTTCAATTTTTTGTAGGGGCACGTCACCCCCCTTATTTAGGCTATATTGCTCCTGCTGTATATCTTTTGGGATTATTTCCTCATTTTTTACATTTGACTCATAAGGCTCAATACCAACTTGATTATCAACTAGCCTCCCACTTCTCAAGGTGGTGACAAATTTTACTTCTTTATGGGAAGAAGAAACTTCACCCACCACATAATTCCTTTTTAGATTATCCATGGGCTGACTAGGCAGCCTCCCTTCTTCTCTCTTTGTCAAAACATTAGATAGCTGACCAAGGTGATCTTCTATCTTTTTAATGCTTTGGCTGTGAGAGAGGACTGTTTTGGACAAAGAGCCCAAATTCTGCAATGAGGCAAGAACTTGCTCTTCAAAAGAGGGTGATCTAGAAGTTGGAGCTTGTGTAGTTTGTTGCGCAGGCTCAGCCATAGGCTGAGCCATTGGCTATTGGTATTGGGGCCTTGGAAAATAATTCTGTTGATAAGTCTGGGGAGCAAGTTTATAACGCATTTGCTGCTGTGGATAGGACTTCTGTTGGAACTCCTGCTTCTGGTTTTGAGTTGGAACATTGTCTTACCTCCACCTCAAGTTGGGGTGATTTCTCCATTGATAACCAGCAGTAGGCTGTTGTCCATAGGACTGAGCAACATTCACATGTTCCATCATAAAGTCTGGAAATTGGGCAGCTGAGGGACATTCCTCAAAGGAGTGAGTGGGACACTGGCATATCACACATGCCTCCTCCACTTTAGCAGCCATGGGTGACTGCATTGCTCCCATGTGCTTATCAAATTTTTGGGAGGCTGTCCACTTTCCTCTCCAAATCATTGTATCCACTAACCTCATACATTTTTCCTCTAGTGGTATTTTCTCTCACCATTCTAGGGGTTTCCAAATCCCTTGACAATGTCTCCCTTTGAATGGAATTTTTACTGATGATATCAAATAGTTCCCAAGCCTCATCAGTAATTTTGTGGAGGTAAGTACCACCACAAGAGGCGTCAACCATATCTCTGCTCTTAGGGTCAATTCCATGATAGAAACTTTTAATATGTTACCATTCAAGGATTTGATGATGAGGACATTGCTTCAGGAGCTCCTTGAATCTCTCCCATGCTTGGTGAAAATCCTCAGTTGGGGCTTGAGGAGCTCCTTGAATCTCTACCTCAGCTGGCTTATTTTGGACATGGACAAAAACTTGGCCAAAAACTAACATTGAAGGCCATTCCAGGACTGAATACTATTGGTTGGGAGCATTGACAACCAAGTTCTGGCTTTATCCTTTAGTGAAAAAGGAAAGAGTCTCAACCTGGTTGCTTCCTCCCCCAAACCTGCAATATTGAATGTAGTGCTCAGTCCTAGAAATTTGTCAATATGTTTGTAGGGGTCCTCTTTGCTTAGGCTATGGAATAAGGGTTGAATTTGGATGATGGAGGACTTGATCTCGTAATTCCCTTGAACAACAGGAAATTGAATGTAGAAGGGGTAATTGTACACCCCTGGTGCATTGAATTCTTTCATGTTCTAGGTTGTTCACCCATTGCAGGATTATCAGTCACAGAAGTGTGTACAGGATGCTTAGGTCTGAGAAGTCTTTCGACTTCAAGATTCACAGGAGCAATCTCTGGATTAAGAGATCTCCTCCCAAGCATACACACCACAGAAATCAAGTACAACATCGAAAACCACAGTACAAAGAGCAGCAAAATAATCACAAGATAGACAACTACAAAACTGCAGATCTACTCAACTATAGATCTAGGAATATAAACAGAGTTAAGAGATGCAAACTTAAGCAATTCTTGTTCTCCCACGTGATACAGAGCTCCTCTTAGCTCCACAGATCCAGATCTGAAACAGAGTGAAACTACAATAAAAACTAAAGCAGCAATTAATCAAATACTTAACAGTCAATGAAAAATCTAAATCAAACAATGAGAAAAATTAGATCTACCACATTTAAAAACACAGATCCCTGGTAGCGGCGCCAAAAACTCGTTTGTCGACTACCTTGTGCTTCAAAAAGGGGTTAAAAATTAGAAATTAAAGGTCTATGAACTGCACACCATGGTAAGCCTATACAAGCCTACAAGTAAACAGGGCTGTTGCAGCAAGTTTTGATAGGTAAGTAAGGGTATGTCCACAGGAAAATGTGTTTGAAAGGATGGTAAATCTCTAGATCCAAGACAGATCTTGCACCCTACCTTATACTACTCTAAACAAAAATAGCAAAAGGAAGAGGAGAGGTTTTAAAGGGTTGTCACTTTAAATTACAAAAATAAAATAAAACTAACTACAAAAATAAATTGGGATTAAGCAGAGAGTCCAGATCTAGCAAATGAAGGGAGATGTGGTGAAAATAAAAAGATGGAGAAGAGCAACTTGGGATCTGGACTCACTGCTACTTGGGTGATTTGATAGCATTATAAGGGCTCAATGTGCAGCAATCCCCCATCTGGCTACAAGCACAGCTGTAGAGTAGAAGAATCCTATTTCAGCTAGAGAATTAGATTGCTCTTAAGGTTGTGATCTGTCTACTTTAATAGCCACAAACCATCCAATAGAGTCCCTCCATTCTAAGGCCTCCCTCGGAACATGACAACCACTACAAATATTATGAATGCTAGGCCACAGGCACAAGTACGCATAGGAGTATCAAATCTAGGAAGATCAAATGGTATTCAAGAGATCTACCAGTTAAGTGGGTGGGCTGGCCCCATCTACACAAATCTGATCGAGAATCAAGCAAAACAGGATGTTCTATAGATCTAACTAAGCAATAAAATCAACAATTCATTGAATAAAATAAGTGGTATAATGAAGTGCCCTTAGATTTGTAGTATGTGCAACTATTGACCCACAATAATGCTCTCAAAAACCTCAAGTTACAGATCAACCTCACCCTCACTGCTCAAAAGAGTTTAGCCACTCATGATTGGCTAAAGAGAGAATGGGAGAAGAAGGAGAGAGGGAGGTAGGAGAAGATGGATCTGGAACTAGGCTCTGGTTCTCTCGAATTCTGGATTTTGGATGGTTGTTCTATATTTTCTTCAAGCTTTTATACTCTCCTCCTCTAACCTCAGATCCGTTTTCGCTAATCAAAGCCTAAAGGAATAATTATGTTATTCTGGGTTGCTGATGTGGCCGATTTCTCTTCTAGAAGCTCTTCTCCCATTGGCTCTCAATTGGAAAATGCATGCAAGGCCGTTAGGGTTTCCAATCTTGCATAGTTGAATACCAAAAATACCCCTAGGGGTCGCTGAAGTGCTTTGGGATGTGTGCACAAACTTTTGAAATTGGCAGCTGCTGAAGGAACATGCTGAGAAGTTGTCAAAATGAGTGTCAAGAGGTTCAAGAATCCTCTAGACAGCTTCTGAGTTTGCATTATATGCACATCGACAGGTTACAGTGGCCTTCGACAGGATTGGGTAGCCCTCGATAGGATCTGGAAACATCTCGAGATGTTGATTTGAACTTGCCGATAGGATTGGAAGCTCATTTCATCATTCTGCCCATTCCTTCATTCATCCTCCCGACAGGTTATACTAATCCTGTCAACTAGTTATACAACTTGACACTAAGCTCTTTGACAGGTTAGCTCAATCCTCGTGAGAATGAGTTATAGCTTCAGGCAAGCTCTTGATAGGTTGAATTGGACTGCTTGACAAGTTCTGCTGAACCTCGTGACTTCTTAGCTCCTGTATACCACAACCTCTTGACAACTACTGACATCCTCTCAAACACTTTAGTATTTCTCCTCAGAACCTCTCGACATGTTATAATTACCCTTCAGAACTTCTCGACAGGTGCCAGATCTTATCAAAATCTTAGTTTTTGGGCATCAGATCTTCTCGACAGCTAAGGCTAACCTCTCGACCGGTTTATCCTTATGCTTCCATTGCTGACTCATATCTCCTTTGTGTTGTTCTTCATTTGCTCAGCATCTAGCAACCTCTTGGTGGATTCAACCTTCATTCTCTGCAACAACACTTAACTTCAAGCCTTCCCAGTTAAGCTCAAAACAATCTCATGCACTTCTGGGGCTCTTATAGATTGCTTGATTGGTTGGCCTTTGATCGGTAGGGTTACATGTTGAGCAGCAAATTGCTTCTTGGGCCATTTTAAGTGGATATCTGTATTAAGCCTGCAATTTGTTTCTTATCTTCAAAATGCACTTAAAATACATTATTAGTTAGCTCAACGGTCTATCAAAAGTCAGGTTAAGAGGTGAAAAATGGTATTTTTCACTACTTAACACATATTCATATACATTTCACTTTAAAGAACACATCTAAATTTATGCTGAATGTTGTACTAAAATTACACAACAACACACATTTCTATCACATCATAGAAATCATGCTAACATAATCAAATGTGCATATTGCAGAGTTTTCCCTACCTCACACGAAGTTACACATAATCTCCTCAGTTCAAATAAGCACTCCTAAGCCATAGCTCAAGCTTGTACCTAACATATAATAGTTCATAACAAAACGTCAAAATGGCGTTAAACAGAAAGATGCAAAGTCTCCCTAAAGTTCTCATTTCAAAACAAAACAAAGCCCTGAAGCTATCAAAATCGATCGGTCGATTCCCAAATTGACCGGTCGGTTTTCCGAATCGACCGATCGATTTCGATTGGACCGGTCGGCTTCCTTTCTAACCCCGACCTTTGGCACACGAATACCGATCAGTCGATTTCCTAATCGACCGGTCGGCTTTTTAAAATCGGCTGGTCGAATTCCATCCGACCGGTCGGTTTCTCTAAAACTCATTTTACACACTCACTGTTTTTCATAAATTGACCAGTCGTGCTATTTAAGACCGGTCTGTTTCGTGTTAAGGCTTTTAGATCTCGTAATGTGATAAAATCGATTGGTCGATTTTCCAAATCGATCGATCAGTTTTGTCAGATTTCACCCAACTCGGGTGCGAACTTCCCTACCCAATTTTCCTTTAAATTTTCACCTTTCTTTTTCAAATTCTTCACCCATATACGTAAACTAAACTTACACATCTGTTCACTACAATTTCACACAATTTCTTACCTTTAAATCATTTGATTCCTCGATCCACGCCTTCTCCCACAACTAGGGCTTCATAGCTTGAAGCTTGGATTCCACACGATTCAATTTCGCAATTAATACACAGCCTTAACTCTTCGTACGCACACTCACTCTACCATATTGATTGCTCTTCCCTCTTCTCTCTCTCTCTCAATAACTCTCTTAACAACCAATTAACAAAGGAAATTAATTCTCTTAAAGTTTAATTTCCCTATATCTAAACTTAGGCTTAGGTGTTAAGCATATACACCATAAATAGGTATATATAAACTCATCCAAAGGTCCACGCCAACCTCACTCAGACTTTTTCACTTAACACATAACCCAACATAACTTGCCTAATTATTTTCACAAAGTAGGGTACGTGACCAGTTGGGCATGCACACTGAGGTGTACTGTTCATAGGTCAAAATTTTCGAGACATTACAATATGTGTCAATAAACCTGACCAATGTTAGATATTAAATCCAGAGATTTTGTTTTGAATCTCTTCTTCTCCTTCCACTCTACATAATTGTAAGATTGACCAAAACTAAATGATATAGTACTTTTACTTTTATATGTATTTGTAAATCTGCCGTGATGATCAGAATTTTTTGTGGAGTGAGAAAAAAATCTCTTTCTTTGTTTTTATGCATGAAAACTGAAGTTGTGTTGGTGACAGAGAACCCTATTGCCAATGATGGCCAACCATCACCTAACAGTAGCGTACAATATGTGTATAATAGCAGGAATGTACCAAGCCACAACTTACCAAAATCCATAATGTACTAAATCTATGATCCCAGAACTAAGGGTACAAATCCTCAGGTAGAAGCTCCTCTTCTTTTGGTACGTAGTCTGGACCTTCCTCAAAACTAAGATCCCAATCTGTAATATTCCAAAAATTTGAGCGTTAAACAGTGACCTCGGGATGCATGCCTGACTGATCGTAGGTTTGACCAAGTGGGGGTCAAACAATGGAACTAGGAAAGAATGTATAGATGTGAGGTAGCATGACCTAAGAGTAGTGTATGGTGTTAGTTTATGGCCACATACACCTATCTTTGGTGTATGTACTTAACACCGAAACTGGAGAGAGGTTATAAGAGTTTTAATAACCTAAGGGTTCTTTTGTTTTGTTTGATAAAGAGAGTTAAGAAGAGAGAGAGAGAGAACAAAGGTGAGTTAATGGCAAGGAATTAATGTGGCTTAATTGAAGGAAGGGTTGGAGCATTGCATGCCGGATTCGACGCGTGAAGGACTGTCGAAGTAAGAACTGGAACCCTGGCCATCAAACCAACCAATCCATTCCCTTAAGAGATTGATTTGAGGTGACTCTATTAGAATTAAATGCATAAATGTTTGATGATTAAATTCAGTCAAGTGTAGTTAAAAACATAGAATTAAATGGTAGAAAAGAAAGAAAAATAGAGAGAAAAAGATTTGGAAGAATAACCAGAAAAGGAGTTGAGTTCTGGCCAAATCGATTAATCGATTTGGAGAATCGATTAATCAATTTTGGTCTAGAAGTTGAAAAAGTAAGAATGCCCGAGTTTGATTAATCGATCTTGAAATCGATTAATCGATTTTGAAAGTCAATTAATCGATTTAAAAATCGACTAATCGACTAAGTACCTCCAGTGGCTAGAGAATTAAGGCTTGGAGAAATCGACTAATCGAATTGGGAAATTGATTAATCAATTTTGGATTTCGATTAATCGATTTTAGATTTTTGACTGCTCGATTTAGGGATCGATTAACTATCTTTGGGATTTTCAATTAATCGATTTGGGATCGATTAATCGATTTGGGAATCGATTAATCGATTTAGGGTTTCGATTAATCGATTTTAGAGATCGATTAATCGATTTTGGCAGTTTGACTTAACTTCTTAATTGGACCTTGGGGTTCATGGAGGGTCTTGGACCTTCTCTATTATATATTTATTGATATGTTGCATATGTTATGGTGTATCATAGGTGGTACGTGGGATCACAAGCATAAGGAGCCATGTGGGACCTTGATGCTTGAACATTCAGAGACTTGAGGTAGGGAAGAACTTGAACATGTACTTTAATTGCAAGAGCATATATGCAGTGATATAGAAATAAATTGATAATACTTTAAATCATGAGAATCTTTGTAAAAAAGTTGTGTGTGTGATACCAAGAAAGTAAATAAGAATGAAACATCCCCAGGGGATGAGAAAGTGATAAAGGCATCAGTGTGATGCGAGTAAATTAGACATCCCAGGGATGTATGTAAAATTGAAAAGTAAGACTGAGCAAAGACTGATAAGGCCTAATTGATATAAAGTAGCACATTTATACGGTGAATAACTATATGTTAAGCACATGATATTTTTGTTATTTAAGGATTGAACAGAATACCCCACCGACGTGGCGGGATACCCACGACTGACTCGGTAGGATATCCATGATGCATGCAATGACCAATCCGCATTACTGACGATGCCTATCCATATCTGATAGCACATCCCAGGGATGTTGAGATGAGATTAAACCCCATTGCCTATAAGAAAGGGACTTGCGTAGTATTTAAAATGATATATTCATAACAACTGTCTATTTAGATAACGATGGAGGCTATTCCATCGGGGCTCGATGCTATATTGCTCGAGGACTACTTAAGTTGAAGATTTAAGTTTTCTTTAGGCCTATTCAGTGGAATTCATAAACAGTTAATAATAAAGTGAAACATGCAAACCACCAGTAAACTTCAAGGCATAATTGTGATTATTTAAACTGTTTTCTAACAAGTGCATAGATACATCATGCTAAGAATATCATAGAATACATGTGAGGATTTGACTTATATGCTCACCCGTTTAGACTATACGTCGTAGGTCCAGTGCTTGCAGTGGCCGAGGCTTCGGGAGATGTGGATCCGGGTGATTCGGATTACGTACCCGGGGAAGAGTTGGAGCTTCCTCCCAAGGACTTCTTCTAGGAGACTCTGCTGAGTACTTTGATAGAGAGATTTTGAGAGTACATTTGTACGCTTGGTATGTTAAGCCTTTTTTAAACATGTATTTAAATTGATATAATTCTTTTGGCGAACCATCTAAGTTGATCTGTTCATCACCGATGGTTCGAATCGGTTCTCTGTTCATGCATTGGCATGAAACCAGAAGTGTCTATAGAGTTTTATACCTCGAATAGTATGTTGGTTCCGCATTGTTTAGTCATTTGTTTATCTCAATTTGTTATTGCTTGCCATGCCAATGGTCCGTACATATCTATGGGGCACGGACTTGAGGATCGTGCCGATGGCACTGGTTTCGGGGTATCAAAATCCAGGCTGTCACACAATCAATATCTACACCTGTGATGGATAGTCGGGGTGAGCTGACAGTCTAAGCTCAGTAGAAGAATCTCAATTTTATTTAACATCTTATCATATAATCACATAGATTTAATGACAGAAACAAAAATGGAACGGAGCAGAATATCAAGAATCGAAACAAATATGACACAGAGTGGATATTCAATTTGAAACAAACACGGAGGCAGATTAGGTATCCAATTAAATTTCCACTACTCACATCACACAGTACATCAGTTTCCATTATTCACATCTTACAGTTTGAACATATCTTTCTCCACTGCTCACATCACATAGTACGTCAGTTTCCATTATTCACGTCTTACAATGCTCACATATCTTTCTCCATTACTCACCTCACACAGTGTTCTAATCTCTTTCAATTCACATCACACGGTATTTATCTCACAGTATTCTAAATGTTTAGTTGCAGTGGTCTAGTCAGTATCCAAACAGTATTCAGTCAATATCCAGCCAATAACCAGTCAGTGTGTACAGTATTCAGTGTGTATGAATAACTCGCCATACCGGTCTAGTATGCAGTGTACAGTATGCAGTGTGTACGGATAACCCACCGTACTGATCTAGTTAGTTTATATAGTTGCGCAGTCACTAGTCAGTATGTACAGTATGCAATCAATGTCCAGTCTACCAATATCAAAGTTAACATCAAATCATTCATCTTACAAACTTGATTACAATGCACAATTTTCACTTCTCAGTTCAAATATTTGAATACAGTCAGATAAACAAATTCCAAATTCATTTCTATGGTCAAATATGGAAAGTGCAGGAGTCAATTCATACCAAAATCAAGTCCCTTTCAAGTTCAGATATTCAACACTCTTCTAAGAATTTAAGGTTCCAAACTTAAATCATAAATTCTAACGCACTCAATTTATATCACGAGAGCTTATGATTCTAAAATAAAATAGGTCGTATCACGATATCTATGAATCAAAGTTTAAAATGTAAATGGGCATTGAGTTTCCCCTACCTCACGGCTCACGAAGCCACGCAAATTACGCAAGACGAGTCAAAGATCCCCATGCACAAATTCAAATTATAACTTGCATTACAATGCATCTAAAGATTCTTTAGAAAAGTCTAAGGAGGCTTAATGGTCGTTAATCCAAATAGTTCACGAGAAAACAAATAAAACAACCCAAACTCTAAATCTTGTGTGCGGGAGAAACAGGGTCGGGCTCGCGATTCCAATGGCACCCATCTATCTTGGGAGCGCAATTGAAATTCAGCTTACTGAAGCTGAATTTTACCAGTCCCCTCGGGCACGCGAGGCTCTCAGAAGCCTTTTTGAAGGTTTCTTGTGCACACAAGAAGCAACCTCGGGGGCGTGAGAACTAGAGAAAATGTAGATTTTGGAATTTTCATAAATCTCTCTCTTTCTCTCGTGATTTTCCCACAATTTCTTCCATATTAAAAACTCCAAATCAAAAGCACACACATCTAAGCATCCTAAAGCACAAATCCAAGGATTCAAAACACACAATTTACCTCCTAGATCAGGCACAAGACGTTTCTAACAATCGGGTCCAAAATCAATGCTTCACGCCTCACATAGATCTGACGCCTCAATCTCATCCGTTCTTGATCCTAACGACATCAAAATCAAGGCTCTATGATGATTCCATGAAGCACCACAAAGAATCCAAGAAACAAGAAGAGAGATCTGACAGGGTCTAGGGTTTCAAAAGGAGGGGTTTCAAAATGAACAAGGGTTTGGGAGAACAGGGGTTTTCTTTTTCACATGCTCATGGATTGCAATCGCGCCAAAGATCGACAATCAAATGTCAAAAGACAGAGTTAAACCTCCGATCAAGGGTTGTTTCAAAAGAAATTTGGGAGAAAATCATGATCTTTCATTGGAAAAGATATGAAGAAGAGTATTCGCAAGAAAATAAGAAGAAAAGGGTGTGCAGCCTTTTATAGCACGAAGGTCGCGCAAGGGAGCCTCAGGGTCGCGCGAGCGAGTTCCCAAGAAAGTCTTAAATTAGGGTTTTGTGAAAAAGTTTCTTGGTTTTACACTTCGAGGTTTGTTCGGAGTTAAGTGCGTACGCTCAAACGGCATTGGCATATAATATGTTAAGCGCATACACCAAAGAAGCGTATTAAGGTCTTAAAATTTTTGGGTTATCACATACTTCCCTCCTTACAAAATTTTCGTCCTCGAAAATTGACATACCATATTCAAAGAGGTAAAACACTTAGTAATCGTCAATGCTTCAATGTCCTTAAAATCAAGGTTATCACATTCTCTCCTTACAAGAATTTTCGTCCTCAAAAATTTTCGATGGAACTTTCTGATCCGACCTGATCCCAAAATCACTAAAACCACCAAAACGCACCAAATGCCATACCACCCGTTATTCACACAAGATTATCCACAACGACTGTGACATCTATCCTGCTGACAGAAACACTTTCCTGCATATCCACAACGAAATCATCAATCATCAACAATGATTGACCAAATTCATCCATCCTACATAGAGAAACATGTAGTCGGCATTTATCCTACACAAATCACATATGTATGGCACACACCATATATATATACATCTTCAAAAACATCAATATCGAAGATGAACATTTACCCACAAAACTTGTAAACACCTCACCAAGACTTAAGTTGTTCATCATTAGAAAATTTACACGATCAATCATCAAAAGTTTAACCACAAACTACAAATCCTGACGATTAGTTCAAAATGCAATGTCCACAAAAAAAGAATTTGGGAACCCTTAAGTGCCAAAGTATACTTAGGGCCTCGGAGTAGATGTCGAAGTTGTTCTTTCCTTTCCTTTTTCGGGACAATCTTTTACCTGATGTCTAATCTGGCCACACCTGAGGCATGTGTCAATGGCCCACCAACATTCCGTCGTCTTATGTCATCCTCCACACTGTGCGTAGGATTCAACTGATGCGAATGAAGTGGTGCATGAAGGTTGCTGCACCCTTGACGTTCCAGCCATCGTAGGGTTGGAAATGTGGAAAGGCCTCAGAGACGTAGGTATGGATGGTCTTGATTAAGCAGTTTGAGTAGGATGGATAGGTGCTAGCATCAGTTGTCTCGATTCTTTGACTGTCTGCTCGAGAGCATAAGATTGCGCTTGACTCACCTCACTCCTATTCTGTGGGTCTTACATCTCATCTATATCTTCTTTGGTGACCAAAGTCTTACTCATCACTACTCCATATGTCTCTAACTCAAGTACCGAGATTCTATCACGTATATTTGGCCTTAAGCCCCTTAAAAACATCTTGGCCTTCATCAGATCTAAGGCCACATGCTCCGGAATAAATCTTGAAAGTCTCATAAATTCAACTCCATATTCTCGCACTGTCATCCGACCTTGTTCTAACTAGATAAACTTCACTTCCATTTGGTTCCTCACCACTTAAGGAAAGTACTGTTTATTGAACTCTTCAACAAACTCTTACCAAATCCATAATTTACCTGGAGCTACCTATTCCTTTGTCCTTGATATAGACTTCCACCATGGGCCTGCTTCCCCATCTAACTTGAATGTAGCCCATCTTACCCTCTCATCTTTAGTGCATGGAAGTACACTTAATATCTTTTCTATCTCATTGAGTCAATTCTCAGCTTCCATTGGATCTGCTTGTCCTTGAGAAATTTGGAGGGTGCATCCTCCTAAACTCTATAAATGTCGAAGGCTAAGGCTGATGATTACTCACATTTCTTACAGCTATTAACTCCGTTTGATTGTGTCATCGCATTGGCCACAGTTTCCATTGCTTAAGCCGTTCTTTCTCTTTCATTTCCTCCCCCCAATGATGTATTCACACCCGGGGTGACTCTCTCACCAATAGATGTTCCCTCTCCACTTGGGGCACCTCTATTACGTTTCGGCCTACCGCGTGGGTCCATATCCAACTGTCACAATGAAACAAAAGTTTCAATTAATAGGTGGTAACCATGTTGTGACAGAATTACAACACGCACAACCTATGTTCTGGCAGATCTATCACCATAGCTCTGTTACCAACTGTGACGGAGTCACAATTGGGTCTCCTATATCCTGATAGAACCGACTGCCACAACTTTGAGTCCCCATGAGATCTAATGCTTAAGCTTTGATACCAATTGTGACAGTCCAAATTTTCCCAACCTAAATTTTTCGAGATATTTTTTTTTTTCTAATTTACACCAAAACAAAATGTGAAAACTCGAAACGCCAGATCGTAGATCATAATCTGATATAGAATACTTGGTACATCCACATACATGCGAAAATCAAAGCAGACAATACACATGGCATAATTAAAATCTCCAATTTTGATATCCAACATGAATAGTAACTAAACAACCACCCGTGATGGCCAACCATAACCTAACAGTGGCGTACAATATATGTATAATAGCATGAATATACCAAGCCACAACTTACCAAAATCCATAATGTACTAAATCTACGATCCCAGAACTAGGGGTACAAATCCTTAGGCGAAAGCTCCTCTTCTTCCTGTACGTAGTGTGAATCTTCCTCAAAACCAAGATCCCAATCAATATCTACACTTGTGACATATAGTCGGGGTGAGCGGACTGTCTAAGCTCAGTAGAAGAATCTCAATTTCATTTAACATCTTATCATATAATCATATAGATTTAATGACAGAAATAAAAACGGAATGGAGCAGATAATCAAGAATCGAAATAAATACGAAACAGAGTGGATATTCAATTTGAAACAAACACGGAGGCAGATTAGGTATCCAATTAAATTTCCACTACTCACATCACACAGTACATCAGTTTCCATTATTCATGTCTTACAATGTTCACATATCTTTCTCCACTACTCACATCACACAGTACGTCAGTTTCCATTATTCATGTCTTACATTGTTCACATATCTTTCTCAACTAGTCACCTCACATAGTGTTCTAATCTCTTTTAATTCACATCACACATTATTTATCTCACAGTATTCTAAATTTCCAGTTGCAATGGTCTAGTTAGTATCCAAATAGTGTTCAATCAGTATCCAGTCAATGTGTACAATATGCAATGTGTGTTGGATTGCTTACCTTGTAATTATTATGTGATTAAAATAGTTATTTAAAAGAACAAACTACAGCAGGGTGGAATTAAGGTAAGCAACCACTCCTGTAAGAACCAGGGCTATTGCAGCAAGCTTTGATAGGTAAGTAAGGGTATGTCCATAGGGAAATGTGAATGAACTATGGTAAATCTCCATATCTAAGATAGATCTGGCACTCTATTCTAATTTAAGAAAGAGGAGTTTTGAAATGTTGTCACTTCTACTCTAAACTATAGAAATTAAATGCAGTTGATCCAAATTTTAAGAAAACACGGAGTTGAGAAAAAGAAAATGGATAAAATCAAAGGATGAAGAGCAACAACTAGGGGTTTGGTCTTCACTGAAAATTAAATGAATTAAAGAATGCTTAGGACAGATCTACAACAATCCTTCATCTGGCTACAAGCTCCCCAGGTTCAACCCCGGGAGATGCAAGGTACAAGGATCTTATCTTAACCGCAGAATCAATGTAATCCTAAGGCTATGATCTGTCCACTTGAATGGTCACAGATCATCCTAGAGATTATCCCAAACCAGTGGTCTTGATTAGAATAGGTTAACCATTGTAGATGCTGTGGGTGTCAGGCTACAAGCTCCTCATTTTTGGCTGGCAACCACAGGCGTATCCATACTAGGGAACTCAAATATGAAGAAATGAAATATATCTCAGAATTAACTCTAAATTCCACAATTCCATTGCAATATTACTACTTACAATCCTATTGTGCTCAGATCTATAATCTGTGCAGCATTCAATCCCTTACAAGGCCTCTGAAACTCTCAATTACAGCTCATAACCTCACCCTAGATATTGGAGAAGTTTAGCCAACCATAATTGGCTAAAAGCGAGAGGAAGAAGAAGAGGAAAAAGAGAGGGAAATATATAAGGGAAGATGAATTCGGGCTTGGCTCTGGCTTTATTAATTTCTGGCCTCCTCTTTTTCAATGTGATTATTCTTCTATTTATACCCTTTCCTCCGATCTGTTTCAGCCAATCAGAACTCAAATGAATAATGCAGTTATGCTGATGTGACTGATTCTTCTTCTAAAAGCTCTTCTCCTATTGGTTTACAACTGACAAGTATATGTGAGGTAGTTAGGGTTCCCGCTCATGACCAATTGAATGCCAAAAATACCCCCAGGGGTCACTGACGTGCTTTGGAATGTGTGCATGAAGTATGGATGTGTGGCAGCAGCTATGTAAGGAACTGAGAAGTTCCTAATTCGAGTGTTGAGAGGTTCAAGGATCCTCTCGACAAGTTGTGAGTTTTCTCGCTGTGTATTTCGACAGGTTCTTTCATCCTCGCGAGAAATGGTGTGGCCTCAGGTGAGTTGACGAGAGGAATGAGTTCACTGATTGATAGGTTTTATTGGGACTAGTCGATAGGTTTCTTGAACCTCTCGACTTCCCCTGCAACTCCAGGCATCCTCTCGACTTGCCTTGTAACTCCAGGCATCTTCTCGATAGGTTCTACACTGTACCCCCCAGCCTTTCGATTAGCAATTGAAACCTCGCGATATGTTGGCATTTGAGCGTCAGAACCTCTCGACAGCTTTTGTTTTGTTCTCTATCTGCTCGACATGTTGCTCTCAACCTCGTGCCAATGACTGTAGCTTCAGGTAAGGCTTCGACAGGATGCATTCTACTCATCGACGGGTACTGTGAATCCTCTCGAAATGTGGCTGGAACATCTCGAGCTCCCCTGCATCTCCAAGTAAGCTCTCAACAAGAACTCATGTGATCCTCTTGAGAATTAGGCATGCACTCCAGGAACCTCTCGATAGGTTCTTTCCATCACTCCCAACTGCTCGACAGGCATTAGGAAGTTCTCGACATTTTCTTTAGCACACCTTCAACCTCTTGACCGCTAGACTACTTCATGCTCTTTCTTCTCGATACGTTCATGGATCCTCTCGACAACTTCTAAGAACCTAGGAACCTCTCGGCATGTCCTACCTTGAGTTTCCTCACCTGGCACCTATCTTTGGTGTGTTGTCTTCCATCTGTTGGCATTTAGCAACCTCTTGGTGGGTTCAATTATTATTTCCTGCAACTGTACTTGGTCCCATGCATACCCAGTTGAGCTTAGGGGAATCTCATGAACTTCCATGGCTCTGTAGACTGCTTGATTGGCTGGCCTTTGGGTTGTTGTGAACACATGATGAGGAGCAGATTGCTTCTTTAGCCTTTTTAGGTAGAAGTTTGCACTAAGGCTACTCTTTATTGCTTATCTACAAAACATACTTAAAGAACCTTATTAGTCATCTCAAGGGTCCATCAAAGGTCAAGTTAGGGAGTGAAAAATGGTATTTTTCACTGCTTAACACACCCCCAAACCTAAGCTTTGCCACTCCCTGAGCAAAGGAGAAAGTAAAAACAATTATTGAAAATGAAAAATGCCACTTTTGTAGGGAACACAATTGCATTTAGCATATGCATCAAGCCTTTTAAACCCTTAGGTGATCCCTAGTGGAGGAGTGAAGTCTCCTGAGGGTTTTCAGTGAAGTTACCAACAAACTTCTCCAATGACTCAGTTAATATCAATGCAACATGTTGAAACAAAAATTTAAGCAACACAAAATTCATTCCACACCTTACCCTTTAAATTTTAGAGGATTCTTTAACAATAACATGTCAATTCAAAAACTAAAATTCTGCTGTAATCTCTTCACAGTTCATCAGCTCATGTCAAGGCATTTTATATGAAAATAATGCTAAGCCTACCTTTCTATTGATAATTTTGTTTTGGATATTACCCTCATCAAACATAATTTCAGACCCAAGTCTCACCAAGGCTGGCACTCACAAAAATAAGAGATGTAGCATTTCACACAACTCCAGAGTAGTTGCAGCCCTCAAATAGGACTGCAAGCATGAGCATAGACATTGCTCTAATTTTCTAAAATTCTCTAACTCTTTTCACCATAGATCAACCAAATCCTCATCTCCACATGACAGCTCAATTAATTTCAGATCAGTAAGGACTTTTTATTGGGTTGTAATGTAGCTTATGGGTGAAGTTTATAAAGAATAAAAGGGTGAAATAGAATTCAAAATTGAGAAATCAGTAAAGTAAGGAGGTGATTTGCAACTCATCCTTCTTCATTTCAGCACATCTTCATCTTCTTTGAATTTTTAGACTTGAAGTGATAAGATTCATCAGCTTCTTATCTTCTTACACATTTCCAAATGAAGTGACTTCACTTTCTCATTCTTTTATTTTTGCTTTTCTATTTTGCTTTTCTTTTTGTATGCTTTTTTATATTTTTCTCTAATTTTTTATTTTTTTTATGGGTTGGAATGCCATAGCTATACATCACACTTGCCATTAAAAGTTCTTTCTTCTCCTTCAACCAAATATCAAACCAGCTCTACCTTCTTCCATTCCTACACCTTTACCTTCTGAAATCTCAGAGTGAGGGTCAGGCTGCATCAGGTCACTGAGGTTTTCGGTTCAAATTTTTTTGGTTTTCATCAAAGAAAACTAGGATTTTTAAGACTCAAATGGTATTTATCAAGGGCAGTTCAAAGGGTAAGGATATTTTAAGCTCAAATTGTCCAAGGGAAGGCCTTACTTCATGTCCTAATTGTCTGAATGCTATCAAGCTGTTTCAACTTGGATTTGCCTAACTTCTAGTGAGCAAAACTAGATCTAATCAATCCTTAGAGCAGAAAAATTGCCAAGACACTCCTCAAGGAAAAAAATTTCAGGCTCAAATCTCACTGGGTATGGTCTTCCATTAAATTTCTGGGGTGTATCCTCACAGTTTTCTCTCATTTCAGGTTCACTAAACATCGATTTTTTGAAAATTCTTGACATTTGTTTCATGAAAAAAAATTTAAAACTACAGCTCATTTCAGTTCCAAAAAGTTTTTAATTTCCCCTTTTTCCAAAAATCAAGTGGGAAATCACTTTATTTTCAAAAACTTTCTTTTCAACATAGCTGCACTAGCATTAACTTATTTCATTGGCACACCTGCCATACCCCAAAACCTAGGAGGAGCAGTGTCCTCACAGCTTCACAGATCAAGGGCAAGTGCTGTAGGTTAGTCAGGTAAAATAAAGAAAAGGGGGTAGCAAATAAGAACATAAAGTAAACCATGTATACACAAAGAGGACACAAGGAAAAATCATATAGACACAATGACAGATTGGCATATATACACAACAAGTATTTACAATGCAAGGAGAAAAAGTCTATAAAAAGGAAAAATTCATAAGTACATGTACATATTGACACATCCTAAGTGCTAGGTGGCTCCTCCTTGACCTGGACACCCTTGCCTTTTTCCATCTCCACTTCAATAGCTGCTTCTAGAACAGGCTCAGCTGCCGGTGCAGGTTCTTCACCTTTAAATGCAGCAAGTTGCCTCTCCAATATCTCAACCTTCATCTCAACCAGGGTAGCTCGAGCTTCAAGGAACTCCTTTATGGCCTTAGAGACAGCCTCATTAGAAGTTAATCTCTTCTCTAGTCTATCTACTCTCATTTTCTCTGTGGCAGCAGTACCCTTAGCAACTTCATATTGGGTCAAAATTTTACCTCACCCCTTGGAAATAGCCCCTAATTGCACTCTGTGAGCAAATTCCATTTTCTCAAGCTTCTCATCATAGGACCTCCTAATGGAGGTCCTAAGCTCAGCCATTCCCCGAATGACATCTCTCTTTAGGTAGGGGTTCTGTTGCATGGCATGGAGGAGGGTTAAGAATGGGGGAATGTAAAAAAGAAGAGGTAGGGAGGATGGGCTGGTCAGGGATGGGTTCAGGTGCTGGGTCTATTTGGGTTGGGATTGAGAAGAGGGAGATGAGGTCATCCACATCTGTGGAGACATTGGTAAATGTAGGTGGAGGGGCATTTGGGATAGGAGGAATGGGGGAAGCCTGGGATAGGACTTCTACAGCCATGGGTAGGGGGGAGGAGGTGTTGTAAGTAAATGAGTAGGTGGTTGATGAGGTGGTAGGGGTTAGTTGGCCAAGGAAGTTTGGATGGCATGTAAGGTAAGTGGGATAGAGGCCTGGTGTTGGACGGTGGAGTTTAATGATAGGAGGGTGACCTCAATGGAGGTTTGGGTATTGGTATTGGCCATAACTTGGGATTGGATGGAGAGAGAAGGTTGAGGATTTGGGGTAAGGGGTTAGGTATGATAGGGGTTGAGGTTGGGATGGGAGGAGGTGGTTGAAATGGGGGAGTGTGGGCATGTGGAAATGAGGTGGATGGAGGTTGGAAATGGGTATGCTGGGGGGATATGGGTTGTGGGGAATCAGGTAGTGGAGAGTACTCATGCCCAATATTGTCCACAATGGACTTTATTAGGGATGAGTACCATGCACTGGTCATTAGGTCCTGGGTGTGGGGAGGTGAGAGTGAAAAGGTGGGCTCACTATCAAAGGGTATGGAAGGTGAAGAGGACAAGGAAGGAGTAGCTGAGAGGGTTGGTGCAGGGGTTAAAAGTGTAGTGGCTGATGTTGATGGGCTGGCTGGAATGGTGAGTGAAGGTAAGGTAGGGGTGGGACCTGTGGGTGTGGAAGTTGAGAGTGGGGTGGATGTGGTGATGGTGGAAAGGGAAACTAAACTGCTGGTGGAATGAAAACTGGAATGGAAGGTAAAGAGACTGAGATGGTGGTGTGATAAATGGAGGGATGGTGATGCTGATATCAGTGGAACTAGCCATAGGAAAAATCAGACCAAAGGAGGGGATGGGTAAAGGTGCAGAGGACAGAAGTGGGAGCGCCAAGCTGGAAGCAGCAGAAGTGAGCAAGGGCTCATGGGTGATTGGTGCAAAGATCTCAAGGGGAGGTATGGACTGTGCAGCTGCTGGGAGAGGCTCTGAAATGGCAGAAGTAAATGTGCCATGAGCAGCAGTCAAGCTGGCTGCTTGTGGAGCTTCTATTTCAGGCTCCTCACTTGACTTGTTTTTTGCTTTTCCCAATTAGTGTCCTGCTGGCAGACGAGACCCTCATCCCAAACACTTTAGGGGTCACCTTCACCACTGGCTCATCATTCTTGAACACAAATTTCTTCCTCTTGAGCAATGCAATAATGAGCATGCTGTAAGGTAGCCTAGGTAGGGCTTGGACTCTCCTGATTTTGTCGTGCACATCTACCGTAGCCTCAAACACTAAATGTGCAGCATTGATGAACTGGCCCTTAGAGAAAAAATACAGGGCATTCAGAATGGGGGTCCTCCTCTCCTACTGATGTCCACTGACATATATCACCTTTCTCAAAATTGAATCTAGGGGCAGATCTCTCCTCATTAGTGACTCCCCAGACCCCACAATGCCTTGAGGGAGTTATCTGGCCATTTCTTTGAAGGGGGCACTCTCAGGTGCTACTAATCCATAGGTAATATCAAAAGTTGATGGGATCCCTAATGTTAATCTAATGTCTTGATAATTCACCTCAATTTCCCAATTGTCAATTAAAACCGCAAGGTATGGCTCAACTGAATCGGTCCTGGTTTTCTTCCTAAGATTCTGGTACCATCGCTTGACCAGCCTTGGGTAGAACTTTT
The DNA here is from genome assembly GCA_021018995.1 of Chloranthus sessilifolius. NCBI lineage: Eukaryota > Viridiplantae > Streptophyta > Magnoliopsida > Chloranthales > Chloranthaceae > Chloranthus > Chloranthus sessilifolius. Next base: position 55,088,513 of record CM037594.1, read on the forward strand.
TAGTCAATGGGGTCAACATTGGTGTCAGGTCTGCCCTCACCAAATAGTTCAAAGTGTCCATGCATCCCTCCTCCTTGGAAAAATAAGGTGTGTCAATGATGGTTTCTGGGATGAGGCCTAGGGCATCCACAAATTCATTGGGGTAGATCTAGACAAAGGGATTGTAGGCTCAGCCTCAGGGTTGGGCTCATCCACTAGAATTTTAGGCACAGGGTTAGGGTCTGTCTCAGGGGCCTCCTCAATTACTTCTTCATTGAGTTGGACCTTCTTAGACTTCTTGGCTTCCTTGGATTTTATAGTTTGAACAACTTCATCCATGACCAGTTTTCTCTTTGCAGGTGGGGTCTCCTTAGGCTTTGCACGTTGCCTAGCGGATTTCCTAATGGATTTTATGGCAGATTTGGAGGGACTTTTGAACATGATAGCCAGGGGTGTCTTCTTTGTCAGGCATTAACCACTCAGTTGACACAAAGTACATCACAAATACAACAAATATGCAAACTAGCAATGGAAGAATGAAACTAGGAAATCACAGAATGAGGGTGAAGGAGAGCTTACCAACAGAAACCTAGGGTTTTTCAAATCTTGATGTGCACGACACCAAATCAACTCAAATGAGGTGTAGAAAATAGCCCTGGGGAAATTGAAGCTATTGGACCAAGGCCAAGGTAGTTTGGATGGAAATCAGTGAGGGAGAGAAAGGAGAAGAAAACTAGAAAGAAAATCGCAGAGAGGAACTAGGGCTCGTATGGAAGTTGTCGAATGGCAAAATGAAGCTGTCATGAGGTTTAAATCCATAAAAAATGAGACTCGACAGGATTGGGAGAAAGGTGTCGATAGGTTGATACAACCTGTCGAAAAGTAAAACACAGCTAAACCTCTCGAGAGGTTCACACAATCCTATCGACGAGGCTAGGCTTTGGATAAAATCATTTCGAGAGGTTCTCAGAACTCAACTTCTCATCCTCTCGACAAGCTTACAATGGACATCATTTCGAGAGGAACACAAAACCTCTCAACCAATACTCAGAACCTATCGAGAATACCACCAAAACCATTAGAACCTATCAACAATCATTTTAAAAAACTTCAGACCCTGTTGACAATTGCTTCAAACCTCTCGACAGGCTCCAGATCTTGTCGAAATGCACATTTAGAGCATTCAGAACCTGTTGACATGTACTCCACTCCTCTCGACAGGTTATAATTCATCTTAAACAGACTTATAACATTCCTCACTACTATTCTACACATCCATTTGGCAAATACCCAGTTGAGTCAAACAGTCCCTGCTTCAAGCCAGCCTATGGATGACACATGATATGTACATGCACATATTAAACCCTATTGACTAAGCTAAAAAGTAATAAAAATCATAAAAAATAGTAGCAACACTAACAAAAATAGCAACTAAGATACATAATGTACATTGTTGAGAATCAATCAAATAGTGGAGGTTCTTGAAGGAAAATGGTCATCATAAGCTCCACCATATTTTCAACAATAGGTTTGAGCCTCTAACTATTTACTTTCATGATCCTGCCATGTTTAAGATCCTTGATTTCAACAGCTCCAGATGGGGATACATGCTCAACTAAGTAAGGTCCCTCCCATCTGGATCTCAATTTTCCTGAGAAAAATTTCAGCTTAGAGTTGAAAAGCCATACCTTGTTGCCAACAATGAACCTTTTCTCAACAGCTGCTTGTCAAAGAAGGCCTTGGTTTTCTCCTTTTAGATTCTTGCATTGGAATAGGCTTCCAACCTCAGCTCTTCTAGCTTAGATAGCTGAAGTTTCCTGTGAATGCCAGCAGAAGTTAAGTCAGTATTCAATGCTTTAATAGCCCAATATGCCTTGTGCTCAAGCTCTACTGGTAAATGGCATGCATTGCCATATACCAGCCTGAAGGGAGTCATCCCAATGGGGGTCCTATACGCCCACAAAGCATCAGGTAATTTCAAGAACCAGTCCTTCATATCCACTCTTACTGTTTTCTCCAAAATGTGTTTGATCTCTCTGTTAGAAATCTCCACCTGCCCACTGGTTTGTGGGTGATATGGGGTGGCAACTCTGTGTGTCACAAAGTTCTTTCTAAGGAGATTCTCAAACTGTTTGTTGTAGAAATGACTCCCCCCATCACTGATGATAGCTCTGGGGGTGCCAAACCTGGAGAAAATGCTATCCTTTAAGAATTTAAGGATAACCTTGTGATTATTTGTTCTTGTGGCTATGGCCTCAACCCATGTGGACACATACTTCACAATCATAATAATATAATTATAACCATGGGAAGGAGGGAAAGGGCCCATGAAATCAATTCCCCATATATCAAATAATTCAACAATAAGCACAGGTTGTAAGGGCATGGAGTTTCTTGTAGAAATACTTCCCATTTGCTGGCATCTAGAACAAGCTTTGCAATGTTGTCGGACATCCTTGAAAAGAGTGGGCCAATAGAATCCACTTTGGAGAACCTTAGTAGTTGTTTTGTTCCCACTGAAGTGGCCTCCACAAGCCTGTGCATGACACATGGCTAGAATGTTTTCAAACTCAGTTTCAGGCATGCACCTTCGTACCACCTGGTCTACACAATTCTTAAAGAGGTAAGGATCCTCCCACATGTAGTATTGAATCTGTGAGAAGAATAGATTGCTATCATCCTTATTCCAATGTGGGGGAATTTTTCCTGCAGCTAGATAGTTTACGATGTTGGCAAATCAGGGCACACTCATCTCTACAGCAAAAAGCTGCTCATCTGGGAAGGAATCATTGATGGGCAAGCTCTCTTGTTCAGCAGCTGGGATCCTAGATAGGTGGTCTGCTACCACATTCTCAACCCCCTTCCTGTCCTTGATCTCTAAATCAAATTCCTATAAAAGCAAAACCCATCTTATCAGTCTAGCTTTAGCATCCTTTTTGGACAAGAGATATTTTAAGGCTGATTGGTCAGTAAACACAATGATCTTAAATCCCAGCACATATGGTCTAAATTTCTCTAAAGCAAATACAATGGTCAGCAACTCCTTTTCAATTGATGTGTAATTGAGCTGAGCATCAGCCATTGATTTGCTTGCATAAGCCACTACACTTGGTGCTTTGTCTTTTCTATGTCCCAAGACTGCACCAACAGCAAAGTCTGATGCATCACACATCAGCTCGAACGACAAGGAGAAATCAGGAGCTTGTAAAATGGGAGTAGTAGTCAAACATGTCTTCAGTAGTTCAAAGGCAGCCAGGCATTCATCATTGAATTCAAATGGAACCTCTTGGCACAACAAGTGGCAAAGAGGTTTGGAGATTTTGCTGAAATCTTTGATGAATCTTCGATAGAAACCAGCATGTCCCAAGAATGACCTGGCTTGCTTGACAGTTTTGGGTGGGAGTAGATGTGCAATTAAATCAATTTTAGCTTGATCAACCTCTATCCCTTTGTGGGAGACAACATGTCCTAAGACAGTGCCTTAAGTCACCATGAAGTGACTCTTCTCCCAACTCAAGACTAGGTTGGTTTCTACACATCTTTGCAACACCGGGCTAAGGTGCTGCAAGCATTGGCTAAAATCATCCCCATAAATAGAAAAATCATTCATAAAAATCTCCATGATCTAATCAATCATGTAAGAGAAAATAGCATTCATACATCTTTGAAAGGTGGCAGGTGCATTACATAATCCAAATGGAATCCTTCTATATGCAAAGGTTCCAAAGGGGCATGTAAAGGTAGTTTTCTCTTGATCTTGTGGGTATACAGGGATCTGATTGTACCCTGAATAACCATCAAGAAAATAGTAAAATGCCTTACCTGCCAGCTTATCTAAGATTTGATCAATGAAGGGCAATGGGAAATGGTCTTTGTTGATTTTCTCATTGAGCTTCCTGTAATCTATACACACTCTCCTGAGTCTGCTTGAACTACAGTGATCTCGGATTTCTTACACACCACCTGGGTAGGTGCCACCCATTGAGAATCTGAGATGGGGTAAATGGCCTCAGCATCTAACAGCTTGACAACTTCTTTCATGACAACCTCCTGCATGTGTGGATTCAATTTCCTTTGCATCTCTCTAGAGGGTTTGGAACCCTCTTAAGATGAATCTTGTGCATGCACACAGCAGAATTTATCCCTCCAAGATCTGCAATAGTCCACCTTATTGCTCTCTTATGCTTCCTTAGCACACAAAGCAGCTCTTCCTCTTACTCAAGAGTGAGGGAGGAAGAAATTATGACTGGCAACTTCTTATTTGCTGCTAGGAAGGCATACTTTAAAGATTTTGGGAGCTGCTTTAGCTCCACATCTGGGGGATTGATTAGGGAAGGCAATAGAGGTTCCTTAGAGGGTGGTGGAAGAGAGAGCAAAGCAGGTTTCCATGGATGTTGCTTTAGTGGCCTCACTTTATCATTGATAGTTTTCACTTGCACAAACTCGAGTGTGGGGGCCTTCTCTTCCACTGTTTCCTTCCAAATGTCTTCAAAAATATCAAATAAATCCTTACCATGTAGCAGTTGAGGAAGAATGTCTTCAACAAACTCATCCAGCACATCAATGGAAAAACAGTCCTCATTATCCAAATGAGGGTAGCTACATTATAAACATTCAACTTGACCTTCATTTTACCAAAAGTTACTTCCATGACCCCTGATCTGCATTGTATACAAGCATTTGCAGTGGCCAAAAATGGCCTACCTAAGATCACAAGGATAGAAGTAGCACACTTGCTCAACTCCATATCCAGCACCAGAAAATTAGCAGGATAAAAGAATTTATCAACCCCAACCAAGACATCTTCTATGATCCCCACAGGCTTCCTCTCAGATCTGTCAGCTAGTTTTAAGACCACATGTGTGGGCTTCAACTCTCCTAAGCCCAACTTCTCATACACTGAATATGGAAGCAAATTTACACTAGCTCCCAGATCTAATAAGGCTTTTTCAATGGTATGATCCCCATTGATCCAAGGGATAGTGGGGACTCCACGATCTTGGAGCTTTGTTGGAGTTGCTATAGTCAAGACTTAGTTCACTTTTTCTACTGAAAAGACTTTCTTGGATAGATGTATCCTCGATTATCTTTTATGGGTGCAAAGGTCTTTCAAAAACTTTGCATAGGTTGGCACTTGCTTGATTGCATCAAGTAAAGGTAAATTGATCTTTACTTGCTTAAAAGTTTCCATCATTTCTTCTACTTTGGCATTCCTTTTATCGAAAGGGGAAGGTGCTTGCAATGCCCTAGGAAATGGAAAATGTGGGCCTGCTCCCCCATTTGCAGCCTTAGCCAACTCATCATCTTTCTTTTTATTTTTATTTTTTTGTTGAGGATCATCTTTATCCTCTTTATTCAAACTGGGCTGCCACTGTTGCACATTCTTTGGAACTGCTTCTTTTTCTTTCTCTGGATTTTTCAAAGGCCTACAACCTACTGGATTGTCCACCAGCCTTTCACTTCTTAATGTGGTGACAGATTTTGTCTTCCTCATGAGAAGAAGAGACTTCACCTACCACATATTATCTCTTTGGATTATCCATGGGCTTTCTAGGCAGCCTACCTTCCTCTCTCTTTATCAAAGCATTAGACAACTAGCCAAGATGGTCTTCTATCTTTTTAATGTTTTGACTATGAGAGTGGACTGTTTGAGGCAAAGAGCCCAAGTTTTGCAATGAGGCCAGAGCATGTTCTTCAAAAGAGGGTGTTCTAGAATCTGAAGTTGGTGCAGTTTATAGCATAGGCTGAACCATAGGCTAAGCCATAGGTTGCTGGTAGTGGGACCTTGGGACAAACTTTTGTTGATAGGTCTGGGGAGCAAGTTTAAAAGGAATTTGCTGCTATGGTTGCTGATAGAACTGATGTTGGAACTGCTACTGCTAGTTTTGATTTTGAACATTATCTTACCTCCACCTTAGGTTAGGGTGGTTTTTCTAAGAATAACCAGCAGTTGGCTGCTGACCATAAGATTGAGCAGCAGCCACATGTTCCATTACTAGTTTTGGAAATTGCCCAGTAGAGGGACAATCCTGAATGGGGTGAGTGGGAGATTGGCCGATGAGGCATGCCTCTTCCACATTAGCAGCCATTGGAGACTGCATTACTCTAATCATGTTCTCCAACTTTTAAGTCAAGCCGGCTACCTTTCTTTCCAAATCATTATACCCACCAATCTCATACATTTTACCTCTTGTTGTATTTTCCTTCACCATTCCTCCTGGAGTGCCAATCTCCCCAGCAAGAGACTCTTACTGTAATGAGTTTTCACCAATGACATCAAACAATTCCCATGCTTCCTTAGTTGTTTTATGAAGGTATGTGCCTCCACAAGAAGCATCCACCATATTTCGATTTTTGAAGTCAATTCCTTGATAGAAACTTTGGACAAGTTGTCATTCAGGAATTTTATGGTGGGGGCATTGCCTTAACAGCTCCTTGAATCTCTCCCATGCCTCATGGAACCCTTTAGTTGGGAGTTGAGAAAAAGAGATGATACTCTTCCTCAACTGACTGGTTCTAGACATGGGGAAGAATTTAGCTAGGAATTGACATTGCATGTCATTCCAAGAGGTTATACTATTAGGGGGGAGCAAGGATAATCAGGCCTTAGCTTTATCCTTTAATGAAAAAGGAAATAGCCTAAGCTTGGTGGCTTCTAGCCCTAGACCTGCAATGTTAAAGGTAGTACACAAGGCAAAGAATTCATCAGCATGCTTGTATGGGTCCTCTTTACTCAAACCATGGAAAGAAGGTAACATTTGAATGATTGAAAATTTAATTTCATAATTGATTTCCACAGTAAGAAACTGTATGCAAAATGGAGAATTATATGCACCAGGTGCATAGTAATCTTTCAACAACAACCTTGGTTGCTCACCCATTTCAACAGATTCAGTTGCAATGGATGTAGGTGGGGTTTGTTTAGGCCTAAGAATCCTTTCAACCTCTGGATTCAATGGCACAATTTGGAGGTTGAGAGTTCTTCTTCCAAACATACACCACTCATAATCTCAATGCACACTTACACAAATTACAACTCAAATTTAATACAACAACCAAGAACAAGCACAAACAGCTAAAAAAATCGACAAATGCACAGCTCTGGAAAAAATAGAGTAGAGAAATGCAAACTTTTGCACAACCTTTAGCACAATGCTCCTCTTAGTACCCCAGATCCAGATCTGAAATGAAATTTAAGCTACAAAATACTACATTAGTAATTAGTCAAACACCTAACTGGTAATTAAAATTATAAATCTAAAAAACTTACATCTACCAAGTTTAAATCATAGATCCCCTGCAGTGGCACCAAATATTTGTTGGATTGCTTACCTTATAATTATTATGTGATTAAAACAACTATTTAAAAGAACAAACTATAGCAAGGTGGAATTAAGGTAAGCGACCAGTCCTGCAAGAACCAGGGCTATTGCAGCAAGCTTTGATAGGTAAGTAAGGGTATGTCTACAGGGAAATGTGAATGAACTATGGTAAGTCTCCAGATCTGAGATAGATCTGGCACTCTATTCTAATTTAAGAAAGAGGAGGGGTTTTGAAATGTTGTCACTTCTACTCTAAATTACAGAAATTAAATGCAGTTGATCCAAATTTTAAGAAAACACAAAGTTGAGAAAAAGAAAATGGATAAAATCAAAGGATGGAGAGCAACATCTAGGGGTTTAGTCTTCAATCAAAGGAAATGCTTAGGACAGATCTGCAACAATCCTTCATCTGGCTACAAGCTCCCTAGGTTCAACCCGGACAGAAGCAAGGTATAAGGATCTGATCTTAACCACAGAATCAAAGCAATCCTAAGGCTATAATCTATCCACTTGAATGGTCACAGATCATCCTAGAGATTGTCCCAAACCAGTGGTCTTGATTAGAATAGGTTAACTATTATAGATGTTGTGGGTGCCAGGCTACAAGCTCCCCATTTCTGGCTGGTAACCACAAGCGTATCCAAACTAGGGAAATCAAATATAAAGAAATGAAATATAGCTCAGAATTAACTCTAAATTCCATAATTCCATTGCAATATTACTACTTACAATCCTATTGTGCTCAGATCTACAATTTGTGCAGCATCCAATCCCTTACAAGGCCTCTAAAACTCTCAATTATAGCTCATAACCTCACCCTAGCTATTGGAGAAGTTTAGCCAACCACAATTGGCTAAAAGAGAGAGGAAGAAGAAGAGGGAAAAGAGAGGGAAATATTGGAGGGAAGATGAATTCGGGCTTGGCTCTGGCTTTCTTAATTTTTGGCCTCCTCTTTTTCAATGTGATTGTCCCTCTTTCCTCCGATCTGTTTTAGCCAATCAGAACTCAAAAGAATAATGCAGTTATGCTGATGTGGCTGATTCTTCTTCTAGAAGCTCTTCTCCTATTGGTTAAAAACTAACAAATACATGTGAGGCAGTTAGGGTTCCCACTCGTGCCCAATGGAATGCCAAAAATACTCCTAGGGTTCACTGATGTGCTTTGGAATGTGTGTAGGAAGTATGGACGTGTGTCAGTAGCTGTGTAAGGAACTGATAAGTTCCTAATTCGAATATCGAGAGGTTCAAGGATCCTCTCGATAGGTTGTGAGTCTTCTCAGTGTGTATTTCGACAGGTTCTTTCATCCTTGCGAGAAATGGCGTGGCCTTAGGTGAGTTGTCGAGAGGAATGAGTTCACTGATCGATAGGTTTTATTGGGACTAGTCGACAGGTTTCTAAAACCTCTCGACTTCCCCTGTAACTCCAGGCATCCTCTCGAATTACCTTGCAACTCTAGGCATCTTCTCGACAGCTTCTACACTGTACCCCCAACCTCTTGATTAGCAATTGGAACCTCGCAATATGTTGGCAATTGAGCATCAAAACCTCTCGATAGCTTTTGTTTTGTTCTCTATCTGCTCGATAGGTTGCTCTCAACCTCATGCCAATGACTGCAGCTTCAGGTAAGGCTTCGACAGGATGCACTCTACTCATCGACGGGTACTGTAAATCCTCTTGAAATGTGGCTGGAACATCTCAAGCTCCCCTGCATCTCCAGGTAAGCTCTCGATAGGATCTCCTTTGATCCTCTCGAGAATTAGGCATGCACTCTAGGAACCTCTTGATAGGTTCTTTCCTTCACTCCCAATTTCTCAACAGGCATTGGGAAGTTCTCGACAGTTTCTTTAGCACACCTCCAACCTCTCGACCGCTAGGCTACTTCATGCTTTATCTTCTCGATATGTTCATGGATCCTTTCGATAGCTGCTAGGAACCTCTCGACAGGTTCTAGGAACCTCTCGGCATGTCCTACCTTGAGTTTCCTCAGCTGGCACCTATCTTTGGTGTGTTATCTTCCATCTGTTGGCATTTAACAACCTCTTGGTGGGTTCAATTATCATTTCTTGCAACTGTACTTGGTCCCAGGCATACCCAGTTGAGCTTAAGGTAATCTCGTGAACTTCTATGGCTCTGTAGACTGCTTGATTGGCTAGCCCTTGGGCGGTTGTGAACACATGATGAGGAGCAGATTGCTTCTTTAGCTTTTTTAGGTGGATGTCTACACTAAGGCTGCACTTTATTGCTTATCTACAAAACATACTTAAAGAACCTTATTAGTCATCTCAAGGGTCCATCAAAGGTTAGGTTAGGGAGTGAAAAAAGGTAATTTTCACTGCTTAACAGTGTGTACGGATAACCTGTCATACCGGTCTCGTATGCAGTATGCAGTGCGTACGAATAAGTTGCCATACCGGTCCAGTATGCAGTATGCATTATACAGTTTGTAGTGTGTACGGATAACCCATCGTACCGGTCCAGACAGTTTCTTCAGTTGCACAGTCAGTGTCCAGTTAGTATGTACAGTATGCAATCAATGTCCAGTCAACCAATATCAAAGTTAACATCAAACCCTTCATCTTACAAACTTGATTACAATGCACAATTTTCACTTCTTAGTCTAAATATTCGAATACAGTCGATCAATAAGTTTCAAATTCATTTCTATGGCCAAATATGTAAAGTGCAGGTGTCAATTCATACAAAAAATATGTCCCTATTTCAAGTTCAGATATTCAACACTCTTCAAAGAATTTAAGGTTCCAAACTTAAATCACAAATTCTAATGCACTCAATTTATATCACGAGAGCCTATGATTCTAAAACAAAATAGGTCATATCATGATATCTATGAATCAAAGTCAAAAATTCAAATGGGCATTGAGTTTCCCCTACCTCACGGCTCACGAAACCACGCAAATGATGCTAGACAAGTTGAAGATCCCCACGCACAAATCCAAATTATAACCTGCATTACAATGCATCTAAAGATTCTTTAGAAATGTCTAAGGAGGCTTAATGGTCGTTAATTCCAAAGAGTTCACGAGAAAGCAAACAAAACAACCCAAACTCTGAATCTCGTGCATGCGAGAAACAGGGTCGGGCGCGCAAGTTCAATGGCACCCATCTATCTTGGGTGCGCGATTGAAATTCAGCTTACTAAAGCTAAATTTCACCAGTCGCCTCAGGCATGTGAGGCTCTTAGAAGCCTTTCTGAAGGCTGCTCGCACACACGAGAACCAACCTCGGGCACATGAGAACCAAAGAAAATGCAGATTTTGGGACTTTCAGAAAGCTCTCTTTCTCTCGCAATTTTCGCACAATGTCTGCCATATTAAAAACTCCAAATCAAAAGCACACACATCTAAGCATCCTAAATCACAAATCCAAGGATTCAAAACACATGATTTACCTCCTAGATCGGGCACAAGACGTTTCTGACAATCAGGTCCAAAATTAGTACTTCACGCCTCACATAGATCCGACGCCTCAATCTCATCCGTTCTTGATCGTAACGGATTCAAAATCAAGGCTCTGTGACGATTCCATGAAGCACCACGAAGAATCCACGAAACTAGAAGAGAGATCTGACGAGGTCTAGGGTTTCAAAAAGAGGGGTTTCAAAATGAAAGAGGGTTTGGGAGAAAAGGGGTTTTCTTTTTCACACGCTGATGGATCGCAATCGGGCCAAAGATCGGCGGTCAAACGGCAAAAGATGGAGTTAAACCTCGGATCAAGGGTTGTTTCAAAACAAATATGGGAGAAAATCAAGATTTTTCACTGGAAAGAGAGGAAGAAGAGTATTCGCAAGAAAATAAGAAGAAAAGGGTGTGCAGCCTTTTATAGCACAAAGGTCACGCAAGCAAGCCTCAGGGTTGCGCGAGCGAGTTCCAAAGAAAGTCTTAAATTAGGCTTTTCTGAAAAAGGTTCCTGGTTTTACACTTCGGGGTTTGTTCAGTGTTAAGTGCGTACACTCAAACGGTATTGGTGGATACTATGTTAAGCGCATACACCAAAGAAGCGTATTAAGGTCTTAAAATTTTTAGGTTATTACATACTTCCCTCCTTACAAAATTTTCGTCCTCGAAAATTGACATACTGTATTCGAAGAGGTACGGACACTTAGTAATCGTCAATGCTTCAACGTCTTTAAAATAAGGGTTATCACAGGGAAACCATTATGCGATGGAAAAAAATTTGTAGCAGTAACCACAACTGAGTGAGGAAGACACAATTTTTGGGACATTCATACACCTTATCTGGTAACAAGAGCAACATCTCAACCCCTTGTTAAAGTGTAATGCTCAATACTGTTGTATTAATCCCATAGCCTTGACTATACAGGTTACCATAATTTCCCACAAGCCCCACTTACAAAAACACACAAAAAATGCATCATATTAAAGAGACTCCCATTGTCCCTAAAGCATCACCACTAGAAGGTAGCATGGGCATTAATCTACTCCCCACCATACCCATACCAATAAACATATGTGATCATCGAAAGAAAACCCCATAAAATTTAATCCAAGAAAAGCCATTCAAAAACCCATATGGAAAAAAAAGTGGAATTGGTGGGACATATTGGAAAAAATTAAAAGCAAAGAAAAATCATGCAAAGGGAAAGAAAAGAAAGATCAATTGATGGTTCCAAAGATTCTTGTGGTGCCACAGATGGTTCCACCATATATAATGTTGACTGCCCACCTTCAATCAGATGATAGAGGTCGTTTTTCCTCCCAATCTTTCAAAGATTAGCTTTAGTTCATGGCCCACATATAAGACGTTAAGATGCTGATTGCATGTGGCACACATCCCCAAAGTGACTGTGATCATAGCGTACCATGGTGCACTTTGATCACAGATGCATGCGATGTGGAATTAACATCGGACAGCCTAGTATATGGGCCACAATCTCAAGATCTAATTTATGAAAAATTGGGATGCAAAACAATCTCTATCATTTGATTCAAGGCAGTCAATGGCGTGAACGGTGAAACCATTAACAGCATCGCAAGAATCTTTGGTTGCAAAACCCACTATATTTAAAAAATGTATGAACTCTCCTTTTCACAAAGAAAGACCAATTATAAAAACATGAGCATACAAAGAAAATAGATAGCAAACCAATTTTTCAAATAGAAGAAAAAGATTAAACATTGAATTCAATATTCATACTGCAGATTTACAATAACAAAGTAGAGTACAATATAGAGAATTAGAATGATAATCACATATAACAGTAACAAAGTAGAGTACAATATAGAGAACTAGAATGATAATCAATATATGAAAACATTTTATCAAACATCTAAAATGCAGTTTGATAATCACATATAACCTAAAATATGGCAATTTGGTCATCAATTGAGATGTCCAATTGCTAGACCCACCACTTGTCAGATGATACCATGTGACAAAATCAAAATCCATAGATTTAACTCCAAAGGAAAAGGTTATATTTGGTCCAAAACCTCGTACCAACAATCAGTTTAGATTGAAGATCTAGTATCAAGTCTTTAAATAATTACTAAAAGGTTTGACTAAAAATTATTAATTGATTTCCCATCAAGTTCATGTTCTCCAAAAAAGTTATAGTACACAAACTTTGGCGGATTAGTCAACAGTCAATCTTCCCATCTCTCATGGATTAACCAAGTTGATTCTCTATGCTTGCATTATTATTGTAGGACTGTCAATTTTTTAATTGTAATAGTTGAACATCAACGTGAGGTAAAAAAACTCTAGTTCTAGCTTAATGTCTTCGGTCACTGCATATCCATTTACCAACAACATAATATAAAGGAGACAACCAGGGATTTAAAGTCCAAGGTCCCGGGCTGATAGGTATCGGATATATCAGATACGTATCAGCCAACCCGCCCGATATCTAGGCACCTTTTTTATTTAAAAAATAATAAAAGCACAAAAAAGTAATAAAAAAAATACAAAAGGGCGGCAGTTTTGGTATTTTTCAGGTTCATATCTGATACATATTGGCCGATATGGTCTTATATAACCCGATATTTGCTCCATACAGAATCAGGTGTATATCCGTATCAGAGGGGGCCTTACTTGATAGATATCGGCCGATACTTAAAGCCATGGAGACAACATTTCTCTACAACATTTCATCAATCAATTGCCTTGCATTCTTTAAATAGTAAATCATCAACAATGCTTTCCATAAACTCGGATTTTTATCTTGCATTTCGTCAAATTGATTGATTTTATATACATCTTCTTTATTGATTTTATTTTTGTTAGTTTCTAATTCTCTAAGTTGTTCTTCAGAGAAAGTTATTTATTTACCAATTACAAGTTTCAATGTAATCATTTGATGTTCATCTTCAGGTGTTTCAAAGATATTCATCATGAATATGATTTCACTCAGATCTATATTAGAATTTGTTTCTGATTCAGATTCTAATTCATAAATGATACTATTATCATAATTTGATATTTCTTCTCCGAAATAAACATCTAGATCTTGTTCATCTAAATACTTAATAATTTTACTTATATTTTTTCCTCTTTTTAGACATTGAGGAGCATAATGACCTTCTTCATTACAAATAAAATATATGTGCAACCGTGGGATTTTTGACGATCTCGTCATGACGATGCACTCCCTAATGAAATATTTAGAGTCGCCACCCAAAGCTTTTGGTGTCCCAGGAAACCTAGATTAATTTTATAAGCACCGAAATGCCACAAATATGACTCTGAATCCGGTCTATGCCAAAGGCTCTTAGGTAGGGGCTTCAGTTATCGATTGGAAAGGTGTTAGGCACCCAATCAACCCGCTTAACATGGGCTCTACTTATGGCCAGAGCAAAAAAGAAGTGAAAAATGCATATAGGTCTTCCTCTTGCCCAAGGGGCATTAAAATCCTATTTTTTCCCCTCTGTTCCTGCCAAACATTTTGCAGCGTAACGGCATAAATATGAGAATGAAGGAAGAACCGAGAAGGTAAAGGAATAGAGGGGAGAGCCAGAGCACTCTGGCCCTTGTTGCACTCTTGTTGAGCTTTGCGTTGGCTTGCTTCAATGAGCTTTTGATGGCTTGTATAGCTTGATGATGGATTCTAACACCTAGGGTGGGTAGCTAAGAGATAGAGAAGGGAGGCTAAGCTGTAGCACACACCTAAACAATAGGTTTTTGATGGAAGGCTAAGGTTTTTTAAAGGTTTGAAAGTTCTGAAATTTGGATAAAAAGAGTGTACTAGGGGAGAGAGAGAAGGGATTCTTTAATCTCTAATTTACAAATTTTTTCAAGCCTTTGTAAAGGGAGGGGTACCTCTCTATTTATAGGAAAAAGAGAGGTTAGGAGGGTGCTTAGAGGCTAATTGGGATTAGCAATTAGATAATGGGAAATCTAAGGTTTCCTAGGGTTTTTGGAGCCTTGAAAAAAGTGAAGAGTTGCTCTAATGGTGGATGATAGGGTGGGGCTTTAAACCACTTAAGAGGTTACACATAAATAGTAAATGGGTGCAACAGAACTAGTAAAACACACTCCAAAGGTCAAGATGGTCAACAAGTCAAACCCTAATCTCATAATTTGAGGCAAAAACCTACAGTTACTATTCATATGTCTGGCGCAACTAATAGTTGCGCCAAGCATATGTACAGTAAAATAGTAATGCATAGTGGCTTTGGGAAGTCAACTACCCATGAGAGACCCACCTTAATGTTGGCACAACTATTAGTTGCGCAAAATCCCTAGGGGGTCTCCACATTATTTACCATTTTGCCCTTGCTCTTATGAATGCGACATCTTATGTACAAGTCCGATTCGGATGATTCTTGGCCCGTTGGAAAGCTGAAGACTTCTACATTTCAATGGTATGAGATTCGATCATAGTAGAAGGTCACAACTAGTCCTGGTGCACCACTCTTCATCCATTGCTCGAGAAACTTAGGTTTAGATCCGAAATGGGTTCTAAGGGTCGAGATGGGTTTCTAAGGGTTCGGGAAGGTTCCTAAGGGATCTAGGGTAATTCCTAAGGGTTCCATTCATGCCATCAAAAGCTTGGAGATGCGCCTCTCTCAAAATATATTTTGATTGGGCCTTGGGCCAAATTTGGGTGTCTACAGATGCCCCTCTTTGGTATCCGATCACTAATGATCTAATGCCAAAGAAAAGAGACATCCAAAAATGCCCAAGTCATTAGTCATGGGTCTGATGCATTTAGAATGAACTTTAAACATTAGATGAGTAATATAGTGAGAGAACGAAAGCCCTATATGTTAAGAAAAATGGTCATTTTTCAAGGTAATCGGTCCCCAAGCGCTTAGCGACATTACTGGGCATAACCGAGGTGGAAAATGAGTTGCGAAAACCTAATAGCTAGAAAAAATAGTCGCTTCTCGAGATGTTTTGAAGAAGTTTAATATTCAAGATAATTTCTGAATATACCAGCTTCGTAAGTAAGGAGGGTGATCGACCCACATTCAAAGATAGGAGCAAAACAAGTATGCAAGGCTCCACAGTTTGTGTCCAATCATATGAGGCATTGACCACCTCATCTGACTGGTCATGGGTGCCCCTGCTTGGAGCAGGGCTCGAGGTATTTGGGCAAACCCATTGATCCTAAAGTTTATTTAGCACGACTACCCGAGCGGAGCGAACAGATATCGCAATGCTTTTTGAGAGTATGTGCTGCTTTTCCAACGTGCCCCAGATCATCGTGACCCAGATTATCCAACCTCAAATGACATAGAATAGATCTGGCCAAAAATTGGGTGCCCACCGAAGGGGGACATCCAATCCTGGTCTCTGTCGATAATGATCTTACAAATCACTTAACTATACATAAACATGTACCCATTAGGGGAGATAAGCAACAAAGGCGATAGAAGTCTCGACCCAGATCCCGTCCGGGTATAATTTACGAGAACAAATGACCATCCTACAGATACCCAGATGCATGGCATACACTTTACAGGGATACCATGCCAATACAGGTTTCAAGCCTGCAGAAAAAAGGGAAATGAACCCTTCTGCATGCATGTTTACACATAGTTTGATTGATATGTAGCTTCATTTTCAACAGGTTGGTTTCTTCCAATGATTGACCTTTTTCATAACAGAGTTACCCAGACCTCAAACCCCGTAGGGTGCACGCCCGGACAGTGCAGACCAAGAGTCCACACCTCCGAAATAACTCGTGATGAATCTCAAGTTAGACATTCATGTTCTTATGAATTCAAAGATAGGGCATTTTAGCTTGAAGATTTAGCAGTGGAGTCGAACTGATTGAAACAATGACCGCTTGATCGGGATTGACACCGTTGCCCCTACTTTGAAGTAGGATCCAAAAAATCCAAGGCAAACCTTGGACTTAGGGCATTAATATAACACAGTTGCATTGCCAAAAAATATTGACATTTTACCGCATCGAAACATGCATGTACATTCAATCATATGAGGCATAGACCACCTCATTTAACTAGGCACCGGTGTCCCTGCTTGATGAAGGGTTTGAGGTCTTTGGGCGAACCCATTGATCCCAAGGTTTATTTAGCCCGATTACCTAAGCAGAGCGAATAGATGTCGCAACGTTTTTTGGGAGTATGTGCTATTTTTCCAAAACATGCACATTTTTTATTATTTTATGTGAGAATTTTTTGACTTTTTATGTTTATCATTTTATGTGATTTTTTTTTTATTTTGAGTTATCATTTTATGTTATTTTTTGGATTTTAAGTTATTATTTCATGTAATTTTATTACTTTATTACTTCTATTTATGTAAATTATTTTTGAGATTTTCTTCATATATATTTGTTTGTGGATTTTCAGATTTTAAAGTTATCATTTTATGGGATTTTTTGGTTTTTTAGAACTATTATTTTATGAGAATTACTCTATCATTTTATGTGAATTATTCTATCATTTTATGTTAATTATTTTTTGCTTTTTATGTACGATTTTTTCATCATTTTTTTAGACTTTTTCATATTTTTCTATGTAGGATCAGGATGCATATTGATCTCGATCCATTTTATTCTAACACGGCTTCTCGAGCGAGTCAAAAAAGGAACAACACGTTGTTTGGGAGTACGTGCATCTACCGAGAGTAAATAAAATGAAAAGAGCGGGGTACCGGGTTATGCATCTGACCCGTACCAGGCCCAAAACCCGGCCTGTTAGTGGCTGGCATGACTATTAATTTCACCAAGCCAAAAGAAGGCTCAAAATAGCCTAGCGCAACTAATCATTGCGCAAAGCCTGGCTAGGTTTCGAATTTAAACAGCCCGAGTTCGGGCAGCAAAGGTAGATTTTTGAATTTTCTTCCTCCCCCTCTCTTCAAACCGAAAACCGGCCTCCCCTAGGGTTCCTTTACATCGACTCCACACTTGCCTCATTGTCGGCATTCGCTCGCGCCGATTGATCGTCTGCATCGCGATAGATCTAAGACCCTATTTCCTTCACAAGGTAACCATTTAAAGCCCATTTTTTTATTTTCTTGCTTTTTCTTGCAAATATCATCATGATCTTACATTCTTAGATGAATAATGGTTTGCTTTTGTTGTGAATATGTTTATTGATGATGTGTTGATGATTTTTTTGACTAATGCCTTCTTTTTGTTATTTTTTGGGTTTTATTGGCGCCTAATATATATATATATATATATATATAATTTTTTTTTGTTTTTTTATTTTGAAAAAAGCAAGGATTTTTGGTGTTCTCTTTTGTTGAAAATTAACTAAGGGAAATGATTTTTGGTTTCTCTTAAATTTAATTAAGGAAATGGATTTTATTGTTTGAAAACTAACTAAGGCATTGATTTATTATTATCATCTATTTTTTTTGTTGGCTTATTTTATTTTATGGGCATGATAAAAAGGGTTCCCCCTTTTTCTGAAGTTTTTTTTTTGACTTTTGTTTTCCTAAACATTAAAGGGGGGCCTTCTTTTTTTTATTTTGATTTTCAAAGCATAAAAAAGACTTTTTTTTTTTTTTTTGTTTTTAACTTTGGTTTTTCTATAAAAGGACTCTTTTTTTGGTTTTGATTTTCACTGCATAAAGCAATGATGATTTTTTTTCGCTTCTAACTTGCTTTATTTTTAAACATAGAAAATGGAAATTTGTTTCATTTTTATTTACTTTTGAAGATAAAAGGGAAGGGATTTTTTTGGATTTTCAATCTCAAAGGGATTTTTTCTGTTTATGTATGTGTGTATCTTTATTTATGAAAATAAATAGAAAAAAAGGGTGAGCATACTTACCTTCCCTTGGCATGTAGCATAAAAATGGTTCTTTATCACTGATTCGCTTTGATGTGATTGTTTGCTTTTGCCCCAGAATGTCTGGCGATGAAGGGTACATGCCTGAGGAGGGGCCTGAGGTAGTCTATGCTCCCTGCGGGAAGCAATTTTTTGTGATAGAGCACAAGGCGGGCCCCTGGCTGGACTAGCAGGGTGAGGCCACCCGAGTTGGCCTCCTTCATCAACAATACGTTCATATCTCCAATTTCGGCATAGCGGGCAAGGTAAAAGATAGGTTTAGTTCTTCCTTTTGTGCATCTTTACTTTATTTCCATGATCTGATGCATTTCTCTCTCTTGACGCAGGACCGGCCCCCTATCGTGTTCTGCAAGGGCTCGTTGGACTTTTTATGATTTCTATTCACTATGTTCCCCCCGTGGTAAGGTATTTGCTGAAGCATGTGGGTTTTGGGGAGTTCTTATCCTGCCCCCCCATGAGGGCTGATGTTGCGTATTTGAAGTCCCTGATAGAGCGGTTTCATTCGGAAACTATGACCTTCCACATGCCCTATGTCGAGATAACATTGACGCCTGTAGATTGGGCGATGATTACTAGCATCAGGGTAGGGGGCATACCGATAGCCAGCCTTATGGTGTCGAGTAGAGAGCATATTGTTAGACTGATAGGGGATTATCCCCCTCGTGGGCAGATGCATGGTACCGAGGTCAAGATGACCTGGTTATCTAGGCTCTTTGGGGCTGGTGAGCTAGTAGATCTGGGTCAGCCAGATAGGGAGCTTTACATTACACTCGAGTGGGCAATCATCTTGGCCCGTATCACGCTTCTGCTTTTGTTAGGCAAGACCCTCTTTACGAACGCGAGCGGTTGATGAGTCAGCTTTGCATTGCTGAGCGTTATGGATAACTGGCTCAACGTCCATAGGTATGATCTAGGCGGGGCCGGATACGCGTGGTTGATGTATGGCGTAGCCTGAGTATCTATTGGGGAGGCCAAATCCGTTGTTGGCTTTTGGGCGGCATTGGAGGTAATCCCTAACTCTTTCACTTTCATCAGTTTTACCTGGATGATCTTTGTACGCTACTGACTTGTTCTTTGTGCATTGCTCCTCTCAGGTATGGGGGTACCATCACTTTCAGCCTGGGCGCCCGCTTCTCCACTGAGAGGAATACACCTACCCTCTCCTCAGCAATTGGAACCAATCTCGGTGCTATGACGTGGGCATGAAGCACCTAGAGATGGGCTTGAGATCCCAACTCGATCTGATGGTCCCTGAGCAGGTAAGGCCTTTTCAACTCTGTTTATTCCAGTTCAGAAATTATCCCTTGTTATTATGCTGCATGCTTTGACTGATTGACCGCCTCTTGACTTGGACAGATCCTTTACGACCCATACCTCACCTCCAATTTCTAGGATCTGGCAGCCATAGGTCCATCGCTCCTATTCAACAACCATTGCGTGGTCTTCTTCTATGGGGCGTGGGCCAGGGCTTACTATCTAGGAGAACGGGTAGTGCACCAATATCAGGGCTATCCTGCCATACCTATGGACCCTCCTACAGATGTTTTAGATCATGTTTGTAGCATTGAGGAGCTCACTGCGGCCTTCCTCCGTAATGGGATCCCCATTAACGCCCTTCTCATGCCCGAGGACTATCACCTATGGTATGAGTCCCTGCCGTATCGGTTCATCTTGCCATGCTTTGTCCCTAGCACCAACTTTTCACTTTTGGTGGCCCACGCTCCCAGGTAATTCTCTTTTATCTTTTAAATTAGTCTCCCTTTTTGGGTTCCAATTCAGCTTTTGTTCCTACTGAGTGACTTTCTATTTTGTTCAGTGTTTGCTAGGATGACTCGGATGGTGAAGGTGGAGTGGCGGTGGGTACTGCTAATACTTCAGGGGCAGGTCCCTTAGGTGCTAGCCCTTCCGGTGCGGGTCCCTTGAGTGAGGGTTCTTCAGGTGTGGGTCCCTCAAGTGAGGGTGCTTTAGGGGCTGGCCCGTCGGGTACTTCTCATGTGAGTGCCCTTGGTGGTGCTCCGCCCGTGGTTTATGGGACCTTCTGATGCCTCGATGATAGCTTTCTCTTAGGTCTATGTGCCGATGTGGATAAGCAAGCACGCATCTCTGCTGAAGCAGCCCAGGTCCCTCCTCCTGAGGTGGCTCAGGGGGTAAGCCTTCTCACGATCATTCTTCCATTGCCTTGGCTCCTTTGATAAATGCATGTATTTGTTATCATTCCCTGCAACTGACATCCTTTCCCTCTGAATGTAGAACTTTGACTTGGCTATGGAGCATGCGGCGTATTACCATAACCTCATAGAACTCTGAGACATGGAGGCAGTGAGTATCTTGCTGTTCAGTCCTTCTCTCTGTTTTACTATCCTTTATTCCTCAATTGATCCTGATCTCTGATTTTGATTATGACTTGCAGCGTGCATGCGCTAAGGAGTCGCGCTCTTTGCTCAACAGGCTTTCACAGGCGTGGTCACGGGTGGGAGATATTTGGGCTTTCCAAAGCTCCTCGCGTCGGCAAAAGAAGTCGAAGGGTGCCAACAAGGATTAGACCTTAGCTTCTGCATTTTGAATAATTCAAACATTTTGGGATAATTTTATTGGGATTTTGATAAGTTTGTAACAGATATTTGTGGCACTTTTCAGATGATTTTCTATTTGGATATGTTTAGTGCTTTTCTTTGATTGCATGTTGTCTCTCCCTTGCATATATTCGACTACTTGTAGGATGGTTTTGATGATCGCCTATAAAAGTGGCCCTTGAGTTTGCATGCCTTGGTGTGGGTTTCTCCTGCACAAAAGTCAAATTATTTCAATGTTAGGTGTCCTTTGATTTCTACATTTGTGAATGTTCTTTAAGGCATAAAACAGGTGAACAGGTAAACTGGCTAAGGGGGCCAACAAAGGCCTGCAAAAATCCCCAAAATAGCCCCAAAAATGACATGGAAGGGGGGATATCTGTACTGACGCAACTATTAGTTGCTCCAGGCTTGTTCTGGGGAAATTTGCACTAGCACAACTATTAGTTTCACCAGTTTTAGCTTGGGGAGCAGTGGGCCCTTATATGCCTGAGACGGTCCATTTTTGCTTTCTTTTCTTTTTAACTTGGCCTTTTCAATTGATTTTTCTTCTCCTTGCTTTCCCAAGGGTGGGTCCATTGACATACATTAAATTTTATATTCTTGAAAGATCTTTGTACGTCCATGGACCCGCTTTCCAATCCTCCCTTACATGGAGGGCTTGGAACCAATTTACCCATTTCTTTGGGCTTGGGGCCCAATTTTCTAAAAAGTTGGCTTGGAAGCTTGAATGAGAGCGAGCTCATTGAACTGGAGCGGCTTGGATTATCACGGCTTCCCTTCTTTCTCGAGGTTCCTCCACGGTGGGACCTACTTCATGCGGCCACTTCATTTTGGGATACAAATGCCCATGTGTTCCGTTTTGGGAAGCGGGAGCTAACTCCCACTCTTGAGGAGTTATCCAATTTGTTCGGCTTGAAGCTCGATAGAGGCCTCGCAAGGATCACGCCGAAGTCATGCTACTGTAAATCTGTCCACCTTACCCTCGGTTTGAAGAAATTTGAGTATGAGAAAAGTTTCATTGGGGTGCCCACAAGGTGTTCGATCAAATTCCTCAAATAACTTTTTGGTGACGAAAGTCTTCAAAAATTGTCGGTTAGGAATATCTTCAAAGCGAAAGCCTTTGCTCTTAATCTCAATTTGGAAGTCATTTTATTCACTGAGGGAGAAAGCTTCTCTCTGGCTCTTTGTGACATTTTGACCGAGTTGGTAGAGGATTGATCAGTGATGCACCTGGTCCTTGCTGAATTATATCGATGCCTCGATGCATTTGCTCTGGGTAAGGTGGAGAGCCTCAGGGGATGTCCTTTGCTGCTTTAGGTCTAGTTGGGTGAGCACCTCGCTATCTTGGGACCCGTTCCACACTTTTACATTGCTCGAGGTGAGGCGACTCGATGCTTTCTAGGTAGGTGCCACCTGCTTTCGCAGGGCGATTTGTCAGCTTTAAAGCTTTGGCTGACTGATGCAGAGCTGATATGGAGACTTCCTTGGTTGGATCGAACCTTCCCAGTAGTTAGTTCCAGAGACCATGAGGGCATCACCCTCCTAGGATTGACTGGCAGCACCTTCTACTTCCCATTCTAGGTGTTGCATCAGTTTGGCTATTCTCAGCAGGTGCCTTACGAGGCGAAACCCCCTCTATGCGATTTGATCTTTTCTAGGGGGTCCTTTGGGGACGTGGATCGGATTGTTACTCTTTGAGAGACATGCCAGTCGACGCTGATGTGTGATATGGAGTAGGGAGATTCAGTTCAGACTTCCCCTGAGTATCAGGCTTGGTTATTGGTTGAGCAGCCTGCTACTAATCATCTGGATCAGACGGAGAGTATTGATATAAGACCCCTGGCCGAAGAAGGAAACAACACTTCGAGCTCGCATTGAGCTGTTGGTTGATGAGAAGAGGGTTCTGCAAGAGCTTTTAGCACACGAAATGGTTAGAGCAGAGGTAGCAGAGACCAGAGCTGGTGTAGCTAAGAGCGAGGTCCTTCGTCTGGAAGGATCCTTAAATGTTGCTCACGGGGCTACTGACGCTTCTTAGAAGAGGTACAAGAGCTTGCGTGGTCGTTGGTTGACTGAGCAGAATGTCCGAGAGGATTGTTTTCTTGCTGAGATTAGTGCCTTGAAGCGCAAACTGGGCCGTTGACTCCTTCCTGCACATACATCTTTTTGCACAGATCAAATACACTGAAAAGGGGCGTAAGAAACCCCTTTACAGATACACACTTTTTGGTATACATATTTTCTTTATGTTTTTATTTTTTCTGCTTTTATAAAAAAAAAGAAAGAAAGAAAGCTAGACATCACACCGACGATTTTTTGGGATGTGGTGTAAGCGGTGCATTTTATAAGTGGAAAAGGAAAATCTATTATATTTACAAAGACTTTTCTTTTTTATTTTTTTTCTTTTTTCACTTTTTTTTTATTAATGGGTCCCTTTAACAAAGAGAGCTTTTCACCCTGCTCTTTATTCTCTTTTTGTTTGGTTTGATGCCTCAATGACAGGGTGAGATCTCGGATCCCCTTTTGAGCATGGTCGAACCCCCTTTTAAGTGGTCGGATCTGGGTGAATTTTAGCAACTTTACCAAGACTGGAACATCAATCCCTTTAGATTGAGTTAAACTTTTCTCCTTACCTTGAGTCATACGTTTGACAAAGTAGTTTCACAAAGATAATTCTGGTCGGGGCCCGATTTGAACTAACATGAGCGGCCCAGTCGAAAGAAGGGGATCAGGGAGAGCAACCAAAAGGGCCTTTCAAACATCAATTTTATCAATCAATTCAAACCTGTTCTTTTTTTAATTTTTTCTTTTAAATCTCTTGGTCACAACGCCCAAGGTGGGTTCGTCGTGCCTGTTGTCGCCCTCTTTTTACGTCTGGTGCCCTTTCAGGTTTTCACCATGTCCATGGGTTTAACTTTCTTACCCCAAGCACTCTTTCGGGTTTTCACCTGGTCCGCACAAACTCGTTGTTTTAACTCATAGTGCCCTTTCAGGTTTTTCACTACGTCCATCTTGCTTTGAGCTTGTATTTTTATTTTATTTTTTCTTTTTATTTCTCAAAAGCCACGACATAGACGTTGATTCTGTAATAGCTGGCCAGAAGGGGTTCTGGTGTCGTCTCACTACTTGTGTTGATTTAGCCGATACTATGACTACTTGTGAACCTAAAAAGAGGGCTTTCTTTAGGGTGTAGCTTGGCCATGGGTCAGGTTAGGATTTGATATGGCTTCAATTTTTCACAACATGCTTACTTTCTTGGGAGATTTTACTGCACATTCCCCATAATTCTTCCATATATTTTTTCTTTTTTCTTTGTTTTATCTCTTTTTGAGGTTTGGCTTTTCCATTTTTTTTGGATTTTGATTTTACTTTCTTCTCTCCCTCTTTTTTTTTGGTATATGTACACACTTTTTCTTTTTTCGGGGAAGGGGTTTATTGAAAGAAAGGCTCAGGCTCAAATGGGGTAGCGAAGGGTATCATCATTTTTAGGGATGCTTTTGGCTACTGTGCTCGGAATGATGGCCTCCTTTGGGTGGTTCTTAAACAGTCACGTATCTGTTTCACCAATACTTACCTTATCGTGATAGACTAAGCGTAGAACCGTTGGATGTATCTAATATTGATGGGCTCAGGAAGATAATCTCCGTCCATGGTGGCGAGGCGGATGGCGTATCCTGGTTGCACTTCTCGGACGACGTAAGGTCCTTCCCAGTTCGGCTTGAATTTCTCTCTTGGATCGGCATGGAGTGATGGGAAGATCTTCTTCAGCATAGTGTCTCCTATCTTCAGATCTCGACTACGGACATGTTTATTATAAGCGCATGTAATTCACCCCTGGTAAACTTGAGTATGACACAAGGCTAGGAGTCTCTTCTCGTCTAATAAGTTTAATTATTCAAAGTAGGATCTCTCTTTCTCTGCTTTGGGAAAGCCTAATTCCATGAGGATTCAGAGTGAGGGTACTTCAACCTCTACCAGTAGGACGGCCTCGGTTCCATACATAAGGGAGAATGGTGTTGCCCCTATAGCAGTACGGATCGATGTTCTGTAGGCCAATAAAGTAAATGGTAGCATTTCGCTCTAATCTCGGTAAGTGATGACCATCTTTTCAATGATGCAGATGACTGTCTTGTTCGCAGCTTCCACGGCTCCATTAGTTTGAGGCCGATAAGGTGACGAGCGATGGTGCTTGATTTTGTATTGCTCGTAAAAGGCTCGAATGTGCTTATTCTCAAAGTTTGTGCCATTGTCCATGATAATATCCTTGGGTACTCCAAATTAGCACACAGTATTGTTTTTGAGAAACTTCTCAATGTGACTGGTCGTGATGTTGGCATATGATGCCGCTTCCACCCACTTGGTGAAGTACTCAATGGCAACGAGGATGAACCGATGTTCGTTTGATGCTTTTGGATTAATCATTCCGACGATGTCAAGGCCCCAGGTAGAAAATGGCCAAGGAGTGGTCATGCAGTGAAGATCGATGGTAAGAGCGTGTATTAGACTGAAGTGTTCCTGACACTTATAGCATTTCTGAACATGTTTACAGCAATCTAATTCCATAGTGGTCCAAAATTATCCCTGTCGTAGAATTTTCTTAGCGAGCATGTGACCACTGACGTGGGCACCGCATACTCCCTATGGATCTCTCTCATGATATTGATCGCTTCACTTTCTGTAAGGCACCTGAGCAAGATGTTATTATATGATCACTTGTAAAGGCATTCCCCACAAATGACATAGCTTGTCGCTAAACATTGAATGGCTCGTCGGTCCATCTTAGACATACCCTCAGGGAAAGTTAGTGTTTTGAGGAATTTCTTGATATCTGAGAACCAAGGTGGCTCACAATTAGGCTTTGTAGGTTCCTCAATTTGGAGGCAGAAGGTCGACTCATTCCTTTGCTCGATCATGATCGACTTCATCTCAGCACCATACGGGATTTCTATCATTAATGCCAACGTTGCTAGTGCGTCAGTAAAATGATTTCTTATCCGAGAGACATGAGAATGTCACATCTTTGAAGCATGCTATCTGATCCTCGAGGTGTTCATGGTAAGGGATCGATTTCTCATCTTTTGTCTTCCATTCTCCATTCATCTGGCATATGATCAATAGTGAATCGTCGAATACTCAGAGGTGAGTTACGTTCAGATCAAGAGCCGCTTGCAAACCAGCGGCACAAGCTTCGTACTCAGCCATGTTGCTAGTGCAAGGAAAGTTGAGCTTGATAGAGACTGGTATATGTGATCCTTTCGGTGAAATCAGAATGGCGCAAACTCCCTGACCCTCAGCATTGGCTGCCCGGTCAAAGTGAATTACCCAAGGTTCTTCTGCCTCTTCTGTATTGTCTTCCATCATGAACAGGATGTCCTCATCGGGGAACTCAGTTCTCAAAGGTTCATAATATGGCAAAGGATTGTCAGCAAGATGATCAGCGAGTGCTTACCCCTTGATCGACTTCTGAGTGACTTATGTGATGTCAAACTCAGACAATAAAAGTTGCCATCGTGCGATTCATCTAGTAAGAGTAGGCTTCTCGAAAAGGTACTTCAACGGGTCTATTCGGGCTAAAAGTAGAACAGCTTGGGATAGCAAGTAATGGTGGAGCCTCTGAGTAGCCCATACAAGAGTCAGGCATGCTTTCTCCAAATGAGAATAGCATGTCTCATAATCAGTAAACTTCTTACTCAGATAGTAGATGGCCTACTCTCTTTTTCCCGTCTTGTCATGCTGTCCTAAAAAACATCTCATCGAAACTTTCATCGTGGAGAGATACATCAAGAGTGGTCTCCCTGGCTTGGGTGGTACTAACACAGGTGGGTTAAGGAAGTAGCTTTTAATTTTATCGAATGCTGCCTGACAATCATCGTTCCATTCAACGGGCGAGTTCTTCCTTAGTAGTTTGAAGATCGGTGTGTAGATTGGAGTTAGCTGTGTAATGAACCGACTGATATATTATATTCTACCCAAGAACATCCTAACCTCTTTCTCGATAGATGATGGTGGCATTTCAGTGTTCGCTTTAACTTTGACTGGATCGATCTCGATCCCTCTCCTGCTGACGATGAATGCCAACAGTTTTTCGGACATAGCACCAAATACGCACTTCTGTGGATTCATACATAACCTGTACTTTCTCAATCTTTCAAATAGCTTCTGAAGGTTTACCAAGTGATCGCTTCGCTCTGGTGACTTGGTTATCATATCATTGACATATACTTCAATTTCTCGGTGCATCATGTCATGAAATAGTACAGTCATAGCTCTCTAGTACGTTGCACCAGCATTCTTCAACCCAAACGGCATGACTCTATAGTAAAAGGTCCCCCAAGGAGTGATAAACGCCATCTTATCTCTATCTGCCTCTGCCATCTTAATCTGATTATATCCTGAGAATCCATCCATAAAAGAAAGCATCCCATGCTTAGCAGTGTTATCGACCAAGATGTCGATGTGCGGTAACAGGAAATCGTCCTTCGGGCTTGCCTTGTTCAAGTTTCTAAAATCAATGCACATGCAAACTTTTCCATCCTTCTTCTGTACTGGCAAAATATTGGCTAGCCACTGCGGGTACTTAGATACCATGAGAAACCACGCGTCATACTGCTTAATGACCTCGTCTTTGAATCAGCATCCACTCGGGTTGGAGACGTCTCAGCTTTTGCTTAACTGGCTTCATATTAGGGTAGAGAGGCAACTCATGCTCAACCAAATCAGTGTCCAAACCAGGCATGCCCTCGTATGACCAAGCAAAAATGTCTTTGTATGACCGAAGGAAGTCGATCATGCTTTTTCTTTCTTTGGGAGATAGCGACGTTCCAATTTTGGTAATTCAGGGTATCTCCTCAGTCCCTAGATTAATGTCCTCGGTTTCTTCGACAATGGGGGTAGGGCCATGCTCAAATTCAGTAAACATGTCAAGGAGCTCATTGGGGAGCTCCTCCAAGGGGATACCTTCGTCCAGACTCGTAACTCCTACCTCTTCTTGTATTTCTACAGGAAAGGGGTCGATTTTATGCGGGATGAGTATTTCAATTAAGGCATCTTTTTATGGGATATTATTTGGATTTTTAAATGACAATATTTTTAGACTTTGTATTTTTTCAATAATTTTGGGATTTTCATTTTCTTCGGAGATGGACCCTTGGTAGCGCGAGTTTACGTATATACAAGGTATTACCTGCCAAGGGCTTATCTCACTTTTTATAGGTTATTTTTTTTAGGAAACGGGTGCCAAATATTAGGCCACTCCCTGCTTCCAGGGTTTGGGGCAAAGATGTCCAGTTGCATACCTGAGAGGCCACTCCTTTACCTGTTTGGATGGAGGGTGCTGACTGATACGGCTCTTTGGAGTCAGCCTCCATCATGTTGACCCCCATTTCATTTGAGATGATATCCTCAAGCGTTAACATAATTTTATGGTGATTCACCATAAGGGGAGTTTGTTTAGGTACGGATCGTAGTTCCTCAAAGAGGGATAATGCAGCCAAGTCTATCTCTAGGCTGGGAAGGGTATGTTGGGATTGGTGGGGTGAACTTGTATTGTAGGCTCATGTGGGGTTAAACGGGTTACCCCATTCTGGTCAATCTTCACAACCCCGGAGCTCATGAATGAATTCCTGATGTGAGGCTTGGGATGGGGTCTTTCCACTATGTGGATCCCCCTAGCTTTTGCAGTTGCCGTTGTGCAGGCTTTTTCTTTAGCCTCTCGCACTTCTTCTTCCATGGGTTTGTAACCTAGCCCGAATCTGACTTTTTGGTCCCCCCTTAGCTATGACGGGCTCTTTTCTGCCTTACAATCTGGGCCCCAATCGTCTTCCTTTTTGATAGCTCCACTTTTAGAGCATGGTCACTGCTGCTACCATTTCACCTCCAGTTCTTAGAATGATACCCTCAATGGGCTCTGAGAGTATCGTCGACACCTCATATTTAAAACTGTGGAGGTCAACATCCTCAGCGGTGTGTGACACATTCAGCACTTTGGATTTTTTGACGATGTTGGTGGCTTTTTCTTTCTCACTATGCCTCTCACCAATGATGTTGATGATCTTATGCTCGGACCCAAACTTGAGCTTTTGGTGTAGCGTCAACGGTATTGCTCTGACCTCATGCAACCATGGGCACCCTAACAGTAGATTAAATGAAGATTTGATGTCGATCACTTGAAACAATATGGAGAAGGTCATTGGCCCAATTAACAGCTCAAGGTCTACTTCTCCTATTATCTCTCTTCGTGTGTTATTGAAACCTCTGGCACTAGTCCTCGTGGGTCTCAGCATGCACGGATCTTCCCCAATCTTGGTGGCGGTTCTTAGTGGGCATATATTTAATGCAGACCCATTATCGATCAAAACCAGGGGAATTATCATATTTCTGGACTCAGTGGTAATGTTAAGGGATTTGGAGTGACTGCTCCCTTCATCCGGTAAATCGGCATGTGAAAATGAAATGGTATTTGGAGCCATCACTTGACCAATTATCTGCCTGACTTCATTTGGGCTAACTTGAAGCGATACATGCGCATTTTTTAACGCTCCCATTAATGCTTGAAAATGGAGTGGGGATTTCATCAATAGATCCCATACAGTAATATGGGCAGACATTCTTCTCAGCTGAGTCTCTAGTATATGTTCTCGACTCATTTTCTTAAAAGGATTCATGGCACTATCTTTCTTTCCCTCTAGTTGGGCTTGTGCTACTGCTGCTGGTGCTTTCGGTTGCTTTGAAATCTTCTCAGATCGGGTCATAAAGTCTACTGCCCTTCTCTGTTACTGCCAGTGTTGATATCTATTTGTTCATAACTCAACGGGACCTAATGAGGATCGTAGGTTGATCCCAAAATCTGAAATGGTATAGTTGCCGGTATCGGACGCTCTTGCACTACAGGTTCTGGGGGTGTAGGTAACACTTGATTCACTTTGGTGATAGCTAGTTGGGTGGCAAAATTGGGCCAAATGGGACTAGTGAAGCTTGAGGGTGGTGGCACTGGGGGAAAAGGGGTAAGAGTAGGCCATTAGTAGCTGATAGGTACTGGCGGGGGATTGGGGGTCTGATGGGCTATCGGGTAATTGATGAGGGTGGTGGTGTATGATTGATATGCATTTATATGCACATAATTGATGGGTGTGGGTGACGAAAAATAAGCCCTAAGATCTAAAGGTTCAATTCGTGGTGTCGAGTTGGGAAAATAATTTGATAAATTCAGGGGTTCAATCACCCCAATATTCCTTTTTTCATAATTTCTTGGCAACGGTGTCACATAGCTCTCTCAATCACTGATGTAATCAGATAGATCAAATTCAAATTCCTCCTCATATTCCTCTACCATCCTGATGGTGGGTCTGGGACCTGCTCCTCTGATAGGATGTGGGGGTAATGGCACCTGATGAATATTCGCGTGCTAGTTTACTTGAGAAGGTGCAGGTGGGATGATTTTCTTATCATTGATTAAATCTTGGATCGCATGCTTCAATGGGAAGCAGCAATCAGTCGGGTGACCCGAACCCTAATGAAAATTGCAGTGGGTATTAGGGTAATTCTTTGGGATAGGGTGAGGAGGAGGTTACAGTTGACGAATAGTAACCAATCCCTTTTCTATTAGTAAAGGAAAAATTACACTCAGAGATTTCCCTAGGGATGTAAACACTCGATCATAGCGGGCTCTCCTCTGCTCCAGAGTCATCTGCATTCCTTGTCCATTCCCTGCTCTCTGCATCTGTTCAGTTCTGACCGGTGCTAGTTGGGTCGCTTGAAATTAGAATGGGGTTATATTATTATTGGGCCTGGTATTGGCAATGTTCTAGACATCGGCCCCTATTCTTTTCTCATTCCTCTATTATGAAAACCTTCTAACCCCACTGGCTAACTTGGTATATTCTTATTCAGGCGACCCTCTCTGATGGCATCTTCACAGCGATTGACGTTCCTCACTAGATCAATAAAGTTGAACTGCTACTAGTACACTAAAAAGTTTGAGATCACTGGTAGAGTATTTTTAAAAATCATGTCTATCTGTTCATCATCAAGTATCCTATTTCTAACCTGAGCTACCAGTGCTCTCTAACTCCCCAAATAATCGCTAAAGGTCTCATTCGAGTTCTGCTTCAAACTGGCCAAGTCTGACTTACGTGGTTTAATGTTTATATTGTAGACATATTATTCCTAAGATAACTGTGTCAAGTCCTTCAATGTTTTCATTATAGATGGCTCCAAAGATGTAAACCATCTCAAGGCTGGACCAGTCAGACTTTTCTGAAAGACCTTTACTAGTAGCCTTTCGTCCCTTCCATATTGGCACATGCCCCCATAGTAGGACTTGAGGTGTGTAATAGGATTGTTGGTGCCATTGTACTTGTCAAAAGCTGGCATTTTAAAATTTGGAGGCAAGGGGACCTCAGCAAACAATCATAAATCTATGAAGTCTGTGGCGTGGATTTTAGCACCACCCATTTTCAACAACTGCTTCTGTATTTTGTCTAACTGCTCTTTCAACTATTTTGATTCCTTGGATATGGGGGCCACTCTCTTAGCGGTCGGTTGGACTTCACTCTGTGCTACCAAGGGATGGGCAATTATAGGTGGGGGGTTAAGGCTTGTCAATGCCCCAATATAGGCTCCACTATTTCTAATTTCATCCTCTTCATACTGCTGGTCTACACAAGGTGTAGTGAGGGTGGGATTCTCTTGTTGGTGTTGCATGGACTTCATGGGGATGGCATGAATGGGGGTTGGGTGAGTCCATTGGGGAGAAAAGGTTTGTTGGATGATGGGATGAGTGGAAGTTAGATTTTTTGGTGGGGCCTGATGCAGCCATTGGGCCTGGGGAAAGGCTTGAAATTGGCTTTGGGATGTTGGGATAAGGGTGAATTGGGGTTGATGTAAGGCATGGGTTTGAGCTGGGTATGAGGGTTGTGAGTAGATGAAATTTTAGAGGAATTGTGAAGGGTATGGGTGTGAGGCTCCAAGGTTTTGCTGGGCTTGGGTTTGGGCTATGAACCCTTTGGAGGGTTGGTCTATGAACGTTTGGCCCATGGGTCCTTGGGAAGCTTGGGCCACAAAGCCTTGGTCATGATGGGTTTGGGCCATAGGCCATTGATGGGTTTGAGCCATGTGCCCTTGATGGTTTTGGGCCATGGGCCCCTAGTGAGTATGGGCAATGGGCCCCTGGTGGTTTGGCCCAGTGGGCCTTGATGGGTCTGGCCCATTGGGCCTTGATTGGTCTGGGCCATGTGCCCTTGATGGGTTCGAGTCATTGGGTCTTGATGGGTTTGGGCCATGGGCCCTTGATGGGTATGGGTATGGCTATGGGTATGGGTCATGGGGTTTTAAGCCATGAGGTTTTGGGCCATTGGGCCTTGGGATATGTGGGAAATGGGGGGTTGATGGGGGTCATAGGGGAATGAGGCATGGAGGCTTGATAGGGTATGGGATGGATCCATGGGTGTGTGGTGTGGATGAGAGGGGATGTGTTGGGAGGCCTTCCACCTATTGTAGGTTTGAAACATCTCCTCCATCATGGCCATGGAAGGGGGATAGAATGCAGATGGGTTATTTGATGGTTGGGGGGTATGGATGGGGTGTGTGAAGAGGAAAAATGTGACAGCCCGATTTTCCCTCAAGCACAAAAACTGCACAATATTTTTTTTTCTCTTCCTTACATTCCAAATTCAGGGAAAATTGGACCGTCGCATCATACTTTATAATCTGAATACAGAAATTTCTTGGTATGCCTACAAAATGTAGAGTCAAAGAAAAGATATACATGACAACAACATATGTTCATCTATTCATAACAATTAAACCAAAAAGGGCCCACAAGAAAACCACCAGTGATGGCTGACCATCACCTAAACAGTGACTTCCAAACATACTTACAAAACAAATCTTACCACTGTATTTAATCCCAAGACGTACCAAGTCCAAATCCAAGAGATCCCAAAATCCACCATACAAATCAAAAATATGTCCAGTCCAAACCTCACCTAAGGCAAAATTTTCCAAACGGGAGATCCCAAGCCTTTCTCCTCAGCTAGATCTCGATCTACAGCTGTACCTGTGACGTATAGTCGGGGTGAGCTAACAACTAAGCTCAGTAGAGAAAACTAATACCAATATACATCTCATCACATGCATAGATTCAAAGACAAGATCAACACATTTTCATATCCAAAATCATTTTTCCTATCAAAGCTGAAACTGATGTCATAGGCATTTTCTTATTAAAAATAAAACTGATTGCAAAGACAAATTGATTTCAAAGGTATTTTCGTATCAAAATGGGAACTGCTTTCGAAGGCATTTCATTATCAAAACTGAAACTGATTTTGAAGACACACTGATTTTAAAGGTATTTTCTTAAGAAAATCGGAACTGCTTTCGAAGGCATTTTCTTATCAAAACTTAAACTGATTTCGAAGACACTGATTTCAAAGGTATTTTCTTATCAAAACTGAAATTGATTTCTTATCAAAAGCTTGTTCTTATCTTTGATTTACTAAGTTTGAATCACATTCTCTCACACCTCATATATTTCTTGCGTAGCTTACGCATTTACACTTTCAATGTCCTACATATTCTTACATGGCTTACTCACATGTCTTACACACTCTTACTTGGCTTACTTACATGTCTTACACATTCTTACTTTGCTTACATACATGTCTCACACTTTCTTACTTAGCTTACACAATTCAATTCACGGATATCCTGTCATGCCGGTTTGATTCACGGAGACTACCATGTCAATTCGATTCACACTCACTTTCATAGCTTATACATTGTCACATAGTTTATATAATTCGATTCACGGATATCCAGCCATGGTGATTCGATTCACGAAGACTGCCATGCCAGTTCCATTTACGGAGACTACTATACCAGTTTGATTCACGGTTAGCCGCCACGCTGGTTCGATTCACGGATATCCCGCCGTGCCCGTATGATTCATGGGTTTAACTGCCATGCCGGTTAGATTTACAGTTAGCCGCCATGCCAATTCGATTCATGGGTTTAACCGCCATGCCGGTTCGATTCACGGTTAGCATCCGTGCCGGTTCGATTCTGCCCTAACAGCCCACAAGGTATCATATAATCTGCCCATAGCGGTCCACACATGCACATATAATCTGCCCATAGCGCTCCACGATTTCATATAATCCACCAGTAGCGGTCCATGGCACACTTACAATCCACCCATAGTGATCCACTTAAATTTTTCTTAATTTATGGTTCGATTTAGATTCAAATTTATATACATATTCGATTTGGATTCAATTTAAAGTTCACATTTGCTTCAAATTTAACTTCTGGGTTCGATTCAAAACTTGCAAAACTCACATACAATGTTTAAAAATAAGATTCTTTACATGACTTACGAAGGCCAAAATACAGTGTTCAAAACAAAAATCATTGCATGATTCAATATTTCAGTAAGTTCCCATAAGAAATCAACATATCAAAGATTCGATAATTCAAAGCTTTCGAGTATTTCAAGCATTCGAAATATTCATTCGCATATTAAAATTCAAAGATCTAAGGTTTCAATTGCAAAGAGTTTAAATACTAATTCATGTTCAAATCAAAACATATCACATTTCATTCGATCATAATCAAGCATCTATGAATTTAAATTAAAAATGCAATTGTATATAGAACTTTCCCCACCTTAACTCGAAGTTGCATGAAGCTAAGCTAAGCCCTATCGATTGATTCCTGCCCTCAATCTACATTCCAAACATATGATGATGTATCAAGGATCAACTCCAATCACTAATAACTTAGACATATTTAAGTATTTTCTTAAAACCGAGGTTGAAATGGGCAAATTCGTGCTAACTTACAAATTGACGTAACTTCCTCCTACATTTTGACCTTTAAAACTTTCGATTCATGAAATTGTTAAAACATACATGTTGTAGGCCATGTTCTTCTATTTCCAGCACCTCAATAATTGCAGCAATCGGAGTTCAGACTAAAATGTTATCATTAAACTACCAAAGCTATGTCGGCACTTCAGTCAAAACGTGCTAACTCAAAACTTGACCCAACTTCCCACTCAATTTTTACTCTCAAAAAGTTTGATTTAGGAGTTGGTTAATTCATAAAAGTTGTAGAGCTCTTTGTCTCCTTTTCAACACCTCAATAATCATATGATTCTGAGTTTAGGATAGAAAGTTACTGCTAAAATACCAAAGTAGTGTCGGCAAGCTCTGTCAAATTTGATATCTCGAATTTCATTTCGATCGGTCGAATTTCATTTTGATCAATCAAATTTTTAGAAAAATCACATTTCATCATCTCTTGTCAAAATCGATCGATCAAATTCAATTTCGATCGATCGAAATTAATAGATTTCACCATTCTTAAGGGTTTATGTTTCAAAACCTATTTTTCTTAAATCTTAACTTCTTTTTCTTCTAATTTTTTTACCCATAAACATAAATCAATCTAACTCAACTATAAATCATGATTTAGCACAATTTTCATACCTCAAATTGATCAATTTCTTGATCCACGAGCTCATGCCCAAGCTAGGGTTTCAGAGTGAATTTCATCGATCTCTCCGGCCTTTGAATCGAAGCGAAGCCTACGATGGTGCTCTGCTCCAACACGCACTACTGTTCACTCTTCCTATCGCATATATTGCGATCACAAAGGTTGGCTCTCTCTCTATTTTCAACCCACACACTGAAATCTCTAAAAATCTCATCGACATCGGAATCCAATTGCTTTTCGCGGCACACACACTAACACGAGGTTAATACCTTAAAGTCCAACAGATTGATCCAAGCTTCGGGCGTCCACGACTATCTCTTCAAGCTCCTTCTCTCCTCTCTCTAGAAAACCTAAGAAAATCCAAAATTGCAATCGGTTAATCTTCCCTTTGAAGCTTTGCCTTTTATTAATTAAAGGGTTTGATCCCTTGTTAAACACATACACCCATTTGGGTGTTAGCCCTATCCAATTAACCTAGTCTCTGTGCGAAACGGATACATCTAAATAAGGTGTTTTCTATTTTATAAACAACCATTTGATTCGGTGTGGGGCATACACACACAAACCACTTATCAATCAGACTCGGTATTGAGCCAATACTCACATCATGGTGTATAAACTTGGTCCTAAAAATCTCACAGGAGCTCAAATGGACCCAAAATGATATCGTTTAAAAAATCCAAATGGTGGCTTATTTCTTAACAAACATGCACCCAATCAAGACCTATAGTCGGCTTGAATAGTCGGCCCAATCAGTTGGCCCAACTAGTCAGCCAAATTCAGTTGGCCCAATTAGTCAAATAAGTTTTTTAGCCATTAATAAACTTTCATTCTCTCTTTCGAGCCCAAAAATTATAAGAGAAATAAATTCTCTTAGGCTTCATACAATTATATTAAGTCTTTGATTTTGGTGTTAAGCACATACACCATAGCTAGGTATATCGAAACTCATTCAAAGATTCACGCATAACTTTACTCCTGATTTTTACTTTAACACGTGGCCTAATATGACTTATCACTTATTTTCACAGGGTCGAGTACATGACCAGTCGGGCACGCACACCAAGGCGTACTAATCAAAAATTAAAATTTTTCAGGATGTTATAAAAAATTAGGCATGGCCCCTATAAAATTGGGCATGACCCAGGTAAGCGGCAGGATATGAGAGGGGTTGAAGGAATGAGGTGGGGCATTGGTGGATGGAATGGGCATATATTGGGAAGATGTATGGGGCATAAAGGTGGAGAATGAGAGGAGAAAATTGGCCATAATTTCAGAAAAAATGGGCATGGCTTGGGTAAATGGAGGGATGTGTGGGGGATTGGATGTGGGTGGATGAAAAATATGGTATATTGGTCAAGGTAGAGGATGGGTTTTGAACGAGTGTGGAAGGAAGGTGAGAGGGGTTGGAGATGGCCATGGATGAAGGCATGGCTTGGGAGAAAGACGGGAAATTTGGATTTTGGGTATTTTGGGAAGTGATGGAAGGGAAGATAGGGGCACCGAACTGGTCGATTATGGTGAGGTTTGATTGGGCAAGGGGGTGGCGGTAAAGGCTTCTTCGGTATGGGAATGGGTTGGAGAATGTGGCGGGGATGAGTCGGGATCGGCATAAGCCGGGTCCACGGCCCATGACATATCTCAGTATTGGGTCGGGTACGGATGCCTCGGATGGGGCCCGTAAAGCTTCATCCTTCTTCCCCTATGGGATGACGGAGGGAACGATGATGCCGTTGTGTCGGCACCAATCAAGATGCTATTTTTAATTTTTATTTTTAATTTGTTTGAATTTTTATAAGTGAAAAGAAATGAGGATTCTGGGGCTTTTTTAAATTCCCTTCTCGGGTGGCTCTTGTACCCTAAATAGGTCCCGCGGCAACGGTTTCGAAGCACTTCAGAAGAATCAAAGGAAAACCTCTTAATCTATTGAAGGCATGGAAACCAATGCAAACAACCCGATCCCCTGAAACAAATAAAAAAGAAGTCACCTTCTTTTAACTGGCGATGGCGTATTGGGTGTCAGAAGTTGCGGGGCCTAAGCAGAGGCACTAAACACACTAATCGGGGAGTCCGGGATGTGAAACAGGCTACCAAATTCGGGCTGCTGCAGTGTACCCAAAGCTGACGCAACTAATAGATGCGCCAGACCAAAAAATGAACCTTATTATGCTAGCGCAACTAATAGATACGCCAATGTAAATTTGAGAATTTTATTGCTTGGCGCAACTACTAGTGGCACCAACCAAAAACTAGGTTCCAGTTTGTTTGACAGCAGCAGTTCTAGCCTGAAATGAGTCTCCTAATTGGTTTTTTTTGGAAGTTGGGTTTCCGAGGATTGATTGTTCTAATGATACGTCTCTTTCCTCACCGATCCTAAGGGCTTAGAAGTCAAATTGGGTTCACTATCACTCTCTTTTTCCTGAGTTTTAAGCTTGGTAATGATAAGGTTACCCACCCGATATACCTCAAGTGCAAGCATTTTTCTCAGGTACTAGGTGGGCTGGGACTTTTCTGGATCATCACCACTAGGGGCTGCCGCCGTACTAAGACCCGAGAGTTTGTATGTGTGCCTAAGTAACCCAACCCTTGAAAATCTACCCCGCAAATATCAATTTAAATTCCCTTTGTTGGTTTAATTTTATTTTTCACTTTTAAGGAAGTTTTCTTAAGTTCAAAGATCGGGGGTAAGGATCCCGTGCCTCCTCTACGAGCCGGCGTTCCCTAGTGGAATATGTTTGCGGAATTAAAAGCGCAAGTAGGCCTGTCAAATGGCTAAGGCACTTGAAATGATGGAAATGTAAGGAATTTAAAGGACAATACACAAGTAGACCCGTCAATTGGCTAAGGTGCTTGAAATGATGGAAACGTAAAGAAATTGAATGACAATGTGCAAGTAGGCCCGCCAAACGGATAAGGCTCATAAATGACGTAAAAGTAGGGGTGAGTAAAATGACATAATCGGAGGGGTGAGTAAAAAATAAATAAATAAATTGCAATAAAAGGGTTATTAGTAAATTAAAAATAAAGAGGCTAAATTCAAGAGGAAGCTCTACTAGCTACTCCCCAGCAGAGTCGCCATTTGTGCAACCGTGAGATTTTTTACGATCCCGTCATGACGATGCGCTCCCTAGTAAAATATTTAGAATCACCACCTAGAGCTTTTGGTATGCCGAGAAACCTAGTTCAATTTTAGAAGCACCGAAGTGCCACAAATATGACTCTGAATCGGGTCTACGCCAAAGGCTCTTGGGTAGGGGCTTCGGTTATCGATTGGGAAGGTGTTAGGCACCCAATCAACCCACTTAACGCGGTCTTTACTTATGGCCAAAGCATAAAAAAAAGTGAAAAATGCATATAGGTCTTCCTCTTTCCCAAGGGGCATTAAAATCCTATTTGTGCCCCTCCGTTCCTATCAAAAATTCGGCGGTATAACGGCACAAATGTGAGGATGAAGGAAGAACCAAGGTAGAGGAATAGAGGGGAGAGTCGGAGCTCTCGGGCCCTTGTTGCACTGCTATGGAGCCTTGCATTGGCTTGCTTCGGTGAGCTTCTAATGGCTTGTATAGCTTGATGATGGATTCTAACACCTAGGGTGGGTAGCTAAGAGGTAGAGGAGGGAGGCTATGCGGTAGCACACACCTAAACAAAAGTTTTTTTATGGAAGGCTAAGGTTTTTTAAACGTTTGAAATTTCTGAAATTTGGATGAAAAGGGTGTACTAGGGGAGAGAGCTAGGATTCCTTAATCTCTAATGTGCAAATTTTTTCAAGCTTTTGAAAAGGGAGGGGTGCCTCTCTATTTATAGGACAAAGAGAGGTTAGGAGGGTGCTTAGAGGCTAATTGGGATTAGTAATTAGGTAATGGGCAATCTAAGGTTTCCTAGGGTCTTTGG
Source organism: Chloranthus sessilifolius (assembly GCA_021018995.1). Taxonomy (NCBI): domain Eukaryota; kingdom Viridiplantae; phylum Streptophyta; class Magnoliopsida; order Chloranthales; family Chloranthaceae; genus Chloranthus; species Chloranthus sessilifolius. The sequence goes on from CM037594.1 coordinate 55,128,020, forward strand.
ACCTTGAAAAATGTGAAGAGTTGCTCTAATGGTGGATGATAGGATGGGGCTTTAAACCACTTAAGAGGTTGCACATAGATAGTAAATGATGCAACAGAACTAGCAAAATACACCCCAAAGGTCAAGATGGTCAATACCAATCTCAAAATTCGAGGCAAAAACCCACAGTTACTTTTCATATGCCTGGCGTAACTATTAGTTGCGCCAACCATATGTACAGTAAAATAGTAATGCACAATGGCTTTGGGAAGTAGACTGACCGCGGGAGACCCACCTAAATGCTAGCGTAACTATTAGTTACGCCAAATCCCTAGGGGGCAAATGGGTAATTAAATGACTTGATATTCTCAAATGGGCAAAACTAATGAATATGGTACAAGAAATATAAACCTTTATCATTTAAAAAAATATTGAACTATACATTCTCTATACTTTTAGGGGTTTGAAACTTTTATATGATGGAAAAGAGTTGGGTAAAGAACTCGAGATGTTCTGGAGAGTATGACGAAGGGTTGGCTGCATTTGTCAATCACGATTTAGCCCATGGAATTACTTGCAATGGGAGGCTCAAGTGTCTTTGTACAAGATGTTGTAATTGTGTTTACTTAGAACCCGACTTATTGAAGGAGCATTTGGTAATAAATGGGATGATGAAAAGTTATGTTGTATGGACTTATCACGGAGAGAAGAGAGGGCCACTGCCTAGATATGAAACTATGGTAGATATTAGAGCCGATGACAACGAGAATGTTTTGGTTGATGACATCAGGGGAATGGTGCAAGATGCTTTTGGATTTTTGGACCCAAATGAAGGCGCAGATGGTTTGGAGCAGGAACAAAGTGATGTACCCAATGCTAGTGCTTATGAATTCTACAAATATACACATGATTTGGGGAATCCCTTGTATCCTGGATGTAACATACATACGACATTGTCTTTTATTGTAAAACTTTGGCATATCAAGGCCCTTGGTGGATCGAGCAACAACTCTTTTATGTTGTTGCTTGACTTACTAAGAGAGGTTTTGCCTAAAGAGTCGACGTTGCCGAAGAACCTCTCACAAAGCAAAAAGATTATTTCAGGCTTGGGACTAGATTACAATAAAATCGATGCATGCCCTTATGATTGTATGTTGTACTGGAAGGAGTCTGAGAAAAAAGAAAAATGTGACGTTTGTGGGACATCGCGATGAAAGAATCATGAGATTGAGGATGACAAGAAGACTCCTGCAAAGATTCTTTGTCACTTCCCTTTAAAACAACCATTGCAACGTTTATATTTGTCATAAAAAACTACAGCTGACATGAGATAGCATGACGAGAAACGCACTAAAGATAGGGTGTTAAGACATCCTGTAGATTCTCCAGCATGAAAACACTTTGACAAGATCAACCCAACATTTGCAGAGAAAAATCGCAATATAAGATTGGGTTTAGCAAGTGACGGTTTCAACCCATTCCAGACAATGAGCATTGCGTACAGCACATGGCCTGTTGTACTTATCCCATATAATCTGCCCCCTTGGTTGTGCATGAAGAAGCCGAACATGATTCTCTCATTGCTTATACTGGGTCCGACAAGTCCTGGAAATGACATCGATGTATACCTGAGGCCTCTAATAGATGAGCTAAAGGAATTATGTGAAGAAGGGTTGGAAACATACGATTCATCAAAGAGGGAGGTTTTCAAATTGCGACCGAGCTTGCTTTGGACAATTAGTGACTTTTCAGGATATGCTATGCTTTCGGGTTGGAGCACTAAAGGATATAAAGTGTGTCCTTATTTCCATGAGAATACATGCAGTAAACGGTTTCCAAATTTTGGGAAGCTTTGTTGTATGGGTCATTGCCGTTTTTTACCTTTAGATCATAGATTTCTAAAGAATAAATGGTGGTTCGATGGAAATATCGAAGAAAGAGAAGCTCCAACCCCACTAACTGGTAAGCAAATTTTGAGGAATTTAAGAAATTATCAACATACCTTTGGTAAGATCTCCAAAACTGACTATTCTGTGATGAAACCAAAGAAGATGAAGAAAAAAATAGCAAAAAATGCACCTCCTATACCAACAATGCCAAATAACTGAAAGAAGTTGAGTATATTCTTCGAGTTACCATATTGGTCAAAATATTTACTAAAACACAATTTGGACGTTATGCATATCGAGAAAAATATATGCGACAATGTGGTTGGTACACTACTGGGCCTAAAAGGAAAGTCAAAGGATGGTTTGAAAGCACGTCTTGACTTGATGACAATGAACATAAGACATGAGCTCCACCCAAAAGAGCATGTAGATAATCATAAAGTGCATTTACTATCTGCATGTTACTCTATGGATAAAAGTGAGAAGGAGATGTTCTGCCTAATCCTGAAGAGCATGAAGATTCCTAATGGTTATGCCTCTAACATTTCAAGGTGTGTTAACGTCAAAGATCGAAAGATATCCGGGCTCAAAAGTCACGACTCACATGTTATTATGCAACAATTTCTACCTCTTGTTGTTCGAAAGACGGTGCCAAAAAATGTTAGTTCTGCTTTAATAGAACTAAGCACGTTCTTTCATGAGTTATGCTCTAAAACATGTCAGGTTGAGGACTTCAAATGTCTACATGAGCGCATACCATTGATTTTGTGCAACCTAGAGTGGATTTTTTCACCTTCATTTTTTGATATTATGGTCCATTTATCCATACACTTAGCATCAGAGGCAATGCTTGGTGGACCTATCCATTACCACTGGATGTATCCCATCGAAAGGTATGATTCATACAATCTCTGCAATTATCTTTATATTTATCAATTATGTTGATTTTCCTTAATGGAAGTACATTTATTTCTATGTATGCAGATACTTGTACACACTTAAGTCATATGTATGCAACAGAGCCTATCCCGAAGGTTCCATTGTAAAAGGATACCTCGCTGATGAGTGTCTCACATTTTGCTCAAGGTACTTACAAAATATTGAAACACAATTGAATAGACCTGTCAGGTATGCTTAAGACACTGCAATTGGAGGTGTTGAACAATTCATTCTCACCAATATCGAACGTAAACAAATGCATAACTATGTATTGTTCAATGATGATAGCATCGCTCGATATGTGAAGTAATAACTCCCAACCTCTTTATATTGTCGGACCATTTGAATTCAATCCATTATACTCACCTCGCATCAATTTAATGCAGGCAACATAAATCATACATTAATCTGAAGTATCGTAAGCGTAAAACTGATTACGAGAAGCAAAATATATACAAAGAGTAGTTTACTGATTGGTTTAAATCACATGTAAGTGTAAGGAGATAATTATTTTTATACACTTGAAAGAGGTACTAACTTTGTTATCCACATCTAATAGATTAAATCAATAATTGAGGCCAATAGTACGTTACCAGTGAGACTCGATTTACTTGCTGATTTTTCATATACTCATGCGAGAAGATTCACTAGATACACTATCAATGGTTATTAACTTCAAACAACTAATAAGGACAGGAAGGCTACAACACAAAATAGTGGTGTGATGGTCATTGCAAGCACTCCAAGATATTCAAGCGCAAAGGACAAAAATCCAGTTTCAGGGGAGATCACATATTACGGACGTCTCATGGACATAATTGAGCTGACTTATCTCCAAGGGCTGAAATTAGTGCTATTCAAGTGTGACTGGGTTGATGTTGGACAACGCAAAGATATTAAAACAGACCAGTTAGGATTCATGCTTGTGAATTTTACATATTTATCTGTATCTCAGAAAGACAAACCCTATGTGTTGGCATCTCAAGTAAAGCAAGTATTCTACGTCGAAGATCCAACTGAACGAGGCTGGCATGTTGCCATCAAGAACAAGCCCAGGGACACTTTCGATATGAGTGGAGGTGACAATATACTACTAGACAGTGCGCCATATGGGAGCCAAGTTCAAATTGGTGCCCGAGAAGATGATAGTACTTTCAATATCGTGAGGGAAGATGTGGTTGGAGCAATTGTAGATGCACCTTTCCAAGCCCCTTGTACCCGAAAACGTCCTTCCGATGGATTCATTGATGACGAAGAAGATGAAAATTTAGATTGATGCGTAATGATTTCAATTCTATATAGATGGAGTTTTCAATCCTTTCACCTATGTTGATTCTAGTTGGTATTTCTATGAGTTTTGATGTGAATGTGAGTAAATTAGGTAAACCTTGGCTTCATACTACTTGATACCTTTGTTGTTGTTTTATTCTTAGAATTATTGTTGCTTTACCAATATCATTTTTGGTTACATTAATTGTCAAACATATATTTATGTTTCATACTACTTGATACCTTTGTTGTTGCTTTATTCTTATAATTATTGTTGCTTTACTAATATCGTTTTTGGTTACATTAATTGTCAAACATATATTTATGTTTTATACCAATTTTTTGCATTTAAAAACTTTATACAATAGCTTTCAAATCAAATGGCTTATGGCTTAGATGGTGTTTTCACATGGAAGACATGTGCTTTATAAGTGACTTTAAGAAAGGGTAAAAAAACCATGTGTTGTTCAATGATGCTAGTAATAGTATCACTATCTCAGCAGAGTACTGCTAGTAATAGTTCAATGCTCGGATTCATGCTCGTCGAATTTGTTTCTTAGTAACAAATCACTATCTTATAGCATTTAATAGAACACTAATTTATAAAACTTTTTAATATTTTTATTTATTTATTCAGTTTTTTAAGTTTTCTAATTTATGAAACTTATATGAATATGAATAGTTTCTGTCACATTTTGTAATACCAAAAATACCCTTAACCCTTTTAAACTTTGAATCCATATCCTTTTCTGATTTTATTGCATCCTTATCCTAAATTTCTAATTATTAAATACAGAGGAAATCTAACTACACTTACTACACTTCTAATTAAACTAGGAAACAAATTAGTGCTTGAAAGACTACTGATTCAGTATGATTTTATTTGCTCCCATTTTGTTTCTTTTGATAAGAGGAGGAATATAATATTAATCATAAGTATTTATCATGGATATGAATGAATCTGAAACCATCTGATCAAGTTGTTAATCATAGCCGATCATATAAATATAAAATGTGATTTAGAGGTCACAAGTGTCAACAAAAGAACGACTAGAGGAGATTTGGACAACGTAACTCATGACATCCATTCATAAAAAAGATTTGGACAAAGTAACTCATGATAGCCGTTCAGAATGAGGATAATTTGTTTTACCGGCGCTATCAGCTCCCTTCATGATATAATTCTTTTCAACAAATTTTAGCATTTAGAATGAGGACATGAGTTTTAGCCACACTCTTCAGAGCTTATATTTTGAACATGTTGAGATTTAATGGTTTTTTGACATTTTTATTTGTGTCAGATGGTTGACGTAGATCTACCCCTACCCCCACCCCCTAAAGTTAAGAAAGGGCGAGGGAAAGCAGTACATAGTTTTAAAAATAAAATGAAAGAAGGGGAGAAAATACTTGTGTTATTGTATACGGGGCATGTTGTAGGGGACGATCAAAGTAAGATGTCCTCGATGATTGGGCAAATAGCGAAGGATTGCATTAGATTTCCTGTGGATGTTCCAAACTTCACATATATTCCTAAGGAGAGTTTCAAGAGTGCTTATGAGGAGTTGATCGTAACAAATAACATAGTTATATTAAATAATTAAATTCTTTATTTCTATTTCATATTCATATTGATTGATAATCAATTTTGTTGATTAAATGTAGGAAGTTTTTGGCATGCCTTCCTATGACGACATTTATCGATGGCTGCACTAAACCTTACTTCAGAGATAGAAGGCTAATTGGTATCATATAAAAAAAAAAAGCACTTTGACCCCTACACAACTACGGGAGAACGATTTGCCCATTGCCCCGATAATGTGGATAACGACCAGTGGAAGTCGATTGTCCGTTACTGGGAGTGTGAGGAGTTTAAGGTAAATATCTAACTCATTGTTTATTTTAAAAAATTCCTTTTATTAATATAACATATTATAATTTTGTATGATATAGGTGATTAGTGAGCATAATAAAAGAAATCGTTCAAAGCTAGTCGTACCGAGTACAATCGGAAACATTACTCACATAAATAAATTTTACAAGGTATTAACATGCAAATATAAATTATAATTTGTCAATAAACATTTACTTTTTGTAATTTACACATTAAACTCGCTATTTTCTATAGTTAAAGCAGGTAGAGGGGAAATCACCCTCAAGTATGCGAAACTGGAAGTTAAATCACACACAAAAAAATGGTAAATCGGTGAACGATGCGGCAGCAAAGATAATGGTAAGATGATTTTTTAATTTATAAGATTTTTTAAAAATAATAATTAAATGTTTAATTTATATGAAAAAATTTTAGCAAAAGATAGATGAACGACTTGTGGAGGGCTCACAAGAGTCCACTGGATGAGATGATGTATTATCTCAGGTATTGGGATCAGACACACGTGGTCGCATCCGGGGCTTTGGGGGGGCAGTGACCCCAGCAAGCATTTTCGGACCGTCGTCGTCTATGGGAGGGGGGCAGGAGGTCCGCCAATTGAAAGAAGAAGTGAGCACCTTGAGAGAAGAGCTTGAAGGAATGAAGTGGTTGATCACTCGATTTATCGGAACAATGGTAAACATCACTGTAAAACTTTTATACAATTTTTTCTCTTGTAGTTTTCTATAATTTGTCATGCTAACAAACGTTCATTTTCTTGCTGTAGCCCCCTCCACCGCTGCCGCCTCAACAATAGGCTCTCCTCCACAACACTTTGAATGGGTGCACATTTTGGATGGGTATGTTATTTATTGATGAAGTCACTGATTTTTTAATCTTTAAGAAGCTAATTTTTGGGGAGCTTCAGAAGATAATTTTTGTTCATAACCCTTGATTTTTTATTCTATTGGGTGATGGGGTGAACGACTATTGATTTCAGTAATTCATTTAGCTGTTTTAGGTTCCAAAAATGACCAAGTTGAAGAGGAGATATGAGTAGGTGAAGATGAAGAGACTGAAGTAGGCGAGGATGATAGTGCTAATGTTGATGAGATGGTGATAGCGTGGAAGAGTGAGGATGGTAATGGCAGTGTTGGTGATTGTGGTGATCGTTGGTGGATTGTTGGTGATTGTGGTGATTTGTTATTCTAATACATTGGTTTAACGATCTTATTTTTTATTTTTTAGCGCATTTGTTATTCTATCTTGTGTGTATAAGATTTTAGTTTTCCAGAAGCATCTTTCAACCAATTATCTTGTATGTATAAGAGCTACCATCAGATTTTAGTTTTAAGGTTTTGAAACTGTTACATACGTGTTGCAGGTATGAAATATTGATCTATTAAATTTGTTAACTAGCTTAGCTTATTTGGAGTTCAACAGATGATGAGATTCTGAAATGGATATTTGTATTGATATCAGGGAGCTTTCACTCATCAAGATTTTGGGGGGTACAAGGACACTATCAGAATTGGTGATTTGCAGGTATGGGTATTTGAACTAAGATCCAATCTCTTGATAAGATGACTGAATTATTGAATTTAACAATTTTGGTGCCTTTTTTCTCATTTTGATGCAGTGGATGACTGCTGGTAGAGGGATAATTCACTCATTTTGACGCAGTGAATGAACACAGTAGTCGTTAACAAAAACTACTAACATACTGATATACTGATGAAGTTATGTGGAAGCTTCTCATGGTCCTTAAATGCAGAGGAAGATCACCTTCATGTTGGAAAACGTGCTCGATTGCTGGTTGATGAAAGTGGAGATGACTTTGAAATGGAAGACAATTTACTTACACACCAGATGAATGATTATTCATTTGAGGATTTACTCGGTGATTCTTCTTTTGGTCAAGAAAACTGTATGACTCTCTGCTTGCCTATAATTTTCTGTTTTCTCCTTCGTGTTCTTATTGAATTAACCTATCAGGTTGGAGAAATTGAAGATAGGATGCGAAACGGTTATTATATTGGTCATGGCTTGAGCTCTGTCAAAGAGGATATTATTCGAATGTGCCGGGATGCAATAAGTTTGTTTGATATATTTTTTGTTTGTAAATTTAGATGAATTTTAGAAGCATATATGATGTTTAATGACCTAAACCACCCAGTTTCTTTAAATTTCTTACTTGCCCCTGATATGACCAAAAATATTCTTGAGGTTTTTTTATTTTTAAATATATATTCTATGACCTGCTTGGTTGTTATTATAATCAAAAATTATTTTCTGAATTTAATTGACAATGTTACCAGTTATGGAAACTCAGGGTGGATAAAGTAAATTTTTTTCCAGAATCTTGCTGGCTATGATCAAAAGGTGTTGGCAAGGTTATACATTTATATTTATATATTTGGACCTGCTTGGTTATTATTATTATTGTTTTTTTTTTCTAATTTATTGGTACAATTTCCAAGGAAATTTGGGGTGGATAAAGTAATTTTTGTTCTGAAGTATGCTGTGTGGATGGCTCCAAAACTTTTTTTGCCAAGATATGCTAATAATCTATTGCTACTAGGTGTTCTGAATATTATTGTCATGGTTTTTCCTTATTATTTTATTCAGTGATTTTTTACAACTACATATGTTGTGGTAATGCAGAGCAAAAAATCGTGGTGATGCCAGATGTATGAATCACATCATCATGTTATTCATCCAATTGGTAACAAATTTGGAAGAAAATTCCAAGTCAGTTAATGGAAGGGATGAAATGGTAAAGATGTTGAAAGATAGTTTAGTTTCTGGGTTTTCAGCAGCCTCTAAGTACAAAAAGAAACACAGTGAGTATATCAATGAAAGGAGAGGTATGAATAAGAGTAATAGGTCCTCCCATGTCAATGGTGTGGTCAATTATGGAGACTAGGAAACAGCTTGGTGACGAAGTTCTAGAACAGGAAGTCTATGGTATAGATCCTTATATCAATGGCAAGGAGAGGGAGGCGGTGATGGCCCAAATTGCTAATGGGTGCGAAGAATGGGGATTCTTTCAAGTAATTTGCATGTGTTATTTAGAACCCCGCTTACACTTGTCATTTCCTAAAAGGAGGCATTGAATGTCTTTGACTTTTTTTTGTTGCAGTTGATAAACCATGGCATTCCTTCAGAACTATTGGAGAAAGTGAAGAAAGTGTCCTCTGATTCATATAAGTTGGAGAGAGAAGAAGGTATCAAGGACTCAGCTCCTATGATGTTGTTGAATGAGTTGTGGGAAAGAACCAACGGTGGCAATGTGGAGGAGAGGTTTGAAAACGTCGACTGGGAGGATGTGTTTACCCGCCAAGATGATAACCAATGGCCATCCATCCCAATTGAATTCAAGTAAGTTCTACTAATATGAAATAAGTAATTGAAATTTAGTTTCGATTCGATCTCATATCAGTTATATTTAAGTTAAAAATCGGTTACTGAAATTTAGTTTGATTGGTTAATGTTTATTATACCTGTCATTTTATAGTTATAATATTTAGATATAGAAATATATAATTTATGCATGCTACACCATACTATATAATATGATAAAGAGCAGTAAATGGTACCATTGGTACATGTTTATATATATATAGGAAGAAGAGATTATTAAAATGTATAACTAAATTAATCAGAGTAGTCATGGCTCTCAGGTTACAAATATTATATGAAGAAAGAAATGGTCATAGTACTCCATGTGCAGTCTTACATTATATTGAGAATTGATTCCTTGTCATGACTTAAAAGAGTACTATTTTATAGGACAAGTGTACCTAAAGGGGGCACAAATGTGGTACAGATGAAATGGCCCATTTATAATGGAGAATTCTCAGGTCCCCTTCCTTCATGGGCTGTCATCCCACACGTTTTTGCTATTTTTGCTTCAGAATATCTTTAATTGAAGCTATTTTTGCTTCTGAATCTGAGGTTTCGTGTTTCATTTCTCATTGGCCATTGTATCTCCCATAGGCCATATGCCCGATCTACAGGCATGAGCTGCAAACAAAAGATCATGCATATGAGAGTCGAAAAGAATGGGAAAAGGAGGAGGAAGAAGACAGGAAGGGTGCTGCTAATGCTGTGCGTGGTGGGGAATACATGTATGTTTGAACATTAGTTTATGCTCTTTTGATTTCTGTCTCTGTATGGTATGGTAGACACTATTTTTATTTGTTATAATATATTTTTTCTATGACAACATGTTAGCGGCTGGCGGCGGGCTAAATAATATCTGGTGCTTCAAAACTTTCTAGCCAAATTGAGTTTACAAAATTTTCAACTTCCCATGGGTCTGGTGCTTCAAAACTTTCTAGCCAGACTGAGTTTACAAAATTTTCAACTTCCCATGGGTTGGGCCTGGATCTTGCCTCTTCATGGTAGTGGTGGGCTTGGTCCTACATTTATTAAGGAAGTAGGTAGTGATGGGCTCTCACAGGTCTGATTTAATTCACCATTTGTTCCTGCTGTATTATTAGAAGAAGCAGAGCCAAAAGTAATTGAGCAAAATTCCAAGTCACGAGCAACAAAATGTAAGGATGCGGTACCTTGATTTTATTACCATGCTTTGTAAGTTTATTTTTAATGCTGTGACAATAGAGTCGTTATCTACTTGGTAAAAAAATGGTACTATTTTCAGGCTAGAAAGGAATCTAACACACCCATTGCAACAACTAATGCACATTGTGTTACATGTGAATCTCCAGGTGAAGGAAATAGAGACGCAAATGGACAAGATCACAACACAAATACATAAGCTTCAGGTATCAATTCCCTAGTGTTAATAGTGGGGAATCTTTAATAACATTTGTAAATTTTCAACAGAACTATGGCAGCAATACCCCCTAGTGTTAATAGTAGGCCTCACTCACACCATTAAATTTTCAACAATACTATGGCAGCACATTGATTGAAACCCGACTAGTGTTAATAGTAGACCTCACTAACACCATTAAATTTCTGCATAAATTGCTAACTATCAACAATTTTGATTTTTGTGATACCTAATATATAGGCAGTAGTAACAGCCTAATGACAACAAAACAATGACAACAGCACTATGGCAGCAATACGCCCTCACCATTTTTCATCTAACAAAAACATCAACAACAAATAGAGCTTCCTTCTTGCAGGCTCAATAACAAAGTTTAAGAAGACCGGGGCACCACAAAACCAAATACACTCAAATTATTTGCTGCAGACACTTCAATAAATTCCAACAAGCATTTATTTGCACAGAGAACTCTCCCATACCTCATTGGTCATGTTGAGGTAAATGCGTGAAATCGTCACTACTCATTAGTTTTTCCTTGCAATATATATTCATGAAGTGTTTTTTGTGGTTATTAGTAAATTTAGAAAGGTGTTTTCAAATCTATCTGTCATCCTCTTTTGTTTTCAATGGTTCCTACCATGCAGGAAATAACCTGTTCTGAAGAAACTAATAGTTGTAGGAGAAGCAAGAAAGCTCTAGAGATAGAAAATGAGTAATCATCAGTGCCTGCTATAGTTCAAGTGGAACTGGAAATAGTGGAGGCTTTAGGAGTGGATTAGACACCTTGATAAAACTATTATGTGGTCAACGCCGAGGTTGCACCTTCTTGCAGACATGATGTGATTCACCAGCTTGCCATTGTCACATATTCAACTTTTTGTATCCAAAAGGAGTTTTATTGGCTGACCACCGCCTGCCATGAATAGTACCGGTCCCTTACTTGTATATAAATAATTTGGCAGAATTAATGGTTTTTCTATAATTTGAAAATAAAAATGGTTCCAATCAATTAAAGGAGTTTGATCCAGAGAAGGATCTCTCAATTGTGCATTCATTTTGTTTTAGTGGTTGGAGGTATCATTATATGATGTCTACACCATCATCTTGTTCTCGGAAAATAAAAAATTCTCTAAAAAAAGTATTTTTAAAATGCATTAAAAAAAATTGCATTAAAGCAATTGCATTAAAAAAAAATAGTATTTAAAAAAAAAATTTACATAAAAATTGTCGACGTAAATTTTTTTTTTTTTTAATATTTTTTTTTTTAAATTCATAAAAAAACCACTGCAAAATTTTTTTTTATAAAAACCCACTTCCAAATATATTTTAAAAAATATATATTTAAAGAAAAAAAAATGTTGGAGACGGCTAAAAGCAGTCTCTAATAACAGGAGGTCACATATTGGAGACGGCTTAAAGCCGTCTCCAATAAGTATTGGAAATGGTTAGATGACTTATTAGAGACGTCTCTAACATATCTTTGGAGACGGCCATATGCCGTCTCCAATAACCTTGACTATTAGGGACGGCTTCCATTTGATCTCCAAAGACAATGGAGACAGGACTATTTGAGACTACATGGAAGTCGTCCCCAATATTATTGGAGACGACTTAGACACCTTTTGGCCGTCTCCAATAAACAAATTTTTTGTAGTGAGTGTCTATTTTTTGATTTTGGAAATATGTTAAAAGAGGTTCATGTGATAAAGAAACTTCTCTTATCTGAGATAAAATTTGATTTCGATCTTCTATTAGGAGAGTTTCATCCATATAGAGATTTTACCAATAATCAAAGAAATTAGATCCAAATTAATCAAATTTCCTAGTGTAGAAATTTGATCTTTAGTTTCTAACAATTCGCTATGAATAGCACTTCTTTGTGCTCCCATAGCGTCTTTTTTTTTATAAATATTTTTAAGCCACAAACCCATTATATCTAATAGAATATTTATATAACCACTAATATTACTCAAATTGTTTTCTAAATTTTTATATATATGTTCAATATCCCCAAATTTTGGCATGTGTCAGTTGAAACTGTTTGAGTTTCGTTAGGAGATGTGAATGACTAACACGCGGTAGCAGTGTTATGGCTTAGCATCGTACCTACCTGACAAGTGGTTAGGATGTGCTAGCCACACACCGTGTTGATTCCCTGTTTTTCTAAGAACTTAACATATAAGTTAAGTGTGTGAGCTTCACACCGAGAGAAACTTTGGATAAGCTTTTGGATAAGACCAAACACACAAGGAATATGGGTGTGCTTCACATGGAAGCTATCACCATTAGATGTGTGAGGGGTGACCTCACGTGCAAAACCCCCTTTGCAATTATTTTCTTTCCTTTGTTTGTTAGAGAAAGAGTCAGAAAGGGTGTGAAGAGGAAGAAAGGGTTTTCTAGATTCGTATGCTCTGAAGCTTCAAGCCTTTGTGAAATTGAGCGAACTTGTTTGATGGAGAAGTAGCTGCCGATTGCGACGATTGAGGAATTTGTAGAGCGTAGATTTTGGCCAAATGGGTTTTGAAACCCATTGCATATAAGAGAGGAAATCGCTCCATTCTCGCTTTATTTCGCTCGCTTAGAAGGTAAGAAATCGACTTTCAAAGAGGTTAATTTTGTAGAATTAGATGCCTTGAAAGTTGTGTGAAAAGTATGGGTGTGAATGGAGAAGAAATCACGAGAAGATCGAGTTTGAGAAACTTAGATCTGAAGAGTTTCTAAAACTTGCTCACGCGAGCTATGTTTCTCTCGCGCGTGAGGAGCCTTCAGAAAGGGCCAATCGTGCCTAGCACGAGCGACAAATGAGGCTCTAGTGAACCTCTGAGCTTCACTCCCACGAGCTATGAGGTGCCATTGGACTCGCTTGTGCGACCCTATTTCTTGCTCACGCGAGATCTAAAGTATGTGAAATGTCAAGTAGTTCTCTGTGGTTTCGCTCGCCCGAACTGTGCTATTGGCATTCGCTCGCGCGACCCTACATCTCGCACGCACAAGATTCAGAGTTAGGCTTATTTTAAGCCTCTTGTGTAAATTTTTTGGAAATATAGGTTGTTAAGCTTTCTTAAGCATGCCTAAAGAATCTTAGGTGAACTGGGATGTAGGTTAAAGCATGATTTTTCATGAGGAGTCTTGAGTTAACTTGATTTGCGTGATGCGTGATTGAGGTAGGAGAACATCCTAAACCATTTATATTAATACTAAATACATGGAAATTGTGATGCGATAAGAAAGAATGTAAATTGTGTTATTTGAGCTTTGTACACGGATTCAGTCATACAATTTAATTTTGAAAATGATAAATACGTGTGTGTGACAAGTATGTGCGAGCAAGACATCTTGTGAAACTTCAAATCTAGCTATAAGTAAATCACTTTACACGGTGTTAAACTATAAGTTAAAATTAGCACTTCGATTTAAGGTTCATGTGAAATGAGTCCCAAATTGTGCTCCGATACGATGGGATATCCGTTCATTTTCTCACCGGCCAACGGTAAAATTTCATGTTCGACATAAGCATCCCTCACAACACAGGGGCTTATGTAATATGTGAAAATGGCTCATTAAACGATGATGATTGGGATTCCCATCGATATATATGTGGCTCCCAATGCTGTAAAAGATTGGGATTGTATTTAAGCTATTTGTTTAAGTACGATAAGATGTGAAACAAGAATGTGAGACAATCTGATTTGTGAAAAAGAATATAGAAAAAAATAAAAAAAGAAATCAAATGATGCTTACGAAACTGTGTTAAATTTTCATTTTACTTTGATCCATGCATCTTAAACTGAGTTATTTGAAACATGTAAATTATGCAACTCAATCATAGAAATCCATGCTTTTGATATGATGTAAATGTTTTTGATGTGCCCCTATTGAGCTTAGACTGTTAGCTCACCCTTCGACTATACGTCACAGGTGCTAACTTAGAGAAGGAATTAGATCCGGAAAGCGATCCGGAATACATTCCTGAAGAGGAGATTGAGCCCCTGCCTGAGGAGTTTTTTCCTAGAGAGGGATTGTGTCAGAATTGAATATTGTTTTATGCTTAGGACTTGGTATGTCCAGCCATTTTGAATTAGAAATATGAATCATGTAATTATTTCTGGATATTATTTTATGAACCATTGTTTAAGTGATGGTTGTCCATCACCTGTGGTTCATTTCGGTTCTTTCTCCATGTATCTTGGCATGGAATTAGAATCGTTATTTTAATCTGTTTTAAAGATAGAAGAGGAACTTTCTTTTGTTGATCATGATGACTCTATCTGCTTAATTAGAGATACCGACTTTGTGTTCTGCTCGTATGGATGTACCAAGTGTACAGTAACTCAAGGATCGCCTTAACGGTGATTCAGTGCATGGATTTTGCATTAGCAAAATTCGGGTTGTCACAGTTAGTATCAAAGCTTCAGCTTTAGAAATTTTTGATAGATCTTAGACTTATGCTATGTATTTAAAGATTTTTTCAAAGTATAGGGACCATCTGTTAATGAAACTTTTGTTTCATGTTAATAGACAGTGTGCCTCTTAGAGGTAGAGGATGACCAAGAGGTGGTCAAACCCAAACCACAAGAAGTGGTGAAGGAGTTGACACTGGAATAGATAATGATGTGTTATTGGGTGAGAATGTTACTACGGGTCCAAATAGGACTCCTGTTAGAGAAAAAAATCCTCCTAAAGAGGGAGATTAAGGAAGAGTAGAGAGAGAAAGGATGGCACAGGCCATAGAAACGGTTGCTAATGCCATGGTGCAACAAACTAAGTTGATGGCAGAAAATAATGCAAATAGATATACGCCACCACCTCAGCCCTCTGCATTCATAGAATTTAGAAGAATGCATCCATAAAATTTTTAGGACAAGCTGAACCACTAGAGGCAGAAAATTGTCTTAAAGAGATGGATAAGATCTTCAGTGTGTTTCCTTGCATTGAGGATGAGAGAGTACGATGGGTTGCGCTCAAGTTAGATGGGGAAGCAGGCCCGTGGTGGAAGTCAGTATCAAGGACAAGAGAGCAAGTTGCTCCAGGTATGTTATGGACTTGGGAAGAGTTCATTGAGGAATTCAATAAAGGGTATTTTCCCAAATAAGTGAGAGATCAGATGGAAGTGAAATTCATAAATCTAGAATAAGGGAAGATCTATGTACGAGAGTATGGAATAGAGTTTACAAGGTTCTCAAGGTTTGCATTAGAGCATGTAACCTCTGATCGGATGAAATCCAAGAATTTTCAGCGCAGATTGAGGCCAAATATCTGCAATAGAATTTCATTGCTTCAGTTAGAAACTTATGAAGAATTGATGAGCAAGCCTTGGTTGCCAGACATTAAGGAGATGTATAAAAGAAGGGATCAGCAGAGCAGAGGAAAGGTGAACCAGTGGAGATTCAGTAACTATGAATTGGTGAATAAAAAGTTGAGATTCACAGTACCAGCTCCAAAACAGCTTACCCAGTCCACTTATGCTAAGCCATCCATACCTACACCAGTTTGATCTTTTCACCCGTTTGGCCCTGCTACAACCACAGGAGTGTCAGTTACTCAGGGATTTTCGAGGGCTGCATCATCTACTCCGCAAGAGACTTGTGCACGTTCTGGTAGGTGCTACGAATCTCAGCTTTTTGTTCACCGGCTCGTAGTTCCCAACCTTACTTTAATCCGCTCTTCCTTTCCCTTGCTGATCCCTTCTTCTATATCTATCCTCATTATCCTCTTCAATGACCAAGGCTTTACTCATGACCTCTCCATAGGTCTTCAACTCAAACGTCATTACCCTCCCCCCGATGTCCGGCCTCAAGCCGCGTTGTAGTCTTTTAGCTTTCATCAAATTTGTCACTATAAAATCAGGAGCAAAGCGAGTAAGCCTCATGAATTCTACGCCATACTCCCTCACTGACATTCTTCCCTACTCGAGCTATAAAAATTTAACTTCCATCTGATTTCATACAACTTCAGGGAAGTACTGCTTGTTAAATTCTTCTATAAATTCATCCAATATCCAGGGCAATCCTGCGGTCTCCTGAGCCCTAGTCTTAGAAATGGACTTCCACCAAGGGCCTGCTTCCCCATCAAGCATATAAGCTGCCCATCGGACACTCATCTTTCGTGCATGTAAACACGCTAAATACCTTCTCTATTTCGCTCAGCCAATTTTTTGCATCCATTCGCTCTGCTTGCCCTGAAAAGCTAGGAGGACGCATCCTCCTAAACTCTGTAAATGCAAAGGGCACTGGCTGTGTAGGACCTACTGGAGGTGTAGGTGGCTGTTGCTGATCACTGGGATTGTGAGCTACCAAGGACGCTGCTGGCTGAGCCATGGCATTTGCCATGATTTCTATAGTGTGCATCATCCGCTGACGCTCTTCTCTCTCTTCATTTATTTCCCTTACTCTTTCTTGTTCTCTCTAATCTCTATCCTGACGATCTCTATCCTGATTCTCTACCTAGCCACTACTCCCTGGAGTCTCTCTATTTCCCATCGGTATTCTATTCGTAGCCTAGACAAATTCGTCTCTGCTCGACAAATTTCTGTCATGACCTCCCCGAGGCCGTCCTCTTCCTCTAGAAGACATAATGCTCTGCACATGAAACCATAGTTTCATTAGCAGAAGGTCCTATGCTCTGACAAAGCCAACACTTGTCAGAAGTTCTAAAAGAAACTTCTCTAATACCAACTGGGACAGCTTGGATTTTAGCACCCTATAACCCGTGCCATCAGCACGACCCTCAAGGTCATGCCCCATAAGCCTGCATGGAACATTGGTATATCCAAGCATAGATGAAACAAAATAAAAGCATGAGAACTGATATCGAAATAAATTTCTAGTTCTACATGTAATCGTCAAAATAAGTAACCTAAAAGATGGTTCTAGTCTCATGCTAACGCATGGGCAAAAGAACCCACCCAAACCACCAGTGACGACACAGCAGTCACCCTGGATGGTTCACCAAAAGAATATATCATTGTTTATATACATTTTCTTAAAAATAGGGCTTGACATACCAAGCTGCACAGTACTCTCTCAAAAACTAAATCAAAGTACGTAGGAATCCCCTAGAAGAAGTCCTCAGGAGGGGGCTCCGAATCCTCCCCAGGCACGTAATATGAATGCTTCAGATCTACACCTCCTGAAGTAGTAGTAGCCGCAAGTACGGGACCTGTGACGTATAGTCTAAAGGGTGATGTAGATACCCAAATTTGGCCGAAGCCCCGATCGAAACACGTTTCGAGAGAGGCACACTTCTGGGCTTTTGATGGCATGTATGGAACCCTTATGAACCACCCTAAAACCCTTAAGAATCACCCCAAACCCTTAGAAATCACCCTAGATCCCTTAGGAACCTACCCCAAACCTTTAGAAACTAATCCCAACCCTTAGAACCCATTCTGAACCCTAAACCGAACCCTATCAAGCTATGGATGAGGAGGGGAGCACTGGAACTAGCTACGGTTGTCTACTATGAATAAATCATATACCATTAAAAAGTAGAGGGCATCATCTTTCCAATGGTCTAAGAATCACTCCAATCGGAGTTGTACATCAAAAGATACGACGATTCAAACTCGGAGGACAAAAGAGTAAAATCAAGTGGGCCCCCCTAGGGATTTGGCGCAACTAATAGTTGCGCTAGACTATTTCTCCCTAGAAATGGCCTGACGCAACTAATAGTTGCACCAGTGATAATTTTGCCTGGCATAACTATTAGTTGCGCCAGGCCACTTCTCCCAGGATTTAAGCCTGGCGCAACTAGTAGTTGCGCTAGTATTAATTGTGGACCCCACCTCGGATAGCCAACTTCTAGGCACTGTTTTACTGTATATTTTCTTGGAGCAAGTATTAGTTGCGCCAAGCATATGAACAGTAACTATTGGTTTTTATCCCAAATTTTGTGATTGGGGTTTGACTTGTTGGCCACCTCGACCTTTGGGGTGTGTTTTGCTAGTTCTATTGCACCCATTTGTACCCTATTTGCAACCATTTAAGTGACTTAAAGCCTCACCCCATCATCCACCATTGGAAGACCTTCTCACACATCTCAAGGCTCCAAAAACCCTAGGAATCCTTATATGTGAGATTACCTAATTGCTAAACCCATTTACCTCTTAAGTAGCCTCCTAACCCATCTTTTTCCTATAAATAGAGCCCCCCTCCCCTTGGTTTAGGGGTTGAGAAATTTTCTTAAGAGAGAAAGAGCTCAAAGTGAGAAGTTCTTCCTCCCTTTTGTGCACCATTTTCACCCAAATTCCAGAATCTCCCAACCACATTTCAATCTTGTTCTTGCATCCAAAACCCCTAGCCTAAGTGTGTGTAATCCCCTAGCCTCCATTCCCTACCTCTTAGCTTCAAGCTTTAGGAGTTAGAACCCCATTTTCCACCATACAAGGCCATCAAAAGCTCATCAAAGCAAGCTATGCAAGGCTCTCCTACGGTGCTACAAGGGCCCGAGGGCTCCGGCTCTCCCCTTTCTTCTCATATCTCTTTCTAGCTTCCTCCATCCTCCCATTTGTGCCGTTTCGCTGTCGACTTTTCGGTAGGAACAGAGGAGCACAAATAGGATTCTAAGCCCTTTTGGGTAAGAGGAAGCTATTTTCCTTTCTTTTGCTTCATTTTATTTTTGGCCATAAGTAGAGACCGCATTAAGCGAGTTGATCGGGTGTCTAACACCTTTCCGATCGACAACCGAAGCCCCTACCTAAGAGCCTTTGGTGTGAACCGGATTCAGAGTCATATTTTTAGCACTTCGGTGCTCATAAAAATGAACTAGGTTTCTCAGGACACTAAAAGCTCCAGGTGGCGACTCTATATTTTTTGCAAGCGGGCGCATCGCCGCGACGGGACCGCCACAGATCCCACGGTTGCACAGATGGCGACTCTACTGGGGATAGCTTGTATAGCTTCTCCTTGAAATTTGGCCTTTTTATTTTTATTTTACTAACCATTTTACTATTTTTTTATTATTTATTTTATTTTACTCACCCCTACTTTTCCATCATTTACATGCCTTAGCCGATCGGCTGGCTTACTTGTGCATTGTCTTTATTTTTTTTTTACATTTCTGTCATTTTTGATGCCTTAGCCGATTGGCGGATCTACTTGAACATTGTCTTTTAATTTCTTTAATTTTCTATCATTTAAAGTGTCTTAGCTGATTGGCAGGCCTACTTTTGCACTCATATCTCACCAGTGGATGCCAGCCCGTAGTGGCGGCACGGGTCATCACCCCCGGTCTTTGAACTAAAGAAAACTTTCAGAAAAAGAGAAAAGCTTTGAAAAAAATTAAAATTGAACCAAGTTAGGGAGCTTAATTAATTTATTTTTACGGGGTAGATTTTAAAAGGGTTGCGATTAGGCAAACACACAACCACCCGGGTCCTAGTATGGCGCCAGCCCCTAGTGGTGATGATCTAGAAAAGTCCCGGCCCACCTAGTACCTTAGAAGGCATTTGCGCCAGAGGTATATCGGGTGGATTCCCATTCGGAAGCTTAAAGCCCTTAAGGAGAGCGCTAGCGAGTTATACCGGACTCAAACCCGTTAGGTGCGGTAAGGAGAGAATCGATCACCGAAAAATAGCTCAGTTTTCGGAAGCCCAGCTTTCACAAAAAACCTAAAAAGAGACTCATTTTGGGCTGTTGACACTGCTGTTATACATTCTGGAGCATCAATTTTTGCCTGGCGCAAGTATTAGTTGGTCCAATACAAAAAATTGGAATTTATAACTGGCGCAACTAATAGTTGAGCCATCTTTAAAATCCATATTTTTACCTTGGCGCAACTAATAGTTGCGCTAGTGTAAAAATAATGTCCTGCAACCTGGGCACATGTATTAGTTGCACTAGGTCTATTTAACAGCACACCAGCCCGAATCTGTGGCCTTCTCCACCTCCCGAGTCCCCCGATCAATGTGCTTAGTGCCTTGTTTAGGCCCCGCCATCTCCGACACCCAATACGCCCCCGCCGGTCAAAAGAGGGCAACTTCTTTTTGGCTCATTCCGGGGGATCGGGTTGTTTGCCTCAAGTTTCGTGCCTTCAATAGATCGAAGGTTCTCCTTCGATTCTTTCGAAGTGCATAGCAATCATTGCCATGGGTCCTGAATTACGGTACGAGGGCCACCCGAAAAGAGAATTCCAAGGCCTCGGAACTTTTTTTTTTTTAACTTTTTAAAAAAAAGATTCAAAATATATATATAATCAAAACCCAAAAAATATATATATAGTTTGTGGTGCCGGCACATCGGCACCATCTTGCCCTCTGCCATCTCGTAGGGGAAGAAGGAGGATTTTTGGGCCTTATCCAAGGCACCCTTACCCAACTCGTTCTCGTAGAATGTCATGGGTAGTGGACCCGGCTTATGCCGATCCCGACACATCCCCACCACACTCTCCAACTCATTCCCATTCAGGGGAAGTCTTTTCCACCATCCCGCTCACCCAGCCCCCCTTTACTGTTATTGGCCCGTTTGGCGCCCCCATTTTCCCAACCGATACCCCCCAAAATATCCAAAGTCCAATCCCCCATTCTCCATCTTTTGCCCAAACCATACCCATGCCAAACCCAACCCATATCCCATCCACATCCGTCAAAATCCAAGCCCTTTCTCCCCATCCACATTCATGCCGCATTTCCCATCTTTCCCCTATAGACCCGATTACACCACCTCCACCCTATCCGAACCCCCATAAGTCCCCCCATCTACCCGGGTCATGCCCATTTTTAGTGAGGCCGTGCCCGATTTTTCCCAAACACCCACACTTTACCCTCCACCCTTAAACATTCCCAACCCATCCCCCTTTACCAATGCCTCACCCCATTCCTTCAATCCATCCCATGTCCCGTCACTTATCATGCCCAATTTTCCCTCCACATCCACCCATCTATACCCAATCATCCCTTAAATCTACCACCCACATCCGATCCTTCTTCCATCACCATGATGGAAGAGATGTTCTAAGCCTACTCCTTATGGAAAGCTTCCCAAAACACCTCCCCTCATCCACACCACACATCCATGAACCCATCCCATACCTTAGCCAACCTCCATGCTTCACTCCCCCATGACCCCCATCAACCCCCCATAATTCACACCATCCAAAACCCCATCTCCCACATGCCCTAAGGCCCATTGGCCCAAAACCCTATCAATCACCAAGGCCCATTGGCCCAAAACCCCACCACCCATGATCTCCAAGGCCTAATGGCCCAACACCCATCACCCATACCCAAGGGCCCATGGCCCAAACCCATCAAGGGCCCATGGCCTAAAACCATCAAGGGCCCATGGCCCCAAACCATCAAAGACCCATGGCCCAAACCCAAGAATGGCCCATGGCCCATACCCTTCAAAACCCAGTGGGCCAAATCCACATACCCCAAGGGCCCATTGCCCAAACCCATACCCAAGGGCCCATGGCCCAAACCCACCAATGGCCCATGGTCCATACCCCTCAAAACCCAATGGGCCAGGCCCACATACCCCAAGGGCCCATTTCCCAAACCCTTACCCAAGGGCCCATGGCCCAAACCCATCTAGGGCCCATGGCCTAAACCCATTTGGCCCAAGCCCAAACCCTCTAAGGGCGCATGGCCCATACCCACCAATGGCCCATGGCCCAAGCCCTCCAAAGCCCAATGAGCCATACCCATCAAGGCCTAATAGGCCAAGATCCCCCAAATCCAGATCTTTACCCAAACCTAACCTGATCAAGGCCTTGTGGCCCAAACCTACCCTGGTCCCACGGCCCAAGCCCAAACCTTTTAACCACCACAATACCCCCAAAACTTCACTCACCCCCAACCTTCACAACCGGGTCAAATCCATGTCGTACCTCAGACTCAATTTCCCCATGGCCCCCTACCCTAGGACCATATCCAAACCTTCTCCCATATCCAAGGGTCCCATCAGGCCCCACCCCTAAACAAAACTACCACTCATCCCATCACCCCACAACACTTCCCTTACATTCAAGGGGCTCACCCAACCCACATCCAATCCAATCCCATCCAGTCCATGCAACAACAGTATGTGAACACCGTCCTCATTGCACCCTACATAGATCAGCAATATAAGGAGGACGAGATCAGAAATAGTGGTGCCTATGTCGGGGCAGTGACCACTATTAATCCTCCACCGATAGTAATCCCACCCCTGATAGCAAAGAGCGAGTCCTGGCCGGCTATTGAAAAAATGGCCCCCATGTCCAAAGAATCGAAACAGTTAAGGGAGCAACTAGACAAAATCCAGAAATAATTGTTAAAGATGGGTGGTGCTGAAATCCATGCCACAGATTTTACGGATTTATGTCTGCTTGTTGAGGTCCCCCTGCCACCCAAATTTAAAATGCCAGTATTCGACAAGTACAATGGCACGGGCAACCCGATTGCACACCTCAAGTCCTATTGTGCGGACATGTGCCAGTATGGGAGGGACGAGAGACTACTAATAAAAGTCTTTCAGAAGAGTTTGACCGGTCAGGCCCTGAGGTGGTTCACGTCTCTTGAACCATCCATGATGAAGACATGGAAGGACTTGACGCATTTGTTCAAAGAACAGCATGTCTACAATACTGATATCGAACCGCGCAAGTCTGATTTAGCCCGTTTGAAACAGAATCCCAACAAGGCCTTCAGCGACTATTTAGTGTGTTGGAGAGTACTGGCAACTCAAGTCAGAAATAGAATATCGGACGATGAGAAAATATAGATGATTTTAAAGAACACTTTGCCAGTGATTTCTGATTTTCTTGTCTACCAACAGCAGTCCAATTTTGTTGATTTGGAAAGAAGCGCCAACCGCTGTGAGGATACCATCAGGGAAGGACGGCTCAACAAGAATGTATTCGGGGGGCCCAACGGGGTTAGGAGGTTCTCTGAGCAAAAAAATGATAGAAGAACAGGGGCGAAGGTACAGAATGTTGCAAACACCTGGCCTAACAATAACAATGTAGCCCCCTTCCAGTTTAAAGTAGCGCAACCAGCTCTCGTCAAGACAGGGCCGGTACAGAGAGTCAGGAATGGGCAGGGAATGCAAATGACTCCGGAAAGGAGAGCTCGTTATGATCATTTTTTTACGCCCTTGGGGCAATCTTTAAGTGTACTTTTACCTTTATTAATTAAAAAGGGATTAGTAATTGCGCTCCAACCACGACCTCCTCCCAATTCGATTCCATATAACTTTGACCTGAATACTCAATGTAATTTCCACCAGGGCCCGGGTCACCCGACTAATCACTGCTTCCCATTGAAGCACGTGATCCAAGATTTAATCGATGCTAGAAAGATTATTCCCCCTGCACCCACCCAAACGAACCAACATGCGAATATTCAGCAGGTGCTTTTGCCACCACACCCTACCAGAATAGCAGGTCCCAGACCCACCATAGGGTTGGTAGAGGAAATTGAGGAAGAGTATGAATTTGACCCCTCTTATTATATCAATAACAGAGAAAATTTTGTGCTCCCCTGATAGTAAGACCAAGAAGAGAGAACCATTGGGGTAATTGAGCCCCTGAATCTAGCAGATTATTTTCCTACCCCTACACCAGCAGTTGAACCCCTAGATCTTAGGGCCTATTTCCCATCACCCACCCCCATCAACTACGTACAAATAAATGTGTATCAACCATATTCCACCACCCCCTTGAATTACCCCATAAGCCATCTGGCCCCCAATTCTCCACCCGCACCCATCAATTATCAATGGCCTACACCCACCCCATTATCCCCATTTCAACCACCCACAAATTCTATCATTCCCGTCAATTCCCTAGTGGCCCATCAAACCCCCAATCCTCCGCCCGCACCCATCAACTACAAATGGCCTACGCCCACCCCATTACCCCCGGTACAACCATCGTTAAGCTTCACCACCCCTACCTGGCCTAATTTTTCCACCCACCCATCCATTGCCGAGGTAAGCCAAGTCTTACCTATCATCACAGAGCCATCAATACATGCACTTCAGATACCGGCAGCCATACCTTTCCAGCTCTTAGGACCAACCTATAATCCACATCAGGTCTCGCTGAGCTATGAGAAAACTAATGCCAATGTCGATAGCAGCAATAGGGAGGGGGCAGTAGACTTCATTACCAGATCGGAAAGAGTCTCAAAATAGCCTGAGGCAACAACAGCAGTAGCACAAACCCAACCCGAAGGAAAGAGAGACAGTACAGTGAACCCCTTCGAGAAGATGAGTCGAGAACATATATTGGAGACTCAGCTGAGAAGAATGCCTGCCCATATAACTGTATGGGATTTGTTGATGACGTCCCCACTCCATTTCCAAGCATTAATGGGGCATTAAAGAATGCCCATGTGTCCTAACAGGTGAGCCCAGACGAGGTCGGACAAATAATCGAACAATTAATGACACCCAATGCCATTTCATTTTCGGATGCGGATCTGTCGGAGGAGGAAAATAGTCATGCTAAATCCCTCAACATTACTGTTGAATCCGGGAACATGATAATTCCCTTAGTTCTAATTGATAACGGGTCGGCTCTAAATGTGTGCTCGTTGAGGACTGCCACCAAGATCGGCATGGACCCCTGTATGCTAAGGCCGACAAGGACTAGCACTCGGGGATTTGATAATACAAGAAGAGAAATAATGAGAGAGGTTGATTTGGAATTAGTAATTAAGCCCATGACCTTCTCTATACTTTTTCAAGTGATAGATATCAAATCTTCTTTTAATTTATTGATAGGACGCCTGTGGTTACATAAGGTCGAGGTGATACCTTCTACCCTCCATCAAAAGCTAAAATTCATATCCAGGCAGAAGGTGATCACCATCATTGGTGAAGGGCACGATGAGAAAGACAAGGCCACTCACAACATTGAAAATCCTAAAGTAATGAATGTGCCACATATTGAGGAAGACACCGACCTCCACAGTTTCAAGTATGAGGTATCGACAGTAGGCCCAGAACCCCCGAGAAACATCACTTCTACAACCGACGACGGAATGGAAGCAGCGGTGGCCATGCTCCATATATGGGGCTATCAGAAGGGCAGAGGGCTCGGGCCTAGACTACAAGGTAGAAGAGAGCCAGTTATTACCAAGGGGCAGAAAGTCCGATTCGGGTTAGGTTACAAGCCCACATAGGAAGAGGTCCGAGAGGCTAAAGAGAAAGCCAGGGTCGCTGCAGCTGCTAGAGCTCGAGGAATCAACATAGAAGAGAAACCTTGCCCTAGGCCGCACATCAGGGAATCCTTTGTCAGCGCTGGGGTCGTAAAGATCGATCGAAATGGGGTAACCCATTTGACCCCACACAAACCGACAGCCCCAACACATCCCACCAATCCCCAGATCTCCCTTCCCAGCCTGGAAATAGATTTGGCTCCATTGTCCCTCTTCGAGGAACGACGACTAGTACTTGAACAAACTCCCCCTGTGGTAAATCACCATAAAACTGAGCTATCGTTTGAGGACATTGTGCGACCGTGGATCCTCTCGAACCCGTCGCAGCGATGCGCTCGCCTTAAAAATGAAAATGGTGGAGTCGCCACCCGGAGCTTTTGGTGACCCGGGAAACCTTCAACTCGATATTTTGAGCACCGAAGTGCTAAATATGACTCTGATTTACCGGTCTTTGCCAAAGGCTCTAGGGTAGGGGCTTCGGTTATCGATCGAGAAGGGTTTAGGCACCCGATCAACCCGCACGTAGCGGTCTCTATCTATGGCCAAAATAAAAATAAAAAGGGTAGAGTTTCCCCTTGCCTGAAGGCAATACGGTCCTATCAAGCTTTGAGCCAAACCAAAATTTCGGCGGCGTAACGGCTTGAATCCTTGGACGGAGGAGACACCATGAAAGTAGAGGAAGAGAGGGGTGAGCCAGAGCTCACGGGCCCTTATTGCACCGTGGAAGATCTTTGCTTTGGCGTGCTTCTGATGGCTTAAATGGTGTGAAAATGAGTTCTAATGCTAGGATTCAATAAAGTAGGGGGTGTAGAGTGAAGCTAGAGGCTAGACTTTAGCAAAAGGGAGTGATCTAATGGTGGAAATGGGTTGAAAGGGGTGAACTAAGCATGCTGGAATTCTAGAAAATGTGTGCATTTTCTGTCACTAGGGTTCTCTCTTAAGCTCCAAATCCTTAACCTCCAATTTTTTCCAACCCTTAAGGAAGAGGGAGGTCTCTCTATTTATAGAGAAGGGATGGGTTAGGGGCTTACTTAAGAGCTAATTGGTTTAGCAATTAGGTAATCCCCCATCTAAGGTTTTTTAGGTTTTCAAGGTCCCAGGGTTTTGGGAAACTGGTTTCAATGGCGGATGATGGGGTGAGACCATGGGTGACTTAAGGGTTGCCAATAAGCTCAAAGGGGGTGCAACCAATCTCAAGACACCCACCTCAACCAAGGGGATGGTCAAAGGGTCAAACTAGATGGAGGAAATTTGAGCTACTAATGGCAGTTACTGTAGCTAAGCTGGGCATATATATTATATACGCCCCGTTTAGGAATAGTAACTTTTACCAAAATCAAGGGAGTTTTGAGAAGATGAAACCCGTGGTGGGTCCCACCTATACTGGGCGTATATATTATATACGCCCGGTCAAATTTTCCCCAAAATATGCAGGCGTATATAATATATACGCCTGACTAATCTGGGGCAAAAATGGCTGGGCGTATGTAATATCTACGCCTGAGTAAAAGTCCTATGATTTTATGTGAAACTTAAAACGGCCATAACTTTTGAACCGTAGCTCCAAAATGGGTGATGTTTTGGCTTGTTGGAAGCTAGAGAAGTCCTCTTTCCAAAGATATATGGCTCATCCTTGGTAATGGTCTGTATGAAATTCTATAGCTCTCCTCCCATCAACCGCCAGAAGTGTTTAAGTTAGGTCTGAGAAGGGATTCTAGGGTGTAGGGGTGACTTCTAAGGATTGGGGGAATGGCTCTAAAGGTCTTAGGGTGATTCCTACTGGCCTAGGTAGGTTCCTAAGGGTTCAGGGGGTGCCATCAGAAGCACAGGGGTACATCTCTCCCAAAGTACAGATTGATCGGGCCTTGGGCTGAATTTGGGTGTCTACAGATGCCCCTCTTTGGTATTCGATCACTAATGATCGAATGCTAAAGACAAGAGACATCCGAAGAGGTCCAAGGCACATTTGATGGGTCCGCCTGGTTCAACTCAATTCTCAAACATTCATGGTGATGGTGAGTGTACGTAAGCCCTCTCATTTCGGGATATCGTCCGTACCTCAAAGCTAACAGTCCCCAAGCGCATTGGGACATTACTGGGCATAACTGCGATGATCACAAAAAGTGTAAGCCCGCTAGCTGGGATATCGTCCACTTCCTGAGGGAAATTATAGATTTGTGATGTTGAGTATTAATCTAAACCAGACAGCTCCATGAAATGGGATGATCAATCTATGCTTCGGAATTGATGCGAAGCATACAAAGCTTCAAGCGTGTCCAATCCTAAAATATCGATGACTCCATTGGATTGGGCATGGGTGCCCTTACTTGGGTAAGGCTCAAAGTTTCTGGGTGAACCTATCAACCTCGAGGTTGCTTTAGCATAATTGACCCGAGTGGAGCGAATATTGATGTCGCAACACCTCTTGGGACTGCATGCTCATTTTCTGAGTAATTTTTTGTGTCATTTTTTGGATTTTCTTTTGTTTCGAGGCCTCCAAGCAGAGCTCGATGACCTCTGACAATTTTATTTTTGCACAACTCTTTAAGTGGATCAAATGTCAATTGATATGCTTTACGTCGCCCGCCAGGATAGGTGCACTGGGATGTGCTCGCTTCGGTGAGGTGCCCTGATTCACATGAACCTGGAATGCCTTAACTCGAGACAAAGTCAAAAGATCACTAGAACCAAACATCCTCGAAAGAGATGGCTAATTTCTAGCCTCCGTCCTAATGAAATCATATCCTACGACACCCATCGAGGCGATAAGCAAAGAAATAGGCGCGAATGACGAAGCCTCGACCCTAAGGTACAATTTACGAGGACAACGACCATCCTACGGATACCTAGACACAAGTGCGTACATTCAATAGGGACACCGTGCCTATACAGTTTTTAAGCCTGTGTAAAAGGAAATAAAAAGGAAAAAGGGCCCTTTGGTCTGTATGTTTGCACATAGTTTGGTTGGTTGTAGTTTCATTTTTGACGGGTCAGTTTCGACTGACAATAGACTTTTCGAATGGTCTGAAGTCGGGGGCACTCCTGGTCAACAGATCCGAAGGTGGACAACCAGAGTGAATGCCGGAAGGTGGGGTCAACCTACTCAGGGTTTTTACTAAGCAGCAACAAATTTGTTATTTCTTCTCTTTTTCTTTTTTCTTTTCTTTTTCTTTTTTCTTTTTTCTTTCATGTCAGATGGAGACCCTGGGCATGCTCAAACTGCCTTTGTTTTTACACGTATCCTTAGGCGAATCAACTTGCCATATTGATATACCTTAGGGACGTGTGCATTCCGATGATGGGTTCTTGGTTGCCAGACGCCTTGGCTCTTGGGGACTCAGAGGAACATGGATCGGAGATGGGCAGAATTATCTGCCAGAAACGGGGTTCGAAAGCTTTCGAGTGACCCGATCATTCCGAATTGATTTAACACGGCTCTCGGAGTGGGGCAAACAAGCGTTGCGATGCTCTTTTGAGTGGGGTAAACAAGCGTTGCGACGCTCTTTTGAGAACCAGCATTGTATATATTATATATATTTTTTTCTGTTCATTATTTTTGCTCTCTTTTTTTATTTTGTGGGCACACTAGGTGGGTGCCTACGGACCTGGATCCGTTTGTTGTATCATGGTCCCCTTAGGCCAATCGAAGGAAACTCGAAGGGTCATTTGGGGATGCATGCACCATGGCCGGGTCACGTGGGCCTCGAAGGGGGGTCCGGGTCGAGGTCCATAGCATACAAGGGGTGGCCGTTGGGCCTTAAAATCGAAAAAGGGAGGTCGGGCAGTTTAAAAACTGCCATTGTTGGGCGTATAATATATATCGCTGACCAAAATCTGTGAAAAATAGTCAGGCGTATATATTATATCGCCCGTCTAAAATCAGCGATTCTGAAAGCGCGAGCAGAAACACAAAAGGGCCCCTTTTCAAATTCTCTCTTCCTCCCTCCTTTCCTCTTGAGTCCGGGACAACCCCTTAGGTTTTTTTCATTTGATTTGGCTTGAGTTCTATTACCAGCGGTCGCGGGTGTGGATCGAAAGGCGCCTCTCCTCCGCCGTTGTTCATTTTTTTCTCCCCCCATTGAAGGTAACCATTACCTTCCCTTACCTTCCCTTTGCATTTTGATAATATTATTGTTTGATGTTTTTCTTTTT
This sequence comes from Chloranthus sessilifolius, assembly GCA_021018995.1. Classification (NCBI taxonomy): domain Eukaryota; kingdom Viridiplantae; phylum Streptophyta; class Magnoliopsida; order Chloranthales; family Chloranthaceae; genus Chloranthus; species Chloranthus sessilifolius. The sequence goes on from CM037594.1 coordinate 55,158,058, forward strand.
CTCTCTCTCTTTTTTTATTTATTTATGGTGAAATGTTTTTTTTTTTTTTTTTAAATGTGATGCCTATGTTCCTTTTCTCTTGGTTTTGTTTTTGTTGTTTTCCTTAGGCCTATATATATATTTTTTCATCTATCATTTATCCATCTCATCCTATTTTCTGTTTCTTTTTTGTTTTTGATGGATTAGTGCATCTTATTTGATGGATTGGTGCCTACACACACATGGTTTTTTTTTTTTTTTTTTAGTACACACACGCATCTCTTTTTTTTGTTTTGGATTGATATATATACATGGGTTTTTTTGTTTTTAGTACACACACACACCCCTTTTTTTTGGTTCGGATCAGTATATACACATGGTTTTTTTTTTCATTTTTTAGTACACCCACACCTTTTTTTTGGTTCGGATTGGTATATACACATGGGTTTTTTTTTGTTTTTTTTTTTTTTTTTTTTTTTTTTTTTTTTTAGTACACACACACCCTTTTTTTTTTGTTCGGATTGGTATATACACATGGTTTTTTTTTTTGTTTTTAGTACACACACACCCCTTTTTTTTTGTTCGGATTGGTATATACACATGGGTTTTTTTTGTTTTTAGTACACACACACATCTTTTTTTTTTTGGTTCGGATTCGTATATACACATGGGTTTTTTTTTGTTTTTAGTACACACACATCTTTTTTGGTTCGGATCAGTATATACACATGGTTTTTTTTTGTTTTTAGTACACATACACATCTTTTTTGGTTCGGATCAGTATATACACATGGTTTTTTTTTTGTTTTTAGCACACATACACATCTTTTTTGGTTCGGATCAGTATATACACATGGGTTTTTTTTTGTTATTTCTTTTGGGATTAGTGTATATATACATTTTTTCTTTCTTCCCTTTTTTGTTGGCAACCTTCTCATATGCCAATGCGTCTCATATTTTCAGGATGTCTGGTGACGAAGGGCATGATCGGCAAGAAGGGCCGGAGATGGCCTACGGCCCCCGTGGGGAACAGTTCATTGTGTCTCAGCGCTCCTCCCAGCCTTGGTATGAGATGCAAGGCGAGGTCGCCCACACCGGCCTCCTCTACTGCCAGCACACCCATATGTCCAACGGGATCGTGGTCATGGCCCCCCTCCTCCTTTCCGCTTTTGTTTTCCTTTGATGCCCTTATTATATTTCCACCTTTATCCGATTGATGCCTCGCGCCCACATTATGTTCCGAGGCGGTTGGTTTGACCTCCAGCGTCTCGTGCTTTACCTTCCCCCAGTGGTGAAGGACCTACTCACTGCTGCCGGTTTTGAGGACTTCATTTACGTGCCCTTTAGAAGAGTCGACCTATTTAAAGGCCGATAGACATTCCACATGGTCGTGGCAGAGATGGCCTTCACACCGACGGACTGGTCTATGATCACTAGGGTCCGTATCGGAGGGGTGCCTGTGGTACCTACCCGCACACCGGGTAGGGAGGAGGTGATTCAACTGCTAGGGGCCTACCCATCCTCAGGGAACGTTCGGGGCTCAGAGGTCAAGCTATCCTGGTTGGTTGATCAGTTCGGGCCTAATGAGTTGGTGGACCAGGGGCAGCTTGACATGGACATTTACATCGAGCCTACGCATGCACTTATGCTGGCCCGCATCTCCTTACTGTTTCTCGTGGGCAAGACTCTCCTCTTCAACACTAGTGGAGGGCGAGTCTCCTTGTCCCTGCTCAGCCAGATGGAGAACTGGGAGACCGTGCATCGATTCGATTGGGGCGGTGTTAAGACCTGAAAAGTACCACTTTTCACCCCTTAACTTAACCTTTGATTAGACCCTTAGCCACCTAATAAACTCTTCTTAAGTGTTTTGTTCAGGAAATAGTCAGCAGTGAAATAAGGCTAAGAATCCTGTTTTAGAGCCTGCTTTGGCACCAGATGCCCCTCAGCAAGAATGAACTTTGAAGCCTCGTGCAGATCAGCTGAGTTTCCCAAGGCTTTACAGTAACCTCTCGCGCAGATGAATGACTAAGGAGCTTCAGAAACTCAACCTCGCGCAGCTCTCGTGAATCTCAAGAGTAGAACACATCGCTCAGTGTTGCACAGTTCAAAGCAAACCTCTCTCAATCTCGCAAAGTTTGCTTAAGACAGCTAAGGAGAGAGAGCTTTAGAAGATTCCTCGCGCAGCTGTCGCGCAGTCGCCGAGGGGTACAATTCTCAGAAGAATAACGCCTCGCACAGTTCACACGGCATTCAAGAAAGAAAGCATTCTGGCGAAGGCAAAGCCAAGCTCGTTTAGATTGAGTGAGACAAAGAACCTCGCGCAGTTCAGAACTCAAAAGAACCTCACGAGGTAACTCGTGAAGTCCAAGTAAAGAGAAGAGCTCGCGCAGTTCTCGCGCTGCTGCCCAGCGAAGAGTAATCTATCGTGCGACTGCTTGAATTGTAACCTCGCGATGCTTGAGACAGTGTTTTCTATTCAACCTCGTGAACTCCAACCCAGCGAGAGCTCAACTCTCTACCACGCGACTGCCTGAAGAGCAAACCAAGGCAACCTCGCGACAGCTGAAGCTTCAATGTTAAATCATCCTAGCAAATAGCAATGAGCTACCACGCGACAAGTCTGGGAAACTACAGCTACCTAGCGAGGCTCTAAACCTAAACTTCCATCTCTTCAGCAGAGGGCATTCTAGAAATTTCCAGTGATTAGGGCACGCACTCCCATGCTCAAATCTCCGTGCACACGCCCCGAGGCATCCAAGGATCAGTATATGGCCATGTGGCATCATTAAAATTAAGGTTTCCTAACCCTAATGTGCCGCCACCCCACTGCTATATATACCCAGGCCTAGCTTAGGTTTAGGTATCTGAGAACCTATCTCAGATCGCTTTTCTTTTCTCTTTCCTTTTAACAGTAAGTAGTTTTTCTTTTCTTCTCTCCATAGTCTAGCAATTGCTGGCTATGACTTTGTATATGTATTTGAGTTAGATTAATGGAAGTTTTGCAATAGGATTTGTACTTTGTGGGATTGTTGTTTATATGTGAGATGCTCTGTGCAAGGGTGCTGCCTTGTGATCCCCCATTGCCTTGGTTGTGTTTCAAAGCAATGGAGGACTGATTTTAAGGGTCACTCAGATCCAAGTGACCTGTGTGTCTGGGCTATCATGGTCTTCCAGCCTTAGCCCCACCACAGGACCTACTTGATCTGAAATCCCAATGGGAGCTTGAGCTGGTAGCCTAGTGAACATGGTGGTAGCAGTGATAATCTTGTTTTGTTTTGGGCTCCGTGAGGAGGATAACCTCTGGGATAGTCTGTGACCATTTAAGTGGATAGATTATAGCCTTAGGGTGATTCTGATCCACCGATCCGAGATGGATCCTTCTTCTTTTCACCTGAGCTTGTAGAAGCCTGGTGAGGGATTGTACAGAGGCAGACTCCCCCATATTTGTATAGATCTGCCATCAGATGTTGGATCTGATCTGGTTATAGAGATTGTAGGCTGGTGACTGGACCATTGTAGCCTCTCTCAAGCAATGGACAGTTGGTTCGAAGGTTGTACTCAATCGCTTGCTGGTTCTATGTGTCTGGGCTATCATGATTTTCCACCCTTAGCCCCACATATAGAACTTTAGAGGTTGAGGTTCCCTATGGATTCTTGAGCTGGTAGCCTGATGAAATAGTGCCTGCAATGATTTATTCGTTATGTTCTGACCCATCCCTGGATAGTGGCTCCCCTATGGGATAGCCTGTGACCATTCAAGTGGATAGGTTATAGCCCTAAGGGTGGAGTCATGGCAGTAGAGATGGGTTGGATCCTTTCTCCTCAGAGGTGATAATGTAGCCTCTTGACAGGATTTCTATAACATCATATCTAAATCTGAGTTACAAAAATCCTCTGACCTTGGCTCAATAACATATTTCTCACCTTTTTATAATTATTTTCCACACTCCATCCATCCTATCAATCCTTTCTGTAATTTAGTTAATTAGAATACTTAGAATAAGTGACCTTAAACTCCCCTCCTTTTAGGACTGCCAGTTCTGTAGACAGATCTGGAGGGACTACTAGAGACGGCTCCCTTGGAGCCTTAGATCACCTTTCCCTATGGGACAAACTCTTACTTATCAAAACTTGCTACAAAGGACCCTTAATCTTGCAGGTCTAGGATTTCCGAGTTGTGCTGATTCATCCCCTGTTTTATTCTGTTTTTGATTTTTAAATAACTTTCACCACCAACCAATAAGCAAAGCACACTTGGACAACAACAAGTTTTTGGCGCCGCCGCCGGGGAAAGATGATCTAATAGTAAACCCTTAGTTTTTGTATTCTTAGTATTCTTTATACATGTGAATAATTGATACTGCTGATATAATTGTGAATCTTTCTTGCATATCTGGACAAAGAAGAAGGATAGTTGACTGCAATTGGAGCGTAGCTACTGTTTGCAAACTCTCTGACTCTAAAGCTCTGTCTATCTTTCTTTTTAACAATTTTTCCAGCAGTATCTAGGATAGTTTAAATGTATTCTTTGGATAGCTGTAAAATAGTTAGATAAATTTGTTTGTGTACAAGTATTCTTTTGCAATGTGCCTGCAAGAAGCTTTCCTTGCTGTGGGTGTGCTTTTATGCTAGGGAGGAGATCCCCCAGCCCTACTTTAGAGCCTCTAAACCCTGAGTTAGAAAGGGGAAGGAGACTTAGAAGAGACAGGCACACCACAGGAGAGCCCCCAGGTGAATCTGCGACAGCAACTATGGGAGAAGAACACCCCAGAACCCTCAAGGAGTTGAATGCTCCGGATGACTACAACTCCCCTTTTAGCATTCAATTCCCTGATGTTCAGGGGAATTATGAGATAAAAACTTCAATCATCCAGATGCTGCCAACTTTCCATGGGCTTAGCAAAGAAGAGCCTTACAAGCATATTGACTAGTTCTTGGCCTTGTGCACCACTTTTAATATCACTGGTTTGGGACCTGAGGCTACTAAGCTCAGACTCTTTCCCTTCTCTCTGAAGGATAGGGCTGCACTGTTGGCCACTCTTCCCAACAATAGCATTGCTTCAATGAAAGACCTGCAGACCAGATTCCTAACCAAGTTCTTCCCTGAGACCAAAACTAGCCAGTTGAGGAAAGAGATTCTTGCGTTTTCTCAATCCCCAACTGAGGATTTTAACCAGTCCTGGGATAGGTTTAAAGAGATGCTCAAACAATGCCCCCACCACAAGATCCTTGAGTGGCAGCTTGTACAAAGCTTCTATAATGGGATTGATGAGAAAAACAGAAATATGGTCGATTCCTCTTGTGGTGGATCCTACATGCACAAGACTGCTGAGGAGGCATGGGAATTGTTTGAGGTGATTAGTGAGAATGCTTTTCAAAAGCCATCCCTGGCAAGAACTCATCAGGAATCTGAGTCAAAGGTGGGGCCGTCACCGATCCAAAGGGAAAATTTATGATGTGTCCGGGAACAATGACCTACACAAAATGGCAAACCTCTCTATGAAGTTTGATAAATTATTGATCGTGACGCAACCTGTAAGGGGCTGCTCATGTGGCGGAGGCATGTCTCGATATGCCACCCCACAAAGACACAAAGTGGAGGAATGTCCATCTCAGGCAATTTCTGAATTAATGTTCCTTATGGCCAAGAATAACTGGGGCTACAACAGTAAAATGATATATGGATACCAAAGACCAAAATGTCAAGTTACCAATGGAGAGACCACCCAAATCTGAGGTGGAAGCAAAATAACTACATGCAGCCCCAGCAGATGTTGGCTTTACCACAAAGGCCACAACAGCAGTTCAATCAAGGGCATGCCCCGAGGTCTACCTTCCAGCACCACCAGCAGCCCCATCAACAGCAAAATCAGTTGGTTTTACCCCCTTCTCAAGCTAGAAATGTTTCTTTTGAGGACCAAGTCCTGACTTCATTGCAAAACTTGGGTTCCTTGGCTCAGACTGTGAACTCTCATGCTCAGAGCATCAAGAAGATGGAGGAGCAGATTGGACAACTAGCGAACACCCTAGCCAAAAGAGAAGAGGGAAGGTTGCCCAGTCAACCAGTGGTTAATCCCAAGGGCCAATTTTTGATTGGTGAAGGATCCTCAGAACCTGAAGGGGAACTTTCATTGAATTGATGATAAGAACTGTGCATCGTTGTATAATATGTACTTTACAGTTTGTAGGAATAGTTTGCAATCTTGTTAGAATTTGAGTTTTGTGCTTTAATGCCTACTTTGATACCAACTTCCCCTGTGTGATAATTTTAAGTGATTGAATGATGATTTGAATGCTTTGCGTGACGTGTGACTTTCATACCTTGAGAGTATAAGAATTGTGAATGCTTTATAATGATTAGGGGTGTCCCTGGAAGAGAGTCTGTGAGAGAATCCACCCCTTTGGTAAGGGTCAAACAGCGGACTGGTGGGTGAGTGAATTCTGCCTCGATTAAGCCATCGCGGGGTTTTGAATAATGAGTTTGGTCCCATCTCATGCAATTCATAAGGAACTACTTTGTTGTGTTGTCGCGAGTTTCAAAGAACTGGGTGGGCTGCATCACGCAGTTTCAAGGAACATCTAATCTCGCGACCCATTCATTCCCAACTAGCGGGCGGAAGTTTCCAAAGCATGCCGAGCTTCACGATATTTAAATCCCACCCCGCACTGCTTTTCCTTACTGCTTTCTCTTTCCTCTCTTACTAGCGAAACCCTAGCTCCCACTCCTCTCCACCTCTCTCCTTTAGCACCTTGTCCCCAGATCATTGTTCACTTCGAATTTGTAACTCCACACTCACCAAGGAAGTGGGGATGGCTCTTAAAAGTGCACCTGTGAGGAGAGCCAGGGACAAGGCCACTGTGGAGCCTACACCTAAGAAAGCCAAGTCCTCTACGGCTCTGCAAAAAGGGAAGGGGGTGGTATCGAAGCAGGCTGCACCAACATCGAATTATTCTACACCCTCTGAACTCCTCCTTTCCATTCCCTTAGAGCCTGAAGCCATTTTTGATATCTCTTTCTTTGAATCTGAGCCATTGTCAGCACCTGCCATCGAGTTCTTGCGCAAGGCTGGTCTGTTCTCCTTGCTGTAAATGATTCCTGCACTAGCCGACCCTAGGTTAGTGCAACTCTTCTACTAGCACCTTAGGCTCATACCCGACACACAAGGGCATCCAGGCCTCCTTGCATTAGTTGAAAACTTTGAGATGCTGCATAGCCCAGAGTTGATCGTTGAAGTCTTGGGCATCCCTGCCAGATTTGATCCCCATTGCGGTTATGGTGCCCATGTGAGTGCCCCCATTGACACAATTGCCCATGCCATTACCAGAGGCTTGAAGGCCACAGGGGACTCCATCAGAAGAAGAGATTTGGAGCCCAAATTGCTGTTCATTGATCAAGTTTTGAGAAAGAACATCTATTGCTCCGGCCATCAGCAAGAAAGGAGGACACCAATTGCTGATGCTCTATATTTCTTCTCTCTGGGTCATGGATTCAATGCTGCATGGTTGATCTTCGAGGCCATGAAGGATACAATGGTGAAGCTGGGGCTGCAAAAGAAGAGCCACACTCTCCCCTATGGAAGACTCATCACTAGACTACTTCTGAGGGGAGGATACAAGATACCAGTGGGGGAGTTATCTGCTGACCTCACTCCCACCACATTTGCTAAAAGACAATGGGGGATCAGCAGAAGCTTAATGGATCCCCAGAAGAAGAAGAAGAAGACCGAAGCTCAGGAGGTCTCCGAGCAAGGAGAGGAAGCTGCTGTGGCAACGGCCACCCTTGCCCCCAAAAAGAAGGCAAAAACCCTTGCCCCAAAGAAGGTGGCGTGAGCTTCAGTCACCTCTGCTTCTGTAGTAATTCCTCCATTCACTACTCTGGCCTCTCCCCTACCTTCTTCACCCATTCCATCTCTCACTTCTCCTCTTTCCTCTCCTTTCTCCATTCCCCCTCCAACCATTATCCGAACCTGGGAAGAAAGTGTTGAACCCTAAGACACCACTCCACCTTCACCCACCCTACCCCAATCAACAACCCCAGTCTCTCCCATAGCCCATGATTCTCACCCTGACAGCCCTCCCTTGATAACCTACCTTAAAAGGAAAACCTCTCACACTACCCCTGCCCTTCCCACAGCCACACCCCTTAGTGACCAACCCTTAGACCCACCTCTCCATGACCTGGACTTCAACCTAGCCACCACCTCTGGGTATCAAGCATTCATGACCAATTTGCTTGATACCTTGCCCACAAAAGACATCCCTCTCCCTGAGTCTCCTCTCCCTTCACCACATCATTCACCCAACCCCCCCCTTCCCCCCTACCACTTTCCATCATGCCCCCACTTCCCCTTTCCATCCTATTCCTTCTTACCCTCCTACCCCCCCTCAACCAACCTCAGATTACCTTACTCATATCCTTTCCCTTATCCATGACCTCCAAACCCAACTATCCAACACCACAGAGACCCAAGCCCAAATGCAAACCGACATAACCACCATCCAATCCACCTTCACACATTGACAAACCCACCAATCCCAACACAACCCCTTCCACCTCCGCCTCCCTGCTCCAATGCAGACCCTACCCCCATTGACTCACCTCCATCCTTCCCTCCACGATACCATACCGACCACTCCTTTCCCTCTCTCCTATCCTTCCACCTCTAATACTATCTCCCCTCAATTCACCAACACTTCTACCTGCATGCACCCCATTCCATTCCCATCCACCTTTCCCATTCCACCCCCTATTTGCACCCCCTCCCTTCCATTTCAACCCTTCACCATACCCTTCTTCCCTTCCCCTGAACCATCCACATCAGCTGCCCTTCCTTCATATCATTTTCCACCCATACCTTCCATTCCCCCTCTTCTCCCCCCCCCTCCTCAATTCACTGACCATTCCACCCAGACCACCCAAACCATTTCTACAACCCCCACTTCTCCCCCCCAGGCTCCATCACCCTCTCTTCCTTCCACTTCATTTCTCCCAATCTTTCCCAGACACTCCTACTACACCCCTCCCTACTTCACCCTCCTCCATGCCATGAGGGACAATCCTTATATCAAGAGGGATGTTCTCCATGGCATGGCCCAACTCCGCCAAGCCATTGAATACCCCTTGCTGCAGAAGCTTAGTGATGTGAAGCTTGCTCACAACGAGCAGCTGCGCGATATTTCAAAAGGATGGGAGGCAATTCTGGAGACATCAACTGCGCACAAGGTTGCAGCAACTTACTACAAAATGACTGCTGAGATGGAAAAGGCCAATGCTGAGAGGGTGAAAAAGCATAACCGGCTATTAGAGAAGAAATTGAACAATGCTCAGGAGATCACCCGTCTCAGTAAGGAGCTTGCGGATACCAATCTCCTGTGGGCTAACAAGAAAATTGACATCTTGGAACAGAGAGTTGCTTTCCTGCTGTCCCAACCTATCCAAGCCACCCCCATCGCCACCGCTCCCCCTGAGGCCCCATCTTCTTCCACACATCCAGGCCCATCTTCTTCCACAACCCCTACACCAACCCCTACATAGTCCTGCATTCCCCAACTCCCACCCCCCACTCGGTAGCTCCTCTGCTTCCTCCTCCAATGCCTATCGCCATTCCTTCTGTAGTACCTACAAAAGCTGTTGCTCTGGCCAGAACCCCCATCAGAGCTCCTCCTCCTACATCAGTGCCCCCCTATTCCCTCTCCTGCTATCAAAAGGAAACGCACCCCTTCCAAGAAAAAGCCCACTCCTAAGAGAGCCACTGCAGCCCAAAAAGGCAAATGGTCGGCCCCACCATCCCCACCTCCAAAGGTCACCCGAGCTTCAGCTCAGGATGATCCCCATGGGCGCCTCCTCTCCAAAGAAGAACGCAGACAGGCTGCTGCTGCCCTAGGATTGGACCCTACTGAGCTCTTTCCTTCTGATTCTGACTCTGATGAGGCACCACCTAGGGATCCCAGTGCCCAACCTACTGTGGCTGCCCCTTCAGATGCCCCTGCAGCCCAATCCTATCCTCAGCGACGGAAAGTTGTTGCTAAGAAGACCACTCCCCCAACTCGCTCTTTGAAAATTGGCAAAGAACCATCTGCCCAGTCTGAGGAGGCACCACCACCGAGCAAGTCCGCGAAAGGGAAGAGCCTGGCCGTGCCTACAGAGAAATTACCAGTTCCATCTCCTGTGGCTCCCCCTAAAGCAGAAAAAGGGAAAGGTCCTCTCCTGTCTCAAATTCCAGCTCCAGCCAAATCTCCCGTTGCCCCTCTTGAGTCTCCACCAGCCCAATCATCTCCTATTCTACCTCTGCCTCTGCCAGGGCTGGCCTCCAGAGGTACGGGCCCCAACGGGAAATCCCCCACCAAACCCCCTGAGCCACCCACTGTAAAATCTTTGGAGATCCCTCCTAAGCCTAAGAAGAGAAAAATGAGGGTCCGGGCTCCTACCATACCCAAAACTCCAGAGCAGAGGAAGGCCAAGAGGGAACACAAGAAGAAAGAAGAAGAGGCTCTCCTTCAAGAACATGCAAGGAAGATGGGCTAGGATAAATTTTAATCCAAATTCTGATTAGATTGTACCTAGGATTTCCTCTATTTCTTTTACATATGTTCTCTTGTATTTTGTATATTTCTAATATTTCATAGACTTTTCCCCTGTCTTTACTGTCTTGCTTTGTCTGTGTGTTTTGTTTTCCTTTTCTTTTATGTTGTAATAAGTCTGCTGCACATTGACCTTGAACCAGTGAGGACACTGCTCCTCATAGGTTTGGGGTATAAGTGCGCCAATGGAATAGTTAACATAAGTGCAGCAGACTCATCTGAGCAATATGGAAATGGACCTCTGTTCACTTAAGAATCATGAAATTAAGAAGTTTAAAATTTATGCAAATATTGAACATTATAGACTTCTAATATTCCACATTTCCATCATAGTTTCACCAAGGAAACCCACTTGTATCTGCACTTAGTGAATCATTAGAGAGAGAAAAAGGTGAGGACATACTTGAAAGTTCAAAGGATGACCATAACCAGTGAGAATTGGGCCTACAAAATTTTTTCTTTGAGGAGTAACTAAGGCATTTCTTCTAGTGTTTCACTAGAAGTTAGGTAACTCCAAGTTGAAATAACTGACAGTACTCATGAGACCTAGGAAAGGATCAAGGCCTTCTCTTGGACAGTTTGAGCCTAAAAAGATCAATCCTAAAGCAACTGCCCTTGTCCATACCCCCTTTGAGCTTTAAATCCTAAAGTTCTTCAAAATACACCTGAGTACTTGAACCTGAACCTATGAACCTGATTCAACCTACCCTCACTCTGAGAATTCAGAAGGTAAAGGAGAAAGAGTTGAAGATGGACTAGCTATGGTCAGCATTAGGTGAATGGAGAAGAAGCATCTATTCTGGCAGAATGGTAACTGAGGTCATGGTGGCATTTCTGAAACGCAAAAACAAAATAAAAAGAAGAAAACTCTAGCAAAAAGAAACAAAAAAAATAATAATGAAGAGGAATAAGAGAGAAGTCAAGAGGAACCTTCATTGGAAAATCAAAATCAAGAAGAGAAACTGATCACTTCAAATCTAAAAATCTCAATGAAGATGAAGGGAGTTGAATTCAAGAAGGTGAAGTCATAAACCACCTCCTGCACCCACTTAGTTCTCAATTTTTGAACCCTTTTTCAAACCTTCCATCCTTTTTAACCATACTCCATAAGCCACATTCCAACCCAGTTAAAAGCCCTTGTGATCCAAATATTGAGTGAGCTGTCATGTGAAGATAAGAAATTATCCAATCTATGGTGAGAAATTGACAATGATGCCAGCACTTAAGAACTCTGCTTATGCTCATGCTTACAAACCCAGTTGGGGGATGTAACTGCTCTTGAGCCTGTGAGAAACTGAACCCCTCAACAAACCTTGATGAGAGTATGCCCTGTAAAGCTTTCTTTTGGGTCTGAACATGATTGCATTATGGATGACCTTAACCTAATTTTCTGACATAAGTTCCTGTGCAACCAATGAATTAAATTTCTTTTATGCTGATTCATGAGTAGACTAAATCTGATTCCTTAACTACTCATTGGATGACATTGCACTTTAGTTAACTATTTCATTGGAGAAGTTTGTGGGTGTCTTCACTGAAAACCCTCAGAAGACTTCACTCCTCCACTAGGGATCACCTAGGGGTTTAAAAGGCTTGGTACATATGTTAAATGTATCCGTGCTCCCTACGAAAGTGGCATTTAATTTTTAGAGTATATTTAATGTAGCTTTGCTAAGGGACTAGCAAAGATTAGGTTTGGGGGTGCGTTAAGACCTGAAAAGTACCACTTTTCACCCCTTAACTTAACCTTTGATTAGACCCTTAGCCACCTAATAAACTCTTCTTAAGTGTTTTATTCAAGAAATAGTCAGCAGTGAAATAAGGCCAAGAATCCTGTTATGGAGCCTGCTTTGGCACCAGATGCCCCTCAGCAAGAATGAACTTTGAAGCCTCGCGCAGATCAGCTGAGCTTCCTAAGGCTTTACAGCAACCTCTCGCACAGATGAATGACTGAGGAGCTTCAGAAACTCAACCCCGCGCAGCTCTCGCAAAGCTCAAGAGTAGAACACATTGCTCAGTGTCGTGCAGTTCAAAGCAGACCTCTCTCAATCTCGCGAAGTTCGCTTAAGACAGTTGAGGAGAGAGAGCTTCAGAAGATTCCTTGCACAGCTGTCACGCAGTCACCGCGGGGTACAATTCTTAGAAGAAGAACGCCTCGCACAGTTCGTGCGCCATTCAAGAAAGAAAGCATCCTGGCAAAGGCAAAGCCAAGCTCGCGAAGATTGAGTGAGATAAAGAACCTCGCACAGTTTAAAACTCAAAAGAACCTCACGAGGTAACTCGCGAAGTCCAAGTACGCGCCCAAGAAGACTAATCTATCACAAGCAACTACTTGAATTGCAACCTCGCGATGCTTGAGACTGTGTTTTCTATTCAACCTCACGAACTCCAACCCAACGAGAGCTCAACTCTCTATCACGCGACTGCCTGAAGAGCAAACCAAGGCAACCTCGTGACGGCTGAAGCTTCAGTGTCAAATCATCCTAGTGAAGAGCAATGAGCTACCACGCGACAAGTCTGGGAAACTACAGCTGCCTAGCGAGGCTCTAAACTTAAACTTCCATCTCTTCAGCAGAGGGCATCTAGAAATTTCCAGTGATTAGGGCATGCACTCCCACGCTCAAATCTCTGTGCACACGCCCCGAGGCATCCAAGGATTAGTATAAGGCCACGTGGCATCGTTAAAATTAGGGTTTCCTAACCCTAATGCGCCGCCACCCCACTGTTATATATACCCAGGCCTAGCTTAGGTTTAGGTATCTGGGAACCTATCTCAGATTGCTTTTCTTTTCTCTTTCTTTTTAGCAGTAAGTAGTTTTTCTTTTTCTTTTTCTTTTCTTCTATCCATAGTCCAGCAATTTCTGGCTATGACTTTGTATATGTATTTGAGTTAGATTAATGGAAGTTTTGCAATAGGATTTGTACTTTGTGGGATTGTTGTTTATATGTAAGATGCTCTGTGCAAGGTCGCGCTTAGGATCCCATTGCCTTGGCTGTGTTTCAAAGCAATGGAGGACTGATTTTAACGGTCACTCAGATCCAAGTGACCTGTGTGTCTGGGCTATCATGGTCTTCCAGCCTTAGCCCCACCACAGGACCTACTAGATCTGAAATCCCCATGGGAGCTTGAGCTGGTAGCCTGGTGAACATGGTGGTAGAAGCGATAATCTTATTTTGTTTTGGGCTCCGTGAGGAGGATAACCTCTGGGATAGTCTGTGACCATTTAAGTGGACAGATTATAGCCTTAGGGTGATTCTGATCCACCGATCCAAGATGGATCCTTCTTCTTTTCACCTGAGCTTATAGAAGCCTGGTGAGGGATTGTACAGAGGCAGGCTCCCCCATTTTTGTATAGATCTGCCATCAGATGTTGGATCTGATCTGGTTATAGAGATTGTAGGTTGGTGACTAGACCATTATAGCCTCTCTCAAGCAATGGACAGCTGGATCAAAGGTTGTACTCAATCGCTTGCTGGTTCTGTGTCTGGGCTATCATGGTTTTCCAGCCTTAGCCCCACATATAGAACTTTAGAGGTTGAGGTTCCCAATGGATTCTTGAGCTGGTAGCCTGGATGAAATAGTGCTTGCAATGATTTATTTGTTATGTTCTGACCCATCCCTGGATAGTGGCTCCCCTATGGGATAGTCTGTGACCATTCAAGTGGACAGGTTATAGCCCTAAGGGTGGAGTCATGGCAGTAGAGATGGGTTGGATCCTTTCTCCTCATGGGTGATAATGTAGCCTCTGGACAGGATTTCTATAACATCAGATCTAAATCTGAGTTACAAAACTCCTCTGACCTTGGCTCAATAACATATTTCTCACCTTTTTATAATTATTTTCCACACTCCATCCATCCTCTCAATCCTTTCTGTAATTTAGTTAATTAGAATACTTAGAATAAGTGACCTTAAACTCCCCTCCTTTTAGGACTGCCAGATCTGTAGACAGATCTGGAGGGGCTACTAGAGACGGCTCCCTTGGAGCCTTAGATCACCTTTCCCAGTGGGACAAACTCTTACTGATCACAACTTCCTACAAAGGACCCTGTATCTTGCAGGTCTAGGATTTCCGAGTTGTGTTGATTCATCCCCTGTTTTATTCTGTTTTTTATTTTTAAATAACTTTCACCACCAACCAATAAGCGAAGCACACTTGGACAACAACAGGCGGCGCTGGCTATGCCGTACTCATGTCCAACCTAAAGCGGGCCGTTCTTGGGGAGTCTAACTCCATTGTGGGTTTCTGGCCTGCCATCGAGGTATTTTATCTTTTGGTTTTAGTTTATTCAATTTTCTTTTATAGCGCATCGCCTCATCTCGCCGCTTTCGTGTCCTGGGGTACTTCACTTTCAATCGGTCGCCCCGCTTGATCCGACATTGCTACATTCCCCCTCATGAGTAACTGGCACGTGGGTTGCCGTCGGGACGTAGGTATGAAGCATTTGGAGTTAGGACTGCACTCTCAGTTTGACCTGTTGATCCCAGAGCAAGTAAAGCGATTCCCTGTTTATAAATTTGACCGCTCAGCTTCTGTGTGCTAGGGGTTTTGATCAAATGTGTGCATCCCCTTCCGATTTTCTCATCTTTTGCAGGTCATCCTCGACCCTTACATAGGATCCCCCTTTTGGAATTTGGCCTCAGTGGGCCCCTCTCATCTTTTGCTGGACCGTCGTATCATCTTTCTCTACGGGTCCTGGACTAGGGCCTACTATTTAGGGCAGAGAGTAGTCCATCAGTATCGCCCTCTCTTTGCCATGCCTCAAGCTCCTCCTGCCGATGTGTTGGCCCCAGAGGGCTCCATTGATGAGCTCACTGCTCACTTTCTTCACCACAGGGTTCCTATTGACGACCTTCTCCTGCCCGGGGGGTATCAGTCTTGGTACGACTCCCTGCCCTATCATTTCTTGCAGCCTCACTTCGTGCTCGGTGCTAACTTTTTAGCTTTTGGCGGGCCGCGATCTCAGGTAATGCCCCTTCTCTCCTTCAATTCAGCAGCTTTCATGTGGTTACTTTGATTGACCTGTCGCCCTTAATGATAAAATATTTCTCTCTACAGTTTGAGCAGGGCGGCGACTCAGATGAGGGGAAAGAGGAGGTCGTTCCCTATGATGCAACAGGTGCTGGATCCTCCGATCCTTCCGGGGCTGGTGCTTCTGGAGTGGCTTCCGGTGCTGGACCCTCTGACCCTTCTGGTGCCGGTGCTTCTGCTAGCTCGCCTGTCGAGGTCCAGGGGACCTTCAAACACCTGGATGATGCCTTTTTGTCACGCGTGTGTGCCGACGTTGCCGAAAAGGCATGAATTTCTGCTGAAGCCATCCAGGTCCCACCTCCTGAGTTGATTCCTGGGGTAATCTCTATCTTGTTGCTCTATTCTCTTTCCCTTTGAATTATGCCGATGGCCTGTGTGACTAACACCTCCTTTTTCTTACTAGCCAGGATTATGAGTCGGCAGTGAGTCAGGCCGATTACTACCGTAACCTTGTTGGGCTTAGGGAGACCGAATTGGTGAGTGAATGCTAGCCCAACCTAGTCATTTTCCTCATTTACTTTCTGCCTATTTCTCTATCTGATGGCTTTTGGTGTGCCTCTGCAGCGTGCTCGCGAAAAGGAGTCGCGCTCCTTGCTTAGCCATATCTCTCAGACATGGACTCGGGTGGGGGAAACCCGTACCTTTCAAAGTGCGAGCCGGCGCTGGAAGAAGTCAAAGGGGGCTGCCCAAGACTAGTTTATTTTCTGCAAATTTGACATAATGAAACAGTTTAGACTTGGCTTTATTTGGGGATATGTAATAACAACAATTTTTTATTAGTTTTTTGTTTGGATGGTTTATAATTTTTATGGTTTATATGAATGTTTTATTTGGGTATTCCTTCGCTTTTGCCTTTACGATTTCCTCTTCCTTGGCTTGAAATGAGTCGGTGCCCCTCCAATGATGGGGTTGACCATGCAGGTGGTTCCCCGTATGCGACCTATGGGCGGCACGCCACCCGGGTGATTCTCATGGGTGTGTGGCATGCCCGCCCATGTGCGCTCTCGCGACGAAAAGGTAGGCCAAAATGAACTACGTTCCTCCTTGGGAAAAGAAAATAGACCAGTGTGAGGGGGGGGGCCTTACCAGCCCCGGCTTAAACTGGGTGTATATATTATATACGCCAGGCCGACATTCAGCAATCAATAGCCGGGCATATATATTATATACGCCTGACCAATCCTCAATAAAAATGGCCAGGCATATATATTATATACGCCGGGCAAAAATGATTCAAAATTTACCTTGGCGTATATAATATATACGCCTGCTATAGATTGAGCTCAGCGGGCTCCTTATAACCCGCGCCCGGTCCCCCCTTGTCTCCTCTTCTACTTTGGTTTGGCTGTTTTGCCCCTCCTTTTATTTTCTTTCTTTCCCCTCTTTTTCTAGCGGGCCCATCATCATATATTGACCGATTTCACAAAGAACATCTTTGTACGCCGATGGACCTGCCTTTAAAATGGGGCCCAAGCTTTTATACGGGGGCCGGTATACTTCCCTGTTTGGACCCGGGGCCCAGCTTTTTACAAAAATGGCATGATAGTTTGGCTGAGAGCGAGCTTGCTATTCTGAATGGCCTCGGGTTGTCCCGCCTTTCCTCTCTTCTCGTTGTTCCCCTGTTGCCCAACCTACTACAGGCGACTTTGGCATCATGGGACCATAGGGCCCATGTCTTTAAATTTGGGTCTAGGGAGCTGACCCCAACTTTGGAAGAGCTAGCCTCCATCACTGGCTTGAAGATGCATCGAGGCCTTGCCAAAGTAGTGCCCAAACCGGGGTATGCAAAGGCGGTCCACGCGGTCCTTGGCTTAAAGAAGGGTGGATATGAGAAATGTTTCGCCGGAAGGCCCACCAGGTGTTCGGTGAAATTCCTGAGAGAACTTTTCGGTGACTCGAGTCTTCGAAAGTTGCCTATTAGAGATCCCTTCAATGTGAAGGCCTTTGCCCTTTATTTGCTGTCGGAAGTTCTCTTCTTCACTGGGGGTGAGAGCTTTTCCCTCGGGCTATGTGATGTTTTGACCGAATTGGAGGGAGGTCGCTCATTGGTACACCTGGTCCTGGCGAAGATGTTTCGAGGCTTGGATGTTGCGGCCTCGGGCCGGGTTGGGATTCTCAGCAGGAACCCGCTTCTTGTTCAGATCTGGTTAGGAGAGCATTTGGCTGTCATGGGGCCTGTGCCGAGATTCTGCTTGATTAGAGGGGATGTGGCTCGGGATTTTTTGATCCGGAGTTGAAGACTGCCTAGTGCGAGCGTCGAGGAATTGAGCCTGTGGCTATCTGATGCAGAGCTGACCTGGCAACTTCCCTAGGTGGACGGCACCTTTCCGATTGTCCGCTCTCGGGATTGTGAGGGCATCACACTTTTGGGGTTGACTAGCAGCACATACTACTTCCCATCTCGGGTGTTCCGTCAATTCGGGTATACTCAGCATGTGCCGTGTACCGCGAGGCCACCCTTGTGCTCTCTGATATTCTCTCGCGGTTCTCTTAGTGATCTTGATCGCATAGCTGCCCTCTGGGAAACCCACCAATCGGCGCATATGTGTAGCTAGGTCCAGGAGGGCGCCGTCTCTCCGGGTTACGAGGGTTGGCTGGTATCTGAGGGATTACCTACTCCTAGCCTAGCTTCAGTAAATGTGGTAGAGACAGGGCCCTGGCCATGTAAGGAAGCGGTGCTTCAGACCCGGATCGAATCCCTTTCCATAGAGAGGCTGGCTTTGATCGAGGCTTTGGAGAAAGAAAGGGTCTGTGCTGATATTGCGGAGGTGAGAGCTGTTACCGTCGAGAGCGAGGCCCTTCGGTTGACTAGTCTTTTGACTGAGTCTCGCAGCGTAGCTGAAGCTTCCCGGAGACGGCAGAAGAGTCTTCATGGTAGGTGGATGTCTGATCGAAATGCCCGCGAGGACTCCCTGCTTGCAGAGATTAGCGCTTTGAAGCGTGCTCCCCGCCGTTGACCTGTTCCTGCACACATCATAGATCATATACACGGGGGGAAAGCCCCCCTAACAGAGATCTCTTTTTGGGTTATCTTTTTCTGTTCTTTTCTTTTTTTCATGTATACACAGCTATATACATTTTGGGTTTTTTTTTTTTTTGTAAAGAAAGCAGCAAAGTAGAAAGTGTGTCATGTCGTTATCTTTTTGGGACGTGACACTCAGCAGGCAAAACTTGTAAAGAAAGGGAATGAAATCTATACATGCGCTCTTGTTTTTAATTTTTGTAATTCTACAATGTAAGACTTTTTATGGGGATTTTCTCTTTCACCTAGTGGGGGGGTTTTTTTGGAAAAGGGAAATCTATTTTCTTAATTTTTTTTTGTTTTTGGAATTTTCTCCTCCACAGTGTGAGGCTTTTTATGGGAAAGGGAAATCTATTATCTTTTTTGGAATTTTCTCCTCCACAGTGTGAGGCTTTTTATGGGAAAGGGAAATCTATTATCTTTTTTGAAATTTTCTCCTCCACAGTGTGAGGCTTTTTATGGAAAAGGGAAATCTATTATCTTTTTTGAAATTTTCTCCTCCACAGTGTGAGGCTTTTTATGGAAAAGGGAAATCTATTATCTTTTTTGGAATTTTCTCCTCTACAGTGTGAGGCTTTTTATGGAAAAGGAAAATCTATTATCTTTTTTAGAATTTTCTTTTCTTCTGTGATGCCGGTAACCACAAGGCCAAACCAGCGGGTCCCTCTTTGAGCATGGTCGAACCCTGTTGGTGAGGCACATGTTTTTTCCTTTAAACATGGGAAGGTCAGCTGCCCTGGGATTGGTTCAGTCCTCTGTCTTTCCCTTTGGTCATGTGTCAGACGCTATGGTAGAGACGGCATACTTGATTGGGATCCGATCCAATTTCCAACATGAGTGACCCAGCAAAGAGGAGGAGAGGCTCAAGGGATCCAAACAAAAGCAGGCAGGCTAGGACAAATCTTCTCCTAATCTCTCTTTTCTTGACATTTTTTGCTCATAGCGCCCAAGACGAGTTTTTGCCATGCCTGTCATCCCTGTTCTTACCCGTAGTGCCCTTTCAGGTTTTCACCACGTCCATGGGTTCGCTCTCTTACCCTAGGTGCCGTTTCAGGTTTTCACCTGGTCCGCGTGAGTTCGCTACTTTTACCCGTGGCGCCCTTTCGGATTTTCACCACGTCCGTCTTGCTTTGAACTCAAAATTTTTTTTTCTTTTTCTCTTTGTTTTTTTATTTTCTTCTTCTCTTTTTTTTTTTTCAAGAACCAGAAAGCCACGACATGGGCGTCGATTCCGTCATAGCCGGCTGAATGAAGTTCTGTGTGGTTTGTTAACTTGGCTTGTTCTGATGCAGTAGATGTTATAACCGCTTGTGGACCTTAAAGAGGGCTTTCTTCCGGGTTGTAATGTGGTTGGGGTTCAAACAGGTTGGGTTTTTCTGGGGATTTGGATCTATGTTTTGGGTGATTTCTAGATTCGGGGACTCCTTTTTCTTCCCAAAGGCTTTTTATGCCCCAATCATCATTCATATTTTTTTTTTTTGGGTGTTTTTTTTGTATGGGGTACCCCTCTTTTTCTTTGTTGTTTTTTTTTTGGGGGGTGCCTTCTTCTTCTTCTTTTGGTTTAGATTTTTCCTCCCTCCTTTCTTTTCTTTTTTTTTGGAATTTTGGGTGGGGTATATGAAAGAAATGGTTGTTGGCCCGAAGTGTGTAGCAAAAAGGGGTGAAGGTTTTCAGGGAATATTCTTTTGGGCCACTTGACTTTGAAATGATGGCCTCTTTTATAGAGCCCTTAAGTGGTCACGCATCTACTTTTATCTAAACTTACCTTGTCCCAAGACCTATGAGTAGAACTTACGGAGGTATCCAGCATTGATGGGCTCAGGAAAGTGGTCTCCGTCCATGGTGGCGAGGCGAACGGCGTATCCTGGTAGAACCTCTCGGACGACGTAGGGTCCTTCCCAATTTGGCCTAAACTTCACTCTCGGATCGGCGTGGAGAGACGAAAAAATTTTCTTCAGTACAGTGTCCCCTATCTTCAGATCTCGGCCGTGGACGCGCTTATTGTAAGCACCTGCAATTCTCTTCTGATAGACCTGAGTGTGGCACAAGGCTAGGAGTCTCTTCTCGTCAATTAGGTCTAGCTGTTCAAAACAGGCTCTTTCCCTCTCGGCTTCAGGTAGATGGGATTCTAAAAGGATACGAAGTGACGGTACCCTGACCTCAACGGGTAGCACGGCCTCGGTCCCATACACAAGGGAGAATGGTGTTGCCCCTGTTGCCTTGCGGATAGAAGTTCTATAGGCCTAAAGTGCGAAGGGTAACTGCTCACTCCAATCTCTGTAAGTAACTACCATCTTCTCCAGGATGCGGATCAGAGTTTTGTTGGCTGCCTCCACAGCTCCATTCGTTTGAGGCCTGTATGGGGATGAATGATGATGCTTGATCTTGAACTGCTCACACAAGGCCCGGATGCGCCTATTAACGAAATTAGTGCCATCATCAATGATGATGTCTTTGGGTACGCCGAATCTGCAAATGATGTTGTTCCTGATGAACTTCTCAACATGACTAGCCTTAATGCTCGTATAGGAGGCCGCCTCTGCCCATTTTGTAAAGTATTCCACAGCGACGAGGATGAATTGATGTCCATTGGAAGCCTTAGGATTGATCTTGCCGATGACGTCGAGACCCCAGGTGGCGAACGGCCAAGGGGTGGCCATGTTGTGTAAGTCAATGGCCGGAGCGTGTATTAGGCTGGAGTGCTCTTGGCATTTGTAGCACTTCTGTACGTGCTTGCAGCAATCAGTCTCCAAAGTGGTCCAAAAGTATCCTTGCCTTAGAATTTTCTTAGCAAGCATGTGACCGCTGACGTTGGCTCCGCAGACCCCTTCATGAATCTCCTTCATGATCTCAACTGCTTCTTTCTGGGTTAGGCATCGGAGCATAATATTGTCGTGAGACCATCTATATAGGAGATCGTCGCAGATGACGTAGTATGTTGCCAATCGCTGGATGATGCGTTGATCTACCTTTGATGTTCCTTCCGGGACAGTTTGGGTCTCGAGGAAGTTCTTGATGTCTGAGAACCAGGGTGGTTCATCCTCTATCTCCGTAGGTCCTTCGATCAGGTGACAGAAAGTCGGTTCGTTCCTCTGCTCTATCATGATCGGCTTCATCACCACTCCATATGGAATCCCAACCATAGAGGCCAGGGTAGCCAGGGCGTCAGCAAACCGATTTCTTGCTCGTGGCACATAGGAGAAGGTGACCTCCTCAAAGTAGGTTATCAGATCCTCCAGATGTTCATGGTATGAGATCAGTTTCTCATCCTTGGTCTTCCAATCCCCGTTGGTTTGACATATAATTAACTGTGAATCTCCAAAGACCCTAAGGTGAGTTATATTTAGATCAAGAGCCGCCTGTAAACCAGCTGTACAGGCCTCATATTCAGCCATATTGTTGGTGCATGGGAAGTTTAATTTGATTGAGATGGGTATATGGGATCCTTTCGGCGAGATAAGAATGACGCCAACTCCTTGGCCCTCAGCATGCGATGCCCCATCGAAGTGCATTACCCAAGGCTCCTCTGTTTCCTCTGTATCCTTGTCGGTCATAAACAAAATGTCTTCATCGGGGAATTCAGTCCTTAGAGGCTCATAGTCCGGCAGAGGGTTCTCAACAAGATGATCGGCGAGTGCTTGCCCCTTAATCGACTTCTGGGTGACATAAGTAATGTCAAAGCCAACGTATGATTCGCCAAGGAGAGCGTGTTTCGAATAGGTACTTCAACGGATCCATTCATGCTAGAAGTAGGATGGCCTAGGATAACAGGTAATGTCGAAGTCTCTGAGTAGCCCAAACGAGCGCCAGGCATGCTTTCTCCAAATGAGAATAGCGCGTCTCGTAATCAGTGAATTTCTTGCTTAGGTAATAGATGGCCTGCTCTCTTCTTCTCGTCTCATCATGCTGTCCTAACACATAGCCCATGGAAAACTCAGTCGTGGACAAGTACATTATCAGGGATCTATCAGGTACGGGCGGTACCAATACCGGAGGTTTCAAGAGATAACCTTTAATCTTGTCGAATGCAACCTGGCAGTCATCATTCCACTCAACCGGTGAGTCCTTTTTCAGCAGCTTGAAGATTGGTGCGCATATCATAGTTAACTGTGCGATGAATCGGCTGATGTACTGGATCCTACCTAAAAAGCCTCAGACTTCCTTCTCTGTAGATGGTGGCGGCATTTCAATGATGGCCTTGATCTTGGTCTGATCGACCTCGATCCCTCTCCTACTGACAATAAAGCCCAATAGCATTCTGAACATAGCGCCAAATGCGCATTTCTGGGGATTCAACTGCAATCTGTATTTTCTTAACCTCTCGAATAGCTTCTGAAGGTTTACCAAGTGGTCCTCCCTTTCTGGTGATTTGGCAATCATGTCGTCGACATATACTTCGATCTCTCGGTGCATCATATCATGGAACAGGGCTGTCATTGCTCTTTGATAGGTTGCCCTAGCATTCTTCAACCCGAATGGCATTACTTTGTAGCAGAAGGTTCCCCAGGGGGTAATAAACGTTGTCTTCTCGCGATCAACCTCTGCCATCTTTATCTGATTGTATCCTGAGAATCCATCCATAAACGAGAGCATCCTGTGCTTTGCAGTGTTATTGACCAAGATGTCAATGTGGGGTAATGGAAAATCGTCCTTAGGGCTCGCCTTGTTGAGATTTCGAAAGTCGATACACATTCGAACCTTTCCATCCTTCTTTGGTACGGGGACGATATTGGCTAGCCACTGTGG
The DNA here is from genome assembly GCA_021018995.1 of Chloranthus sessilifolius. Lineage (NCBI taxonomy): Eukaryota > Viridiplantae > Streptophyta > Magnoliopsida > Chloranthales > Chloranthaceae > Chloranthus > Chloranthus sessilifolius. Next base: position 55,181,419 of record CM037594.1, read on the forward strand.
GTACTTGGATACCATGAGGAAACCTGCGTCATACTATTTAATGACCTCATCCTTCACCTTTAACATCCATTCCTTCTATTTCGCTTCGCTTAACATCGGGGTAGAGTGGCAACTCATGCTCAACCAGATCGGTATCCAAACCAGGCATGTCCTCATACGACCATGTGAAGACGTCTTGGTATGACCGAAGGAAGTCTATCATACCTTCCCTCTCTGCAGGGGACAGCGACGTTTTGATTTTGGTGATTTTGGGGGCCTCTGTGGTGCCCAAATTGACGTCCTCTATCTCTTCGACGATCGGGGTAGGCCCATGCTCAAAATCGACAAATTGTTTGAGGAGCTCATTAGAGAGCTCGTCGGTTTAGCCTTCCTCGTCCAGACTCCTGACTCCTACCTCTTCTTGTATTTCTACAGGGAAGGGGTTGGCTTCACATGGGACGGGTATCACTACATTGATTTTAATTTTATTAGAAATTTTAAAGGACAATATTTTTGGAATTGGTATTTTTTCTATTTTTATGATCTTTTGTATTTTTTCGGAGGTCAGCCCCTGGCGAGGTGGATCTCTATATATACAAGGTAGAGTGGTCCAGAGGCTAACCTCACTTTTTACAGGTTATTTTTTTTTGGAGAGTCGGTGCCATTTTCATGGCATTTGGCGGCTCTCAAGAGTTGGGGCAAGGATGCCCAGTTACTCACCTACGAGGCTTGGCCTTTACCTCTTTGATCGGGAGTGGCATCGATAGGCTCTTGCATTTCTTCCCTCAATATATTTACAGAGGGATCCTCCGGGACCTTGTCCTCTACGGTTAGGAGGGGCCCAGAGTGGTTGGTGCTAGAGTGAGGGGTGGATCGGGGAACTTCTTCCTCAAACAAGGAAAGGGCGGCTAAGTTCATTTCAAAATCTTGGGGGATGATGTAGGGATTGGTGGGGTGGATTGAAGTAGGCTTATGTGGGGTTACCCTCGTCTCCCCATTCAGATCAATTTTTACTACCCCGGCGCTCACAAAGGTTTCGCAGATGTGGGAGCGAGCATGAGGTTCCTCTTCCAAGATGATTCCTCTGGCCTTGGCGACTGTTGCGACTCTCATCTTTTCCTTGTCTTCTCTGACTTCCTCTTCTCTGGATCTGTAGCCTAAGCCGAATTTAGTTTGTTGCCCCTTGGCCTTGACGGGGTCTCTTCTTCCTTGAAGGCGTGGGCCCAGTCCTTTCCCTTTTTGATGGCCCCATCTGTGGAGCATGAACACAGCTGCGTCCATTCCTCCAATTTTATTCGGGGTCTTTTCAGTTGGTTCGAGGGTAATATTTGAGAAGTCATACTCAAACCGATGGAGATCGGCGTCCTCAGCTGTGTGCGGTATGTTCAGCACTTTCGGATTCTCAATGTGCAGAGCGCTCTTCCCCATGTCCTCTCTGCTTTCACCTATGATGGTGACAATTTTTCCTTCTGAGATGAATCGGAGCTTTTGGTGTAGGGTAGATGGTATTGCTCCGAGCTTATGTATCCACGGCCGGCCCAACAGCAGATTGAAGGTAGACTTGATGTCCATTACTTGGAAGGGGGTGGTGAAGGTTTGCGGTCTGAGGATCAGATCAAGGTCTACTTCTCCTATGATTTCCCTCCTAGTGTTGTCGAATCCCTGTGAGCTTGATATGGATGGCCAGAAGTTGTCTGGGTTCGCCCCAATTTTGATTGCCGTCCTTAGAGGGCATACGTTTAGCGCCGACCCGTTGTCGATCAGGACCAACGGTACCACCAAGTTCCCTACTTCCACTGTTATATTCAAGGGTTTAGAATGGTCATTCCCCTCGATCGGTAGGTCTGCATCGGTGAACGAGATGGCATTTGGGGCCAACACTTGCCCTATTATTTCCCCTACTTCATCTGGAGTTACATGGGTGGAGACATGCGCGTCCTTTAGTGCTCCCATTAGGGCTTGAAAGTGGAGTGGAGACGTGATTAAAAAATCCCACAGAGTAATATGTGTGGGTGTTCTCTTGAGCTGTGTCTCCAGTATATGCTCCCTAGCCATTTTTTCAAAGGGATTTCATGTGGCCTGTTCTTTCTTCTTTTCCTCTCCTCTGACTACCCCTGATGCTTCTGGTTGGGTAGAAATTCGGCCCGATCGGGTAACAAATTCAACAGCCTCTTCTTGGTTGCACCCGGCATTCATGTCTGTTTGTTCATAGCTCAATGGTACCTGATGCGGGTCATAAGCAGGTTTTGGGATGAGAAATGGAGTGCGTGAGGATTCCGGGGAGGATTGGGCCAGATATACTGGTTTCTCGGGTCCAACCAAGTTAACTCCAATGGGGGGTGGAATGGTAGTTGGGGGAATCGACAGAATTGGAGTTATGGGCACGGAGGGGGCTTGTACTGGTGTTACCTGGGCATGGTAGGACCAATGGTGATTGGGTGATGAGGGGATTGGGTTAGGGGTTGCTTGTCTGAGTGGCGGTGGAGTTGGGTTAGGGCCAAAATAGCGAAGGGATGGCGGGAGTGTGACTGGGCTGGAGAGATGGGGAGACGTTTGAGGTGTGGTGGGCGCAGGGTGATAGGGACATGAAGGGTTTGTATATGGGGAGGTCTGATGGGATGGTGATGGGTCTGTGGATGAAGTGGGGTAAATTGAGGACGATGGAGTTGTGCATCAAGCGGGATGGCTTGGATATGGTGGGGTAGTGGGTGGAATGGGGGGGTATAAAGGGTTTGTGGCACGGTGGAATGATGAGGGGTTAGTAGATGAAATGGGATAGATTGGGGATGATGGAGTTATGCATGGAGTGGGGTAATTCGAGGGTGATGGAGGGGTGTATGGGATAAATTAGGTGGTGGGATTTGAAGGTGCGTATGGAATGGGGTAACTTGGGGATGGCGGAGTAATGTATTGGGTGGAGGGACTTGAGGGTGTGTATTGGGTAGGATAATATGGGGATGGCAGAATTGTGTAAGGAACAGGATGATTTGGGTGTGATGGTGGGGTGTATGGGGTAAATTCATGGGGTGGTATATGCTGATTATGCTGGGTTGTGCTGCTCGATTTGATAGGCGGAAGCAGGGGTGGAAAAATACTGCCCAAAATCTAAGGGCTCCTCTTGGCAAGCTGGTGTGGGAATATAATAGGCAAGATACAGTGGCTTGATCACCCCAACAAATAGTTCATCTTCGTTTGACTTGGCGAGCGAAAATTCCTCCTGATTGCTAATATAATCTGAAGGGTCAAACTCTTCTTCTTCTTCCTCTATCCAATGTATGTTAGGCATGGGGCCTCCTGGGTGCGGTGGTAGAGGGGCTTGATGGATATTCTGATTCTGCCCTTGGGGAAGTGGCGGGGGTATGATCTTTCCTGCCTCTATCAGATCTTGGACTGTGTGCTTTAACGGGAAGCACCGGTCCGTAGGGTTACCCGGTCCCTAGTGGAAATTGCAATGCAGATTCGGATCATAATTCCTTGGTATTGGGTGGGGTGGCGGGCGAGGTTGGAGTAAATTGACCAGGCCTTTCTGTAGTAACACCGGCAGTAAGACACTCAAGGATTGCCCCAACGGGGTGACTACTCATTTGAAACGTGCTTTCATCTGTTCTGGGGTAAACGGGGCTCTTGGTTCGTTGTTTGGCCTTGATACTTGCTCGAAACGGGTCGGGGGTGGCTGTGTAACCTGGAGTTGTATCGGGGGGCGTTGGTATTGGCCTGGGGGTAAATAATGTTCTGTACCTCTGTCCCTGGTCTTCTTTCAATTCTTGGTTCGACGGCATTTCGAACCCCAGTGGCCCCGTTGGCCACATTCCTTCCTAACCTGCCCTCTCTAATGGCGTCTTCGCAATGATTGGCATTTCAGACTAGATCAGCAAAACTTGACTACTGCTGATATACTAAAAAATCCGTGATGACTGGGAGGGCTCCCTTGGTTATCAATTCAATCTGCTCATCATTGGGAATTCGATGAGTTACCTGAGCGGCTAAGGCCCTCCACCTCCCTAAGTAAGCACTGAATGTTTCATCATGCCTTTGCTTTAATCGGGCCAAGTCCGACTTCCTTGGTTCTATGTCCATGTTATAGACATATTGTTCTTGAAATAAGTGTGTCAGATCTTTCTAATTTTTTATCATGGATGGTTCCAGGGATGTGAACCATCTCAGTGCTGCGCCCATCAAACTCTTCTGGAACACTTTGATGAGGAGTCGTTCATCTCCACCATACTGGCACATATCCCCGCAGTAAGATTTCAAGTGGGAGATGGGGTTGCCAGTGCCATTATCTTATCAAATGATGGCATCTTGAATTTCTGTGGCAGGGGGACGTCAGAGAACAGACATAAGTCTGAAAAGTCCGTCGAGTGTAGTTCCATTCCTCCCATCTTCATTAGCTGCTTCTATATTCTGTCTATCTGTTCTTTCAGCTGCTCTTGTTCCTTCGAGGCTGTGGCGGGGACCGCTTCCCCTTGATTTGGTTCGACCCTAGGTGTGATGATGGTGGGCCCGGGAGGGTTAAAACTGGCAGTTCCTCCGCTGTTGCGAATCTCATCCTCCTCGTACTGTTGGTCGTGGTATTGGTGAGGGGCGAGCTCTGCTATTTGGACTTGGGGGGTGATGGGTTGGATGACTTGGTGGGGCCACATGGTTTGTAGGGGATGAGAAGGGATAAATGGGTGAGCGTTTTGTGGGTAAGTGATGTGTTGAGTTGGGTGCACGTTCTGGTGGTGATGGGTGTGTGATTGAGATGGTGGGATGTTATGGTTTTGAGGAATGGGATGGATTGGATTTCCCGTTGGAGGTGGGATGGGGGCGTAAGGGGTATAGGTGAATGAAGGGTATTGGTGAGGGGGTATGGGGATAGTGAATGGGCTTTGATGAGCGTGGGCGGATGGGCCTTGGGTTTGAGGGATTTGGGTTTGATGGTTTTAGAAGGCTTGGACTAACGGGCCTTGGGCCTTGGGGTGGGGCTTAATATGATTTTGGGCCAATGGGCCTTGTTGAGTTTGGGTTACTGGGCCATGAGGGGGTTGAGTTTGTGTCCATGGGCCCTGGGCTTGGGTTTGATAGGTTTGGGTCCAAAGGCCCTAGGGGGCTTGGACCTGGACCTGGGTCTGATGGGCTTGGGCTTGGGCCCATTGGTGTTGAGTTTCTTGTACTGGGGCCTGGGCTTGGTGGGTTTGGTCTTGGGCCCATGGGTTTGGAGGTGTTTGGGCTGGGGCCTGGGCTTGGTGGGTTTGGGCTTGAGCCCATGGGTTTGGAGGTGTTTGGGCTGGGGTCTGGGCTTGATAAGCTTGGGCTTGGGCCCATGGGTTTTGAGGGTGGGCCCATGTCTCTAGTGGTGTTTCGGCTGGGGCCCATGGATTTGTGTGGGTTTGGGTCTGGAATTGAGGTGGGGGATTTTGGAAGGTATTGACAATGGGTGGTTGGGCATGGTTAGGAGGGAATGGGGTATGGAGGTTTGGGAAATTTGGATGCCGTGTTTGAGGGGTAGGGTTGCGAGAAGCAGCCCACAGGGCATACATCGTCCTCATGTCCTCCATAGAGGGCATGGACTCAGGTGTGAGATTGGGGGGTGATGGATCATTTAAGGATGGGGGTGGTTGGGAGAAATTGGGCATGACCTAGGTAAATGGGGGGGTATGTTGGGATGTGGATGGGCCATGTGGTGGGAATGGTATGTGAGATGGAGTGGATGGGATGTAGGATGTTGGGGGCATGGGTGTCGAGAGGGGATGGAATGTGGGAAGTAGGCGGGGGATGGGACTCCCTGAGGGGTCTTTAGAAGTATGGGGATGCGATAATGGTGTTTGGATGGGAGATGGGGATGTAAGAATCGGTTGGGAAATGAGGGGTTTCAGTAGGGGATGAAACAGGGGTATGTTGGGGGAATATAAGGGAGGGGGATGAGGTGGAGGTGAACACGGGCACTCCCAATGGGCCCGTGATATCGAACCTGGCTTGGGTGAAGGTGTCGGAGATCGGGTCTTCTCCTATATGGGAATGGGAAGTGGATGACGGTGGGGATGTATCGGCTCTTGACATGATCCGCTGACGAGTGTTGTATTGATGTCGCGGATAAGGGCCGAATACCTTCCTGGCTTAAATCTGGGGATTTTGGCTGGGCGTATATATTATATACGCCTGTGTAAATCTGGGGCTATTTTGTTGGGCGTATATATTATATACGTCGGGCAAAAGGTTCTGTTTGACAGTGGACAGCAAGCCCGAATGTGAGTCTTTGAACTGGTTTCTTTGAAGAAATGCTCCCGGGGACTGCTGTGTTTGTTATCGGGTCCCTCCTTTCCGTTTCCTAGGGATACACGGCTGAATTTTGGGTTTTCTACACTCTCACCAATGCGAGCTTTACGACTTGATCGGAATTGGCAACCCAACAGATATACCTCCGGCGCAAGCGCCTTCTCAGGTACTGGAAGGGGTGGTTCTTTTCAGGATCATCACCACTAGGGTTGCCGCCTTACTGGGAACCAGGTAAATTGTATCTGTGCCTAAACCCCCCAGAAACTACCCAAAAACGCAAAAATAAATTCAATTATGTCCCCATACTATTGGTTCACTTTTAATTACAAATTTTTATAGGGGAGTGAAATTAAGTCCAAAATCGGGTCGGGGATGACAAACCTGTGCCGCCTCAACGGGCCGGCGTTCAAAGGTGAATTATGATGACCGAAATAAAGTGCGCAAGTATGCCCGCCAAACGGCTAAGGCTTGTAAATGATCAAAATTTAAATGACGTGAAAATAAATGCAAGCGGGCCCGCCAAACGGCTAAGGCAGCTTAAATGACTAGAATCGTAAAAGCTAAAATTTAAGGCGCAAGTAGGCCCGCCAAACGGCTAAGGCACTTAAAGAACTGAATCGTAGGGGTGAGTACGTTAGAAAAAACAACAAAAAATAGTGAAAAACAGTAGCAAATTAGAACAAAAAATAGCCATGGTTAGTGAAATAACAAAACAAATGGAAAGGCCAACAAGAGGGGAAGCGCTAGGGTGATGTCCCCAGCGGAGTCGCCATCTGTGCGACCGTGGATCCTCTCGAACCCATCGCGGCGATGTGCTCGCCTTAAAAATGAAAATGGTGGAGTCGCCACCCGGAGCTTTTGGTGACCTGGGAAACCTTCAAATCGATATTTTGAGCACCGAAGTGCTAAATATGACTCTGATTTACCGGTCTTTGCCAAAGGCTCTAGGGTAGGGGCTTCGGTTATCTATCGGGAAGGGTTTAGGCACCCGATCAACCCTCACGTAGCGGTCTCTATCTATGGCCAAAATAAAAATAAAAAGGGTGGAGTTTCCCCTTGCTCGAAGGCAATATGGTCCTATCAAGCTTTGAGCCAAACCGAAATTTCGGCGACATAACGGCTTGAATCCTTGGACGGAGGAGACACCAAGAAGGTAGAGGAAGAGAGGGGTGAGCCGGAGCTCACTGGCCCTTGTTGCACCATGGAAGATCTTTGCTTTGGCGTGCTTCTGATGGCTTATATGGTGTGAAAATGGGTTCTAATGCTAGGATTCAATAAAGTAGGGGGTGTAGAGTGAAGTTAGAGGCTAGACTTTAGCAAAAGGGAGTGATCTAATCGTGGAAATGGGTTGAAAGGGGTGAACTAAGCATGCTAGAATTCTAGAAAATGTGTGCATTTTCTCTCACTAGGGTTCTCTCTTAAGCTCCAAATCCTTAACCTCCAATTTTTTCCAACCCTTAAGGAAGAGGGAGGCCTCTCTATTTATAGAGAAGGGATGGGTTAGGGGCTTACTTAAGAGCTAATTGGTTTAGCAATTAGGTAATCCCCCATCTAAGGTTTTTTAGGTGTTCAAGGTCCTAGGGTTTTGGGAAACTGGTTTCAATGACGGATGATGGGGTGAGACCATGGGTGACTTAAGGGTTGCCAATAAGCTCAAAGGGGGTGCAACCAATCCCAAGACACCCACCTCAACCAAGGGGATGGTCAAAGGGTCAAACTAGATGGAGGAAATTCTAGCTACGATGGATTCTATCGAGCTAAGTCAAGCGATATATTATATACGCCTGTTAGAAATGATGAATTTTCACCAAAATCGGGAGTTTGAGAAGATAAAACCGTATGGTCCCACCTATCGGTATATATTATATAAGCTTGGCCAAATTTTCCCCAAAATAGGCAGGCGTATATAATATATACGCCTGACTAATCTGGGGCAAAAATGGCTGGGCGTATGTAATATCTACGCCTAAGTAAAAGTCCTATGATTTTATGCGAAACTTAAAATGGCCATAACTTTTGAACCGTAGCTCCAAATTGGGTGATCTTTTGGCTTGTTGGAGAGCTAGAGAAGTCCTCTTTCCAAAGATATATGGCTCATCCTTGGTAATGGTCGGTGTGAAATTCTGTAGCTCTCCTCCCATCAACCGCCAGAAGGGTTTAAGTTAGGTATGGGAAGGGATTCTAGGGTGTAGGGGCGACTTCTTAGGATTGGGGGAATGGCTCTAAAGGTCTTAGGGTGATTCCTACTGGCCTAGGTAGGTTCCTAAGGGTTCAGGGGGTGCCATCGGAAGAACAGGGGTACATCTCTCCCGAAGTACAGATTGATCGGGCCTTGGGCCTAATTTGGGTGTCTACAGACATCATCTCAGACGAAATGGGGATCAATATGATGAAAGCTGACTCCAATGAGCCATATCAGTTAGCACCCTCAATCCCAACTGGTAAAGGAGCGGCCCCTCAAGTACGCCACTGGGCATCTTTGCCCCAAACCCTAGAAGCGGGGAGTGGCCTAACATTTGGCACCCGTTTCCTAAAGAAAACAATCTATAAAAAGTGATATAAGCCCTTGGCAGGCAATACCTTGTATATATAGTAACCCACCTTGCCAAGGATCCGTCTCCGAAGAAAACAAAAATCTCAAAAACATTGAAAAAATACAAAATCCTAAAAACATTGAAAAAATCCAAAGTCCAAAAATATCGTCATTTAAAATTCTAGAAAAGGTCCCACAAAATGATGCCTTAACCGAAATACCCGTCCCACATAAAATCGACCCCTTTCCTGTAGAAATTCAAGAAGTGGTAGGAGTTACGAGTCTAGATGAGGATAATCCTTTGGAGGATCTCTCCAATAAGCTCCTTGACCGGTTCGCCGACTTTGAGCATGGCCCTACCCCCATTGTCGAAGAGACAGAGGATATCAATCTAGGGACTGAGGAGATTCCCAGAATAACCAAGATCAGAACGTCACTGTCTCCTAAAGAAAGAAAAAGCATGATCGATTTCCTTTGATCATACCAAGACATTTTTGCCTGGTCCTACAAGGGCATTCTTGGTCTGGACACTGATTTGGTTGAGCATGAGTTGCCTCTCAACCCCGATATGAAGCTGGTTAAGCAAAAGCTGAGACGTCTCTAACCCGAGTGGATGTTGAAAGTCAAAGATGAAGTCATCAAGCAGTATGATGCGGGGTTTCTCATGATATCCAAATACCTGCAGTGGCTAGCCAATTTCGTGCCTGTACTGAAGAAAGATGGAAAGGTTTGCATGTGCATCGATTTCCACAATTTGAATAGAGCAAGCCCAAAAGATGATTTCCCATTGCCACACATTGACTTCTTGGTCGATAACACTGCTAAGTACGGGATGCTTTCATTTATGGATGGATTCTCAAGATACAATTAGATAAAGATGGTAGAGGCCGATCGGGAGAAGAATGCATTCATTACTCCATGGGGAACCTTTTACTATCGAGTCATACTATTTGGCCTAAAGAATGTCGGTGCAACATACCAGAGAGCTATGACCGCACTGTTTCACGACATGATGCACCGAGAGATTGAGGTGTATGTCGACGATATGATAGCCAAGTCACCGGAGCGAGGCGATCACTTGGTAAACCTTCAGAAGCTATTTGAGAGACTGAGGAAGTACAGGTTACGTCTGAACCCACGAAGTGCGCTTTTGGTGCTATGTCTGAAAAATTATTAGGATTCATAGTCAGCAAGAGAGGGATAGAGGTCGACCCAATCAAGGTCAAAGCTATCGTAGAAATGCCACTGCCATCTACTGAGAATGAGGTCAGAGTGTTCTTAGGTAGAATGTAATATATCAGTCGGTTCATTACGCAATTAACTCCGATCTGCACGCCGATCTTCAAGTTATTAAGGAAGAACTCGCCCGTTGAATGGAACGATGATTTTCAGGCAGCATTCGATAAAATCAAAAGGTACCTCCTCAACCCACCTGTTTTGGTACCACTCGAGCCTGGGAGACCACTCTAGATGTACCTCTCCACGACGAAAGTCTCGATGGGATGCGTCTTAGGGCAGCATGACGAGACAGGAAGAAGAAAGCAGGCCATCTACTATCCGAGCAAGAAATTCACTGATTATGAGACGCGTTATTCTCATCTAGAGAAAGTATGCCTGGCTCTTGTATGGGCTACTCAGAGGCTCCACCATTACTTGCTATCTTAGGCCGTTCTACTTCTGGCTCGCATGGATCCGTTGAAATACCTGTTTGAGATGCCTGCTCTCACTGGGCAGACTGCACACTGGCAACTTTTATTATCTGAGTTCAACATCACGTACGTCAATTAGAAGTCAATCAAGGGGCAGGCACTCGCCGATCATCTTGTCGACAATCCTTTGCCAGATTATGAGCCTTTGAGAACTAAACTCCCTGATGAGGACATCCTTTTTATGACAGAAGATGATACAGAAGAAGCAGAAGATTCATGGGTAATGCACTTCGATGGGGCAGCAAATGCCGAGGGCCAAGGAGTTGGCACCATGCTGATTTCACTAAAAGGATCCCATGTACCGGTCTCTATCAAGCTCAATTTCCCTTGTACTAACAATATGGCTGAGTATGAAGCTTGCGTCGCTGGCCTGCAAGCGGCTCTCGATCTAAATATAACTCACCTTCGAGTGTTTGGTGATTCACAGTTAATCATATGCCAGACAAATAGAGATTGGAAGATAAAAGATGAGAAACTGATCCCCTATCATGAACACCTTGAGGATTTGATAGCTTGCTTCCAAGACATGACATTATCATATGTCCCCCAGATAAGAAACAGTTTTGCCGATGCACTAATAACTTTGGCATCAATGATAGAAATCCCGTATGGTGCTGAGATAAAGCCGATCATGATCGAGTAGAGAAGTGAGTCGACCTTCTACCTACAGATTGAGGAACCTACAAAGCCTGATGATGAGCCACCTTGGTTCTCAGATATCAAGAATTTCCTCGAGACTCTAACTTTCCCTGAGGGTATATACAAGACGGACTAACGAATCATTCAACGTTTAGCGACAGGCTACGTCATTTGCGGGGAATGCCTTTACAAGCGATCCTACAACAACATTCTACTCAGGTGCCTTATTGAAAGTGAAGTAACCAATATCATGAAGGAGATCCACAAGGAGTATGCGGAGCCCACGTCAGCGGTCACATGCTTACTAAGATAATTCTGCGGCAGGGATACTTTTGGACCACTATAGAATCAGATTGCTGCAAACATGTTCAAAAATGCTACAAGTGTTAAGAACACTCTAGTCTGATACACGCTCCTGCCATCGATCTTCACTGCATGACCACTCCTTGGCCATTCGCTACCTGAGGCCTAGACAGTAGTCGAAACGATCAATCCAAAGGAATCGAATGGACATCGGTTCATCCTCATCGCCATTGAATACTTCACCAAATGGGTAGAAGCGGCGTCATATGCCAACATCATGGCCAGTCACATCAAGAAGTTTCTCAAGAATAATATTATGTGCCGATTTGGAGTCCCCAAAGATATCATCATGGATAACGGCACAAACTTTGTGAATAAGCACGTTCAAGCCTTCTGCTAGCAATACAAAATCACGCACCATCGCTTGTCACCTTATCGGCCTCAAACTAATGGAGCCATGGAGGCTGCGAATAAGACGGTCGTCCGCATCCTTCAAAAAATGGTCATCACTTACTGAGATTGGAGCGAAATGTTGCCATTTGCTTTGTGGGCCTACAGAACATCAATCCGTACCACTACAAGGGCAATACCATTCTCTCTTGTGTATGGAACTGAGGCCGTCCTACCAGTTGAGGTTGAGGTACCCTCACTCTGAATCCTCATGGAATTTGGCTTACCCAAAGCAGAGAGAGAGAGATCACACTTTGATCAGCTGAACTTATTAGACTAGAAGAGACTCCTGGCCTTGTGCCACACTCAAGTATACCAGGAACGAATCACATGCACTTACAACAAACGTGTCTGCGGTCGAGATCTAAAGGTAGGAGACACTGTGCTGAAAAAGATCTTCCCATCCCTCCACGCTGATCCGAGAGGAAAGTTCAAGCCGAATTGGGAAGGACCTTACGTCATTTGAGAAGTACTGTCGGGATACGCCATCCGTCTCGCCACCATGGACAGAGATCATCTTCCTGAGCCCATCAATGCTGGATATGTTCGACGATTTTACTCTTAGTCTATCGCAATCAGGTAAGTATTGGTAAAACATATACGTGACTGCATAAGAACCACTAAAAGAGGCCATTATTCCAAACACAGTAGCCAAAAAGCATCCCTAAAAATGATGATATCCTTTGCTACCCCATTTGGACCTAGGCCTTTCTTTCAATAAACCCCTTCCCCAAGAAAAAATATATGTGTGTACATATACAGAAAAAAAGGGAAGTAAAGTTACTATCAAAAATCAAAAAAATTGAAAAAGCAAAACCTCAAAAGGAGATTGCCAGAAATGGACCAAAAAGAACAAAAAATGTAGAAAAAAAATATCATGGGGAATGTAAAGTGAAAACCCCCAAGGGAGAAAGTATGTTGAGAAAACTGAAGCCGTATCAAGGAAACCCTTTTAGCCTAGCAGACCTTCAAATCCTAACCTAACCCATGGCCAAGCTACACCCTGAAGAAAGCCCTCTTTTTGGTTCACAAGCAGTCATAGTATCTGTTAAATCAACATAAGCCAAGTCGTGAGACGACACCGGAACCTCGTCCAGCCGGCTATGACGGAATCGACGTCTATGTCGTGGCACTTGAAAAAAAATAAAAAAATAAAAAAAGTAATAATAAAATAAAAATACAAGCTCAAAGTAAGATGGACGTGGTGAAAACCCGAAAGGGCATTACGGGTAAAAATAATGAGTTGGTGCGGACCAGGTGAAAACTCGAAAGGGCGCTTGGGGTAAGAGAGCTAAACCCATGGGCGTGGTGAAAACCCGAAAGGGCACCAAGGGTAAAAAAGGGAGATAAAAAAAATAAAATAAAATAAAATAAAAAAATAGGAAAACAAAAGTTTGAAATGATTGGTTGATGTTTCAGAAACCCTTTTTGTTACTCTCCCTGTTGCCCATTGTCCGACTGGGCCACTCATGCTAGTTCGAATCGAGTCCCGACCAGAATTGTCTTTGTGAAACCGCACCGTCAAACATATGACTCAAGGTAAGGAGAAAGTTTTAACTCAATCCTAAGGGGATGAACGTTCCGACCTTGGTAGGACTGTTGAAACTCTTTCAGAATCAACCAGTAAAAAAGGGGGGGTTCGACCATGCTCAAAAGAGGACCCAGGGTTTCACAAGGTGATTAAGGCGCCGCGCAAAAAACATATATATATATATATATATATATGCACAAAACAAAAAGGCCAAAAAGTCTATCTAGATGTATATAGTAAATGTCCTTTTGCACCACTTACACCACATCCCAAAAAAAAATATCCTGTGTGTTCACTAGCATGCTTTCCTTTTTACAAGTATAAACAAATATATATATATATATATATATATATATATATATGTATACCAAAAAAATGTGTGCATCTGTAAGGGGGTTTTCATGCCCCTTTTCTGTGTATCTGATCTGTGTAAAAAGTTACGTGTGCAGGAAAGAGTTAGCGGCCCAGCTCGTGCTTCAATCCGCTAATCTCAGCATGAAGGTCATCTTCCCGAATATTCTGCTTAGTTAGCCAGCGACCATGCAGACTCTTATACCTCTTCTGAGAAGAGTCGGCGGCTCCAAAAGTAACGTTCAGTGATCCCTTCAAACGTAGGACCTCGCTCTCTGTTGTGTCTGCCCTAACTTTTTCTTGTGCCAAATGTTCTTGCAGGACCCTCTTCTCGTCCACAAGAAGCTCGATACGGGCTCAGAGTGTCGTCTCCTTCTTTGGCCAGGGGCCTCCAGTATCAACGATCTCTGCCGAATCTGGACCATCGGCAACAGGCCGCTTAGTCAATAGTCAGGCCTCGTACTTAGGAGAAGTTCTAACTAAATCCCCCTGCTCGATATCACACATCAGCGTCGACTGATGCGTCTCCCAGAGAGCAACAATCCAATCCATGTCTCCAGAGGACCCCTTAGAAAAGATCAAATCACATAGAGGGGGTTTGGCCTCGCAGGGCACCTGCTAAGGGCAGCCAAATTGACACAGTACCCGAAATGGGAAGTAAAAGGTGTTGCCAGTCAATCCTAGGAGGGTAATGCCCTCATGGTCTCTACTGCAAACTATTGGGAAGGTCCGGTCTAACCAAGGAAGCCTCCATGGCAGCTCGGCATCGGTCAACCAAAGTTTCAGAGCAGACACATCACCCTGTGGAAGCAAGTGGCACCTACCCAGAAAGCATTGAGCCACACTACCTCGGGCAATATAAAAGTGGGGCACAGACCCCAGAACAGCAAGGTGCTCACCCAACCTGACCTGAAGCAACAAAGGGCACCCTTGAAGGCCCTTCACCTTGCCCAAAGAAAATGAATCAAGGCATCGATACAGCTCGGCAAGCACCAAGTGCATCATGGATTAGCCCGCCTCCGGCTCGGTCAAAATATCACAAATTGCCAATGAGAAGCTCTCCCCCCCGATAAAAAAGAGGATTTTAGAGATGAGACCTAGTGCAAGAACTTTTACGTTGTATATGTTCCTAACCGGCAATTTTCGGAGACTTTCGTCACCGAAAAGTTCTTTGAGGAATTTTAGCGAACACCTTGTGGGCCCCCCAATGAGACTTTTCTCATACTCAAGTTTCTTCAAACCGAGAGTAAGGTGGATGGATTTGGAGTAGCCCGGCCGAGGCGTGACTCATACAAGACCCCTGTCAAGCTTTAGGCCAGACAGTTTGGACAACTCCTCGAGGATTGGGGCTAGCTCCCGCTTCCCAAAACGGAATACATGGAAACTCACATCCCAAAATGAAGCGGCAGCGTAAAGGAGTTCCCACCGTGGAGGAACCTCTAGAAAGGAAGAAAGGTGAGATTGCCCAAGGCGTTCCAAGTCGGCGAGCTCACTCTCATTCAAGCTCCCGAACTAGGCCGTTAAAAATTTGGGCCCCAAGACCAACAATGGGGGTAAATTGGCTCCAGGCCCTCCACGTAAGGGAGGGTTAGAAAGCGGGTCCATGAACGTACAAGGATCTTTTGAGAAGATAAAAATTGATGTATGGTGATGGACCCTCCTTGGAAATGCAAGAGCAAAAGGAACCAGTCAAAGAGGCCAAGTCAAACAAAAAAGAAACGATTTTTGGATTAACTCGGGTATATAAGGACCCACTGCCCCCCAAGTTAAACCTAGCACAACTATAAGTTGTGCCAGTGCATTTTGGTCCCCATTTTGCCTGGCGTAACTATTAGTTGCGCCAGCACAAAATGCCTGAGATTTCAACCTGGCGCAACTAATAGTTGGGCCACACCACAAGTCCCCCCTCTTTAGCCATCTCGGGACCTAGCGGTGGGAACTTACACCCCTTTTGTTTCTTTGTTAACACACCTCTTTTCATTTAACAATTGGGAATTTGTTTTGTTTATTCATGTGCAGGACTGATCCTATGTCAAAGCGTACGACCCAAAAGGTCGCTTTCTGAGCATTTTAGGCAAGCACATCCTACAGAGAAACATATCCAATATAAAGGAATCATGGCATAAAATCAAAGTAGAAATATTTTCCCAAAAATAATAATTCGAAGTATCACATCAACCATCCCCAACATGTTTAAACAAATCCAAATCAAATCCCAAAAGAGTACTAAGTTTTTCAAAGCCAAAAACTAGAAGACTATTCCTTGCTTGCGCCCTTGGATTTCTTGCGACGGCGAGAAGAGCTCTGAAAAGTCTGCATGTCCCCAACCCTAGTCCACGCCTGCCAGATCCTACTGAGCAAGGAGCGCGACTCCTTGGCACAGGCATGCTGCGAGATACAATCAAAATCAAGAGTCAGGATCAGTTGAGGGACAAAGGGTAATGGAATAAATGAAGAGGAGTAGAATAGCAAGGCACTCACCGTCTTCACCTCCCTAATCTCCGCCATGTGACGATGATACTCTGCATACTCCATGGCCGAGTTGAAGTCCTACATTCAGAACGATACAATATCAGCTATCAGGACAATCTTAAAGGCATGTACAGAAGGAAACCGAAATGAAGAGAGATTGGGTCATCAGAAGACTTACCCCTGGAACCACCTCAGGAGGAGGAACACGGGCCCCCTCAGCAAAAAGTCGCGCCTGTCGATCCACATCAGCGCAGAGGCTCGAAAGGAAACTATCATCCAAGCATCGAAAGGTCCCGTAAACCACGAGCGGATCGCCACCAGGGATGCCAGCATGAGAAGTCCCCGACGGACCAGCACCTAAAGAGCCCTCACCTGAGGAGCCCGCACCAGAAGGACCAGAACCAGAGGGATCCACCCCTGACATATCGACCACACTTGGCTCGCCTTCTCCATCTGAATCATACCCTGAAGCAAACTGTGAACAAAATAAAGATCCAATTAGAAGGGGCAAAAGCCGAATAAAAGCATAAAGGGAACTAATCCAAGCCAAGATAAATTACCTGATCGAGTGGGCCGCCAAAGGTAAGAAAATTAGCACTAAGTACAAAGCACGGCAAGAGGAACCAATGGGGCAGGCACTCGTACCAAAGGTGATAGTCCTCGGGCACATGGAGAGCATGGATAGGGAGCCCATTGTTGAAAAAGGCCGTTGTGAGCTCCTTGATACTTCCAACGGGATTCCAAATGTCCACCGGAGGGTCCACAGGTATGGTGTAGTAACCCTGGAACTGGTGCACCACTCGCTCTCCCAGATAATAAAATCTGGCCCATGCTCCATAGAAGAAAAAGACACGGTGGTTATTGAATAGGTGAGAGGGGCCTACAGCTGCTCGATCCCAGAAGGGAGATGCAAGGTACGGGTCGAGGAGGATCTGTCCAAGCCAAAAGAATCTAAGCAAGTAGCACATCAGTCAAAGGAGATTTTTGAGCTAGAACCAACAAGGGTTGAAAAAGGGTTTTACCTGCTCAAGAATCATCAATTCAAGTTGGGACCTCAAACCCATCTCCAAATGCTTTAGGCCCACGTCACGACGCCAAGCCTAATTCCAGCTACTGAGGAGAGGATAAGTAAGCACCTCCGAGTGAAGAAGCGGGCACCCAGGATGGAAGTGATGATATCCCCATACCTAAAAAAGGAGACAGTACATAGGAGCAAGTCAGTAGCACATAAAGATCATTCAAGAAAATTGACAAAAGCAAAATAATGAGGGATTACCTCTAAGGCAGCCCAAAAGTCGACAGCAGACTTGGAATCCCTAGTGGTGACCCAAGCTACATTGTACATCAGCCATGCGTACCCAGCCCCTCCTCAGTCGTACCTGTGGACGTCACCCCAATTGTCCATCACACTCAGCAATGCTAGGCTGACTCGGCCCTCGCTGACATTAGTAAAAAGGGTCTTGCCCAGCAAGAGTAGGAGAGCGATGCGGGCTAGGACGATCACCCGCTCTGGCGTGATGTAGAGCACCCTGTCTGGCTGACCCAGATCCACTAACTCATCAAGGGTGTAAAGTGAGGTCAGCAAAGACATCTTAACCTCGGTACCATGGGTCTGCCCTCGAGGAGGATAGGCCTCAATCAATCAGACGGTGTCCTCTCGACTCGACACTGCGAGATCAGATATCGGTATCCCCCCTATCCTGACGTCGATAATCATGGCCCAATCAACGGGCGTCAAAGTCAACTCTACATACAGCATCTGAAAGGTCATTATCTCAAGATGAAACCTTTCAATCAGGGCTTTCAAATAGGCAGCGTCGGCCCTCATGGCAGGACAAGACAAAAACTCTCCAAAGCCCACCTATGCCAGTAAGACCTTCACGACGGGAGGGGCATAGAGGTAGAAGTCGTGAAAGTCAAGCCACCCCCAGTGGAACACAATATTGGGTAGGACCTGTACTAAAGAAAATGCGCATCAGATCACAGAGGCGAAGCAAAAACTGGATAATGGAAATAAATTGAGCCTCTCTTTTACCTTGCCCGCTATCCCGAAGTTTGAAATGTGAGTATGTTGTTAGTAAAGGAGACTGACCCGGGCAGCCTCGCCCTGCATCTCGAGCCATGGGCCCCCCCTCCAATCTACCCAGATGAATTCCTCCCCCCGCAGGCCATACACTATCTCAGGCCCCTTCTCGTGTCCCTCCTCAGGAATATGCTCACCTTCGCCCAACATGCTGGGGCAACAAAAAGCAATCACATCTGATCAGGAATGAAGATACACGTGCAACGAATTTTTTTACAAAAAAGAGATCAACTAAAAAAAACCCTTTACTTTGTTTACAAAAAATAAAAGTCCTTATACCTCAAAAAAAAAGAGAGAAGAAATCAGCATCAAAATCAAAAAAGTCCTTTTACTTTGTTTAAAAAGTCCTTTCAAAAATCAAAACACAAAAAAAAAAATCCTTGTTTAAAACTTCTTTCAAAAAAGAAAAATCAAAACACAAAAAAAACTTTATACTTTGTTTAAACAAAAAAAGAAGAAATAAGAAAAGCAAAAAAACCCTTATATTTCAGAACACTCAAAAAAAAAAAAACCTTTCTCTTGTACCCATAAAAATCAAGAAACCTACAAAAAAAATGATAAAATAAAAATCAATTCCTTAGAAAAAGAACCAAAAAAAATAATAACAACAAACAAAAAACCAAAAAAAAGAACAGAAAAAAAAAGAGAAGAAAAAAAAAACCCTTTTCCTTAGTTGGTTTTTGAAAAAAAAAATGCACAAAGACAAAAAAAAACACACATTTCCTTGCTTAACTATAGAGGTCAAAAATCATTCTTCTTAAAATTTTCGAAAAAAAGAAACCAAAAATCCCTTTTTCCCTAAATTGGTGTTCCAAAAAGAGACCAAAAATCCGTTACTTTATTTTGCAAAATAGAAACAAAAAATAATAAACAATATAAAAAAATTCCTTCCATACACACAAATAAAAAACAAAAAATATATATATTAGGCATCAATAAATCCATAAAATAGCAAAAATAGGGCATTGATAATAAGAAACCGTCTACACATCATCAATAAACATACATACAATGAAAAAATAAACCATTATTCATCAAAGAATGCAAAATCCTCATCATATTTGCAAGAAAAAGCAAGAAAAATCAAGAAAAATGGATTTTAATGGCTACCTTTTCAGAGAAAATGGGGTCTTTGATCTAGCGTGAGCCGACAATCGATCCACATAAATAAGGCAACGACAATGGGGCACACATAGAGGAAATCTGAAGGAACCCTAAGAGGGGACGATTTTCAATTTCAAAGACGAAGGAGGGGGAGAAAAATTTGAAATAAAGCCCCCCGGCTTGAACTCGAGCTGTTTAAGTTCCCCAGCAAAGCCTAGCGCAACTGTTAGTTGCGCCAGGTAAAATTTTGCCCCCTTTTTGCTTGGCGCAACTATTAGTTGCTCTAGGCTCTTTTGAGGCCCTTAGTGGCTTGGCACAACTAATAGTTGCGCCAAGCACTTAGGTCAGGTTTTGGGCCTGGTACGGGCCAGATAGGAAGGCCGATTCCTCCACTTCTTTTATCTTGTCGCTCCTGGCAGATGCACGTGCTCCCAAGGCGGCATTTCGATCATCCTTCGACTTGCTAAGAAAGCCGTGCTAGAATAAAGGCGGATCGAGATCAATAAGCACCCCGGTCCTACATAGAAAATATAAAGAAAATCCAACAAAGGAAAATCCCCACAGATAAGCCGAAAGTATTCACGAGAAAATCACATAAAATGATAGCTTCAAAATTTTAAAAAAAATCACATAAAATAATAGCTTCAAAATTCCAAAAAAGCACATAAAACTATAGCTTCAAAATTCCAAAAAATCACATAAAATAATAGCTTCAAAACTCCAAAAATAGTTTAACAATTCAAAAAAGAAAAATCACATAAAAATGATCGAAAAATCAAAAACAGATTGGTACTCCCCACAGAGACGCACACTTGCATGTTTTCAATGCTGTAAAATGTCAATACTTTATCAGCAATGTAGCTATGTCATATTAAGTTCCCGAGTCTAGAGTTCGCCTAAGATCTTTGGATCCTGATTTAAGGTAGGAGCAACGGTATCAGTCCCGGTCAAACAGTCAATGTTTCGATCGAGTTGACTCCACTGCTAAATCTTTGCTATAAGCGCTCTATTTTGGATTCATGTGAACTTAAGTATCTTAAGCTTTAGATTCTCTGTTGGAAAAGGTCAATCGTTGGTTGAGACCAACCTGTTGAGAATGAGATTACGTGTTAATCAAACTACGTGCAACCATGCATTCAGAAGGGATCATCTCCCTTTTTTATTTTCTACGGGCTTAAAACCTGTATGGGCAGTGGTATCCCTGTAAAGTGTATGCCATGCGTCTGGGTATTCGTATAATGGTCATTTTTCCTCATAAATTATACTCGGGCGGGTCCGAGTTGGGGCTTCCATCGCCTTTGTTGTTGCTTATTACCCCCGATGGGTGCATGATTATGCATAGTTAATTGATGATTATGATCATTGTCAACAGAGACCAGGATTGGATGTCCCTTCATGGGGATACCCTAATATTTGGTTGGATCTGTTCAAGGTAATCAAAGCTGGATGTTTAGGTCATGTTAATCTAAGGCATACTTTTGAAAATGGCACGTCCTCCCAAAAAGCGTTGCAACCTCTATTCACTCTGCTCGGGTAGTCATGCTAAATAAACTTCGGGATCAATGGCTTCACCCAAAAACCTCGAACCCTGCTTTTAGCAAGGGCACCCGCGAATAGTCTGATGGGGCCATCAAATGCCTCGTAGGATTGGACACAAACTGTGGAGCCTTGCATATCTTTGCTTTACGCCTATCTTTGAATGTGGGTTGATCACCCCTCTTACTTATGAAGTTGTTGTATTCAAAATGAATCTCGAACATCAATCACCTTCAAATCATCTCAAGAAGTGGCCATTTTTCTCGACTAACGGGCTTTCACAACTCCAGAGGTGAATGTTTTTCCCAGCTATTGGGCTTTCGCAACTCATTCCACCTCGGTTATGCCCAGTAATGTCGCTAAGCACTTGGGAACCGATTACCTCGAGAAAAGAATGTTTTGCCTGGCATCCCAGGGCTTTCATTTTCTCACCGTGTTACTCACCTGATGTTTGAAGTTTGTTCTGAATGTAGTGAACCTATTAGTAATGTCTTGGACCTCTTTGGACGTCTCTTTTCTTTGACATACAATCATTAGTGATCGGATACCAAAGAGTGGCATCTGTAGACACCCAAATTTGCCCCAAGGCCCGATCGAAACACCTTTTGAGTGAGGCACACTTCTAGACTTTTGATGGCATGTATGGAACCCTTAGGAATCACCCCAAACCCTTAGAAATCACCCT
The DNA here is from genome assembly GCA_021018995.1 of Chloranthus sessilifolius. Lineage (NCBI taxonomy): Eukaryota > Viridiplantae > Streptophyta > Magnoliopsida > Chloranthales > Chloranthaceae > Chloranthus > Chloranthus sessilifolius. The sequence goes on from CM037594.1 coordinate 55,203,052, forward strand.
AGATCTCTTTGGAACCTACCCGAACCTTTAGAAACCAATCCCGACCCTTAGAACCCATTCTGAACCCTAAACCGAACCCTATCAAGCTATGGATGAGGAAGGGTGCACCAGAACTTGCTACAGCTATCTACTATGAACAAATCTCATACCATTGAAAAGTAGAGGGCATCAGCTTTCCAACGGTCCAAGAATTGCCCCAATCGGAGTTGTACATCAAAAGATATGACGGTCCAAACTCAGAGGACAAAAGAGTAAAATCAGGTTGGGCCCCCTATGGATTTGGCGCAACTAATAGTTGCGCCAGTGATAATTTTGCCTGGCGCAACTTTTAGTTTTGCCAGGCCACTTCTCTCAGGATTTAAGCCTAGCGTAACTAATAGTTGCACTAGTATTAATTGTGGACCCCACCTCGGATTGCCAACTTCCAGGCATATGAATAGTAACTGTTGGTTTTTGCCCTAAATTTCATTATTAGGGTTTGACTTATTGACCACCTCGACCTTTGGGGTGTATTTTGCTAGTTCTGTTGCACCCATTTGTACCTTATTTGTAACCCTTTAAGTGGCTTAAAGCCTCACCCCATCATCCCCCATTGGAGGACCTTCTCATACATCTCAAGGCTCCAAAAACCCTAGGAATCCTTAGATGTGAGATTACCTAATTGCTAAACCCATTTAGCTCTTAAGTAGCCTCCTAACCCACCCTTTTCCTATAAATAGATCCCCTTCCCCTTGGTTTAGGGGTTGAGAAATTTGCTTAAGAGAGAAAGAGCTCAAAGTGAGAAGTTCTTCCTCCCTTTTGTGTACCATTTTTACCCAAATTCTAGAATCTCTCAACCTTATTTCGAGCTTGTTCTCGCATCCAAAACCCCTAGCCTAGGTGTGTGTGATCCCCTAGCCTCCCTTCCCTACCTCTTAGCTTCAAGTCTTAAGAGTTAGAACCCCATTTTCCACCATACAAGGCCCTCAAAAGCTCATCAAAGCAAGACACGCAAGGCTCTCCTACGGTGCTATAAGGGCCCGAGGGCTCCGGCTCTCCCCTTTCTTCTCCTATCTCTTTCTAGCTCCCTCCATCCTCCCATTTGTGTCGTTATGCCGCTGAATTTTCGATAGGAACGGAGGGGCAAAAATAAGATTCTAAGCCCTTTTGGGCAAGAGGAAGCTATTTTCCTTTTTTTTACTTTATTTTATTTTTAGCCATAAGTAGAGATCGCATTAAGCGAGTTGATCGGGTGCCTAACACCTTCCCAATCGATAACCGAAGCCCCTACCCAAGAGCCTTTGGTGTGGACCAGATTCAGAGTCATATTTTCAGCACTTCGGTGCTCATAAAAATGAACTAGGTTTCTCGGGATACCAAAAGCTCCGGGTGGCAACTCTATATTTTTTGCAAGCTGGTGCATCGCCGCGACGGGACCGTCACGAATCCCATGGTTGCACAGGTGAGCTACATCATAGCTCAATAGAAAAATAACTGAATGAACATATAAGTTAATCTCTCACATATATTCCATGATATTTAGCAGCATGATGTATACATGAATTAGCTGGAAAAATGATTTAAATGACTAAAAAGATGTACTGAATGCTACTGTTACTTTACATATGTTCATTTGTTCTTAACTTTCTCATATAAGATAATGATTGGCCTAAACACTTAAATCGTAACTTAAATATTCCCTGATTTACTATAGCATCGGGCGCCCAATGGAATACAGCCTTTGGTGTGGACGAGATTCAGAGCCATATATTTAGCACTTCGGTGCTCATGAAAATGAACTAGGTTTCCTGGGACACCAAAAGCCTTGGGTGGCGACTCTATATTTTTTGCAAGCGGGTGCATCGCTGTGACGGGACTGTCACGGATCCCACGGTTGCACAGGTGAGCTACATCATAGCTCAATAGGGAAATAACTGAATGAACATATAAGTTAATCTCTCACATATATTCCATGATATTTAGCAGCATGATGTATAAATGAATTAGCTAGAAAAATGATTTAAATGACTGAAAAGATGCACTGGATGCTACTGTTACTTTACATATGTTCATTTGTTCTCAACTTTCTCATATAAGACAATGATTGGCCTAAACACTAAAATCGTAACTTAAATATTCCCTGATTTACTATAGCATCGGGCGCCCGATGGAATACCCTCCATCGTCGTCTAATAAGACCATTTTCATTTCCTTTTTCATTCATTCCATACTACTCAAGTCCTATCCTCATAGGCAACAGGATTTAATTCTCATACATACATCCCTGGGATGTCCAACTGGTGTACGGATTGGCCGCCTTACCAGTCACTGATATCCTGTCGAGTCAGTTATGGGTATCCCGCTACATCGGTGGGGTATTCTCCAAACCTTAAATATCAAAAGTGTGCTACATATAGTTATTCACCTTGTGATTTTTCTAATTATAGTATATTAGGCCTTATCAATTATCATTTACTTTGCTTTACATTTTCACATACATCCCTGGGATAACCAACTCAATGCATCACACAGATGCCCTTATCACATTCACATCCCCTGGGGACGTCACATACTCATGTTATCATTCATTTCCTTGTTTAGTGTTCACACACATACACTTAAGTTTAACATTTCAAAGCATGATTACTCATTTCTATATCACTACATACATACTCTTACAATTAAAGTACATGTTCAAGGCGTTTCCTACCTCACATGTTTGATTTTCTAAGCATCAAGGCCCAATGCGGTTCCCCATGCTTGCACTCACTTGTATGACCTATGGTGCATCATAGCATAAGCAACGCATCAAGAAAGATGCATAAAATAAGGTACAAGACCCCTCCCAGAACCTCAAGGTCCAAAACAAATGTCAACAGAAACTGTCCAAATCGATTGATTGATCTCCAAAATCGATCAATCGAATTCCTAAAATTGATTAATCGATCCCAAATTGATTAATCAAAATTCCAAAATCGATTGATCAATTTTTAAATCGATTGATCAATTTTTAAATCGATCAATCGATTTTCCTAGGCTCTTGCTTTTCCAGCCACTGGGAGTGCACAGACGATTGTTGAGAACTAGAAAATACCATTTTCCACCCTGTAACTTGGGCCTTGATAGACCCTTGAGAGAACTAAATAAGTGTTTTAAGTGCTTGTGTTACAGCTAATAATAAAGACAGGCTTAACCATGAAAGCAGCCTAAAAGTGCCAAAAAGATGATAATCCATGCCGATCCAAAGGAAGAAAGAGAAGGGACAACCTCACTAGCTGTCAAAATGCCTGAACTGAAGAGGCAAAGACCTGGTCTCAACCCAGAAAAGAAATGTGGAGCAATTCAAACAAAAAAATGCACTACAGAGTGCTTTTCGAAAACAATCTGAACAGTTCGAAAAGAATCTGAACAGTTCGAAAAGAACCTGAACTCTGCGAAAAGAACTAAAAGCTCCAGGCTTAGTTTTTGAAGAGCACCTGAACTCTTCGAAAGGATGATTGACCTATTCGAAAAGAAGAGAACTCCTTGCGAACAGAACCTGAACGTTGCGAAAAGAGCTTCAGGAGTCACAGTACCTTGCGAAAAGTTCCCTAAACTATGCGAAATGGTATTCTGGAGATTCCTAGCTTCCGCAAGGGTTATTCAGTAATCTTTTTCACGTGTCCCAATGCATTTAAAAACCTAGGGACATTCCAGAAGATTCTAAGCACGAAGCGAAGGCATATTCCACCCCATGTGAGCACCCGAAGATGAAATCACTTGGCGGGAACTTCTAGAAGCTCTAACATATTTTCAAATTGCATAACAGAATTGATGCTTATGTCGCCTGATTGGCTGAACCAGATCGAGCAATTTTGATTGGCCAGAACAAATCTGAATCCTTGTGCTCGACTACCATTGGTTGATACAGATCTGAGCACTTCTGATTGGTCGATACACATCTGAGCTAGACTTGGGGAAAACTATAAATAGATGAACCATTTGCCCAATTTGGGCATCCAGATTTTGAGTTTCATTCCTATTCCCCCATTTCCAGATCAGCTAGCCTATTTGAAACCTTGTAATAGCATAACTTTTACTTGCAATTGAGAGCTGTGAGATATCTCTGTAATTCAAAAGAGGATTATATTCAAGACTACAAATATGAGAGTTGTTTAAGCTGTGCCTTGTAATTGTAAATGTGAATTTGAAAAGGTTGCTGTAAACCGTACGTTCTCAATTGGATTCGTGTTAAGGGTTCCCTCTGATCTCCTTATTGCATTAGACTCCTTTAGATTTACTGTTTTTCATGCAATTTCCCTTGATTCATTAACCCTGTGGGAATTAGTGTTTGTAACCTAATCTCTCACAGCATTTGTAGTGATATTTCTTGTTCTGAATTAAGGGTTTAGATTAAAGACTATTGGATGGTCTGTGGCCATTGAAGTGGACAGACCATAACCATAAGCCTAAATTTAATCCTTGAGTTAGATTTATTTCTCTTGCATCTGTGCTTGTAGCCAGATGAAGATTGGATCATCTCTCATTTGACATGTAGTCATTCTCATTGTGTTTCAAGGAACAAATCAAAGTTAGATATTATTTCTCCATTTTTATAAATTTACATCAAAATTCCCCCAACTCAGATCTGGATCATTTAGTTTAACTTTTAGTTTTATCATTTAGTTAATGTGACAAATTCAACCTCCCATCTTATGTGCTCTGTAGATAGGATAAGAGGTCAGATTTGGTAGCTCAGATCTAGAGGTTTATCTTGCATTTTAAACAAATTCTCTGTGGACGATCTTTTACTCACTTACATTTAAAACTTGCTACAATTGGCCTTGATCTTGCAGGCTAATTCACTTCTCTCTGTGCTGATATTTCTTTATTTTTTTTTCCAGATTCAGTATAACTTAGCATTTGCAAACCTATTTTCAAAACACAAATAAATCATGCACACTCAGAACACCAACAAGTTTTTGGCGTCGTTGCCGAGGAATTTGTTTTAAAATAGGTAGACCTAAGTTTTCATTTTTATTTTTACATCAGTGCTAAACTATTCTATTGTTTATATCTGTGCAATTATTCATATCCATTTTGAAGAGGGGAATCTACTTTAAATGGAATTCTAAAGGTTTGCTGTGCATAATCTGATTCTCTGTTCTGTGTTGTATGTTTGGTAGGAGGACTCTCAGCCCTGAGATTGTCCCTCTAAATTTAGAAGTTGAAAGGCTATTACGAACCAGACAAAGCGCCGAGAATTACTTTAACGATTACTATGGGTGAAGAACCTCGACTTTTGAGGGATTACTTTGCACCTGGTGCTTATAATTCTCCCTTTTGCATTCAATTTCCTACTGTTGAAGGAAATTATGAGATCAAATCATCGACTATCCAAATGCTTCCTTCCTTCCATGGGTTGAGTAAGGGAGATCCATACAAACATGTGGATGAATTCTTGTCTCTTTGCACCACATTCAACATAGCTGGACTTGGTCCAGAGGCAACCAAGCTTAGGCTCTTTCCTTTTTCATTAAAGGACAAAGCTAGAGCATGGTTGTCTATGTTAGCACCAAATAGTATCACTTCCTGGAATGATTTGTAGTGTCAATTTTTAGCCAAATACTTCCCAATGTCTAAAACAAGCCAATTGAGACAAAGTATTATTTCCTTCTCACAAAACTCAACTGAAACTTTCCATGAAGCATGGGAAAGGTTTAAGGAACTTTTAAGGCAATGTCCTCATCATCAAATTCCCCGATGGTAGCTTGTTCAAAGCTTCTATCAAGGAATTGATCAAAAAGGCAAGAATATGGTAGATGCTTCCTGTGGAGGCACTTTTCCTTACCCCTCTGCCAGAGAAAATTTATCCGTGAATGGTGAAATTATGGTACCAAAACTTGGTAAAAGTGACAGAGAAGGATGCTGATGTCCCTACTCTTGTTATTTTCATTGATGATTGTGATTTAACTGTCACATATGAAGACATTGGGAATGCTTTGGGGATACCTTTTCACTATGATCCTGCTAGTCCATTGGCTGCACCAGAAGCAGCCTCTTTCAGAGAAATGGCTACACATTTAACCCAAGGGATCGTTGGAACTGGGCAGTCCATAATGAGGAGAGACCTAGCACCTCAATTTTTACTGATGGATTCAATTTTGAGGGGAAGTTTTTATGTCACTGGGCACAGCCAAGAAAGAAGGACACCAATTTTAGAGGCTCTCTTTCATTTTTCTAAGGGGCAATTTTTCAATGCCCCTATGTTAATTTTTGAAGCCATGGCTGATATTAGTGCCAAGTTGAAAAAGGAGCAGAAATTAGCTGGAATCCCATTTGGTAGGTGATCATGACCTACTAAGAGCTAAGTTTGACATTGATGACCAGAGCCATTTGAAGTCATAGCTCCTCATACTTTTGGAAAAAGGCTTGGACTACAAGCCTGCAATGCTAAAAGAATGAGAGAGGAAGGTGAGCTGACTGCACTGCCAATTGAGCTCAGATCTGCAGCTGCTAGTGGACCTGCCATACATGAACCTGCCCCTGCAGCTCCCTTAGAACCTGCTTTGCCAGACCCTGAGGTGACCAGCTCTTTAGCTGCACCCATTCTTGAAGAAGTTGTCCTTCCTGTGGTGACCAGCTCTTCAGCTGCACCCATTCTTGAAGAAGTTGTCATTTTACCCTCCTCACCTAGTCCAGCTCCTGCCACTTCACCTATTCCAGCAGTCCCATCTCCCATACCCACCATTATCCCAATTGCAGACTCCCCCTCTACACCAACCACTCCAGCCATACTCACACCACCAATTTCTCCCACCAATGCCCAAGACCTGGCTACAGATTTTATTGAACAATCTCCTAGCACTCCTCTTCTCCAAAGCCTCTCAAGTTCACTTGCTCCTTCAGCCCACTCACCTGAAGTAACCCATACCCCTGAACCTGAGCTTTTCACTACAGAGGCTTATTCATCATTGATGGGGTCTATTTTTGAAAACATTGGGCTTGAATCTGTCCCTATACCTGACCCTCCTCATTTCATTCACTTGGCTACTTCTCCCTTTACAGCCATTTCACCCATTGCACCTCCACCATCCACTTCAGTTTTACCAGTCCCTACTATGCATACTACACCCACACCTGAATCTATTAGCCAAATATTTACCTTTCCCCAATCCATCCAAGCGCAACTACAAATCAACACAGATAATCAGTCTGTGACCAATGACCTTCTCCAAACCTTAGCCTCCACATCCCACACAACTACTTTAGCCACTGTACCTGCTGTTGATGACCATGCAACCCAAACAGAACCTGAGGTAGTATTGGTTAATCCACCCACCCTCACCACTGCTGCCCATGCTACCCAAACTGAACCTGAGGTAGCTCTTGTTGAGCCCCCTTCACCTCTCCTCACTTTCTCTGATCAAGCCAATCAGACAGACCCTAAAGTCATCCTTCTGGACCCCTCTTCTCCCACTCCCACAGCTGGGATACCTTTGGTCCCCTACCATTCCATTCCCATTCCCAGATTTGCCACTCTCAAAAGGGCTATGGAAGAGAATCCATATATCTGTCGAGATGTCCTCAAGGGGTTAGCTGATTTGCAAGCTTACATTAGAACCCCTTATGAAAACCAGATTCGGAAATTAGAGTTATTCATGAAATTTGAGAGAGAGAAAATGAAGGACCTACTGGGTCAAACTTTCCAGATGGTTAGGAGTGAGCAGCACAAGGTGACCATGTTGCAAGGATAGCTTGAACAGGAAAAACTGAGGACTACTAGACTTGGAAAGTACATTGGCCTCACCAAAAAGATCAAATCAGAGGAATACACTGAGCTACAAAACACAATCCAGGAGAAGGCTAAATCGAGTTCAGACTCCAATACTGATTCTAGTTCTGACTCTGACAGTGACTCCAGTTCTGATCCCATTGAACCAACTTATGATATAGATTTTGACTCCAGTTATTAGATCACATTGTACTTATCTGTGTTATGAGTTTGTAATATAAAATTCTGGTTTTTCTTGTGTAATTACTGTGCATGTCTGTTCTTTCTTCTTGTAATTATAATTTCTGCTTGATTGTTTCTTTTCTTTGCTTTGGACCAGTGCGGACCCTGCTCACCATAGGTTTGGGGGTGTGGCAGAAATGTCAATAATTGAGTTAGCATCAATGCAGCTTATGATCAGCAGAATTTTATTTTTTGAAAATGAAGGAATTTCACACCTGTTGTTTTGAAAATGAGGAAGTTAAAATTTTGCTTTTAAAATTGATTTCTAGTGTAATTCTAATACTTTCATGAAGTGAATGTCATAAAATTTCCAAAAAAAGATTTTGTAGTGAACCTAAAAAGAGAGAAAACAGTGATGATATACTTCAGGAATTTGATAGAAAACCACACCCAGTGAGATTTGGACCTGCAGAAATGTATTCTTTGGAGGTATGAATTGGCTATTTTTTCTGCTCTTGGGACCGTTTGAACCTGCTTCTTTTCACTAGAAGTTACACATTTTCAAATTGAAATAACTTGACAGCAATCATGATATTAAAGACATGATGTAAGGCCTCCTTTTGGACAGTTGAACCTTACAAAGCCCCACCTTTTGAAACTGCCCTTGATACACACCATTTGAGCTTTATAAATCTAAGATTTCTTTGAAACCTCATCAACCTCATTTAGCCTAATCCTCACTCTGAGTAGTCAGAAGATAAAGGGAAGGAAGCTGAAGAAAGGAGAATTGAGTAACAGTTTGATAAAAGAAGAAGAATCATAATTGAAGGCAATAATGCATCAGTAGAAGAAATGTGGCATTCCAGTCAATGTTACCTTGATAAAAAAAAAAAAAAAAAAAAAAGAAAGGAGAAGGCATTTCATTGGAAGTTTGAAAAAGAAAGAGAAAAAAGATGGCCACTTTGGCTCTGAAAATTCAAAGAAGAAGATGAAATTGTGCCGAATTGAAGAAGATGTGTCTATCACCTCCTTACCTTGACTGACTTCTCAATTTTGAACTCCATTCCACCCCCTTTATTCTTGATAAATTTCACCCATAAGCCACATTACAACCCAAGAAAAGTCCTTGCTGATCAATGATGGATTGTGCTGTCACATGGAGATAAGGATCTGTGTAATCTATGGTAAAAGAGCAGTGAATTCAGAACTAAAGAGCAATGCCTATGCTCATGCTTACAGTCCTATTTGAGGGTTGTAACTGCTCTTGAGCCGTGTGAAATGGTACAACCCTCTTATTTTCATATTGAGTGAAAATCCTGGAGAGAGTTGGGTTTGAAATCAACTCATTGGGGTAACATCAAAACTGAATTCTCAAATAGAAGGCAAGCTTTTCACTAATTTTTCTTTTAGAAACTTTTTGACACAAATCAAGTGAATGGTAAAGGAATTACAGCAGAATTTTAGTTTTGAACTGATGTTTTCTTGAAAATCTTCTTACAGCCTGACTGATGCAGGTGTGAATAATCTGATTGGATGAAAGTTTGCTTTAACAGAACTGCATTGATCTTAACTGATTTATTGGAGAAGTTTGTGGGTACCTTCACTAAAAACCCTCAAGAGACTTCACTCCTCCACTAGGGATCACCTAGGGGTTTAAAAGGCTTGTTGTATATGCTAAATGCAACTGTGTTCCCTACAAAAGTGGCTTTTTTTATTCTGTTTTTAATTTTGACTTTGCTAAGGGACTAGCAAAGCTTAGATTTGGGGGTGTGTTGAGAACTAGAAAATACCATTTTCCACCCTGTAACCTGGGCCTTCATAGACCCTTGAGAGAACTAAATAAGTGTTTTAAGTGCTTGTGTTACAGCTAACAATAAAGACAGGCTTAACCATGAAAGCAGCCTAAAAGTGCCAAAAAGATGATAATCCATGTCGATCCAAAGGAAGAAAGAGAAGGGACAACCTCACTAGCTGTCAAAATGCCTGAACTGAAGAGGCAAAGACCTAGTCTCAACCCAAAAAAGAAATGTGGAGCAATTCGAACAGAAAAATGCACTACAGAGTGCTTTTCGAAAAGAATCTGAACAGTTCGAAAAGAACCTGAACTCTGCGAAAAGAACTAAAAGCTCCAGGCTTAGTTTTCGAAGAGCACCTGAACTCTTCGAAAGGATGATTGACCTATTCGAAAAGAAGAGAACTCCTTAATGTAACTTGAACTTTCGAAAAGAGCTTGAGAGTCACAAGTCAGTAAAAGTTCCCTAAACTATGCGAAATGGTATTCTGGAGATTCCTAGCTTCTGCAAGGGTAATTCAATAATCTTTTTCACGTGTCCCAATGCATTTAAAAACCTAGCGACATTCCAGAAGATTCTAAGCATGAAGCGAAGGCATATTCCACCCCATGTGAGCACCCGAAGATGAAATCACTTGGCGGGAACTTCTAGAAGCTCTAACATATTTTCAAATTGCATAACAGAATTGATGCTTATGTCGCCTGATTGGTTGAACCAGATCGAGCAATTCTGATTGGAAGAGGCCAGATCTGGTAGCTCAGATCTGGAGGTTTATCTTGCATTTTAAACAAATTCTCTGTGGACGATCTTTTACTCACTTACATTTAAAACTTGCTACAATTGGCCCTGATCTTGCAGGCTAATTCACTTCTGTTTGTGCTGATATTTCTTTATTTTTTTTCCCAGATTCAGTATAACTTAACATTTGCAAACCTATTTTCAAAACACAAATAAATCATGCACACTCAGAACACCAACAACGATTAATCGATTTTAATTCGATTAATTGAAATCTAAAAATCGATTGATCGATTTTAAATCGATCAATCAGTTTCGGGCATTTTATCCTAGCCTACTTCTAAGATAAAATCGATTGATCGATTTTCTAAATCGATCAATCAATTTGGTTTGAAATCCAGCCCTTTGCGGGCATTTCTTTCAGTTTTCTTCCTTACCATTTCTCATTTATTTCTACTTCTTTAATTCATCATTTTAACATTAATTAATTGAATTTAGGCATCACAATATATCCATTTAAATCTAACAAAAACTCACCTCAAATCAACCCTTGATTGATCCAAAGGCTTGGGTCATTGGCTAGGTTTCCTAGCCCGATTCGACGAATTTCTACACGTCTCCTTCGGACTTAATGCTCTTGCACATCTTCCAATTCAAAATCCACACTAACCGCTCTAGCATTTACTCCATTCCTTCCTCTAGACTCTCTCTCTCTTCATAAATCCTCTACACCAACCAAAACTAAAGAGAAATAACTTCTCTTTAGTTATTTGCCTCCTTTAACCCCTCTCTTACTTTGGTGTAAAGCACATACACCCTAGACAGGTGTATGCTATCTCATAACAAGTCTAACACTATGCACACTTACACATTCTCATCAAAGTAAATTGAACCATAGTCGTCGTGTTGACTTTCACTCGATCAAACCTATGACCAGTCAAGCATGCACCTCGAGGACACTATTCAAAGTCCAAATTTCAGGGATGTTATATTCTCCCCACCTTGGGAATTTTCATCCTAAAAAATGTATCCAACGGCTTCCCTGTGGAATACCCACACACATTGACAAATGTAGTTTCATCCAATAGTAAACACCACACATCCTGCATGAAGACGAATTACATTTGCAACAATTTGGAGTAAATAAGCAGTAGTCAAAAGTAACTTACTAAGTAAAATTTTGCTTGACATTCGATACAGCAATTTCCCCACACCCAAACTAAGCACGTCAAAAAAATTGGCATCCATGCCAGATAGTTTATACATAACATTTTCAACATAATTACAATTTCTCAAAAAGTAATGCCAATGCAAAAAGAACTATCACAACTAACAATCACACAGTCCCATCCCCGGGCTGGTCCTCCCCACCACCTTCTATATACAAGCGAGATGCTACCGCACGGATGCACAAGCGAAGCCGGGAGTTCAAGTTTGCTCGCTATCTTGTTGCTAGTAATCCTTTGGATACATGTACCACATGGTATGGTATAGCAGGAAGTCCATGCGATGGTTCATCTACTGGTTGTTGGCTTCCATCCTGGCCAACACATCCTCTATGGTAGGTGCAGTGCTAGTCGCACGCCGACGGTGAGGTGGCGTAGGAGTAGTTAAAGCTGATCGTGAAACAGCAATAGGTGGCACTACGGGCTGCTCCTCCGGCTGCACAAGGTGAATAGGCTGCTCTCCCTCAACTGGGTGGTCCTGTGGTGGTATAACAGGGTGCTCCCCCTCTACTGGTGGGTCCTGCTGTGGTGGGGCATCGCCATCCTGGGTAGGTGCTGGCCCCTTTACTGTTAAAGCCTTTTTCAACATTCTATAGTTGCGGCCCCACGAAGCGATGGAATAAAGCTGCACATGATTGGTGGCCTTCCGCTCGGCGGGAGAAATAGTGTACTCTGGGGCATCAGAGTAGCACTCCAACATACTTGAAATCAGCCGAGCGTAGGGCATACACTCCTTGGGTCTTAAAGGGCCCTTCATCATTTTCTCCTTGATGTATATCATACCCTCAAAGACGATCCAGGTAGCGTCGAACCAACGGCCACGGTATGCCGTGTATAAGGCCTGTTGGACCAACTCTACCCGCTCAGTGTCATGACGCATAGGGTAAAGATTACACTTGATTATCAAATCAAGCATCCACATGTAAGGAGGTAAGTCGACCTTCCATATAGATTTGTCAGATCCCTTGTTCCCCCTCGTCATCTCAGTCATAATTTCTTGAAAAGCAACTTCCTGATCGAATGGGGGCAAAAGATTGATCTAGGGCACGTGTGTTAGATAACACTCTAAGGACTGATGAACATGGCGTAGGGTGAAGAGATAGTTATGACCATCGATCTCGATCGTAACGGTGTCATCGACTCGACCTGCCTTTAGGTTTTGGTAGAACAATCAAACTAGCCAAGGGTAATAATAGTCGTGTAATGGTTTCAAAAGGTTACCAAGGCCCGCATTAACGAGGTATTGTCGGGCCCATTTGGTTTTGCCCTCAACCTCAAAATCGGTAAACAAGGCCTCGTCGAGAATGTACTTGTTCTCGAAATCCTTTGCCGCCCACCACTCATTTTGTTGGGGCAAATGTCCGGGTGGTGGTGGTGGTGACGCTTCGCGTGATGGCGTGTCCGTCGAATAGGATGATGAAGATGCTGATGATGATGGTGATGATGGTGATGATGGTGAAGGTGGTGGTGGCGTTGCGTTCTTAAGCCGTACAGGAAGCTTAGAAGCCGATTGCTTCGAAGCTAGCTGAGTTCTAAGTGGCATTGTAGGTTTAAAAAGGAAAAAATTTTAAAAACCTAGGGCAGGAATGATTCCAATTGAAAGGAAATCAGAAAACTAGGGTTTACCTTTCGTATTCGATCCGGATTGGTAGGGTTTTAATCCAAATTCGATCCGTCGAAGTCCTTAAACCCTTGTCGTTTGGTTAGCCAAAAGGAGGAAGTAAATGGTGCCCAAAAGAACAAAATCTGTTGAAATTTCGAAATGGGAGAAAAATCCCAAAACTTCTATATATAGGAAAAAATCGATTGATCAATTTTTATAACTTAACCTCAGCTGCGCGAAATCGATTGATCGATTTCAAAAATCGATTGATCGATTTTCAAAATCGATTAATCGAATTTAACTCGATTAATTGAAATTTACTGCTATTAAATTTCTAGGTTTTCCACCTCATTGGTGTGTGCCAGTCGTTCAATCGAACGAAATCGATTAATCGAAACCAAAATTGATTAATCGGTCTTGACAGATTTTGTAAAAAAATTTGCATTTTATTTTCCTTCACTTCCTTTTTGTTTCTTTGTCATTTTGTCTTTAGCTTTTAGGTAAGTTGCTTGTTGACCTTACTTTTACTCCTTAGCACCTATTAGCCATCCATTTCTCATGATGCAATGACCATTAAGCCACACATTTCTAAGTGTACAATTAGTCCATTTACAATCCACATTCGTTCTTTTCATTCCTTGAATAAGTTGGCATAAACGTACAAATTTTGATTACATAGATGGTTTAAACCCACAAACATACTTGCGATGATACAATTAGGCTCTCAACTCACCATAAACAAGTCCGAATACTACCCTCTTACATCGCCTCTCGTTCTCACGTAGCTTCTTCAGTCGGATGATTCTTCCATCGAACAAGCACTAAAGGAATCACTTTCGTGCATAACACTTGCTCTTTTCTATCTAATATCTTAGCCGGTTCCTTGATCACAGTCATATCTTTGTGCATTTCCAATGGGTAACCTCCCAAGATATGGGAAGGGTCATTCACATACTTCTTGAGCATAGAGACATGGAAGACGTTGTATACCCGATCAAACAATGGTGGTAATCCAACGCGATATGCGACTTTGCCTACTCGACCCAAAACCTCAAAGGGTCTAAGGTAACGGGGACTCAACTTGCCTCTCTTTCCAAATCTCATGACACCCTTCATAGGCGATACTTTTACCAACACATGGTCACCAACGGCATAGTCCATGCTCGTTCTTTTGATATCAGCGTAGCTTTTCTTTCAGCTCTGAGCCGCTTTGAGTTTCTCTCTTATCATACGAACATATATGGCATTATCTTAAAGTAACTCTGGCCCCAAAACAAACTTTTTGTCGGTCTCTTCCCAATTGATCGGCGATCTACATCGCCTCCCATAGAGAGCTTCATACTGTGTCATTCCAATGCTCGCTTGGAAGCTATTATTGTATGCAAATTCAATCAATGGTAAGTGTTGATCCCATGATCCTTATAATTTAAGCATACACGCTCTGAGCATGTCTTCTATCACTTGGTTTACTTGCTCTGTGTTGGTCTATTTTAAGTGCTTGCTACTGACTTTATTGAAGACAGTGATAAGAATGGGGTAAATGAAAAATGAGTGAAAGGTAGAGTGATGATTATGGAGCAACAAGCCTAAAATATGCACAGTCCTGCAAGATACAGGGCCTATTATAGCAAGTTTTGATAAGTAAGAGTTTGTCCCACAGGGAAGTTGATCTAAAACTCCAAGGGAGCTATCCTTAGTAGGCTCTCCAGATCTGACTACAGATCTGGCAATCCTAAATGGAAGGCGATTTAGGGTCACTATAATCTAAATTCTAAGGTATCCTAATGTCTAAACTATAGAAAGGGTTGAGAAAATGGATGGAGTGTGAGAAAATAAATATCAAAGGGTGAGAAGTATGTTATTAGGTATAGATCTGATGGGATTTTGTAACTTAGACTCAGATCTATTGCTATAGAAATCCTGTCCAATGGCTACATTATCACCAAAGAGGAGAAAGAATCTAACTCACTCCTGTGCCATGATCCAGTCCCTTAAGGCTATAACCTGTCCACTCAAATAGTCACAGACAATCCAATAGGGGAACCACAATCCAGAGATGAGTCAGAACAAGTTTACCATTGTAGGCACTACTTCATCTAGGCTACAAGCTCAAGAATCCATAGGAACCTTATCCTCTAAAGTTCTGTGTGTGGGGCTAGGCCTACAAAGTGCACGAGCCTGGACACACAGGACCAGCAAGAGTTTGAGTATTAGCTTTTAAGCATGGCTTATCACTGCTTTAGAAAGACTGCAGTGATCCAGTCATAAGCCTACAATCTCTATAGCCAACTCAGATTTGCAATCTGATGGTGGATCTATTCAACTATAGGGGAGTCTGTCACTACACAATCTCTCACAAGGCTACAAGCATAAGTGCAGAGAAGAAGAATCTATCTTAGTTCCATGAATTGGCCTCACCCTAGGGCTATAATCTGTCCAGTTGAATGGTCAATGACTATCCACAGAGGCTATCCTCCTCACAAAGGTCTAAGACAGAACAAGAACACTGCTGTCGCCACCATGTTCACAAGGCTACAAGCACAAGTTCCCATGGGGATTCAGATTTAGTGGGTCCTGTGGTTGGGGAAGGCCTGCAAAGTGCCTAACCTTGACACACAGGTCACTTAGATCTAAATAGTACCTTAGAAGCAATCCTCCATTGCTTATAAAATAACTTAGCAATGGAGGATCTCAAGGCAGCAGCCTTGTACAGCACAACTCACAACAAAAATAACATCCCATACATGCAACAGATCCTATTACAAAAACTCCATTAAAATCTATACCAGATAATCATACAAAAGGAATAGCCAGCAAATGTTAGACTATGGAGAGAATAAAAAAGGAAAAAGAAAACTCCTAAACCCTAACCTTTGCCTACTGTAATTCTACAGTTGGTTTTTGGAGAAGAAGCACAGAAGTTAAGTCCCCAAAAAGAGATCCCCTAAACCTAAGCTAGGCTTAGGCTTATATAGCAGTCGGTTCTCTCACAATTAGGGTTAGGAAAACCTTAATTTCATTAATGCAATTGTAGCCCATTCTTGTCCCTTGGATGCCTCAGGGCGTGTGCACGAAGATTAGAGCATTAGAGTGCATGCCCTAACTGCTGGAGATTCCCATATTGCCCTTACAGAAGTGGGGAGAAGTTTAAAACCCGATCCTCGCTGGATAGAAAAGATTTCTAGATCTTGCCGCATGGTAGAGTTGGCATCGCGGGGTTGAATTGACTTGAAGTTCATACAGTCGCGGGGTTTACATCTTGGTCATCACGGGGTACTAATGGATGTCGCGAGATTACTCTTTCAGCTTTGAATGGCGCGGGGATTGCTTGCGCGGTTCATCCCTTGGTGAATCTCGCGACAGATCCTCGTGAAGAAGCAGTGTTCATGAGTTTCTGGGTCGCATGACCATTTCTCTGAAGGTCTGTATCTCACAACCACTGCGCGACAGCTGCGCGCAGGAATACCTGAAGCTCTCTCTTCTGAATGAGTCGCACGAAGCTTAACGGTTCCTCTTTTGAGCTGCACGAGACTGCACGAATGCTTTAGACTGAGCCTCACGAGAACCTCACAAAGTCTGCTTTTCAATTCTTTCTGGCACCAAACCACACGAGAACGGCGCGAAGACTGCGCGATCAGTTGTTGTGCTTCCTCCAGAAGCCCGCGACAACTACGCGAAGGCATTCTCTCTGGTTTATTTCTGCTTTAATGTGCCTATACTTCAGCTAACTCTCAGTCTGGGTTCATCCTTCATTCTGCTGAGGTAGTTTTGGGGCAACATTGAGCTTCTTGGCATGGTTAAGGTTTATTTGCAGCTGTTGCTTATTACCTACAGAATAAACTCAAAACACATTTATTAAATGGTTAAGGGCCTAACAGAGATTAAGTTAAGGGGTGAAAAGTGGTACTTTTTAGGTCTTAACACACCCCCAAATCTAATCTTTGCTAGTCCCTTCGCAAAGATGTAATTCAATGCCACTTTCATAGGGATCACAGGTACATTTAGCATATGTACCAAGCCTTTTAAACCCCTAGGTGATCCCTAGTGGAGGAGTGAAGTCTCCTGAGGGTTTTCAGTGAAGACACCCACAAACTTCACCATTAAAATCAGTTAAGTTTAGTGCAAATAATGACAACATACATTCAAATGTTTAAAGTTTCATTCCACACCCATTTAACACTTAGAGGAAACTGCAGCAATGCTTGCAGGCCATTTAAAACTTAAAAGTTAACATGTGTTTGCCTGACCACCATTCATTTAACATTAGAATTTCAATGTATAAAAATCAGTACTTTGCTTGCCTTTAATTCAAAATCCAGGTTGGATACTACCCTAATGAGGTTTAAATTCATACCCAATTCTCACTTGGGCTATCTCTCAATATTAATAACCTGAGGGTGTTCTCATTCTCAATAACTCAAGAGTAGTTGCAGACCCCAAATGAGCATGCAAGCATGAGCATAGGCCAAGCTTCTAATTTCTGACATCTTCAAGGATTTTCACCATAGATTGGGCAACTCTTCATCTCCACATGACAGCTCATTTGACTTTGGATCCACAAGGTCTTTTTGAAAGGGTTGTAATGTGGCTTATGGCTGAGGGGTGTAAAGAATAAAAGGGGTAAAAAGGAATCCAAATTAAGAAATCAGCAAGGTAAGGAGTAGTTCATGACTTCACAACCTTTATTTAAGTAAAAACTTCATCTTCCTTTTTATATTTCAGACTCAAAGTGGCCAGCTTCTCCTCTTTTCTCAATTTTTTTGATGATGTCCTCTAGATTTCTCTTTCTTTTTCTCTTTTTAGTTCTTTATTCATTCTTTTGATAAATGCCACACAACTGCCCTTGATACACATCTGTTCACAAGTTTCTTTTCTTCCCCTTCCATAGAATATTGGACCATTCTCAGTATCTTTACCTCCTTTTCCTTTACCTTCTGAATTCTCAGAGTGAGGGTAAGGTTGATACAGGTCATGAGGTTAAGGTGCAAGTGTTCTGGTGTTTGTGAAGGAAAATTATAATTTTAAGGCTCAACTAGTGTATACAAAAGGGTAGATCTTAAAAGGTTGGATTTTCGAGCTCAAACTGTCCAAATGAGGGCCTTGGATCATTTCCTTAGTTCTCATGAGTGCTGTCAATTAGTTTTGATTTGGAGGTGCACAACTTCTAGTGAAGAAGTCCTGATTCAATCAGTCCTTAGAGCAGAAATAATGTCAAAAACACTCTTCAACAAAAAATGTTGGGCCCAAATCTCACTAGGTATGGTCATCAAATTTAACTCATGGGGTGTATTTTCATCTGTTTCTCTCCTCTTAGGTTCACTGAGTACTAACTGAAAAAAAAATTCTAATATTAGCTTCATGGTGGTGTCAAGAATTTTTTAACTTTTTATATTTCGAAATGTCTGCAAAAATGTTGTAAAGTTTTACAATTTTCCTCATTGTCTCATTGTATCAAGGTAAGTGGCAATTAGCTTTCTTCATGCCATTCTTTATGCACTAAAATTAAGCATTATATTGCGGTACACACCCAAACCATTTGGACCAGTGTCCTCACTGGTTCAAAGGTGATAAAAGGCCGAAGAATCCAATCAGACAAACAGAAATAAACACAGCAGAAGATAGAGAAACTGAAAAAAAATAATGCTAAGAACAGTATAGAACGAAAAGAAACTATCATTAAAAAGAAAAATGAAAATGGTACAAAAAGAGTGTAAAAGAAAAGACTAAATGGGGGGGGTGGGATCAATGGAGAGGTGGTGGAGGAGGGTGTGAGGAAGATGCAGGGGGATCCAATTTTATCTTTTTCTTCTCTTTCTTCTCTTTTTCTTTTCCTCCTTGGCGAGGATCCTCTGAACCTCGTCATATTCATCCTAGAGAAATTGTAATGGGTCTGGTTCCTTAGGTGGTGGGGGATCCTCCTAGATGGGATAGAATTTGATGGGGAACCCAAAGGGTGTGTCATCCGCCATGGGTGTGAGGAGGTGTGGACTGCTAGGGTTGGAATAGGATGGATGAGATGAAAAGGGACAGATGGTCGATTTAAAAGAGGAGGACGGTGGAACATGAATCGGCGAATTGTAATTTGTGCCCCTTTTTAAACTTGGCAATAAATGAACGTTGTGTGGGGAAAGAAGAAACACACAACTGGTTCTTGAAAAAGAGAATGAGCATTAACTGAATGTCTAAAGATAGGCATGGTATTTAAGGGGATCAGTGTATCTCGCGGGGATCCTCGCGAAGAACAATCAGTGCTGAGTGGTTTACATTTGTCGTTGCAATGGTAGGGGATCTCAGAGGTAACTGACATGGCTCAGTAAGTTGAAAAAGAAGCCATTGAAATCCCTGAGGCAGGTATTTTTATAGATTTATTCAGCCACCATCGACATCTATCCTCCACAGGATTACTATTGCAAAGAAGCATAGCCTTCTTAAATCATCTCCCATGAATGACAAAAAGAACACAATGAAAACTATCAAACAGAACAAGCACACAAAATAGAGCAATAGACAAAAACTAGAAATTCTATTGAAGTGGAAGAAAATATTTACAAATTTAGTTACAAGAAGTAAAACCTAATCTACAATCTAGAAACTAGGATCTAATCTGAACCCGAATCTGTGTAGAAATCCCAGCCCATCTTTTTAGCATGTGCCCTAAGGGCATCTCTGTCTTGTTTCTTCTTTTCCTCCCTCTCCTTTTTCTTTTTTACTGGTGTTTTCTGTGCAGTTGGAGCTTTAGGTGCCCTCACCCTGACTTTTAGTTGCTTGGGAGCTTTTGGTGCCTTGGGTTCTTGAGGGGCTTTTCCTTTGCGCTTAGCAGGGGGGTGGCAGGGGAT
Source organism: Chloranthus sessilifolius (assembly GCA_021018995.1). Taxonomy (NCBI): domain Eukaryota; kingdom Viridiplantae; phylum Streptophyta; class Magnoliopsida; order Chloranthales; family Chloranthaceae; genus Chloranthus; species Chloranthus sessilifolius. Next base: position 55,223,163 of record CM037594.1, read on the forward strand.
TTTCCTTTGCCTTTGCCTTTGGCTTCTGTTGTGGGGACCATTGGGGATTTCCCTTTTCCTTGGGACTCAGGCTGGCCAGGGGAATGTGCCTCCTCAGACTGGGCAGCTGGCTCTTTTCTAATTTTTAAAGGAGCAGCTTTGGGAGCAGACCTCTTAGCAGTGACTTTCCTCTGCTTAGGATAAGTTTGCTCTTGTGGAGGTGCAACAGAGGCCTTGGGAGGTGGAGGCTACTCGGTAGGAGGTGAGGGAGGAGGGGCAGCTGGGGCCTTGCCTTTCTCTTGCTGTGTCGTAGGTTGTGCCTCCTCAGACTGGGCAACTAGAGATGGAGTAGCTTTGGGCTCTGGGATGGGCATTTGAACAGAGATTGGTGTGGGCTGCAGGGGAACATTTCTAGCAGCAGCCAATGTGGATTCCAATGAGGTGATCTGGATTTGATGTTTGAGGATGTCAGTCTCATGGATCTCCTTTTGGATTCTGTGAATCTCCTAGGCATTGTTTAGCCTTTTTTCAAACATTCTTGCCTTCATCTTCTTAGCAGCAGCATTTGATTTATCCTGCTCCAGATTCAATGCATTATACTCAGCTGTAGCCTTGATCTTCTGATAGGCCTCCAAAATGTTTTTCCACCCCAAGGAGATGCCCAGTAGTTATTTTCTGTGGGCCTCTGTCATTTCATCAATCTGCTCCAGCAAGGGGGTCTCAATGGATTGGCGTAGCTTGGCCATGCCCCTAAGGACATCCTTCCTAAGGTAGGCATTATCCCTCATGTGATGGAGGATGGTGAGGTAGGGAGGGCTGTAAAAATGATATTCTGGTGTGATGGGCAGATATGAAGTGGAAGGAGGGAGCTGTGAGTGGTCCTGCGGGGAGAAGGGGGGGTAACAGGGGCTAAGTCTAGTTGTGGGGGAAGATGGATAGGTTCTGGGTCAGTCTGTGTTTGTTTGTCTGTGTACGTTGGAGGTGGAAGGATAAGAGGTGGGATGGAGGGTATAGGGGGAAATGAGAATGGGGTAGTCTCAGTAGGAGTAGGGGGTGGTGGTGGGGGAAAAATGGGAATGGGGAAAAGTAGGAAAGGAAATGGGGGGGTAAAAGTTGATGGTGATGGTGGGGGGGTTTGAAAGTCAGGAGGGAAGTCTGTTTGGGTCTCTTTGTCAGTGGACAGGACCAGAGGGGTGGAAGTGGATGGTGGAGGGATGGGTGGAGTGGTTAAGGTGTGTAGGGTGGATTGGATGGAGGTGAGTTTAGTCTATATCTGATCCTATTTTTGGGTATTGGTGGATAACTGAGCTTGGATGTCTTGGATAAGAGAAAGGATAAGGGGTAGTGTGTCAAGGCTAGGAGGTTGGGTTTGTGAAGAAGAGGGTACTGGTTGGAAAGGTGAGGAAGGTGCATGATGGAAAGTGGAGGGAGGGGAAGAGTGGGGTTCTGGGGAGTGGTGCTATGAGGTAGTTGGGGACTCTGGGAGAGGGGTGTAGTAGGCAGGCATTATTTTAAGGAAGGTAGATATAAAGGATTGGAAGCCTATGGTGGTATTTAGGGTTAAGTCAATGTCTGTGAGGGGGGATGTAGTAGGTATGGCTGGGGGGGTGTCTTGGTCAAGGTGTGGTGTGTCAATGTGGATAGATGGGATGGTGGGTGGTGTCTGAGAGATAATGGGGATTGTCGCAGTGGCCTTTCATTTTTTGTAGGAGATGAGTGGGGGGCTGGCAGGCTTAGGTGGAGATGAGGGGGGAATTGTGGCTGTGTACTGAGGGAAGGTAGGGGATGGGGAGTCCTCCCATGGACCAAGCACAGGTGAAGGGGGAGTGGGCATGGAGAATGTGTAGACACCCAAATTCGGCCCAAGGCCCGATCAATCTGTACTTCGGGAGAGATGTACCCCTGTGCTTCCGATGGCACCCCCTGAACCCTTAGGAACCTACCTAGGCCAGTAGGAATCACCCTAAGACCTTTAGAGCCATTTCCCCAAATCTTAGAAGTCGCCCCTACACCCTAGAATCCCTTCCCATACCTAACTTAAACCCTTCTGGCGGTTGATGGGAGGAGAGCTACAGAATTTCACACAGACCATTACCAAGGATTAGCCATATATCATTGGAAAGAGGACTTCTCTAGCTTTCCAACAAGCCAACGATCACCCAATTTGGAGCTACGGTTCAGAAGTTATGGCCGATTGAAGTTTCACATAAAATCATAAAACTTTTGCTCAGGCGTGGATATTACATACGCCCAGCCAATTTAGCCCCAGATTAGTCAGGCGTATGTATTATATACGCCTGCCTAGTTTGGGGGAAATTTGGTAGGCGATATAATATATCGCCCAGTATATGGGACCCACCACGGGCTTCATCTTCTCAAAACTCCCCGATTTTGGTGAAATTCTTGTTCCTAAATCATATAATATATACGCCCGGTTTATCTGAATCTTGTCATCGAGGCTCAATTTCCTCCATCTAGTTTGACCCTTTGACCATCCCCTTGGTTGAGGTGGGTGTCTTGAGATTGGTTGCACCCCCTTTGAGCTTATTGGCAACCCTTAAGTCACCCATGGTCTCACCCCATCATCCACCATTGAAACCAGTTTCCCAAAACCCTAGGACCTTGAAAACCCAAAAAACCTTAGATGGAGGATTACCTAATTGCTAAACCAATTAACTCTTAAGTAAGCCCCTAACCCATCCCTTCTCTATAAATAGAGAGGCCCCCCTCTTCCCAAAGGGTTGAAGTTTTGTTGAAGGATTAGAGAGTGCTTAAGAGAGAACCCTAGTGAGAGAAAATGCCAATATTTTCTTAGAATTCCAGCATGCATACCTCACCTATTTCAGTCCATTTCCACCATTAGATCACTCCTTTTAGCTAAAACCTAGCCTCTAGCTTCACTCTACACCCCCTACTTTATTGAATCCTAGCATTAGAACTCATTTTCACACCATTTAAGCCATCGGAAGCACGCCAAAGCAAAGATCTTCCACGGTGCAACAAGGGCCCGTGAGTTCCGGCTCACCCCTCTCTTCCTCTACCTTCTTGGTGTCTCCTCCGTCCAAGGATTCAAGCCGTTACGCCGTCGAAATTTTGGTTTGGCTCAAAGCTTGATAGGACCGTATTGCCTTCGGGCAAGGGGAAACTCCGCCCTTTTTATTTTTATTTTGGCCATAGATAGAGACCGCTACGTGCAGGTTGATCGGGTGCCTAAACCCTTCCCGGTCGATAACCGAAGTCCCTACCGTAGAGCCTTTGGCAAAGACCGGTAAATCAGAGTAATATTTAGCACTTCGATGCTCAAAATATCGATTTGAAGGTTTCCCGGGTCACCAAAAGCTCCGGGTGGCGACTCCACATTTTCATCAAAGGCGAGCTAACTCGCCGCGGCGGGTTCGAGAGGATCCACGGTCGCACATAATGGAAATAGAGGGGGTTGAGAGATGGATGCAAGAGGGGTGGTGGTTGCAGGGGTAACAGGTGTTGCTACAGCGATGGAAGTGATAAGCTCTGGGAGCACCTCCTTTGTAGCAGGGGTAGACCTTGATCCGGCTGCCTTTTCTGCTTGCTTGGGCAGGACCTGAGCCTTAGCTTGCTTCTTTTTCTGGCCCCCCATCAAACTCCTACTGACTCCCCATTGCCTCTTGGCAAAGGTAGTAGGAGTAAGGGTGGTGGTCTGTTCAGTCCTTCCTATCTTATATTCCCCTTTTAGTAGCAACAAGGTAATGATTCTTACATAGGGTAGTGTGTGAGGCTTCTTGTTTGTCCCTATCTTCTCCACTGTGTCTTTCATTGCCTCAAAAATTAGCCAGGCTACATGGAAGCCATGGCCTAGGTGGAAGGAGTAGACAACATCCGCAATGGGGGTTCTCCTTTCCTGCTGATGTCCTGAGCAATATATATTCTTTCACAGGACTTGGTCAATGAACAGGAGTTCAGGTTCCAATTCTCTCCTTCTGATCGAGTCCCCTGTGGCTTTTAATTCTCTAGTTAGGGCCCATGCAATTGTATCAATCGATGCACTCAAAGGGGGGCCATATCCACACTAGGGTCAAATGCTGCTGGGATGCCCAACACTTCAACAATCACCTTGGGGCCCACTAACATATCAAAATCGTCAATCAGCACCAGCAAGCACCCTTGTCCATAGTTGTCCTTCTTGACCTTGATGTGCTGATAAAATAGCTGCACTAGCCTGGGGTAGGCTAGTGCTGGAATTCCTCTCATCAATGGCAGCAGGCCCGCTTTGCTCATAAACTGTACTGCAAGGGCAGAGAGAGGTTCTTTCTCAAAAAATGGTACATCAAAGGCTGTTTCAGGCTCCAATGGAATCGACTCCATGAGCTCAGAAGGAGTAGAGAACTTAGTGGTTGGTACTGCCGCCTCCTCAACCACTTCCTTTCCTTTTTTGGGGGACTTTAAAGTCTTGGCCTTTTTAGGGGTGGTCTCTGCTAGGTCCTTGTCCTTCCATTTTCTCTTCTGTGCAGTTTTTGGAGCCATTTCTAACTCTGTCTTCTCGTTTGAGAAACAGAGGCTGAGATCTAGGGTTTTATTTGATTTGACGCACAGGGCACCTCAAGATTTCTGAGCAGAGGGCAATGGATGGGGGTGATGTAAGGAATAACTCTATAGATTTGTGAAGTGAATGATGAGCTGTAGGAGTGATGCTGGAGGGGAGAGGGGAGAGCGCCAGAAGCTAGGGTTTTGCAGAGGGAAGAAGGAAGAAAATAATGGGAAAGGGACCAAGCACGGGGTTAAAATACTTATCGCGAGGCTCGGCATGCTTTGGGATATCTGGTCGCAAGGTTAGAAATAAATCTAGCAAAAGTATTGATTTAATCTGGATTGCGCGACAATCTCCCAAGTTGTCCTTGGAGCGCGCAACAGAGTGAGATTAATTCATGGGAATTGCGCGAGCGGCTCCTAGGGCTCTATTTGGATTGCGCGAAAAGCTCTGAGGTTCATTTTGAATCTCACGACAGACTTAGAATATCACGATAGCAAATGAAGTATTTCTATTAAATTACGTGAGAGTCTCTCAGGTTACTTTCTGAACCTCGCGATAGTTTTGGAATCTCGCGATAACTATTGAATAGCTCGATGTGGATCGCGCGAGAGGTTGTTAGGTACACATGAATCTCGCGCTAGGTATTGAATGCTTCTATGCGAACTGTGCGAAATGCTCTCAGACTCCCTTTTTAATATCGCGGCAGCCTGAGAATCTCGCGACAGCAAATGAAGTAAGTTGTCTGTAGTGCGCGAGAGTCTCTCGGGTTTCAAATTGGACCCAGCGATAGTAAGGTATAAAATAGAGAGCAGGTGCTCTCTGTTCTACCCTTTTGCATATTTGCTGTGGCATGGCCCTTACGATGGCTACTTCTAGACACTCAATCATACAATCAAGGACCACAAAAATCGACCTCTCATATTAGGCATTCAACAGAAGTTATCAATTGAAGAGCAGGAAGAATCAAACCAAGCATCAACAGTTTAAAACAGATAGATCTAGATTCAGATAGGACCACTAACAAATCCTAAAGAATACAAATGAATGAAAGCAAGATAAATCAACCAAAGCTAAGTACATATGATACAGTAATGACATACCTGTGGATCAGTTTGAAGAAGGATCCCCTTGAAAGTGAATCGTGTCCATGAGATCAGCAGGTTTTTCAAAACAAAGCTTAAGCCTCTAACCATTCACCGTCAAGGTTCTCCCAGATGTGGGATCCTTGATTTTCACTGCACCATATGGGGAAACATGCATAACAATATAGGGACCTTCCCATCTGGATTTCAATTTGCCAGGAAAGAATTTAAGTTTGGAGTTAAACAACCAAACCTTATCACCAGCTATGAAACTCTTTCTCAATAGCCCCGTATCAAAGAAAGCTTTGGACCTTTCCTTGTAGATCCTGGCATTAGCATACGCATCCATTCTTAGTTCTTCCAATTCGGACAGCTGCAGCAACCTGTGAAGACTAGCAGAAGTTAGATCCAGATTTAAATGTTTGATGGCCCAATAGGCCCTGTGTTCTAACTCCACTTGGAGATGACAGACCTTGCCATACACCAGTCGGAAAGGGGGCATACCAATGGAAATCTTATAGGCAGTCCTATAAGCCCACAGTGCATCATTAAGCCTGTCAGCCCAATCCTTCCTATCAGTCCTCACAGTCTTCTCAAGGATATGCTTGATCTCCCTACTTGAAATTTCAACTTGTCCACTGGTTTGTGGGTGATAGGGAGTAGCAATTTGTTGAGAACTGGAAAATACCATTTTTCACCCCTCAACCTGAGTCGTGATAGACCTTTGAGAGAACTAAATAAGTGTTTTAAGTGCTTGTGTTTCAGCTAACAATAAAGACAGGCTTAACCATGAAAGCAGCTTAAAAGTGCCAAAAAGATGATAATCCATGTCGATCCAAAGGAAGAAAGAGAAGGGACAACCTCACTAGCTGTTAAAAGGTCTGAACTGAAAAGGCAAAGACCTGGTCTCAACCCAGAAAAGAAGTATGGAGCAATTCGAACAGAAAAATGCACTACAGAGTGCTTTTCGAAAAGAACCTGAACTGTTCGAAAAGAACCTGAACTCTGCGAAAAGAACTAAAAACTCCAGGCTTAGTTTTCGAAGAGCATCTGAACTCTTCGAAGAGATGATTGACCTTTTCGAAAAGAAGAGAACTCCTTTCGAACAGAACCTGAACATTGCGAAAAGAGCTTCAGGAGTTATAGCACCTTGCGAAAAGTCCCCTAAACTATGCGAAATGGTATTCTGGAGATTCCCAGCTTTTGCAAGGGTAATTCAGTAATCTTTTTCACGCATCCCAATGCATTTAAAAACCTACGGACATTTCAGAAGACTCTAAGCATGAAGCGAAGGCATATTCTGCCCCATGTGAGCACCCAGAGATGAAATAACTTGGCAGGAACTTCTAGAAACTCTAACAGACTTTCAAAATGCATAACAGAATTGATGCTTTTGTCGCCTGATTGGCTGAACCAGATCGAGCAATTCTGATTGGCCAGAACAGATCTGGATCCTTGTGCTCGACTACCATTGGTTGATACAGATCTGAGCACTTCTGATTGGTTGATACACATCTGAGCTGGACTTAGGGAAAACTATAAATAGACGAACCATTTGCCCAATTTGGGCATCCAGATTTTGAGTTTCATTCCTATTCCCCCATTTCCAAACCAGATAGTTTGTCTGAAATCCCTGTAATAGCCTCACTTTTACTTGCAATTGAGAGCTGTGAGATACTTCTATCATTCAAAAGAGAGTTGTATTCAAGACTACAAATCTGAGAGCTGTTTAAGCTGTGCTCTGTAATTGTAATGGTGAATTTGAAAAGGTTGCTGTAAATCGTACATTCTCAATTGGACTCATGTTAAGGGTTCCCTCTGATCTCCTTATTGCATTAGACTCCTTTAGATTTACTGTTTTTCATGCAATTTCCCTTGATTCATTAATCCCGTGAGAATTAGTGTTTGTAACCTAATCTCTCACGGCATTTGTAGTGATGCTTCTTGTTCTAAATTAAGGCTTTGGATTTAAGACTATTGGATGGGTTGTGGCCATTGAAGTGGACAGACCATAGCCATAAGCCTAAATCTAATCCTTGAGTTAGATTTATTTCTCTTACATCTGTGCTTGTAGCCAGATGAAGATTGGATCATCTCCTAGTTGATCTGCAGTCATTCTCATTGTATTTCAAGGACCAAATCAAAGTTAGATATTATTTCTCCATTTTTTTAAGTTTACATCAAAATTCTCCAACTCAAATCTGGATCATTTAGTTTAACTTTTACTTTTATCATTTAGTTTAACTTTTACTTTTATCATTTAGTTAATGTGACAAATTCAACCTCCCATCTTATGTGCTTTCTAGATAGGATAAGAGGCCAGATCTGGTAGCTCAGATCTGGAGGTTTATCTTGTATTTTAAACAAATTCTCTGTGGATGATCTTTTACTCACTTACATTTAAAACTTGCTACAATTGGCCCTGATCTTGCAGGCTAATTCACTTCTCTCTATGCTGATATTTCTTTACTCTTTTTAGATTCATTATAACTTAGCAGTTGCAAATCTGTTTTCAAAACACAAATAAATCAAGCACACTTAGAATTAAACAACAAGTTTTTGGTGCCGTTGCCGGGGAATTTGTTTTAAAATAGGTAGACCTAAGTTTTCACTTTTATTTTTATATCAGTACTAAACTATTCTATTGTTTATACCTGTGCAGTTATTCATATCCAATTTTTGAAGAAGGGAAACTACTTAAAAAGGAATTCTGAAGGTTTGCTGTGAATAATCAGATTTTTTATTTTGAGTTGTATGTTTGGTAGGAGGACTCTCAGCCCTGAGATTGTCTCACTGAATTTAGCAGTTGAAAGGCTATTACGAACCAAACAAACAACACAGAATTCTGCTACTATGGGTGAAGAACCTCGACTTTTGAGGGATTACTTTGCACCTGGTGCTTATAATTCTCCCTTTTACATTCAATTTCCTACTGTTGAAGGAAATTATGAGATCAAATTATTGACCATCCAAATGCTTCCTTCCTTCCATGGGTTGAGTAAGGAAGATCCATACAAACATGTGGATGAATTCTTGGCTCTTTGCACCACATTCAACATAGCTGGACTTGGTCCAGAGGCAACCAAGCTTAGGCTCTTTCCTTTTTCATTAAAGGACAAAGCTAGAGCATGGTTATCTATGTTAGCACCAAATAGTATCACTTCTTGGAATGATTTGCAGTGTCAATTTTTAGCCAAATACTTCCCAATGTCTAAAACAAGCCAATTGAGACAAAGTATCATTTCCTTCTCACAAAACTCAACTGAAACTTTCCATGAAGCATGGGAAAGATTTAAGGAACTTTTAAGGCAATGTCCTCATCATCAAATTCCCAGATGGCAGCTGGTTCAAAGCTTCTATCAAGGAATTGATCAAAAAGGCAAGAATATGGTGGATGCCTCCTGTGGAGGCACTTACTTACAAAAAATAGTTGAGGAGGTTTGGGACTTATTTGAAGTAATTGGTGAAAACTCAACTCAACAGGAATCTCTGTCAAGAGATATTGAAAATCCTGCTAGGTTGAACAATCAGCAAACCACCAAAGGAAAGATTTATGAGGTGAATGAGTTGGAAAGAAAGATGGAAAATTTAACCACAAAGTTTGATAGATTGATGGACTCACTTAAAAATCCAATGGTTGCAAGAGTAGAGGAGGCATGTCTGATATGCCAGTCCCCTACTCATTCAATTGACCAATGTCCTGCTGCACCACAGTTCCCAGATTTAGTGGTGGAACAAGCTCATGCTGCCCAATCATTTGGACAGATGCAGTCAAATGAATATTCATGGAGAGGGCACCCTAATTTGAGGTGGAGCCAAGGGAATTATCAATCACAACAGCAGCAGCAACCAAAGAACCAAATGCCTTTCAAAACTGCACAGCCTTATCAGCAGAATTTTTATGCCAAGCCAAATTTTCAGCAGCCCATTCCACAACAACCTGTGCAGCAATCTGCCCCAGTTCAAATCCCTTCCAGGTCCCCTTCTTTTGAAGATCAAGTCCTAAATTCACTCCAAAATTTAGGATCTTTAACTCAGACTGTGAACTTTCACAGCCAGAGCATAAAGAAGATTGAAGAAATATTGGGACAGCTTTCAAATACTTTGGCCAAAAGAGAGGAAGGAAAGTTACCCAACCAACCTTTGAACAATCCCAAAGGACAGTTCATGGTTGGAGAAGCTTCTATTTCACATGAAGAAGTAAAAACTGTCACAACTTTGAGAAGTGGAAGAATTATAAATAACAAAGTGGGTACTGAAGAAGAAAAAAATAAGGAAAATGATAAAGATATGTTAAACATAATGATAGCGATGAAGTCTTGATGTACCTCAGAAAAATCAAACAAATGAAAAACTAAAAAATCAAAAAGATTCTGATAATGCTTCCAAAGCTGTAGATGAAGGACTAGTTCCTCATTTGCCATTTCCTCATGCAATGAAATCTGTATCCCCTTTTGATAAAGGGAACACAAAAATAGATGAAATGATGGAGACTTTCAAGCAAGTCAAGATAAATTTACCTTTGCTTGAGGCAATCAAACAAATTCCAGCATATGCAAAATTTTTGAAAGATGTTTGCACTCACAAAAGACAGTCTAAGATACAGTTATCCAAGAAGGTCTTTGTTGTGGAAAGAGTTAATCAGGTGTTGTCCATTGCCACACCTCCTAAACTTCAAGATCCTGGAATCCCCACAATCCCTTGCATTATTGGGGAACATACCATTGAAAAGGCTTTATTAGATCTGGGTGCTAGTGTCAACCTACTTCCATATTCTGTATATGAGAAACTAGTTTTGGGAGAATTAAAACCCACTCATGTGTGTTACAACCAGCGAGATCGAAAGGAAGCCATTGGGATGATTGAAGATGTATTGGTGGGAGTAGATAAATTTTTCTATCCTCGATTTTCTAGTTTTGGACATGGAACCTACCAAAAGCAAAACTTCCATCCTCATCATTTGGGAAGACCATTCACAGCTCTGACAAATGCTTGCATTCAATGCAGTCTGTATTATGGAAGTCTCTTTTGGAAACATGAAGGTAAAATTAAATGTTTATAATGCATCACAATCTCAATTCAACTCGAGGAATGTTTTCATGTTGATCTATTGGATGAACTGGTAGAAGGGACTTTACTAGCAGTAGCAGGTGTGAAGATTTCACCACAGATGCTAAAGATGCTTGAGGAAGAAACAGTTTGTATCTCAAAGTCTGAGAAAGTAAATGTTGTGCAAAGGAACTCATAATCAATCAGCAAGTTTCTCTTCTTGGAAACCTGCTACTCTTCCCCTTCCACAAACAGCTAAGGTACCTTTGTTACCTTCTTTTCAACGATTTAGATCAAGAACTACTAAAAAATTTGAAATATGTGTTTTTAGGAGATCATAAATCATTGCCTGCGATTATTTCTTCCTCCCTCACAAAGGAGCAGGAGGAAGAGCTGTTGATTGTTTTGAAAGAACATAGAAGGGCAATTGGCTGGACTATTGCTGATTTGGGAGGAATCAGTCCAGCTGTTTGCATGCACAAAATCCATTTGGAAGAAGATGCAAAGCCTTCTAGGGAAATGCAAAGGAGGCTGAACCCTCATATGCAAGAAGTGGTCATGAAAGAGGTTGTTAAGTTGTTGGATGCAGGGGTCATTTACCCCATTTCAGATTCAGCTTGGGTGGCACCTACACAGGTGGTACCTAAGAAATCTGGGATCACTGTTGTAACCTCAGATTCTGGTGAGCTTATGTCAACCAGACAAACAACTGGGTGGAGGGTCTGTATTGATTACAGAAAATTAAATTCAATGACCAGAAAAGACCATTTCCCTCTCCCATTCATTGATCAGATTTTAGATAAGCTAGCAGGAAAAGCTTATTACTGTTTTCTTGATGGTTACTCTAGTTACAACCAGATTCTTGTGTACCCACAAGATCAGGAAAAGACCATATTCACTTGCCCTTTTGGCACTTTTGCCTATAGGAGAATGCCTTTTGGTCTTTGTAATGCTCCTGCTACCTTTCAAAGATGCATGTATTCCATTTTCTCTGATATGATTGACCAATTTATGGAGATTTTTATGGATGATTTTTCAATTTACGGAGACAGTTTTTCCCAGTGTTTACATCATCTCAAATTGGTGTTACAGAGATGTGAAGAAACCAATCTAGTTTTGAGCTGGGAGAAGAGCCATTTCATGGTCACCCAAGGCATTGTCCTTGGCCATGTTGTTTCCCACAAAGGCATTGAGGTGGACAGAGCAAAAATTGATTTAATTGCACATTTACCACCTCCCAAAACTGTTAAACAGATCAGATGTTTTCTGGGACATCTTTGGATTTTGAAAGGTTCATTAAGGACTTGAAATGTAAGCCTCTTTGTCATTTATTGTGCCAAGATGTCCCTTTTGTTTTTGATAATGAATGCATGAAGGCATTTGAATTCTTAAAAAATTGTTTGATTTCAACTCCAATATTGCAGTCTCCAGATTATTCACTACCTTTTGAACTGATGTGTGATGCATCAGATTATGCTTTGGGAGCTGTCCTTGGATAGAGAAAGGAAAAGCTGCCTCATGTCATAGCTTATGCCAGTAGATCAATGATTGATGCACAACTCAATTACACAACAACTGAGAAGGAGCTGCTGGCAATTGTTTTTACTTTAGAGAAATTCAGGTCATATGTCTTGGGTTCACAAATAGTGGTGTTCACTGACCACTCTGCCTTGAAATACCTTCTGTCTAAGAAGGACACCAAACCAAGATTAATCAGGTGGATTCTCCTATTACAGGAATTTGATTTATAGATCAAAGATAAAAAAGGTGTGGAGAATGTGGTAGCTGATCACCTATCTAGAATTTTAACTGCTGAGATTGATAGGCTGCCTATCAATGAATTTTTCCCTGATGAGTAACTTTTTGCTGTTAGTGTACACACTCCTTGGTTTCCAAACATAGTCAACTTTTTGGCTACTGGAAGAATTCCTCAACATTGGAATAAAATGGATAAAGATCTTTTCTTCTCAAAGGTTAAACATTTCATCTGAGAAGATCCTTATCTGTTTAAGAGTTGTGCAGACCAAATAATAAGAAGATGTGTCCCTGACCAAGAATTTCATAGAATACTTTCTATGTGTCATGAACAGGCCTGTGGAGGTCATTTTAGTGGAAACAAAACTGCTGCAAAGGTTTTGCAGTGTGGATTTTATTGGCCTACACTTTTCAAAGATGCTCTACAAAGATCAGAAGTCTTGCCAGAATCGCTGTAAATTGGGCAAAGATTTCCAAGAGAAACTCAATGCCTTTACAGCCTATTTTGGTAGTTGAGTTGTTTGATGTTTGGGGGATAGACTTCATGGGTCCCTTTCCTCCTTCCAATGGGTGTAATTTCATTTTAGTAGCTGTGGATTATGTATCCAAATGGATTGAAGCCACAGCCACTAAAACAAATGATCACAAAGTGGTTCTTAAATTTCTAAAGGATCACATTTTTTCCAGGTTTGGTTTTCCCAAAGCCATTATCAGTGATGGGGGAAGCCATTTTTGTAATAAACATTTTGAAACTTTATTGAAAAAATACTCTGTGACTCATAGAGTAGCTACTCCATACCATCGACAAACCAGTGGACAAGTGGAGATTTCCAATAGAGAAATCAAACATATACTAGAAAAGACTGTGAAGAAGGACAGAAAGGATTGGTCCTTTAAGCTAAATGATGCATTGTGGGCATATAGGACAGCCTATAAAGCCCCAATTGGCATGTCCCCATTCAGGTTGGTCTATGGCAAAGCATTCCATTTACCAGTGGAGTTAGAATATAAAGCCTTTTGGGCCATTAAAACATTGAACATGGATCTAACTACTGCTGGTAATCACAGAGCTCGCAACTTCTTTGAGTTGGAGGAGCTGAGAATGGATGCATACACAAATTCAAGAGTTTACAAAGAGAAAGTCAAAGCCTTCCATGATAAAAATTTGTTAAGAAAAGAGTTCACAGCTGGCTCTAAGGTATGGTTATTTAACTCAAAACTTAAGTTTTTTCCTGGAAAGCTGAGATCCAGATGGGAAGGGCCATTTACTGTCATTCAGGCAGCTCCTTCTGGAGCTGTTGACATCCTAGATCCAAGTATTGGAAGAATCTTGAAAGTAAATGGTCAGAGGCTCAAACCATGCATTGAAAATACCCAGGAGCCTGTGCTGCCCATCTATCATCAAGAGCCTCCCCAAATCTGATGGTATACAACTGTACAATATGCTTTTATTTCATAGTTTTTGCTTAGTTTCTTTTTCTCTATTTTTATTCATGATTTGTCTCTTTTTGCATGGTTTAAATATGTGAAAAGTTAAGTCGCAAAGTAAAAATTGTCTTTTCGCAAAGTTCAATTTACTTTTCGAAAAGAATCTGGATTTGTAACGAACTGCTCGAAAGCAAGGATTTGCTTTTCGAATAGTTGTTTCTGAAGCCATTTTCTTTTCGAAAAGATGTTTCTGAAGCTATTAGCTTTTCGAATGGTACTGATGCCATTCTTAGTTGTAAAAAGGTCTGTTTTGGAACTTTTCGAAAACTTAAAAAGGACTTTGCGAAATTAACTCTGAGCATATTAAAACCCTTTCGAAGTAAGGGTTTCATATTCGAAAGCTTTCTGAGAATGTCCTGTTCCACAGAAACCCTATTTCTTTCTTTCCTTACGTGCTTTTAGAATCTAGCCACACTTTTCTTCACCTTTGTTCGATCATTTGAGCTTTCAGAGAAGGATTTTAGCTTCTGGTCTGGGGGATTTCAGCAAGCAAGCAACACGCTCAATCAAAAACCCTAGATCTCGGTATTTTCTCATGCATTCTCTGCTTATCATTTGAAAATTTTGATTTGTGTCAAGATTTGTTGTGGGCATTTTCATACATAAATTTAGAATGGGAAAAGTGGAAAAATCATTGGCCATATGTTCCCAAAATCCTCTCGCTAAGAAAGTTAGCAAACCTACCCCAAAAGGAAAACCAAAACTTCACCAAAAGAAAACTATCAATGGATAAAGCGATAGGGTTGAGAAAGGGAAGAAAGTGAGACATGAGGAACTCCATCCTGCAATGCTAGTCCTAAGCCCGAGCTTCCTCCTCCGCCTATACATTTGGTAACCGCCAAATCCATTCATTGAAGCTCGTGTTAATTCCCGAGATTGTAGACAAAACTTTTTTTGTCAACAAACTTGACTGTCTGCTATCTTTAAGATACATGAGAGATGCCTCACTAAGCAATATCCTTACCCCTCTGCCAGAGAAAATTTACCCACGAATGGTGAAGTTATGGTACCAAAACCTGGTAAAAGTCACTGAAAAAGATGCAGATGTCCCTACCCTGGTTATCTTTATTGATGATTGCGATCTAACTGTCACATATGAAGACATAGGGAATGCTTTGGGGATACCCTTCCAATTTGATCCTTCTGATCCATTGGCTGCACCAGAAGTAGCCTCCTTTAGAGAAATGGCTGCACATTTAACCCAAGGGATCGTGGGCACTGGACAGTCCATAATGAGGAGAGACCTCGCACCTCAATTTTTATTGATGGATTCAATTTTGAGAGGAAGCTTTTATGTCACCGGGCACAGCTAAGAAAGGAGAACACCAATTCTATAGGCTCTCTTTCATTTTTCTAAGGGGCAGTTTTTCAATGCCCCTATGTTAATTTTTGAAGTCATGGCTGATATTAGTGCCAAGTTGAAAAAGGAGCAGAAATTAGCTGGACTTTCATTTGGTAGATTGATCACAGCCCTCCTCAGAGCTAAGTTTGATATTGATGACCAGGAGCCATTTGAAGTCATAGCCCCTCACAATTTTGGGAATAAGGCTTGGACTACAAGCCAAGCCATGCTGAAAAGACTGAGAGAGAAAGGTGAGCCTGCACTTGCAATTGCTTCTAACTCGCACTGCAACATAATGAATCCGCCTCAGCCTCCTTAGAACCGGCTTTTGCTGTGATCCTCAGGTGACCAACTTTAGTCGCACCATTCTGAAGCAGCTCTCACAGACTCGTGGTGACCAGTTCTTTAGCTGCACCCATTCTTGAAGAAACTATCCTTCCCATGGTGACCAGCTCTTTAGCTGCACCAATTCTTGAGGAAGTTGGCCTTTTACCCTCCTCACCTAGTCCAGCTCCTACCACTTCACCTATCCCAGTTGTCCTATCTCCCATACCCACCATTATCCCAATTGCAGATTCCCCCTCTACACCAACCACTCCAACCATACTCACACCACCAATTTCTCCCACCAATGCCCAAGTTTTGGCTACAGATTTTATTGCCCAATCTCCCTGCACTCCTCTGCTCCAAAGCCCCTCAAGTTCACCTGCTCATTCAGTCCACACACCTGAAGTATCCCATACACCTGAACCTGAGCCTTTCACTACAAAGGTTTATTCCTCATTAATGGGATCTATTTTTGAAAACATGGGGCTTGAACCTGTCCCTATACCTGACCCTCATCATTTCACTCACTTACCCACTTCTCCCTTTACAGCCATTTCACCCATTGCACCTCCACCTTCCACTTCAGTTTTACCAGTCCCTACTATGCACACCTCCCCCACACCTGAATCTATTAACCAAATACTTGCCTTCCTCCAATCCATCCAAGCCCAACTACAGATCAACATGTAAAACCAACAGGACCAATGACCTTCTCCAAACCTTAGCCTCCACATCCCACACAACTACCCTTATCCCTGTACCTACTGTTGATGCCCATGCTACCCAAACTGAACCAGAGGTAGTATTGGTTGATCTACCCACCCCCACCACTACTGCCCATGCTACCCAAACTGAACCTGAAGTACCTCTGGTTGAGTCCCCTTCACCTCTCCTCACTTTCTCTGATCAAACCACTCAGACCGACCCTGAAGTCATCATTCTGGACACTTCTTCTCCCACTCCCACAGCTGGGATACCTTTGGTCCCCTACCATTCCATTCCCCTTCCCAGATTTTCCACCCTCAGAAGAGCCATGGAAGAAAATCTATATATCTGTAGAGATGTTCTCAAGGGGTTAGCTAATTTACAAGCCTACATTAGAACCCCTTATGAAAACCAGATTTGAAAATTAGAGTTATTCATGAAATTTGAGAGAGAGAAAATGAAGGACCTGCTAGGTCAAACTTTTCAGATGGTTCGGAGTGAGCAACACAAGGTGACCATGTTGCAAGCACAACTTGACCAGGAGAAACTGAAGACCACTAGACTTGGAAAGTACATTGGCCTCACCAAAAAGATCAAATCAGAGGAATACACTGAGCTGCAAAACACAATCCAGGAGAAAGCTAAATCAAGTTCAGACTAACATCGATTCTAGTTCGACTGATAAAGGACTCAGCTTCGATCCCATTGAACCAACCTATGATACAGATTTTGACCCCAGTTATTCAAGCACTTTGTACTTATCTGTGTTATGAGTTTGTAATATAAACTTCTAGTTTTTCTTGTGAAATTACTGTGCATTTCTGTTCTTTCTTCTTGTCATTATGATTTTTTTTCTGATTGTTCTTTTCTTTGCTTGGGACCAGTGTGGACCCTGCTCTCCTTAGGTTTGGGGGTGTGATAGAAATGTCAATAATCAATAATTGAGTTAACATCAATACAGCTCATGATCAGTGGAATTTTTGAAAATGAAGTAATTTCACACCTGCTATTTTTTTTTTTTTTTTTTTTTTTTTAAAAAAAGAAAATGAAGAAGTTAAAAACTTTTTGAAATTAATTTCTAGTGTAATTCTAATACTTTCATGAAGTGAATGTCAGGAAATTTCCAAAAGAAAATTGATGTTTTAGTAAACCTAAAAAGAGGGAAAACAATGATGATATACCTCAGGAATTTGATAAAAAACCACACCCAGTGAGGTTTGGGCCTGAAATGTATTCTTTGGAGGTATGAATTGGCAATTTTTTCTGCTTTTGGGACTGATTGAACCTGCTTACTTTCACTAGAAGTTACACATATCCAAATTGAAATAATTTGACAGCACTCGTGATATTAAAGACATGATGTAAGGCCTCCTTTTGGACAGTTTGAACCTTACAAAGCCCCACCTTTTGAAACTGCCCTTGATACACACCATTTGAGCTTTACAAATCTAAGATTTCTTTGAAACCTCATCAAATAACCTCATCAACTTCATTTAGCCTAACCCTCACTCTGAGAAGTCAGAAGATAAAGGGAAGGAAGCTGAAGAAAGGAGAATTGAGTAACAGTTTGACAACAAAAGAAGAATAATAATTGAAGGCAATGATGTATCAGCAGAAGAAATGTGGCATTCCAGTCAATGCTAATTTGAAAAAAAGAAAAAAAAAAAAAAGAAGAAGAAAAAGAGAGAAGGCATTTCATTGGAAGTTTGAAAAAGAAAGAGAAAAAGATGGCCACTTTGGCTCTGGAAATTCAAAGAAGAAGATGAAAATATGCTGAATTAAAGAAGGTTTGTTTATCACCTCCTTACCTTGACTGACTTCTCAATTTTGAACACCATTCCACCCCTTTATTCTTGATAAATTTCACCCATAAGCCACATTACAACCCCAGTAAAGTCCTTACTGATCAATGATGGATTGAGCTGTCACATGGAGATAAGAATTTGTGTAATCTATGGTGAAAAGAGCAGTGAATTCAGAACTAAAAAGCAATGCCTATGCTCATGCTTACAGTCCTATTTGAGGATCAGAATCGCTCTTGAGCCGTGTGAAATAGTACAACCCTCTTACTTGCATGTTGAGTGAAAATCCTGGAGAGAGTTGGGTTTGAAATCAACTCATTGGGGTAACATCAAAGCTGGATTCCTAAATAGAAGGCAAGCTGTTCATTAATTTTTCTTATAAATAACTTTTGACATAAATTGACTGAGTGATAACATGAATTACAGCAGAATTTTAGTTTTGAACTGATGTTTTTCTTGAAAATCTTCATACAACATGACTGATGCAGGTGTGAATAAAGAGATTGGATGAAAGTTTGCTGTAACAGAACTGCAGTGATCTTAACTGATTTATTGAAGAAGTTTGTGGGTACCTTCACTGAAAACCCTTAGGAGACTTCACTCCTCCACTAGGGATCACCTAGGGGTTTAAAAGGCTTGTTGCATAGGCTAAATGCAACTGTGCTCCCTACAAAAGTGGCTTTTTACTTTGTTTTTAATTTTGTCTTTGCTCAGGGACTAGCAAAGCTTAGGTTTGGGGGTGTGTTGAGAACTGGAAAATACCATTTTTCACCCCTCAACCTGAGTCTTGATAGACATTTGAGAGAACTAAATAAGTGTTCTAAGTGCTTGTGTTTCAGCTAACAATAAAGACAGGCTTAACCATGAAAGCAGCTTAAAAGTGCCAAAAAGATGATAATCCATCTCGATCTAAAGGAAGAAAGAGAAGGGACAACCTCACTAGTTGTTAAAAGGTCTAAACTGAAGAGGCAAAGACCTGGTCTCAACCCAGAAAAGAAGTATGGAGCAATTCGAATAAAAAAATGCACTACAGAGTGCTTTTCGAAAAGAACCTGAACTCTTCGAAAAGAACCTGAACTCTGCGAAAAGAACTAAAAACTCTAAGCTTAGTTTTCGAAGAGCATTTGAACTCTTCGAAGAGATGATTGACCTTTTCGAAAAGAAGAGAACTCCTTTCGAACAGAACCTGAACATTGCGAAAAGAGCTTCAGGAGTTACAAAGACCTTTAAAAGTCCCCTAAACTATGCGAAATGGTATTCTGGAGATTCCCAGCTTTTGCAAGGGTAATTCAGTAATCTTTTTCACGCGTCCCAATGCCTTTAAAAACCTAGGGACATTCCAGAAGACTCTAAGCATGAAGCGAAGGCATATTCCGCCCCATGTGAGCACCCAGAGATGAAATAACTTGACGGGAACTTCTAGAAACTCTAACAGACTTTCAAAATGCATAACAGAATTGATGCTTTTATCGCCTGATTGGCTGAACCAGATCGAGCAATTCTGATTGGCCAGAACAGATCTGGATCCTTGTGCTCGACTACCATTGGTTGATATAGATCTGAGCACTTCTGATTGGTTGATACACATCTGAGCTGGACTTAGGGAAAACTATAAATAGACGAACCATTTGCCCAATTTGGGCATCCAGATTTTGAGTTTCATTCCTATTCCCCCATTTCCAAACCAGATAGTTTGTCTGAAATATTTGTAATAGCCTCACTTTTACTTGCAATTGAGAGCTGTGAGATACTTCTGTAATTCAAAAGAGAGTTGTATTCAAGACTACAAATCTGAGAGCTGTTTAAGCTATGCTCTGTAATTGTAATGGTGAATTTGAAAAGGTTGCTGTAAACCATACATTCTCAATTGGACTCATGTTAAGGGTTCCCTCTGATCTCCTTATTGCATTAGACTCCTTTAGATTTACTGTTTTTCATGCAATTTCCCTTGATTCATTAATCCTGTGAGAATTAGTGTTTGTAACCTAATCTCTCACGGCATTTGTAGTGATGCTTCTTGTTCTAAATTAAGGCTTTGGATTTAAGACTATTGGATGGTCTGTGGCCATTGAAGTGGACAGACCATAGCCATAAGCCTAAATCTAATCCTTGAGTTAGATTTATTTCTCTTACATCTGTGCTTGTTGCCAGATGAAGATTGGATCCTCTCCCAGTTGATCTGCAGTCATTCTCATTGTATTTCAAGGACCAAATTAAAGTTAGATATTATTTCTCCACTTTTTATAAGTTTACATCAAAATTCCCCAACTCATATCTGGATCATTTAGTTTAACTTTTACTTTTATCATTTAGTTAATGCGACAAATTCAACCTCCCATCTTTTGTGCTTTCTAGATAGGATAAGAGGCCAGATCTGGTAGCTCAGATCTGGAGGTTTATCTTGCATTTTAAACAAATTCTCTGTGGACGATCTTTTACTCACTTACATTTAAAACTTGCTACAATTGGCCCTGATCTTGCAGGCTAATTCACTTCTCTCTGTGCTGATATTTCTTTACTCTTTTTAGATTCATTATAACTTAGCAGTTGCAAATCTGTTTTCAAAACACAAAAAAATCAAGCACACTTAGAATTAAACAACACAATCCTATGGGTGACAGAATATTTCTTGAGCAAGCTCTCAAAATTTCTGTTGCAGAAATGGCTCCCCCCATCACTGATAATGGCTCTAGGGGTACCAAAATTGGAGAAGATATTCTGCTTTATGAACTTGAGGACAACTTGATTATCATTAGTTCTTGTGGCAATGGCTTCTACCCATTTGGAAACATAGTCCACTGCCACTAAGATGAAATGAAATCCATTTGAAGGAGGAAAGGGGCCCATAAAATCAATACCCCACACATCGAACAGTTCTACATCAAGGATGGGCTGTAAAGGCATTGAATTTCATTTGGACAGCCCTCCTAATTTCTGACATCTTTCACAGCTCTTACAGTGTGTATTGGCATCTCTAAAAAGAGAAGGCCAATAGAACCCACACTACAACACTTTGTCAGTTATTTTTCTCCCACTAAAGTGACCCCCACAGGCATTTTCATGGCACATGGCCAGAATACTGGGGATATCACTTTCGAGAATATATTTTCGAATGATTTGGTCTGCACAATACTTGTACAAGCAAGGTTCCTCCCAAAAAAAGAATTTTACCTGTGAGAAAAATAGGTCTTTGTCCATTTTTGTCCAATGGGTAGGAATCTTGCCTATAACTAGATAATTGACAATATGTGCATACCAAGTAACTAAAGATTGGATGGCAAACAGTTGCTCATCCAGGAAGACATCAATTGTAGCAAGGTCATCAACTCCTTTTTCCAACATAATTCTGGACAAGTGGTCAGCCACCACATTTTCTACACCCTTCTTGTCCTTGATTTCGATGTCAAACTCCTGTAACTGGAGTACCCATCTAATCAATCTGGGCTTTGCATCCCTCTCGGACAGTAGGTACTTTAATGCTGAGTGGACAATGAAGATGAAAATTTTATAGCCAAGTTATTTAAAAATCAAAAACAGAATAAAACAGGGGATGAATCAGCACAACTCGAAAATCCTAGACCTGCAAGATACAGGGCCCTGTGTAGTAAGTTTTGATAAGTAAGAGTTCGTCCCATAGGGAAAGGTGATCTAAGGCTCCAAGGGAGCCGTATCTAGTAGTCCCTCTAGATCTGTCTACAGATCTGGCAATCCTAAAAGGAGGGGAGTTTAAGGTCACTTATTCTAAGTATTCTAATTAACTAAATTACAGAAAGGATTGAGAGGATGGATGGAGTGTGGAAAATAATTATAAAAAGGTGAGAAATATGTTATTGAGCCAAGGTCAGAGGAGTTTTGTAATTTAGATTTAGATCTGATGTATTGAAATCCTGTCCAAAGGCTACATTATCACCTCTGAGGAGAAAGGATCCAACCCATATCCACTGCCAT
Source organism: Chloranthus sessilifolius (assembly GCA_021018995.1). NCBI lineage: Eukaryota > Viridiplantae > Streptophyta > Magnoliopsida > Chloranthales > Chloranthaceae > Chloranthus > Chloranthus sessilifolius. Next base: position 55,245,147 of record CM037594.1, read on the forward strand.
GACTCCACCCTTAGGGCTATAACCTGTCCACTTGAATGGTCACAGACTATCCCATAGGGGAGCCACTATCCAGGGAAGGGTCAGAACATAACAAATAAATCATTGCAGGCACTATTTCATCCAGGCTACTAGCTCAAGAATCCATAGGGAACCTCAACCTCTAAAGTTCTATATGTGGGGCTAAGGCTAGAAAACCATGATAGCCCAGACACATAGAACCAGCAAGCGATTGAGTACAACCTTCGATCCAGCTGTCCATTACTTAAGAGAGGATACAATGGTCCAGTCACCAGCCTACAATCTCTATAGCCAGATCAGATCCAACATCTGATGGCAGATCTATACAAATATGGGGAAGTCTGCCTCTATACAATCCCTCACCAGGCTTCTACAAGCTTAAGTGAAAAGAAGAAGGATCCATCTTGGATCGGTGGATCAGAATCACCCTAAGGCTATAAACTGTCCACTTAAATGGTCACAGATTATCCCAGAGGTTATCCTCCTCACGGAGCCCAAAACAAAACAAGATTATCGCTGCTACCACCATGTTCACCAGGCTACCAGCTCAAGCTCCCATGGGGATTTCAGATCTAGTAGGTCCTGTGGTGGGGCTAAGGCTGGAAAACCATGATAGCCCAGACACACAGGTCACTTGGATCTGAGTGGCCCTTAAAATCAGTCCTCCATTGCTTTGAAACACAGCCAAGGCAATGGGGGATCACAAGGCAGCAGCCTTGCACAGAGCATCTCACATATAAACAACAATCCCACAAAGTACAAATCCTATTGCAAAACTTCCATTAATCTAACTCAAATACATATACAAAGTCATAGCCAGCAATTGCTGGACTATGGAGAGAAGAAAAGAAAAAGAAAAAGAAAAACTACTTACTGCTAAAAAGAAAGAGAAAAGAAAAGCGATCTGAGATAGGTTCCCAGATACCTAAACCTAAGCTAGGCCTGGGTATATATAGCAGTGGGGTGGCGGCGCATTAGGGTTAGGAAACCCTAATTTTAACGATGCCACATGGCCTTATACTGATCCTTGGATGCCTCGGGGCGTGTGCACGAAGATTTGAGCGTGGGAGTGTGTGCCCTAATCACTGGAAATTTCCAGAATGCCCTCCGCTGAAGAGATGGAAGTTTAGGTTCAGAGCCTCGCTAGGTAGCTGTAGTTTCTCAGACTTGTCGCGTGGTAGCTCATTGCTCTTCGCTAGGATGATTTGACACTGAAGCTTCAGCCGTCATGAGGTTGCCTTGGTTTGCTCTTCAGGCAGTCGCACGGTAGAGAGTTGAGCTCTCACTGGGCAGCAGCACGAGAACTGCACGAGCTCTTCCCTTTACTTGGACTTCGCGAGTTACCTCGCGAGGTTCTTTTGAGTTCTGAACTGTGCGAGGTTCTTTGTCTCACTCAATCTTCGTGAGGTTGGCTTTACCTTTGCCAGGATGCTTTCTTTCTTGAATGGCGCACGAATTGCGCGTGGCGTTCTTCTTCTGAGAATTGTACCCCGCGGTGACTACACGACAGCTGCGCGAGGAAGCTTCTGAAGCTCTCTCTCTTCAGCTATCTTAAGAAAACTTCGCGAGATTGAGAGAGGTCTGCTTTGAATTACGTGACACTGAGTGATGTGTTCTACTCTTGAGCTTCGCGAGAGCTGTGCGAGGTTGAGTTTCTGAAGCTCTTCAGTCATTCATCTGCGCCAGAGGTTGCTGTAAAGCCTTGGGAAGCTCAGCTGATCTGTGCGAGGCTTCAAAGTTCATTCTTGCTAAGGGGCATCTGGTGCCAAAGCAGGCTCCATAACAGGATTCTTGGCCTTATTTCACTGCTGATTATTTTCTGAACAAAATACTTAAGAAGAGTTTATTAGGTGGCTAAGGGTCTAATCAAAGGTTAAGTTAAGGGGTGAAAAGTGGTACTTTTCAGGTCTTAACACACCCCCAAACCTAATCTTTGCTAGTCCCTTAGCAAAGCTACATTAAATCTACTCTAAAAATTAAATGCCACTTTCATAGGGAGCACGGATACATTTAGCATATGTACCAAGCCTTTTAAACCCCTAGGTGATCCCTAGTGGAGGAGTGAAGTCTCCTGAGGGTTTTCAGTGAAGACACCCACAAACTTCTCCAATGAAATAGTTAACTAAAGTGTAATGTCATCCAATGAGCAGTTAAGGAATCAGATTTAGTCTACTCATGAATCAGCATAAAAGAAATTTAATTCATTGGTTGCATAGGAACTTAGACAGCATAAACTCTCATGTTTGCACAGCATTTCCAAATAATTTGTGATCACAGAAAACTGTACAAGTGTATGTCAGCACTGAGCTTATCCTTATGTCAGAAAATTAGGTTAAGGTCATACATAATGCATTCAAGTTCAGACCCAAAAGAAAGCTTTACAGGGCACACTCTCATCAAGGTTTGTTGAGGGGTTCAGTTTCTCATAGGCTCAAGAGCAGTTACATCCCCCAACTGGGTTTGTAAGCATGAGCATAAGCAGAGTTCTTAAGTGCTGGCATCATTGTCAGTTTCTCACCATAGATTGGATAATTCCTTATCTTCACATGACAGCTTACTCAATCTTTGGATGACAAGGGCTTTTAACTGGGTTGGAATGTGGCTTATGGAGTATGGGTAAAAAGAATGGAAGGTTTGAAAAGGGGCCCAAAGATTGAGAACTCAGTGGGTGCAGGAGGTGGTTCATGACTTCACCTTCTTGAATTCAGCTCCCTTCATCTTCTTTGAGATTTTCAGATTTGAAGTGATCAGTTTCTCTTCTTGATTTTGATTTTCCAATGAAGGTTCCTCTTGACTTCTCTCTTATTCTTCTTCATTATTATTATTTTTTTGTTTCTTTTTGCTGGAGTTTTCTTCTTTTTATTTTGTTTTTGCTTTTCAGAAATGCCACCATGTCCTCAGTTACCATTCTGCCAGAATAGATGCTTCTTCTCCATTCACCTAATCTTATAGCTAGTCCATCTTCAACTCTTTCTCCTTTACCTTCTGAATTCTCAGAGTGAGGGTAGGTTAAATCAGGTTCATAGGTTCAGGTTCAAGTACTCAGGTGTATTTTAAAGAAATTTAGGATTTAAAGCTCAAAGGGAGTATGGACAAGGGCAGTTGCTTTAGGATTGATCTTTTTAGGCTCAAACTGTCCAAGAGAAGGCCTTGATCCTTTCCTAGGTCTCATGAGTACTGTCAGTTGTTTCAACTTGGAGTTACCTAACTTCTAGTGAGCACAATGACTCAGCCAGTCCTTAGAACTAGAAGAAATGCCTTAGTTACTCCTCAAAGAAAAAATTTTGTAGGCCCAATTCTCACTGGTTATGGTCATCCTTTGAACTTTCAAGTATGTCCTCACCTTTTTCTCTCTCTAATAATTCACTAAGTGTAGATACAAGTGGGTTTCCTTGGTGAAACTATTATGGAAATGTGGAATATTAGAAGTCTATAATGTTCAATGTTTGCATAAATTTTAAACTTCTTAATTTCATGATTCTTAAGTGAACAGAGGTCCATTTCCATATTGCTCAGATGAGTCTGCTGCACTTATGTTAACTATTCCATTGGCAGGGTCTGCCTACCATACTCCCAAACCTATGAGGAGCAGTGTCCTCACTGGTTCAAGGTCAATGTGCAATAGACTTATTACAACATAAAAGAAAAGAATAAGAAATAAAGTAACCAACAACAGAAAATAGGACAGCACATCAGAAAAGGAAGAAATTATTATGCTTAAAAGAAAAGTACAAAAAGAAAGAGGGAAGGGGAGAAAGATCAAGGGTGCGGGGGTTGAGAAGGAGGGGGGGGTGGAGAAGGTGGGGGAGGGGGTGGAGTGGAGGGGGATGGCTCGGTCTTGCATTTCTTCTTCTGTGGCTGGAGCTTTTCCTCCTCCTCCTTAGCAAGGGTTTGCAGAACCTCCTCAAATTCATCCTAGAGGGGTTGGAGGGGATCTGGCTCTTTAGGGGGCGGTGGGTCCAACCACATCGGGTAAAACTTGTTAGGCAGTGCGTTTGGCTTGTCATCTGCCATGATTAGGAATAGGGAAGGACCGCAAGGGTGAGATAGGATGCTGTGAAGATGAACAGGGCCTCCCTGTGTATTTAAAGGCGAGGGATTGTAGAAGATGAAATGGTTGAACAACATCGAAGTCGCCGCCATTAAATGAGAGTGACTTGGGAAACGTCAAGTCCCAGTAGTAAATGTGGGAAATGACAAATGCATTAGGCTCGCGCAGCTGGGTAAGGGAATCACGAGAAATCAGAATCACACGATTATGGGAGTTAGCGCTGGAAGTGCGCGTGATATTCTGCAGCATTGAAACTCGCGATAGCAAAAGAATTGGGCCATGCGAATTGTGCGAGCCTTCCCAAATCAGAATGTCGAACTCGTGAGGGCCAAATCAGCAATTCACAGAAGAAGTCATACCGATCCCCCATAAACATTAGCAAGCACAACAATATCATACTCCACATATCTCCTAGAATTTTCTAAAATATAGTACAATATGGACACAACTGCGGGTCAGGTAGATGTAGGGGTCCCATGAAAATGAACAGTGCACATAGGATCTGCAGGTCGTTCAATGCAAGGCTTCAGCCTTTGACCATTCACTTTGAAGGTCCTCCCAGTTTTGGGGTCCTGGACTTCCGCAGCACCAGATGGGGAAACATTTACGACAACATAGGGACCATCCCATCTGGATTTTAATTTGCCAGGAAAGAATTTTAGTTTGGAGTTGAATAACCAAACCTTACCACCCGGTTCGAGGCTTTTCTCGGCAAGCCTTTGTCAAGAAAGCTTTAGCTTCGTTCCTTGTAGATCCCGGCATTGGCGTGAGCATCCATCCGCTCATCCAATTCGATTGTTGTAATGACTGTATGTTAGATCCATGTTCAAGTTCTTAATGGCCCAATAGGCCCTATGTTCTAACTCGACTAGGAGATGGCAGGCCTTGCCATAGACTAGTCTGAATGGGGACATTCCGATAGGGGTCTTATAGGCAGCCCTATAGGCCCACAGTGCATCATCCAGTTTCTCAGCCCAATCTTTCCGGTCAGTCCTAACTGTTTTCTCAAGGATGTGCTTAATCTCCCTATTGGAAATTTCAACTTGCCCACCTGTTTGTGGGTGGTAGGGAGTAGCAATCCTATGGGTCACAGAATATCTCTTGAGCAAGCTCGCGAAATTCCTGTTGCAGAAGTGACTACCCCCATCACCGATAATAGCTCTAGGGGTTCCAAATCTTGAGAAAATGTTGTGCTTTACGAATTTGAGGACTACCTGGTTATCATTGGTTCTTATTGCAATGGCTTCTATCCATTTGGAAACATAGTCCACTGCCACTAAGATGAACTAGTAACCATTAGAGGGGGAAAACGGGCCCATGAAGTCTAGTCCCCATATATCAAACAGTTCTACAATAAGGACGGGCTGTAATGGCATTGAATTCCCTTTAGACAGCCATCCTAATTTCTGACATCTCACACATGCCTTGTAGTGTGTGTGTGTGCATCCTTGAATAAGGATGGCCAGTAAAAACCACACTGCAGGACTTTGTCAGCAATTTTTCTCCCACTAAAGTGGCCTCCATAGGCATTTTCATGGCACATAGCTAGAATACTGGGGAAATCACTTTCGGGAACACATCGTCGAATGATCTAGTCGGCACAGTACTTGTATAGGCAAGGTTCCTCCCAGAAAAAATACTTGACCCTTGAGAAAAATAGGTCTTTATCCATTTTGTTCCAGTGGAGAGGAATCTTTCCTATAACCAGATAATTAACTATGTCTGCAAACCAAGGGACTACGGATTGGATGGCAAATAATTTCTCATCAAGGAAGGCATCATTTATAGGGCCATCCAGGCATTCCTCCAAGATAATTATGGACAAGTGGTCAGCCACCACATTCTCCACACCTTTTTTGTCCTTGATTTCGATGTCAAACTCCTGTAACAGGAGTATCCATCTAATCAGCCTCGGCTTAGCATCTCTCTTGGACAATAGGTACTTCAGTGCCGAATGGTCAGTGAAGATCACAGTTTTAGATCCTAGTAGGTAAGCTCTAAATTTGTCAATAGCGTAAACCACTGCTAGAAGCTCTTTCTTAGTTATGGTATAGTTCGGCTGAGCTTCAGCAAGTGATTTGCTGCTATAAGCAATGACCACAGGCAATTTATCTTTTCTTTGGCCCAACACAGCACCTATTGCCAGGTCTGATGCATCACACATCAGCTCAAAAGGTAGGGTATAGTCTGGTGTTTGGAGTACAGGAGCAGAGGTGAGGCAGATTTTCAATGTTTTAAAAGCCTTCAGACATTCAGCAGAAAAGTTGAAGGGGACATCCTGACAGAGTAGGTGGCATAATGGCTTAGCAATTTTGCTGATGTCCTTAATGAACCTCCTATAAAATCCTGCATGCCCCAGGAAGGATCTGATTTGCTTGACTGTTTTTAGAGGGGGTAAATTGGCAATGAGGTCCACTTTGGCCTTGTCTACCTCAAGCCCTTCTTTAGAGACTACATGGCCCAACACAATGCCTTCTGTTACCATGAAGTGGCTCTTTTCCCAGCTTAAAACCAAATTGGTTTCCTCACATCTTTGCAAAACTAGGCTGAGGTGCTGTAGACACTGACCAAAGCTATCTCCATAGACAGAAAAATCATCCATAAAAATCTCTAAAAACTTGTCAATCATGTCAGAGAATATGGCATACATACACCTCTGAAAAGTGGCCGGTGCATTACAGAGTCCAAAAGGCATCCTTCTGTAAGCGAAGGTGCCAAAAGGACAGGTAAAGATGGTTTTTTCTTGGTCTTGAGGATGCACAGGGATTTGGTTGTACCCCGAGTATCCATCAAGAAAACAGTAAAAAGCTTTTCCAGCCAATTTGTCCAGGATTTGATCAATGAAGGGGAGAGGGAAATGGTCTTTTCTAGTTTTAGAGTTGAGCTTCCTATAATCAATGCACACTCTCCAACCAGTGGTTGCCCTGGCTGGCCTCAACTCACCAGTTTCAGTCTCAATCACTGTTATGCCAGATTTCTTGGGCACCACTTAGATAGGTGCCACCCAATGAGAATCAGAGATGGGGTAAATCACCCCTGCATCTAGCAATTTAATGATTTCCTTAAGGACCTCTTCCTGCATGTGAGGATTTAGCTTCCGCTGTATTTCCCTGGAGGGTAATGCTCCCTCCTCAAGATGGATCCTATGCATGCAAATTGATGCATCAATTCCTCCCAGATCGGCAATGGTCCAGCCAATTGCCTTCTTGTACTTCCTCAAAACTGCGAGTAATTCCTCTTCCTGCTCATTGGTAAGGGAGGAAGAGATAATTACAGGAAGCTTCTCACCTTTCTCAAGGAAAGCATATTTTAATGTTTCTGGAAGCTGCTTAAGTTCCAGATCAGGGGCCTGTTGGGTGGATGGCAAAATAGGTGCCTTGGAGGTTGGAGGAAGAGGTAGCAGTGTAGGTCTCCAATCGAGGAGTCTTTGCGAGCCCACAGGAGCCTCTGATATTGGCATGTCTTTTGATCTCCTATCTGGGCTCTCTTCCTACACCATGTCCCAAATGTCAACTAAATTCCTGACAATGTTGCCCCACTCCAGCAGAGTGGGCAATTCTTCTTCTACAATTTCCTCTAGTACATCCACTGCAAAGCTCTCCTCATTGTCCATCTTAGGGTACTTTGCACTGTTGTACACATTCAGCTCAACTTTCATATGTCCAAAGGCTACCTCCATTACTCCAGACCTACATTGGATGCAAGCATTGGCAGTGGCCAAGAAAGGCCTGCCCAGTATAACGGGTATGGGGTTTGGGCTAATGCTGCAGCCCATATCCAAAACTAAGAAGTCAGCAGGGTAGAAAAACTTAGCCACTCCTACTAAGACATCCTCAACCATCCCCAGAGGTTTCCTCTCAGACCTGTCAGCCATCATCAGCACGATGGGGGTAGCCTTTAGCTCCCCCAAACCTAGTTGCAGATATTCATTGTATGGCAACAGGTTAACATTGGCTCCAAGGTCTAAAAGGGCTTTTCCAATTGTATGATCTCCAATTACACAGGGAATAGTGGGTATACCTGGATCTTGCAACTTCTCAGGCATTGCTATGTTAAATACAAAATTCACTGTATCAGTTGCAAAGACCTTCTTGGACACATGGCCTCTAGCCTTTCACTTTTGGGTGCAAAGGTCTTTCAGGAACTTTGCATAGGTTGGGACTTGTTTAATTGCCTCAAGCAGGGGTAAATTGATTTTTACCTGCCTGAAAGTCTCCATCATTTCCTCCATCTGGGCATTCCCTTTTTTAAAAGGGACAGGACTATCCAGAGCCTGAGGAAATGGCAGTCGAGGTATTGCTAGTTCCTCAGCTGCAAGCCCATGATTAAACTTCTGTTTCTTTCTTTTTTCATGTTTATCTTCCTGCTGAGGCTCAACTACAGCCTCTTTATTTTTCTCCTGCTGCAAGGTGGCAGGCAATTCTTGGCTTGGTGGCCCAACAACATTTTTATCATGGTCATTTGCATCATCTGTGGAAATTGCCTCAGCTGGTCTGTTACCCACCTGGTTATTTACCAGCCAGCCAGACCTTAGGGTAGTGACAGCATTGGTGTCCTCAAACTCTGAGGAAGCTTCCTTAATGAAAAACTGACCCTTGTGGTTAGCAATTGGTCAAGTGACAATCTGCCTTCATCTCTCCTAGCCAAGGTTTTGGACATTTGGCTCAGTTGCTCTTCCATTTTCTGGAGGCTCTGACCATGAGAATCCACAGTCTGAGCCAAGGAACCCAAGTTTTGTAATGAAGTCAAGACTTGGTCCTCCAAAGAAACATTTCTAGGCTGAGAAGGGGGTAAAACCAACTGATTTTGCTGCTGATGGGGCTGCTGGTGGTGCTGAAAGGTAAACCTCGGGGCATGCCCTTGATTGAACTGCTGCTGTGGCCTTTGTGGTAAAGCTAACATCTACTGGGGCTGCATGTAGTAATCTTGCTTCCACCTGAGATTTGGGTGGTCTCTCCATTGGTAACCACATTTTGGTCCTGGTATCCATATGGCTGCCTGTTGTAGCCTCCAGATTGTTGCTGGCCATAAGACTGAGCAGCAGCAGCATGTTCCAACATTAATTCAGGAAATTACCCTGCAGATGGACATTCCTCCATTGTGTGCTGTGGGGACTAGCATAGCATACATGCCTCCGCCACATGAGCAACCCTTCTAGGTTGCATCACAGTCAATAATTTATCAAACTTCATAGAGAGGTTTGCCATCTGGAACTGTAGGTCATTGTTCCCAGACACATCATAAATTTTTCCTTTGGATCCAGCAGCATGCCCCACCTTTGACTCAGATTCTTGATGAGTTCTTACCAGGGATGGCTTTTGAAAAGCATTCTCACTAATCACCTCAAATAATTCCCATGCCTCCTCAGCAGTCTTGTGCATGTAGGATCCACCACAAGAGGCATCGACTATGTCTCTATTTTTCTCATCAATCCCATTGTAGAAGCTTTGTACAAGCTGCCACTCAGGGATCTTGTGGTGGGGGCATTGTTTGAGCATCTCTTTAAACCTATCCCAGGACTGGTTAAAATTCTCAGTTGGGGATTGAGAAAACACAAGAATCTCTTTCCTCAACTGCCTAGTTTTGGTCTCAGGGAAGAACTTGGTTAGGAATCTGGTCTGCAGGTCTTTCCATGAAGCAATGCTATTGTTGGGAAGAGTGGCCAACTAGGTACTGGCCCTATCCTTCACAGAGAAGGGAAAGAGTCTGAGCTTAGTAGCCTCAGGTCCCAAACCAGTGATATTAAAAGCGGTGCACAAGGCTAAGAACTAGTCAATATGCTTGTATGGGTCTTCTTTGCTAAGCCCATGGAAAGCTGGCAGCATCTGGATGATTGAAGTTTTTATCTCATAATTCCCCTGAACATTAGGGAATTAAATGCTAAAAGGGGAGTTGTAGTCATCCAGAGCATTCAACTCCTTGAGGGTTCTGGGGTGTTCTTCACCCATAGTTGCTATCGCAGATTCACCTGGGGGCTCTCCTGTGGTGTGCCTGTCTCTTCTAAGTCTCCTTCCCCTTTCTAACTCAGGGTTTAGAGGCTCTAAAGTAGGGCTGAGGGATCTCCTCCCTAGCATACAAGCACACCCACAGCAAGGAAAGCTTCTTGCAGGCACATAGCAAAAGAATACTTGTACACAAACAAATTTATCTAACTATTTTATAGCTATCCAAAGAATACATTTAAACTATCCTAGATACTGCTGAAAAAATTGTTAAAAAGAAAGATAGACAGAGCTTTAGAGTCAGCGAGTTTACAAACAAAGGTAGCTACACTCCAATTGTAGTCCAACTATCCTTCACTGCTGCTGTCCAGATCTGTAAAAAAGATTCACAATTATATCAGCAGTATCAATTGTTCACATGTATAAAGAATACTAAGAATACAAAAACTAAGGGTCTACTATTAGATCATCTATCCCCGACAGCGGCGCCAAAAACTTGTTGTCGTCCCAAGTGTGCTTCGCTTATTAGTTGGTGGTGAAAGTTATTCAAAAATCAATAACAGAATAAAACAGGGGATGAATCAGCACAACTCGAAAATCCTAGACCTGCAAGATACAAGGTCCTTTGTAGCAAGTTTTGATAAGTAAGAGTTTGTCCCACAGGGAAAGGTGATCTAAGGCTCCAAGGGAGCGCCTCTAGATCCCTCCGGATCTGCTATCATCCGGCTCCTAAAAGGAGGGGAGTTTAAGGTCACTTATTCTAAGTATTCTAATTAACTAAATTACAGAAAGGATTGAGAGGATGGATGGAGTGTGGAAAATAATTATAAAAAGGTGAGAAATATGTTATTGAGCCAAGGTCAGAGGAGTTTTGTAACTCAGATTTAGATCTGATGTATAGAAATCACGTCCAGAGGCTACATTATCACCTCTGAGGAGAAAGGATCCAACCCATCTCTACTGCCATGACTCCACCCTTAGGGCTATAACCTGTCCACTTGAATGGTCACAGACTATCCCATAGGGGAGCCAGTATCCAGGGAAGGGTCAGAACATAACAAATAAATTATTGTAGGCATTATTTCATCCAAGCTACCAGCTCAAGAATCCATAGGGAACCTCAACCTCTAAAGTTCTATATGTGAGGCTAAGGCTGGAAAACCATGATAGCCCAGACACATAGAACCAGTAAGCGATTGAGTACAACCTTCGATCCAGCTGTCCATTGCTTGAGAGAGGCCACAATGGTCCAGTCACCAGCCTATAATCTCTATAACTAGATTAGATCCAACATCTGATGGCAGATCTATACAAATATGGGGGAGTCTGCCTCTGTACAATCCCTCACCAGGCTTCTACAAGCTCAGGTGAAAAGAAGAAGGATCCATCTTGGATCGGTGGATCAGAATCACCCTAAGCTATAAACTGTCCACTTAAATGGTCACAGACTATCCCAGAGGTTATCCTCCTCACGGAGCCCAAAACAAAACAAGATTATCGCTGCTACCACCATGTTCACCAGGCTACCAGCTCAAGCTCCCATGGGGATTTCAGATCTAGTAGGTCCTGTGGTGGGGCTAAGGCTGGAAAACCATGATAGCCCAGACACACAGGTCACTTGGATCTGAGTGGCCCTTAAAATCAGTCCTCCATTGCTTTGAAACATAGCCAAGGTAATGGGGGATCACAAGGCAGCAGCCTTACATAGAGCATCTGACATATAAACAATAATCCCACAAAGTACAAATCCCATTGCAAAACTTCCATTAATCTAACTCAAATACATATACAAAGTCATAGCCAGCAATTGCTGGACTATGGAGAGAAGAAAAGAAAAAGAAAAAGAAAAACTACTTACTGCTAAAAAGAAAGAGAAAAGAAAAGCGATCTGAGATAGGTTCCCAGATACCTAAACCTAAGCTAGGCCTAGGTATATATAGCAGTGGGGTGGCGGCGCATTAGGGTTAGGAAACCCTAATTTTAACGATGCCACGTGGCCTTATACTGATCCTTGGATGCCTCGGGGCGTGTGCACGGAGATTTGAGCGTGGGAGTGAGTGCCCTAATCACTGGAAATTTCTAGAATGCCCTCCGCTGAAGAGATGGAAGTTTAGGTTCAGAGCCTCGCTAGGTAGCTGTAGTTTCCCAGACTTGTCGCGTGGTAGCTCATTGCTCTTCGCTAGGATGATTTGACACTGAAGCTTCAGCCGTCGCGAGGTTGCCTTGGTTTGCTCTTCAGGCAGTCGCGTGGTAGAGAGTTGAGCTCTCGCTGGGCAGCAACATGAGAACTGCGCGAGCTCTTCTCTTTACTTGAACTTCACGAGTTACCTCGCGAGGTTCTTTTGAGTTTTGAACTACGCGAGGTTCTTTGTCTCACTCAATCTTCGCAAGCTTAGCTTTGCCTTTGCCAGGATGCTTTCTTTCTTGAATGGCGCATGAACTGCGCGAGGCGTTCTTCCTCTGAGAATTGTACCCCGCGGCGACTGCGCGACAGCTGCGCGAGGAAGCTTCTGAAGCTCTCTCTCTCATCAGCTGTCTTAAGCGAACTTCGCGAGATTGAGAGAGGTCTGCTTTGAACTGCGTGACACTGAGCGATGTGTTCTACTCTTGAGCTTCGCGAGAGCTGCGCGAGGTTAAGTTTCTGAAGCTCTTCAGTCATTCATCTGCGTGAGAGATTGCTGTAAAGCCTTGGGAAGCTCAGCTGATCTGCGCGAGGCTTCAAAGTTCATTCTTACTGAGGGGCATCTGGTGCCAAAGCAGGCTCCATAATAGGATTCTTGGCCTTATTTCATTGCTAATTATTTCCTGAATAAAACACTTAAGAAGAGTTTATTAGGTGGCTAAGGGTCTAATCAAAGCTTAAGTTAAGGGGTGAAAAGTGGTACTTTTCAGGTCTTAACACTTGTCCACAGTAAAAACCACTGCCAGAAGCTCTTTTTCAGTGGTTGTGTAGTTCAGTTGAGCTTCAGCAAGTGATTTGCTGAGATATGCAATGACAGCAGGCAGCTTATCTTTTCTCTGGCCCAGGAAAGCACCTATTGCCAAGTCAAATGCATCACACATCAATTAAAAGGGCAAGGTATTGTCAGGTGTTTGGAGTACAGGGTTAGAGGTGAGGTAGATTTTTAGAGTTTCAAAAGACTTCAAACATTCAGCAGAGAAGTCAAAGGGCACATCCTGGCAGAGCAGGTGGCACAATGGTTTATCAATTTAGCTGAAGTCTTTGATAAACGTCCTGTAGAATCCCTCATGTTAAAGGAAGGATCTGATTTGCTTGACTGTTCTTAGAGGGGGCAAATTTTTAATGAGGTCAACTTTGGCCTTATCTACCTCAATTCCATCTTTAGAGACTACATGGCCCAACACAATTCCCTGTGTTACCATGAAGTGGCTCTTCTCCCAACTTAAGACCAAATTGGTCTCTTCACATCTTTGTAAGACCTGATGGAGGCGTTGTAGACATTGATCAAAGCTATCCCCATAAACCGAAAAATCATCCATTAAAATTTCTAAGAATTTGTCAATCATATCAGAAAAAATGGCATACATACACCTCTGAATGGTGGCTAGGGCATTACACAGTCCAAAAGGCATCCTTTTATAAGCAAAGGTGCCAAAAGGACAAGTAAAAGTAGTTTTCTCTTGATCCAGAGGGTGCACAGGGATCTGGTTGTATCCTGAGTACCATCAAGAAAACAGTAAAAAGCTTTCCCAGCCAACTTATCCAAATTTTGATCAATAAAGGGGAGAGGGAAGTGGTCTTTTCTGGTCTTGGAGTTGAGTTTTCGATAATCGATGCAAACTCTCCAGCCAGTGGTCTCCCTGGCTGGTCTCAACTCTCTAGACTCGGTTGTGATCACTGTTATGTCAGATTTCTTGGGTACCACCTGGATTGGTGCCACCTATTCAGAATCAAAGATGGGGTAAATTACCCCAGCATCCAGCAACTTAATGTTTTCTTTCAGAACCACTTCTTGCATGTGAGGATTCAATTTCCTCTGTATTTTCTTGGAGGGTGTTGAGCCCTTCTCTAGATGAATCCTATGCATACAGATTGATGCATCAATTCGTCCTAGATCAGCAATGGTCCAGCCAATTGCTTTCTTGTGCTTCCTCAAAACTGTTAGCAATTCCTCCTCTTGCTCACTAGTAAGAGAAGAGATAATCATAGGAAGTTTCTCATCATTCTCGAGGAACGCATATTTTAATGTCTCTGGAAGCGTCTTGAGTTTCAGATTAGGGGCTTGTTGGATGGATGGCAGGATTGGTGTATTGTTGGTTGGGAGAAGGGGCAGCAATGTAGGTTTCCAATTGGAATGCTGCACTAAGCCCGCATAAGACTTTACTAGGGATATGTCTTCTGGCATTAAAGCTAGGCTTCCTTCCTTCACCATGTTCCAAACTTCAGTTAAATTAGTGACAATGTTGCTCCACTCCAGCAGAGTGGGCAGTTCTTCTTCAACAATTTCTTCTAGTACATCCACTGCAAAGCATTCCTCATTGTCCAGCTGAGGGTACTTTGCACTATTGTACACATTAAGCTTAACTTTCATGATCCCAGACCTGCATTGAATGCATGCATTGGCAGTGGCCAAGAATGGTCTGCCCAGAATAACAGGTATTGGAGATGTACTCTTGCTGCAACCCATGTCCAAAACAAGGAAGTCTGTAGGATAGAAGAACTTGTCTACCCCCACTAGGACATCCTCAACCACTCCCATGGGTTTCCTCTCAGACCTATTAGCCATCAATAGAACAATGGGGGTGGGCTTGAGCTCCCCCAAACTTAGCTACTGATACACACTGTATGGAAGTAGGTTAACACTGGCTCCAAGGTCCAAAAGGGCCCTCCCAATCGTGTGGTCTCCAATAATACAGGGAATAGTGGGTATCCATGGGTCTTGCAACTTCTCAGGCATTGTCATGGTTAATATAGAATTAACTGTATCAGTCGCAAACACCTTTTTGGACAAATAGCCTCTGGCCTTCCTTTTCTGAGTACAGAGGTCTTTCAGAAACTTTGCATAGGCTGGGACCTGTCAGATTGCATCAAGCAGGGGTAAATTTATCTTGACCTGCCTAAAGGTCTCCATCATTTCCTCGATCTGTCCCTGACCTTTATCATAAGGGGCAGGGCCACTCAAAGCTTGAGGAAATGGCAGCTGAGGTACTGTTGGTTCCTCAGCTATAAGCCTATGACTAAACTTTTGTTTTTTTCTTTTATCTATTTTTATCTCCGGCTGAGGCTCAACTACAACCTCTTTATTTTTCCCTTATTGAAGGGTAGTAGGTAGTTCTTGACTCTGTGCCCTAACAAAGTCCTTATCACTTTCACTTGATATTTTCTTGGGGTAAACCTCTCCTTGTTCCTTTCCCACCTGGATGTCTACCAGCCTACCAGACCTTAGGGTAGTTATGGTATTGGCCCCCTCAAAATTTGAGGATCCTTCTCCAATGGAATACTGGCCCTTAGGGTTGGCTACTAGCTGGCTTGGCAACTTGCCCTCCTCTCTTTTAGCCAGAGCATTCGCTATTTGGCCAAGCTGCTCTTCTATTTTCTTAATGCTTTGACTGTGAGAAGTCACAGTCTGATTCATGGGTCCAAAGCTTTGCAATTAAGCTAAAACCTGGTCCTCGAAAGAAGCACTTCGGGGCTGAGGTGGGGGAACTACCAATTGATTTTGTTGATGGGGTTGTTGTTGCTGCTGGAAACTTGACCTTGGGGCATAACCCTGGTTAAATTGCTGTTGTGGCCTTTGAGGTAAGGCCAACATCTGATGTGGCTGCATATACTTGTCTTGCCTCCACCTCAAATTTGGGTGGTCTCTCCATTGGTAGCCAGCATTTTGGTGCTAGTATCCATATGGTTGTTTATTCTAGCCACCAGATTGTTGTTGTCCAAAAGATTGGGCAGCAGTAGCCTGTTCCATTACAAACTCGAGGTATTGCCCCGTAGATGGACACTCTTCTACTGTGTGTTGTGGAGATTGGCATATCAGACATGCCTCCATCACTTGTGCAACCACTCTGGGCTGCACCACAGTCAGAAGTTTATCAAATCTTTCAGTAAGATTGGCCATTTGCATTCTCAGGTCATCATTTCCCCTAACTTCATACATCTTTCCTTTAGAAGTCTCAGCCAGCCCCAACTTAGGAGAAGGCTCTTGAATAGTTTTAGATGAGGACATCTTCTGGAAAGCATTTTCACTTATGACCTCTAACAAGTCCCATGCCTCATTAGCTGTTTTATGCATTACGCTCCACCACAAGAGGCATCTACCATGTCTCTGCTCTTCTCATCAATCCCATTGTAATAGCTCTGGACAAGCTGCCAGTCAGGGATCTTATGGTGGGGACATTGTTTGAGCATCTCTTCAAATCTATCCTTGCATTGGTTAAAATCTTCAGTTGGGGACTGGGCAAAAGAAAGTACGCCTTTCCTCAATTGGCTAGTTTTGGTTTCTGGGAAAAATTTAGACAGAAATCTTGTCTGGAGGTCTTTCCAAGAAGTGATGTTGTTGTTTAGGAGAGTGGATAACCAGGTCATGGCCCTGTCCTTCGGGGAAAAAGGAAAGAGCCTTAACCTAGTGGCTTCTGGTCCCAAACCAGCAATGGAGAGTGTCGTGCACAGGGCCAAGAACTGATCAATGTGCTTGTAAGGGTCTTCCTTGCTAAGCCCATGGAAAGAGGGAAGCATTTGGTTGATGGAAGTTTTGATTTCATAGTTTCCTTAAACATCTGGGAATTGAATGCTGAATGGAGAATTGTAATCATTTGGAGCATTCAATTCCTTTAATGTTCTAGGTTGTTCGTCACCCATAACTGCTATCTCAATTTCAATAGGGGGATCAACTGTGGTGTGTCTATGCCTTCTCGGTCTTCTACCCCTTTCTATATCAGGGTTAGCAGGCTCTAATGTAGGACTGAGGGATCTCCTTCCTAACATGCACACACACCAACAGTAGGGAAGACTATTCACAGGCACATTGCACTTAACAAAAATTGCAACTACCCTAATCAACTGCTATGGAATCTTCAAAGGAGAAATAGACTGAGTTTTGAGGGTTAGAGAAGTGCAAACAGATGTAGCTAGACTCCTAGTGCAATTCTACTCTCCTTCTCTGCTACGGTCCAGATCTGCAAGAAAAATTCCAAATGTAATTGTTAAGACATGAAAAGTACTACTTTTCACCCCTTAACTTAGCCTCTGTTAGACCCTTAGCCATCTAATAAATGTGTGTTAAGTCATTTTTGTAGGTAATAAACAGCAGCTATAATAATGCCTGAACCTGTTAAGAACCCCATTTTTTCCCCAGAAGCCCCTCAGAAGGATGAAAGATGAATCCAGACAAGAATTGAACCTCGCGTAACTTTCACAAGCTTCAGAGGATTCAGAAATTAAGCCTCGCGCAGTCCTCGTGAGTTTACCAAGGCTTCACACCCATTGTTCGCACTGTTCTCGCGCAGCTCAGTGACAGAAGAGCTTCAGAATCATGTCTCGTGCAGCTCTCGTGAAGCTCAAATATAAATGCTCGCACAGTCTCACACAACTCAAGAAAGTAGCGCTCAAACCTCTCGCAGTTCACTCAACTCAGCTGAGGAGAGAGAGCTCCAGGTATTTTTACGTGCAGCTGTCACGCAGTGGTCGCAGGATGCAAAACTTCAGAAAAACCTCTCGCGCAGTTCAGAGGCCAATGTACATCACGTCCTCACGAGGATCCTCACAAAGATCCATTGAGAAACAAACTGCTCGCGCGATTCCCGTGCCATTTAGAAGGAAAGTGTAATCCCGCAAAGACCAGAGCAATCCAGCGAGGATTCAATGCTCTATCGCGTGACTATTTCAGCTGCAACTATGACAATCCCGCGGCGGCTAGAATTCCAAGTTGATCTAATCTCGCGCAGACCGTGCTACCACACGACAGTCTTGGAAACCAGTGCTACCTGGCGAGGCTCTGAACTCTAACTCTCCCTCACTTCTGCAGAGGACATTCTAGAAACTTTCAACAATTAGGGCATGCATTCCAATGCTCTAATTCCCGTGCATGAGCCTCAAGGCATCCAAGGAATAGTATTAGGCCATGTGGCATCGTTAAGATTAAGGTTTCTTAACCCTAATGTGTCGCCAAGCTGACTGCTATATAAACCTAAGCCTGGTTTAGGTTTAGAGAGCTAATTCCGGGTAGAATAGAACTTAGTTCATCTTCTTCTGAAATCAGCAGTAGATCTCCAGTAAGTTTAGTTTAGGTTTAGGCAGTTTCTATTTTACTTTTTCTTCTCTCCATAGTCTAGCATTTGCTGGCTATGCCTCTGTATGCTTATTCATTTTAGAATTAATGGAATTTTATGATTGGGTGTTTTACATATATGGGATTGAAGTTTGAGATTGAGTTGTTCTGTACAAATCTGCTGCCATGAGATCCTCCATTGATAGGTTGTATTATAATCAATGGAGGACTATTTTTAGAGACCTATTTAGATCCAAGTGACCTGTGTGTCTGGGCTAACATGCTCCCATACAAGCCTAGCCCCACCATAGACTCCACTAGATCAAAAACCCCCATTGGAGCTTGTGCTTGTAGCCTTGTGAACATGGTGGTGACAGCAGTGTCCTTGTTCTATTTTGGTCCTCTCTGAGGAGGACAGCCTCTGGGATAGTCTGTGACCATTTAAGTGGACAGGTTATAGCCTTAGGGTGAGGCCAATTCACAGATCCAAGACAGATTCTTCTTCTCTGCACTTGTGCTTGTAGCCCTGTGAGAGATTGTGCAGAGACAAACTCCCTCGTATTTGTATAGACCCGCCTTCAAATGGCAGATCTGGCTTGGTTATGGAGATTGTAGGCTGGTGACTGGATCACTGCAATCTTTCTACAGCAGTGGACAGCTAGACCTAAGGTTGTACTCAAACTCTTGCTGGTTCTATGTGTCTGGGCTAACATGCTCCCATATAGGCTTAGCCTCACACATAGCACTTTAGAGGTTGAGGTTCCCTATGGATTCTTGTGCTTGTAGCCTGGATGAAGTAGTGCCTACAATGATAAACTTGTTCTGACCCATCTCTGGACTTTGGTTCCCCAATTGGATAGTCTGTGACCATTTAAGTGGGCAGGCTATAGCCATAAAGGGATTGGATCGTGGCGCAGAAATGAGTTAGATTCTTTCTCCTCAGTGGTGATAATGTAGCCATTGGACTGGACTTCTATAGCAACAGATTTGGATTTGAGTCATGAAGCCCATCATATCTGAACCTAAGAGCATACTTCTCACCCTTTTATATTTATTTTCTCATTCCATCTTCTTTCTTAACCCTTTCTATAGTTTAGACATTAGGATACCTTAGAATTTAGATTTTTTGTGACCCTAAATCCCCTTCCATTTTGGATTGCCAGATCTGTAGTTAGATCTGGAGGGCCTACTAAATATGGCTCCCTTGGAGCTTAAGATCAACTTCCCTGTGAGACAAACTCTTACTTATCAAAACTTGCTACAACAGGCCCTGTATCTTGCAGGACTGTGTATATTTTAGGCTTGCTGCTCCATAATTCTCACTCTATCTTTCATTCATTTTTATTCATCCCATTCTTTTCACTGTCTTCAATAAAGTTAGTAGCAAGCACTTCAAATAGCCTAACAAGTTTTTGGCGTCGCTGCCGGGGATATTGATCTTTTAGTAGACTCTAGATTTTTTTTTATTCTTTATTCTTTGGTAGCTGTACTTGTGAATAATTGATACAGCTGATTTACATTTGGAATTCTTCTTGCAGATCTGGACCATAGCAGAGAAGGAGACTGGAATTGCATCGAGAGTCTAGCTACCTCTGTTTGCACTTCTCTAACCTTCAAAACCTCAGTTTACTTCTCCTTTGAAGATTCCATAAGAAGTTGATTAGGATAGTTGTAATTTTTTTTAGTAAGTGCAATGTGCCTACGAATAGTCTTCCCTGTTGTGGTATGAGTGCATGTTAGGAAGGAGATCTCTCAGTCCTACATTAGAGCCTTCTAACCTTAAGATTGAAAGGGGTAGAAGACCGAGAAGGCACAGACACACCACAGTCGAGCCCCCAATTGAAATAGAGATAGCAGTTATGGGTGAAGAGAAACCCAGAACATTGAAGGAATTGAATGCTTCGGATGATTACAATTCTCCTTTCAGCATTCAATTCCCAAATGTTCAGGGTAATTATGAGATCAAAACTTCCATCATCCAAATGCTTCCCTCTTTCCATGGGCTTAGCAAGGAAGACCCTTACAAGCACATTGACCAGTTCTTGGCCCTGTGCACAACATTTTCCATTGCTGGTTTGGGACCAGAAGCCACTAGGTTAAGGCTCTTTCCTTTTTCTCTAAAGGACAGGGCCAACTCCTGGTTAGCTACTCTCCCAAACAACAGCATCACTTCCTGGAAAGACCTCCAGACAAGATTTCTGTCTAAATTTTTCCCAGAGACCAAGACCAGCCAATTGAGGAAAGGCATACTTTCTTTTGCCCAGTCCCCAACTGAAGACTTTAACCATTGCTAGGATAGATTTAAAGAGATGCTCAAACAATGTCCCCACCACAAGATCCCTGACTGGCAGCTTGTCCAGAGCTTCTACAACAGGATTGATGAGAAGAGCAGAGACATGGTAGATGCCTCTTGTGGTGGAATATACATGCATAAAATAGCTGATGAGGCATGGGACTTGTTCGAGGTCATAAGTGAAAATACTTTTCAAAAGATGTCCTCATCCAAAACTGTTCAAGAGCCTTCTCCTAAGCTGGGGGTGGCTGAAACTTATAAAAGAAAGATGTATGAAGTTAGAGGAAACGATGACCTGAGAATGCAGATGGCCAATCTTACTGAAAGATTTGACAAACTTTTGACTGTGGTGCAGCCCAGAATGGTTGCACAAGTGATGGAGGCATGTCTGATATGCCAATCCCCACAGCACACAGTAGAAAAATGTCCATCTGCAGGGCAATACCCTGAGTTTATAATGGAACAGGCTGTTGCTGCCTAATCTTATGGACAGCAACAATCTGGTGGCTACAATAAACAACCATATGTATACCAGCACCAAAATGCTAGTTACCACTGGAGAGACCACCCAAATTTGAGGTGGAGGCAAGACAATTATATGCAGTCACAGTAAATGTTGACCTTACCTCAAAGGCCATAGCAGCAGTTTAACCAAGGTTATGCCCAAAGGTCGAATTTTTAACAACAGCAGCCCCAGCAACAAAATCAATTGGTAGTTCCCCCACCTCAGCCCCGAAGTGCTTCTTTCGATGACCAAGTTTTGGCCCAATTGCAAAGCCTTGAACCCTTAAATCAGACTGTGACTTCTCACAGTCAAAGCATTAAGAAAATAAAAGAGTAGCTTGGCCAAATAGCCAATGATCTGGCTAAAAGAGAAGAGGGCAGGTTGCCAAGTCAACCAGTAGCCAACCCAAAGGGCCAGTATTCCATCGGAGAATGCTCCTCCAATTTTGAGGGAGCCAATGCTATCACAACCCTAAGGTCTGGTAAGCTGATAGACAACCAGGTGGGAAGGGAACAAGGAGAGGTCTACCCCAAGGAAATGTCAAATGAAAGTAATAAGGATTCTGTTCAGGCACAAAGTAAAGAACTGCCTGCTACCCTTCAACAAGGGAAAAATAAAGAGGTTGTAGTTGAGCCTCAGCAGGAGATAAAAATAGAAAAAAGAAAAAAACAAAAGTTCAGCCATAGGATTACAGCTGAGGAACATGCATTTCCTCAGCTGCCATTTCCTCAAGCTTTTAGTGGCCCTTCCCCTTTTGATAAGGGTCAGGCACAGATCGAGGAAATGATGGAGACCTTTAAGCAGGTGAAGATAAATTTATCTCTGCTTGATGCAATCCGACAGGTCCCAGCCTATGCAAAGTTTCTGAAGGACCTCTGTACTCAGAAAAGGAAGGCCAGAGGCCATTTGTCTAAAAAGGTCTTTGCAACTGATACAGTTAATTCTGTATTAACAATGACAATACCTAAGAAGTTGCAAGACCCAGGGATACCCACTATTCCCTGTATTATTGGTGACCACACGATTGGAAGGTCCTTTTGGATCTTGGAGCCAGTGTTAACCTGCTGCCATACAGTGTATATCAGCAGCTAGGTTTGGGGGAGCTAAAGCCCACCCCCATTGTTCTATTGATGGCTGATAGGTCCGAGAGAAAGCCCATGAGAGTGGTTGAGGATGTCCTAATGGGGGTAGACAAGTTCTTCTACCCTGCAGACTTCCTTGTTTTGGACATGGGCTGTAAGAAGCGTACATCTTCAATACCTGTTATCCTAGGCAGACCATTTTTGGCCACTGCCAATGCATGCATTCAATGCAGGTCAGGGATCATGGAGGTCACTTTCGGATATATGAAAGTTGAGCTTAATGTGTACAACAGTGCAAAGTACCCTCAGCTGGACAATGAGGAATGTTTTGCAATAGATGTACTAGAAGAAATCGTTGAAGAAGAACTACCCTCTCTGCTGAAATGGGACAACATTGTCACTGATTTAACTAAAGTTTGGAACTTGGTGGAGGAACGAAGCCTAGCTTTAATGTCAGAAGACATACCCCTAGTAAAGTCTTCTATGGGCTTAGTGCAGCATTCCAATTAGAAACCTACATTGCTGCCCCTTCCTCCAACTAACAATACACCAATCCTGCCATCCATATAACAAGCCCCTGATCTAGAGCTCAAGAAGCTGCCAGAGACATTAAAATATGTTTTTCTCGAGAAAGAAGAAAAACTTCCTGTGATTATCTCCTCTTCTCTTACTAGTGAGCAAGAGGAGAAATTGGTAACAGTTCTAAGGAAGCACAAGAAAGCAATTTGCTGGACCATTGCTGATATGGGAGGGATTGATGCATCAATCTGTATGCATAGGATTCATCTGGAGGAGGGCTCATCACCCTCAAGGGAAATGTAGAGGAAACTTAATCCTCACATGCAGGAGGTGGTCCTGAAAGAAATCATTAAGTTGCTGGATGCTGGGGTAATTTACCCCATCTTTGATTTTGAATGGGTGGCACCAATCCAGATGGTACCCAAGAAATCTGGCATAACAGTGATCACAAGTGAGTATGGAGAGTTGAGACCAGCCAGGGAAACCACTGGCAGGAGAGTTTGCATCGATTATCGAAAATTGAACACCAAGACCAGAAAATACCACTTCCCTCTCCCTTTTATTGATCAAATTTTAGACAAGTGGGTCGGGAAGGCTTTTTATTATTTTCTTGATGGGTACTCAGGGTACAACCAGATCCCTGTGCACCCTTTGAACCAAGAGAAAACTACTTTTACTTGTCCTTTCGACACCTTCGCTTACAGAAGGATGCCTTTTGGACTGTGTAATGCCCCAGCCACCTTTCAAAGGTGTATGTATGCCATTTTTTCTGATATGATTAACAAATTCTTGGAAATTTTCATGGATGACTTTTCAGTTTTTGGGGATAGCTTTGACCAATGTCTACAACACCTCCATCAAGTCCTACAGAGATGTGAAGAGACCAATTTGGTCTTAAGTTGGGAGAAGAGCCACTTCATGGTTACACAGGAAATTGTGTTGGGCCATGTAGTCTCAAAGATGGAATTGAGGTAGACAAGCCAAAAGTTGACCTCATTAAAAATTTGCCCCCTCCAAGAACAGTCAAGCAAATCAGATCATTCCTTAGGCATGCTAGATTCTATAGGAGGTTTATCAAAGACTTTAGTAAAATTGCCAAACCATTGTGCCACCTGCTCTACCAGGATGTGCCCTTTGACTTCTCTGCTGAATGTCTGAAGGCTTTTGAAGCTCTAAAAATCTGCCTCACCTCTGCCCCTGTACTCCAGACACCTGACTATATCCTACCCTTTGAGTTGATGTGTGATGCATCTGACTTGGCAATAGGTGCTATCCTGGGCAAGAGAAAAGACAAGCTGCCTGTGGTCATTGCATATCTCAGCAAATCACTTGCTGAAGCTCAACTGAACTACACAACCACTGAGAAAGAGCTTCTAGCAGTGGTTTTTGCTGTGGACAAGTTTAGACCTTACTACTAGGGTCTAAAACTATCATCTTCACCAACCACTTAGCATTAAAGTACCTACTGTCCAAGAAGGATGCAAAGCCCAGATTGATTAGATGGATACTCCTATTGTAGGAGTTTGACATCGAAATCAAAGACAAGAAAGGTATAGAAAATGTGGTGGCTGACCACTTGTCCAGAATTATGTCGGAGAAAGGTGTTGATGACCTCACTACAAATAATGTCTTCCCGGATGAGCAATTTTTTCCCATCCAATCTTTAGTTCCCTGGTATGCCCATATTGTTAATTATCTGGTTATAGGCAAGATCCCTTCCCATTGGACAAAAATGGATAAGGACCTATTTTTCTCACAGGTCAAATTCTTTTTCTGGGAGGAACCTTGTCTGTACAAGTATTGTGCAGACCAAATCATTTGAAAATGTGTTCCCAAAAGTGATATCCCCAGTATTCTGACCATGTGTCACGAAAATGCCTATGGTGGTCACTTTAGTGGGAGAAAAATTGCTGACAAAGTGCTGCAGTGTGGTTTCTATTGGCCTTCTCTTTTCCGAGATGCCCATACACACTGTAAGGCCTATGAAAGATGTCAGAAATTAGGAGGGCTGTCCAAACGAAATTCAATGCCTTTACAGGCCATCCTTATTGTTGAACTATTTGATGTGTGGGGTATTGATTTTATGGGCCCCATTCCTCCTTCAAATGGTTTTCATTTCATCTTAGTGGCAGTGGACTATGTTTCCAAATGGGTAGAGGCCATTGCCACTAGAACTAATGATAATCAAGATGTCCTCAAGTTCATAAAGCAGAATATCTTCTCCAGATTTGGAACCCCTAGAGCCATTATCAATGATGGGGGGAGCCATTTTTGTAACAGAAATTTCGAGAGCATGCTCAAGAAATATTCTGTCACCCATAGGATTGCTACTCCCTACCACCCACAAACCAGTGGGCAAGTTGAAATTTTAAATAGGGAGATCAAGCATATCCTTGAGAAGACTGTGAGGACTAATAGGAAGGATTGGGCTGACAAGCTTAATGATGCACTGTGGGCTTATAGGACTGCCTATAAGACTCCCATTGGTATGTCCCCTTTCAGAATGGTTTATGGAAAGGCTTGTCATCTCCCAGTCAAGTTAGAACACAAGGCCTATTGGGCCATTAAATATTTCAATTTAGATCTAACTCCTGCTGGTCATCACAAATTGCTGCAGCTGTCAGAATTGGAAGAACTAAGGATGGATGCATATGCCAATGTCAGGATCTACAAGGAAAGGTCCAAAGCTTTCTTTGACAAAGGGCTGTTGAGAAAGAGTTTCAATGCTGGTGAGAAGGTTTGGTTGTTTAACTCCAAACTTAAATTTTTTCTAGGTAAATTGAAATCCAGATGAGAAGGTCCTTATATTGTCATGCAGGTTTCCCCATCTGGTGCTACGGAAATCAAGGATCCTAAGTTTGGGAAACTCTTGAAGGTGAATGGTCAGAGGCTTAAGCCTTGTTTTGATAAACCTGTCAACCTTTTGGACACCATTCACTGTCAAGGGGATCCTTCTTCAAACTGATTCCCTAGGTGTGTCATTATTGTAGCATATGTACTTAGTTTTTGATTGATTTATCTTGCTTTCTTTAGTTTATATTCTCTAGGATTTACTAGTAGTCTTATCTAAATTTTGCCTTATCTGGTTTGAACTTTTGATGCTTGGCTTGCTTCTTACTGTTGTGGAATTGATATCTTATGTTGAATGCCTAATGTGGGAGGTTGTTTTTGTTATCCTTGAGTGTATGATTGAGTTTACATGTGTCTCAAGACAGTCCGACGAGAGGGTCATGCCCAGGATTCAATCGCAGCAAACATGCAAAGGAGCAGAACAGAGAGCACATGCTCTCTATTTTATACCTTACTGTCGCTGGGTCCAAAATGGAACCCTGGGAGACTATCGCGAGCTTTAAAAGCTCTCGCGAGGTTAAAGAGAAAGCCTGGAAACCTATTGCGAGGTTTAAAAAGGAAGCCTGAGAGCATGTCGTGCAGTTCGCGTAGAAACATACATTACCTGTCGCGAGATTCATGCGTACCTGTCAACCTCTCGCGCAGTCCACATCGAGCTATTCAGTAGTTATCACAAGATTATCAAGCTGTCATGAGGTTCACACGATAAAATGGGAGACCCTCGCTCAATTCAACAGAAAGACTCCATTTACTATCGCAAGCTTCTAAGTCTATCGCGAGACTCAAAATGAACCTCAGAGCTTTCTGCGCAATCCAAATATAACCCTAAGAACTGCTCGCGCAATTCACATGAATTCATCTCACTCTGTCGCGCACTTGAAGGACAACTTTAGAGATTGTCGTACAGTCCAAATTTAATCCAAACCTTCGCTAGGTTCATTCCCAACCCCGCGACCAGAGGATCCAAAGCGCGCCGAGCTTAGCGATAAGTATTTCAACCTTGCGCTTTGTCCCTGTGATTCATTATCTGCTTCCTTTCTTCCCTCTGTGAAACTGTAGCTCCTGGCACTCTCCCCCTTCTCTCCTCCAGCATCACTCCTACAGATCATCATTCACTCCACAAATATATACAAGTGTTCCTAGCATTACCCTCATCCATTACCCTCTGCTCAGAGATCTTGAGGTGCCTTGTACATCAAATCAAACCAAATCCTAGATCTCAATCTCCATTTGCTCACACCCAAAGACAGAGTTAGATATGGCTCCAAAATCTGCACAGAAGAGAAAAGGGAAGGACAAGGACCCTGTGGAGACCACCCCTAAAAAGGCCAAGACCTCAAAGTCTCCCAAAAAAGGAAAGGATGTGGTTGAGGAGGCGGAGGTACCAACCACTAAATTCTCTACCCCTTCTGAGCTCATGGAGTCAATCCCATTAGAGCCTGAAACAACCTTTGATGTACCATTTTTTGAGAAAGAACCTCTCTCAGCCCCTGCAATACAATTCATGAGTAAAGCGGGCTTGATGCCATTGATGAAAGCTATTCCAGCACTAGCCTACCCCAGGCTAGTGCAGCTATTTTACCAGCACATCACAGTCGAGAAGGAAAACAATGGACAAGGGTGCTTACAAGTGAAGATTGATGATTTCGGTATGTTAGTGGGCCCTAAGATGATCGCTGAAGTGTTGGGCATCCCAGCAGCCTTCAATCCTAGCTGTGGATATGGCCCTCCTCTGACTGCATCGATTGACACAATTGCAAGGACCCTAACTAGAGGAATCAAAGCCACAGGGGACTCAATCAGAAGGAGGGAACTAGAACCTGAACTGTTGTTCATTGATCAAGTCCCGCGGAAGAACATATATTGCTCATGACATCAGCAGGAGAGGAGAACCCCAATTGCGGATGCTGTCTACTCCTACCACATGGGCCATGGCTTCCATGCAGCCTGGCTGATTTTTGAGGCTATGAAGGACGTGGTGGAGAAGTTAGGATCCAATAAAAATCCTCACACCCTACCCTTTGCAAGAATCATCACCCTGCTACTGATCAAGGGGGGCTACAAGATAGGGAGGACTGAAGAAAATACCACCCTTACCCCTACTACATTTGCGAAGAGGCAATGGGTCATCAGCAGAAGCTTGATGGGGGGTCAGAAAAAGAAGAAAGCTGAGGCTAAAGCCCAGCCCAAGCAAGCAGAAGTAGCTGCATCAGAGTCTACCCCTGCTGCAAAGAAGGTGCCTCCAGAGACTATCACTTCCATCCCTGCAGCAGTAGCCACTCCCCCTCCACCTTTTATTCCTGCATCCACTACTCCTCTTGCATCCATCTCTCACCACCCTCTGTTTCCATTCTCCATGCCCACACCCCCTTCACCTGTGCTTGGTCCATGGGAGGACTCACCATCCCCTACCTTACCTCAGTACACAGCCACAATTCTCCCCTCATTTCCACCTAAGCCTGCCAGCCCCCCACTCATCTCCTACAAAAAACAAAAAACTACTCAGACCACTCTAACCATCTCCCAGACACCACCCTCAATACCTTCTATCCCCATTGACCCACCCCACCTTGAAGAAACCCCCCCCCCCGCCATATCTACCATATCCCCTCTCCCAGACATTGACTTAACCATAAACACAACCTTAGGCTTCCAAGCCTTCATCTCTACCTTCCTTGAAACCATGCCTACCTCCTACACCCCTCTGCCCGACTCCCCAACTACCTCATAGCACCACTCCCCAGAACCCCACTCTTCCCCTCCCTCCACTTTCCATCATGCTCCCTCCTCCCCCTTCCAACCAGTACCCTCTTCTTCCCAAACCCAACCTCCTAACTTTGACACACTAACCCTCATCCTCCCCCTTTTCCAAGACATACAGGCCCAATTATCCACCAATACCCTAAAACAGGACCAGATGCAGGCTGAACTCACCTCCATCCAATCCACCCTACACACCTTAACCACTCCCCCCATCCCCTCACCACCCACTTCACCCCTAGTCCCGTCCCACCGACAACACCACCCAAACAGACTTCCTCCTGAATCATTAATCCCCCCACCATCACCATTACCTCCTCCCCACCCATTCCCTTTACTCCCTTTCACCATTCCAATTTTCCGTCCCCCATCAACCCCACCTCTGTTGAGCCTACACCTTCACCTTTCCCCAATTCCCTCCATCCCCTCTTGTCGTACCCCCTCCCACCTTCTCTACCAAATCTACACAAACATACCCAGAACCTGACCCCATTCCCCCACCAATTGACTTCCCTACTATCATCCCCCCTCCTCCCCTCCAGGACCAAGCACACTCTACTCCTTCCACCTCTTATCTTCCCATTGCCCCAAAACATCATTTCTACAGTCCCCCCTACCTCACCATCCTCAACCATATGAGAGATAATGCCTACCTGAGGAAGGATGTATTGAGGGGCATGGCCAAGCTACCCCAATCTATAGAGACCCCCCTGCTGGAGCAGATTGATGAGATGACGGAGGCCCACAAAAAACAATTACTGGGCATCTCCTTAGGGTGGCAAAATATCCTGAAGGAATATCAGAAGACTAAGGCTACAGCTACATACTATCAGATCAATTGGGAGTATGAGAAATCCAATGCCACTGCAGCAGCTGCCCGAGCGAGAATGCTTGAAAAATGCCTTAACAATGCCGAGGAAATCTAAAAAATTCAAAAGGAGATCCTTGAGACTGACGCTCTAAAATTTCAAATCAAGATAGCCTCATTGGAATCCGCATTGGCTGCTGCTCGCAATGAACCTTACCATCTGACTCCCATCAATGTTCAAGTGCCTATGCCTTCTACTACCCTAACTCCACCTGCCCCCACTGAGGAGACCCCACCTCAGCCCTAGAGAGACAAAGGCAAAGCTCCTGCTTCACCTCCTAAGGAGCAGCCTACACCTACTGAGCAGCCTCCACCTCCCAAGGCCTCTGCTGCACCTCCACAAGAACAAACTTATCCTCAACGGAGGAAAATCATAGCCAAGAGGTCTGCTCCAAAAGTTGTCCCTTTAAAAATTGGCAAAGAGCCTGCTGCCCAGTCTGAAGAGGCACAGGCCCCTGCCAAACCGGAGTCCACTGAAAAAGGAAAGGCACCAGTGGTCCCCACTGAGGAACCCAAAGCTAATGGAAAAGAGAAATCTCTAGTGGTCTCCCCTGTAAAAGCTGAAGCTAAAGGCAAGGGCAAAGGAAAATCCCCTGCCACCCCCCCTGCTAAGCGTAAAGGCAAAGCCCCTCAAGAACCCAAGGAACGAAAGGCTCCCAAGGCACCAAAAATGAGGGTGAGGGCACCTAAAGCTTCATCTGTAGTGAAAACACCAACTGAAAAGAAAAAGGAGAGAGAGGAAAAGAAGAAACAAAACAGAGCTGCCCTTAAGGCATAGGCTAAGAAGATGGGCTGGGATTTCCTTACAAATTCTGATTCAGATTAGATCCTAGCTTCTAGATTGTATCTTAGGTTTTTCTTTTTGTAGTGCCACTTGTAACTATTTTTCTTCCACTTTAATCGAATCTCTAATTTTGTCTATTGCTCTGTTCTGTCTGTTTATTTCTGATTGTTTGGTATTTTTCTTTTTATTCTTTTTGCCATTCCTGGGAGAACAGTTTTTGGGAGGTTATTTTTCTTTGCACCTGTAATCCATGTGGCGGTCAGATGTCGTTGGTGGTTGACTATAATTTGTGCACTACCTGCTTATGGGATTTCAATGGCTTCCTCTGCACAGTGTTGTTCCATGTTAAGTGTACCTCGCAAAGATCCCCAGCTCAGCTGCGCGAGAAAGGACCTTCCCTCATCACTTATTGCTCTTCGTGAGGATCCCCGCGCGATACACTTACTCCTTTTAATACCATGCCTATCCTTAGACATTCATTTAATGCTCCTTCTCCTTTCCAAAGAGCCAGTGTGTGTTTCCTCTTTCCCCAAACAACATGCATTTATTGCCAGGTTTGAAACGGGGCGCAATTTCAACTATGCCGCTTCATGTTCCCTCGTCCCTTTCTTTTTAAGCGGCCATCAATCCCTTTTCCTCTCATCCATCATCTTCTAACCCTAGAAGTCCATTCCTCCTCAAACTTATGGCGGACGACGGCCCCTTCGATTTCCCAATCAAATTTTTCCCCATCTGGGACGATCCCCCACCGCCCAAGGAGTCGAACCCCTTGCAATTTCTCTAGGATGAGTATGACGAGGTCCAACGGATCCTGGCCAAGATGGAAAAGAAAAAGAAAAAAAGAGAGAAGCGAAAGAAAAGGAAGAAGAAAAAAAGGGCACCACCTGCATCTCCCCCTCCATCTTCCTCAAACCCTCCCCCGGCTACACCTTGACCCCCCCCCCACATTTTGTCTTTTCCTTTTCCATCTTTTTGTCTTTTTTTTTCTTTTTCTTTTAATGAAAGTTTTCTTTTTAGTTCCATACTGTTCAGTTTTTCATTTTTATTTCACTCTCTTCTTCTGTGTTTATGTCTGGATATTTCCTTGGATTCTACATTCTATTCTCCCATCTGATCCAATGAGGACACTGCTCCTCATAGGTTTGGGGGTGTGGCAGGTAGGTTTGGCAATAACACAGTTAACTTAAAGTGCAGCAGAATCATGTGAGTAATATAGAAATGGAGCTGTGTTCACTTATGAATTATGAAAATTAAGGAATTTTAAACTTTTTACAGATCTTTAGACATTATAAATTTCTAAAAATTTCACATTTCCATGATGAGAACACCAAGAAAACTCACTGGTATCAGCACTTAGTGAATCATTGAAGAGAGAAAAAGGTAAGAATATACTTAAAAGTTTAAAGGAAGACCATAACCAGTGAGAATTGGGCCTACAAATTTTTTTATTTGAGGAGTGATTGAGGTAAAATTTCTTCTAGCCTTAAGGACTGGCTGAGTCAATGTATTCACTAAACGTTAGGTAACTCCAAGTTGAAATAACTGATAGCACTCATGATACTTAGGAAAGGATCAAGGCCTTCTCTTGGACAGTTTGAGCCTAAACAGACCAAACCCTAAAGCAACTGCCCTTGTTCATACACTCTTTGAGCTTCAAAGTCCAATTTTCTTCAAAACACACCGGAGTACTTGTACCTGAACCTATGGATCTGATTTAACCTTACCCTCACTCTGAGAATTCAGAAGGTAAAGGAGAAAGAGTTAAAGATGGACTAGCTACGGTCAGCATTAGATGAGTGTAGAAGAATTACCTCAAAAGTCTAGCAGTATGGCAACTGAGGAAAAGGTGGGAATTCATAAAAAAAAAAACAAAAAACAAAAACCAAAAAAAACCAAAAAAAAAGAAGAAAACTACATCAGAAAGAAAAGAAAACAATAGTAAGAGAGGAGTCAAGAGGAAACATTCATTGGAAACAAAATCAAACAAGAGAAACTGATCACTTCAAATCTGAAGATTTCAAAGAAGATGAAAGGAGCTGAATTAAAGAAGGTGAAGTCATGAATCACCTCCTTCACCTACTGATTTCTCCAATTTTGAACCCTTTTTTCAACCTTCCAATTCTTTTTCTAACCCAATACCATAAGCCACATTACAGCCCAGTTAAATCCCTTGTGATCCAAAGTTGAATGAGCTATCATGTGGAAATAATGAGTTGTCCAATCTATGGTGAAAATCTACCAATGATGCCAGAACTTGAATGCTACGCCTATGCTCATGCTTACAGACCCATTTGGGGGATGTAACTGCTCTTAAGCTTGAGAGACAATGAAACCCCCAAAATTTCTTTGTGAGAGTATGCTCTGGAGAGTTTTGAGTCTGATATTGAATGCATTGGGCATGACCTACAGCCTAATTTTTAATTTAATGATGAGCTCAGTGCTAACACACATGTGTAGTTCCCCTGTTGTGAACTGATTGGAAATGTTGTGCTATCATGTGAAGTTTATGTTGCTTAAACATCTGTGCAGACAATGTATTTAAATTTCCTATATTTTTACTGATTCAAGGGTGAACTGATACTCTATTTCTTGACTTCTAACTTGATAATCTTGCACTACTGTTAACTGTTTTCTTGAGAAGTTTGTGGGTATCTTCACTGAAAACCCTCAAGAGACTTCACTCCTCCACTAGGGATCACCTAGGGGTTTAAAAGGCTTGGTACATATGCTAAATGTATCCGTGCTCCCTACGAAAGTGGCATTTAATTTCTGTATATTTTTAGTACCACAAAGATTAGGTTTGGGGGTGTGTTAAGACATGAAAAGTATCACTTTTCACCTCTTAACTTAGCCTCTGTTAGACCCTTAGCCATCTAATAAATGTGTGTTAAGTCATTTTCGTAGGTAATAAACAGCAGCTACAATAATGCCTAAACCCTGTTAAGAAGCCCACTTTTGCCCCAGAAGCCCCTCAGAAGGATGAAAGATGAATCCAGACAAGAATTGAACCTCGCGCAGCTTTCACAAGCTTCAGAGGATTCAGAAATTAAGCCTCGCACAGCTTTCACAAGCTTCAGAGGATTCAGAAATTAAGCCTCGCACAGCTTTCACAAGCTTCAGAGGATTCAGAAATTAAGCCTCGCGCAGTCCTCGCGAGTTTACCAAGGCTTCACACCCATTGTCCGCGCTGTTCTCGCGCAGCTCAGTGACAGAAAAGCTTCAAAATCATGTCTCGCGTAGCTCTCACGAAGCACAAATATAAATGCTTGTGCAGTCTTGTGCAGCTCAAGAAAGCAGCTCTCAAACCTCGCGCAATTCACTCAGATCAGCTGAGGAGAGAGAGCTCCAGGTATTTCTACGCACAGCTGTCGCGCAGTGGCCGCAGGATGTAAAACTTCAAAAAAACCTCTCGCACTGTTCAGAGACAAATGCACATCACGTCCTCGCGAGGATCCTCGCGAAGATCCATTGAGAAACAAACTGCTCGTACGATTCTCGCGCCATTCAGAAGGAAAGTGCAATCATGCAAAGACTAGAGCATTTTAGCGAGGATTCAATGCTCTATCGCACAACTATTTCAGTTGTAATTAAGACAATCTCGCGATGGCTAGAATTTCAAGTTGATCCAATCTCGCAAAGACCGTGCTATCACGCGATAGTCTTGGAAACCAGTGCTACCTGACGAGGCTCTGAACTCTAACTCTCCCTCACTTCTGCAGAGGACATTCTAGAAACTTCTAGCAATTAGGGCACACATTCCAATGCTCCAATTCCCATACACGTGCCATGAGGCATCTAAGGAATAGTATTAGGCCACGTGGCATCATTAAGATTAGGGTTTCTTAACCCTAATGTGCTGCCAAGCTGACTGCTATATAAACCTAAGCCTGGTTTAAGTTTAGAGAGCTAATTTCGGGTAGAATAGAACTTAGTTCATCTTCTTCTGAAATCAGCAGTAGATCTCCAGTAAGTTTAGGTTAGGTTTGGGTAGTTTCTATTTTACTTTTTCTTCTCTCCATAGTCTAGCATTTGCTGGCTATGCCTCTGTATGCTTATTCGGTTTAGAATTAATGAAATTTCATGATTGGGTGTTTTACATGTATGGGATTGAAGTTTGAGATTAGTTGTTCTGTACAAGGCTGCTACCTTGAGATCCTCCATTGATAGGTTGTATTATGATCAATGGAGGACTATTTTTAGAGACCTATTTAGATCCAAGTGACATGTGTGTCTTGGCTAACATGCTCCCATACAAGCCTAGCCCCACCATAGACTCAACTAGATCTGAAACCCCCATTGGAGCTTGTGCTTGTAGCCTTGTGAACATGGTGGTGACAGTAGTGTTCTTGTTCTGTTTTGGTCCTTTGTGAGGAGGACAGCCTCTGGGATAGTCTGTGACCATTTAAGTGGATAGGTTATAGCCTTAGGGTGAGGCCAATCCACAGATCCAAGACAGATTCTTCTTCTCTGCACTTGTGCTTGTAGCCCTGTGAGAGATTGTGCAAAGACAAACTCCTCGTATTTGTATAGACCCGCCTTCAAATGGCAGATCTGGCTTGGTTATGGAGATTGTAGGCTGGTGACTGGATCACTGTAGTCTTTCTACAGCAGTGGATAGCTAGACCTAAGGTTGTACTCAAACTCTTGCCGGTTCTATGTGTCTGGGCTAACATGCTCCCATGCAGGCCTAGCCCCACACATAGCACTTTAGAGGTTGAGGTTTCCTATGGATTCTTGTGCTTGTAGCCTGGATGAAGTAGTGCCTACAATGATAAACTTGTTCTGACCCATCTCTGGACTATGATTCTCCAATTGGATAGTCTATGACCATTTAAGTGGACAGGCTATAGCCATAAAGGGATTGGATCGTGGGACAAAAATGAGTTGGATTCTTTCTCCTCAGTGGTGATAATGTAGCCATTGGACAGGACTTCTATAGCAACAAATCTGGATTTGGGTCATGAAGCCCATCAGATCTGAACCTAATAGCATACTTCTCACCATTTTATATTTATTTTCTCATTCCATCTTCTTTCTTAACCCTTTCTATAGTTTAGACATTAGGATACCTTAAAATTTAGATTTTTTGTGACCCTAAATCCCCTTCCATTTAGGATTGCCAGA
Organism: Chloranthus sessilifolius; assembly: GCA_021018995.1. Lineage (NCBI taxonomy): Eukaryota > Viridiplantae > Streptophyta > Magnoliopsida > Chloranthales > Chloranthaceae > Chloranthus > Chloranthus sessilifolius. The sequence continues at coordinate 55,280,171 of CM037594.1, forward strand.
TCTATAGTTAGATCTGGAGGGCCTACTAAATATGGCTCCCTTGAAGCTTAAGATCAACTTCCCTGTGGGACAAACTCTTACTTATCAAAACTTACTACAACAGGCCCTGTATCTTGCAGGACTGTGTATATTTTAGGCTTGCTGCTCCATAATTCTCACCCTATCTTTCATTAATTTTTATTCATCCCATTCTTTTCACTGTCTCCAATAAAGTTAGTAGCAAGCACTTAAAATAACCTAACAGTAATTCAGTAGTATTAATTATTCACAAGTACAACTACCAAAGAATAAAGAATCAAAAATCTAGAGTCTACTAAAAGATCAATGTCCCCAACAGCGGCGCCAAAAACTTGTTGGTCTATTTTAAGTGCTTGCTACTGACTTTATTGAAGACAATGATAAGAATGTGGTAAATGAAAAATGAGTGAAAGGTAGAGTGATGATTATGGAGCAGCAAGCCTAAAATATGCACAATCCTGCAAGATACAGGGCCTGTTGTTGCAAGTTTGGATAAGTAAGAGTCTGTCCCACAGGGAAGTTGATCTAAAGCTCCAAGGGAGCTATCCTTAGTAGGATCTCCAAATCTGACTACAGATCTGGCAATCCTAAATGGAAGGGGATTTAGGGTCACTATAATCTAAATTCTAAGGTATCCTAATGTCTAAACTATAGAAAGGGTTGAGAAAACAGATGGAGTGTGAGAAAATAAATATCAAAGGGTGTGAAGTATGTTATTAGGTACAGATCTGATGGGGTCTTGTAACCCAGACTCAGATATGTTGCTATAGAAATCCTGTCCAATGGCTACATTATCACCAAAGAGGAGAAAGAATCTAACTCACTCCTATGCCATGATCCAATCCCTTAAGGCTATAACCTGTCCACTCAAATGGTCACAGACAATCCAATAGGGGAACCACAATCCAGAGATGAGTCAGAACAAGTTTACCATTGTAGGCACTACTTCATCTAGGCTACAAGCTCAAGAATCCATAGGAACCTCATCCTCTAAAGTTCTGTGTGTGGGGCTAGGCCTACAAAGTGCACGAGCCTGGACACACAGGACCAGCCAGAGTTTGAGTATTAGCTTTTAAGCATGGCTGATCACTGCTTTAGAAAGGCTACAGTGATCCAGTCACAAGCCTACAATCTCTACAGCCAACTTAGATCTGCAATCTGATGGTGGATCTATTCAACTATAGGGGAGTGTGTCACTGCATAATCTCTCATAAGGCTACAAGAACAAGTGCAGAGAAGAAGAATCTATCTTAGTTCCATGAATTGGCGTCACCCTAGGGCTATAATATGTCTACTTGAATGGTCACAGACTATCCACAGAGGCTATCCTCCTCACAAAGGTCTAAGACAGAGCAAGAACATTACTGCCGCCACCATATTCACAAGGCTACAAGCACAAGTTCCCATGGGGATTCAGATTTAGTGGGTCCTGTGGTGGAAGAAGGGCTGCAAAGTGCCTAACCTAGACACACAGGTCACTTAGATCTAAATAGTACTTTAGAAGCAATCCTCCATTGCTTACAAAATAACTTAGCAATGGAGGATCTCAAGGCAGTAGCCTTGTATAGCACAACTCACAACAAAAACAACATCCCATACATGCAACAGATCCTTTTATAAAAACTCCATTAAAATCTATACCAGATAATCATACAAAAGGCATAGCCAGCAAATGCTGGACTATGGAGAGAAAGAAAAAGGAAAAAAAAAACTCCTAAACCCTAACCTTCGCCTACTGTAATTCTACAGTTGGTTTTTGGAGAAAAAACACAGAAGTTAAGTCCCCAAAAAGAGATCCCCTAAACCTAAGCTAGGCTTAGGCTTATATAGCAGTCGATTCTCTCACAATTAGGGTTAGGAAAACCCTAATTTCATTAATGCAATTGCAGCCCATTCTTGTTCCTTGGATGCCTCGGGGCATGTGCACGAAGATTGGAGCATTAGAGTGCGTACCCTAACTGCTAGAGATTCCCAGATTGCCCTTGCAGAAGTGGGGAGAAGATTAGAACCCGATCCTCGCTGGATAGAAAAGATTTCTAGATCTTGTCGCGGGGTTTACAACTTGGTCATCGCGGGGTACTAATGGCTGTCATGAGATTACACTTTCAGCTTTGAATGGCGCGGGGATTGCTCGCGCGGTTCGTCCCTTGGTGAATCTCACGACAGATCCTCGCGAAGAAGCAGTGTTCATGTGTTTTTGGGTCACGCGACCAATTCTCTGAAGGTCTGTATCTCGCGGCCACTATGCGACAGTTGTGCGCAGGAATATCGGAAGCTCTCTCTTCTGAATGAGTCGCGCGAAGCTTAACGGTTCCTCTTTTAAGCTGTGTGAATGCTTTAGACTGAGCCTCATGAGAACCTCGCAAAGTCTATTTTTCAATTCTTTCTGGCACCAAACCATGTGAGAACGGTGTAAAGACTGCGCGACCAGTTGTTATGCTTCCTCCAGAAGCCCGCGACAACTGTGCGAAGGCATTCTCTCTGGTTTATTCTACTTTGATGTGCCTATCCTTCAGCCAACTCTCAGTCTGGGTTCATCCTTCATTCTGCTGAGGTAGTTCTGGGGCAACATTGAGCTTCTTGGCATGGTTAAGGGTTTATTTGCAGCTGCTACTTATTACCTACAGAATAAACTCAAAACACATTTATTAAATGATTAAGGGCCTAACAGAGATTAAGTTAAGGGGTGAAAAGTGGTACTTTTCTGGTCTTAACACTCCGTTTGCCCATCAGTCTGCGAATGGAATGTTGAACTAAAGTCCAATCGCGTACCCATGCCTTCCTGAAACTTCTTCCAAAATTTTGAAGTACATAATGGGTCATGATCAGAGACAATACTACTAGGAATCCCGTGCAGTTGCACTATCTCCTTCATATACAACTCTACGAGTCTTCCTGCTGTGTACATCGTGTTATAAGGTAAAAAGTGTGCTGACTTAGTTAATCGATCCATGACTATCCAAATGGCATTGTATCTCTTCACTGTACACGGTAACCCAACAATGAAGTCCATGGAGATTGATTCCCACTTCCACTCTGGTATGGATAGAGGTTGTAATAATCCAACAGGATGTCTATGATCAACTTTCACCTACTGACATGTCAAACACCGTGACACATACTTAGCTACGTCTTGCTTTAAACCTCTCCACTAGTAATTCTTATTTAAGTCTTGATACATTTTAGTGCTACCAGGGTGGATCGCATATTTTGACTTGTGAGCCTCATCAAGGATAGTTTGCCACAGATCGGCATCATCTGGAATACAAAGGCGTCCCTTGAATAATAAGGAACCATCCTCTTTTACTGAGAACTCTGGTCTGATGCCTTCAATCAAATCTTGGCGAATCTTAGTCAACTCTAGGTCTTTCATTTGTAGCTCTTGAATATGCTCAAAGATCATAGGCCTCACTGATATGTTAGCCAAGAAAGCTCCTGTGGCTTGCACCTCAATATTTGCATCATATAATGACATATCTTCAAACAATTTCCATCTGTGCATTCCCATGATCAGATTAGCCAACTGAGTTGAACCCTTCTAACTCAAGGCATCAACTACCACATTAGCCTTGCCTAGATGATACTGTATGGAGCAATCATAGCCTTTAAGAAACTCCATCCATCTGCGCTGCCTCATATTTAATTCCTTCTATATAAACAGGTATCTGAGGCTCTTATGGTCGGTGAAGATCTCAAAGGTCTCACCGTACAAATAATGTCTCCAAAACTTCAACGTAAATATGACCGCTGCTAATTCCAGGTCATGTGTTGGATAGTTCTTCTCATGATCTTTCAGCTGTCTCGACTCGTAAGCTATCACCTTCTTGTGTTGGTTGAGCACGCAGCCCAAACCATTATACGAAGCATCACTATATACCGCGAACCCTCCACTGCCTAAAGGAATTGCTAACGCTGGAATTGAAGTGAGTCTCCTCTTAAGTTCCTGAAAACTCTTTTCACACGCTTCACTCCACTCGAATCTCTCATCCTTCTGTGTAAATCTCGTAAGAGATCTTGATATTTTAGAAAATTCCTCTATAAAACATCGATAGTAGCTAGCTAGACCAAGGAAACTACGAACGTCTGTTACCGTCTTTGGTTGTTCCCAAATTTACTACTGCTTCAATCTTAGTCGGATCTACTGTGATACCATCCTTTGAGACAATGTCCCAAAAAGCTAACCTTTTCCAACCAAAATTCACACTTACTGAGTTTGGCATATAGTTGGTGTTCACGTAGAGTTTGTAGAGCAACTCTCAAGTGTTCTTCATGTTCCTTCTTTGATTTGGAATATATCAGGATGTCGTCAACGAATACTACGACGCAAGTGTCCAGGTGTGGTTTAAAAATCTGATTCATTAGTTCCATAAACAACGCCGGTGCATTCGTCAAACCAAACGGCATCACTAAGAACTTGTAGTGTTTATTCCTTGTCCTGAATGTTGTCTTTTAAATGTCCTCTACCTTGACTCTCAGCTGATGGTACCCAGATCTCAGATCGATCTTGAAAAAATACCTCGCTCCTTGCAGCTAATCGAATAAATTATCAATCCTGGGCAATGGACATCGATTCTTGATGGTCAGTTTGTTTAACTGGCAATAGTCAATGCACAATCGCATTGATCTTTCTTCTTTAAGAACAAGACCAGTGCTCCGTACAGAGACACACTCGATCTTACAAACCCCTTATCCATGAACTCTTACAATTGCTCTTTCAACTCTTTCAACTCAGCAGGAGCCATTCTATATGGTGCTTTGGAAACAGGCTTCACTCCAGGTGATAAGTCGATAGCAAACTCCACCTCTCTATCCGAAGGTAATCCTGGTAATTCCTCAGGAAACACATCCTCAAATTTACATACAACTGTGATCTCTGAGATGACGTTCTTTCCTTCCTTATCTTCCTTCAAGAATGCCAAGTAACTACTACACCCCTTCCTGATTAAGCGCTCGGCCCTGACTGCGGATACAAGTGGCATAAACGTCGATCTCATTCCTCGAAATTGGAACGGCCTTGTGTTAGGTCTGAAGATGACGACTTTGTTCTTACAATCTACCATTGCATAATGAGCTGACAACCAATCCATGCCAAGGATCACATCGAATCCTTGCATATCTAATAGTATTAATTTTACTGCTAGTTCATAAATGTCCCCATCTCTGATGGCCACTACTACTGACTTACAAACCAAGTCTGTGTCGACTAATTCCCTAGTTGGAATAGACACCACTAGGACAAAATCCAATGTCTCCGGGAAAATCTTCATTTTCTTTGCAAACCGTGAAGTGACAAAGGAGTGGGTAGACCCTGGGTTTAACAACAGTCTAGCTTCACATGCTACGAAACTTCCCTTTTTGTATACTTGTAGTGTACCTATAGCATACGTACATACATACATAGCGCATACTTACATTTCAAAATTAATGCACAAGAATGAGTCTACACTATTTTCTAAATGGATGGACCTTCTCTATCTAAAAAGAATCTCACCTTAGAAAACATCATGTACATTCAGTACTTCCTGGGTAGTAATCGCGTAGGCTCTTCCTTGCACGACCGGCTTCCTTGCTTGTATAGGTTGTGGCATTAAAATAGAAGTCGTCCTCTCCTTAGCCATCTCAGAGCAGTCTCGAATTATGTGGCCCACCTCTCCACATTTATAGCAACCCTAAGTACCCCTTCTGCACTTGCTGTCTTATGAGACTTTCCACACTTGGCACAAGTCTCCACCGTGGTAGATGCTGCCCGTGAGAAACCCTGGATAATTGCTGCTCTACTGGTGGTAATAGGATTCTCATATCTCATTGGCCTCCCTGACGCAACCACAGGTAACCTCTGATAGTTAGTCTACTGCGCTGGTCTAACATACCTGGTTTGGAAAGATTGCCTCTGAATAGGGACTACAAATCTCGACTTTTAGTTCACAGGCTCATAGTTCCCAACCTCACTTTGATCCACTCTTCCTCTCCCTTGCTGATCTCTTCTTCTGTATCTATCCTCACTATTCTCTTCAATGACCAAGGCTTTACTCATGACCTCTCTATAGGTCTTCAACTCAAATGCCGCAACCCTCCCCCTGATGTCCGCATTGTAATCTTTTAGCTTTCATCAAATCTGTCACTACAAAATCAGGAGCAAAGCAAGCAAGCCTCATGAATTCTATGCCATACTCCCTCACTGACATTCTTCCCTGCTCAAGCTATAAAAATTTAACTTCCATCGGATTTCACACAACTTCAGGGAAGTATTGCTTATTAAATTCTTCTACAAATTCATCCCATGTCCAGGGCAATCCTGCGGTCTCCTGGGCCCTAGTCTTAGAAATGGACTTCCACCAAGGGCTTGCTTCCCCATCAAGCATATAAGCTACCCATTCGACACTCTCATCTTTCGTGCATGTAAGCACGCTAAATAACTTCTCCATTTCGCTCAGTCAATTCTCCACATCCATTGGCTCTGCTTGCCCTGAAAAGCTAGGATGATGCATCCTCCTAAACTCTGTAAATGCAGAGGGCACTGACTGTGTAGGACCTACTAGAGGTGTTGGTGGTTGTTGCTGATCACTGGGATTGTGAGCTGCCAAGGACGCTGCTTGCTGAGCCATGGCATTTGCCATGGTTTGCATAGTATGCATCATCCACTGACGCTCTTCTCTCTCTTCATTTATTTCCCTTACTCTTTCCTATTTTCTTCTATATCTATCCTGATGATCACTATCCTGATTCTTTGTCTGGCCACTACTCCCTGGGGTCTCTCTATTTCCCATCGGTACTTTATTCGTAGCCGAGACAAAATCGTCTCTGCTCTGCAAATTTCTGTCATGACCTCCCTGAGGCCGTCTTCTTCCTCTAGAAGACATAACGCTCTACACATGAAACCATAGTTTCATTAACATAAGGTCCTATGCTCTGATAAAACCAAGACTTATCAGAAGTTCTAAAAGAAACTTCTCTACTACCAACAGTGACAGCCCAGATTTTGGCACCCTGAAACCCGTGCCATCAGCATGACCCTCAAGGTCGTGCCCCATAAGCCTGCACGAAACATTGGTATATCTAAGCATAGATGAAATAAAATAAAAGCATAAGAACTTATATCGAAATAAATTTCCAGTTCAACATATAATCGTCAAAATAAGTAACCCAAAAGATGGTTCTAGTCTCATGCTAACGCATGGGCAAAAGAACCCACCCGAACCACCAGTGATGACATAACAGTCACCCTGGATGGTTCGCTAAAAGAATATATCATTATTTAATTACATTTTCTCAAAAATAGGGCTTGACATACAAAGTCACACAGTACTCTCTCAAAAACTAAATCAAAGTACGCAGGGATCCTCTAGAAGAAGTCCTCAGGAGGGGGCTCCTAATCCTCCCCAGGCACGTAATTTGAATCCTCTGGATCTACGCCTCCCGAAGTAGTAGCATCCACAAGCACGGGACCTATGACATATAGTCTAAAGGGTGAGCTACATCATAGCTCAATAGGGAAACAACTAAATGAACATACAAGTTAATCTCTCACATATATTCCATGATATTTAGTAGCATGATGTATAAATGAATTAGCTGGAAAATTTATTTAAATAACTGAAAAGATGCATTGGATGCTACTGTTACTTTACATATGTTTATTTGTTCTCAACTTTCTCATATAAGATAATGATTGGCCTAAACACTTAAATCGTAACTTAAATATTCCCCGATTTACTATAGCATCGGGCGCCCGATGGAATATCCTCCATCGTCGTCTAATTAGACCATTTTCATTTCCTTTTTCATTCATTCCATACTACTCAGGTCCCTTCCTCATAGGCGACGGGGTTTAATTCTCATGCATACATCCTTGGGATGTCCAACCGGTGTACGGATTGGTCGTCGTACCGATCACGGATATCGAATCAGTCATGAGTATCCCGCCATGTCGGTGGGGTATTCTCTAAACCTTAAATATCAAAAGTGCACTACATATAGTTATTCACTGTGTGATTGTACTAAATATAGTATATTAGGCCTTATCAATTCTCATTCACTTTGCTTTACATTTTCACATACATCCCTAGGATGTCCAACTCAATGCATCACACAGATGCCCTTATCACATTCACATCCCATGGGGACGTCATATACTCATGTTATCATTCATTTCCTTGTTTAGTGTTCACACACACACACTTAAGTTTAACATTTCAAAGCTTAATTATTCATTTCTATATCACTACATACATGCTCTTGTAATTAAGTACATGTTCAAGGCGTTCCCTACCTCACGTGTCTGATTTTTCAAGCATGCCCAACGCAGCTCCCCATACTTGCACTCACTTGTATGACCTATAGTATATCATAGCATAAGCAAAGCATCAAGAAAGATGCATAAAAGAAGGTACAAGACCCTCCTAGAACCTCAAGGTCCAAAGCAAAAGTCAATAGAAACTGTCCAAATTGATTGATCGATCTCGAAAATCGATCAATCGAATTCCCAAAATCAATTAATCATCCCAAATCGATTAATCAAAATTCCAAAATCGATCAATCAGTTTTCTCAGGCTCTTGCTTTTCCAGCCACTGGGAGTGCACAAACCAAAATCCACACTAACCTCTCTAGCATTTACTCCATTCCTTCCTCTAGACTCTCTCTCTCTTCATAAATCCTCTACACCAATCAAAACTAAAGAGAAATAACTTCTCTTTAGTTATTTGCCTCCTTTAACCCCTCTCTTACTTTGGTGTAAAGCACATACACCCAAGACAGGTATATGCTATCTCATAACAAGTTTAACACTACGCAAACTTGCACATTCACATCAAAGCAAATTGAACCATAGTCATCGTGTTGTCTTCCACTCGGTCAGCCTACAACCAGTCGGGCACACATCTTGAGGACACTGTTTAATGCCCAAATTTTGGGGATTTTACAGAATCTAATCTTTACTTTATCAAAAGAAAGATATAGTTTTACAAAAGTCGAATCTACTTTTGCTTTTTCAAAAGTAAATTTAATTCTCTTTGCTTTTTTACAGGCGAGAAGCATCACGGGTGATGTCATATTAGTAGTGACGAGTCCTGGATTCTTTTGGAGTTGATCATGCTACTTGCTTTTCGTGATAGTTGTGTGGTCCACTATGCTTCCATGCGGTTTTCGAGATTGTGATAGTACACTGAATCTTCTGATGTCGGACTATCAGGGTCTTGACTGTCCTGCATTTCTTCTTCCTCAAGCATTGTTGTTTCAACTTCGAGGTTCTCTAGTAGATCAAGATCCTTTCTTGTATCAAATCTTGATAATAATTCTGTTGCTTCTGAGATTTGTTTCGGAGTCCGCATATATTCGATTGGTACATTTGTGGTGAAAATTCTTCGTCCATCAGTTATGTTGAATTGATTTTCTACGGCCATGATTTGTAGAGCCATTTGTGAGAAGATCTTCAGAGATCTAACCCAATATGAATTTGAATTGATTGCTAAGACATTGGCCTTTGCCATTGGATCTTCTAATTCAACATCATAGAACTCATAATCTTTGGTGATGTCTAGAAACCATATCTGGTATGGCTGATAAAACTTTTCTCTTGATCTTCAGCCAATCGTACTTGTGATCTAGAAAGTGTAATATATTGCTCTGTTCAAATGTTTGGTAATCTAATAGATCATAGTTTTGATCATCATAGGAAATTCTTTTATTGGATATCCAGGGAAAATTAGTTATTTTACTAATCTCCATTCAAGAGCTTCTTCCAGGGCAAAAGGTTCTCTCTGTGAAAAAATGAAGTTTTGGAAGATAAATGATGTCGAACGAAATTACAGATTTGTAATATCCATTCAGATTTGTTTGATCTTAACTTCCTGATCTTCTATTTACAATATCAGATTCTTGCTGATATCATATTGTAAAACATATTTGATTTTTTCAAACATGCAAATCCTTTTTAATTTATGAAAAAATTGAACAGGAAAATGGGAATCCAATAGATCAGCTAATTTGAAAAAATGATTTATTTTCTTAATTGAAAATTCTTCTAAATCCAATGCTAGGTCTTTAACAAAGGAAAAAGAGCATTCTTGCCATTTTGCAATTAGGTTTCCTTATCCTTTATTTTTAAGGCTAAGGTAGTCATGCCTTTTCAAAAATATTTTTTATCATTGACAATATGGTATTTCCATATCTCATTTAAATTATAATAAATATCGGAGAAAATTTCTAGGTTAAAAAAATCTGGGACATCAAAAATACTAGTATTTGCCAATTGTTGAGTTGACTCAAATAAAGCAATAGCTTGTTTAGCGTCGCTTAGAGATAAAATGTTGGGTGGATTGATAGAGAGCAAAAGCTTGTTTGGCTTCGTATAAAGACTCATGCACTTGGTAACATGAATTTGGAAAATTTGTCAACTGTTTTTGACAAGCTAACCATGACATGTAGATTCCCATTTGGAATCCTCTGATTACTACATACACTTTTCTCTGGGAAGGAGGAGGTTTTTCTTCTACAACCATTATCGCTTTTTAGCAATTGTTGACCAGTCTGATGGATTTTTGTCCATCTCCTGCAAGGAAATTATCAGCTTCGTTAATCCACTTGGTTTAGTGGTTTTATTACTGGATCTTTGCTTAAGAATTCAGCTAACACATTTGTAATACCTTTGACATGGTCAACTTCAAAAGTATATATGGCAATTTGATCATACTATTTTAAGCATCTACCATCTATGATATTTATTTTATTGAATAAAAAATCTCTAAATGTTTGATTATCAGTTCTTACAATAAAAACTTCAGGAGCTAGATAAATATGAAATCGTTTAATAGCAAGTTTTATTGCTAATATTTCTTTTTTGAAAATAATGTAATTTTGTTCATTTGGTTTAAATTTATTAGCATTATATCCACATAAAAGTTTTTTACTTTGCACCTTCTTGGTTAGAGGTGTTTTTCTTAGTTTTATGCCATAAGAATGAGGAGAATCTTTTTCTTTTCTTCCCATTCTTGTGAAGGGATTGCTTTTAATACATATCCCCAACACAGATCAGAAGCACCTATTTCTAAAATAAGTTTATCTCCATTTTGAGAAAAATAAACTGTACGACATCTTTGTATGTCTTGCTTAATATGCCATAACAGAATTTTATCTTGTTCTGCTGATCAGTCACATAATTTACCATTTTATCACCCTTAACTTAGTGCTGCTAGGACTTAGCATGCTACTAACGAGTTACTGATGTGCAGATATTAAAGATAAGTAGTAAATTAGAGCCTAAGTGTTAATCCTTGTCAAAATGAACTCAAAAAGCAGTAAAAAGATGATTAAGACTTAAAGACGATTCGCCAACAACAGGAAGGCTGAAAATTCGTAATTCTTCAAAAGACGATTTTTCAGAAAACGACAAAAGAAGAAAGCGGTCGATGCAAAATAAGAAATTGTTAGTTGAAAGCCTACTGAAAATAGAAAATTATGAATTACGATTTTCCAGAAAGATAAGAAAGAAATCATTATTTACTTTCTAAAAATAAAAGCTTTCTACTATACACTGCTGCTGCAGATCACGTGAGAATTTAACAACTGCCATATCCAGAATTAGAAGACTCATGCAATTAGAAGTCTAGTGAACCACGAATCTGAGAAGATTGATAAAGATCTAATCCGAAGGACTCTACTACTGCTCAATAAAGAACAATCCAGAAGCGCATCAACTAAAGAAAGCAAGGAAAGATCAAATTAGGAATTAGAGTTATATCAGGAATCTTTTGGTTTTAGTAGTTTCTTTTATTAGAACTAGATCTTTTTAAACCAACCCCTTATGATCTATAAATAAGAGGGTTCGGCATAGGAATAAGCATCGAAGAAATTCAACATCAATTAATGCCTGAGGTTGAATTTTCGTCCGATCAAAGTAGTGTAACATAGTTAGAGTAGATTAGATATTAGAGGTTTCTCAAGAGCAATTGACGACTGTAATTGAGTGCTAAAGATTAGTGTAGATATTTGTAATTTCTCAGGAGCAATTGACGACTGCAGCTGAGGGGTGAAGGATATATTTTACTTTGCTTTCTAGTTTAGATTTTATTTGCTTTGTAAACATCTACAAGTTTTAATTTGAATTAACGACTCAGGTTAGAATTTGCAGATTAGTGTAACGATTTTTTATTTTCCATCTTCAGTTTTCTAGAGTTTTATTGACGCCTAAATTTCTAGTTGATTGTTGATTAGATTATATCGATATTGATAGAATCTTAGACTTGATTGATGACCAATGCTAGGAGACTAAAAATATGGTGTAACGGTGCTATTTATTTTCATAAATATTCGAAAGCTGAAGACTAAGATTGACGACCTTAATCTGAAGGAGGATTAGGATTTATTTTTATGCACTTTTGTTTAATAACCCATTCTTTTATTCATATTTCTCTAGTAGATTAGATCTTAAAGATAAATAAAAGTTTTTAAGATAGGGATTTAGATAAAAGATATAAACTAAGAATTAATTAGATAATGAACTTCCTAGTGGGATCGATCCTATACTAGCTCTACAATTTCCATTGTGCACTTGTAATAGGTTAAGACTTGAATTTAATATAATTATAATACATAATAAGCAACCGATCAAGTTTTTGGCGCCACTGTCGGGGAAGCGAAATTTATCCAATTCTTTCAAGTTTTTATCTAATATTTTTATCCTTTTAGAAACCAATATTCATCTTTCTCTTTTTACATTTCTTTATATTTTTATTTTCTTTGATCACCTCTTCAATCTTTTGCAGGTTTATTCAGAGCAGTGAATTAAAAGTTTCCAACTTCTCTTGATCACAGAAGCCAGAGACTTAGATTTGTTTTCTCTCCCTGCTCTTCTAAAATAAAAATCATATAAATATTTTATAAAAAAAAAAAAGAGAGGAGATTTTTTTGGTGTATGCATTATACCCTGTCTAAAAGACTAGACTCTTTTGAATACGACCCAGAAATTGAACAGACTTTCTTGCACAGACTTGCATCAAACCGATCCTCTGCAAGAAACTCACAACCCATGGCTGATGAACTATCAATCAAAGCACATTTTAGCCCAATAACTTTGACCGAGCCGCCTTGTATAGTTATACCATAGGTGGCTGAAGGTCAAAACTATGACATCAAGCCCCACACACTCCAAACTCTACCAACTTTTCATGGGCTTGATAGAGAAGATCCCTACTAGCACCTGAGGGACTTCATAGAAATCTGCACAATGCTACAAACTACGACCAGTAAAGAAGCTATAATACTGCGTCTGTTTCCTTTCTCTGTTAAAGATAGGGTGAAGGCATGGTTAGTCTTGCTACCTGCCAGGAGTATTACCACTTGAGAGGACTTACAGTCTAAATTTTTGATTGAATACTTTCCAATTTGTAGAACAAACTAAATTTGCCAAGCGATTCAAGGCTTCAGGCAAAAACTTGGAGAATTAATTCATGAGAGTTGGCAACGGATGAAGGATTTGCTACGAAAGTGCCCTCATCACAAGGTGCCAAATTGGTCTATAGAACAAAGTTTTTACCAAGGATTGATTGAGACTAACCAGTCCATAGTCGATGTCGTAAGTGGAGGAGCCTTCATGGCTCAAAATGGCCAGCTGTGACAACCCGAATTTTCCCAACCTAAATTTCCTGATATTTCTTTTTTTTTTTTCTAAACCCAATGGGAAAACTCGGACCGCCAGATCATAGACCACAATCTGATACAGAATACTTGGCACATCCATAAATATACGGAAATCAAAAAAATTATTACATATGGCATAATTAAAACCTCAAGATTTAAAATCCATTAAGAACAAAACTAAATAAACACCAGTGATGACCAACCATCACCTAACAATGGTGTACACTAGTACGGATGTACCAAAACTTTACTCACCAAATCTACAAAGCACAATTCTACGATCCCTGAACAGAGTACAAATCCTTGTGCGGAAGCTCCCTTCTTTTAGTATGTAATCTGAGCCCTCCCAAACCTACACCTGTGACGTATAGTCAGGTTGAGCTAACAACTAAGCTCAGTAGAGGATAAACAACATAAATTTACATTTAACATTCAAAAACATAGCTTCAATCAAGAGTCAAAACCATCATTTAATTCTGCTTCCAAAAACTTAATCATTTCCCTTCTTTTCAAACACATTATTTTCAAAGCATTCATCAATTTCTTCTATTTCAAAACTCAACCTTAAACATTTAACTTTACCATGATATTCCATCCAAAAGTACACATAACAAAAAGAATCCTAAAACAATTAAACTTATCTAAGAATATCCAAGATTTCACACACATTACAAATAAATGTCGAATTTGCAAACACAAACACAAACAGCACAAGGGTGTCCAAGGGTGTTCCAAGTTTCCAAGGGTCTTCAATGTTTCCAACGTCTCCAAGGGATGCAACAATGTCCAGTGGTATCCAAAGGTGTCCAATGATTCCAAAGTGTCCAAGGGATGCAATGATGTCCAAGGGTGTCCAAAGGTGTTCAATGATTCCAAGGTGTCCAATGGTGTTCAATGTTTCCAAAGTGTCCAAGGATGCAATGATGTCCAAAGGTGTCCAATGATTCCAAAGTGTCCAAGGGATGCAATGATGTCCAAGGGATGCAATGATGTTCCAAGGGATGCATATGCAGCGTATGTATGAATGTGTGTACGGATAGGCTGCCGTACCGGCCCAAGGGATGCAGTCAAAGAATCCAAAGGATTCATAATGCAAATGCAAATGTCAAAAGTCCAAGAGTCGTTGAGTAAATCACCGTTCCAAGGGTATCAAAATGATTCACGAGTGTCACCAACGATCTCAAAATCTTACTTTTAAAACACGAGTCAAGCTCAACAATATCAAAGATTATCTAGAATCAAACATTATCACATGCATAATCACGATTTCACGAGTTCATATTCCAAATCATAAGACTCCAATTCTAACATATCCAACTTTGATCAACTCATCATATTCATGCAAACACATCTAATACTATGAATCAAGTCAAATATATAAATTTAGGTCGAGTTTCCCCTACCTTAATCTTGAGGTTGCGCGAAGCCAAGCAAGGTCCTTTCAATGGCCTTCCGCCTCAATCTATATCACAAACACACAATGATGCATCAAAGATTAACTCTACTCACTAATAACTTATATACATTTAAGTATTTTCTCAATACCAAGGTTGAAACGGGCAAATTCATGTTATTATAGAATTTAATGTAACATTCCTCCTAAAGTTTGACCTTTAAAACTTTAGATTCATGAGTTTTCAAAACACAAAAGTTGTAGAGTTCGTCATTCTCTTTCCAACGCCATAAGAATCTTATCAATCGGAGTTCGGGGTAAACAGTTATGGCCCAAATATTGAAGCAGTATCGGCGAGCCCAGTCAAAATCGTTCGAACGATTTAAAAATCGATCGAACGGTTTCTAATTTCATTTAAACGATTTTCAAAATCGATCGAACGGTTTTTAATTTCGTTTGAACGATTTTCAAAATAGATTGAACAGTTTCTAATTTCGTTCGAACGGTTTTCAAAACCGATCGAACGGTTTTCAAACCGACCAGAAACCTTCAGATTTCACTCTTGACGAAATCGTTCGATCGATTTTTAATTTCAATCGAACGGTTTCATCAGATTTCACCCAAAATCGGGTTTCAAGCATCTCTAACTCATTTTTCTTTAAATCTTAACCCATTTTCTTCAAATCTCTCACTCATAATCTAACTAAGGATTAATCTATATACAAATCACAACTTAAATAAAAATTTTTACCTTTAATCCAACGATTTTCTCCCCGATCGGATCGTCTTCTTCCTAGCAAGCGAATGGGTTTCCAAACCCCTTTTGATCTTTCCAAGCCCCACGAATTTCACAATTTCGACATGATCGTTAGGTGATCATCCACACACGCTTCGTACAAACCTCCTATATCCATCGATTCTTCGATCCTAGCTTTCACACAACAAGCTAGATCTTCTTAGCTTGGAGTTCCGGATTTCACACGGATTAGAACACCTTCTTTAATCCTTCGCACACAAAGCATCCAAAGCCCATCTCTTCCTCTTGCTCTTTCTCTTCTCTCCTCTCCCTCTCTATCTCTAGAAACCTAAAGCCTCAACCTTTTAACCAAATGGCTTCTAAAAGAAGCCCCTCCCTCTCTTATACTTAAAAGCCCAGTTCACGTGTAAAATGCATACACGCCACAATAGGTGTATATGACCCTATAAAATGATCTAACACTATACAGGTGTGCACTTTTCATACCAAAATTAATCCAATCTAAGTCATCAAATTGACTTTCACCTGCTCAAAATTAGTGACCTGACGGGTACATATCCCGAGGCACACTATTCAAAGTCTAAACTTTTGGGATGTTACACCAGCAGACCTAGAATTTATTTGAGAAACTGGCCAACACTTCAAAGCAAAAACAAGCTTTGTAGCAGACTAATTCGGAGATTGCTCGTCATACCCTGCTCACAAGAGGAGGGGTTTATGAGATCAATAAAGAAAAAGTGAAAACTGAGGACGACATGAGTGCCAAAGTTTTAGCTCTTGAGCAAAAAATTGCCACACTCATGAATGCCAACCCAAACACTCTGGATAGGTCTACGACAAACCATTCCAACTGCCAGACTCAAACATATAATGAAAACTCTGTTGTGCCACAATACCAAGAAGTGGTGGAAACTGAACAAGCAATGGCTTTTCAGAGGGGAGATTACGGGAATTCCTACAACCCGTTGTGGAAAAATCACCCAGGATTTAATTATGATTCTACGGTGGGAGCACAACTAGCATCAACAGCTGTGCGGCCTCGATTTTCCCAGTCCCAAGTTTTCCACCAAAGTCCTCAATTATAGGTAGCACAACCCTAGATTGGACCACGGAGCAGTATGCCTAATGCTACAATTGTTGCAAATCCTTCAGGATTTGCAACAACAGTCGCACCAGCATTCACGAGATTTGCACCAACTTGCTCAATTCTCTCAGACCCTTCATCCACATACACAGTCCATCACGAAGCTCGAAAGCCAGATAGGTCAACTAGCTTCGCATGTGGTAAGAAGAGAAAGTGGACAATTGTCCACACAGCATGTAAACAATCCTAGAGATCAAGCTTTCCTGGGAGAGATAGTTGCTCCCCAAAATCCAATTTAAAACCCTCGTGGATCGTCGAGCTGTCGACTCATCCGTAGCACCAATTGTAAAATATGTAAATAATTTTATTTCTATTTTTATTTTCATTTTTAGAGTATCATCTTACAACCTAAATCATTAAAAAATGATAGATCGTAATGCGTACTTGCTGTATATTATAAAGTAGGCAAATGTATGAATTTACAATTGTTCATAGTTTGAAATGCAGTGATTGTGATTCTTAACTCATTAAAGCTAGAATCAACTTACCATTCTAGGTTAACTTAAGCAATGACCGGCTTAGAAGGTCATCGTTGAAAACAAGACCCATATATTCTAAAAAGAAGAATATGTCAATCCCATTTTCAAAATCCTACGATTTTATCTTTTCCTCCCCTAGCTTCCCTCGTTTTTTCGAATCTCCTATAATCTTAACCGTTCTGCTACCTAATCAAACCATACATCTTCATAAAAATCCCTTTTCCTTCCATTTTATTTTGGGGAACCTTACAAACATTTCACCGAGTTAAGCTAAATTAGGGTTTTAACCGTCGAAAAGGTAAGGGAATGATTTTCAATAAAAGAAGGTGTTGTATGGATTATTCATTTAACACTTGTTTTTTTTTTCTAGGTTTAATTCATACGATTGATTAATTTTTGCAAAGGATGACTAACGAATAGGGGAAATGACAAAGAGAAGACGAGGAAGAAGATGAAGGTAACAATTCTGATAATACCCCTATTATTCATTGTATTGCACGGTCTGCTGCCATAAAAGCCAAAGCAACAGACCGTCCCAAGAAGAAAACCAGGTCCTTAAGGGTAGTTACTAGAGAAGGTCACACGGACACAACTGAAGAAGACTCTGTGTCCGCCCTAAAAAGGGGATCCAACTTATAAAAAGGCAAAAGGCTAGCATCTTCTAAAGCCTAAGTAGATAAGCTCCCTACTTCAATAAAATAACATATCGTGGGACCCGAGGTTGCAGTTAATGATAATGCCTTGGAAAAATTAGAGATGGGAGGAGAAGCCATCAAATATTTTAAGGATGTCAGGCTCCATTATTTTCTAGAGCCTGAAGTTACCCACGTCTTCCCTAGATTGGTAAGACTATTTTATGTCAATATGAACAATAGTAGAAAGGGACCGGTCCCAACTCTGTCCACAACCATTGATGGATTTCCAATTTTGATCACAAAAGCAATGGTTGTTGGGGTGATGAATGCACCCTTGGAGAGACCTAGGCTATCCCCTGGCATCCTGGAGGCAAATATACTTAGACCTTTACCCGAAACTCTGCCAGATTTCATTCAAATGGCCACAGATTTGTTAAGCAAGCCACCTAATGATAGGTCCTTCTATTTGCGTAAAGATTTAGAAGAACGGAACCCAACCCTTCATTTTTTTGATGTTTTAATTTACAAAATTGTCCACTCGACGGGGCATGGGACCCAGCGAAGAGCTCTCTTTGCAAAATCTTTATACCTAATGACACACCGCTATTGGTTTGATGTCCCTTCATACCTCATAGAAGTGATGAACATAGTAAGGGAGAACTTGCCTCTGAAGAAGTACCAGACAAATAAGTTATATCTACCTTTTGGTGGGCTAATCACAAAATTATTGATAAATGTGGGATACAAAATTAACCCCAAGGAAAAAGAATTGCCTCATAGCAATGAAAGTCTAACACCTCAGACCTATAAGAAAACTTTAAGTGCCACAAATAAAAAGAAAATTCCTATCACGGCACAACCAAAAGAGGTCCTACCCACATTCGAAACAGTCCAAGAACAGTTAGAAGGTGCCATAGAATAGGCAGCATAGACTCACACCACTGAAAAAATGATTATAGAAGAAGGTGAGAATATTTCTACTCCACCATGTGAAAGGACAAGAAGTAGTTTCCCGGTGATAGAGAAAACACCTAAGGATAGAATACCATATGAAAATCAAGCCAGTCTATATGACTCAGCTCTAGAGTCACCAACCATGTTCCATGAAATCGAACCCACTCCCACTGAAGCAAAACTGGTGCATCCAACCAATGAAGCAGTAGAAGACACTCTGACACCAGTTAAAAATCTGAATTTCTTAGCAAACCATCATAGTAGTAATTCAAAAATAAAAATAAAAATAGTTACAAGTCAAAGTATAGCATCTCTAGAACACTGTATCAGAAGAATTTTTGAAATTATACGATTGATCTGAACTACAAAATATTTTAGATTATAGTTTCAAAATCATATAACCAGTAAGCTATAGAGCCTATTCCTCTTTATTCTGAGAGAAAGAGAGACTGTTTTTATTCATGCTTAATTTTCTTTGAACTGCTCTACTATTGTTGTCAAAATAAAATCTCATAATGTTGAACTTAGAATCAATATATTCTATGATTATAATAATTTATTTATTTAGAACTGTCTATTAAATATATCAAAGCAATAAGACATCCATATTAGTAAATCGTGAAAATGACCATAAGGCCATTTTTTTTTTAACCAGCGCCAAAAAGCCAAAATCCTAGAATATTTTATCATTTGAACCCATATTAGAAGCCTAAAGACTAAATTTCTTTATATCAGAATTTTATAAACCATGTACTGCCCAAAACATTCTATCCTTAACCCTTACAATTTCTGAGAATTTAGAATGTAAAAGAAGGAAAGAAAAGGGAGTGAAAGGAGTATGAGTTAATAGATAAGGGATCTATTGAAAAGGGTATAACAGAAAAAAATATACAAATGTATAAAAATATGGGAAAAGGAAAGAAAAAGAATGAAAAATCGTAAAAGACGATTTTGCGATAAGAGAAGCAAAAAGCTTCCAAATGGAAAAAAAAAGAGAAAAATTGGATTTATAAAAAGAAAAAGAAATGAGAAGAAGTTATCCAAAATAAGGATACTTACTGAAGCTGAAAAATAGAAGAAGAAGAGAAGGAAGAGTTAAACTCTTAGAAATAATTTTGAATCCTCTTTACCTTTTTTTTCTTTGGAACCTTCTGAAAACCCAATACCCCATTAAAAGCTGAAGGAAAGACCTTTGTGATTTATGATTTGTAAAAATATGAGTCTAATAGAGATGTATGAAATAGATACTATAAATAAATAAAGAAATTATCTGAAAAGAATTGATTATCCTTTCTATGAGATTTATCTTTTTAGTTGATTGTCCTTTGAATTTATCACAAACATATCATATTATGAGAACCCAAAATTTTGATTATTTTTTAGAGTATGCCAATAAGTGAGAGTTGAATGAAAATAGTTTCTAAAAATTGTAGTTTAGAAAAATTTATGAAGAATAAACTTTTCACTGATATGCACACACTCCACGCTATACAAGAAATGAAATTATTGAGTTCTGATCAATGATAATTGCGATGATGAGAAGCTAAGGATAAAAGATTTGAAATATTTTGAAATAATGAATATATAATAACTAACTAAATAATTAGTAGTGTACAAAAATTAATTTAGATTTTGAATTTTTAGTTTTGAAAATTTTAAAAATATTTGAAGTTTGTAGGTAACTTCACTGAAAACCTTCAGGAGACTACAACTCCTCCACTAGGGATCACCTAAGGGTTTAAAGGCTTGTTGCATCTCCTAAATGCAATCGTGCTCCCTACGAAAGTGGCATTTAAATTTAAAAGTTTTAAATATTTTATGTTTCCTTGTTTGCCAGGGACTAGTAAAACTTGAGTTTGGGGGTGTGATCAGGCACATAATTTTCCATTTTATCACCCTTAACTTAGTGATGCTAGGAATTAGTTTGCTACTAATGAGTTACTGATATGCAGATATTAAAGATAATTAGTAATTAGAGCCTAAGTGTTAATCCTTGTCAAAATGAACTCAAAAAGTAGTAAAAAGATAACTAAGAGTTAAAGACGACTCGCCAACAAAAGGAAGGCTGAAAACAAAAGGAAGGCTGATTGACGACCAATGCTATGAGAATTAATTAAGGGTTAATTAAAAGTTAAAGAGGAGTTAATTAAGAGTTAATTAAGAGCCTAAGTCTTAATTGACGACTACAGCTGAAAACAAAGGGAAGGCTGAAAAGCAACAAAAGGAAGGCTGAAAATTCTGTAATTTCTCAGGAGCAATTGATGACAGCAGTTGAGGAGTGAAGGATATATTTTACTTTGCTTTCTAGTTTAGATTTTATTTTCTTTGTAAACATCTCCAAGTTTTAATTTAAATTGATGACTCAGGTTAGAATTTACAGAATTGTGTAATGGTTTTTAATTTTCCATCTTCAGTTTTCTAGAGTTTGATTGATGCCCAAATTTCTGATTGATTGTTGATTAGATTAAATCTGTATTGATAGGATCTTAAACTTGATTGACGACCAATGCTATGAGACTAGAAATATAGTGTAACGGTACTGTTTATTTTCATAAATATTTGAACGCTGAAGATTAAGATTGACAATCTTAATCTAAAGAAGAAGGATTAGGATTTATTTTTATATACTTTAGTTTAATAACCTATCCTTTTATTCATATTTCTCCAGTAGATTAGTTCTTAAAGAAAAATAAAAGTTTTTAAGATAGGAATTTAGATAAAAGATATAAACTAGGAATTAATTAGATAATAAACTTCCTCGTGAGATCGATCTTATACTAGCTCTATAATTTTCATTGTGCACTTGCAATAGGTTAAGACTTGAATTTAATATAATCATAATACATAATAAGCAACCAATCATTAGTCCAAGAAAATTCTACTGCTTTTTTTAGTTTATTTATTAAAGGGATTTCCTTTTGTTCTAAATTTTTTAGAAAATTTCTGCCATAGTTTAAAATTTCTAAAAGGCTTTGTAACTGTTTTTTATTTGTTAATTCCTCTAGGAAATCTTTGATCTTTATTATAATATGATCTTGTAATTTTAAATCGGCATGATTTAAAATAAGACCTAAGAATTCTATTTCAACTTCAATTTTTGAAAGTGAAAGAATAATTCCATATTTTTGGAACATTTCACACATTTGTTTTAAATATTTTTTATGTTCTTCTCTTGTTTTGGAGAAAACTAAAATGTCATCAATATAGACAACACAAAAATCTTTGTACAGGGAGAAAATAGAATCTATCAATCTCTAAAATATTTGCGGGGCAATGTTTAATCCAAATGGCATTACCTTCCATTGATAATGTCCACATGGTATACTGAAAGTAGCCAAAGCTTTTGATTCTTCAGTTAACTTTAATTGACAATATCCTGATTTACAGTCAAATTTACTGAAAAAATTTTATCCTTTGATTTGATTAATCAAAATATCTTTTCTAGGAATAAAATATCCATCGAATTCTATGTTTTCATTTAGTCTTTTATAGTTTAAGACCATTCTTGTTTTTCGTCTTTTGAATTATGCATGATTTTTTACCAAAAATGCAGGGTTTAAATGAGGACTCTTAGTTGGTTCAATGAGTTTTTTCTCTGATAACTCTTTAATTTGTATTTCAAATTCATCGATATCTATTTTTGTATAGATCATACGTTTTATTCGAATTATTACATTGGGATCTTTAATCAGATATGACAATAACGAGGACTTTTATACCAAAGTTTTAGTGGGTTGTCACTAAAGTTTTCTTTAAGAATTGAATAGAGCAAATGATTTGGTTCAATTAAGGTGATAGTTTGGCTAACATCACCACACTGGCTAGGCGCAAACCCTTTATCACATTTGGATTTAGGAATTTGAAGGAGAGGTATGTGGACTACTTCTTCCTTAAGGGATAAACCAATAGAACCAATATTTAAGGTTATTGGTAAATACACTATGAGAAAATTATTTCCAAATGAAAAGTCTCCATGCATATTAGGAAAGCAAAGAATTTTTGGAATAATGAATTTTGTATTATTTATTGTTGATAATTATCATAGTCACAAAATTCACTCAATTTTTTTAAAAATTACTGCAAATTGATCCAGAATTATTCACAGACTTTTGAAAAATTTGTGTAATTTTAAAAATTCATAAATAATCGCGAATATTTCTAGAATAGTTCCTGAATTTTTCAACAACAAAAAATTATGATTTTTTATATTTTTTTGAAAAATTTCTTTTTTTTTAATCTTATTTTTTATTTTTCACCTGATTTTTCCTTGGAATATTTCCCCAAACTGGCCAAATTTTGCCATAGTTTTTAGAATTTTAACCTCGCTGAAGTATTGCGAAATCTCAACTTTGTGACTATCATAGTAGACACATTTCGTCGAAATTCCGCGCAATTTCGGTGAAATTTGCCAAAATAGGGGTCTAACGGAATTTTTTACTGCATTTTGGTCATTTCCCTGAAATTTCAAAAATTTTGGTAATTTCCATAATTTAGGAGAATTTTTTGTAATTTCGGTGATATCTGTACCTAATAACTTATTTATAAAGCGATTTGGTACCGGCAACCCCAAAAATTGTTTGCAACCACGTTCCCAACTTAAAACTTAAAATGTTGGCTTATATGGTAAGTCCTCTTCGTGAAGCTATGAACGATCTTCTATCCTTCCAAAACCCTAAATGTACCATCTGTCGTCCAGTGATCTTGAGATCTGGTGAACTTCCTCTAATGAAGCTACGAGATCAAGTGATCCTCCCTAGTCCGGTGAACCTCCTCGGTAAGTCCAATCTTTAGTTTTTTTCTTCACTTCTTCTTCTCCCAATTTGTTAAAATATATTAATATTTTAATAATTTTTTAAAATATTAAATATATATATATATAGATTTTAAATCCTCAAAATTTTCATGAAATTTTTTCGAAAGTTATTGAAATTAATCTGAAATATACCAAAACAAAACCCCACTAAAAAGTTGTCGAAAATAAAATTTGTCACTATGGTGACTATTGTAGCGACCCGAAATCTCACAACCTCTTATTATAAGATCTTAGGTCGTACCATCGCATATCATGAACCACAAAAAAAAATTATAATCACTAAGAGCACCTTAAACAGCGAAAGGAAAAACTCAATAAGCATAAATGAATCGAAATAAAACCCATGACAGGGTTCTTATTCCAATTATAAAGTCTAACATATTTCAAGCCTTAAAACATTCTTAATGAAATTACTAGTCAATCGATGTCTCATCCATTTGAAAATAATAAAATATTAAAAGGAAATAAATAGCTAGGCTACGAAGCCTTCATCATCATCCATCTCGGGTTCCCGAACACCACGTGCAGTTGCATCACCATAAGCCCATACATTATCTTCAGCCATACCTGTCTCATCTGGCCACCCACATCAACAAGGTGTAATACCCTATAATTTCGGGTTTATACCAGTACTAAAGATCTGATTGATACTCACCCAATAAGCAAGGCTAGTCAGTTCATTTATATGAACTGGGTATCCTCGGAATAAGACCCAACTTATTAAGTCATGAAGCGAGAGTATACTGACCTTAAGAGTACCCTGATGTGCCTTTGGTTCAAATCTTGTTTATGGCAATGTTTTGCCAATACACTGAATCAAGACTCGATAGTAACTGTCACAATAATTGTGACCCTATATTATAGGTCTTGAAATAAACCTATTGATTATCAACCCAGGAGTCAGGACCCATGGGAGAAAATAGCCCAATAGGTGTGACCCATTCATGATAGGCCTTGAAGCAAACCTATTAGTCAACAATCCAAGAGTCAGGAACCGTTAACCAATCTTACCCATGATTTCACACCCATTAGTATGGCCTTTTGACAAACCCGCACACCAGACTGTGTCTACCAGCTCCACACCTTATTTAGGCCATTAATTATAAATGTTATCTCCCATGCATAAGCCATGCATGGGAGTTGTGATTGACAATTGAGAAAGAGAAGAGCCTTCTCCTCTCCTCTCATATTCTACCTTGAAAGGATTTCTAACCATTTGATCTCTCCAAGCCACCTGACGCCACGACAGATATTCATTGTTGCCTCAATCTCCGTAACGATTCTCCCTTGCCTCGAGCCCTACAATCAAGATGTCGAGCATTTGATTGTGTGAACCATGAGGCATCTCTTCACCGGAGTTCGGATACTTCGCATGCAAAAAATTTTCTATGGTAAACATTCGATCTCTCCCTCGTAGATCTCATTGTTCTAGATTTAGAATTGATTCACACAATTTATAGAATCCCATGCTATGAGATTCGAGAATCGAACATGTGGATGGCTTCATAGCAGAATTCGTGGAATTCGTTGTCTCGAAATGTTTCATGTGCGATCAAATGAGTATTGGGGAACTTGATTTCCCTGAATCTGGTTTGATCTTGTCGAGTTTTGGTGATACAGGCCTCAAGCATTGAAAATAGGGCATGGGAAGAACTTAGAAACCCATTTCTTCGATTTCTAATGTCTCAGGTCATGAATCGTGCAATCAAAATAGGATAGGAGCATGAATCTAGCAAAAATCTCTTGATATGTGACCCTATTACATTATTAGAGATGGATTAAGCATGAAAGGAGGAACTTTCAAAATTAGATGCATGAGCAAAGGAATGGCGAGATATTCAGGGTCGCCGTGGTGACATGTAAGCTCGTCGCAGCGAAATTGAATCTGAAGCACTCATCATGGCGAGTGCTACCTTGAGAATCTAGGCTATTATAGCTCTGGAAATTCTCGCCGCGGCGAGAGGCGTAAGGCGTCTAGCACCTGAGGACCTCACTGCAGCGACCCTATAGCTTGCCGTAGTGAGGTGCCCCCTGTTTTGGGGTTTGGGTTTTCGTTCTTTGTTGAGCATTGTGTGTCCGTATTCTAGCTCTATATGGTTTATTAACCATTGGTGCATGTACAATGCATGATTTAGGGTGATTGTGAGGACCATTTGAAAGGGACTTAGCCTTGATTCGTGTGAGTTTACTCGGGATGTTTTAACACTAAGGTAGGGAAGAACTGCTGCCTAGTTTACTTATTTTCTAAAATTCTTGTTATGCTTTCCTTGATCTGACATGCATTATTTTGAACATGATTATTTATGTTTCACAGAGTATATGCTTTGACATTCTAGCTAGATTTTTTATCTCCTTAAATTGCTTTCATCTATGCATCAAGATATATGAATAAGAATGCTTAAAATAAGTGATTTAGCTTTTTTATTCCCTACTGAGCATGGGTGGTAGCTCATTCCCTGACTATACGTCACAGCTGCAGGAACTGACTTTGAACAGGATCCAGAGCAGGAAGAGGACCCGGACTATAACCCGGAGGACAAGGAGGAACCGCCTGAGGGATTCTATCAGTAGCTATTTTTGGTTGAGAGCTGAGATTCTTTTTGGGCTTTTGAGATACGGTATAGTACTTGTTAAACTGGATACGATTAAATACTTGGTTCCACTGTTTAGGTGAAGGTCGGCGTTCACCGGTGGATGTATATTTTGGGAAATATGTGTGAATGGTGTATAGTTATCTGTTACTTGTGTGTGATGGTTAGTTTTGGGATTATATTGCCATTTTGTTTATGCTATAGCTCTGTTATTTTTCTGCTCTGCACACTTTGCTTCCACTTTTGTAAGCTTACCATTGTGAGATGGCTCGATCCTTCCTATTGTTTAATGTGAGGCCAGATCGAGCTATTAGTAAGTGATGTATGCACTTTGATACCATAGCATCACTGTAATTCAGATTGCACACGTAATCTAACGGCGCGGGTTTTGTGGTAAGGAAATCTGGGCTGTCACAGGTGGTATCAAAGTCCTAAGCGGTACATCTTACAAGCAATCAGAGCTATAACTTAGGTTCGAAACAATGGCAATTAGGCTCAGCTATTTGGTTTAGAGCTACCACTCCAGTCTTAGGATCGATTTGACTTAGCATTTTCTTGGTCATGACAAGTCAATATGCCTCCAAGACGGGGAAGGCAAAGAACCATAAATATTGGAGACACCACAAATAGTGAAGGGTTAGTCTCAGGACCAAACACGATCCTTGTGAACAACAATAACAATGCATCAGGAGCAGGGAACAACCTTGGAAATGTTCCCAGAGATGACAACACCCATCAGCTGCTTGAAACCATGGTGAACACCATGGCAATTCTAGCTGAAAGAAGGCAGCCATCTGATTTCCAAGACTTCCAAAGATTTAGACCTCCGAGATTTTATAGGCAAGTCGATCCCATGGAAGCCGAGAAATGGTTAAATCAAATCGAGAAGGCACTTCAAAGAGTCCAATGTATGTTATTCACTAAAAAGTATCATTTTTCACCTCTTAACTTAGCCTTTGCTGGACCTTGAAGCAGACTAATAACTATTTGTTAAGTGTGTTTTGTAGTTAGCAATAAAATGTGCAGCTTAATACAAACTCCTGGCTTTTTGGCCCAAAAGAGAGAGAATACACTCAAAGATGATAGCTGAAACAAAGCCTAATTGAACACCTTGGTAGTGCTTACCATGGTGACTCATTATTGCTGATCACCATTGACCAAAGTCCAGCAGATGAATAAAGTTAACTGAGAAGGGAGGAGACTGCTACAGCAGCAAGTGCAATGCACCAGAGTAGTAAAAGATAGACCTCACAGAGTTGAGGAGCTTCCTCCGAAGCTAAAGATGCAATGGAAGAGGCCCTGGCACAGATACGCCGCGCAGTCAGGAGGACAGCTGAAATGACCTCACAAAGATCTCACAGGTTAAAACTCTCAGAATTTGCCCTTGCGAAGCTCTTGTGGAGATCAAGCCTCAAAGTAACCTCGCGAAGGACCCAGCGAGTCCATATGTACACTGAACAAAATGTCACCTCGCGTAGTTCTCGCGTAGCCCTGGATGAGAGAGATGCCCAGAATTCTCTTTGTACAGATCTCGCGCACTCTGAAGCCTTACCATTGACTACATGAGTGTAGGAGCATAACTGCGCAAGTACTTAGCGAGAGAGAGAGCTTCTGAAGCTCTACTATGTGAGTAATCAGCGAGAAATAGCTTCTAAAGCTCTATTGCGTGAGTACTCAGTGAGAAAGAGCTTCTGAAGCTCTACTCCGCGAGTACTCAACGAGAAAGAGCTTCTGATGCTCTACTGCACGAGAAGTCTAGGCACTCCAGATAATCTCCACGACAGCATTGCAGCACAAAGGAACTGCGTGATGAACTGAAGATTCACTGCACGAGTAAGCACTTCCCACTAGCCAAAGGCAACTCCGCGAAGGTAAAGCAGCTGCGCGAATGAGCTAAAAGCAGCTGCGCGAATGAGCTAAAAGCAGATACCAGCCCCGCAAAGCACGGGCTCTCCACTTCTCAGTTTTAACTTAAGGACTTTTTGGGAATTTCCCAAGGCTAGGGCACACTTCTCGAGGCATAGATTTTGAGGCACATATCTCCATGCATCCAAGGGTTGAAACAGTGTCACGTCTGCTAGAAAAATTAGGGTTAATCTCTTTAGAGCCAAGGCCATTTTGACAGAGTATATAAGTTGTACTTAGAGTTTATTATTTTCATCTTTCCTTCATCCTCTGTCGGCTGAGAGTTCCAGCAAGCTAGGGTTAGGGTTTGATCAACTCTTTTTCCTATTTTTCTTCTCTCTTAGCTTAGCACTTGCTGGCTAATCTCCCCGTAAGCAGCTAGGTTTAATTTTATTTCAATCTTGTAATAGATTTTGTATACATTGGGATTATGGATGAGCAGTTGTGTATAGGCTGTAGGCAGGAGACAGTTCATTATAAGTTTTACTGTTATCAATGAACTATTATTTTAATGCTTAACTAAATCTATAGTTCTTATGGTTTCTTTAGATGTCTATAGGATCCATGTATTTGGGACTAGCCCATTTAGTTTCTAGTAAATCTATTGTTTACCATCTAATTTCTCTTGGTTTGATAGACACATGGAAAGCAATGCTAGATCTGTAGTGAGATCTGGAGAACTCGAAGGCCTGCGGACCATGGTGGTTGCAGCAGTTTACATGTTCTTTCTCAGACCTTTGAGGTATGGACAGACCAATGGGATACCCTGTGACCATTGTAGTGGACAGAGTATAGCCCTAAGGTTGTGTCCAGTCACATGTTTGAGGAGGATTTTTTCTCCTGCACATGAGCTTCTAGAGCCTTGTGAGGAGGTTTGTACAGTAATTGGCTCCCCTCTGTCTTACCTAATCGACATCAGATGTTAGATTTGGTCTCTTTGTAGTAATTGCAGTTTGAGGCTGAGTCATAGTAGGCCTTTTATAGCAATGACCAGCTAAATCTAAAGCCTTATTCAACCTGTTGCATTGTTCTTTTTGTGGGCATCAAGTACCGCTGGGCTTGGTAAAGCACTTAGGATCTTATGGGTTGAAATACCTATGGATGTCAGCCAGATCTGTGCGTAGGTCTGGGGAGCTTGTAGCACTGGCATTACATAGTGCTGTAATAGTATTCATGGCTAGAGCTGGTCCAGTGGCTGAGGAAATGATCAGTCCGCTCTTCTGGATTAGACTAGCAAATTTCTGGTTTAACTAATGGGTCTTGACAGACTCTATCGGATACCCTATGACCATTATAGTGGGCAGAGTATAGCCCTTAGAGTGCCCCAAATGACATGGGTTAAACTGGGAGCTTATACCTTGTTGAGGCTATTAATAGCGTCTCAGCAAGGACTACTGCAAAGACAGACTAAATCTAAGTTACATTATTGCATCATTAACTCCAGCTCAACCTTCTTACTTCCCACCAATTTTTGTATTTTATTTTGACACACTCCATCACCATCTTCTGTTTAACCATTTCTTTAGGATAGGGCTGCACTTTATTTCCCTTCTTTAGTGTTAATTTAGTGTAGTCATGACACCAAACTCCCTTCCTTTAGGATTGTCAGATCTGTAGCCAGATCTGGAGGCCTACTATTATTACCCAATTTGGGTTCTGGATCATTTTCTCTGTGGGACAAACTCTTATCAAAACTTGCTACAATAGACCATGTATCTTACAGGACTGTGTGTATTTCAGACTTACTATGCTGACCTCCAATTCCCCACTCTTGATTTATTCTCTCCACTGTTCTTAATAAAATAAACAAGATTCCTGAAAAATGGACAACAATGTACTAAGGAAGAAAAAGTGAGTTGGACGTCGTTCAACTCGAGGGTGAAGCAAACCCTTGGTGGAAGTCGGTGAAAAGAACCCGAGCACTAGGCACACCTTGGACCTGGGAAGAATTTACTACAACTTTTTATGAGAAGTACGTCCCGGCACCGGAGAGGCGCTAGTTAGAAATTCAATTTGTGAACCTAGTACAAGGCCAAATGAGTGTGCGGGAATACGAGACGGAATTCACACATCTATCTTAGTTCGCACCAGCACTTGTGGCCACTGAGCTGATGAAGACGTAGAAATTTGAGTACAGCTTAAAGCCAGTCATTAAAGAAAGGATATCCCTATTTGAAGCGACGACTTATGAATGAGTAGTAAGATTGGCTCTCATTGCTAAGAGGGATGTTGATAGCATGTTTAAGAGGAGGGATGAACAAGCGAGAAGTAGAAAGGCTCAATCCCAAGCTGTGAGCTCTGAGTAGGCCAGCAAGAGGCCGAGATATTTGATGACGTTACAGCCATCGCCTATTCCTGAGGCGTCGATGAGATCATATACTCTGATAACTTTGCCACCTCTACCTCCAAGACCTCCAAGGCCTTTCAATGCACCAAGCCTAGCGATCACGGGTGTACCAAGAGCACAGTCAACGGTTTCCCGTACTGCCTCCTCCACACTAGCCATTGCATGTGCCAAGTGTGGAAAACCCCATAAAATCAAGAAGTGCTGAAAGACCTCGGGAGCATGCTTTAAATGTGGAAAGATGGGGCACCGTATCAGAGAATGCCTTGAAATAAAGGAGAGTGCAGCCCCAACAACTCCAACTTTGAGACCCACACAGCCCACGATGCAAGGCCGAGCTTATGAGTTTCTGCTCAAGATGCTCAAGCCAACAACGAGGTGATTCAAGGTACAAATTCCCTTCGGAATAGTCAATTTTATTTATTCACATTTTAGATGAAGAAGG
Source organism: Chloranthus sessilifolius (assembly GCA_021018995.1). Classification (NCBI taxonomy): domain Eukaryota; kingdom Viridiplantae; phylum Streptophyta; class Magnoliopsida; order Chloranthales; family Chloranthaceae; genus Chloranthus; species Chloranthus sessilifolius. The sequence goes on from CM037594.1 coordinate 55,311,282, forward strand.
TGCATAAATAAAAATAATTTTTGGAATTTTTATCGTTAAAAGTTATAAAACGGTTGTGTATCTATAATTGAATGTGATGCATGAAACCTAGGTACCATACACATGTATAAGAAGAGTGATTATTACTGTTACGAGGCTCGAGTATTAATAGATCCAGGATCCACACATTCGTTTGTAACACCTCAGTTTGTAACAAATATGAAAGTCAGCCCTGAACCACTAGACTTTATCTTGGCAGTATAAGTCCCGACTGAAAGTGTTGTTAGCACGGACACAGTATACCGATCAGTGATAGTCGCCATCGAAGACTACGAAGATCATGAAACTGAGATTGCATTTGCAAGGATTTGATGTAATTCTAGGCATGGATTGGTTATCTACACACCACGCCAACGTCGATTGTCATAGGAAGATCGTCACTTTTCGCCCTGAAAAGAGTAGACCATTCTGGTTCTATGGCATACAATTAACCATCATGCCATTTATATCAACTATATGAGCCGAGCGACTGATGAAAAGTGGTTGTCAGGTTACCTTGCGTTCTTACAAGACAAAGGGGAAGAAGTTAAAATTTTGAATATTCCTATTATGCGTGACTTCCCTGATGTATTCCCTAATGAATTACCAGGTTTACCACCAGATAGAGAGGTTGAATTTGTAGTGGATTTAGCTCTAGGCAATGAATCAATATCGAAGGCGTTGTATCGTATGGCACTAGCTGAATTGAAGGAGCTTAAAGATCAACTACAAGAACTTCTCGACAAAGGGTTTATTAGGTGGAGTGTGTCGCGATGGGGAGCACCTGTGCTGTTTGTCAAAAAGAAGGATGGCTCTATGTGCCTGTGCATTGACTATAGACAATTGAACAAACTAATGATAAAGAACCGCTACCCGCTTCCAAGAATCGATGATCTTTTCAATCAACTGCAAGGAGTGAGATTCTTCTCTAAGATCGACTTAAGGTCGGGTTACCATCAGATGAAGGTGAAAGCTGAAGACATTCTGAAGATAGCTTTTTGTACAAGATACAGTCACTATGAGTTTCTCATCATGCCATTCGGGCTAACCTTACATGGACCGCATGAACCGAGTATTCAAAGCCTATCTGGATAAATGGGAAGTTGTCTTCATATATAGCATTCTCATTTATTCAAAGTCGAGAGAAGAGCATGAGCAGCACCAACGGCTAGCACTTCAAACCCTTTGAGACTCCCAGTTGTATGCTAAGCTCAGTAAGTGCGAATTCTAGCTAGAACAAGTAAGCTTCCTTGGGCACGTCATCTCAAAGGCCGGTATAAAAGTGGACCATGTTCAGATAGAAGTTGTAGTCAAATGAGAGCAGCCAAGAACCATGACCGATATCCATAGTTTTCTGGGATTAGTCGAATACTACAGAAGGTGTTGAAGGGTTTGCAAAGCTTGCTTAACCACTCACCCATCTCACCGGAAAGAATATTAAATTTGAGTGGACTGAGTGGTGTAAGCAGAGTTTCCAAGAGCTCAAAAGAAGATTGACCTCTGTACCAGTACTCACTCTACCATCAGGCAGTGGGGGATTCACAGTGTACAGCTATGGATCCCATAGCAGTTTTGGTTGTGTATTAAATCAACATGAGAAGGTAGTTGCTTATGGCTCTAGACAATTGAAAGACCACGAGAAGAATTGCCCTACACATGACCTAGAGCTAGCCGCGATCATTTTTGCTTTTAAAATTTGGACACATTACCTCTATGGTGAAACATTTGAGATATTCACCGACCACAAGAGCCTTAAGTACTTATTTACCCAAAAAGACCTAAATCTGAGACAGAGGAGATGGATGGAATTCCTGAAAGACTACCATTGCTCCATCCAGTATCATTCAGGGAAGGTAAACATGGTAGCTAATGCATTGAGTCAAAAATCATCTGCTCAACTATCACATCTCGTGGCCAGGATACACAGATGGTGTCTACTTGAGGACATTGCCTTAGGTGACACTGCGTTTGAGGTGAAGAATTCGGGAGCTTTGTTAGCTAATATCAAGATAAGATCAACACTCTTTGATAGGATCAGAGAAAGCCAATTGACTGATACAGAACTCATGGCTATCAGCTAGGAAACAGTCAATGGTAATCAACCAGAGTTTTCTATTAAGGACGACAGGTCCTTGTTGTTAAAAGATAGACTATGTGTGCCGACCGATGTCGACCTGCGACATGAGATACTAGAGGAAGCCCACAAGTCTGTATATGCTATTCACTAGGGCAACACCCAGATGTATCATGACCTTAAGAAGAATTTTTGGTGGAAAGGGTTGAATAGAGATGTCGCAGAGCACGTAGCCAAGTGCTTAGTTTACCAATAGGTTAAAGTCGACCATAGACACCCTTCTGACCTATTGCAGCCACTACAAAATCCCGAGTGGAAATGGGAGAATATTTTTATGGATTTTATCCTAGCTTTGCCGAGAACTCAGAAGGGACATAACGCAATTTAGGTAATTGTCAACCGATTAACCAAGTCAACGCACTTTTTGTCTTACAGTACACACTACATAGCCTGCAAATTAATAATTCAACTTGAAGGAGATAATAAGACTTCACGGTATACCCGCGAGCATAGTATAATATCGGGACTCACTCTATACATCTCAATTCTGGCAGTGATTCCAAGAAGGGATGGGTACCAAATTAGAATTCAGCTTGACATTTCACCCCCAAACTGATGGACAAACTGAGAGGGTGAATAGGTGATTGAGGATATGTTGCGGGCCTATATGTTGGACTTCCAAGGATCATGGGAGAAACACTTGCCCCTAATCGAGTTCGCATACAATAATAGCTACCAAGCGAGCATTGGGATGGCTCCTTTTGAAGCATTGTATGGCCACCGATGTAACTTTCCACTCAACTGGGAAAAGGTCGGAGAGCACATATTGTTGGGCCCAAAACTTATTTAGTGCAAAAATGACACCTTCTGTCTCATTCGTGAGCGATTAAAGGTCGCCCAGAGCCGTTAGAAGAGTTACGCTGATCTTAAGAGATCAAGCGTTTAATTTCAAGTAACTTTAGTATGCAATGTTGTCTTGTGTTTCAATTTAGTATGAATAATGTTGACAATCATGCTCTCTTCAGGTTGGAGATCATGTATTTGTAAAGATCTCACTGACAAGGGCGTGATGCAATTTGGCAAGCGAGGAAAGCTCAGCCTGTGATATATTGGCCCTTTTGAAATTTTAGGTCGTGTTGGCGAAGTGGCATATCGCATCGCTTTACCGCCACAACTGTCAAGCATCCACAATGTGTTCCATGTGTCGATGTTGAGAAAGTATGTGAGAGATGCGTCACATGGGTTGGACTACCAGCAAATCGAAGCCCAAGAGGATTTAACGTTGGTTGAGGAGCCGATGAAGATTTTAGCCCGCAAGGAACAAATTCTAAGAACCAAGCGAATCCCATTGGTCTTAGTCCAATGGTGCAATCAGTCCACCACTGAAGCGATATGAGAGCGTGAAGCCGAAATACACGACCAGTATTCGCTTTTGTTTCAATAAGGTTAGTTATTCATAAGTGTACTGATCAGCTATTCACTAATCATGCCAATAATTGTATATAATGTTCATAAATTAAGATGGACATGTACTACTTGGATTTTCTTAACAACACCGGTTTAATCTCGTGACATATAGGTATAGTGACAACTAATTGTAGGTAATACTAACTCATAACTCACCATGTTAGTACTTAGAACCAATCTGGAGTGTAGACCACATAAAACACCGCAGAAATATAGCGAGCCTGCTTTTGTACACCTCGCCGCAGCGAGCTCAAAGCTCGCCGTGGCGAGTTCTTCAGAATGTGGCTCGCCATGGAGAGAACTTAATGTCGCCATGATGACTGTGAAAGAATATAAGGGGGCTGAGAAACCCCAAATCTGTCATTTTTGAAACTCTCAAGCATGGGGCCCTTTGCTCTTCTTCTCTCCCACATGAAATCAAAACCTTTTTCCCTTTGAAAGAGGGTGTTTTCTTGTGCCAAAGCTCTCAAAACTCGAGGATCGACGTGCACAAAGCTTCACCGAATCCGATTCTTCCTAATTTAAGCTACTCCGTGAGGTAACAAACCCTAAATCCTCTAACCCATTCGATTTCTTGTGTGCATGGCATCGAAGAAGAAGGTCGCGACCAAGATTCCGGTCTCTAGGCCAAAACCCTCTACTAGTGTCAAGGGCAAAGCTCCGGTTGGTTCTCAACTACCACCATCACCACTACCACCGACCCTTGAACAACCCATAGCTTGGTGATCCATCAAGACTATCGAACCTGAATGGTCTTTTGACCAAGATGTTTTTGCTAACGATGACACGGTCATCTGGTCCTTAGAAATCTTCGACGGGCCAGGTTAGAACCCATACTACGACCCGCACACCTGCACAACTACTCTCATTTGGTGTGCAATCGTAGATTTTTATCAAAGCCATCGCGACGATGCGCTCGTTTTAAAACTAGAGTCGCCACCCAGAGCTTTTGGTGTCTCGGGATACCCAAATCAATATTATAAGCACCGAAGTATCAAAAATATGACTCTGATTTCAATCTACGCCAAAGGCTCTTGGGTAGGGGCTTCAGTAATCGATCAAGAAGGTGTTAGGCACCCGACCAACCCGCTCGTAAGCGGTCTCTACTATAGTTGTTTGGATGTGTATATAAATATAAATAAATATATATATATATAATTGTATATATATATATATAAAGAAAAGAAAATGAGTGGCACTTCCCCTTGCCCGAAGGCACACAGATCCTATTGAGCCCTTCCTGCTTGCCGAAATTGGACAGCATAATGGCTCAATTCTAGGTTAGAGGAAAAGCAAAGAAGGTAGAGGAATAGAAGGGAGAGTCAGAGCTCTCGAACCCTTGTAGCACCGATGTGGTCCTTTCATGCGAGAGCGTCGCCAGTGAGCTTCCAATAGCAAATGGGTTAGGAGACGGGTTCTAATCTCTAAGGCTTGGTAGCTAAGAGGTAGAGGAAGAAGGCTAGGAGGTAGTTCTAGCTAAATCTCATAGATTGATGGTGGAAAATGAGGTTTAAAGGGCAAAGATCAATTCTGGAATTTAAATGGGATTAGGGCACCAAAGGGGAAAAAAGGTCTCTCTTAATCTTTTCTCTCTTTTAGATTTTTTTCAAGCCTTTGTAAAGGGAGGAGTGCCTCTCTATTTATAGGAAAAGGGGAGGTTAGGAGGCTACTTAAGTACTAATAGGGTTAGAATTTAGGTAATCTTCTAATCTAAGGTTTCCTAGGATTTTGAGAGTTTGGAAATGTGGGCAATTGGTTTCAATGGTAGATGATAGGGTGGGGTTTTAAATGGCACAAGGGTTGCAAATAGGCTAAATGGGGGTACAATAGTCCTAATGAAACACACCCTAAACATTGGGGTGGTCAACAACTCAAACCCCAAAAGTCAAATTCGAGCAAAAACTCACAGTTACTGTAGCTAAGCCTGGCGTGTATATTACACATGCCAAGCATTGCTACAGTGCTTGGGAAGAAGTTGGAGGTTCAGAACCTGCCCTTGAGCCCACAAAAAGACCAAATTTTGCCTGGCATGTGTATTAGACACACTAGGCCAAAATTTGTCTAAATTGGTCTGGCGTGTATATTATACACGCCAGGCAAATTCAGCCAAAAAATGGCTTGGCGTGTATATTATCCACGCCAGGCAAGATCCTACAAAATTGCTCGATTTTCAAATCGCCATAACTTTTGATAAACATCTCCGATTAAGGCCATTTTTAGCTCGTTCGAAAGCTGGGAAAGTCCTCTTTCTAATAATATATAACTTAGCTCTTATAGAATTTTGGGTAAACTTTGACACACCTTTTTCCATCCACTGCTCAGGAACATTTGAGACTAGTCCAGGAAGGGTTCTAATAGGTTGGGGTTGACTCCTAAGGGTCAGGGATTGGTTTCTAAGAGTTTAGGTTAAGCTCTAAGGGTTTTGGGATAATTCTTAAGGCTTCGGGGAATGCTATCGAAATCTCAGCGGTGTGCCTTTCTCGAAGTATGTTTCGATCGAGCCTTAGGACAAATTTGGGTGTCTACAGATGCCCCTCTTTGGTATCCGATAACTAATGATCGAATGTCAAAGACGAGACATTCGAAGAGGCCTAAGGCAACAATGATGGGTCCGCTGTATTCAGAATGAACCTCAGACATCAGGTGGGTAACATGGTGAATAAACGGAAGCCCATATGTCGGGGAAAATATCTGTTCCTAAAGGTTATTGATCCCCAAACGCTTAGCAACTTTACTGGGCATAACCGAGATCGTACGAGTTGCGAAAGCCCAATATGCTGGGAAAAATATTCGCTTCTCAAGATGATTGAAGAAGTTTAATGTTCGAGTTTTATTCTGAATAAAATAGTTTCGTGAGTGAGAGGGTGATCGACCCATACTTAAAGATAGGCGCGGGACAAATGCGCGAAGGTCCACCGCTTGTTTCCAATCATACGAGATATTGATTGCCTCATTTGACCAGCCAAGGGTGCCCCTGCATAAAGCAGGGTTTGAGGTCTTAGGGTGAACCCATCAATCTCGAAGTTAATTTAGCACAACTGCCCGAGCGGAGCGAATATTGATGTCGTAACTCCTTTTGGGAGTGTGTGCCATTTTTGAAAGTGTGCCCTAGATCAACATGACCTAGAGTTCCCAACTTCAAATAATACTGGACAGATCCGGCCTAAATTGGGGGCCTACCAAAGGAGGTACTCAATCTTGGTCTCCATCAATGATGATCTTAATATCGAACATTTATGCAAAAACATGCACTCATTAGGGGTAGATAAAAATAAAGGGGAATAGAAGTCCCGACCTAGAACCCGTCTGAGTATAATTTATGAGAACAAACGATCACCCAAACGGATACCCAGACGTAAGGCGTACACTTTACAGGGATACCAAACAAATGCAGGTTTCAAGCCTGCACCCTAAAATGAGCCCTTCGAAAGGCATATTTGAACATAGTCGTTCGATAGGTAATTTCCTTTTAGACAGGTTGGTTTTAACCAATAATTGACCTTTTTCTGAGGAATCCGAAGCTTAAGACACTTAAGTTCACATGAATCCAAAAATGAAGCATTTGGCCCAAGGATTTAGCAGTGGAATCAACCTGATCAAAACATTGATCGTTTGATCAGGATTGACACCGTTGCTCCTACTTGAAAGTAGGATCTAAAGATCCAAGGTGAACCTTAGACTCAGGACGTTAATGTAGCATAACTGCGTTGCTGATAAAATATTAACATTTTACCACATTGGAGCACGCATGTGCGTAGCTATGCATAACAAAAAGTACCACGAAAACATAGATTTATTTTCTCCTTTTTTTTTTAAAATGATTCCTTTTTTCTATTTTTTTCTTAAATAGACCGACGTCTGTGGAGAGATGCTTCATTTGATCTGTCCAATCCCGAGAGTGTGCGAGCATGGATCCTCTCAAACCCGTCGCGACGAAGCACTCGCAATGGAATAAAATGTAGAGTCACCACTCAGAGCTTTTGGTGACCCGAGAAACCTTTAAATCGATATTTTGAGCACCGAAGTGCTAAATATGACTCTGATTTACCAGTTTTTGCCAAAGGCTCTAGGGTAGGGGCTTCGGTTATCGATTGGGAAGGGTTTAGGCACCCGATCAACCCGCATATAGCGGTCTCTATCTATGGCCAAAAATAAAAATAAATGGGCGGAGTTTCCCCTTGCCCGAAGGCAATACGGTCCTATCAAGCTTTGAGCCAAACCGAAATTTTGGCGGCGTAACGGCTTGAATCCTTGGACGGAGGGAATACTAAGAAGGTAGAGGAAGAGAGGGGTGAGCCGGAGCTCACGGGCCCTTGTTGTATCGTAGAAGACCTTCGCTTCGGCGTGCTTCTGACGGCTTTGAATGGCTTAAATAGTAGAAGAATGGGTTTCTAATGCTAGGATTCGGTAGATAGGAAGTGTAGGATGAAGCTAGGAACTAAGCTTTAACTAAAAGGGGTGATCTAATGGTGGAAAAGGGTTGAAAAGGATGATTTATGCATGCTGGAATTCTGGTTGAAGAGATAGAAAAAAAACTTTCTCTCACTAGGTCTCTCTCTCTCCTAACTCAAGCTTTCACCCTAATCTTCTCAACCTTGATTTTTTTTCAACCAATCCTTTGGAAAGAGAGGGGCCTCTCTATTTATAGAGAAGGGATGGGTTAGGGGCTTACTTAAGAGCTAATTAGTTTAGCAATTAGGTAATCCCCCATCTAAGGTTTTCTAGGTTTTCAAGGTCCTAGGGTTTTGGAAAATTGGTTTTAATGGCAGATGATGGGGTGAGACCATGGGTGACTTAAGGGTTGCCAATAAGCTCAAAGGGGGTGCAACCAACCTCAAGACACCCACCTTAACCAAGGGGATGGTCAAAGGGTCAAACCAAATGGAGGAAATTCGAGCATTTAGTGACAGATACTGTAGCTAAGCTGGGCGTATATATTACATACGCCCAGCTTATGCCCAGTAAAAATCAAGAAAACCAGGGGGAAACTGAGAAGATGGGTGCCCGCGCTATTGGCCATCTATGCTGGGCGTATATATTATATACACTCGGCCAAATTTGGCCCAAAAATTCTAGGCATATATAATATATACACCTGACCAATCTGGGGCCAAATTGGCTGGGCGTATGTAATACATACGCCTGAGCAAAAGTTGTCATTTTATGTGAAACTTCAAACGATCATAACTTTTGAACCACAACTCCAAATTAGGTGATCTTTGGCTCGTTGGAAAGCTGGAGAAGTTATCCTTCTAATGATATGTGGCTCATTCTCAACAGCAGTCTATATAAAAATTTATAGCTCTCCTCTCATCAAATGCTCAGAAGGGTTTAAATTGAGTCTGGGAAGGGATCTTAGGGTTTAGGGATGATCTCTAAGGGTTGGGGGAATGGTTCTAATGGGTTTTAGGTGATTCCTAAAGGTCTAGATAGATTTCCAAGGGTTCAAGGGTGCCATCGGAAGCACAAGGGTACATCTCTCCCGAAGTACAGATTGATCGGGCCTTGGGTAGAATTTGGGTGTCTACAGATGCCCCTCTTTGGTATTCGATCACTAATGATCGGATGCCAAAGACAAGAGACATCCGAGGAGGTCCAAGGCACGTTTGATGGGTCTGCCTAGTTCAACTCAATTCTCAAACATTCATGGTGATGGTGAGTGTACGTAAGCCCTATCATTTCGGGATATCGTCCGTACCTCAAAGCTAACAGTCCCCAAGCGCATTGTGACATTACTGGGCATAACTACGATGATCACAAAAAGTGTAAGCCCGCTAGCCGGGATATCGTCCAATTCCTGAGGGAAATTATAGATTTGTGATGTTGAGTATTAATCTGAACCAGACAGCTCCATGAAACGGGATGATCGATCTATGCCTCAGAGTCGGTGCGAAGCACACAAAGCGAAGGCCTAAACAATGTGTCCAATCCTATGGGGTATTGACAGCTCCATTGGATTGGCCACAGGTGCCCTTACCTAGGTAAGGCTCAAAGTTTCTGGGCGAACCCATCTACCTCAAGGTTGCTTTAGCATGATTTACCCCAGTGGAGCGAATATTGATGTCGCAACACTTCTTGGGAATGCATGCCCATTTTTAGAGTAATTTTTTGTATTTTTTTTTTGTTTATATTTTTTTTTTTTGAATTTTCTTTTGTTTCAAGGCCTCTAAGCAAAGCTCAAGGACCTCTGGCAATTTTATTCTTGCACAACTCTTTAAGTGGATCAAATGTCAGTTGATACGCTTTAAGAATGCGTGCGCGCTGCCGGGGATGGGTACACCTTGGGGATGTGCTCGTTCTGGTGGCGAGGTGCTCCTGATTCATATGAACCGGAATGCCTTTACTCGAGACAAAGCTAAAAAGGATCGGGCTAGAACCAAACATCCATCGAAAGAGACGGTCAATTCTAGCCTCCATCCCTAATGAAATCACATCTTACTAACTATGGCATGCATACCCATCAGGCTTATAAGCAAAGAATAGGCGCAAACGGAAGCCTCGACCCTAAGGTATAATTTACGAGGACAAACGACCATCCTGCAGATACCCAGATGCAAGTGCGTACATTCAATAGGGACACCGTGCCTATACAAGTTTTAAGCCTGTGTAAAAGGAAATAAAAGGGAATGAGCCCTTCGGTCTGTATGTTTACACATAGTTTGGTTGGTGGTAATTTCATTTTTGGCGGGTAAGTTTCAACTGACAATAGACTTTTTGAATGGTCTGAAGTCAGGTGCACCCTTGGTCAATCATGGATCAGAGGGTGGATGGTCAGAACCAAAACATGGAAGGTGGGGTCAACCTACTCAGGATTTTATCTACTTAACAAACAGGTTGTTATTCCGAACCTTCTCCTTCTTTTTCTTTTTTTCTTCTCTCTTTTTTTTTTTTGCACATGTTAGTTCGAGATTTTGAGCATGCTCAAACTATTTTTATTTTCGCATATATCCTTAGGCAGATCAACTTGCCATGTTGATATACCTTAAGGATGTGTGCACTCCGGCGATAGGTCCTTGGTTTGCTTGCCGGATCAGGTCCCGACTTCTGCTGGGGAAGATCTTGGGCTAGGTGTATGTTCCTAGGAGTAACCGGTGATGGATGAAGTTCATTTGCCTACCGGATTAGGTATTGGGTGTCCCTATATAAAACGGGGTTTGAGAACTTTCGGGAGAACCCGATCATTCCGAATTGATTTAACATGGTTCTCGGAGTGGCGCAAATGGTCATTGCGACGCTCTTTTGAGAACTAGTGTCATTTTTAGCAATTCTCTTTCTTCTTTTTTTTTTCTCCTTTTTTGTTTTGGATCTTATGATTTTATGGAGCACTTAGCGGGTGCTTACAGATCTAGATCCGTTTATTATGGCACGGTTCCTTTGGGCCAGTCGAAGAGAGCTCGTAGGGCCATTTGGGGATGCGTGCACCATCGCTTGACGGTATGCAGGCTTCTAAGGGGGACCGGGCCGTGATTCATAGCATGCAGGGGGGTCCGTCGGGCCTCAAAGACGAAAAAACGCCGGGCAGTTTCAGAAACTGTCCTCTTCTGGTCGGGCGTATATAATATATACACCTGACCAAAATGCAACGAAAAATGGTCGGGCGTATATATTATATATGCCTGACTAGAATTGGCAGTTTTTAAAACTGTCCGAGCCCGAGCACAAAAGGGACCCCCTCTCTTTCAAACTCTAACTTCTTCCCTCCTTCTTTCTCTAGTCCGGGACAGCCCCTTAGGGTTTTGGCATTCGATTTTTCTTGGGTTCTATTACCGGGAGTTGCGTGTGCAGATCAAGAGACATTTATCCTCTGCCGATTGGATCTATATCCTCTACCGTTGAAGGTAATTGATCTTTCCTTGGAATTTTTGATGTTGTTGATCTATCCGGATTCCACCTCCTGAGCTGATCCCTAGGGTAATCCTTCCCTTGTTACCTTGCGCTTCTATTTTCTCGGATTATATCTGATGGCCTATGTGACTGATACATCTCTCTTTATCTTTTTGCTGCAGGATTATGAGTCGGCCATAAACCAAGCCGAATATTACCGTAACATTGTCGGTCTTAGGGAGGTTGAGGTGGTGAGTGGATATTGATCGTATCTGGTCATCCTCATATTTACCTTCTGCTTGTTTCCCTAACTCACATTTACTTTCTGCTTGTTTCCCTAACTGATGGCCCTTCGTGTGCTTATGCAGCATGCTCGTGAAAAGGAGTAGAGCTCTCTGCTTGGCCGCATTTCTCAGGCATGGACTCGGGTGGGGGAGACTCGTACCTTTCAAAGTGCGACCCGGCGACAGAAGAAATCAAAGGGGGCTACCCAGGACTAGCTCATTTTCTGAAAATTTGAAACAATGAAACAATTTAGACTTGGCTTTATAGGGGGATATGCAATAATTTTTAAACAACAATTTTTTTTGGATGGTTTATAATTTTTATGGTTTTTATGAATGTTTCATTTGGTTATCCCTTTGCTTTGATGGTTTCCTTTTTTGGGCCTGAAACGGGCCGGCACCCCTCCAATGATGGGGTTGATCTTGCAGGTGGTTCTCCGTATATAACCTACGGACGGTGTGTCATCTGAAGGTTCCCCATGGGTGCGCGAGCATGCCCGCCTGTGGGCTGCCCCGAGATGAAAAAGTGGGCTAAGCAAAAATATTCCTTCTTGGGGAACAAAAATGGACCAAAGCGAGGGAAGCCTTAACTTCCTTGCTTTTAATCATGATATATTACATATGCAGCAAACATAATCGCCATTACTGGTGTATATAATATACACGCTGCTAAAATTTGAATTTTGGTGGTATATATTATATACGCCTCCTATGAATGATGCCCGACGGGTTCCCTATAACCCGCGCCCAGCCCTCTTTGCTTCGCTGTTTACTCGGGCTTTGCCTTTTTTGCTCCTCTTTTTCCTTCTCTCTTTTTTTTCTTTCTTTCTCTTCGATAAGCGGGTCCATCTCCCTACATTGACTGAGCTTTATAGGACATCTTTGTACGTCTATGGACCCGCTTCCCGGCCCGAATTCTCATACGGGGGATGGGGTTAGTGTACTTCCTTGTTTGGACTCGGGGCCCAGTTTTTTGCAAAAGTGGTGCGCTAGCTTGGCTGAGGGCGAGCTCGCTGCTCTGGATTGCCTCGGGTTAACCCACCTTTCCTCTCTCCTTGCTGTTCCTTTGTTGCCCGACCACCTGAAGGCGGCTTTAGCGTCGTGGGACCATAGGGCTCATGTTTTCAGATTCGGGTCCAGGGAGCTCACCCCAACCTTGGAGGAGCTAGCCTCTATCACCGACTTGAGGATGCACCGGGGGCTCGCCAAAGTGGTGCCTAAACCAGGATACGCAAAGGCGGTCTACGCGGTTCTTGGTTTGAAAAAGGGTGGGTATGAGAAGAGCTTCGCCAGCGGGCCCACTAGGTGCTCGGTGAAATTCTTGAGAGAACTTTTTGGCGACTCGAGTCTCCGACAGTTGCCTATCCGAGATCCTTTCCATGTGAAGGCCTTTGCCCTTTATTTGCTATCAGAAGTTCTCTTCTTTACTGGGGGCGAGACCTTTTCTCTCGGGCTATGCGATGTTTTGACCGAATTGGAGGGAGGCCGCTCATTGGTGCACCTAGTCTTGGCTGAGATGTATCGGGGCCTGGATGCCTCAGCCTCAGGCCGGGTTGGGATTCTTTGCGAGAGTCCACTCCTCATTCAGATTTGGCTAAGAGAGCATTTGGCTATCATGGGGCCTATACCGAGGTTTTGCTTGGTGAGAGGGGATGTGGCCCGGGGTTTTCTAACACGCTACTCGAGGCTGCCCCATGGGATCATCAAGAATCGAACTGTATATGCTCGATGGAGTGATCCGGCTGACTTCCTGTTGAGTACCTTTCCGATTGTCCGCTCTCGGGATTGTGAGGGTATCACACTTTTGGGGTTGACTGGTATCACATATTATTTCCCATCTCGGGTGCTTCGTCAATTCGGGTATACTCAACATGTGCCATGCTCTGTGAGGCCACCTTTGTGCTCTCTGATATTCCCTCGGGGTTCTCTCAGTGACCTAGACCTCATAGCCGTCCTCTGGGAGACTCGTCAATCGGCGTGCATGTGTAGCTTAACTCAGGGGGTCGTAGTCTCTTCTGATTACGAGGTTTGGCTGGCATCTGAGGAATTACCTGCCCCTAGCCTGGTTTTGGCAGATGTGATAGAGACGGGGTCTTGGCCATGTAAGGAAACGATGCTTCGGACTAGGATTGAGTCTCTTTCTGTAGAGAAATTGGCTTTGACTGAGGCTGAGATTGCAGAGGTGAGAGCTGCGACAGCCGAGAGTGAGATTCTTCAGTTGACTGGGCTTTTGACTGAATCTCGTGGTACAGCCGACGCTTCGCGAAGACGGCAGAAGAGTCTTCATAGTAGGTGGATGTTTGATCAAAATGCTCGTGAGGACTCTCTTCTTGCAAAGATCAGTGCTCTGAAGCTTGGTTCCTACCCTTGACCTGTTCCTACACATACCATAGATCATATACACGGAGGGGGGGGTGATGCCCCATAACAGAGATCTCTTTTTGGGTTATTTTCCTTTTTTTGTTGTTTTATACTTATACAGTAGAAAGTGTGTCAAGTTGTTATCTTTTTGGGATGTAATACTTCATACGTGATACTTGTAAGAAAAGAAATGAAATCTGCTATATATACATATATACATTTTTTTTGGTATTCAAATTTTCTTCCATACGTCTCGCAACATAAGGTTTTTCTTAGGGAAAAGGAAAATCTATTATCTTCTTTTTTTTTGGTTTTTCTCCCACACAGGGTGAGGCTTTTTATTGGAAAGGGAAATCCATTGTCTTTTTGTTTTTGAAATTTTCTCCCTCACAGTGTGAGGCTTTTTATGGGAAAGGAAAATCTATTATCCCCCTTCTTTTCTTCTTTTTTTTTGAAATTTTCTCCCTCACAGTGTGAGGCTTTTTTATGGGAAAGGAAAATCTATTATCTTTTTTTTTTTAAAGTTTATTATCTATTTTTTGAAAATTTTCTCCTTTTTGTGATGTCAGTATTTTCAAGGCCAACCGGCGGGTCCTTTTTCTGAGCATGGTCGAATCCTGTTCAGGAGTTTTCGGTGCTTTTTTTTTTTAAAAGGTGGATAAGTCGGCTTCCCGGAGATTGATTGGTCTTCTGGCCTTACCTTTGGTCATGTGTCAGACAATGCGATAGAGACGACATACTTGATTAGGATCCGATCTAATTATAACATGAGTGGCCCGATCAAAAGGAGGGGGAAGGGGCTCAGGGGGTCCAGACTAAAAATAGGCGGGTCGGAACAGATCCTCTCCTAATCTCTCCTTTTTCGACATTTTTGCTCACAGCGCCCAAGACGGGTTTTCGCCATGCATGTCATCCCTATTGTTAAGACATAAAAAGTACCACTTTTCACCCCTTAACTTAGCCTCTATTAGACCCTCAGCCATCTAATAAACATGTGTTAAGTTATTTCTGTAGGTAATAAACAGCAGCTGCAATAAGGCCTGAACCCTATTAAGGAGCCCACTTTTGCCCCATAAGTCCCTCAAAAGAATGAAAGTTGAACCCAGACAAGAATTGAACCTCGCACAGCTTTCACAAGCTTTAAAGGATTCAGAAATTAAGCCTCGCGCAGTCCTCGCGAGTCTCCCAAAACTTCATTTCCAATAGCCCGCAATGTTCTCGCGCAATTGAGTGACAGAGGAGCTTCAGAATCATACTTCGCGCAGCTCTCGTGAAGTACAAATATAACTGCTCACGCAGTCTCGCGCAGCTCAAGAAAGTAGCTCTCGAACCTCGCGCAGTTCACTCAGATCAACTGAGGAGAGAGAGCTCCAGGAATTTCGACGTGCAACGATCGCGCAGTGGCCGCAGGATGCAAAACTTCAGAAAAACCTCTCGCGCAATTCAGAGACCAATGCACATCACGTCCTCGCAAAGATTCATTCAGAAACGAATTGCTCGCACGATTCTCGCGCCATTCAAAAGGAAAGAGCAATCCAGCGAGGATTCAATGCTTTATCGCACGACTGCTTCAGCTGCAACTAAGACAACCCCGCGACGGCTAGAATTTCAAGATAATCCAACCTCGCGAAGACCGTGCTACCATGCGACAATCTTGGAAACTAGTACTAGCTGGCGAGGCTCTGAACTCTAACTCTCCCTCACCTCTGCAGAGGACATTTTGGGAACTTTCAGCAATTAGGGCATGCATTCCAACACTCCAAGTTCTGTGCACGTGCCTCGAGGCATCCAAGGGACAATATTAGGCCATGTGGCATCATTAAAATTAGGGTTTCCTAACCCTAATGCGCCGCCAAACTAACTGCTATATAAACCTAAGCCTAGTTTAGGTTTAGGGGACTCTCTGCTTAGAATAGAATTTAGTGTATCTTTTTCTTCTTCTGGTAGGAGTTGCATATTTTCTAGTAAGTTTTAAGTAGTTTTCTTTTTACTTTTTCTTCTCTCCATAGTCCAGCAGTTGCTGGCTATGCCTTTGTATGACTATTTGGAATAGATTAATGGAGTTTCATGATAGGGTGTTTTACTTTTATGGCATTTTTGTGAGTTGTTCTATACAAGGCTGTTGTCTTGAGATCCTCCATTGCTAGGACATATTGTAAGCAATGGAGGACTGATTTTATGATCTCTTCAGATCCAAGTGACCTGTGTGTCTGGGCTAACATGCTCCCATACAGGCCTAGCCCCACCACAGGACCCACTAGATTTGAAGTCCCCATGGGAGCAATGAGCTTTTGTAGCCTTGTGAACATGGTGGTGGCAGCAATGTTTCTTGTTCTATCTTGCGCTTTGAGAGGAGGATAGCCTCTGGGATAGTCTATGACCATTTAAGTGGACAGGTTATAGCCTTAGGGTGAAGCCAACCCACAAACTCAAGACGGATTATTCTTCTCTGCACTTGTGCTTGTAGCCCTGTGAGAGATTGTGCTGAGACAAACTCCCCTGTATGTGTATAGACCCGCCATCAGATAGCAGATCTAGTTTGGTTATAGAGATTGGAGGCTTGCGACTGGATCACTGCAGTCTCTCTAAAGCAGTGGACAGCTGGATCTATAGCTGCACTAAAACTCTTGCTGGTTCTATGTGTCTGGGCTAACATGCTCCCATACAAGCCTAGCCCCACACATAGCACTGTAGAGGTTGAAGTTCCCTATGGATTCTTGTGCTTGTAGCCTTCATGAAGTAGTGCCTACAATGATAAACTTGTTCTGACTCATCTCTGGACTGTGGTTCCCCAATTGGATAATCTGTGACCATTTAAGTGGACAGGTTATAGCCATAAAGGGATTGGATCATGGCACAGAGATGAGTTGGATTCTTGTTGTTGTCCAAGTGTGCTTTGCTTATTGGTTTGTGGTGAAAGTTATTTAAAAATCAAAAATAGAATAAAATAGGGGATGAATTACCACAACTTGGAAATCCTAGACCTGCAAGATACAGGGTCCTTTGTAGCAAGTTTTGATAAGTAAGAGTTTGTCCCACAGGGAAAGGTGATCTAAGGCTCCAAGGGAGCCGTCTCTAGTAGTCCCTCTAGATATGTCTACAGATCTGGCAGTCCTAAAATGAGGGGAGTTTAAGGTCACTTATTCTAAGTATTCTAATAACTAAATTACAGAAAGGATTGAGAGGATGGATGGAGTGTGGAAAATAATTATAAAAGGTGAGAAATATGTTATTGAGCCAAGGTCAGAGGGTTTGTAACTCAGATTTAGATTTGATGTTATAGAAATCCTGTCCAGAGGCTACATTATCACCTCTGAGGAGAAAGGATCCAACCCATCTCTACTGCCATGACTCCACCCTTAGGGCTATAACCTGTCCACTTGAATGGTCACAGACTATCCCATAGGGGAGCCACTATCCAAGGATGGGTCAGAACATAACAAATAAATCATTGCAGGCACTATTTCATCCAGGCTACCAGCTCAAGAATCCATAGGGAACCTCAACCTCTAAAGTTCTATATGTGGGACTAAGGCTGGAAAACCATGATAGCCCAGACACATAGAACCAGCAAGCGATTGAGTACAACCTTCGATCCAGCTGTCCATTGCTTGAGAGAGGCTACAATGGTCCAGTCACCAGCCTACAATCTCTATAACCAGATTAGATCCAGCATCTGATGGCAAATCTATACAAATATGGGGGAGTCTGCCTCTGTACAATCCCTCACCAAGCTTCTACAAGCTTAGGTGAAAAGAAGAAGGGTCCATCTTGGATCGGTGGATCAGAATCACCCTAAGGCTATAATTTGCCCACTTAAATGGTCACAGACTATCCCAGAGGTTATCCTCCTCACAGAGCCCAAAACAAAACAAGATTATTGCCGCTACCACCATGTTCACCAGGCTACCAGCTCAAACTCCCATGGGGATTTCAAATCTAGTAGGTCCTGTGGTGGGGTTAAGGCTGGAAGACCATGATAGCCCAGACACACAGGTCACTTGGATCTGAGTGGCCCTTAAAATCAGTCCTCCATTGCTTTGAAACACAGCCAAAGCAATGGGGATCACAAGGCAGCAGCCTTGCACAGAGCATCTCACATATAAACAACAATCCCACAAAGTACAAATCCTATTGCAAAACTTCCTTTAATTTAACTCAAATACATATACAAAGTCATAGCCAGCAATTGCTGGACTATGCAGAGAAGAAAAGAAAAAAAAGAAAAACTACTTACTGCTAAAAAGAAAGAGAAAAGAAAGGCGATCTGAGATAGGTTCCCAGATACCTAAACCTAAGCTAGGCCTGGGTATATATAGCAGTGGGGTGGCGGCGCATTAGGGTTAGGAAACCCTAATTTTAACAATGCCACGTGGCCTTATACTGATCCTTAGATGCCTCGGGGCGTGTGCACGGAGATTTGAGCGTGGGAGTGCATGCCCTAATCACTGGAAATTTCTAGAATGCCCTCTACTAAAGAGATGGAAGTTTAGGTTCAGAGCCTCGCTAGGTAGCTGTAGTTTCCCAAACTTGTCTCGTGGTAGCTCATTGCTCTTCGCTAGGATGATTTGACACTGAAGCTTCAACCGTCGCGAGGTTGCCTTGGTTTGCCCTTCAGGTAGTCGCGCAGTAGAGAGTTGATCTCTCGCTGGGTTGGAGTTCGCGAGGTTGAATAGAAAACATAGTCTCAAGCGTCGCAAGGTTGCAATTCAAGCAGTCGTGCGGTAGATTAGTCTTCGCTGGGCAGCAGTGCGAGAACTGCACGAGCTCTTCTCTTTACTTGAACTTTGCGAGTTACCTCGCAAGGTTCTTTTGAGTTATGAACTGCGCGAGGTTCTTTGTCTCACTTAATCTTTGCGAACTTGGCTTTGCCTTCGCCAGGATGCTTTCTTTCTTAAATGGCGCACGAACTGCGTGAGGCGTTCTTCTTCTGAGAATTGTACCCCACGGCGACTGCACGAGGAATCTTCTAAAGCTCTCTCTCCTCAGCTGTCTTAAGCAAACTTCACGAGATTGAGAGAGGTCTGCTTTCAACTGCGCGACACTGAGCGATGTGTTCTACTCTTGAGCTTCGCGAGAGCTGCGCGAAGTTGAGTTTCTGAAGCTCCTTAGTCATTCATCTGCGCGAGAGGTTGCTGTAAAGCCTTGGGAAGCTCAACAGATCTGCGCGAGGCTTCAAAGTTCATTCTTGCTGAGGGGCATTTGGTTCCAAAGCAGGCTCCATAACAGGATTCTTGGCCTTATTTCACTGCTGATTATTTTCTGAACAAAACACTTAAGAAGAGTTTATTAGGTGGCTAAGGGTCTAATCAAAGGTTAAGTTAAGGGGTTAAAAGTGGTACTTTTCAGGTCTTAACACACCCCCAAACCTAATCTTTGCTAGTCCCTTAGCAAAGCTACATTAAATCTACTCTAAAAATTAAATGCCACTTTCATAGGGAGCACGGATACATTTAGCATATGTACCAAGCCTTTTAAACCCCTAGGTGATCCCTAGTGGAGGAGTGAAGTCTCCTGAGGGTTTTCAGTGAAGACACCCACAAACTTCTCCAATGAAATAGTTAACTAAAGTGCAATGTCATCCAATGAGCAGTTAAGGAATCAGATTTAGTCTACTCATGAATCAGTATAAAAGAAATTTAATTCATTGATTACAGAGGAACTTAGACAGCATAAACTCTCATGTTTGCACAGCATTTCCAAATAATTTGTGATCACAGAAAACTGCACAAGTGTATGTCAGCACTGAGCTTATCCTTATGTCAAAAAATTAGGTTAAGGTCATACATAAGGCATTCAAGTTCAGACCCAAAAGAAAGCTTTACAGGGCATACTCTCATCAAGGTTTGTTGAGGGGTTCAGTTTCTCACAGGCTTCAAGAGCAGTTACATCCCCCAACTGGGTTTGTAAGCATGAGCATAAGCAGAGTTCTTAAGTGCTGGCATCATTGTCAGTTTCTCACCATAGATTGGATAATTCCTTATCTTCACATGACAGCTCACTCAATCTTTGGATCACAAGGGCTTTTAACTGGGTTGGAATGTGGCTTATGGAGTATGGTTAAAAAGAATGGAAGGTTTGAAAAGGGGTTCAAAGATTGAGAACTCAAGCAGGTGGAGGTGGTTCATGACTTCACCTTCTTGAATTCAGCTCCTTCATCTTCTTTGAGATTTTCAAATTTGAAGTGATCTTTCTTCTTGATTTAGATTTTCCAATGAAGGTTCCTCTTGACTTCTCTTATTCCTCTTCATTATAATTTTTTTTGTTTCTTTTTGCTGGAGTTTTCTTCTTTTTATTTTGTTTTTGCTTTTCAGCAATGCCACCATGTCTCGCCACTATTCTCGCTGAATAGATGCTTCTTCTCCATTCACCTAATGTCAACCATAGCTAGTCCATCTTCAACTCTTTCTCATTTACCTTGAATTCTGAGTGAGGGTAGGTTGAATCAGTTCATAGGTTAGTTCAAGTACTCGTGTGTATTTTGAAGAAATTTAGGATTTAAAGCTCAAAGGGGTATGGACAAGGGCGGTTGCTTTAGGATTGATCTTTTAGGCTCAAACTGTCCAAGAGAAGGCCTTGATCCTTTCCTAGGTCTCATGAGTACTGCATTGTTTCAACTTGGAGTTACCTAACTTCTAGTGATCACCAAATCCTTAGAACTAGAAGAAATGCCTTAGTTACTCCTCAAAGAAAAAAAATTTGTAGGCCCAATTCTCACTGGTTATGGTCATCCTTTGAACTTTCAAGTATGTCCTCACCTTTTTCTCTCTCTAATGATTCACTAAGTGCAAATACAAGTGGGTTTCCTTGGTGAAACTATTATGGAAATGTGGGATATTAGAAGTCTATAATGTTCAATGTTTGCATAAATTCTAAACTTCTTAATTTCATGATTCTTAAGTGAATAGAGGTCCATTTCCATATTGCTCAGATGAGTCTGCTGCACTTATGTTAACTATTCCATTGGCAGGGTCTGCCTGCCATACCCCCAAACCTATGAGGAGCAGTGTCCTCATTGGTTCAAGGTCAATGTGCAGCAGACTTATTACAACATAAAAGAAAAGGAAAACAAAACACACAAACAAAGCAAGACAGTAAAGACAGGGGAAAAGTCTATGAAATATTATAAATGTACAAAATACAAGAGAACATATGTAAAAGAAATAGACGAAATCCTAGGTACAATCTAATCAGAATTTGGATTAAAATTTATCCCAGCCCATCTTCCTTGCATGTTCTTAAAGGAGAGCCTCTTCTTCTTTCTTCATTCCTCCTCTTCCTCTGCTCTGGAGTTTTGGGTATGGTAGGAGCCCGGACCCTCATTTTTCTCTTCTTTGGCTCAGGAGGGATCTCCGAGGATTTTGCAGTGGGTGGCTCAGGGGGTTTGGTAGGGGATTTCTCGTTGGGGCCCGTACCTTTGGAGGCTTGCCCTGGCTGAGGCAAAGGTGGAATAGGAGATGATTGGGCTGGTGGAGGCTCAGGAGGGGCAACGGGAGATTTGGCTGGAGCTGGAATTTGAGGCAGGAGAGGACCTTTCCCTTTTTCTGCTTTAGGGGGAGCCACAGGAGATGGAACTGGTAATTTCTTTGTAGGTACGGCGGGGCTCTTCCCTTTCGCGGACTTGCTCGGTGGTGGTGCCTCCTCAAACTGGGCAGATGGTTCTTTGCCAATTTTCAAAGAGCGAGTTGGGGGAGTGGTCTTCTTAGCAGCAACTTTCCGTCACTGAGGATAGGATTGGGCTGCAGGGGCATCTGAAGGGGCAGCCACAGTAGGTTGGGCACTGGGATTCGTAGGTGGTGCCTCATCAGAGTCCGAATCAGAAGGAAAGAGCTCAGTAGGGTCCAATCCTAGGGCAGCAACAGCATGTCTGCATTCTTCTTTGGAGAGGAGGCGCCCATGGGGATCATCCTAAGCGAAAGCTCAGGTGACCTTTGGAGGGGGGGATGGAGGGGCCGGCCGTTTGCCTTTTTGGGCTGCAGTGGCTCTCTTAGGGGTGGGCTTTTTCTTGGAAGGGGTGCGTTTCCTTTTGATAGCAGGAGAGGGAATAGGGGGGCACTGATGTAGGAGGAGGAGCTACAGTAGGGGTTGCAGCAGGAGCAACAGGTTTTGTAGGTACTGCAGAAGGAACGGCAGTAGGCATTGGAGGAGGAACAGGAGGAGCTACCGGAGTGGGGGCTGTGGGAGATGGGGGAACATACTGTGTAGGGGTTGGTGTAGGGGTTGTGGAAGAAGATGGGCCTGGATGTGTGGAATAAGATGGGGCCTCAGGGGGAGCGGTGGCGATGGGGGTGGCTTGGATAGGTTGGGACAGCAGGAAAGCAACTCTCTATTCCAAGATGTCAATTTTCTTGTTAGCCCACAGGAGATTGGTATCTGCAAGCTCCTTACTGAGACGGGTGATCTCCTGAGCAGTGTTCAATTTCTTCTCTAATAGCCGGTTATGCTTTTTCACCCTCTCAGCATTGGCCTTTTCCATCTCAGCAGTCATTTTGTAGTAAGTTGCTGCAACCTTGTGCGCAGTTGATGTCTCCAGAATTGCCTCCCATCCTTTTGAAATATCGCGCAGCTGCTCGTTGTGAGCAAGCTTCACATCACTAAGCTTCTGCAACAAGGGGTATTCAATGGCTTGGCGGAGTTGGGCCATGCCATGGAGAACATCCCTCTTGATATAAGGATTGTCCCTCATGGCATGGAGGAGGGTGAAGTAGGGAGGGGTGTAGTAGGAGTGTCTGGGCAAGATTGGGATAAATGAAGTGGAAGGAAGAGAGGGTGATGAAGCCTGGGGGGAGAAGTGGGGGTTGTAGAAATGATTTGGGTGGTCTGGGTGGAATGGTCAGTGAATTAAGGAGGGGCGGAGAAGAGGGGAATGGAAGGTATGGGAGGAAAATGAAATGAAGGAAGGGCAGCTGATGTGGATGGTGCAGGGGAAGGGAAGAAGGGTATGGTGAAGGGTTGAAATGGAAGGGAGGGGGTGCAAATAGGGGGGGTGGAATGGGAAAGGTGGATGGGAATGGAATGGGGTCTGTCTGGGTAGAAGTGTTGGTGAATTGAGGGGGAGGTAGTATTAGAGGTTGAAGGATAGGGAGAGAGGGAAAGGAGTGGTCAGGTATGGTATCATGGAGGGGGAAGGATGGAGGCGAGTCAATGGGAGTAGGGTCTGTTGGAACAGGGGAGGCAGAGGTGGAAGGGGGTTGTGTTGGGATTGGTGGGTTTGTCAATGTGTGAAGGGTGGATTGGATGGTGGTTATGTCAGTTTACATTTGGGCTTGGGTCTCTGTGGTGTTGGATAGTTGGGTTTGGAGGTCATGGATAAGGGAAAGGATATGAGTAAGAGAATTTGAGGTTGGTTGAGGGGGAGTAGGAGGGTAAGAAGGAATAGGTTGGAAAGGGGAAGTGGGGGCATGATGGAAAGGGGTAGGGGGGAAGGGGGGGGTCGGGTGAATGATGTGGTGAAGGGAGAAGAGACTCAGGGAGAGGGATGTCTTGGGTGGGCAAGGTATCAAGCAAACTGGTCATGAAGGCTTGATACCCAGAGGTGGTGGCTAGGTTGAAGTCCAAGCCATGGAGAGCTGGGTCTAAGGGTTGGTCACTAAGGGGTGTGGGCTGTGGGAAGGCGGGGGGTAGTGTGAGAGGTTTTCTTTTTAAGGTAGGTTATCAAGGGAGGGCTGTCAGGGTGAGGATCAGGGGTAATGGGAGAGACTGGGGTTGTTGATTGGGGTAGGGTGGGTGAAGGTGGAGTGGTGTCTTGGGGTACAACACTTTCTTCCCAGGTTCGAATAATGGTTGGAGGGGGAATGGAGAAAGGAGAGCAAAGAGGAGAAGTGAGAGATGGAATGGGTGAAGAAGGTAGGGGAGAGACCAGAGTAGTGGATGGAGGAATTGCTGCAGAAGCAGAGGTGACAGAAGCTCGCGCCACCTTCTTTGGGGCAAGGGTTTTTGCCTTCTTTTTGGGGGCAGGGGTGGCCGTTGCCACAATAGCTTCCTCTCCCTGCTCGGAGACCTCCGGAGCTTCAGTCTTCTTCTTCTTCTGGGGATCCATTAAGCTTCTGCTGATCCCCCATTGTCTTTTAGCAAATGTGGTGGGAGTGAGGTCAGCAGATAACTCCCCCACTGGTATCTTGTATCCTCCCCTCAGAAGTAGTCTGGTGATGAGTCTTCCATAGGGGAGAGTGTGGCTCTTCTTTTGCAGCCCCAGCTTCACCATTGTATCCTTCATGGCCTCAAAGATCAACCATGCAGCATTGAATCCATGGCCCAGAGAGAAGGAATACAGAGTATCAGTAATTGATGTCCTCCTTTCTTGCTGATGGCCAGAGCAATTGATGTTCTTCCTCAAAACTTGATCAATGAACAGCAGTTTGGGCTCCAAATCTCTTCTTTTGATGGAGTCCCCTGTGGCCTTCAAGCCTCTGGTAATGGCATGGGCAATTGTGTCAATGGGGGCACTCACTGGGGCACCATAACCACAATTGGGATCAAATCTGGCAGGGATGCCCAAGACTTCAGCTATCAACTCTGGGCTAAGCAGCATCTCAAAGTTGTCAACTAATGCAAGGAGGCCTGGCTGCCCTTGTGTGTCGGGTCTGAGCCTAAGGTGCTGGTAGAAGAGTTGCACTAACCTAAGGTAGGCTAGTGCAGGAATCATTTGCAGCAAGGGGAACAGACCAGCCTTGCGCAAGAACTCGATGGCAGGTGCTGACAATGGCTCAGATTCAAAGAAAGAGATATCAAAATGGCTTCAGGCTCTAAGGGAATGGAGAGGAGGAGCTCAGAGGGTGTAGAATAATCTGATGTTGGTGCAGCCTGCTCCGGTACCACCCCTTCCCTTTTTGTAGAGCCGTAGAGGACTTGGCTTTCTTAGGTGTAGGCTCCACAGTGGCCTTGTCCCTGGCTCTCTTCACAGGTGCGCTTTTAGGAGCCATCCCAACTTCCTTGGTGAGTGTGGAGTTACAAATTTGAAAGGAAATACCAGGAGCTGAGTCTAACCATAAAAGTTAGGGTTCTATTTAATGGAACGCACAAAGGTTCTCAAGAGCTCTAAACAGGGGGAAACTATTAATGTGAGCTTGAAGAACAAAAATCCTGAAGTTCGAAGTGAACAATGATCTGGGGACAGGGTGCTAAAGGAGAGAGGTGGAGAGGAGTGGGAGCTAGGGTTTCGCTGGTAAGAGAGGAAAGAGAAAGCAGTAAGGAAAAGCAGCGCGAGGTGGGATTTAAATATCGCGAAGCTCGGTGCGCTTTGGAAACGTCCGCCCGCTGGTTGGGAATGAATGGGTCGCGAGATTAGATGTTCCTTGAAAGCTCATGCACCCACAGTTCTTTGAAACTCACGACGACACAACAAAGTAGTTCCTTATGAACTGCAGAGATGGGACCAAACTCATTATTCGTAACTCGATGGCTTAATCGAGGTAGAATTCATCTGTTGTTTGACCCTTACCAAAGGGTGGATTCTCTCATAGACTCTCTTCGTGGACACCTAATCATTATAAAGCATTCACAATTCTTATACTCTCAAGGCAAGAAAGTCACACATCATGCAAAGCATTCAAATCATCATTCAATCACTTAAAATTATCACACAGGGGAAGTTGGAATCAAAGTAGGCATTAAAGCACTAAACTCAAATTCCAACAAGATTGCAAACTATTCCTACAAACTGTAAAGTACATATTATACAATGATGCACAGTTCTTATCATCAATTCAATGAAAGATCCCCTTCAGGTTCTGAGGATCCTTCACCAATCAAAAATTGGCCCTTGGGATTAACCACTGGTTGACTGGGCAACCTTCCTTCTTCTCTTTTGGCTAGGGTGTTCGCTAGTTGTCCAATCTGCTCCTCCATCTTCTTAATGCTCTGACCATGAGAGTTCACAGTCTGAGCCAAGGAACCCAAGTTTTGCAATGAAGCCAAGACTTGGTCCTCAAAAGAAGTATTTCTTGGTTGAGAAGGGGGTAGAACCAACTGATTTTGCTGCTGATGGGGCTGCTGGTGGTGCTTGAAGGTAGACCTCGGGGCATGCCCTTGATTGAACTGCTGCTGTGGCCTTTGTGGTAAAGCCAACATCTGCTGGGGCTGCATGTAGTTATCTTGCTTCCACCTCAGATTTGGGTGGTCTCTCCATTGGTATCCATATGGTCACTGCTGTAGCCCCCATTATTCGCTTGGCCATAAGAGTGTAGCTGACATGTTCCAACATTAATTTAGGAAATTGCCCTGCAGATGGACATTCCTCCACTGTGTGCTATGGGGACTGGCATATCAGACATGCCTCCACCACATGAGCAGCCCTTTTGGGTTGCATCACAGTCAATAATTTATCAAACTTCATAGAGAGGTTTTCCATCTGCAGCTGTAGGTCATTGTTCCCAGACACATCATAAATTTTTCCTTTGGATCCAGTAGCAGGCCCCACCTTTGACTCAGATTCCTGATGAGTTCTTGCCAGGGATGGCTTTTGAAAAGCATTCTCACTAATCACCTCAAACAATTCCCATGCCTCCTCAGCAGTCTTGTGCATGTAGGATCCACCACAAGAGGCATCGACCATATCTCTATTTTTCTCATCAATCCCATTGTAGAAGCTTTGTACAAGCTGCCACTCAGGGATCTTATGGTGGGGGCATTGTTTGAGCATCTCTTTAAACCTATCCCAGGACTGGTTAAAATCCTCAGTTGGGGATTGAGAAAATGCAAGAATCTCTTTCCTCAACTGGCTAGTTTTGGTCTCAGGGAAGAACTTGGTTAGGAATCGGTCTCTGAGTCTTTCCATGAAGCGTGCTATTGTTGGGAAGAGTGGCCAACTGTGCATGGCCCCTATCCTTCAGAGAGAAGGGAAAGAGTCTGAGCTTAGTAGCCTCAGGTCCCAAACCAGTGATATTAAAAGTGGTGCACAAGGCCCAGAACTGGTCAATATTCTTTTAAGGGTCTTCTTTGCTAAGCCCATGGAAAGCTGACAACATCTGGATGATTGAAGTTTTTATCTCATAATTCCCTTGAACATCAGGGAATTGAATGCTAAAAGGGGAGTTGTAGTCATCCGGAGCATTCAACTCCTTGAGGGTTCTGGGGTGTTCTTCTCCCATAGTTGCTATCGTAGATTCACCTGGGGGCTCTCTTGTGGTGTGCCTGTCTCTTCTAAGTCTCCTTCCCCTTTCTAACTCAGGGTTTAGAGGCTCTAAAGTAGGGCTGAGGGATCTCCTCCCTAGCATACAAGCACACCCACAGCAAGGAAAGCTTCTTGCAGGCACATTGCAAAAGAATACTTGTACACAAACAAATTTATTTAACTATTTTACAGCTATCCAAAGAATACATTTAAACTATCCTAGATACTGCTGGAAAAATTGTTAAAAAGAAAGATAGACAGAGCTTTAGAGTCAGCGAGTTTGCAAACAGAGGTAGCTACGCTCCAATTACAGTCCAACTATCCTTCACTGCTACTGTCCAGATCTACAAGAAAGATTCACAATTATATCAGCAGTATCAATTATTCACATGTATAAAGAATACTAAGAATACAAAAACTAAGGGTCTACTATTAGATCATCTATCCCCGGCAACGGCGCCAAAAACTTGTTGTTGTCCAAGTGTCCTTCGCTTATTGGTTGGTGGTGAAAGTTATTTAAAAATCAAAAACAGAATAAAACAGGGGATGAATCAGCACAACTCAGAAATCCTAGACCTGCAAGATACAGGGTCCTTTGTAGCAAGTTTTGATAAGTAAGAGTTTATCTTACAGGGAAAGATGATCTAAGGCTCCAAGGGAGCCGTCTCTAGTAGTCCCTCCAAATCTGTGTACAGATCTGGCAGTCCTAAAAGGAGGGGAGTTTAAGGTCACTTATTCTAAGTATTCTGATAACTAAATTACAGAAAGGATTGAGAGGATGGATGGAGTGTGGAAAATAATTATAAAAAGGTGAGAAATATGTTATTGAGCCAAGGTCAGAGGAGTTTTATAACTCAGATTTAGATCTGATGTTATAGAAATCCTGTCCAGAGGCTACATTATCACCTCTGAGGAGAAAGGATCCAACCCATCTCTACTGCCATGACTCCACCCTTAGGGCTATAACCTGTCCACTTGAATGGTCACAGACTATCCCATAAGGGAGCCACTATCCAGGGATGGGTCAGAACATAACAAATAAATCATTGCAGGCACTATTTCATCCAGGCTACTAGCTCAAGAATCCATAGGGAACCTCAACCTCTAAAGTTCTATATGTGGGGTTAAGGCTGGAAAACCATGATAGCCCAGACACATAGAACCAGCAAGCGATTGAGTACAACCTTCGATCCAGCTGTCCATTTCTTGAGAGAGGCTACAATGGTCCACTCACTAGCCTACAATCTCTATAACCAGATCAGATCCAACATCTGATGGCAGATCTATACAAATATGGGGGAATCTGCCTCTGTATAATCCCTCACCAGGCTTCTACAAGCTTAGGTGAAAAGAAGAAGGATCCATCTTGGATCGGTGGATCAGAATCACCCTAAGGCTATAATCTGTCCACTTAAATGGTCACAGACTATCCTAGAGGTTATCCTCCTCACGGAGCCTAAAATAAAACAAGATTATAGGTGCTACCACCATGTTCACCAGGCTACCAGCTCAAGCTCCCATGGGGATTTTAGATATAGTAGGTCCTGTGGTGGGGCTAAGACTGGAAGACCATGATAGCCCAGACACACAGGTCACTTGGATCTGAGTGGCCCTTAAAATCAATCCTCCATTGCTTTGAAACACAGCCAAGGCAATGGGGATCACAAGGCAGCAGCCTTGCACAGAACATCTCACATATAAACAACAATCCCACAAAGTACAAATCCTATTGCAAAACTTCCATTAATCTAAATCAAATACATATACAAAGTCATAGCCAGCATTTGTTGGACTATGGAGAGAAGAAAAGAAAAAAAAGAAAAACTACTTACTGCTAAAAAGAAAGAGAAAAGAAAAGCGATCTGAGATAGGTTCCCAGATACCTAAACCTAAGCTAGGCCTGGGTATATATAGCAGTGGGGTGGTGGCACATTAGGGTTAGGAAACCCTAATTTTAACGATGCCACGTGGCCTTATACTGATCCTTGGATGCCTCAGGGCGTGTGCACAGAGATTTGAGCGTGGGAGTGCGTGCCCTAATCACTGGAAATTTCTAGAATGTCCTCTGCTGAAGAGATGGAAGTTTAGGTTTAGAGCCTCGCTAGGTAGCTGTAGTTTCCCAGACTTGTCACGTGGTAGCTCATTGCTCTTTGCTAGGATGATTTGACACTGAAGCTTCAGCCGTCGCGAGGTTGCCTTGGTTTGCTCTTCAGGCAGTCGCACGGTAGAGAGTTGGGCTCTCGCTGGGTTGGAGTTCACGAGGTTGAATAGAAAGCACAGTCTTCAGCATCGCGAGGTTGCAATTCAAGCAGTCGCACGATAGATTAATCTTCGCTGGGCAGCAGCGCGAGAACTGCGCGAGCTCTTCTCTTTACTTGAACTTTGCGAGTTACCTCGCGAGGTTCTTTTTAGTTCTGAACTACACGAGGTTCTTTGTCTCACTCAATCTTCACGAGCTTGGCTTTGCCTTCGCCAGGATGCTTTCTTTCTTGAATGGCGCGTGAACTGCGCGAGGTGTTCTTCTTCTGAGAATTGTACCTCGCGGCGACTACACGATAGCTGCACGAGGAATCTTCTAAAGCTCTCTCTCCTCAGCTGTCTTAAGCGAACTTCACAAGATTGAGAGAGGTCTGCTTTGAACTGTGCGACACTGAGTGATGTGTTCTACTCTTGAGCTTCGTGAGAGCTGCGCGAAGTTGAGTTTTTGAAGCTCCTCAGTCATTCATCTGCGCGAGAGGTTGCTGTAAAGCCTTGGGAAGCTCAGCTGATCTGCGCGAGGCTTTAAAGTTCATTCTTGCTGAGGGGCATCTGGTTCCAAAGCAGACTCCATAACAGGATTCTTGGCCTTATTTCACTGCTGATTATTTCCTGAATAAAACACTTAAGAAGAGTTTATTAGGTGGCTAAGGGTCTAATCAAAGGTTAAGTTAAGGGGTGAGAAGTGGGACTTTTCAGGTCTTAACAATTCTTTCTCCTCAGTGGTGATAATATAACCTCTGGACAGGACTTATATAGCAGCAGATCTGAATTTGAGTCATGAAGCCCATCAGATCTAAACCTAATAGCATACTTCTCACCCTTTTATATTTATTTTCTCACTCCATATTCTTTCTTAACCCTTTCTATAGTTTAGACATTAGGATACCATAGAATTTAGATTTTAGTGACCATAACTCCCCTTCCATTTAGGATTGCCAGATCTGTAGTCAGATTTGGAGGGCCTACTAAAGATGGCTCCCTCGGAGCTTAAGATCAATTTCCCTGTGGGACAAACTCTTACTTATCAAAACTTGCTACAATAGGCCCTGTATCTTGCAGGATTGTGCATATTTTAGGCTTGTTGCTCTGTCATCTTCAATCCACCTTTCATTCATTTTCATTCACCCCAATCTTATCACTCTCTTCAACAAAGTCAGCAGCAAGCACTCTAAAAATAGCTTAACAAGTTTTTGGCGCTATTGCCGGGGATATTGATCTTTTAGTAGACTCTAGATTTTTGATTCTTTATTCTTTGGTAGCTGTACTTGTGAATAATTGATACTGTTGATTTACATTTGAAATTTTTCTTACAGAGCTGGACCGTAGCAGAGAAGGAGAGTAGAATTGAACTGGGAGTCTAGCTACCTCTGTTTGCACTTCTCTAACCCTCAAAACTCAGTCTATTTCTCATTTGAAGATTCCATAGCATAGTAGTTGATTAGGATAGTTGCATTTATTTTTAAGTGCAATGTGCCTGCAAATAGTCTTCCCTGCTGTTGGTGTGTGTGCATGTTAGGAAGGAGATCCCTCAGTCCTACATTAGAGTCTGCTAACCCTGAGATTGAAAGGGGTAGAAGACCGAGAAGGCACAGACACCCCACAGTCGAGCCCCCAATTGAAATAGAGATAGCAGTTATGGGTGAAGACCAACCCAGAACATTGAAGGAATTGAATGCTCCGGATGATTACAATTCTCCTTTCAGCATTCAATTCCCAGATGTTCAGGGTAATTATAAGATAAAAACTTCCATCATCCAAATGCTTGCCTCTTTCCATGGGCTTAACAAGGAAGACCCTTACAAGCACATTGACCAGTTCTTGGCCCTGTGCACAACATTCTCCATTGCTGGTTTGGGACCAAAAGCCACTAGGTTAAGGCTCTTTCCTTTCTCCCTAAAGGACAGGGCCATGACCTGGTTATCTACTCTCCCAAACAACAGCATCACCTCCTGGAAAGACCTCCAAACAAGATTTCTGTCTAAATTTTTCCCAGAGATAAAGACCAGCCAGTTGAGGAAAGGCATGCTTTCTTTTGCCCAGTCCCCAACTGAAGACTTTAACCAATGCTGGGATAGATTTAAAGAGATGCTCAAGCAATGTCCCCACCACAAGATCCCTGACTGGCAGCTTGTCCAGAGCTTCTACAATGGGATTGATGAGAAGAGCAGAGATATGGTAGATGCCTCGTGTGGTGGAACATACATGCATAAAACAACTGATGAGGCATAGGACTTGTTCGAAGTCATAAGTGAAAATGCGTTCCAGAAGATGTCTTCTTCTAGAACTATTCAAGAACCATCTCCTAAGTTGGGGGTGGCTGAGACTTCTAAAGGAAAAATGTATGAAGTTAGGGGAAATGATGATCTAAGACTGCAGATGACCAATCTTACTAAAAGAATTGATAAACTTTTGACTGTGGTGCAGCCCAGAATGGCTACACAAGTGATGGAGGCATGTCTGATATGCCAATCTCCACAGCACACAGTAGAGGAATGTCCATCTACGGGGCAATACCCTGAGTTTGTAATGGAACAGGCTGCTGCTGCCTAATCTTTTGGACAGCAACAATCTGGTGGCTACAATAAACAATCATATGGATACCAACACCAAAATGCTGGTTACCAATGGAGAGACCACCCAAATTTGAGGTGGAGGCAAGACAATTATATGCGTACGGTGAGATGTTGGCCTTACCTCAAAGGCCACAAAGAGGTTTAACTGTGGTTATGCCCCAAGGTCGAATTTCCAACAGCAGCAGCCCCAGCAACAAAATCAATTGGTAGTTCCCCCACCTCAGCCCCAAAGTGCTTCTTTCGAGGACCAGGTTTTGGCCCAATTGCAGAGCCTTGAACCCTTAAATCAGACTATGACTACTCACAGTCAAAGCATTAAGAAAATAGAAGAGCGGCTTGGCCAAATAGCCAATGCTCTGGCTAAAAGAGAGGAGGGCAGGTTGTCGAGCCAACCAATAGCCAACCCAAAGGGCCACTATTCCATCGGAGAAGGCTCCTCAATTTTTGAGGGGGCCAATGCCATTACAGCCTTATGGTCTGGCAAGCTGATTGACAACAAGGTGGGAACAGAACAAGGAGAAGTCATCCCCAAGAAAATGTGAAATGAAAGTGATAAGGATTTTGTCAGGGCACAGAGTAAAGAACTGCCTGCTTCCCTTCACCAAGGGAAAAATAAAGAGGTTGTAGTTGAGCCTCGAGAGATAAAAAAAAATGAAAAATAAAAGTTCAATATAGTTAAACGAGGAACAAGAACCTCCCTACCATTTCCTCAAGCTTTGAGTAGCCCTGCCTCTTTTGATAAGGGTTAGGCACAGATCGAGGAAATGATGGAAACCTTTAAGTAGGTCAAGAAAAATTTGCCCCTGCTTGATGCAATCCGACAGGTCCCAGCCTATGCGAAGTTTCTGAAAGACCTCCGTACTCAAAAAAGGAAAGCCAGAGGCCATTTGTCCAAGAAGGTCTTTGTGACAGATACAGTGAATTCTGTATTAACCATGACAATACCTGAGAAGTTGCAAGACCCAGGGATACCCACTATTCCCTATATTATTGGTGACCACACGATTGGAAGGGCCCTTTTGGACCTTGGAGCTGCTTTGCCGCCATACAAAGGTATATCGTAGTTAGGTTTGGGGGAGTTGAAGCCCACCCCCATTATTCTATTGATGGCTGATAGGTCCGAGAGGAAACCCATGGGAGTGGTAGAGGATGTCCTAGTAGGGGTAGATAAGTTCTTCTATCCTGCAGACTTTCTTGTCTTGGACATGGGCTACAACAAGAGTACATCTCTGATACCTGTTATCCTTGGCAGACCATTTTTGGCACTGCCAATGCATGCATTCAATGTAGGCCAGGGATCATGGAGGTCACTTTCGGACATATGAAAGTTGAGCTTAATGTGTACAACAGTGCAAAGTACCCTCAGCTGGACAATGAGGAATGCTTTGCAGTAGATGTACTAGAAGAAATTGTTGAAGAAGAACTGCCCACTTTGCTGGAGTGGAGCAACATTGTCACTGATTTAACTAAAGTTTGGAATATGGTGGAGGAAGGAAGCCTAGATTTAATGCCAGAAGACATACCCTTAGTGAAGTCTTCTGTGGGCTTAGTACAACATTCCAATTGGAAACCTACATTGCTGCCCCTTCCTCCATCCAACAATACACCAATCCTGCCATCTATACAACAAGCCCTTGATCTGGAGCTCAAGAAGCTGCCAGAGACATTGAAATATGCTTTTCATGAGAAAGAAGAGAAACTTCCTGTAATTATCTCCTCTTGTCTTACCAGTGAGCAAGAGGAGGAGTTGCTAACTGTTTTGAGGAAGCATAAGAAAGCAAGCTGGACCATTGCTGATCTAGGAGGAATTGATGCATCAATCTGTATGCATAGGATTCATCTAGAGGAGGGCTCAACACCCTCCAGGGAAATACAGAGAAAACTTAATCCTCACATGCAAGAGGTGGTTCTGAAAGAAATCATTAAGTTACTGGATGCTGGGGTAATTTACCCCATCTCTGATTCTAAATGGGTGGCACCAATCCAGGTGGTACCCAAGAAATCTGGCATAACAATGATCAAAACCGACTCTGGAGAGTTGAGACCAGCCAGGGAGACCACTGGCTGGAGAGTTTACATCGATTATCAAAAACTCAACTCCAAGACCAGAAAAGACCACTTCCCTCTCCCTTTTATTGATTAAATTTTGGACAAGTTGGCTGGGAAGGCTTTTTACTATTTCTTGATGGGTACTCAGGGTACAATCAGATCCCTGTGCACCCCCTTGATCAAGAGAAAACTACATTTACTTGTCCTTTTGGCACCTTTGCTTACAGAAGGATGCCTTTTGGACTGTGTAATGCCCCAGCCACCTTTCAGAGGTGTATGTATGCCATTTTTTCTGATATGATTGACAAATTCTAAGAAATTTTCATGGATGACTTTTCGGTCTATGGGGATAGCTTTTACCAATGTCTACAACACCTCCATCAAGTCCTACTAAGATGTGAAGAGACCAATTTGGTCTTAAGTTGGGAGAAGAGCCACTTCATGGTAACACAAGGAATTGTGTTGGGCCATGTAGTCTCTAAAGTTGGAATTGAGGTAGACAAGGCCAAAGTTGACCTCATTAAAAATCTGCCCCCTCCAAGAACAGTCAAGCAAATCAGATCCTTCCTTGGCCATGCTAGAATCTACAGGAGGTTTATCAATGATTTCAGCAAAATTGCTAAGCCATTGTGCCACCTGCTCTGCCAGGATGTGCCCTTTGACTTCTCTACTAAATGTCTGAAGGCTTTTAAAACTTTGAAAATTTGCCTAACCTCTGCCCCTGTACTCCAAACACCTAACTATACCCTGCCCTTTGAGTTGATGTGTGATGCATCTGACTTGGCAATAGGTGCTGTATTGGGCCAGAGAAAGGATAAGCTGCCTGTGGTCATTGCATATCTCAGCAAATCACTTGTTGAAGCTCAACTGAACTATACAACCACTGAGAAAGAGCTTCTGGCAGTGGTTTTTGCTGTGGACAAGTTTAGACCTTACCTACTTGGGTCTAAAATTGTCATCTTCACTGACCACTCAGCATTAAAGTACCTACTGTCAAAGAAGGATGCAAAGCCCAGATTGATTTGATGGATACTCCTGTTGCAGGAGTTTGACATCGAAATCAAAGACAAGAAAGGTGTAGAAAATGTGGTGGCTGACCACTTGTCCAGAATTATGTTGGAGAAAGGTGTTGATGACCTCACTACCAATGATGTATTCTCAGATGAGCAATTGTTTGCCATCAAATCTTTAGCTCCTTGGTATGCGCATATTGTCAATTATCTAGTTATAGGCAAGATCCCTTCCCATTGGACAAAAATGGATAAAGACCTATTTTTCTCATAGGTCAAATTCTTTTTCTGGGAGGAACATTGCTTGTACAAGTATTGTGTAGACCAAATTATTCAAAAATGTGTTCCCGAAAGTGATATCCCCAGTATTCTGGCCATGTGCCATGAAAATGCCTATGGGGATCATTTTAATGGGAGAAAAATAGCTGACAAAGTGTTGCAGTGTGGTTTCTATTGGCCTTCTCTTTTCAGAGATGCCCATACACACTGTAAGGCCTGTGACAGATGTCAGAAATTAGGAGGGCTATCCAAACGAAATTCACTACCTTTACAGCCCATCCTTGTTGTTGAACTGTTTGATGTGTGGGGTATCGATTTTATGGGCCCCTTTCCTCCTTCAAATGGTTTTCATTTCATCTTAGTGGCAATGGACTATGTTTCCAAATGGGTAGAGGCCATTGCAACTAGAACTAATGATAATCAGGTTGTCCTCAAGTTCATAAAGTAGAATATCTTCTCCAGATTTGGCACCCCCAGAGCCATTATTAGTGATGGGGGGTCATTTTTGTAACAAAAATTTCGAGAGCTTGCTCAAGAAATATTCTGTCACCCATAGGATTGCTACTCCTTACCACCCACAAACCAGTGGGCAAGTTGAAATTTCAAATAGAGAGATCAAGCATATCCTAGATCTAAATTTTGCTAGTCATCACAGGTTGCTGCAGCTGTCGGAATTGGAAGAACTAAGGATGGATGCTTATGCCAATGCCAGGATCTACAAGGAAAGGTCCAAAGCTTTCTTTGACAAAGGGCTATTGAGAAAGAGTTTCACTGTTGGTGATAAGGTTTGGTTGTTTAACTCCAAACTTAAATTTTTTTCGGGCAAATTGAAATCCAGATGGGAAGGTCCTTATATTTTCATACAAGTTTCCCCATCTGGTGTTGTGGAAATCAAGGACCCTAAGTCTGGGAGACTCTTGAAGGTGAATGGTCAGAGGCTTAAGCCTTGTTTTGAAAAACACCTTTGAGCCTTTTGACACCATTCAGCATCAAGGGATCCTTCTTCAAACTAATTCCACAGGTGTGTCATTACTGTAACATATGTACTTAGTTTTTGGTTGATTTATCTTTCTTTCTTTAGTTTCTCTTTTCTAGGAGTTGCTAGTGGCCTTATCTAAATTTTACCTTATCTGTGGTGAACTTTTGATGTTTGGCTTGATTATTACTGCTTATGAATTGATAGCTTCTATTGAATGCCTAATGTGGGAGGTCGTTTTCGTTGTCCTTCAATGTATGATTGAGTTTACATGTGTCTAAAGACAGTCATAGGAGAGAGTCTTGCCCAGATTCAACCACAGCAAAAATGCAAAAGGGCAGAACAGAGAGCACATGCTCTTTGTTTTATACCTTACTATCGCTGGGTCCAAGATGGAAGCCTGGGAGACTATTGCGAGATTCAAAAAGCTCTCGCGAGGTTAAAGAAGGAGCCTGGAAGCCTATCGCGCGATTCAAAAGGAAGCCTAGATGGATGTCGCGCAGTTTGCATAGAAACATACATTAACTGTCGCGAGATTATCAGGCTATCGGCCGGTTCACAAGATAAATGGGGAGAATCTCGCACAATTCAACAAAAACATTCTATTTACTGTCGTGAGATTCTAGATGAACCTCAGAGCTTCTCACGCAATCCAAGTTGAGCCTTAGGAATCGCTCGCGCAATTCACATGAATTGATCTCACTCTGTCGCGCGCTCCAAGGTCGACTTTAAACATTGTCGCGCAATCCAGATGTAATCAACACCCTCGCTAGGTTTATTTCCAACCCTGCGACTAGATGTTCCAAAGCATGCCGAGCTTCGCGATAAGTATTTCAACCCCGCGCTTTGCTCCTTTTTCATTATTTGCTTCCTT
The DNA here is from genome assembly GCA_021018995.1 of Chloranthus sessilifolius. Taxonomy (NCBI): domain Eukaryota; kingdom Viridiplantae; phylum Streptophyta; class Magnoliopsida; order Chloranthales; family Chloranthaceae; genus Chloranthus; species Chloranthus sessilifolius. Next base: position 55,348,441 of record CM037594.1, read on the forward strand.
CTTCCCTCTGTGAAACCCTAGCTTCTGCCGCTCTCCCTTCTCTCCTCCAGCATCACTCCTACAGCTCATCATTCACTCCACAAATCTATACAAGTGTTCCTATCATCATTCTCTTCCATTCCCCTCTGCTCTGAGATATTGAGGTGCCCTGTACAACAAATCACACCAAACCCTAGATCTCAGTCTCCATTTGGTCACACCCAAAGACAAAGTTAGCTATGGTCCCAAAATCTGCACAGAAGAGAAAAGGGAAGGACGAGGACCCTGCAGAAACCACCACCAAAAAGGCTAAGACTTCAAAGTCCCCCAAAAAAGGAAAGGAGGTGGTTGAGGAGGCGGCGGTACCAACCATAAAATTCTCTACTCCTTTTGAGCTCCTTGAGTCAATTCCATTGGAGCCTGAAACTGCCTTTGATGTCCAATTTTTTAAAAAAGAACCTCTCTCTGCCCCTTTAATGCAATTTCTTACCAAAGCGGGCGTGATGCCATTAATGAGAGAAATTCCAGCGCTAGCCTACCCTAGGCTAGTGCAGCTGTTTTATTAGCACATCAGGTCAAGAGGGACAATGATGGACAAGAGTGCTTGCTGGTGATGGTTGATGACTTTGATATGTTAGTGGGCCCGAAGACGATTGCTGAAGTGTTGGGCATCCCAGCAGCATTCAATACTAGCTGTGGATATGGTCACCCTCTGACTGCACCAATTGACACAATTGCAAGGGCCCTAACCAAAGGATTAAAGGCCACAGGGGACTCAATCGAAGAAGGGAACTAGAACCGGAGCTGCTGTTCATTGACCAAGTCCTACGAAAGAACATCTATTGCTCAGGACATCAGCAGGAGAGGAGAACCCCAATTGCGGATGCTGTCTACTCCTACCACTTGGGCCATGGCTTCCATGTTGCCTGGCTGATTTTTGAGGCTATGAAAGATGTGGTGGCGAAGTTAGGATCCAACAAGAAGCCTCACACCCTACCCTATGCAAGACTCATCACCTTGTTGCTGATCAAGGGGAGCTACAAGATAGGAAAGTCAGAGCAGATCTCCACCCTTTGCCAAGAGGCAATGGGGAATCAGCAGAAGTTTGATGGGGGGTCCAAAGAAGAAGAAAACTAAAGTTCAAGCCTTGCCTAAGCAAGCAGATGCAGCTGCATCAGGATCTGCCCCTGCTACCACAGCAGTGCCTCCAGAGCTCATCACTTCCATCCCTGCAGCAGCATCCACTCCCGCTCCACTTTTTATTCCTGCATCCTCTACTCCTCTTGCATCCATCTCTTCCCCCCCTCTGATTCCATTCTCCATGCCCACTCCCCTTCACACATGCTTGGTCCATGGAGGACTCCTTCCCCTACCTTACCACAGTACATTGCCACAATTTCCCCCTCCATTCCACCTTCCATTCCAACCAAGCCTGCCAGCCCCCCACTCATCTCCTACAAGAAACAAAAACCTACTCAGACCATTCCAACCATCTCCCTGACCCGACCCTCAATACCTTCCATCCCCATTGACCCACCCCACCTTTAAAGAAACCACAACCCCAGCCATATCTACTATATCTCCTCTCCCCGACATTGACCTCACCCTACACACATCCATAGGCTTCCAAGCCTTCATCTCTACATTCCTTGACACCATACCTAGCTACTACACCCCTCTACCAGACTCCCCAACTACCTCACAGCACCTTTCCCCAGAACCATACTCTTCCCCTCCCTCCACTTTTCATCATGCTCCTTCCTCCCCTTTCCAACCAGTACCCTCTTCTACCCAAACCCCACCTCCTAACTTTGACACACTAACCCTCATCCTACCCCTGATCCAAGACATCCAAGCCCAGTTATCCACCAATAACCTCAAACGGGACCAAATGCAGGCTGAACTCACCTCCATCCAATCCACCCTCTACACCTTAACCACTCCACCCATCCCTACCCCATCCACTTCAACCCCCCTGGTCCTGTTAACTGACAATACCACCCAAACAGACTTCCCTCCTGAATCATTACCCCTCCCACCATCACCATCACCTCTTCCCCACCCTTTTCCTTTACCCCTTTTCACCATTCAAATTTTCCATCCTCCATCACCCCCAACTCAGGTTGAGCCTACACCCTTCACTTTTCCCCCTCTACCCTCCATTCCCCCTCTTATCCTACCCCTCCCACCTTCTACCAAATCTTAAAAAATGCATCTAATCCTTGACCCCATTCCCCCACCAATTGACTTCCCTCCTATCATCAACCCTCCTCCCCTCCAGGAACAAGCACACTCTGCTCCTTCCACCTCTTATCTTCCCATTGCCCCCAAACATCATTTCTACAGTCCCCCCTACCTCACCATCCTCCACCATATGAGAGATAATGCCTACCTGAGGAAGGATGTCCTGAGGGGTATGGCCCAGCTACGCCAATCAATAGAAACCCCCCTGCTGGAGAAGATTGATGAGATGACAAAGGCCCACAGTGAGAAACTACAGGGAATCTCCTTGGGGTGGAAAAATATGGTGGAGGAATTTCAGAAGACGAAAGCTACAGCTACTTATTATAAGATGACCTAGGAGTATGAGAAATCCAGTGCTACTGTAGCGAAAGCACATGCAAGAATGTTTGAAAAATGGCTTAAGAATGCCCAGGAAATCCAAAAAATCCAAAAGGAGATCCAGGAGACTGATGCCATCAAATTTAAAGTCCAGATAGCCGCATTGAAATCCGCTTTGGCAGCCGCTCATAATGAACCTTACAATCTGACTTCCATTAATGTTCAAGTGCCTGCACCTTCTACTACTCCACCTCCACCTGCCCAGTCTGAGGAGGCACCACCTAAAACCCAAAAAGATAAAGGTAAAGCTCCTGCTTCACCTCCACCGACGCACTGAGCAGCCTCCACCTCCCCAGGCCTCTGCTGCACCTCCCCAAGAACAAACTTATCCGCAGTGGAGGAAAGTCACAGCCAAGAGGTCTGCTCCCAAAGCTGTCCCCTTAAAAATTGGCAAAGAGCCTGCTGCCCAGCCTGAAGAGGCACAATCCCTTGCCAAACCTGAGTCCACTGGAAAAGGAAAGCCCCAGTGGTCTCCCCTACAGAAGCTGAAGCTAAAGGCAAAGGCAAAGGAAAATACCCTGCCACCCCCCCTGCTAAGCGTAAAAGCAAAGCCCCTCAAGAACCCAAGGAACCAAAGGCTCCCAAAGCACCAAAAATGAGAGTGAGGGCTCCTAAAGCTCCATCTGCAGCTAAAACACCAGCGGAAAAGAAAAAGGAGAGGGAGAAAAAGAAGAAACAAGACAGAGTGGCCCTTAAGGCACAGGCTAAAAAGATGGGCCGAGATTTCCTTACCGATTCTGATTCAGATCAGGTCCTATCTTCTAGATTGTATCTTAGGTTTTTCTTTTTGAAATGCCACTTGTAACAATTTTTCTTCCCTTTTAATAGAATTTCTACTTTTGTCTATTGCTCTGTTCTGTCTGTTTATTTTTGATTGTTTGGTATTTTTGCTTTTATTCTTTTTGCCATTCGTGGGAGTCCAGTTTTTGGGAGGATCTTTTTCTTTGATAAAGTACCCCATGAAGCGGATAGATGTCGTTGGTGGCTGAATCTAATTCGTGCAATACCTGCATCAGGAAATTCAATGCCTTCCTCTTCACATTGATGTGCCATTTTCAGTGTACCTCGCGAAGACCCCCAGCTCAGCTGTGCGAGAATGGTCCTTTCCTCATCACTTCTTGCTCTTCGCGAGGATCCCCGCGCGCTACACTTCCTTCTTTAACTACCATGCCTCTCTTTGGACATGCATTTAATGCTACTTCACTTTTCCAAAGAGTCAGTTGCGTATTTTCTTCTTTCCCCACACAACCCTCATTTATTGCCCAGTGTGAAAACGGGCGCAATTTCAATTCCGCCGCTTCATGTTCCCTCGTCCTTCTCTTTTTAAACCGACCCTCAATCCCTTTTCATCTCATCCCTCCTCTTCTAACCCTAGAAGTCCACACCTCCTCACACAAATGGCGGATGACAGCCCCTTTGGCTTCCCCATCGCCTAAGGAGCCGGACCCCCTGCAATTTCTCTGGGAAGAGTATGACGAGGTCATGCGGATCCTCACCAAGGAGGAAAAGAAAAAGAAAGAGAAGTTAGAGGAGAAGAAAAAGAAAAAAAGGGAGAAGCGGGAGAAGAAGAAAAATAAAAATTTGGCACCACCTGCATCTCCCCCTCCATCAACCTCCAACCCCCCCCCCCGGCTTCCCCTTAACCCCCCCATTTTCTCTTTTCTTTTTTCTCTCTTTTTGTCATATTTTCTTTTCTTTTTTTTAATGAAAGTTTTCTTTTAGTTCCATACTGTTCAGTTTTGTATTTTTCTTTCTCTCTCTTCTTCTATATGTGTTTCTGCATGTTGCCTTGGACTATACCGTTTATTCTCACCTCTGAACCAGTGTGGACACTGCTCCTCCTAGGTTTGGGGGTGTGGCAGGTAGGTCTGCCAATAACATAGTTAACTTAAAGTGCAGCAGAATCATGTGAGTAACATAGAAATGGAGCTGTGTTCACTTATGAATTATGAAAATTAAGGAATCTAAAATTTTTTACAAATCTTTAGACATTATAAATTTCTAAATTTTCACATTTCCATGATGAGAAGACCAAGAAAACTCACTAGTATAAGCACTTAGTGAACCATTGAAGAGAGAAAAAGGTAAGGACATGCTTAAAAGTTCAAAGGAAGACCATCACCGGTGAGAATTGGGCCTACAAAATTTATTTTTTTATTTGAGGAGTGATTGAGGCAAAATTTCTTCTAGCTTTAAGGACTGGCTGAGTCAATATATTCACTAAAAGTTAGGTAACTCCAAGTTGAACTGACAACACTCATGACACTTAGGAAAGGATCAAGGCCTTCTCTTGGACAGTTTGAGCCTAAACAGACCAAACCCTGAAGCAACTGCCCTTGTTCATACACTTTTTGAGCTTCAAAGTCTAATTTTCTTCAAAACACACCTGAGTACTTGTACCTGAACCTATTGATCTGATTTAACCTTACCCACACCCTGAGAATTCAGAAGGTAAAGGAGAAAGAGTTAACGATGGACTAGCTACGGTCAACATTGGATGAGTGGAGAAGAATTATCTAAAGTTCTAGCAGTGTAACAACTGAAAAAAAAAAAAGGTGGCAATTCATCAATGCAAAAACAAAAATAAAAAGAAGAAAACTGCATCAGAAAGAAAAGAAAACAATAATGAAGAGTAAGAGAGGAGTCAAGAGGAAACATTCATCGGAAAAAATCAAACAAGAAGAGAAACTGATCACTTCAAATCTGAAGATTTCAAAGATGATGAAAGGAGCTGAATTAAAGAAGGTGAAGTCATGAATCACCTCCTGCACCTACTGATTTATGAATTTCGAACCCCTTTTCAACCTTCCAATTCTTTTTATAACCCAATACCATAAGTCACATTACAGCCCAGTTAAAGCCCTTGTGATCCAAAGTTGAATGAGCTATCATGTGGAGATAAGGAGTTGTCCAATCTATGGGAAAATCTGCCAATGATGCCAGAACTTGAATGTTATGCCTATGCTCATGCTTACAAACCCATTTGGGGGATGTAACTGCTCTTGAGTTTGAGAGACAATGACCCTAGTTCTTTGTGAGAGTATGCCCTAGAGAGTTTTGGGTCTGATATTGAATGTATTGGGCATGACCTACAACTTAATTTTTAATTTAATGATTAGCTCAATGCTGACACACATGTGTAGTTTCCCCTGTTGTGAACTGATTGGAAATGTTGTGCTATCATGAGAAGTTTATGTTGCTTAAACATCTGTGCAGACAATGTATTTAAATTTCCTATATTTTTACTGATTCAAGGGTGAACTGATACTCAGTTTCTTGACTGCTAACTTGATAATCTTGCACTACTGTTAACTATTTTATTGAGAAGTTTGTGGGTATCTTCACTGAAAACCCTCAGGAGACTTCACTCCTCCATTAGGCATCACCTAGGGGTTTAAAAGGCTTGGTACATATGCTAAATGTATCCGTGCGCCCTACAAAAGTGGCAATTAATTTCTGTAGATTTTTAATGTAGCTTTGCTAAGGGACTAGCAAAGATTAGGTTTGGGAGTGTGTTAAGACATAAAAAGTACCACTTTTTACCCCTTAACTTAGCCTCTGTTAGACCCTCAGCCATCTAATAAATGTGTGTTAAGTCATTTACATGAGGTAATAAACAAAGAATCGTAATAAGGCTGAACCACATTAAGGAGCCCACTTTTGCCCCAGAAGTCCCTCAGAAGAATGAAAGCTGAACCCAAACAAGAATTGAACCTCGCACAGCTTTCACAAGCTTTAAAGGATTCAGAAATTAAGCCTCGCGCAGTCCTCGCGAGTCTCCTAAAACTTCATTTCCAATAGCTCGCAATGTTCTCACGCAGTTGAGTGACAGAGGGGCTTCAGAATCATACTTTGCGCAGCTCTCACGAAGATCAAATATAACTGCTCACGCAGTCTCGCGCAGCTCAAGAAAGCAGCTCTCGAATCTCATGCAGTTCACTCTGATCAATTGAGGAGAGAGAGCTCTAGGTATTTCGGCACGCAGCTGTCGCGCAGTGGCCGCGGGATGCAAAACTTCAGAAAAACCTCTCACGCAATTCAGAGACCAATGCACATCATGTCCTCGCGAAGATCCATTCAGAAATGAATTGCTCACGCGATTCTCGCGCCATTCAAAAGGAAAGAGCGATCCCGTAACGACGTGATGGCTATCGCATGACTGCTTCAACTGCAACTAAGACAACCCCGTGATGGCTAGAATTTCAAGCTAATCCAACCTCGCGAAGACCATACTACCACGCGACAATCTTGGAAACCAGTACTACCTGGCGAGGCTCTGAACTCTAACTCTCCCTCACCTCTGCAGAGGACATTCTGGGAACTTCCAGCAATTAGGGCACGCATTTCAACACTCTAAGTTCCATGCACGCACCCCGAGGCATCCAAGGGACAATATTAGGCCATGTGGCATCGTTAAAATTAGGGTTTCCTAACCCTAATGTGTCACCAAACTAACTTTTATATAAACCTAAGCCTGGTTTAGGTTTAGGGAACTCTCTGCTTAGAATAGAATTTAGTGTATCTTTTTCTTCTTCTAGTAGGAGTTGCATATTTTCTAATAAGTTTTAGGTAATTTTCTTTTTACTTTTTCTTCTCTCCATAGTCCTGCAGTTGCTGGCTATGCCTTTGTATGACTATTTGGAATAGATTAATGGACTTTCATGATAGGGTGTTTTACTTTTATGGGATTTTTGTGAGTTGTTCTGTACATGACTGTTGTCTTGAGATCCTCCATTGCTAGGACGTATTGTAAGCAATGGAGGACTGATTTTATGATCTCTTCAGATCCAAGTGACCTGTGTGTCTGGGCTAACTTGCTCCCATACAGGCCTAGCCCCACCACAAGACCCACTAGATCTGAAGTCCCCATGGGAGCAATGAGATTTTGTAGCCTTGTGAACATGGTGGTGGCAGCAATGTTTCTTATGCTATCTTGCGCTTTGAGAGGAGGATAGCCTCTGGGATAGTCTGTGACCATTTAAGTGGACAGTATATAGCCTTAGGGTGATGCCAATCCACAGACTCAAGATGGATTATTCTTCTCTGCACTTGTGCTTGTAGCCCTGTGAGAGATTGTGCTGAGACAAACTCCCCTGTATGTGTATAGACCCGCCATCAGATAGCATATCTGGTTTGGCTATAGAGATTGTAGGCTTACGACTGGATTACTGCAGTCTCTCTAAAGCAGTGGACAGCTGGATCTATAGTTGCACTCAAACTCTTACTGGTTTTATGTGTCTGGGCTAACATGCTCCCATACAAGCCTAGCCCACACATAGCACTTTAGAGGTTGAGGTTCCCTATGGATTCTTGTGCTTGTAGCCTGGATGAAGTAGTGCCTACAATGATAAACTTGTTCTGACTCATCTCTGGACTGTGGTTCCCCAATTGGATCATCTGTGACCATTTAAGTGGACAGGTTATAGCCATAAAGGGATTGGATCATGGCATAGAGATGAGTTGGATTCTTTCTCCTCAGTGGTGATAATGTAACCCCTGGATAGGACTTATATAGCAGCTGATCTGAATTTGAGTCCTGAAGCTCATCAGATCTAAACCTAATAGCATACTTCTCACTCTTTTATATTTATTTTCTCACTCCATCTTCTTTCGTAACCCTTTCTATAGTTTAGACATTAGGATACCATAGAATTTAGGTTTTAGTGACCCTAACTCCCCTTCCATTTAGGATTGCCAGATCTGTAGTCAGATTTGGAGGGCCTACTAAAGATGGCTCCCTTGGAGCTTAAGATCAATTTTCCTGTGGGACAAACTCTTACTTATCAAAACTTGCTACAACAGGCCCTGTATCTTGCAGGATTGTGCATATTTTAGGCTTGCTGCTCTGTCATCTTCAATCCACCTTTCATTCATTTTCATTCACCCCAATCTTATCACTGTCTTCAACAAAGTCAGTAGCAAGCACTCTAAAAATAGCTTAACACCTATTTTTACCCATAGCGCCCTTTCGGGTTTTCACTACGTCCATGGGTTCGCTCTCTTATCCCAAGTGCCTTTTCAGGTTTTCACCTGGTCCGCGTGAGTTTACTGTTTTTACCCGTGGTGCCCTTGCGGGTTTTCACCACGTCCATCTTGCTTTGAACTCAAATTAATTTTCTTTTTTTCTTTTTTTTTTTCCTCTTTTCTTTCTTTTTTTTTTAAGAACCAGAAAGCCACGACATGGATAAAGATTCCATCATAACCGGCTGGATGGGGTTTTGGTGTCGTCTTACGACTCGGCTCATGTTGACTTAACAGATATTATGACCGCTTGCAAACCTACAAAGAGGGCTTCTTTCGGGGTGTAGCTTGGCCATGGGTTAGGTTGGGATTTGAAGGTATGCTGGGCTAAAAAAGTGTTTCCTTGATATGGCTTAGGTTTTCTCAACATACTTTCTTCCTTGGGGGTTTTAATATACATGCCTCATGATTCTTCCCCCCCTTTTTTTTTTTTTTCTTCTTTTTTTTTGCTTCATTTCAGGCAATCTCTTTTTACTTTTTTGATTTTTTTTAGGATTTTGATAGTAACTCTACTTCATCTTTTCTTTCCTCTTTTTTTTTGTATATGTACACATATATTTTTTTTGGGGAAACGGGTTTATTGAAAGAAAGGTCCAGGCTCAAATGGGGTAGCAAAGGATATAATCATTTTTGGGGATGCTTTTTGGCTACTGTGCTTGGAATGATGGCCTCTTTTGGGTGGTTCTTAAGCAGTCACGTATTTGTTTCATCAATACTTACCTTATTGCGATAGACTAAGCGTAGAACCGTCGGACGTATCCAGCGTTGATGGGCTCAGGAAGATGATCTCTGTCCATGGTGGCGAGGCGGATGGCGTATCCCGGCAGCACCTCCCGAATGACGTATGGTCTTTCCCAGTTTGGCTTAAACTTTCCTCTTGGATCGGCATGGAGGGATGGGAAGATCTTCTTTAGCACAGTGTCTCCTACCTTTAGATCTCGATTGCGAACACGTTTATTATAAGCGCGTGCGATCCTCTCGTGGTAAACTTGAGTGTGGCACAAGGCTAGGAGTCTCCTTTCGTCCAATAAGTTCAACTGATCAAAGCATGATCTCTCTTTCTCTGCTTCAGGTAAGCCTGATTCCATGAGGATTCGGAGTGAGGGTACCTCAACCTCCACTGGGAGGACGGCCTCGGTTCCATACACAAGGGAGAATGGTGTTGCCCCTGTAGTGGTATGGATCGATGTTCTATAGGCCCAAAGTGCGAAGGGTAACTGCTCACTCCAATCTCTGTAAGTAACTACCATCTTCTCGAGAATGCGGATCAGAGTTTTGTTGGCCGCCACTATGGCTCAATTCGTCTGAGGCCTATACGGGGATGATAGATGATGCTTGATCTTGTATTGCTCGCAGAAGTCTCGGATGCGCTTATTTGCAAAGTTTGTACCGTTGTCTGTTATGATATCTTTGGTACTCCGAATCGGCACACAATATTGTTCTTGAGAAACTTCTCAACGTGAATGGCCATGATGTTGGAATATGACGCCGCTTCTACCCACTTGGTGAAGTACTCAATGGCGACGAGGATGAACCGATGTCCATTCGATGCTTTTGGATTAATCATTCCGACAACATCAAGGCCCCAGGTAGCAAATGGCCAAGGAGTGGTCATGCAGTGAAGATCAATGTCCGGAGCATGTATCAGACTGGAGTGTTCTGACACTTGTAGCATTTTTGAACATGTTTGCAACAATCTGATTCCATGGTAGTCCAAAAGTATCCCTGTCGTAGGAATTTCTTAGCGAGCATGTGACCGCTGACGTGGGCTCCGCATACTCCCTCATGGATTTCCTTCATAATATTGACCGCTTCACTTTCAGTAAGGCACCTGAGTAAGATGTTATTGTATGATCGCTTGTAGAGGCATTCCCTGCAAATGACATAACCTGCTGCTAAATGTTGAATGGTTCGTCGGTCTGTCTTGGACGTACCCTCTGGGAAAGTTAAGGTCTCGAGAAAATTCTTGATGTCTGAGAACCAAGGTGGCTCATATCAGGCTATGTAGGTTCTTCAATCTGGAGGCAGAAGGCCGGCTCATTCCTCTACTCGATCATGATCGGCTTCATCTCAACACCATAGGGGATTTCGATCATTGAGGCCAAAGTTGCTAATGTGTCGGCAAAGCGATTCCTTATCCGAGGGACATATGAGAACGTCACATCCTGGAAGCAAGTAATTAGATCCTCGAGGTGTTCATGATAGGGGATCAGTTTCTTGTCTTTTATCTTCCAGTCACCATTCGTCTGACATATGATTAATTGTGAGTCGCCAAAAACTCAAAGGTGGGTTACATTCAGATGGAGAGTTGCCCGTAGACCAGCGGGGCAAGCTTCATACTCAGCCATGTTGTTAGTGCAGGGGAAGTTGAGCTTGATAGAGATCGGTACATGGGATCCTTTTGGTGAAATCAGGATGGCACCAACTCCTTAGCCTTCGATATGCGATGCCTCGTCAAAGTGCATTACCCATAATTCTTCTACTTCTTCTGTATCATCTTCTGTCATGAACAGGATATCCTCATCTAGGAATTCGGTTCTTAACGGCTCATAGTAAGGTAAAGGGTTCTCCGCAAGATGATCGGCGAGCACCTGCCCTTTGATTGATTTATGAGTGGCGTACGTGATGTCGAATTCAGATAACAATAGCTGCCATCGCGCAGTTCAGCCGGTAAGAGCAAGTTTCTCGAATAGGTACTTCAAGGGATCAATCCGTGCTAGAAGTAGGACGGCTTGGGACAACAGGTAGTGTCGAAGTCTTTGGGTAGCCCACACGAGCGCTAGGCATGCTTTCTCTGGATGAGAGTAGCGCGTCTCGTAGTCAGTGAACTTCTTCCTCAGGTAGTAGATGGCCTGCTCTCTTCTTCCTGTCTCATCGTGCTACCCTAACACACAGCCCATGGAAAACTCTGTCGTGGATAGGTACATTATCAGGGGTCTACCAGGTACAGGTGGTACCAATACTGGAGGATTTAGGAGGTAACCCTTGATCTTGTCAAATGCAGCTTGGCAGTCATCATTCCACTCAACTGGTGTGTCCTTTCTCAGTAGTTTGAAGATTGGTGCACATATCGGAGTTAACTGTGTGATGAACTGACTGATGTACTAGATTCTGCCTAAAAAGCCTTTGACCTCTTTCTCTGTAGACGGTGGTGGCATTTCAGTGAAGGCCATGATCTTGGTCGGGTCGACCTCGATGCCTCTCCTGCTAACGATGAAACCTAATAGCTTTCCTGACATAGCGCAGAATGCACACTTCTGGGGATTCAACCGCAACCTATACTTTCTCAACCTTTCAAACAGCTTCTGAAGGTTTACCAAGTGGTCGTCCCTTTCTGGTGATTTAGCGATCATATCATTGACATACACTTCGATCTCTCGGTGCATCATGTCATGGAATAGGGCCGTCATTGCTCTCTGGTAGGTTGCCCTAGCATTCTTGAGCCCGAATGGCATCACCTTATAACAAAAGGTTCCCCAGGGAGTGATGAATGCAGTCTTCTCTCGGTCGGCCTCTGCCATCTTAATCTGATTGTAGCCCGAGAACCCATCCATGAAAGAAAGCATCCCGTGCTTAGCAGTGTTATCGACCAAGATATCGATGGGGGGTAATGGAAAGTCATCCTTAGGGCTTGCCTTATTGAGATTTCAAAAATCAATGCACATTCGAACCTTTCCATCTTTCTTGGGTACGGGGACGATATTGGCCAGCCACTGTAGGTACTTAGATACCATAAGGAAACCCGCGTCATACTGCTTAATGACCTCGTCTTTGACTTTCAACAACCATTCTGGTCGGAGACGTCTCAGCTTCTGTTTAACCGGCTTGCAATCAGGGCAGAGTGGCAATTCATGTTCAACCAAATCGATATCCAAACCAGGCATGTCTTCATACGACCATGCGAAGACGTCTTGGTATGACCGGAGGAAGTCTATCATACCCTTTCTCTCTGCAGGGGACAGCAATGTTCCAATTTTGGTGATTCTAGGGGCCTGTTTGGTGCCCAAATTAACATCCTCTGTCTCTTCGACAATCGGGGAAGGGCCATGCTCAAAATCGGTAAATTATTTGAGGAGCTCATTGGGGAGCTCATCGAGTTTACCTTCCTCATCCAGACTCGTTACTCCTACCTCTTCTTGTATTTCTATAGGGAAGGGGTCGGCTTCACGTGGGATGGGTATCACGGCATCATTTTTAATTTTATTAGGAATTTTAAAGGACAATATTTTTAGAATTGGTATTTTTTCTATTTTTATGGTTTTTTATAATTTTTTGGATGTTAGCCCCTGTCGAGGTGGATCTCTATATATACAGGGTAGAGTGTCCCAGTGGCTAACCTCACTTCTTACAGGTTATTTTTTTTTGGGAGCCGACGCCATATTCACGGCATTAGGCGGCTCCCAGGAGTTGGGGGAAAGATGCCCAGTTACTTACCTGCGAGGCTTGGCCTTTACCCTTTCTGTTGGAAATGACATCAATAGGCTCTTGCAGTTCCCCCCTCAGCATGTTTATGGAGGGATCCTCTGGGATCCTGTCTTTGAAGGTTAGGGTGGGCCCATAGTGGCTGATGCTAGAGTAGCGAGCAGGCTCGGGGGTTTCTTCCTCAAATAAGGAGAGGGCGGCCAAGTCTACCTCGAGGTCTGGGGGGATGATGTAAGGGTTGGTGGGGTGGATGGAAACAAGTTTGTGTGGGGTTATCCTCGTCTCCCCATTCAGATCAATCTTTACCACCCCGGCGCTTACAAAGGTTTGGCGGATGTGGGGCCGGGCGGGAGGCTCTTCTTCCAGGTCGATTCCCCTAGCCCTGGCGGCTACTGCGGCTCTCATCTTTTCTTTGCCCTCTCTCACTTCTTCTTCATCGGGCTTGTAGCCTAGGCCAAATCTGGTTTGCTGCCCCTTAGCCCTGATGGGGTCTCTTCTTCCTTGAAGGCGCGGGCCCAACCCTTTCCCTTTTTGGTGGCCCCATTTATGGAGTATGAACACTGCTGCCTTTGTCCCTCCTCCAGCTTTGGTAGGGGTTTTCTCAGGCGACTCAAGGGTAACAGCTGAAAAGTCATACTCAAATCGATGGAAATTGGTGTCCTCTGCTGTGTGCGGCATGTCAAGTATTTTTGGGTTCTCAATATGTAGAGCGCTCTGCTCTCCGTCTTCTCTGCTCTCACCCACAATGGTGATGATTTTTTTGCCTGAGATGAATCGGAGTTTTTGGTGTAGAGTTGATGGTATTGCCCCGATCTCATGCAGCCACGGTCGACCCAATAATAGATTAAATGTAGATTTGATGTCCATCACTTGGAAGGAGACAGTGAAGGTTTGCGGCCCGATGATCAGATCGAGGTCTACTTCTCCTACGATCTCTCTCTGGGTGTTGTCGAATCCCCTGGTGCTTGTTATTGATGGCCGAAAGGTGTTGGGGTTCGCACCGATTTTGATTGTCGTTCTTAGAGGGCAGACGTTCAATGCCGACACGTTGTCTATTAAGACCAATGGCACCACTAGGTTCCCTACTTCCCTGTTCTTGTTCCCCTCGAGCGGCAGATCCGCATCAGTGAATGAGATGGCATTTGGGGCCAATACTTGCCCAATTATCTCTCCTACCTCGTCTGGGGTCACGTGGGCGAAACATGAGCGTCTTTGAGCGCTCTCATTAAGGCTTGAAAGTGGAGCAGGGACGTGATTAACAAATCCTGCATAATATGCGGGTCCTCTTGGTGGTTCTCAACACATGTTCTCGGCCATTTTTCAAAGGGTTCCTACTCTCTTCTTTCTTCTTCTCTTCTCCTCTTACGGCCCCCGACGCTTTCGACTGTGTGGAAATCCTGCCCGACCGAGTGATAAATTCAACTGCCTCTTCTCGGTTGCGACCAGCATTCATGTCTGTCTGCTCGTAGCTTAACGGTACTTGATGCGGGTCATAGGCGGGTTTCGGGATGTGGAAGGGAGTTCTTGGTGATTCTGGGGCGGATCGGGCTGGGTATGTCGAATTCTTAGGCCCGACCAGGTTGACTCCAATAGGGGGCTGAGTGGTATGAGCTGGATTTGAGGGTGCGGGGTGGGTTTGTGCAGGTGTTACCGGGGCGTGGTAAGACCAGTGGTGATTGGGGGTGGGTGATAAGGGGAGTGGGTGAGGGGTTGTTTGTTTGGGTGGGGGTGGAGTTGGATTGGGGGCGAAATAGCGCAGGGATGGTGGGGGCGTGACTGGGATAGGGTGACTGGGAAATGTCGGAGGTGCTGGTGGAGCGGGGTGATAGGGGTATGACGGGGTAGCAGATGGAGCAGGGGGGTACTGATATGAAGGGTTTGTAAATGGGGTGTCATGATGGGGCAATGACGGGTTTGTGGATGAAATAGGGTAAATCGGGGATGATGGAATCGTGCATGGGGCGGGGTGATTTAGGGATGGTGGAGTTGTGTATCGGGCGAGGTGATTTGGGGATGGCGGGGGAGTATGTTGGGCGGTGGGACCTAGGAGTGTGTATGGGGCGGGGTAGTATGGTGGTGGATTTATGTATGGCGTAAGGTGATTTGGGTGTGACGGAGAGGTATGTGGGGTGGTTGATGGTGGGATAGCGTATGGGATGGGGTGATTGGGAGGTGGTATGTACTGTGGGATAAATTGGGAGTGGGGCGGATATGCGTATGATTGCGGCGGGGCTATGCCCATTTGGATTTGATAGGCGGGAGCGGAAGTGGAAAAATACTACCCTAAATCTAGGGGCTCTTCTTGGTATGCCGGGGTGGGGAAGTAATCGGCTAAATACAACGGCTCGATTACCCCTACAATTGGTTCACCCTCGTTTAGCCTGGTAAATGAAAACTCTTCTTTATTACTGATGTAATCTGAGGGGTCGAACTCTTCCTCTTCCTCTTCTACGCAGTGGACGTTAGGCCTAGGGCCTCCTGGATGTGGTGGCAAAGGGGCTTGATGGATGTTCTGGTTTTGCCCTTGAGGAAGCGGCGGAGGAATAATTTTTCCTGCCTCTATTAAATCTTGGATTGCGTGCTTTAGTGGGAAGCACCGGTCCGTAGGGTGACTTGGCCCTTGGTGGAAGTTACAATGCAGGTTCGGGTCGTAGTTCCTTGGTATCGGATTGGGGGGTGGGCGAGGCTGGAGTAAATTGACCAGACCATTCTGTAGCAACACTGGCAATAAGACACTTAATGATTGTCCTAACGGCGTGAAGACCCGTTCGAATCGTGCTTTCATTTGTTCCTGGGTGAACGGGGCCCTTGGTCCGTTATTCAGCCTTGGCGCTTGTTCGAAATGGGCCGAGGGTGGGTGTGTGGCCTGGAGCTGTATCGGGGTAGTATTGGCCTGGGGATAAATGATGTTCTATACTTCTACCCTGGTCCTTCTTTCAACCCTCGGTTTGACAGCTTTCCGAACCCCAATGGCCCCGTTGGCCATACTCTTTCCCAATCTGCCCTCTCTAACAGCGTCTTCCCAATGGTTGGCATTTCGGACCAAATCAGCAAAACTGGACTGCTACTGATATACCAAGAATTCTGTGATGACTGCGAGCACTCCCTTGGTTATTAATTCAATCTGCTCATCATCCGGAATTCGGTGGGTCACCTGGGCAGCCAATGCCCTCCACCTCCCTAAGTAGGCACTGAAAGTCTCATCATGCCTTTGCTTCAAACGGGCCAGATCCGACTTCCTTGGCTCTATGTCTATGTTATAGACATATTGTTCTTGGAATAAATGTGTCAGATCTTTCCAAGTTTTGGTCATGGGTGGTTCTAGGGATGTAAATCATCTCAGTGTTGGGCCCGTTAGACTCTTTTGGAATACTTTGATGAGGAGTCGTTCATCTCCGCCGTACTGGCACATGTCCCCACAGTAAGATTTTAAGTGGGCGATGGGATTGCCAGTGCCATTATATTTATCGAATGATGGCATCTTAAATTTTGGTGGCAGGAGGACATCCGAGAATAGACATAAGTCTGAGAAGTCTGTCGACTGCAGTTCTACTCCTCCCATCTTCGTCAGCTGCTTTTATATTCTGTCTATCTGTTCTTTCAGCTGCTCTGATTCTTTTGAGGATGTAGCTGGGGCTGCCTCCCCCTAATTTTGTTCAGCCCCGGGTGTGACTTTGATGGGCCTGGGGGGGCCAAAACTCGCGGCTCCTCCGCTATTGCGGATCTTGTCCTCCTCATACTGTTGGTCATTGTACTGGTGAGGGGCGAGGTCTGCTATTTGGACCTGGGGGGTAATGGGTTGGATGACCTGGTGGGGCCACAAGGCTTGTAAGGGATGGGGGGAGTGAATGGATGAGTGGTTTGTGGGTGAGTGATGTGTTGAGCTGGGTGCACATTCTGGGGGTGATGGGGGTGTGGTTGATGTGGCGGGATGTTGTAGGCATGGTTTTGGGGAATGGGGTGGATCAGATTTTCCGTTGGAGGCGGGATGGGGGCGGGCATAAGGGGTATAGGTGAATGAAGGGTACTGGTGAGGGGGTATGGGGTTTGTGAACGGGCCTTGGTGAGTGTGGGTGGATGGGCCTTGGGTTTGGTCTTGATGGTTTAGGAAAGCTTGGGTTGATGGGCCTTGGGCTTGGGCGTGGAGGTTGGTATAATTTTGGGCCAATGGGCCTTGCTGGGTTTTGGCTAATGGGCCATGTGGGTATTGGGTGTGGGATGATGGGCCTTGGGCTTTAGTTTGGTAGGTCGGGGCTAAGGGCCCTGGGGGGTTTGAAACTGGGCCTGGATCTGATGGGCTTGGGCCTGGGCTTGTGTCTGGGGGGTTTGGGCCTGAGGCCATGGGCCTTGAGGATTTTGGGTCGGGGCCTGAGTCTGTTGGGTTTGGGGCCATGGGCCTTGAGGGTTTTGGGCCTGGGCCTGGGTCTGATGGGTTTTGGCTTGGGGCCATGGGCCTTGAGGATTTTGGGCCGGGGCCTGAGTCGGTTGGGTTTGGGGCCATGGGCCTTGAGGGTTTTGATGGGTTTGGGTTTGGGCCCATGGGCTTTGGAGATTTCGAGCTTGGGCCTGGGTCTGATGGGTTTGGGTGTGGGTCCATGGGCCTTGAGGATTTTGGACCTGGGCCTGGGTCTGTTGGGCTTGGTCTTGGGCCCATTGGGCCTTGAGGATTTTGGGCCTAGGTCTGTTGGGCTTGAGCCTGGGTTTGGGCCTGGGCTTGGGCCCATGGATTCTTGTGAGTTTGGTCCTGAGATGAGTGGGCTTGGGTCTGTTGGGCTTGAGAATGGGCCTGGAATTAAGGTGGGGGATCTTGAATGGTGTGAATGATTGGTGGTTGGGCATGGTCATGGGGGAATGGGGTATAGAGGTTTTGGAGACCTAGATGTGGGGTTTGGAACGTAGGATTCTGAGAGGTAGCCCATAGGGCATACATCATTCGCATGTCCTCCATTGAGGGCATGGATTCAGGTGTGAGATTGGAGGGTGATGGCCCATTCGAGGACGGAGAGGGTTGGGTGAAATTGGGCATGACCCGAGTATGGGGGGTATGAGTGATTGTGCTTGGAGGGTGTGGATGTATGGCTATGGAAGATGGCGGGTTACTGGTCACACCCTGGGAAAAGTTGGGTATGACCTGGGTAAATAGGGAGGTATGTTGGGATGTGGATAGGCCATGTGATGTGGGGGGTATGTGAGATAATGTGGATGGGATATAAGATGTAGGGGGCATGGATGATGAGGTGGATGGGAGGTGGGAGGTAGACGGGGGATGGGGCTCCCGATGGGGTCTTTGAGAATAAGGGGGTGCGGCAAGGGTGTACGGATGGGAAGTGGGGGTGTATGAGTTAGTTGGGAAATGAGGTGTTTCAGTAGAGGATGAGGTAGGGGCATGTTGGGAAAATGTAAGGGCAGGGGATGGGGTGGATGCGAACACAGGTGCCCCAAATGGACCCGTGACATCGAACCGGGTTTGGGTGAAGGTGTCGGGGATCGGGTCTTCTCCTATATGGGAATGGGATGGGGATGATGGCGGGGATGTATCGGCGCTTGACATGATCCGTTGACGAGTGTTGTATCGATGTCTCGGGTAAGGGCTGAATACTTTCCTGGTTCTCCTTCTACGGGTCAGGTTTGAGGTTGCCGTGGTGACGGTCACAAAAAATATATTTAAATTTTTCCTTTTTGTTTTTTTTTTCTGGTTTTTTTTTTTGTTTTTGAAAAAAAGATTTTTTTTGGTTTTTGAAGATGATTTTGGTTGTTTTGTTTTGTTTTTGTGTTTTTTTTTTAAGATGATTTTTTTTTTCGATTGATTTTTTTGTTTTGATTGATTTTTTTTCAGATGGAAATTAACTCCCCTCTACCTAGATGAAAGATGAGCTGGTGCCCAGGGTCAATTCGTGTCTTAGATGGTATATGCACCTTTAGCAGGTCCCACGGAGAGATCTGACACACTTCGGAAGAAGCGAAAGGGAACCCCTTCGTTCTATTGAAGGTGATGGAATCCACACAAACGACCCGATCCCCCGGAGCAAATCAATGAGAAGTTGCCTTCTTTTGACTGGGCGGGGGCATATTGGGTATTACAGAATGTGGGAGGCTACTGCGGGCACTAATATCGCTAATCGGGGAATTGGGGTGGTGGACCTCGAGAAGATTCTTTGTGACCCGGTTTATCTGGGCATATATATTATCTGCAAGCTAAAAATGGCGATTTAGTGGCATATATATTATATACGCCTAGCTTAAATCTAGGGATTTTGGCTGGGCGTATATATTATATACGCCTAGCTATTTTAAGGATTTTAATTTGGTAGTATATATTATATCGCTTTGGCAAAAGCATCTGTCGATTAATTTTGTGATGAGAACAGAAGCCTAAAATGGGTCTTTGAACTTGTTTCCTGGGAGGAATGCTCCCGGGGACTACTGTGTATGTTATCAGGTCCCTCCTTTCCGCTTCCTAGGGATACACGGCTGAATTCGGGTCTACGCTCTCACCATTGTGGGTTTTTTACGGCTTCATTGGAATTGGAAACCCAACCTATATACCTCCGGCGCAAGCGCCTTCTCAGGTACTGGAAGGGGTGGTTCTTTTCAGGATCATCACCACTAGGGCTACCGCCTTACTGGGAACCGGGTAAGTTATATCTGGGCCTAAACCCCCCAAAAACTACCCAAAATACGTAAAACAGATTTGATTATGTCCCCACACTGTTGGTTCACTTTTAATTACAGATTTTTAAAGGGGAGTGAATTTAAGTCCAAAATCGGGTCGGGGATGTCAAGCCCGTGCCGCCTCAACGGGCCGGCGTTCAAAGGTGAGATATGATGACTAAAATAGAGAGCGCACGTAGGCCCGCCAAACGGCTAAGGCTCGTAAATGACTGAAATTTAAATGACGTGAAAGCAGTTCGCCAAACGGCTAAGGCGGCTTAAATGATAAAACTGTAAAAAACTGAAATTGAAAAGCGCAAGTAGGCCCGCCAATCGGCTAAGACACTTAAAGGACTGAATCGTAGGGGTGAGTATGTTAGTAAAAACAACAAAAAATAAAGAAAAAACAGCATAAAATTAGAACAAAAAAATAGCCATGGTTAGTAAAAAAATAAAAATAAAGAGAAAGGCCAACAAGAGGGGAAGTGCTAGGGTGACATCCCGAGTAGAGTCGCCATCTGTGCGAGCATGGATCCTCTCGAACCAGTCGCGGTGAAGCACTCGCAATGGAATAAAATGTAGAGTCGCCACCCGGAGCTTTTGGTGACCCGGGAAACCTTTAAATCGATATTTTGAGCACCGAAGTGCTAAATATGACTCTGATTTACCGATTTTTGCCAAAGGCTCTAGGGTAGGGGATTCGGTTATCGATCAGGAAGGGTTTTTAGGCACCCGATCAACCCGCATATAGCGGTCTCTATCTATGGCCAAAAATAAAAATAAATGGGCGGAGTTTTCCCTTGCCCGAAGGCAATATGGTCCTATCAAGCTTTGAGCCAAACCGAAATTTCGGCGGCGTAACGGATTGAATCCTTGGACGGAGGGAACACTAAGAAGGTAGAGGAAGAGAGGGGTGAGCCGAAGCTCACGGGCCCTTGTTGCACCGTAGAAGACCTTCGCTTCGACGTGCTTTTGACGGCTTTGAATGGCTTAAATGGTAGAAGAATGGGTTTCTAATGCTAGGATTCGGTAGATAGGAAGTGTAGGATGAAGCTAGGAACTAAGCCTTAACTAAAAGGGGTGATCTAGTGGTGGAAAAGGGTTGAAGAGATAGAAAAAAAACTTTCTCTCACTATGTCTCTCTCTCTCCTAACTCAAGCTTTCACCCTAATCTTCTCAACCTTGATTTTTTTTCAACCAACCCTTTGGGAAGAGGGAGGCCTCTCTATTTATAGAGAAGGGATGGGTTAGGGGCTTACTTAAGAGTTAATTGGTTTAGCAATTACGTAATCTCCCATCTAAGGTTTTCTAGGTTTTCAAGGTCCTAGGTTTTGGGAAACTGGTTTTAATGGCGGATGATGGGGTGAGACCATGGGTGACTTAAGGGTTGCCAATAAGCTCAAAGGGGGTGCAACCAACCTCAAGACACCCACCTTAACTAAGGGGATGGTCAAAGGGTCAAACCAGATGGAGGAAATTTGAGCATTTATATATTACATCCCAAATTGACTTACATGAAAAATTAAGAAAACCAGGGGGAAACTGAGAAGATGGGTGCCCGCGCTATTGGCCATCTATGCTGGGCGTATATATTATATAAGCCCGACCAAATTTGGCCCAAAAATGCCAGGCATATATAATATATATGCCTGACCAATCTAGGGCCAAATTGGCTGGGCGTATGTAATACATACGCTTGAGCAAAAGTTGTCATTTTATTTGAAACTTCAAACGGTCATAACTTTTGAACCACAACTCCAAATTGGGTGATCATTGGCTCGTTGGAAATTTGGAGATGTTTTCCTTCCAATGTTATGTGGCTCATCCTCAGAAGAGGTCTGTATAAAAATTTATAGCTCTCCTCCCATCAAATGCTCAGAAGGGTTTAAATTGAGTCTAGGAAGGGATCCTAGGGTTTAGGGGTGATCTCTAAGGGTTGGGGGAATAGTTCTAATGGGTTTTAGGTGATTCCTAAAGGTCTGGATAGATTTCAAAGGGTTCAAGGGTGCCATCGGAAGCACAGGGGTACATCTCTCCCGAAGTACAGATTGATCGGGCCTTGGGCCGAATTTGGGTGTCTACAGAGAGGTCATCGGCTTCAAGGCTTTAGACCATTTTAATATTCCTACACATTTCCCAAGAAAATGTCAGTCCCTTTTTTATTTATATAGGCAATAATATACATCCTAATTAACAGAAGGAGAAGCAAACTATTACCTTCACATTTTTAATTTTCAAGATTTATGTATTTTTTTGGATTTTTGTTTTTAGATTCCTTATTCTTTTTCTTCATTTTGAGATGGAAGTATGATGATGTATATATGTACATGGACATAAAGAAAAGTGAGGATATATGAATATATTATTTTTTGGATTTTTGATTGATTGATTTTTTTCTTTTGTGTTGCTTCTTTCTTTTTTTTGTATAATGCCTTAATAGTGAGACGAAGTAACAGGTCCCATTTTGAGCATAGTTGAACCCCTTCATGCAATCGGACCTGAGTGAGGTGCAAAATTTTTATGAAAGTCAAAATATCCATCCCCTTGAATTGAATTAACCCTTTATCCTTACCTCGGGTCATGCTTTTGACGATGCGATTGTGAAGATATACCGGATCAAGACATGATTTGAGTTAACATGAAGTGACCCAATTGGCGACTAGATATTTCGAAAATGCAATCAAAGGAGTCATTGAATAATTTTTCTTTTTCTTTTTTAACCTTTTTTTTTACTCACAGCACCCAAGACGGGTTTTTGTCATGCCCGTTGTTGCCCTATTTTTTACCCGTAGCGCCCTTTCAAGTTTTCACTACGTCCATGGGTATGTATTTTTATCCCAGGCTCCTTTCAGGTTTTCACCTGGTCCGCACAAGCTCGCTGTTTTTACCTATAGCACCCTTTCAGGTTTTCACCATGTCCTTTTTGCTTTGAACTTGTATTTTTTCTTTTTCTTTTCTTCTTTATTTTCTTAAAGGCCACGACATGGACGCCGATTCCATCATAGCCAGCTGGATGGAGTTCTTTTGTTGTCTCACGGCTTGGCTTGTGTTGACTCAATGGATACTGTGACTGCTTGTGAGCCTTAGAGAGGGTTTTTTCTCGGAATGTATCGTGGCCATGGGATAGGTTAGGAATTTTGAAGGTATTCTAGGTTTAAAATATTTTCTTTATTGGATTTCAGCTGCCATAATACACTTCTTCCTTGGGGATTTTGACTGTGCATGCCCCATTTTTTTTGTTTTTATTCTTTTTTAGATATATATATATTTTTTTAGGATTTTGCTTTTCTGATTTTTTTGGGATTTGATGGTAACTCTTTTTTCTCGTCTTTTTTTGTTTGGTATATACACTTTTTCCTTCTTCTTTTCTGGGGAGGGGTTTATCAAAGAAAGGCCAATGGCTTAATGGGTGTGGTAAAGGGTATGAACATTTAGGGATACTTTTTGGCTACTTGGCTTTGAAATGATAGCCTCTTTTTTAAAGTATCCTTAAGCAGTCACATATCCATTTTTATCAGTACTTACCTTGCTGTAAGAGACTTACGAATAGAATCGTCGGATGTATCCAGCATTGATTGGCTCAGGAAAGTGATCTCCGTCCACGGTGGTGAGGCAGAGCACGTATCCAGGGAGTACTCCTCGGATGACGTAAGGTCCCTCCCAGTTGAGCTTGAATTTCCCTCTCGGATCAGTGTGCTATCATCGCCCTTTGGTATGTCGCCCTAGCATTCTTCAACCCAAATGGCATGACTCGGTAATCGAAAGTTTATCCTGGAGTAATGAACATTGTCTTCTCTCAGTCTGCTTCGGTCATCTTGATCTAATTGTATCCAGAAAATCTGTCTATGAACAACATCATCTCATGCCTAGCAGTGTTATCAACCAAGATGTTGATGTGTGGCAATAGGAAGTCATCCTTTGGGCTCGTCTTGTTCAAATTTTTGAAGTCAATGCATATGTTAACCTTTTTATCTTTCTTCGGTACCAAGACAATGTTGGCTAACCATTGAGGGTACTTGGAGACTATGAGAAACCCTGTATCATACTATTTGATGACCTCGTCCTTCATTTTTAGCCTTCATTTTGGCCTGAGGAGTCTTAACTTCTTCTTGGCCGGCTTAATATCTGAATATAGCGGCAGCTCATGCTCGACCAAATCGGTGTCCAAACCAGACATATCCTCATATGACCATGCAAAGATGTCTTGGTATGACCAAAGGAAATCAATCATGCTGCTTCTTTCCTCGGGAGATAGCGACGTTCCGATCTTGGTGATTCTGGGGATCTCCTTAGTCCCTAGATTAATGTCCTTCGTTTCTTCAACAATCGGTATAGGGCTATGCTCATTGGGGAGCTCCTCTGTTGGAATTTCCTCATCCAGACTCGTGACTCCTACCTCTTCTTGTATTTCTACAGGAAAGGGGGCGATTTCACGTGGGACGGGTATTTCTATTAAGGCACCATTTTCTTTACTTTTCTCGAGAATAAAGACAATTTTTTATAATTATTTTGTATTTCTTTTATTTTTTTAGATTTTTCTTTTTGTTCGGAAGTGGGGCCTTGGCAAGGCGGGTCTCTATATACACATGGTATTGCCTGCCAAGGGCTAACCTCACTTTTTAAAGGTTGTTTCTTTTTGAGAAGCAGGTGCCAAATTTGTGGTCATTTGATGCTTCCAGAGTTAGGAGCATTGATGCCCAATTCCTCACCTGGGGTGACACCCTTTTACCTAGCCTTGTGGAGGAGGCTGATTGAGATAACTTTTGGGAGTCAGCTTCCATCATGTTTATCCTGGGCTCGTCCGGGACCCGGTCCTCAAATGTCAATATGGGTTTTGGATGGTTCAGGATAGGTGGCTGGATTGGTAAGGGTTCCTCCTCAAAAAGTTATAGGGATGCCAAGTCTATTTCCACATCGGGGGGAATGATTTGGGGATTAGTTGGGTGGATAGCGACCACCGACTTGTGTGGGGTCAGCTGTGTTGCCCCATTCTGATTAATTTTTACAACCCCCGTACTCACGAATGTGAATGTGAGGACTCGGGAGGGGTTCGTCTTCCAAGTCTATCCCCCTAGCTTTGGCAGCGGCTATGGTTTGGACCTTCTCCTTGGCTTCCTGAACCTCCTCCTCAGTGAGCTTGTAGCCTAACCCAAATTTGATATGTTGGTCGCCTTTCACTCTGACTGGGTCTCTCCTGCCTTACAAACAGGGACCCAAACCTTTTCCTTTTGGATAGCCCCACTTTTGGAGCATGGCTACTGCTGCAGTCATTCCACCTCTAAATGTTGGCCCCAATGTTGACACATCATACTGGACCTGTGAAGATCTATCTTCAGCTGTATGGGGTGCATCCAGCACCTTGAGATTTTCGATATTGTGAGCCATTTTCTCTCTTTCTTCTTGCCCTTCTCTCATGATTGTTATGGCCTTTTGCTTTGATATGAATTTGAGCTGTTGGTGTAGAGTAGAGGGCACCGCCCTGATTTCATACAGCCGCAGGCGTCCTAGTAGCAGGTTGAAGGAGGACTTGATGTCCATGACTTGGAATGGGATTAAGAAGGTCATTGGCCCAATGGTGAGCTCAAGATCGACTTCTCCTACCACCTCCCTCCTAGTATTATCAAACCCTCTTGCACTTATTATGGCTGGCCTGAATGTGGAGGGATCAACCCCTATTTTGGTTGCAGTTTTGAGGGGGCATACATTCAATGTCGAACCATTATCTATTAGCACCAAAGGGATTATTAAGTCCTTTGATTCTACCCTGATGTTGAGGGGTTTGGAATGGTTGCTTCCTTCACTTGGTAGGTCGTCATCTAAAAATGAGATGGCGTTGAACCTACCCAATTATTTGTCCCACCTCATCAGGGGTTATTTGGATGGACACATGTGCATCTTTTAGTGCTCCCATCAGAGCCTGAAAATAGAGCGGAGATGTCATTAACAGGTCCCAGACTGTGATGTGGGCTGGCATTCTCTTTAGCTGAGTTTCTAGTATGTGCTCTCTGCTCATTTTTTCAAAGGGGTTCACTGAGGCTGGTTCCTTTTTCTCTTATGGCAGGGCTGGTACCGATACTTCAGGGTTTTTAGAGATTCTTCTTGATTGGGTAACAAAATCAACTGCCCCTCTGTCGCTGCCTGCATTGACGTCCATCTATTCATAACTGAGCAGGACTTGATGGGGATCGTAGGTCAGCCTTGGGATCTGAAATGGGGTGGGTGAGGGTATCCTAAGGTGCCTGTATTGATGGCACGACAAAACTGGGCCAAATCTGGTTGACTGGTACTGAAGATGGATAAACTGGTAGGGGTACGGCAAAATTAGGCCCATTGTAATGGAGTGGTACTCGAGGTGGATTGATTGAGGGTGAAGCAAAATTGGGCCAGCTACATTGGATTGGTGCTGGCGATAGATTGGGTGACACATAGTGATCGGCTATTGGTCTTGGGAATGGCTGATATATCTGGGGTGAGTAAAAATTAGGCTCCACATGGTTGACAGGCGCAAGTGTAGGAAAATACATCCTCAAATCTAGGGTTGCTACTTGCGGTGTAGGGATTGGGAAATAATCGGCTAAATTTAATGGCTCGATCACCCCTATGATCTCATTCTTATGACCCTGTTGCCCAGGTAGCATGAACTCTCTTTTTCAGTGATGGATTCTGAGAGATTGAACTCTTTCATCCCTTCCTCCAACATGTTAATGGTGGCCTTGGGCCCATTCCTCCCTGCGGATGCGGTGGTAATAATGTCTGCATGATATTGGTGTGCAGGTTTGCTTTTGGGGGGGGCTGGGTTATGAGTTTCCCTACCTCTATCAAATCCTCTATTGCGTATTTCAAAGGAGAGAACCGATTAGTTGGATGTCCCGACTCTTGATGGAAATTACAATGTATGCTGGAATCATAATTCTTTGGGATTAGATTCGGTGGGGGTGAAGCTGAGTAACTAAACCCTTCTTGATTAGCAACGACAAGAGGACATTTAGGAATTGTCCCAAGGGAGTGAATACTCAGTCATATCGGGCCCTTCTCTGCTCAGGGGTCATTTGCCCCTAGGGGACATTGTTCTGCCTTGGAGCTTGATTTATTGGTGCTGGTGTTGGTTGTGTTGCCGTGAACTAAAAGGGGACTATGTTGATGTTGGGCTATGTGTTCATTATATTTTGTACCTCTGCCCTTGCTCCTCACTCAGTCTTCTGTTCGGTGAACTTTCGGACCCCACTGCCCCCACTGGACACATTCTTGCTCAAATGTCCCTCTCTAATTACGTCCTCACAATGGTTGGCATGCCTTACCAAGTCAGCAAAGTTGGACTGCTATTAGTATACTAAATCCGAGATGACTGGAAGAGTGTTTTTCGAGATCATCTCAATCTACTTATCATCAGATATTTTGTTCCTGACTTGAGATGCCAGTGCCCTCCACCGCCCAAGATAATCACTGAATGCCTCGTTGGACTTTTACTTTAGCCGGGCCAGGTCTGATTTTTGGGGTTCAATGTCTATGTTGTAGACATATTGCTCTTAAAATAAGTGGGTCAGATCCTTTCAAGTTTTGATCATAGAAGGTTCTAGCGAAGTGAACCACCTTAAGGTCGGACCCGTAAGGCTCTTTTGGAATACCTTTATGAGCAAACGCTCATCCCCTCTGTACTGGCACATGTCCCTGCAGTAGGACTTGAGATGTGCAATGGGGCTGCCCATGCCATTATATTTGTCGAAGATCGACACTTTAAATTTCGAGGGTAAGGGTTTGTTGGGGATTGGATATTTGGGGTGGATGAGGATGGCATTGGGAGGCCTTCCAAATGGTGTAGGCTTTCACCATATACTCCATCATGGACATGGGGTCAGATATGGGGTTGGAAGTGGATGGCTCACCAAATGAGGGAGGTGTATGGGAAAAAATGGGTATACCTAGGTAGAGGTAGGGAAATTGTGCATGGTTGATGAGGGAAAGCTGGGCATTATTTGGGTAGATTGGAGAAAATTTTGGCATGACCTGGGTGAATTGGGGAAAATTGGGTGGGTGTTGGGAAAATGGGAAATTGGGCATGGTTTGGGGAAATGGGGGATAATTGGGCATGGTTTGGGAAAAATTGGATATGACTTGGGTAAAGGAGGGAGAAAGATGGGATGAAGTTTGAGAAGTGGTGGATGGGGGAAAATCATTGTTATTTGGATTGAATGTGGAGGGAAATTTTGGCATCGTTTGAGTAGATGAGGAGAAGTGTGATGGATTTGGATTGGATGTGGAAGGAAGATGGGAGGTATGTTGGTTTAAAATCTAGGGGGTATTTAATATGGGAGGAATATGGAATGTATGTTGTGCGGATGGATGTGAAAAATTGGGTATGGTAGATGGATTGGGTATGGGTGCGCTTGGAGTGGATGTGGGGAAGTAGGGTGTAAGTGGGTTTGATATGGGGGGAAAATGGAGTGTATGTAGGGTGGATGTGGATAGATGTAGGAAAATTGGGGGTGAATTTTGAGGGAATGAGGCAGATGTGGATGGGAATACGGGTGCACCATAGGGTGGGGGAATCGGAAATAGGGATTTCTTCCATGTGGGAATGAGTTGGGGAACGTTGCGGGGATGAATCGGGATCGGCATAAGACGGATCAACTGCCCACGACATGGCTTGGCGGCGGGTTGGGTATGGATGCCTCGAGTGGGGCCCAAAAAAAATTTCTCCTACCCCTACAGGATGATGGAGAGTAGGGCGATGTCGTTGTGCCGGCACCACAAGTCCTTTTTTGGGTTTTGATTTTTTTGTCGATTTTTTTTTTATTCTGATTTTTTGATTATTTTTGGTTGTTTTGGTGATAAAACAAATGAACCTTCAGTACGAGTTATGGGGCCTTAGAGTTCCCGTTTCGGGTGATATTTGTACCCTAAATAACTCCCGCGACGGGCTCCCAACATGCTTCGGAAGAATTAAAAGGGAAACCTTTTGATCTATGTGAAGACACGAGAAACCACGTAAACAACCCGATCCCTCGGAGCGAGTCAATAAGAGGTAACCTCTTTTGACCGGCGAGGGCATATTGGGTGTTGATGAGTGCGAGACCTATTAGAGGTGCTAAACCACTAAGCGGAGGACTCGGGGAGGTGATAAAGGCCTCAGATTCAGGCTGCCAAACCTAGAACAAGCTTGGCGTGTCTATTATATGCACTAGGCAAAAATCTGGAGATTTTGGCTTGGCATGTATATTATACACGCCAGGGTAGTTCTGGAAAAAAAGTGGCTTGGCGTGT
Organism: Chloranthus sessilifolius; assembly: GCA_021018995.1. NCBI lineage: Eukaryota > Viridiplantae > Streptophyta > Magnoliopsida > Chloranthales > Chloranthaceae > Chloranthus > Chloranthus sessilifolius. The sequence goes on from CM037594.1 coordinate 55,377,397, forward strand.
GTTTTACACATGCCAAGTAAATTTTGGGTGAAAAAGGCTTGGCGCATATTTTACATGCACCAAACAAAGCAGATTTATATAACAAAATAATTTTTGACAGTAGAACAGCAAGCCCGAACTCAGTCTCTTTTTCTGGTTTTCTAGAAGCAATACTTTCGGGGATAGATTTTTGTGTTGTAACGGGTCCCTCCTCACCGAAGCTAGGGATACAAGGCTATCTCGGGGCTACTAAACACACTCCCACAGGGTTTTAAGCTTTGTAACAAGTTCGGTTACCCACCCTTTATACCTCCAGCTCAAGCGCCTTCTCAGATACTATTATTCACTGAAAAGTATCATTTTTCACCTCTTAACCTAGCCTTTGATAGACCTTGAAGCAGATTAATAATTATTTGTTAAGTGTGTTTTGTAGTTAGCAATAATTTATGCAGCTTAATACAAAATCCATCGTTATTGGCCCAAAAAAGAGGAAGAAGACATGCAAAGATGACAGCTGAACCAAAGCCTAATGAAACACCCTAGCAGTGCTCACCATGGTGACTCATGTGCTGGTCATCATTGACCAAAAGCCTAGCAAATGAATGAAGTTGACTGAGAATGGAGAAACTGCAAAGGCAGCAACTACAATGCATCAGAGCATAGAAAGACAGATCTCGCAGAGTTGAGAAGCTCCCTCGCGAAGTTAAGGATGCAGTGGAAGATGCCCTCGCGCAGATAGGATGCGCAATTAAGAGGAGAGCTGTAAAGACATCGCGAAGATCTCACAGATTGAAATCCTCATAATTTGTGGTCGCAAAGCTCTCACGGAGATCAGGCCTTAAAGCAGTCGCGCGAAGAACATAGCGAGTCCATGTATGAACTGAACTAAAATTCACCTCGCAAAGTTTGTGTGTGGCCCTGGAAGAGAGAGATGCCCAGAATTCTCCTCACGCAGATCTCGCGTACTCTGAAGCCTTAGCAATTACCACGCGAGCACAGGAGCATAACTACGTGGGCACCTAGCGAGAGAGAGAGATTCTGAAGCTCTACTTTGTGAGAAGTCTAGGAACTCCAAAGCATCTCCACGACAGTAGTGCAGCGCAAAGGAACTGCACGATTAACTGAAGATTCACTGCGCGAGTGAGCACTTCCCGCCAACCAAAAGCTACTCCGTGAAGGCCCTGCAACTGTGCGAATCAGTGAATGCATATGCCAGCCTCGCGAAGCACGAGCTCCCCACTTCTCAGTTTTAACTCAAGGACCTTTTGGGAATTTCCCAAGGCTAGGGCACACATCTCGAGGCATAAATTTTGAAGCACACATCTCAAGGCATTCAAGGGATGTAATAGTACCATGTATACTGGAAAAATTAGGGTTAATCCCTTTAAAGCCAAGGTCTTATGGATAGAGTATATAAGCTACACTTAGCCCAACACTTGCTGGCTAATCCCCTTATAAGTAGTTAGATTTAGTTTATTTTAGTTTGTAATAGGTTTTGTATATATTGGGATGTTTGATGAGTAGTTGTGTATAGGCTACAGCTTGGAGACAGTTCATTGTAAGTTTTGTGTTTATTAATGGATTGCTGTTTTAATGACTAATTGAATCTAAAAATCTTATGGTTTCTTTAAATGTCTATAGGATCCATGTATTTGGGACTAGCCCATTCAGTTTCTAGTAGATCTATTATTTACCATCTGATTTCCCTGGTTTGATAGCCCCATGGAAAGCAATGTTGGATCTGTAGTGAGATCTGGAGAGTTCAGAGGCCTGTGGACCATGGTGGTTGCAGCAGTCTTAATGCTCTTTCTCAAACCTCTATGGTATGAACAAACCAATGGGATACCCTGTGACCATTTGAGTGGACAGAGTATAACCCTAAGGTTGTGTCCAATCACATGTTTGAGAAAGGTTTTTCTCGCCTGCACATGAGCTTCTAGAGCCTTATGAGGAGGTTTGTACAGGAACTGGCTCCCCTCTATTTACTTGGTCGACATTAGATGTTAATTCTGATCGCTCTGTAGTAATTGCAGCTTATGGCTAAGTCATTGCAGGCCGTTTGTAGCAATGCCCAGCTGAATCTAAAGCCCTATTCAACCTGTTGCATGGTTCTTTTTGTGGGAACCAGTGAGCCGTTGGCCTTGGTAAAGCACTTAGGATCTTATGGGTTGGAATACCTATGGATGTCAGCCAGATCTGTGTGCGGATCTGGGGAGCTTGTAGCACTGGCATTACATAGTGTTGTAATAGTATTCATGGCTTGTTCTGGTCCAATGGCTGGGGAAATGATCAGTCCACTCCTCTGGACTAGATGCGCAATTTCTAGTTTAACTAATGGGATTTGATAGACTCTATAGGATAGGCTGTGACCATTTGAGTGGACAGCCTATAGCCTTAAGAGCACCCCAAATGGCATGGGTTAAACTGGATATTTTTATCTTGTTGAGGCTTTTGATAGCGTCTTAGCAAGGAGCACTGCATAGACAGACTAAATCTGAGTTACAGTATTGCTTTAACTCTGAACTTAACATGCTTACTTCTTACCAATTTTTATATTTTATTGTGGTGCACACTATCACCATATTCTTCTTAACCCTTTTTTCAGGATAGGGCTACATTTTATTTCTCTATTTTTAAGATTAATTTAGTATAGTCGTGACACCCAGCTCCCTTTCTTTAGGATTGTCATATCTGTAGCTAAATCTGGAGGCCTACTATTATAGCCATTTTGGGTTCTAGATCAATTTCTCTGTGGGACAAACTCTTACTTATCAAAACTTGCTACAATAGGCCATATATCTTGCAGGTCTAAGTTTACCCTAGTTGTGCTGAATCCATTCTTTTATTTTACTTTATTTTTAATTGGTTTCCACCACACAATAAGCAAAGCAACTAGGGAAACAAATCCAACAACAGATACTGGATAGGGTGGTACTTTTCCACATCATTACCACTAGGGGCTGCTGTCGTACTAAGAATCGGGTGTTTGTATCTTTGCCTCAAATTTCCAACCCTTTAAAAGCTACCCCCGTAAAAATGATTTAAGTCCCTTAATTCACTTTTAAGGTTCAATTTTAATTTCAAATTTTAAAAGGAGAGTTTGCTTAGGTTCAAAAATGGGTTGTGATGATCCCGTGTCGCCTCTACGGGCCGACGTCCACTGATGGTATATGAGTGCGAAAAAATAAAAGCTCACGTAGGCCCGCCAAACGGCTAAGATGTGTAAAATACATAAGTTTGTTAATCGGCTAAGACATGTAAATGACGGAAAATAAATAAAAGTAAAGAGAATGCTCAAGTAGGCCCGTCAATCGGCTAAGGCACTTAAATGACGAAAAAGTAAGGATAAGTAAAAATTGACAGAATCGTAGGGGTAAGTATCAAAGAAATGAAGCAAAAAGGGGTTAGTAGACAAGAAAAATAAGCACACAAAAATAGGCCAAAACTTCAAGGGAAAGCTCTACAAGCTCTCTCTAGCAGAGTTGCCATTTGTGAAACCGTGGATTTTTATCAAATCCGTCACGACGATGCGCTCGTTTTAAAACTAGAGTCGCCACCCAGAGTTTTTGGTGTCTTAGGATACTCAAACCAATATTATAAGCACCAAAGTGCCAAAAATATAACTCTGATTCCGGTCTATGCCAAAGGCTCTTGGGTAGGGGCTTCGATTATCGATTGGGAAGGTGTTAGGCACCCTACCAATCCGCTTGTAAGCGGTCTCTACTATGGTTGTTTGGATGTATATATAAAATATATATATATATATAGATAATTATATATATAAAGAAAAGAAAATGTGCGACACTTTCCCTTACCCGAAGGCACACCGATCCTATTGAACCCTTCCTGCTTGCTGAAATTTGGGCAGCATAATGGCTCAATTCTAGGAAAGAGGAAAAGCAAAGAAGGTAGAGGAATAGAGGGGAGAGCCGGAGCTCTCGGGCCCTTGTAGCACTGATGTGATTCTTCGCGCGAGAGTGTCACCGGTGAGCTTCTAATAGCAAACTGGTTAGGAGACGGGTTCTAATCTATAAGGCTTGATAGCGAAGAGGTAGAGGAAGAAGGCTAGGGGGTAGTTCTAGCTAAATCTCAAAGATTGATGGTAGAAAATGAGGTTTAAAGGGCAAAGATCGATTCTAGAATTTGTATGGAATTGGGGCACTAAAGGGGAAAAAGGTCTCTCTTAATCTTTTCTCTCTTTTGAATTTTTTTCAAGCCTTTGTAAAGGGAGGGGTGCCTCTCTATTTATAAGAAAAAGGGAGGTTAGGAGAGTACTTAAGTGCTAATAGGGTTAGCAATTAGGTAATCTTCTAATCTAAGGTTTCCTAAGATTTTGAGATTTTAGAAATGTGGGCAATGGGTTTCAATGGTAGATGATAGGGTGAGAAATGGCACAAGAGTTGAAAATAGGCTAAATATGGGTGCAACAGTCTTAATGAAACCCACCCTAAACATTGGGGTGGTCATCAAGTCAAACCCCAAAATCCAAATTCGAGCAAAAACTCACAGTTACTGTAGCTAAGCCTGACGTTTATATTACACACGCCAAGCATAGCTATAATGCTTGGGAAGAAGTTGGGGGTTCAGAACCCGCCCTGAAGCCCACAAAAGACCAAATTTTTCCTGGCATGTGTATTAGAAACGCTAGGCCAAAATTTGCCAAAATTGGCCTGGCGTGTATATTATCCACACCAGGCAAGATCTTACAAATTGCCCGATTTTCAAATCACCATAACGTTTGATAAACAATTTTGATTGAAGCAATTCTTAGCTCGTTGGAAAGCTGGGGAAGTCCTCTTTCCAATGGTATATAATTCAGCTCCAGCAGAGGTCTAGGTAAACTTTGTCACTCCTCTTTCCATCCACTAGTCAGGAAGGTTTGAGACTGGTCCGGGAAGGGTTCTAATAGGTTGGGGTTGACTCCTAAGCGTTGGGGATTGGTTTCTAAGGGTTTGAGTTAAGCTCTAATGGTTTTGGGATAATTCCTAAGGGTTCGGGGAATGCTATCGGAAGCCCGGGGGTGCGCCTTTCTTGAAGTATGTTTCGATCGGGCCTTGGGCCAAATTTGGGTGTCTACATTTGGTCAAACTCTTCTACCAAAACTTTAAGAAGAGTGACATTGATGGCCAATTTACTACGGAAATCGATGGATGGACCTTTTGTATTGACCTTTGCGACATTGTCACAACCATGGATTGTAGCTTTGAGTATGATAATAGCCGAAGTTTATTGGCTCCTCATTCCAAAGAGGCCAAGTTTCACCAGATTATTGCTAAGATGACCGGTGGTTTGCAAGCGTCCGGCCAGTCTGTAACCCGAACCCAATTATCGGACCATATGTGGTTCTTAGATGTGATATTTCAGAGCAACTTGTATCCCCTAAAGCATGAGAGAGAGAGATGGGATGCCTTGCTCCAAGCCTTATTTTCCACAGACGAGAACCGTTGGTTTAATGCTCCTCGAGTGGTTTACGAGGGCATGAAGTACGCTGATGAACAAATGTTGAGCATCGTCACAAAACCACCAACCTCCATGCCATATGCCCGTATTATATATCGACTCCTTGAGAACCATGAGGACGATGACAACAAGGATCCCTATGAGGTACCAGCGGGTGAAGAAAGGAGGACTGATAACATTAGTAGGTTTACAAAAAGTAAATGGAGCTTGATACTAAAAAGATGCCAGTTAAGTGTTAAGAATCAGAATCTACAGCAGCCGGCTGGGGGTGCACCACAAGAAAGCCCCAATCAGCCAGCACCAGGAGCCGCTCAACCCAGCAGCCACCGATGCCACATGGTGACATCCTCACACTTGCAGAATTTAATTGGCAAATGGAAGTGTTGCACCAGCAGAATTATATGATGCACCGACGATTGGACTTTCAAGAGGAGATCCTCATGCGCCTGATAGAGAAGGCATAACCCATGCCCTCCGCACCATTTGTAGCTCACGCTAGAATGTATACATCAGAGTATACATCAGAGTTTACCCAGGGAGCCTCTGGTTCTGGAGATAGTCCCTTTGATGCTGAAGCTCGACGTCGAGAAAAGCAGCCAGCCGATCAACCAGGTGAGCATGCGGATTGATGTCAGATCCGACATATGGGTAATAAATTTCTCTTTGGCATGGCATTGTAATAATTTAGGTCGATGATTAAAACTCTTTACTTTTGACGACTGTAGATGAATGGTAGAAATCAGTAATGTACAAGTTATAAATTGATGAAATTTTGAAGTTTTGATGTCTATGAACTTACTTTTGATGACTGAGAATGAATGAAGTAGACAATTATGTTAACATGCAAAGTTTTAGCTTAGATATAAATCTTGTGTGCCATTTAACTGCCCTAATCTCTAGAAGAGCCAATGTCATTAACCGCTGAATCATGGACCTATTTATACTTCCACTTAGCTATGTCACTGATTCTTATAGAATGGTTATTGTGAATGGTTTGTGAATGCCAATATCTTAAATTCCTGATTTAAGAAGAATACCATCCTAATATGTGATGTGTAGCAAACTTGTCGTAATCATAAACTCTTGAGCATGTGAACATTCTTCATAATATTTGGTAATCATGAGTATATGTGAATTTCTGTTGATAATTAGCAAACGCACTCGGTGATACTTGCCAGCTAGTTGTTGCTCTTTCCGAGTTCCTGATGTGGGATACATCTTGCACCTCTAGTAGGATCCCTGAACACTCACTTTTTTGCACACTGTCATAAATAGACTTTAGCATTATGATGAAGATCATTAGTAAGAACACTGCAAGACGACATGGCTTCCATCCCTTAAAATGTCGTCAATTTTCAAGGACAAAAATTCATGTAAAGGGGGGAGGATGTAACACCCTGCAATTTCGGGTTTATACCAATACCAAAGATCCGATTGATACTCAACCAATAAGCAAGGTTAATCAGTTCATTTATATGAACTAGGTATCCTCAGAATAGCACCCAACTTATTAAGTCATGAAGTGAGAGTATACTGAGCTTAAGAGCGCCCTGATGTGCCTTTGGTTCAGATCTTGTTTATGGCGATGTTTTGCCAATACACTGAATCGAGACCCATTAGTAACTAGCACGATAATTGTGACCCTGTATTATAGGTCTTGAAATAGACCTATTGATTATCAATCTAGGAGTCAAGACCCATGGGGGGAAATAGCCTAGTAGGTGTGGCCCATTAATGATAGGCCTTGAAGCAGACATGTTAGTCAACAGCCGAGAGTCAGCACCCGTTAACCAATCTGACCCATGATTTCAGACCCATTAGTATGACCTTTTGACAAACCCGCACATCAGACTGTGTGTATCAACTCCATGCCTGATTTAGGCCTTTAATTATAAAAGTTATCTCCCATGCATAAGCCATGCATGAGAGTTGTGATTGACAATTGAGAAAGAGAAGAGCCTTCTCCTCTCCTCTCATCTTCTACCTTGAAAGGATTTCTAACCATTCGATTTCTCCAAGCCACCTGACGCCACGATAGAAATTCATCATTGCCTCGATCTCCGCAATGATTCTCCCTTGCCTCGAGCCCTAAAATTGAGAAGTCAGACGTTTGATCGCGTGAACCACGAGGCATTTCTTCACCGGAGCTCGGAAACTCACATGCGAAGAATTCGCTATGGTAAACATTCGATCTCCGCCTCGTAGATCTCATTGTTCTAGATTTAGAATTGATTCACGCAATTTATAAAATCCCATGCTATGAGATTCGAGAATCGAACATGTGGATGGCTTAATAGCCGAATTCGTGGAATCCGATGTCTCGAAATGTTGCATGCACGATCAAATGAGTATTGGGGAACTCGATTTCCCTGAATCTGGTTTGATCTTGTCGAGTTTTGGTGACACGGGCCTCAAGCATTGAAAATCAGGCATGGGAAGAACTTAGAAAACTATTTCTTCGATTTCCAATGTCTCAGGTCATGAATCGTGCAATCAAAATAGGATAGGAGCATGAATCTAGCAAAAATCTCTTGGTATGTGACCCTATTACATTATAAGAGGTGGATTAAGCACGAAAGGAGGAACTTTCGAAGTTAGATGCATGAGCAAAGGAATGGCGAGCTGTTCAGGCTTGCCGCGGCGAGTGCTACCTTGAGATTCCAGGCTATTGTAGCTTTGGAAATTCTCCCCGCGGCGAGAGGCTTAAAGCTTCTGACACCTGAGGACCTCGCCACGGAGACCTTATAGCTCGTCGTAGCGAGGTGTCCCCTATTTTGGGGTTTGGGTTTTCGTGCCTTGTTGAGCCTTGTGTGCCCGCATTCTAACCCTATATGGTTTATTAACCATTGGTGCATGTACAATGTATGATTTAGGGTGAATGCGAGGACCATTTGAAAGGGACTTAGCCTTGATCCGTGTGAGTTTACTCGCGACGTTTCGACACTAAGGTAGGAAAGAACTGTTGCCTTATTTACTTGTTTTCTCGAATTCTTGTTATTGATGCTTTCAGTATATGCTTGATGTTCTCTAGAAATGATATACGATAAATCTTGAAATGTTTTGAAGCCTCTAAATTGAATTTTTTTCACATGAATTGCATGTTTTTAATACACAACATCTTGTTATATGCTCTTATTTGATTCTACAAGTTTCAAGCCTTTGTGTGTGAATGGTATCTGGTGTGAATTTTAATTGTAATATTTTACTCGCAAGCGCACGAATCAGATTGTATATAGTGGGTGCAGAGTACGAGATCGTTCCCACGATGACTAATTTTGAAAGATCTAAAAAGACAAGCAATTCCAGAAATCTACTAAGATCTAACAGTATTCTACCAGTCTTATGATTTAGGTGGTTTGATGAGATGATAATTACTGACTACAAACTAAAACTTAACTGATAATTCAAAAATAAAGATAAAGATGAATATACTAAATCCTCCCATCTTTGGTCCATTCTTCCCGTAATATAAATCTAAGGATTAAATTATGAGATATACCATTGAAAACAAACACCTTTTATGGAAGATAAATGGTCAAAACCCGAGAGGTTCCACGTTGCATCCCTGCAATCAGGACTTAGATGATTTTCATATATAGATCTGGGATCAAGGGCATGGCTCGGCACACTCGATCCCAGGTTCAAATAAAAATCATCCCCAAAGTGGGTAAAAATTCTAACAATAATACCACCATAGATCTGAAATCAAGGGCATGGCTCGGCACACTTGATTTCAGATTAGGGAGTAATTAAGATAAAATTATCATTACAGATCCAAGATCCAGGGCATGGCTCGGCACACTCGATCCCGGATCATAATCGTAATTAGATCCACACGATGAAAGCAAAAAGACCATAACAATAATAGGATAAAATTACTGTCACAGATCTGAGATCCCGGGCATGGCTCGACACACGCGATCCCAGAAGTGGCGGGGATTTCATCCGTTCATGATAGCACAACAACCATAAAATAAGATCTCATATTTTAATCCTAAATTTATATTATTAAAAATACATCCCTCGGATGAGAATCATTAGATCCCCATCCCTATGAATTTAGCCACACATGCTGTAATTAAATGACATAAATAAATAAGGAAGAGAAAATAATATTAATTTAATGAATTAAAAATACCTTAAACTTCAACAGAAATTACTTTGATCCAAAAGTACGATGGTCTTCAGAAACGAAATTAATGCAGGAATAAACTTGAACAAAAATAATAAACTGAAGAAATGAGTACTGAAAATTAAAGGAACAAAGCTCTCAAAAAGGAATAAAATAAAAACTCTCTATTTCTATGTCTAACTATGAAAAAGAAAAGCAAAAACTAAAACTCTAATCTTCTATCTCCCTAATTCTCACAACTCGTAGCTCCCTTTTATAAAGGTCGGCCAAACCCTATCCCTAATACCTCAATCGATTGAGAATTAAATCTCAATTGATTGACTCTTAAGTTGAAAAAAAGTTGTTCTCTCCTGTCAATCGATTAAGACCTAATTCTCAATCGATTGAGGTCTAAAAGCTATTTCCGTGAACTCCCGCCAAACTTTGTATCAGATACTGTCTTCGTATTTTAACCATAACTTTCTGTCTCGAACTCAGATTGAGGCGATTCTTCTAGCGTTAGAAAGCTGACGACGAGCTCTACAACTTTTGTGTTTTAGTAATTTCCTGAATCTGACGTCTTGAAGGTCCAAATTTAGCCGCAAGTCGTACTAAGTTCTCGATGACCCAAAGTTGCAGTGTTTTGACATTATTTTTAGAATTCTCTGGCTGTTTTCCACACTTGGCTTGTATTTACCTGAAACACTTCAAATCTAATAATTCTCATCAAATAGCCTTCATCGGATAGCTAAATATAGGTATTTAGGAGTGAAATATCATCATATTTCAATACTCATCAGTATCATTGTTATCTGATCTGTAAACATGTTTGATCTTGTATGTCCGTTGTGTCTCTGATCAAGTGACCCTGTTAACATAGCTCAAGGGTTTGATTGTCTCAGCTCAAGTGACCTTGTTAACTTAACTCAAGGGTTTAATATTTCGGTTCAAGTGACCTTGTTAACGTAGCTCAAGGGCTTGAATTCTGGGCTCAAGTGACCCTGTTAACATAGCTCAGGGGCTTGGCCGGTCTCGTGTCAAGTGACCTTGTTAGCGTAGCTCAAGGGCATAACTTCTCGGTTCTAGTGACCCTGTTAACATAGCTCAGGGGCTTGGCCGGTCTCGTGTCAAGTGACCTTGTTAACGTAGCTCGGAAGCTAGAAATTTGATCATGTTTGTGATTTCCATTACACACACTTGTTACTTGCTTGCTTGACATGTTTCCATGCTCTTGTTACGCTTTCCTTGATCCAACATGCATTATTTTGAACATGATTATTTAAGTTTCACGAAAGTATATGCTTTGACATTCTAGCTGAAGTTTTTATCTCCTTAAATTGCTTTCATCTATGCATAAAGATATATGAATAAGAAAGTTTAAAATAAGTGATTTAGCTTTATTATTCCCTATTGAGCTTGGACTGTAGCTCATTCCCTAACTATATATCACAACGGCAGGAGTTGACCTTGAACGAGATCCGGAGCAGGAAGAGGACCTGGACTATAACCGGGAGGACAAGCAGGAACCGCCTGAGGGGTTCTATCAGTAGCTATTTTTGGTTGAGAGCCGAGATTGTTTTTGGGCTTTTGAGATATAATATAGTACTTGTTAAACTGGAAACAATTGCATAGCATCACTATAATTCAGATCGCACGCGTGATTTGATGGCGCGAATTTCGTGGTAAGGAAATCTAGGCTGTCACACAAGGGGTGTAAGTTTATATTTGTATTGACCAGATATGCAATCCATTAAAATATAAGATATCAATCATCGCAATGTAAGTATTTCTGTAATTCTTGAGTGCGAGCTTGTGCCATGCATAATTTCAATAAGCTGAAAAAATTGAAATGTGATATGAAAATTATTATCGTGTAAGTTTATATTTTTTTTTAAGTTCATCTTTTATTCGTCTCTTTCAAGACGTTGACTCTTAGACTCCATCTCTATTAAGACGTTGGGTCTAATAAGTCTTTATTCTTGTGTCATTAGACTCCGTTCTTATCAAAACGTTGAATCTATTTGATCACATGTTCACTGTCTGTTAGACTCCGTCTATATCAAGACGTTGAGTCTAATCCTACTTATTATTCAATGTTCGTTAGACTCCATCCTTCTCAAGACGTTGAGTCTAATCATGCTTATTATTCAATGTTTGTTAAATTTCGTCCCTCTTAAGGCGTTAGGTCTAATCAAATACGATTATTGCTTAACATTTCATCATGTTCACATGTGTCATTATCATTCAATTCGTAGACCATTATAAAACATTAAAGTGAATGTGAATATAAACATTGAGCATAAAGTTTAACATTTAATTAAACTAATTTAAAAAAAATTGAAAAAGAAGGACACGGACATCCGTCCCGAATCCAAACCCGTGAAACTTGTCTGCCCAGAATCGATCGATTGATTTCCTATTTCGATCGATCGATTTCAACCTGTGAGTTTTCAATTCATTATCAGTCAGCCTCAATCGATCGATTTCCAACCCGAGAGCATACCAATAATTATCGTCCAAAAATCGATCGATCGATTTTGACCTAAAAGCATATCATTTATTATCTCATATTGCATGGTGGGATTTAATCCGATTTTTAAGTGTAACAAAGATATGAAATTTGGATCACTACAACTATGATACTTATTATTATTTTTTGAGAAACTACTTATTTGAAAATCATTCTTACATAGATAAAAATAGGGAAATTTACCGGATCGACCTTGTCCGTCAGAGGCCCTATATTTCCACCTTTACCCAAACCGACCAGCTTTTAGCCAAGCCATTTTCAGCTAGCACAAAAAGTTTGAAATACCCCTTCTTACACTTTTTTTCGTTCTACGTGGTTTAAAATTTTAAATATTTGTACTTTTCTATTTTTATGCGGTGTGAAATGGGATCTATGCCGTATGATTTGAAGGCCATGATATAAAATTGATGGCACTAAAGATAGACACGAAAAAAGGCGATATTGCCTCTTTTAAAAAATAATAATAATAAAAAAAATTTAAACAATCGATGGCGACTCTTAAAACAGTCGATGGCGATTCTTAAAACAATCGATGACGACTCTTAACACAGTCGGTACCGATTATTTTAAGAGTCGCCATCGACCTTAGATAACAAGATCGATCAGGAAAACAAGCATCATTTGTATAAAATAAATAAATAAATAAATAAATACATAAAAAATAAAAATTTGACTGTCTACATAGTCGATGGCGACTGTGTAGACAGTCGGGAAATTTTTTTTATTATTATTTTTTTAACAGTCGATGACAACTCTTAAAACAATCGGTATTGACTGTATTTAGAGTCGCTATCGATTGTTTTAAGAATCGCCATCGACTGTTTTAAGAGTCGCCATCGATTTAAATTTTTTTATTTTTATTTTTAAAAAATTAGTAATATTGCCTTTTTTTGTGTCTATCTTTGGCGCTATCAATTTTATATTGTGATCTTCAAATCAGACGGCATAGATCCCATTTCACAAGTGAAAATACTCGGCTAAAAGCTGGTTGGTTTGGATAAGGTGAAAATATAGAGTGTCTACGGAAAAAGGTGTCCCTAACAAGGTCGATCCGGTATATTTCCGATAAAAATAGCATCCTCTGAAGATCTAGGTAACTTAACCCAGCGTTCTAACAAAACTCCTAAAATTATAATATATATATCTTTACTGTTAACAGTGTCGAACTGTAAAAAAAGAACGGTGAAACTAAGTTTGGCTTCATCGGTCATTCAGTTGACTTGACCGACGGTGTGGTCTTCATTTATTTTCTTACAAAAATATTCAATAATCCTTTATCATCATCCCGCTCCTCAACTTGACAACCAATCAAATGAATTGGGTGCCACGTTAACCCACTAGCATTGGTCTAACTTTGTGAGACTTTGAGAGGATGCTATGTTTAACCTTATTAAATTAAGTAATCATTAAATATTTAAAAAATAATAATAATAACATTGGATAGCTCTATTTGCACCAATAAAATTATTGAGTAGATCAATGTTGAAAATCATTTCTTTATCTCAATTTTCTACATAATAAATTTTGAGACCATGAGTTCATCTATGCCAAATTATTGACTGCTTTAAATCAGACGATGGATCAATTTATTCCAATCTTCCACACAATGAATCTTGAGACCATAAGTGTATCAACTGACGACTTATGTGATTTTATATGACACACAACCCAAAGAGTAACCTAAAAATCACATGACACACATCACACTCAAACATGATCTTCTGATCACTTTTTGGAAGGTTTGTCACGTGAAATAAAAATTGGTCGTCTGATGGTACTCCATAATCTTAATATCCAATGTGGGGTAGATTGGGACAAAATACGATCTTGATCGTCTGATTCAAAATAATTAATGCTTTTCAATATAAGTCTCCTCAATAATTTGATAGGTGCGACTAAAGCTACCCAATAAAATCTTGAGCTGGAGCCTGGAATTAGGCAAGCGACCCAATCGCCAAGCCTTATGCCGCCTACACTCTGCCTTTTGGATGACTACAAAGAGCACACCATCACCATGTGATATTTAACTTTTAAAAATCACATTTTATAAAAGGAAACCTTTCTTTTCATCCATGATTCTTCCTTCTCAACCTAAATTTTTCCTACTTAAAATGCTGACTGGATTGACCCAACAGAGATATTTTTTTTGTCCCAATTTTTATATAATAGATCTTGAGATTATGGGCCTACCATCAGACCGTCGGAATTTTATTTCACGTGACACACATCCCAAAAATAAATATGATTATTTAAAATAACAAACGTGATTCTCAAATCACCTTTTAAAATTTGTTGTACGTGGAATCAAAATTTGACTGTCTAACTATAATAATATGATCACAAAATCTATTGCCTCAAAGATTGAGACTAAAAATTATCTCCACCATATGATTTGAAGCAGTCGATTCAATGTAAACTCAAGTTGAGAGGAAGAAATCTTGGATTGTTGATAAAGGTACCCTTTATAAAATTTCAAGTGAAAAACTTGAAATATATATAAGAGAGAGAGAGAGAGGACTTTAAAAGGTCTGCACTGTGTTCTAATAATTGGAACCCGTCTCTTATGCCACACTTAAATTGACTTTGTTCAAGGGCCTATGTTTCTAATATGTGCCACGTGTATAAATCAATGTGTGACATGTGATATTGTAATTGTGATCAGCAGCACCAATTAAAGTTAACAACAACCAAATAAATCTCATATATCTTTAGTTTCAAAAAGGATTGATTGCTTTGAATCATATATAAGAGATAAAATTTTATCTTCACTCTTTAATACGTTTGAATTTTAGATCATGATCATCAAATTAGATAACACACATAAAATACCTATTTAGTATATACATCCTACTAAGAAGCTGGGGAACTAAGTTATCCAGTGCTTGGGCTACGTACCTGACACTAACTCAACATTTTTGACATTTTGAGTGGAGTGAAGAGTCGGCTAAAAACATTTTGATCCTCTTCCCTGTAGTGACAATAATAGATTGAGGATAAATACAAAGGATCTACGACAGAGTGGCCAACTTCTTCATCCATTATATACATGTATATACATGTGGCACTAGTTTTGGCGCTACATAGTTTATAAATCAAATTGAGGCTTAAATTGCATAAAAAAGCTATTTTCACCTGTGGATTAGGGTGCTAAAATATAAATTTTTGATGAAATCTTACAATGGATTTAATCAATATGACGGTGCCATGACTCACGTGACACTAGGATGGTGTCACATGTAGATATAATGGTTTCGGGAATTATGGGACACCATGTGTGTGCAAAGTGGATGACCCAATCACCAACTTTGGTGCCCAAGTTGGTCTATCCATACTAGAGAATCCTTTCTCATGATACGCCTATAATTATAATCACTTTTGAGAATGTGTGTCATATGAAATAAACATGTGACCGTCTGATAGGTGTGCCATTATCTCAAGATCTATTTCTCGAAAAATGGGAAGAAAAAACGATCTATATCATCTGATTGAAGACAGTCAACGATTTTTTATGGTGGAAATGCGTGTGTTCTTCACAAAGAAAAATGATCTACTTCATCTGATTCAAGGCACATTTGATGTTCAAACACCACATTTGAAGAAGTCAAGTTCCGTGTGTCTCAATCACTGATCGAATCGAATGCCATCAGATGTTCAAACGCCACAAGACAGTGTTCAAGTTCAACATCTGATTCAAATCTTAAAATAAAACCATCTTAGAGGACAGGTGTCCGGATAGGGACGCTCCACATATCGCAACATAATTTGCTAGACGTCACATCGACTGCCATACCGCTTTCTCATAGGTCCACTTTGCGAAATCCTGGCCGTTCAGTTTTATTGTTTATTTAAATGTTGTTATTATTGTCTGAGATCGAACTTTGCTTTCTTAAATGCAGGCTTTGTGGTGAGCAAAGAACCGACACCTGGCGCTTCCACCGAGATCAGAGGGAAGAAAGAGCAAATTAATTAAATCAAAAAATAAAAATATAAATAAACAGGTAACTCACTTCCCTCACTTCTATTACACAGAGAAAAAGATTTTTTTTTTTTTTTGCAGTATTTATTTATTTTTGTTTTTTTCTTCGTCTCTGTTTAGTGTTTTTGGCTTCTGATCTATGCGATTAATTGGTGATCGTATCAAACATTTAGTTTGAGATCGTTTGAATTCGATTTTTTTTAGTGTGTCTGGTACTCTGGTTTGGGAATTTTGTTGTAGCTAGTGAATTTAGCAGAAGAATTGGGTTAGGGTTAGGGTTAGGGTTAGGGTTAGGGTTAGGGTTACGGTTAGTGTTAGGGTTTTGGTGTTTTTTTTTTTAATGAATTATACTGTTTTGATCTGTTGAGATTTAAATGATTTTGGTTGAAGACTCTGTGAAAAATCAGACTTTTTGGTTTTTCAGATTTTTCTTTTTTGTTGTTCTCTAGGGTTTTGATTATCTGTTATTGTGATAGGAATTGTGAAGATCTTGTTTTAGTGAATTTGGATGTGAACGAGCAAAAAAATTTATCTACTTGGCGATTTGATTCGATGCAGCTCGATTCAATCAATGTTTTTGGTTCTCTAGTGTTTTGATTGTATGATACGAAGATTACAGTCATGGATATCTTGTTTTGGAGAATTTGGATGTGATTAGCTGAAAACCTTTATGTACTTGTCAGTTTGATTCGATGCAGTTGGATTTGAACGATCTGTAGCTAGCTAGTTTCATTGAATTATACAGATTAATTTGATATCAGAGAAGTATGGGATCTCATCCGAACTACTTCAAGAACATGGAAGTTGGGGGTGGCAGTGGGCGGCCAGTGGGGAATAATCCCCTGGCTCGTCAGCAGTCAATCTACTCTTTAACTTTTGACGAGTTCCAAACTGCTCACGGTAGCCTTGGAAAGGATTTCGGATCGATGAACATGGATGAATTCATCAAGAACATCTGGTTTGCCGAAGAGACCCAATCCATGGCGTCCGCAGCCTTTCCCTCGTCCGATGCAGGCCCCGCCAATGGCGGAAATCTTCAGAGGCAGGGCTCATTAACTCTGCCGAGAACTCTTAGTCAGAAAACTGTTGATGAGGTTTGGAGAGATTTGTTCAGAGAGAGCGGTGGCAGTGGGAGAGATGGAAATAGCGGCAATGCGGGACCGGTTTTTCCGCAGAGGCAGCAGACTTTGGGGGAGATGACTTTGGAGGAGTTCTTGGTGAGAGCTGGGGTAGTTAGGGAAGAAAATGCCCAATTGGGTGCTGGAGGGGTGCTTAGGGAAGGCACTCAATTTTATGGTGATTTGTCGCGCTTGAATAACAACCCGGGTCTCGATTTAAGGTTTTCTCAGGCGGGTCAAAATAATTGGATAGCAGAGAATAGTAATCCGGTTGCTAATCAAGTGAATGGGTTTAGATCACCTCAGCAGAATTCCCTGTTTCCAAAACAAGCTGCTGCCATAGGTTATGCGGCTCCGATACAGTTCACAAACAACTCTGAGCTGGGGAATACAGAGATGAGGAATGGAATTGTGACTATTGGGGATCCGATGGCAAATAATGGTTTGGTTGGTTTTGGTGGAGCAACAGGGTCTCCTGCAAACCAGGTTTCTTCAGACGGTGTTGGAAAGAGTAACGGAGACACTTCTTCGTTGTCACCGGCTCCTTATGCATTCAATGGGAATTTGAGTGGAAGGAAACGGAACGGGACCGTGGAGAAGGTTGTTGAGAGGAGGCAGAGGCGGATGATCAAGAACAGGGAATCAGCTGCGAGGTCACGGGCCCGTAAGCAGGTAATTTTAGTTCTTGAAAGTCATTATGAGCCATTTCTAAATTGGTTTATGTGTATCATTTTGCTATTAACTTCTCATGTGTAGTTAACTATTATAATTTGTTAGTTTCGATGATATTTTAAGATATGTCTTGTAGCTTTTAAGTTGAATTTTTATGTATTTGTATAAAGCATGAGCATATTGTGCTCAAGTACCAACCCTTTCACTCTCGAGTGCGAATGGGCTAATCTCTTTATGCTAAACCCTGATAATCTCTGATTTGCGTTCTCTTAAATAGTTCCCATCTTTTTTTTTATTATGATCAAAGGAGAAGATGATTCTTTTTACCAAATATAAGTGGATCAAATATATAGTACGTTTGTTGTATCTTACTAAAGGTAATATGTTTGTTGTACTATATTCAGTGTCAGACTGGTAACTATGGTCAAGGTGTCAATATCTGTCCATCTTTGACCGATACATATGGGTCGATACATATACGGTATCTCTGATGCCGTATCAGCTGATATTTTTAAAGCAATAAAATAAAATAAAAAATAGAAGGAAGAGTTGTATTGGTCAGTATCGGCTGATACCGAGACAGTATTGGCTGATACTGACCCGTATCGGTCTGAGACTGATACCGATACCTGTATTGGGGTGGTATTGGTTCTCGACGAACCTGATACGCGTCGATACATATTGGTATCATCCGAGTTTTGATACTAACTATGGTACTGTTTAAACCATAGACACGAAAAACATCTCATTTCACAACATTTATAATAGTAACTACCCAAATATCTGAAATAAATGTGGCAGTGGAAGCAAGAAATGTAAGCATCTTTGAGGGGAACAGCTCCCAACAACTATGGTTAAAACATAGATTTTTAGTACAGTACTATTGCAATTTATGCTGCATATGGAAAAGAATTGAAGTTTCAACTTTCAAGTCATCTCTGATAGAAAATTTACTTATATTCACTTGATTTATGCGTCAAGAGGATCCATAAATAACTGAAACATAAAAGGGGCAAGAGACCCATGCACCAAGGGCAATGCACAGGTCAATCTCCTTCTGCCAAAATGATCAAACCTTGGGAGGTGCTCAGCTATTAGGACCATGCAAATTGGGAAAGGTATTAAAAAATCTCTGCAACTCCTGAGGTCGGCAGAGAGAGATTGACCTGTGCACTGCCCTTGCCGTGCATGTTGGGTACGTAATTCCAACTCTATAGTTTAAACCTGAAGCCATTCATGAACATTATCCAACTAGCTATCTCTAAAATCTTGGCTAATCTACAAAATTGTTATGGAAAAATGGCCCGAGGGATATACCATTTAACAGAAGATGGAAGAATTTGCAAATATTCAAGTCAATCAAATAGCCATGCAAGTAAACCTAGTTATATGATATGGTAATAGTACTTCCTTTTTGTATTTAAGTACTCTAAATGAAGCTTTTGCTAATTCATCTCAAAATGAACATAAAAATAAAAAAGGATTGTATCCAAGATCGCTAACCATTAGCTTTTACTAATTGCATTAGTAAACATGTCCTGATTTCGGCCATATATGTTTACACATGCTTTTGCTCTTGGGTTCTTTCAGGCTTATACGATGGAACTGGAAGCTGAAGTAGCAAAACTTAAAGAGGAGAATGAGGAACTGCAGAAGAAACAGGTGTGTTTAAACATAAAAGTTAAATGGGTTAAACAATTCATGATAGTGCATTAGGGGCAAGTTTTCAGTTGTAAAGTTAATTACATGTCAAATTGTTGCAGGTGCAAATTATGGAAATTCAAAAAAATCAGGTGCACGTCCTTTCCAATTCATAATTTATATTTATATTTTTCTAAATTAAAAAATTCTGATATATGTGTTTTTCACCGTAGAAGTAATTAAGAACTCTCATTCACATGCCTTTTGGTAAACTGATGTCAGTTTCAATATTCTGTTTTGTACTGAATCTCTGATTAGCTTTCATGATGTACAGAATTTACTAAAGTTGTTCTTAAAAGCACTTAATCTAATAGTGGGGCTATTGATCTTAAGTTTGGATGATATAAATGCCTTATTGCAGAAACTCTGGTTTTTGACTCAGTTAAATGTTTGAGATTTCAGTTAGATTTTTCTATACGTTACTGTCAAACCTACGTGTTTAACTGGTAGTTGCAATTGGATTAAACGAAGTTCTGATGGAGGTTTGTTGATGAGAGGTTACCTAACCTTGAACCCATCAGCTTTCACGAGTGCTTTAATTAATACCACTTGAGCTAAGGGAGGTCTGTTGGATTAAATGAAGCGCACGAACTTTCCATTCCTAATAATAAGATAAATGCATTTAGTGTTAGGAATGATAACCACAATTACCCATAGTCACCAAATTCTTCCAAATTTTGAAAAATTTGCAACTTGAGGTTCTGCAAATTGATCACTAATTATTCGCAAATTTTTCCAAAATTCGTGTGTTTTTTAAAAATTCGCGAAATAATTCACGAATAATTCAATGAATTTTTTAATAAATTGTTATTTTAATTTTTTTAAAAAAAATTTATGCCTTCTAATCCTCTTTTATTTATTTATCCTATTTGTTTTCTTCAATTTTTTTCTCCCAGTATTTCCCCAACTTGCCAAATTTTAACCTTACCGAATTGCTGAATCCCGACTTGG
Organism: Chloranthus sessilifolius; assembly: GCA_021018995.1. Taxonomy (NCBI): domain Eukaryota; kingdom Viridiplantae; phylum Streptophyta; class Magnoliopsida; order Chloranthales; family Chloranthaceae; genus Chloranthus; species Chloranthus sessilifolius. The sequence continues at coordinate 55,397,895 of CM037594.1, forward strand.
TGACTATGCAATGACCTAAACTTAGGCTAAGAAATCTGAATTATTATAATGTGAATGCCTAGGTTGGCTGCAGTCATGGCAGGTGGTGGCTCTGTGACTTCCAATACAATAAGGGAGTGAAGAAAGCGACATGGCACTACAACGTGGACAGGCAACAGCCATACTGGGTCCGACATTTCCCACAGTCCATTTCTGGACATTGTTAGGAACATGAACTTTTTAGCGTAAATCTGTATCTTTATATTTAATAGATAACTAGTATTTCGCTATAGGAATTCATTGCTTTTACTTATGTTCGACTCAACATTCAAGTAGCTGTTATCCTCATTTCCCATCAGCAAAAAATGTTTGGTTCAATTAATCTTGCTGTGCAGTCCGTTTGCTGACTGTATATAACTTTTTGAATTTGGTTCCTACAGGTCCAGGAGATGATGAATCTGCAATGCGGACATAAGAAACGATGCTTGAGAAGGACACAAACGGGACCTTGGTAAAAGTAACAATTAGGTTGAGAAAAGAGGATAACTTAGTAAACTTGGTTTACAGTGAAATTTGGCTGTACATGTAGAACAGGGAACAAGTTGTGTGCTGTAAATTAAGGACTCAGAGCAGTATTATCCTGTAAATTAAGTTTCCCATTCTTTGATCTCTGTTTTCCTGTTTGATGTCCCCCCTGTTGTCTTAAATAGTTTTTAACACAATGCTATCGGGATAGTTTATCCACAATGTTTCTGTCAGTTGTGGAACTATTTTTTTGCATTTTTGTTTTTGAGGGGTTGGGGTGGATCAGAGACGCACTCTTATGACCCTTCTACACAGATTGCCATGAAACTATTTTTGCAATGTGCGCACTTCTTTGATCATTGAAATGTTTCATGCGTATGGTCATCACTTGTGCCACACTATGTCCAAGAATCACACATCATACATAGCATTGGAACCATCAAGTTAGAATGCTTAATATCGACCACTAAATGATGTACTCAACCATCAATATTATAGTGCGTAGATCAAATGGTTCAAACCTCTCTATGAGAGTGATTTTTTGGCCCACATCATATTCCAATATGAGCTTCGAATTTGATGACTTATTATGTTCAAAAGATGTGCTGTGTGGCCTAAAATAGGTGCTTTGCATGGTCTCTATCTACAAATGCTTTAGTTTTAATTTTAACCGAGGTTGGCTCGTTTTATGTAAAATTAACCTTTTTGTTTGAACTAAGTTCTGCAGTGAAGGTTATGTGGTTGTGTAAGGTTACTGACATTTGGCTCACTGTATTCTACTCAATGTTGCTCCATTGGTAAGAAACATTTTATCCTATGTATCTTTTTCAACGTGTATTGCAAGAAATGGAATATGAACAGATAATGAACATGAATTGAATTACAGAGTTTTGGGCTTGATTTTGATGGTGATATTGTGTCTATTTTGTCTACTCGTATTGCAGGAAACAACAGAGAAATTTTAAACAGGTCGTGAACATGAGTTTGATTCCATAGTTTTTTCGCTCTCTAGGAAGTCCTGTTGCACCCTCGTTTTGCCCCACTGTCCAAAACTTTTAATTGATAAAGAAAGAGAGTTTGATTCCTTTGTTTATTGGGTTGATTTGAAGGTGAAATTGTGTTTATTTCCTCGTTCATTCTATTCACTCAGCTTGGCAGGTTTTGGTAATCTCTCCTTCAGATTCGAACAAAGTTTCTCACCATCAAATTGGATGCTAGATTTGGGAGCAGCTCTCAAACTTAGATTAAAGTTTCTCACCATCAAATTGCACTTTGTTCAATTCAATGCACTCCCCTGCAAGCAAGGTGTTTCAAGTGGGACCAAGGAAGAAGCCAGCCGCCAAATCGTAAGCTACATAGTAAGTACCTTGAAAACAGCGGATCAGAGTGAGCTAAACTAATTCTAGAGAAATGTTGTTCTGCCATCACCACCCGAGCTCCCCGGTTTCTTGCAATTGGGCGTACCTTGAAAACAGAGGATCAGAATGAGCTTAACTAATTATGGAGAAATGTTGTTCTGCCATCACGGTCTGAGCTCTCCCCGGTTTCGTGCAATTGGGCGAACAGGCCGGTTCACTCTTTGGGTATATCCTTCAAAACATTGTTTTTTTATAACCTGGGTGGTTGGGCCTCTTAGAGCACCCAACTAATCCCAGTGGCACATGGGCAACCTTTAGATTTCTTCAAAACATATTGATGGAAGGGATTTGGGTTGGATATTTTACAAAATAAATATTTATTATTAATTTTAATTAACAATATTATTTATTATTTATTACTTTGGATAAGAGTTTGGCGTAAATGGTTTCTTTGGCTAATGGTTCCTTGTGGAAAAGATGCTTTTGAAAGTAAGTTTTGGAGGGAAGATAGTTTCACCTCACTTGTTTACTAGAACATTGCCTCTCATATATATATATATATATATATATATATATATAGAGAGAGAGAGAGAGAGAGAGAGAGATTCACCTTCTATATATGTTTGGCTTAAAGGTGAAAAGAATGCCCATAGCGGCGGTTTGTAACCGCACACTTGCGCATGTATGCGATATGCAAATGACGCAATTTGTGCTTGTAAGGTGCGCTTTGCGCATCGTTGTGAGAGGCTTTGATGAGCCTTCCTAGTTACTGTGTACCGTAGGATCCTTGTAACTGCTGGTCCAATCGATTGGGGCCCTCAATCCCAAGGGACCAACAGACAACTTCCATAGGAAGGATGTGCATTCAACCATAGGTCAAAAATTTGGAAAACTGGTACGTATTGTGCAACTCCAAGATTGGTACGTATCAGCCCGTACATTGGTATGTATCATCCGGTATATTCAAATTCTGTAGGGGAGGCACCGGTACAATACCTTAAATATATCGTATCGGTGACCATGGAGATCGATGATATGTATCGGTATTGGATGAGATTTTGATTATGCATTCAACATTGTAAATAAGCGATTGGAGGGGGGAGGTTTTGTATTTGCAAATCTCAAATTCATATCTATGTCCTTGGGATTGCACGCTACAGTGAAACATAGTGTGACAAATCAGTACATCACCGAGGTTTCATTGTATCTTGAAGGTGAATATATCATTATCTTGTTGCATAGTGGGAGCAAATATTGTTTTAAAGATACTGATCTAATTGTATGCTGAAGGCAAATGTGTCGTTAACCCGTTGCATAGTGGGGGCAAATATTGTCCACTTTGAATCACACCCCTTTAGAGGAATGCTGACACCCTAGTACAGAAGCGCTGACATCCCTTTAGAGGAGCGCTAACACCCCACTATAAGAGTGTTGGCACCTCACTACAGGAGCGTTAACGCCCCACTAGAGGAGTGTTGACACCACGCTTTAAGAACGTTGACACCCCTCTAGAAGTGAGATCGTTACCCTTATGGAAGTGACATCGCTTCTCTATAGTAGCGTTAATGTTGCACGCTCATTTTTATCTCCTTTTGTGTAAGATGGACTGTTTGATGGTACGCCCATGATCTCAAGATCAATCATGTGGAAGATCAGGGTGAAAAACGATCTCCATTATAGGATTCAAAGCAATCAATGGTGGTAAGGCGTTTAGAATTGCTCAAGAAGAAAAGCTTGGTTTTATCACCTTTTACAAACCTTGAAGGGCATTTACGACTTTTTATTTTGGCTCGACTTTAAGCTAGTATGTTGTGAAAAGGTGAAATTAGAGATCCACCGCTGGAAAAGGTGAATCTTGGTCGACCTTGGAAATTTCCCTAAGTGACCACCATAGTTTCACATTTTTCAGCAGTGAACTTATAATTACACCTTTTCTGCAAACGAGCAACTTGAAGCCGAGCAAGTACTCTCAAATGTAAAATAGTGAAAATACCCTGAAGGTCTATAAAAGGTAATAAAATCAAGCTTATCGTCTTAGGCAGTTCCGATTGCCTTAACATCATTGACTGCTTTGAATCCCGTGATGTAAATCATTTTTCATCATCACCTTTCACAGGATTGATTGTGAGATTGTGGGCGTATCATCAGATGATCCATTTTACCCAATCACGTGGAGCCACTCTAGAGGAGCGCTGACAACCCACTACAGGAGTGTTGACACCCCACTACAGGAGCGCTAACAACCCTTTAGAGGAGCGCTGACACCCCACTACAGGAGTGCTAACGCCCCTCTAGAGTAGTGTGGAATGCCTCTAGAGGAGCGCTGACACCCCTTTAGACTAGCGCTGACACCCTACTATAGGAGCACTGACACCTCACTATAGGAGCGCTGGCACCCCTCTATGGAAGCGATATCGCTCCCCTTTTGGAAGTGACATCGCTTCTCTATAGTAGCGCTAATGCTGCATGTTCATTTTTGTCTATTTTTTTTGTATAAAATAGATTGTTTGATGGTACGCCCATGATCTCAAGATCAATCATGTGGAATGTAATGTCCCCGAAATTTGGGCTTTAAACAGTGTCCACGGGATGCATGCCCGACTGGTCGTAAGTTGGACCATGTGAAAGTCAACTCGATGACTATGATTCAATTAAGTTGATGTTAATAAGCACGTATGCGTAGTGTAGAATATTGTTTAGAGATCATATACACCTATCTTAGATGTATGTGCTTTACATCAAAGCATAAATTAGATTAAAGGCTTAAATAACTTAAGAGAAGTTATTGCCTTTATTTTGGTTGGTGTAAGGATTTATGGAGAGAGAGAGTGTAGAGGAAGGAGTAAATGCAAGAGGTTGTGTGGGCTTTCGAATCTAGAGAGCTCGTAAGCTATAAATTATGACGGCAACACGTAGGTGAACTCGTTGGAGTCGGAGCTAGGAACTCTAGCCCATAAATCAAGCCATTGAATCAATCAAGAGATTGATTTGAGGTGAGTTCTATTAGATTTCTATAGGCATGTTGTTGTGCATTAGTTCTATGATTAATTGGCTAAATGTTGAATTAAAGATGTAGAAAAAAAAGAAAAATAGAGAGAGATGAAAGCTGGAAGAAATGCCCAAAAAGGACTGGGTTTATGATAAAATCGATTAATCGATTTTGAAAATCGATCAATCGATTTTTTCTTAGAAGTAAGCTTGGGCACTAATGCCCGAAACCAATTGATCGATTTAAAATCGATCAATCGATTTTTAGATTTCGATTAATCGATTTGAAATCAATTAATCGTCTGTACATTCCCAGTGACTGGAAAATGAGGAGCCTGGGAAAACCGATTGATCGATTTGTAAATCGATCAATCGATTTGGGATCGATTAATCGATTTTGGAAATTTGATTAATCGATTTTGGAGATCGATTAATCGATCTAGACAGTTTCTGTTGACTTTTGTTTTGGACTTTGGGGTTCTGGGAGGGTCTTGTACCTCCTTTTATGCATCGTTCTTGATGCTTTGCTTATGCTATGATATAACTTAGGTTATGCAAGTGAGTGCGAGCATGGGAACCGCAATGGACCTTGACGCTTGAGAATTAATACGCGTGAGGTAGGGAACACCTTGAACATGTACTTTAATTGCAAGAGCATGTATGTAGTAATATAGAAATGAGTAATTATGCCTTAAAAATATAAATCTTAAGCGTGTGTATGTGAACACTAAGTAAGAAAATGAATTATAATATGAGTATGTGACGTTCTTAGGGGATGTGAATGTTATATGCGCATCTGTGTGATGAATTGAGCTAGTCACATCCCAGGGATGTATGGAAAAATATGAAGTAAAGTAAATGAGAATTGATCAGGCCTAATATAATATAATTAGCACAATCATACGTGAATAACTATATGTAGTGCACTTTTGATTTAAGGTTTGGAGAATACCCCACCGACGCGACGGGATACCCGCGACTGATTCGACAGAATATTCGTGACCGGTACAGCGGTCAATTCGTACACTAGTTGGACATCTCAGGGATGTATATAAGATTTGTACCCCGTCGCCTATGAGGAAGGGACCTGGATAGTATTAAACGATTGAAAAAGGAAATAAAAATGGTCTGATTAGACGACGATGGAGGGTATTCCATCGTGGCTCAAAGCCATAGTAAATCGAAGATTATTGAAGTTACGATTTAACTTTTTAAGCCAAGGATTGTCTTTTGTGAACAAGTTGAGAACAAGCAAACACATGTAAAGTAACAGTTACATTCAGTTCATCTTTTCAGTCATTAAAATTATTTTTCAACTATTTTATTGATAAATAGTGCTTCTAAATGCCATGAAATATATGTGAGAGATTAGCTTATATATTTATTTAGCTGTTTCCCTATTGAGCTATGATGTAGCTCAATCATAGCTCACCCTTTAAACTATACGTCGCATGTCCGGTGCTTGCGACTGTTACTGCTTCAGGAAGCGTAGATCTGGAGGATTTGGATTACGTGCCTAGGGAGGATTCAGAGCTCCCTCCTGAGGACTTCTTTTAGAGGGCTCTTGCGTACTTTGATTGAGTTTTGAGAGAGTACTATACGGCTTGGTATGTCAAGCCCTATTTTTGTTGAGAAATATAATATGTACTGAGATATTCTTTTGGCGAACCATCCAGGGTGACTGTTATGTCATCACTGATGGTTCGGGTGAGTTCTTTTGCTTATGCAGTGGCATGAGATCAGAGCCATATTTTGGGCTATGCATTTTTACTTTACCTTATAGAACTGGAGATTTAGTTCGTTATCAGTTCTTAAGCTTTTATTTTGCTTTATTGTTGCTCGGGTATATCAATGTTCTGTGCAGGTTTATGGGGCACAGCCTCGAGGGTCGTACTGATGGCACGAGTTTTGGGATGCCGAAATCTGAGCTGTCACAGTTGGTATTAAAGCTATTTCTTTTAAAATTTTTGAGAAGTCTTGATTTTGTCAGAGCATAGGACCTTATGTTAATGAAACTTTGGTTTCATTTGTAGACCATAATGTCTTCTAGAGTAAGAGGTCGACCTAGGGGCGGCCATGAGAGAAACTTGCGGAGCGGAGATGGCTTGGTCTCGACTACGAATAGAGTACCGATGAGAAATAGAGGGGCTTTAGGAAGTAGTGGTCAAGAGAACCAAGACCGAGAAGAGAGTCAAGAGAGAAATTGTTCAAGATGGGGATCAGAGAGAGCATGAAAGAATTAGAGAAAGAAACGAAGAGAGAGAAGAGCGTTAGCGGATGATGCACACTATGGAAACTATGGCAAATGCCATAGCTCAGCAAGCTGCGTCCTTGGCAGCTCACAATGCCAATGACTAGCATCGGCCACCTACACCTCCAGTAGGTCCTACACAGGCATTGCCCTCTGCATTCAAAGTTTAGGAGGATGCATCCTCCGAGCTTTTCAGGGCAAGCGGAGGCAATAGATGCAAAAAATTGGCTGAGTGAAATAGAGAAAGTATTTAGCGTGCTTATGTGCACGGAAGATGAGAGTATCCGTTGGGCAGCATACATGTTAGATGGGGAGGCAGGCCCATGGTGGAAGTCCGTCTCTAAGACTAGGGCTCAGGAAACCCCAGGATTGCCCTGGACATGGGAGGAGTTTGTGAAAGAATTTAACAAGCAGTACTTTCCTTAAGTAGTACGCAATCAGATGGAAGTTAAATTTCTACAGCTCGAGCAGGGAAGGATGTCAGTGAGAGAGTATGACGTAGAATTCATGAGGCTTGCTCGCTTTGCTCCTAACTTTGTAGTCATGAATTTGATGAAAGCAAAGAGACTACAATGCGGCTTGAGGCCGGACATCAGCGGAAAGGTAGCAACATTTGAGTTAAAGACCTATGGAGAGGCCATGAGTAAGGCATTGATAATAGAAGAGGACAACGAAGATAGATACAGAAGAAGAGATCAGCAAGGGACAGGAAGAACAGACCAAAGTAAAGTTGGGAACTACGAGCCGGTGAATAAAACGCCGAGATTCGTAGCACCCATTCAGAGGCAACCATTCCAAACTGATTATATTAGACCGATGTAGCAGACAAACTATCAGAGATTACCTATGCTTGCGTCGGGGAGGCCAATCAGATATGAGAACCCTGCTACCACTACTGGAGTAGCAGTTACCCAGGGTTTCTCGTGGGCAGCGTCTACTACAGTGGAGACTTGTGTCAAGTGTGGCAAGTCTCATAAAACAGCTGAGTGTAGAGGGGGTACTAGGGGTTGCTACAAATGTGGAAAGATGGGTCACATTATCCGAGATTGCCTTGAGATGGCTAAGGAAAGAACGACTTCTGCTTCCATGCTACGAACGATACAAGCAAGGAAGAACCTACGCTGTTACTGCTCAAGAAGCACATAATACCAACGACGTGATCCAAGGTGAGATTTTCTTTTAAATATAGAAATTCAATTTCTTAAAATTTTTAGATAGAGAAGGTGCATTCATATAAGAAGTGGAGTAGACTAATTCTTGTCCATAAAATTTTGATGTGTATGGTCTGCTATCTATATATATATATATGTATGATATAAGTATCTTACAATTATACGGAAGGGAAAGTGATGTAGCATATGAGGCTAGAGTGTTGATAGACCTGGGGTCTACCCACTCATTTACTACTCCTCGCTTTGTGAAGAAAATGAAGGTCAACTCGGAGACATTGGACTTTGTTTTAGCGGTATCTATCCTGATGGGAGAATCGGTCGATGCGAAAAGGGTTTGTAAATCAGTGATAGTGACCATCAGAGATGGAGACGTCTTTGAACTATCGACAAATTTATTTCTATTGGACATGCAAGGATTTGACATGGACTGGTTGTCACAACATTGTATAACGATAGATTGCAAGAACAAAGTTGTCATCTTTAGACCTAATACAAGGAGATCGTTCTGATTTCGAGGAAAGAGATCGACGTTTATGCTACTTATCTTTGCAGTCAGAGCAGAACACTTGATCAGAAAGGGGTGCAGTGGTTACTTGGCATTTTTGAAGGAAGATAAGGAAGGGAAGAACGTCATTTCAGAGATCGCCGTTGCGTGTGAATTTGAAGATGTATTTTCGGAGGAATTATCAGAATTACCTCCTGATAGAGAGGTGGAGTTCGCTATCGATTTAGCACCTGGAACGGAGCCTATTTCCAAAGCACCATATAGAATGGCTCCTGTTGAGTTGAAGGAGTTGAAAGAGAAATTGCAACAACTCATGGATAAGGGGTTTGTAAGACCTAGTGTATCTCCATGTTGAGCACCTGTCTTGTTTGTAAAGAAGAAAGATGGGTTAATGCGACTGTATATTGACTATCGCTAGTCAAACAAACTAACCATCAAGAATCGATATCCATTGCCTAGGATTGATGATTTATTTGATCAGCTACAAGGAGTGAGGTACTTTTCCAAGATCGATCTGAGATCTGGATACCATCAGTTGAGAGTAAAGGTAGAGGACATCCAGAAGATAACATTCAGGACATGGTACGGACACTACGAATTCTTAGTGATGCCGTTTGGTTTGATAAATGCACCGACGTCGTTTATGGATTTGATGAATCGGATGTTTAAACCACACTTGGACTCTTACGTTGTAGTATTTGTTGATGACATTTTGATATATTCCAAGTCAAAGAGAGAGCACAAAGAACACTTGAGAGTTGCTTTACAAACTCTACGTGAATACCAACTATACGCCAAACTCAGTAAGTGCGAGTTATGGTTGGAGAAAGTTAGCTTTTTGGGATATGTCGTCTCAAAGGATGGTGTCACAGTTGATCCGGCTAAGATCGAAGCAGTGGTAAAATGGGAACAATGAAAGACGGTGATAGATGTCCGTAGTTTCCTTGGTCTAGCTTGTTACTATTGACGTTTTGTAGAGGAATTTTTTTAAATATCAGGACCACTTATGAGACTCATGAGGAAGGATGCAATATTCGAGTGGAGTGAAACGTGCGAAAAGAGTTTTCAAGAACTCAAGAAGAGACTCACTTCGGCTCAAGTGCTAGCAATTCCTTCAGGTAGTGGAGGGTTTGCGGTATATAGTGATGCTTCACATAATAGTTTGGGCTGTGTGCTCAACCAACACAAGAAGGTGATTGCTTACGGGTCGAGACTGTTGAAAGATCATGAGAAGAACTATCCGATACATAACCTGAAACTAGCAGCGGTCATATTTGCGTTAAAGATTTAGAGACATTATTTGTACTGTGAGACCTTTGAGATATTCACCAATCATAAGAGCCTCATGTACCTGTTTACACAAAAAGAGTTAAATATGAGGCAACGCAGATGGATGGAGTTTCTCAAAGACTATGATTACTTCATACAATACCATTCATGCAAGGCTAATGTAGTAGCTGATGCCTTGAGTCGGAAGGGTGGTTCTGCTTAGTTGGCTAATCTGATCATGGGAATGTACAGATGAAAATTGTTTGAAGATCTTTCACTGTATGACGCAAATATTGAGGTGCAAGCTACAGGAACTTTCTTGGCTAACATCACAGTGAGACCGATGATCTTTGAGTATATTCACGAGCTACAGATAAAAGACCTGGAGTTAACCAAGATTCGCCAAGATGTGATTGAAGGCATCAGGCCAAAGTTCTCAGTGAAAGAGGATGGTTCCTTACTATTCAAGGGACGCCTTTGTATTGCAGTTGATGCAGATCTGTGGCAAACTATCCTTGATGAGGCTCACAAGTCAAAATATGTTATCCACCCCGGTAGCACCAAAATGTATCAAGACTTGAAGAAGAGTTACTGGTGGAGAGGTCTGAAGCAAGATGTAGCTAAGTACGTCTCACGGTGTTTGACATGTCAGCAGATGAAAGTGGACCATAGACATCCTGCTGGATTATTACAGCCTCTACCCATACCATAATAAAAATGGGAATCAATCTCTATAGATTTTATTATTGGGTTACCTCATACAGCGAAGAGATACAATGCCATTTGGATAGTCGTGGATCGATTAACCAAGTCAGTACACTTCTTGCCTTATAACATGATGTATATAGCAGGAAGACTCGCGGAGTTGTATATGAAGGAGTTAGTACGATTGCACGGGATTCCTAGTAGCATTGTCTCTGATCGTGACCCATTATATACTTTAAAGTTTTGAAAGAAGTTTCAAGAAGGCATGGGTACACGATTAGACTTTAGTTCAGCATTCTATCCGTAGACTGCTGGGCAAACAGAGCAGGTAAATCAAGTGATAGAAGACATGTTCAGAGCGTGTACGCTTGAATTAAAAGGATCATGGGATCAACACCTACCGCTGATCGAATTTGCATACAATAATATCTTTCAAACGGGCATTGGGATGACACCGTATGAAGCTCTATACGGGAGGCGATGTAGATCGCCTATCAATTGGAAAGAGACCGGCAAAAATTTTGTTTTAGGGTCGGAGTTACTTGAAGATAATGCTATCATTGTACGTATCATCAGAGAAAGACTTAAGTCGGCGTAGAGCAGACAAAAGAGCTACGCCGATATCAAGAGAACGAGTGTGGACTACACCGTTGGTGAGCAAAGAGTTTGTGAAGGTATCGCCTATGAAAGGCGTTGTGAGATTTGGAAAGAGAGGCAAGTTGAGTCCCCGCTACCTTGAACCCTTTGAGGTTTTGGGTCGTGTAGGCGAGGTCGCATAGTGCGTTGGATCACCACTATTATTTGATCGGGTACACAACGTCTTCCATGTCTCTATACTCAGAAAGTATGTGAATGACCCTTCCCATATCTTGGGAGGTCAGCCGTTGGAAATGCACGAAGATATGACCATGATCGAGGAAGCGGCTGAGATATTAGATAGAAAGGAGTAAGTGTTACACACCAAAGTGATTTCTTTAGTGCTTGTTCGATGGAAGAATCATCCGGCCGAAGAAGCTACGTGGGAATGTGAGACGAATGTAAGAGAGTAGTATCCGGATTTATTTATCGAGAGTTGAGAGCCTAATCGTATCTTCGCATGTATGCTTGTAAGTTTGGCACGTCTATGTAATCACAAGTTGTGCATTTACGCCAATTTATTCAAGGAATGAAAAGAACGAATGTGGGTTGTAAATGGACCGATTGTGAACTTAAAAATGTATGGCTTAATAGTCATTGCATCATGAAAAAAAAGGATGACCAATATGTACTACACAAAGCCAAAGACAAACTGACAAAGAAACAAAAAGGAAGTGGAGGAAAATAAAATGCAATTTTTTTTGAAAATTCTGTCAAAACCGATTAATGGATTTCCAAATCGATTAATCGATTTTGGATTTCGATTAATCGAAATTGTTCAATTGAGCACGCCAATGAGCTGAGAAGTCTGGAAAGTTAATAGTAGTAAATTTTGATTAATCGAGCTAAATTCGATTAATCGATTTTGAAAATCGATCAATCAATTTTTGAAATCGATCAATCGATGTCGCGCAGTTGGGTTTAAGTTATAAAAACTAATTAATCTATTTTTGAAATCGATTAATCGATTTTTGGCCTATATATAATAGTTTTGGGATTTTTGTCCCATTCGAAATTCAAGCTATATTTTTTTCTCATTTGGGTGCCATTTTCTTCCTCCTTTAGCTAGCAAAACGATAAGGGTTTAGGGGCTTTGGGGGATCGTAATTGAATCAAATCGCACCCGTTCAGATCAAACACGCACGGTAAGCCCTAGTTTTTCAAATTCCTTTCTTTTTGCATAGTTTATAGCCCCAGGTTTTGGAAATTTTCTCGTTTTTAAACCTAAAATGCTGCCTAAGACACAATTAACTACGAAGCAATCGGCTTCTAAGCTTCCGGTATGGCATAAGAACGCCGCGCCACCATCACCATAACCTTCACCATCATCTTCATCGTCATCATCATCATCATTGTCTTATTCGACGGACGCGTCATCACATAAATCGTCGCCACCACCATCACCACCACCAGGACATTTTCCCCAACCAAATGAATGGTGGGATGCAAAGGAGTTTGAATATGCATACATCATCGACGAGGCTCTGTTTACCGATTTCGAGGTTGACGGCGAAACCAAATGAGCCCGACAATATCTCGTTAATGCGGGCCTTGGTAACCTTTTGAAACCGCTACACTGTTATTTCTATCCTCGACTCGTTAGGTTATTTTATTAAAACCTAAAGGCGGGTCACGTGGATGACACCGTTACTACCGAGATTGATGGTCGTAACTATCTCTTTACCTTGCGCCATGTTCATGAGTCCTTGGAGTGTTTTCTGACACACGTACCCGAAATAAATCTTCTACCCCCTTTCCCACAGCCCTTAGATTATGAAGAAATTAGAACGGAAATGATGAGGGGAAACAAAGGATCAGACAAATCCATACGGAGGGTAGACCTACCCCCTTATATGTGGATGCTTGATTCGATAATCAAGTGCAATCTCTACCCCATGTGCCATGACACTGAGAGGGTGGAGTTGGTCCAACAGGCCTTATATGTAGCATACCGCAGCCGTTGGTTCGACACTACCAAGTTAGTAATTGAGGCTATGATTTACATCAAGGGGAAATGATGAAGGGCCCTTTGAGACTCAAGGAGCGTATGCCTTACACTCGGCTCATCTCAAACATGTTAGAGTGCTACTCTGCAACCCTAGAGTATGCTATTTCTCTCACCGAGAAGAGGGCCATAAACCATGTTAAACACTATTCTATCGGTACGTGGGACAGTAGCTATAGGTTGTTGAAGAAGGCTCTGCCGCTTGAGGGGCCAACACCACCACAGCAAGACCCACTAGTAGAGGGGGAATAGCCTTTTGTACCACCGTAGGACCTCCCAGCAGAGGGGGAGCAGCCTCCTGATTCGATACCACCTGAGGAGCGCCCTGTAGTACCACCTCCTGCTCCTACACAGTCCTCTCCTATTACTTATGCACGATCTCACCGGAGACGAGCATCTCAGGCCCCGATACCGAGCACTATTGATGATATTCTCACCCTCATGGCAGAGAACAATCGCCATATGCTGGAGCACCAAAGATAGATGGAGGAGAGCAGCACTCAAATGGACCATAGGCTAGATTTTCATGAGGCACTGCTCCATCAGACCATGCAGTTCATGTATCCTACCGATTACCAGTAGCACATTGCGGCAGCATGGACATGGGCTCCCGGTGCATCGGGTTCTGGAACTCGTGAGCAGGACGAGGCGGATCAAATCGGGGATGGGACTGCGTGATCGTTAGCTTGTGGCATTTCTTTTTGCGTTGTAATTACTTTTTGGGATTGTAATTATTTTTAAAAATATTAGGTACTGAACTATGTGGCAGGGTTGCCATTTCTTTTGCGTTGTAATTATTTGTACTGCGGGTAACCGACGTATGGAATGTAAATCCAATTTCAATTGGCAAATTTCTTTTGGCTTGTAAAGTCTTTACTCCAAATAGATGCAAATGTACTTGGTCTTCATGCAGGATGTGCGGTGATTGCTATTGAATGAAGCTACATCTGTCAGTGTATGTGGGTCTTCCAAAGGGAAGCCCTTGGGTATATTTTCGAGGACGAAAATTCTTAAGGTGGGGAGAATGTAATGTCCTCAAAATTTGAGCTTTGAACAGTGCCCTCGGGATGCGTGCCCGATTGGTCATAAGTTGAACCATGTAAAAGTCAACTTGATGATAATGATTCAATTAGGTTGATGTAAATAAGCACGTATGCGTAGTGTAGAATATTATTTAGAGATCATTTACACCTATCTTGGATGTATGTGCTTTATGCCAAAGCATAAATTGGATTAAAGGCTTAAATAACTTAAGAGAAGTTATTGCCTTTGTTTTGGTTGGTGTAAGGATTTATGGAGAGAGAGAGTATAGAGGAAGGAGTAAATGCAAGAAGTTTTATGGGATTTTGAATCTAGGGAGCTCGTGAGCTATAAATTACGACAACGCGTAGGTGAACTCATTGGAGTCGGAACTAGGAACCCTTGCCCATAAATCAAGCCATTGAATCAATCAAGAGAATAATTTGAGATGAGTTCTATTAGATTTCTATAGGCATGTTGTTGTGCATTAGTTCTGTGATTAATTGGCTAAATGTTGAATTAAAGATGTAGAAAAGAAAGAAAAATAGAGAGAGATTAAAGCTGGAAGAAATGCCCGAAAAGGGCTGGGTTTCTGACAAAATCGATTAATCGATTGATCGACTTAAAATCGATCAATCAATTTTTAGATTTCGATTAATCGATTTGAAATTGATTAATCGTCTGTGCACTCCCAGTGGTTGAAAAATGAGGAGCCTGGGAAAACCGATTGATCGATTTGTAAATTGATCAATAAATTTTAGATTTTTGATTAATCGATTTGGGATCAATTAATCAATTTTGGAAATTCGATTAATCAATTTAGACAGTTTCTGTTGACTTTTATTTTAGACTTTGGAGTTCTGGGAGGGTCTTGTACCTCCTTTTATGCATCGTTCTTGATGCTTAGCTTATGCTATGATGTAACTTAGGTTATGCAAGTGAGTGAGAGCATGGGAACCGCAATGGATCTTAACACTTGAGAATTAATACGCGTGAGGTAGGGAACGCCTTGAACATATACTTTAATTGTAAGAGCATGTATATAGTGATATAGAAATGAGTAATTATGCATTGAAAATATGAATCTTAGGCGTGTGTGTGTGTGTGTGTGTGTGTATACTAAGTAAGAAAAGAAATTATAATATGAGTATGTGACGTCCCCAGGGGATGTGAATGTTATATGAGCATTTGTGTGATGAATTGAGCTAGTCACATCCCAGGGATGTATGGAAAAGTATGAAGTAAAGTAAATGAGAATTGATCAGGCCTAATATTATATAATTAGCACAATCACACGGTAAATAACTATATGTAGTGCACTTTTGATTTAAGGTTTGGAGAATACCCCACCGACGCGGCGGGATACCCGCGATTGACTCGGCAGAATATCCGTAACCGGTACGGCAGCCAATCCGTACACCAGTTAGACATCCCAGGGATGTATGTGAGATTTGTACCCCGTCGCCTATGAGTAAGGGACCTGGGTAGTATTAAATGAATAAAAAAAGAAATGAAAATGATCTAATTAGACGACGATTAGGGTATTCCATCGGAGCTCGAGGCTATATAGTAAATCGATGATTATTTAAGTTACGATTTAAGTTTTTAGGCCAATCATTATCTTTTGTCAGTAAGTTGAGAACAAACAAACACATGTAAAGTAATAGTTACATTCAATTCTTCTTTTTAGTCATTTAAAATATTTTTCAGCTATTTCATTAATAAATTGTGCTTCTAAATATCATGGAATATATGTGAGAGATTAACTTATATGTTCATTCAGTTGTTTCCCTATTGAGCTATGATGTACCTCACCCTTTAGACTATGCATTGCAGGTTCGGTGCTTGCGACTGCTATTGCTTTGGGAGGCGTAGATCCGAAGGATTCAGATTACGTGCCTAGGGAGGATTCAGAGCCCCCTCCTGAGGACTTCTTCTAGAGGGCCCCTGCGTATTTTGATTGAGTTTTGAGAGAGTACTGTACGACTTGGTATGTCAAGCCCTATTTTTATTGAGAAATGTAAATTGTACTGCGATACTCTTTTGGTGAACCATCTAGGGTGACTGTTATGTCATCATTGATGGTTCGGGTGGGTTCTTTTGCTCATGCAGTGGCATGAGATCAGAACCATCTTTTAGTTTATGTATTTTGACTTTACTTTATAGAACTAGAGATTTAGTTTGTTATCAGTGCTTATGCTTTTATTTTGCTTTATTGTTGCTTGGGTATACCAATGTTCCGTGCAGGCTTATGGGGCACGACCTCGAGGGTCGTGCTGATGACATGAGTTTCAGAGTACCGAAATCTGGGCTATCACATGGAAGATCAGGAGAAAAAATGATCTCTATCATTAGATTCAAAATAATCAATGATGGTAAGACGTTTAGAACCACTCAAGATGAAAAGCTTGGTTTTATCACCTTTTAAAAACTTTGAGGGACATTTACAGCTTTTTATTTTGGCTCGACTTCAAAATGGTCTGTTGTGGAAAAGGTGAAGTTGGAGGTCCACCGCTGGAAAAGGTGAGACTATGGTGGTCGATCCTAGAAATTTCCCTATTCACAATTTAGATCGGGTATGTGTCTGTAACTCTATACACAGTGTCAGTAACTCTATAGATTGCGATATAGATTGGGAATATGTCAGTAAGGCCACTTATGTGACCTTACTCGTGCCATGTATGTGTACCCTATATTGAAAAACGAGTTAGTCTACAATGGGTGACCACCCATCATGTGCAGTACAGCAGTTCACACATTTGTGTGACTATATGATCGGGAATGTGTCAATAAGGCCACTTACGTGACCTTACTCATGCCATGTATGTGTACCCTACATTGAAAAAAGAGTTAGGCTACAATGGGTGCCCACCCATCTTGTACAATACAACAATTCACACATTTGTGTGACTATATGACGTGCACAAATTCCGAAGCATTGAAAGTTAGCAGTTCACACATTTGTGTGACTATATGATGTGCATAGATTCCGAAGCATTGAAAGTCAGCATGCCATGAAGTCACATAGATGTGTGGACTATTGTATCCACTCATGATGGGTGGACAACCATTGTAGACTAACTCATTAAAAAAATGTGTGTTGCACATGTGAGAATGGAAGAATAACTATTAAATTCAAAAAATTACCTTTAAAATCATGTCGAGTACTTTTCATCTGAAGGAAGGTAGTCAGGAAATCCCTAAGGGCAAGAAGGTATTTGTTCAAGTCAAGTGGCTTAGCTTAGAGAAAGAAAACTTGCCCTTGCTTTGCCCTTCCTCTAAGGGATTGTGTTGTAACAAGTGCATAATGTCCACATCCATGGATTTTATCATCAACTTGATGAATGAATTTAAAGATACATGACTTTCCTTTTAGGCATTTTTATGAATTAGGGCATGTAGTTTAGCTTTTCAGAGGGTGGTGGTACATGGTTTTAAAATATTTATAAAATTGAAAACTTTTACCTCATAAGATACCAACCAATGTAATTTCTCTTTCTCATTACGTTTGAATTTAGGTAATGCAACCCACTTAGCTACAAACCTAGGTAACAAAAACACCTAAGTTCGTACCCTATGAGATAATGGATGGACCATTTTATAAACAATTGTGTCATGTATTTTCCTGTGAATAGTTGAAATTACGTGCCTTATTTTGAAATATTATCAATTTTTATATTCTAGTAAATTTTCTGCCATCATCTCTTATTTGTAGTGTTGCCAAGTTTTACGTTTATAGTTTAATCCAATATTTCCATTTGTCTAGGTTCTACATAGGGTTGTCAATGCACTACAAAAAATAGATTTTTTTCCTGCACTATTTCTCGGCGGTTTAATAAAACACCACCTGCAAACATTGACCCAACCCACGAAGCCCACTCTCTTAACTTAACCCACAACCCATTCAACCGACCCCTTTATGTATTTTGTTTCCCGACGCTCAACCCATCTTTCTCACTAGCGCTAAATCGTTCTCGCTCAAACCTTTAATCCTTCTAAATCCCTCTCACTCAAACCCTAATATAATCGATCAACCCCAAATTCTTCTCGCTCAACCTATCCTCTCACTCAACCCTAAATCCCTCTTACTCAATCGTATATCACTCAAATTTATAATTTGATTTCAAATTTCTGATTGAATCTCTTGTTATTTTGAATGAATTGGTCACCCCTATCGATGTTTTAGGGTTTCGATTTCAGATTTAACCATATTGATTGCAGATTAAGATTGCTTCGAATCCATTGATAAACGTAAGTACGAATGCTAAATTTGAAATTTTTAGTTTTCTAATTTTAATTTGTGATTTTTTGTTTCAATAGTTTCTCCATTAATAGCTATTATGGTCAAATATGAGTTTTTATAATTGCATCTCGCTTTATATATATATTATCCTAAAATCTCATCTTTGAGTTGGTTCTAATCTAGATTTTTGGATTTTCGGCCTTCATTTAAGGGGTTCGTATTCTTGGTAAATCGATTAGGGATACAGGATCAACCAAAGACATGGTCGTTCTCATTTCTAAAGGCGTTTCCAACAATGCGAAGAAACTTATTCGGGTATGTTGTTGCTGTTTTCTAATATTGCTTCATTTCACTTTTATCATTTCAGAAAAAATTGCTTCGAATCTATTAGGGCTTGTATATGCTCTAGTCTACAACAAACAGTGGAAGAAGGAAATGAATATCCTCCAAGACCAAATTGATGTAGAGAGATTCTAGGGAGATAAATCTATTTTTTTTTTTTTTTTGTGAAGTTTCCATGCACAAAGTACCCCAAACACCTTACAAGGGTAATTTTTTTCAAAACAAACACACAAAATAATGATTCAAGACTACTCTCTATTGAAAAAATCAGAATTGTCCATGATCTTTGAAGTGCTAACATTTAACTTACAAAATTACTGATAACTACAATTCTAAATTCCCACAATATTGAAGTCATCTAAAACTATCCACTTAATTAATTACTAAATTACCATTAAAATCCCACACACTTAAAATTATCTACCAAAATGGTTGTGCAAAGATGACACTATCACACACTTTGTGGATTTGAAAGTAGCAACTGGCAAAAGGATACAAAAGTGAATGTCTCTCTCTCGCTCTCAAGTATTATAAATATATATGTATGTGTGTGTGCAAAGCAAGCAAGCATTATTAATAAACTTGCCATGAGAAAATGGACAAAATCTCAAAGGAAAAAAGATGAACCATGTTTATTTTTCGTTGCATTGTCAATCGATGATGAGTAGGCTCACTGATCCTTCTACTTTTCATTGCATTGTCAATCGATGATGAGTAGGCTCATTGATCCTTCTACTTTTTGTTACATTAGAACTAAAATCAACTGTTAATAAGTGGAGATTGTCAAGGTAATAAAGGTTTCAAGTTAATTAACCATTAGTTTTCCTCATACATCAATTCAAAGTAGGAATGAACCATGTTTATTTTTCGTTGCATTGTCAATCGATGATGAGTAGGCTCACTGATCCTTCTACTTTTCATTGCATTGTCAATCGATGATGAGTAGGCTCATTGATCCTTCTACTTTTCGTTACATTTGAACTAAAATCAACTGTTAATAAGTGGAGATTGTCAAGGTAATAAAGGTTTCAAGTTAATTAACCATTAGTTTTCCTCATACATCAATTCAAAGTAGGAATGAACCATGTTTATTTTTCGTTGCATTGTCAATCGATGATGAGTAGGCTCACTGATCCTTCTACTTTTCATTGCATTGTCAATCGATGATGAGTAGGCTCATTGATCCTTCTACTTTTCGTTACATTTGAACTAAAATCAACTGTTAATAAGTGGAGATTGTCAAGGTAATAAAGGTTTCAAGTTAATTAACCATTAGTTTTCCTCATACATCAATTCAAAGTAGGATTTATACCTTGAATTTTTCTGTGGAGCACAGATAAAGGGAAAATTTCTAGTTGCAACTTTTAGAGGAAATAGCATACCAGCTTCGGGCAATCTAGCAGCTAATAGAACCTATAAAGGCAGTTCGCCAGGCTTCCTTACCTCCTCCATCTTCTAAGGTGTGCCATAATGGTTTCGATCCCACTATTTTCATCAATATTGAATCTGACTAGTGATGTAGGATAGATGCATTCCTGTTCTCTAGGTTATGAATCATTCGTAGTCATTCTTTGGACTTAGTTTTACAATATTCGCATGCATAACATTTAAAAACTTTGTTATCAATGGATTTTTTGATGAAATTTAATGAGGTTTAGTGCAAATGTTTGAAATATTTTATATTTGTGTTCTTTGTTTTCAAAACAAGACTTGTTCAAGTGTGGTTCTATTTGATCATGTTCACTGGAATTTAGGTCGCAAATTGATTTTTTGCGACCTAAATTCTTGACAGGAGAAAATTTTGAAATTTGTCCTTTTTTTGGTTGGAATGTAATAGAACATCAGAAATTTTGAAACCATATATATATATATATATGTATGGGTATATAAATTTGAGTAGGGTTTATTCTTGTAGGAACCAGACAATGAGATTTATCTGAAGTCTCTGGAAATGACAGCCATGGTATAGATATATATTTTCATTCTATTTGTTGTGATTGACAACCAAGCTACTTTTTGTTCCATTCTTTTGGTGGGTTTCATGTTTTGACAAAGGTGTTCTTTGTGGTAATAGCAACTTCTGCTTATTTACTTTATAATTTATAAATACCTCTATGATATTGGATCATACCCATGCTTATTACAGATACAACTTATTTATTTTCCAATGGGGTAATTAGAATAGAAACTGAATGATTTTCATATCTAGACATCAAAGGGAATGGAAACAAATGCTACATGGTTGTGACCCAAAGGTGGAAGTAGGCAAAAGGTAGCAGACTTTTGGCAAGTCAAGTCTGATTGGAATTGGAGGCATATTTTTTGGAACCATCAAGGCATTGTTTCAAAAGCATTATTTGGCCCAAAAAATTAAAAAATTCTGATGAAGCAAAAGCTCAGCTTTTTTGGAATGCTTATGGATCTTATCTAATCATCTTGGTGGGCCTTTAGTAGGAGAAGGAGATCCGTCAAATGTCATTATAATGATATTTAGGGAGGGGAGAGTCCCTCGAGACTTGCCTCACTCTTGGATAGATGAAGCTATGGATCACATTGATAAAGTTCACATCCGTCAAATGTCATTATATCGATATTTAGGGAGGGGAGAGCCCCTGGAGACTTGCCTCACTCTTGGATGGATGAAGTTATGGACCACATTGCTAAAGTTGACATCTCGTTAAGAGAGAAGTGAATAGCTTGGCTGATATGTTAGCAAAGGCAAGAGTAGTTAGAGAGCATATTTGTATTAGGATTGCTTTTCCCTCACCTGATTTGTCATCTAACAACTATTGCATCTTTTTCCATAATCAGTAAATATAGATCATGATTCATTAACAAAAAGTTGCCATAAACTAACTGCTTATAAATTTTGCCTTCCTTATAATAAAAGAGCTTTTACTAATTGGAGCTGTATTTACTTAATATTCTTAAATTTAAGATGGATTTCCTAAAACAGAGGAAACGTATCTTTACAAACTAGTAAAACAAATTTTCATTTATTCAGGAAATGAGCTTCCTAAGTTCGGAATGGGTTCCCTATCTATCCTGGTAGGAATTTGGAGAGGATGGGTATGAAACCAGAGGATGGGAATCATAAAAATAATTTTCGTAACTCAGATTTATTATCACCATGGTAGATGGAAATGCCAAATTAATGGGACGAAATACTACCTCATGAATCATAAAAACCTTTAGAGTGAATGTTTTCTAACGTTTTCATTAATATGTTGAAATCAATAATCCCATAGATTAGAGGTTTATTATCTTGTTTTTTTAGAACCTTGCCAATAACAAACTTGAAGGGCCCATTCCCCAAAACATTAGCTCTTGCTCTACTCTGTACCAATTGTGAGGCTCCCAGCTTTCAAGATCATGTATTTGAATATGACTTTTATCTCTAATTTTTGGCATCTTATTTCAGCAATGTGCATGGTAATCGGTTGAATGGTTCCATTCCTTTTGAATTCCAGAAGTTGGAGAGTCTTACATACCTGTATGTATCTGTTAGGATATTTTAAGTACTTACTGCTAACTTTATTGGAAATGGTGATAAGAATAGGGTGAAAATCAAAGGTGGATTGAAAACTACAGAGCAGCAAGCCTAAAAATACACAGTCCTGTAAGATACAGGGCCTGTTGTAGCAAGTTTTAATAAGTAAGAGTTTGTCCCATAGGGAAAGTTGATCTAAAGCTCCAAGGGAGTTATCTTTAGTAGGGCCTCCAGATCTGACTACAGATCTGACAATCCAAAATGGAAGGGGATTTAAGGTCACTATTGTCTAAATCCTAAGGTAACCTAATGCCTAAACTACAGAAATGGTTGAGAAGAATGATGGAGTGTGAGAAAATAAATATAAAAGGGCGAGAAGTAAGCTATTAGGTACAGATCTGATGGGTTCTATAACTCAGACTCAGATCTGCTGCTATAGAAATCCTTTCCAATGGCTACATTATCACCAAAGAGGAGAAAGGATCCAACTCACCCCTGTGCTATGATTCAATCTCTTATGGCTATAACCTGTCCACTTGAATGGTCACAAACTATCCAATAGGGGAACCACAGTCCAGAGATGGGCCTGAACAAGTTTATCATTGTAGGCACTACTTCTTCTAGGCTACCAGCTCAAGAATCCATAGGAAACTCAACCTCTAAAGTTCTATGTGTGGGGCTAAGCCTGCAATGTGCACTAGCCTAGACACACAGAACCAACAAGAGTTTGAGTATTAGCTTTTAAGCCTAGTTGTTCACTGCTTTAGAAAGACAGCAGTGATCCAGTCACAAGCCTACAATCTCTACAGCCAGATCAAATCTACCATCTGATGGTGGGTCTATACAAATACAGGGGAGTCTGTCTCTGCACAATCTCTCACAAGGCTACAAGCACAAGTGCAGAGATGAAGAATCTGTCTTAGATCTGTGGATTAGCCTCACCCTAGGGCTATAACCTTTCCACTTGAATGGTCACAGACTATCCACAGAGGCTATCCTCCTCACAGAGGTCTAAGACATAACAAGAAGATTACTGCCACTACCATGTTCACAAGGCTACCAGCTCAAGCTCCCATGGGGATTCAGATTTAGAGGATCCTGTGGTGGGGCATAGGCCTGCAATGTGCCTAACCTGGACACACAGGTCACTTTGATCTAAATAAAACCTTAAAAACAATCCTCCATTGCTTACAATACAACTTAGCAATGGAGAATCTCAAGGCAGCAGCCTTGTACAGAACAACTCCCAAAACACCAATCCCATACATGCATAAAATCCTATTATAAAACTCCATTAAAACTATTCCAAATAGACATACAAAGGCATAGCCAGTAAGTGCTGGACTATGGAGAGAAGAAAAGGGAAAAAGAAACTGCCTAAACCCTAACCTTAGCCTACTGCAATTCTACAGTTGGTTCAAGGAGTACAGAAGTCCCTTAACCCTAAACTAGGCTTAGGCTTATATAGCAGTCAGCTCTGTGAGAATTAGGGTTAGAAAAATCCTAATTTATCAATGCTATCATGGCCCATTTCTATTCCTTGGATGCCTCGGGGCATGTGCATGGAAATTGGAGCATTAGAGTGATGCCCTAGTTGCTGGAAGTTCCCAGATTGCTCTTGCAGAAGTGGGGAGAAGTTAAGATCCTGAGCCTCTCTAGGTAGAAAGCATTTCTAGGTCTTATCGCATGATAGAATTGGCGTCACAGGATTGTATTGACTTAAAGCTCTTGCAGTCTCGGGATTGATACTTTGGTCATCGCGGGGATGCTCTGGTCGTCGCGGGATTGCTCTTTCCATTTGAAAGGTGCAGGAATTGCACGCGCGGTTCGTTCCTTAGTGAATCCCGCGAGGATCCTCGCGAAGAAGTAAGGTGCATGGGCTTCTGGATCGTGCGAGCAGTTCCCTGAAGGTCTGTATCCCGCGGCCACTGCGCGACAGCTGCACGCAGGAATGCCTGGAGCTCTCTCTCCTTAGTGAATCACGCAAAGATTAAAGGCTCCTTTCTTGAGCTGCGCGAGACTGTGCGAGAGCTTATGACCGAGCCTCGCGAGAACTACGTGAAGTCTACTTTCTAGGCCCTTCTGTCATTCATCTGCGCAAGAACAACGCGAGCAGTTGGTGTGCTGCCTTCAGAAACTCGCGACAGCTGCGTGAAGCATTCTTTCTAATTTAATTTGAACCTTGCGACATCTGCGCGAGGCTCATTTCTTAGCTTGTTGCTGCTTTTCTGTAGCCAATTCTCTGTCTGGGTCCAACCTCCTTTCTTTTGAGGAACTTCTGGGGCAACAGTTAGCTTCTTGGCATGGTTAGGGCCTTTTCTGCAGCTGCTACTTATTACCTATAAGATGGGCTTAACACACACTTATTAAATGACTAAGGGTCTAATAGAGATTAAGTTAAGGGGTGAAAAGTGATACTTTTCAAGTCTTAACACACCCTCAAACCAAATCTTTGCTAGTCCCTTAGCAAAAATTTAACCAATTGAATGCCACTTTCGTAGGGATCACGGGTACATTTAGCATATGTACCAAGCCTTTTAAACCCCTAGGTGATCCCTAGTGGAGGAGTGAAGTCTCCTGAGGGTTTTCAGTGAAGATACTCACAAACTTCACCATTAGAACATTTAAGTATAGTGCAGTTAATGACAACACAAATTTCAATGTATAAAGCTTCATTCCACACCCATTCTTTAACACTTAGAGGAAACTGCAGCAGTAATGCAGGCCATTTAAAACTCAAAATTTAGCATGTGCTTGCATCACCACCATTCATTTTACATTAGAAATTCAATGTGTAAAAATCAGTACCCAGCTTGCCTTAAATTCAAAATTCAGGTTGGATACAACCCCAATGAGGTTAAAATTCAGACCCAATTTTAACCAGGGCTATCTCTCAACATTGACAATCTGAGGGTGTTCACATTCAAAACAGCTTAAGAGCAGTTACAGACCCCAAATGGGCCTGCAAGCATGAGCATAGGCAGAGCTTCTAATTTCTGACATCCTCATGACTTTTCACCATAGATTGGACAACTCTTCATCTCCACATGACAGCTCATTTTACTTTGGATCTACAAGGTCTTTTGGAATGAGTTGTAATGTGGCTTATGGGTGAGGGATGTAAAGAATCAAGGGGTAAAAAGGAAATCAAAATTAAGAAATCAGCAAGGTAAGGAGTGATTCATGACTTCACAACCTTCATTTCAGCAAAACTTCATCTTTCTTGATATATTCCAGAATCAAAGTGGCCAGCTTCTCCTATTCTTTTCAATTTTCAAATGATGTTCTTCTCTAGACTTTTCTTTCTTTTTCTCTTTTTATTTTTATTCAATCTTTTTATGATTTTTTATGATGAACTGCCACACAAATACCATTGATACACTGTTGTTCATAAGTTGCTTTTCTTCACCTTCCACAGAATGTTGGACCATTCTCACTATCTTTAACTCCTCCTTTACGTTCTGAATTCTCAGAGTGAGGGTGAGGTTGAATCAGGTCATGAGGTTAAGGTGCAAGTGCTCTGGTGTTTGTCAAAGAAAAGTAGGATTTTTTTAAGGCTCAACTAGTGTATGCAAAAGGGCAGATTTTAAAAGGTTGAATTTTCAGGCTCAAATTGTCCAAATGAAGGCCTTGGATCATTTCCTTAGTATCATGAGTGCTGTCAATCAGTTTTGCTTTGGAGGTGCCTAACTTCTAGTGAAAAGGTCTTGATTCAATCAGTCCTCAGAGCATAAATAATGTCAAAAATACTCTTCAAAAGAAAATGATGGGCCCAAATCTCACTAGGTATGGTCCTCAAATTAACCCATGGGGTGTATTTTCACCTGTTTCTCTCCTCTTAGGTTCACTAAGTACTAATTGAAAAATTTTCTGATGTTAGCTTCATGGTGGTGTCAAGATTTTAATATTTTCAGTTTCAAAAAGTCTGCAAAAATATTTTAATTTTTTCACAAATTTTCTCATTATATCAAGTTAGGTGGAAATTGACTTTATTCATCCCAGTTACACCATCATTACTGCACTAAAGTTAACTACTCTATTGGCAGACCTACCCTGCCACACCCCCAAACCATGAGGAGCAGTGTCCTCACTGATTCAAAGGTGAGAAAGTGCAGCGTAATAGTCAGGAACAAAAAAGTAAACACACAGATAATGCACACAATTCAGTATACAGAAACAAAAAATTCTATTAACTGGGAACACATGTACAACTGTGATTACAATGAGAAGAAAAGAAGTGAAAGGAAGAAAAAGCCTAAGTAAAGTCTATGTTAAGAGGAGGAGGAATCAGAATCCGAATATGTAAACCAGTCCCAACCCATCTATTTTGCATGTTTCCTCATTTCAGCTTTGCTCTCAGAACTGGGCTTGGACTTGGTTCTATGTGAGGGAGCTTTGGTCTTTTTCTTCCAGGCTTTCTTCTCAGTTGGGCTCTTTTTCTTCTGCTGCCTTGGTTATTTTGGCTGTGGTGGTTTCTTCATGGTGGGAGCTTTTGGTGCCCTCACCCTCATCTTTCTGGTTTTGGGTTCAGGAGGGACCATAGGGGATTTGCCTTTATCCTGCTCAGTGGGGGCTACTGGGGACTTCCCTTTTACTTTGAGCTCAGGTTGGCCAGGGGGTTTTACCTCCTCAGACTGGGCAGCTGGCTCTTTGCCAATTTTAATAGAGGCTGCTATGTAAGCAGTCCTCTTAGCAGTGACTTTTCTTTATTTAGGATAAGTTTGCTCGGTTGGAGGTACAACAGGAGTTTGAGTAGGTGGGGGCTGCTCTGTAGGAGGTGAGGAGGGAGGGGCAGTAGGGGCCTTCCCTTTATCTGGTTGGGCAATTGGTTATACCTCCTCAGACTGGGCAGTTGGGGTTGGGGTAGCTTTAGGCTCAGGTTCTGGCATGCAGATAGAGAGTGGGGTGGGCTGTTGAGCTACAGTTCTGGCAGCAGCTAATGCAGCTTTCAATGAGGCTATCTGGATTTTGGCTTTGAGGAGGTCAGTGTCATGAATTTCTTTTTGGAGTCTGAAGATATCTTGGGTATTGTTGAGCCTCTTTTCAAACATTCTGGTCTTCATCCTCTCCACATTGCTGTTTGCCTTCTCCAACTTCAAATTCATCTGATGATAAGTAGCCATGGTCTTTGCTTCCTCATAGGCCTCCAAGATGTTGGTCCACCCCAGGGAGATACCCAATAATTGCTTTCTATGGGCTTCCTCTATTTCAGCAATCTGCTGCAGTAGGGGGGTCTCAATGGACTGCCTAAGTTGGGCCATGCCCCTCAGGACATCCCTCCGAAGGTAGGGATTGTCCCTCATGGCATGGAGGATGGTGAGATAGGGAGGGACATAAAAAGAGTGTTTGAGTGCGATAGGAAGAGAGGAAGTGGAAGGAGCAAAATATGATTGGTCCTGGGTGGGAGAAGTGGGGTTAACAGTGGGTAAGTCTAGTTGTTGGGGGAGGGTAACTGGTTCTGGGTCTGTTTGTCAGTGAATGTTGGAGGGGGTAGGGTAAGAGGTAGGATCGAAGGCATGGGGGGAAAAGAAAATGAGGTAGGCTTGCTAGGAGTAGGGGGTGATGGGGCAAGGAAAAAGGGAATGGTGAAAGGTATGAAAGAGAATGGTGGGATTGTAGGGACAGGGTTGGGTGGGGAAAGGACCAGGGGGTTGGAGTGGTTTGTTGAGGGATGGGTGGGTTTGTCAAAGTGTGAAGTGTGGATTTAATGGATGTGAGTTCTGTCTGCATCTGGTCCTTGGTGTGTGTAGTGGTGGATAGTTCGGATTGGATGTCTTGGATGAGGGAGAGGATGAGTGTCAGTGTGTCTGGGCTGGGGGGTTGAGTTTGTGTAGAAGATGGCACAAGTTGAAAAAGTGAGGAAGGTGCATGATGGAAAGTGGAAGGAGGGAGAGATTGGGGTTCTGGTGAGTGATGTGGTGATGTAATTGGGGAGTCCGGGAGGGGGGTGTAGTGGGTGGGCATGGGGTCAAGGAAACTAGCCATAAAGGCTTGGAATCCTGTGGTTGTGTTAAGGTTGAGGTCTATGTCTGGAAATGGGGATGTAGTAGGCATGGCTGGAGGGGTTTCTTCTTCAATGTGAGGTGTGTCAGTGGGGATAAAAGGGATTGTGGGTGGTGTCTGGGAGATGGTGGGGGTTGTCTCAGTGGTTTTCTTTTTTTTGTAGGAAATGAGTGGAGGGCTGTCAGGTTTATGTGAAGATGATGGGGGTATTGGGTCTGTGTATTGAGGTAGGGTAGGGGATGGTGAGGGGCTGACATGGGGGGTGGTGTCCTCCCAGGAACCAATCATAGGAGAAGGGGGTGTGGGGATGGATAATGAAGACAGAGGAGGGTGAGAGAGAGAGATGGAATAGGGGTAGGGGATGTTGGAGTGAAAGGTGGGGGGGCTGAGGTGGCTGCAGTGGTGATGTGATGCCTCAAATCTCCTCTGTAATGTGAGGGTGGGCCTTGTAACAGCTGCCTCTTTAGATTGTTTGGGGAGGGCCTGAGTCTCAACCTTCTTCTTCTGTGCCTCCATCAGGCTCTTGTTGGTTCCTCATTGCCTCTTGGCAAAATTTGTTAGGGCAAGGGTGGTAGTCTCCTTAGTTTTTGCTATCTTGTACCCCCCTTTAGAAGCAGCTTGGTGATGACTCTGGCATAGGGGAGTGTTTGTGGCATCTTATTCTGCCCTAATTTCTCCACCAGATCCTTCATTGCTTCAAAGATTAACCAGGCTGCATGGAAGCCATGGCCCAGAGAGGAGTACACAGCACCAGCAATAGGAGCTCTCCTCTCCTGCTAATGGCCTGAGCAATAGATGTTCTTTCTCAAGATCTGATCAATGAAAAGGAGTCCAGGCTCCAACTCTCTTCTTCTGATAGAATCTCCTGAGGCCTTTAATCCTCTAGTCAAAGCCCTTGCAATTGTATCAATTGAGGCAGTCAGGGGGGCCATATCCATAGCTAGGGTCAAATGTGGCTGTGATGCCCAATACCTCTGCAATCACCTTGGGGCTAACTAACATTTCGAAATCATCAATCAACACCAGGAGACCTGCTTGTCCATCTTTGTCCTTGGTGACTCTGATGTGCTGGTAAAAGAGTTGCACTAGCCTAGGGTAGGCTAGTGCTGGAATTCCTCTCATAAATGGTGTCAGGCCAGCCTTGCTCATAAATTGAATGGCATGGGCAGAGAGAGGCTCCTTCTCAAAGAAGGGCAGGTCGAAAGCTATCTTAGGCTCCAAGGGGATTGAAGCCATGAGCTCGGAGGGTGTAGAAAACTCAGGGGTTGGCTCCTCCACCTCCTCAACCACTTCCTTCCCTTTTTTCTGTGCCTTTGAAGTCTTAACCTTCTTAGCAGCGGGCTCAACAGGGGCCTTATCCTTGCCCCTTTTCTTTGGTGCACTCTTAGGGGCCATTCCAAACTCTACTTTCAAAAATAAAAATGGGGGACTAAGATCTAAGTGCTTACCCTAAAATTGTAGGGTTTGGTTCGATCTGACGCACAGTGCACCACGAGATCTCTGAGCAGAGGACAATTGATGGGGATGATGTTAGGAGCAAATCTGTAGATTCCTAGTGTGAATGATGGGTTGTAGGATGGACGCTGGAGGAGAGAGGGAGAAGAGCGCTAGAAGCTAGGGTTTCGCTGGATGAAGAAGGAAGAGAGAGTACTGGAAAGGGAGACAAGCACCGGGTCAAAATACTTGTCTCTAAGCTTGGCGTGCTTTGGAAATATCTGGTCGTGAGATTGGAAATGAAACCTAGCGAAGGTATTATTCAACTTGGATTGCGCGACAATCTCCCAGGTTGACCTTGGAGCACGCGACAGCATGTGAAGAATTCCATGTGAATTGCGCGAGAGGCTCCTAGCCTCCATTTAGATTGCGCGAAAGGCTCTGAGGTTCACTTTGAATCTCGCAACAGCCTTTGAATCTCGTGGCAGCTAATGAAGTATTCTTTTTAAATTGTGCGAGAGTCTCCCAGGCTTCCTGCTGAATCTCGCGACAGCTAGTGAAATGCTCCATTTGGATCGCGTGAGAGGTTCTCAGGTATACTTGAGTCTCGCAACAGCTATAGAAGGGTTCTATGTGAACTGTGCGAGAGTCTCTCAGGCCTCCTTTTGAACCCAACGATAGCAAAGTAGTAAACAGAGAGCATGTGCTCTCTGTTCTGCCATTTATATTAGTGCTGTGGGTGGATCTTAGGCATGACTCTCCACCGTAGGTACCCCCAGACACATTAAGATCAAAATTAAAGCATAGACAACAAAAATCACCATCCAACATTATGCATTCAGGCAAAAACCATCAATCCAAGAGCAGTAATCATCAAACCAAGCATAAAGAAATCAGACCAGACAGGTCCAGATTCAAGTGGGGCCACTAAAATTTCTAGAGAATTTGAACAAAAGAAAGTAAGACAAATCTAACAAAATTAAAGTACATATAATATAATATTGACACACTTGTGGATCAGTTTAATGAAGGATCCCCTTGAAAGTGAATGGTGTCCATGGATTTAGCAGGTTTTTCGAAACAAGGCTTAAGCCTCTGACCATTCACCTTCAAGGTTTTTCCAGACTTGGGATCCTTGATTTCCAAAGCACCAGATGGGAAAACACTCATGATAATGTAGGGACCTTCCCATCTGGATTTTAGTTTGCCAGGAAAAAAATTAAGTTTGGAGTTAAACAACCAAACCTTGTCACCAGCTATGAAGCTCTTTCCCAACAGACCCTTGTCAAAGAAAGCCTTGAACCTTTCTTTGTAGATCCGGGCATTGGCATATGCATCCATCCTCAGCTCATCCACGGACAGCCAAGAACTGTGATGACCAATTAGGTCTAGATTTAAATTTTTAATGGCCCAATAGGCCCTGTATTCTAACTCTACTGGGAGATGATAGGCCTCGCCATAAACCAGTCTGAATGGGGACATACCAATGGGAGTCTTATAGGCAGTCCTATAAGCCCACAATGCATCATTTAGCTTGTCAGCCCAGTCCTTCCTGTCAGTCCTTACAGTCTTCTCAAGGATGTGCTTTATCTCCTTATTAGAAATTTCAACTTGCCCACTAGTTTGTGGGTGGTAGGGAGTAGTAATCCTATGGGTGACAGAATATTTCTTGAGCAAGCTCTCAAAATTTTTGTTGCAGAAATGACTACCCCCATCACTGATAATGGCTCTAGGGGTCCCAAATCTTGAGAAGATATTCTGCTTTATAAACTTGAGGACAACCTGATTATCATTAGTTCTTGTGGAAATAGCTTCTACCCATTTTGAAACATAATCCACTACCACTAAGATGAAATGATAACCATTTGAAGGAGGAAAGGGGCCCATGAAGTCAATACCCCAGACATCAAATAGTTCCACAACAAGGATGGGCTGCAAAGGCATTGAATTTCTTTTGGACACCCCTCCTAATTTCTGACATCTTTCACAGGTCCTGCAGTGTGTATGTGTGTATTACCATCTCTGAATAAAGAAAGCCAATGGAACCCACACTGTAAGATTTTGTCAGCTGTTTTTCTTATACTAAAGTGGCCCCCACAGGCATTTTCATGGCACATGGCCAGAATACTGAGGACATCACTTTCTGGAGCACATTTTCGGATGATTTGGTCTGCACAATACTTGTATAAGTAAGGTTCCTCCCAGAAAAAGAATTTGACCTGTGAGAAAAACAGGTCTTTGACCATTTTGGTCCAATGGGAAGGAATCTTGCCTATAACTAGATAATTGACAATGTGTGCATACCAAGGAACCAAGGATTGAATGACAAACAATTGCTCATTCGAGAAAATATCAGTAGCAAGGTCATCAACACCTTTTTCCAACACAATTCTGGACAAGTGGTCAGCCACCACATTTTCTACACCCTTTTTGTCCTTGATTTCAATGTCAAACTCCTGCAACAGGAGTATCCATCTAATCAGCCTGGGCTTAGCATCCTTCTTGGACAATAGGTACTTCAATACTGAGTGGTCTGTGAAGATTACAGTTTTAGACCCAAGTTGGTAAGGTCTAAATTTGTGCACAGCAAAATCCACTGCCAGAAGCTCTTTCTCAGTTATTGTGTAATTCAGCTGAGCTTCAGCAAGTGATTTGCTAAGATAGGCAATGACCACAGGCAACTTATTTTTCCTTTGGCCCAAAATAGCACCTATTGCCAAGTTGGATGCATCACACATCAGCTCAAAGGGGAGTGCATAGTCAGGTGTTTGGAGTACAGGGGCAGAGGTGAGGCAAATCTTCAAAGTTTTAAAAGCCTCAGGACATTTAACAAAAAAGTCAAAGGGCACATCCTGACAGAGAAGGTGGCACAATGGTTTAGTAATTTTGCTGAAGTCTTTTATGAACCTCCTATAGAATCCTGCATGTCCAAGGAAAGATTTGATTTGTTTGACTATTCTTGGAGGGGGCAAATTTATAATGAGATCAACTTTGGCCTTATCTACCTCAATCCCATCTTTAGAGACTACATGGCCCAACACAATATCTTGTGTTAGCATGAAGTGGCTCTTTTCCCAACTTAAGACCAGATTGGTCTCCTCACATCTTTGCAAGACTAGGTGGAGGTGTTGTAGACATTGGCCAAAATTGTCCCCATATACAGAAAAATCATCCATACAAATTTCTAAGAATTTGTCAATCATATCAGAGAAAATGGCATACATACACCTCTGAAAGGTGGCTGGGGCATTACACAGCCCAAAAGGCATCCTTCGGTAAGCAAAGGTGCTAAAAGGGCAAGTAAATATAGTTTTTTCTTGGTCATGAGGGTGCACAGGGATCTGGTTGTACCCTGAGTACCCATCAAGAAAACAGTAAAAAGTTTTTCCAGCCAACTTATTCAGAATTTGATCAATGAATGGGAGAGGGAAGTGGTCTTTTCTGGTCTTAGAGTTGAGCTTCCGATAATCTGTGCAAATCCTCCAGCCAGTGGTCTCCCTGGCTGGTCTCAGCTCTCCAGACTCAGTAGTGATGACTGTTATGTCAAATTTCTTGGGTACCACTTGGATAGGTGCCAGCCATTCAGAATCAGAAATGGGGTAAATTACCCCAGCATCTAGCAATTTAATGATTTCTTTGAGGATCACTTCCTTCATGTGAGGATTCAATTTCCTCTGCATTTCCCTAGAGGGTGTTGAGCCCTCCTCCAAATGGATCCTATGCATACAGATTGATGCATCTATCCCTCCTAGATTTACAATGGTCCAGCCAATTACCTTTTTGT
This sequence comes from Chloranthus sessilifolius, assembly GCA_021018995.1. Classification (NCBI taxonomy): domain Eukaryota; kingdom Viridiplantae; phylum Streptophyta; class Magnoliopsida; order Chloranthales; family Chloranthaceae; genus Chloranthus; species Chloranthus sessilifolius. The sequence continues at coordinate 55,431,604 of CM037594.1, forward strand.
GCTTCCTCAAGACTGTTAGTAATTCTTCCTCTTGCTCATTGGTAAGAGAGGAGGAGATAATTATAGGAAGTTTTTCATCTTTCTCAAGGAAAGCATATTTCAATGTTTCTGGAAGCTTCTTGAGATCCAGATCAGGGGCTTGTTGGGTGGATGGCAGGATTGGTGCTTTGTTGGTTTGAGGAAGAGGCAGCAATGTAAGTTTCCAAATGGAATGCTGCACTAAGCCCACAGAAGACTTCAATGTGGTCATGTCTTCTGGCATTACAGCTGGGCTTCCTTCCTCTACCATGTCCCAAACTTCATTTAAACTTGTGACAATGTTGCCTAACTCCAGCAGAGTGGGTAGTTCTTCTTCAACAACTTCTTCTAGTACATCCACTGCAAAGCTTTCCTCATTGTCCAGCTGAGGGTACTTTACACTGTTGTACACATTAAACTCAACCTTCATATGCTCAAAAGTTACCTCCATGATCCCAGACCTGCATTGAATGCAAGTATTGGTAGTGGCCAAGAATGGCCTGCCTAAAATAACAGGTATAGGGGATGTACTCTTGTTGCAGCCATGTCCAAAATAAGAAAGTCTGCAGCGTAAAAAAACTTGTCCACCCCCACTAAGATATCTTCAACCACTCCCATAAGTCTCATTTCAGACTTCATTTAAATTAACTGACATAATGGGGTGGGTTTAGCTCCCCAAACCTAGGCTCGATACACGTATGGCGGTTTCTTAATCGCTCCAAGGTCTAGAAGGGCCCTTCTAATTGTGTGGTCTCTAATTATGCAGGGAATAGTGGGTATCCCTGGGTCTTGCAACTTCTCTGGCATTGTCATGTTTAATACAGAATTAACTGTATCAGTTGTAAAAACCTTTTTGGACAAATGGCCTATAGCTTTCCTTTTCTGGGTATAAAAGTATTTCAAAAATTTGGCATAGGCTGGGACCTGTCTAATTGCATCCAGCAGGGGCAAATTGATTTTTTCCTGCTTAAAGGTCTCCATCATTTCCTTTATCTATGCATTCCCCTTATCAAAATGGGTAGGGCCACTCAAAGCTTGATGAAATAGAAACTGAGGTACTGCTGGTTCCTCAGCTGCAAGCCTATGACTAAACTTTTGTTTTTTTCTTTTTTCATCTTTTATTTCCTGCTGAGGCTCAACTATAGCCTCTTTATTTTTCCCTTGCTGCAGGGTAGCAGGCAACTCTTGGCTCTGTGCTCTAACAAAGTCTCTTTCACTTTCATTTAAAAGTTCTTTGAAAATGACCTCTCCTTGTTCCTTTCCCACCTGGTTGTCTACCAGCCTGCCAGACCTTAGCATTGTGATGGCATTAGCTCCCTCAAAACTTGAGGAACCTTCTCTAATCGAATATTGGCCCTTAGGGTTGGCCATTGGCTGGCTTGGGAACCTTCCCTCTTCTCTTTTGGCCAAGGCATTGGATATTTGGCCTAACTGCTCTTCCATTTTCTTTATGCTTTGACTTTGAGAAGTCACAGTCTGAGTCAAGACTCCAAGGCTTTACAATGAGGTTAAAACCTGGTCCTCGAAAGAAACATTTCAGGGCTGAGGTGGGGGAACTACTAACTGATTTTACTGCTGATGCTAGAAATTTGACCTTGGGGCATATCCCTGGTTAAATTGCTGCTGTGGCCTTTGAGGTAAGGCCAACATCTGTTGTGGCTGCATGTAATTGTCTTGTCTCCACCTCAAATTTGGGTGGTCTCTCCACTAGTAACTAGTATTTTGGTGCTGGTATCCAAATGGCTGTTTGTTGTAGCCAACAGATTGTTGCTGGCTAAATGATTGGGCAGCAACAGCTTGTTCCATCACATATTCAGGATATTGCCCTGCAGATGGACACTCTTCTATTGTATTTTATGCTGTGGAGATTGGCATATCAGACATGCCTCCATCACCTGTACAGCCAATCTGGGTTGCACCACAGTTAATAGTTTATCAAACTTATCAGAAAGATTGGTCATCTGCATTCTCAGGTCATTATTTCCACTTACTTCATACATCTTTCCTTTGAAAGTTTCAGCAAGTCCCATTTTAGGAGAAGGCTCTTGAATAGTTCTAGACAAGGACATCTTTTGGAAAATATTTTCACTGATGACCTCGAATAAGTCCCACGCCTCATCAACTGTTTTGTGCATGTAAGTTCCACCACAAAAGGCCTCTATCACGTCTCTGCTTTTCTCATCAATCCCATTATAGAAGCTCTAGACAAGCTGCCAGTTAGGGATTTTGTGGTGGGGACATTGTTTGAGCATCTCCTTAAATCTGTTCCAAGCTTGATTAAAATCTTCAATTGGGGATTGGACAAAAGCAAGTATTGCTTTCCTCAATTGGCTAGTTTTTATCTCTGGGAAGAATTTAGTCAGAAATCTTGTCTGGAGGTCTTTCCAAGAAGTGATGCTGTTGTTTGGGAGAGTAGCTAACCAGGTGATGGCCCTGTTCTTTAGGGAGAAAGGAAAGAGCCTTAATCTAGTGGCTTCTGGTCCTAAACTAGCAATTGAGAATGTTGTGCATAGGGCCAAAAACTGGTTAATGTGTTTGTAGGGGTCTTCCTTTCTGAGCCCATGGAAAGAGGGAAGCATTTGGATGATTGAGGTTTTAATCTCATAGTTTTCCTGAACATCTGGGAATTGAATGCTGAATGGGGAATTATAATCATCAGGACCATTCAATTTCTTCATTGTTTTGGGTTGCTCTTCACCCATGACTGCTGTCTCAGTTTCAGTAGGGGGCTCTACTGTGGTGTGTCTAGGCCTTCTTGGTCTTTTGCCCCTTTCTATCTTACGAGGCTCTAATGTGGGACTGAAGGATCTCCTTCCTAACATGCACACACACCAACAGCAGGGAAGACTACTTGCAGACACATTGCAATTAACAAAATTACAACTATCCTATTCAACTGCTATGAAATTTTCAAAGGAGAAATAAACTGAGGTTTTGAGGGTTAGAGAAGTGCAAATAGAGGTAGCTAGACTCCCAGTGCAATTCTACTTTCCTTTTCTGCTACTGTCAAGATCTGCAAGAAAAATTTTAAATATAAATCAGCAGTACCAATTATTCACAAGCACATCTACCAAAGAATAAAGAATACAAAATTCTAGGATCTACTAATAGATCAAGAGTCCCTGGCAGCGACGCCAAAAACTTATTAGGATATTTTAAGTACTTGCTGCTAACTTTATTGGAAATGGTGATAAGAATGGGGTTAGTGAAAATCAAAGGTGGATTGAAAACTAGAGAGCAGCAAGCCTAAAAATACACAGTCCTGCAAGATATAGGGCCTGTTGTAGCAAGTTTTAATAAGTAAGAGTTTGTCCCACAGGGAAAGTTGATCTAAAGCTCCAAGGGAGTTATCTTTAGTAGGTCCTCCAGATCTGGCTACAGATCTGGCAATCCTAAATGGAAGGGGATTTAAGGTCACTATTGTCTAAATCCTAAGGTAACCTAATGCCTAAACTACAGAAATGGTTGAGAAGAATGATGGAGTGTGAGAAAATAAATATAAAAGGGAGAGAAGTAAGCTATTAGGTACAGATCTGATGGGTTCTATAACTTAGACTCAGATCTGCTGCTATAAAAATCCTATCCAATGGCTACATTATCACCAAAGAGGAGAAAGGATCCAACTCACCCCTGTGCCATGATCCAATCCCTTATGGATATAACCTGTCCACTTGAATGGTCACAGACTATCCAATAGGGGAACCACAGTCCAGAGATGGGTCAGAAAAAGTTTATCATTGTAGGCACTACTTCTTCCAGGCTACTAGATCAAGAATCCATAGGAACATCAACCTCTAATGTTCTGTGTGTGGGGCTAGGCCTGCAATGTGCACTAGCCTAGACACACAGAACCAACAAGAGTTTGAGTACTAGCTTTTAAACCTAGCTGTTCACTGCTTTAGAAAGATAGAAGTGATCCAGTCACAAGCCTACAATCTCTATAGCCAGATCAGATCTGCCATCTGATGGTGGGTCTATACAAATACAGGGGAGTTTGTCTCTGCATAATCTCTCACAAGGCTACAAGCACAAGTGCAGAGATGAAGAATCTGTCTTAGATCTGTGGATTGGCCTCACCCTAGGGCTATAACCTTTCCACTTGAATGGTCACAGACTATCCACAGAGGCTATCCTCCTCACAGAGGTCTAAGACAGAACAAGAAGATTGCTACCACCACCATGTTCACAAGGCTACCAGCTCAAGCTCCCATGGGGATTCAGATTTAGTGGATCCTATGGTGGGGCATAGGCCTACAATGTGCCTAACCTGGACACACAGGTCACTTGGATCTAAATAAAACCTTAAAAACAATCCTCCATTTCTTACAATACAACTTAGTAATGGAGAATCTCAAGGCAGCAGCCTTGTACAGAACAACTCACGAAACACCAATCCCACTCATGCATAAAATCCTATTATAAAACTCCATTAAAACTATTCCAAATAGACATACAAAGGCATAGCCAGCAAGTGCTGGACTATGGAGAGAAGAAAAAGGGAAAAAGAAACTGCTTAAACCCTAACCTTAGCCTACTGCAATTCTACAGTTCGTTCAAGAAGGAGTACAGAAGTCCCTTAAACCTAAACTAGGCTTAGGCTTATATAGTAGTCAGCTCTGTGAGAATTAGGGTTAGAAAAACCCTAATTTATCAATGCTATCATGGCCCATTTCTATTCCTTGGATGCGTTGGGGTGTGTGCACAGAGATTAGAGCATTAGAGTGCGTGCCCTAGTTGCTGGAAGTTCCCAGATTGCCCCTACAGAAGTGGGGAGAAGTTAATATCTCGAACCTCGCTAGGTAGAAAGGATTTTCAGGTCTTGTGGCGTGATAGAATTGGCGTCGCGGGGTTGGATTGACTTGAAGCTCTTACAGTCGTGGGATTGATACTTTGGTCATCGCGCGGATGCTCTGGTCGTCGCGGGATTGCTCTTTCCATTTGAATGGTGCGGGAATTGCGTGCGGTTCATTCCTTGGTGAATCCTGCAGGGATCCTCACGAAGAAGCAAAGTGCATGGGCTTCTGGATCGCGCGAGCAGGTCTCTGAAGGTCTATATCCCACGGCCACTGCGCGACAGCTGTGTGCAGGAATGCCTAGAGCTCTCTCTCCTTAGTGAATCACACAAATATTAAAGGCTCCTTCTTGAGTTGCGCGAGACTACGCAAGACTGTGCTAGAGCTTATGACTGAGCCTCGCGAGAACTATGCGAAGTCTACTTTCTGGGCTCTTTTGTCATTCATCTACGCGAGAACAATGCAAGCAGTTGGCAAGCTGCCTTCAGAAACTCGCGACAGCTGCGCGAAGTATTCTTTCTGATTCAATTTGAACCTTACGACATCTACGCGAGGCTCATTTCTTAGCTTGTTGCTGCTTTGCTGTGCCTATGCTGCAGCCAATTCTCTGTCTGGGTCTAACCTCCTTTCTTCTGAGGAACTTCTGGGGCAACAGTAGGCTTCTTGGCATGGTTAGGGCCTTATCTGCAGCTGCTGCTTATTGCCTACAAGATGGGCTTAACACACACTTATTAAATGACTAAGGGTCTAACAAAGATTAAGTTAAGGGGTGAAAAGTGGTACTTTCAGGTCTTAACAGTATCGTTTAAGCCTTAAACAACTATCTTATTTGTCCAAAAAAGAAATTAGCAAACAGTTAGAATGCCAGATGAAACTTGATTATCTTCTGGAGATCCTTATCACTTTTCAAATTTATTTCCATTAGTAGTACAAAGTAAATTCTGATTTTTATCTTAGGTATTCTTACAAATTTCCATTCTTTGGAAATATAGAAACTTCTCTTGCAACAATTCAAAGGCAGGATTCCAGTTGAACTAAGGTGTATAATCAATCTTGATATTCTGTAAGTCTAGAATTTTCTGTTATTATGGGTACAATTTTTTATACTATTTTCTTGATAATTGAATCTAATGTTGACTCGTTGGTCTAAAATCCAGAAATCTTTCCAGCAATGATTTCTCAAGACCCATTCTAGCATCTGTTGGTGACCTTGGGCACCTTCTCCAACTGTAAGTGAATGATTAGATTTTTACTTGTTGCAAACCTAACGTGGTTGCTTGTTGTTCTTGGTTAATGGTGTTGCCTTCTTTTTGTCTTGTTATTTGCATTGTTGTCAAAGTTTTCAAAATCTCATTTCTATGTGTTTCGGTAGGAACTTAAGTAGGAATTGGTTTGATGGCCCAATACCTGCAGAATCTGGGAATCTTAGAAGTATCCAAATCATGTGAGTTCTTGGAGTAACTGATAGTGAAAGTTTTTGGCATTTCTTTGATTGAGTTGCTAAATATTCAATTTTCGAATTGTTAGTGTGATTTGTCACATAACAAGCTCTCTGGTGGGATCCCTGAGGAATTGGGTCAGTTGCAAAATGTTGACTCCATGTAAGTACATCTATTCAAGATAATTCTTTTGGTGAATATTAGATACTGCTGTGAGGTTTTTATTCAAGCTATTATATGAAAGTGCTCGCAACATTCAAAGATTTGGCGCATGCATTCTTTGATGTAGAAGCGGCATTATAGATGCAATCATGAGTCATGATTACGAAATAGGTGCAACTTCTATGGGCGTTATTGAATGAATTTATTTATTTATATTTTCTATTTTTAACAGGATTCTTAACAACAACAATCAGCACGGGGTGATACTAGCTTAGTTAACCAACTGTTTTAGCCTAACAACTCTGTGAGTTAATTTGCATATCATTTGTTCCGCCACTTCAACTCATTTTTTTACTGACATAGTCTCTGCCTGACACCATTGTCCAATTCAGGAACCTCTCATACAATAACTTATCTGGAGATATTCCTCCATCCAAAAACTTCTCAAGTTTTCCACCAGAAAGGTAAGAAGTAAAGTAGCCATTTTTCTTCTTCTCCTATGCTGTGATTAATTTGTTTTTCCCGTCTTTTCAGTTTCATGGAAAATCCACTGTTATGTGGTAATCGGTTGGGTCTTTCTATAGAATATATGAGCAGAACCCAAAGGTATTTATTTTAGCACAAAGGTATCATCAATATTTCTTAATCCCTCCTCCTCAGGCTTAGTGGTCCATCTAACTCTTATTTTCTATGACGACCATCATCTCTAGAACTGCAGTTATTTGTATAACCTTAGGATGCATCACACTCTTTTTCAGCCCAAGAATTATTGTTCCTCTCACTGATGCATGATCTATATTTTTTTAGAATGGTTGCTGTAAGGATCAGTCCACTGAGTTTATGGGTAGCTAAACACCCCCAGGTTCTAGTTAACAGGTTTGGTTTGTTGAATTTCATGATGTTGTAAAAGTTTGGGTTAAATGAGGAAGTTTTAGCAGTTGGGTATGAATCACTGATGTATTTTTGTTGGGTAGCTAAACGGCCACTGATCTTATGGGTAGCTAAATACTCACAGGTTGTAGATAACATGCTTGGTTTGTTGAATTTCATGAAGTTGTATAAGTTTATAGCCATGCTAATATGTTTCCTAAGCTCCCAATGTCGTTTTGCTTCTATGTTGTAGCTACAGGTTTTCAGGTGTTGGAATTAGTAGGAAACACAGCTCGGGATAATAAGAAGACAAGAATCATTCCTTGTCACATACAACTAGCCGTGAGAAATGACGAGGAGCTGAGCAAACTTCTGGGAACTGTGACTATCACCAATGGTGGTGTGATGCCCAATATTCACAACCTTCTTCTTCCTAATAAGACTGGTTCCGGACCCAAGGCTTCCACCGACGACATTTGATTGGATTTCTACATCTTTCAGTTTTCTTGGTCCTTAAAGTGGTAGTTTTTCCCCTTGTTTGAGTTGTTAGATTTAGGAATGTTAATTTTTGTGTAGGAATGTGTATATATATCTTTGCAATTGAGAAATTGGAGAATTTGTTGAGCACTTGTTTGGGCTTGTGATCTAAATCATATAATCTAATCTAACATTCTACTATAGCACACTCTATCAAAAGGCAAATTGGGATCCCTTTTGATATGAAGCTTCAGCTCAGATTCCTGCTACCTCCCCATTAGCCATACGATCTCTATTCCCAGCTATTAAGATTAGAAGCTAGGATATGGCCATTCTAGACTTTGAATGTAATGAGTAATTAACATATCTACCTCTTTGGTAACAAAGTGTGTTTGTATTAGGGAGTAGTGCAGCCTCTGTCTAATTTTAGGGCTGGTAAGCTTTCAAGGAGACGGACTGGGCCAAAATTTTGGCTGCCTAGTGAACCTAATAAATGCTATAGGTTTAATAAATGCTACAGATTTAAAATGCCCATATGTGGGGAGAAGTTTTTCCTTTTTTTTTAAAAAAAAAAACACTCTTTATCGGCGGTTTAAAACTGCCGGGAATTACCATAAGGATAATATTTGTCTAACTCTTGTGGCAACACAAGTTTGACCTTTTCCCGATGGTTCTAGCCGCAGGGAAAGGAACATTATTGCTGACGGTGTAAAACCGTCGGTGATTGTTTTCCCGACGGTTATTTCCACTGCGAGTTGGTGGCTGCCGGCAAAATATTCAATGACAGTTTCTGACTTTTCACCGGCAGTTCTAAACTGCCGCTAAAAACTACTTATTTTGTAGTGACAGGTCAGGCAAAGTGACCCGCTTCGGGCCAGATTCAGGCACAAGTTTCAGCCTGAATATTATTCGGGGCGACTTAAAGGCCTAAGTAGCTTATCGGGTTTAGGCCGGGCATTCATAGGTATTCGGGCCAAAAATGTACAAGCACAGTTGGATCCGGCTTAAAGACTCGATGCACATTTCCAAACCAATAATATTTGGACTTTAAAGCTCTTTATTGTTGAACTGTTCAAAACAAGGATATTTTTGTAAAATCCAGCTTTAGGTTAGGGTTTCTCCTTAGGGAAAATTTCAAAAAAACCCCTGAACTCTCACCTCAATGCCCCTAAAGCACCTGAATTTTGCATAATATCAACAAAACCCCTGAAAAATACAAATGCACCAAAATCAGACCCTTGCCGTCACACCCCATTATCTTTTCAACGGAAACTAATGACGTGGAGCCCTAAGCCCTTAAAAGCCCTGAAGTCGACTAGTGACATGGCAAGTTGAGCTGTACACATTCTTAGCACATGAGATCTAAGGTCTTTTAAAACCCTTTTATCCCTTATTAACCATTGCCTTCTTCTTCCACATTCTTCTTCACCTTCTTTCTCCATGGCTGCTGCTACTTCGTCCAGAACTTATTAGAGAGCAAAGCCTAGTCAAACACCTATTGAGATGAGTCATCATTTAGGACCTGTTAATGGACAATCGTTAGATGACTTGAACTTATCAGAGATTGGTTGGTAAATTCATCAATCTGAAAGATAGTTTAGACATGCACCAAGGATATCTACAATGAAAGATGTCAGTCCGATCTTGGGATATCTCAAGATCTCTCTATGTTGCTAGCTGCTATACGCCTCTCATGATCATCTACAAGTCAACCCATTGTCAAGTTAATTTGGACAGTTCTACATGTGCTTACACGATACGTGGTCAGTGTTGTTACCATCGTTAGCGCTAATACTGCTCTCTTTGCTATGGAATTAGCAATAGTTGTAAGGAGAAATTGATTGAGAAATGCAAAAAATAGTATTCCAATTAAGTCAATCATACACCTCTCTTATTCTTCTCCTTGGTTGACTTTAGATTTTATCTACATCACTCCAGCTAATCACCACTTCATATAAGGGTATTGTAGTTTTTTGATGGGAATACTGTTAACTTGGAGATTAAGAAACAAATTACTTTAGTTGGATCGTGTCAAAGTTGAATATCAATCCAAGGCTAGTGCCACATGTTAATTAGTCCAAGAACTTATTAACCCTGAAATGATTTGTGTGGATTTTTCGCAGATAGGTGGATCGATCCAGACAAAGTCTCGACACAACCAACTGGAGCAGCTCAGAAACCTCCTCCCGGGAATGCGGGACGTCCACGATGTTTGAATGTTCCTTTCGATTGCCATAGATGAGGCATGGTTTCTTTTTTATCAACACCAAAATCTTGGGAGGGGATCACAAGATGGAAGACGCCGAGTTTCTAGATGAAGTAGCAGCAGCCATGGAGAAAGAAGACGAAAAAGAAAGAGGAAGAAGAAGACAACGACTAATAAGGGAAAAAAGGGGGTTTTAAAGGGCTTAGGTCATTTGCTAAGCATGTGTACAACTCAACATGCCACGTCACCTGTCCATTTTAGCGTTTCTAAGGGTTTAGGGCTCCACATCATCAGTTTTTGTTGAAAAGATAATGGGGTATGATGGCAGGGGTTTGATTTTTGTACATTTGTATTCTTAAGGTTTTAGTTGATATTACGCAAAGTTCAGGTACTTTAGGGGCATTGAGGTGAAAGTTTAGGGGTTTTTTTAAAATTTTCCCTTCTCCTTATTCAAAACCCTAATGTCTAAACAATCAAACTCTCATCTCTCTCTCTCTCTCTCTGACGAATATGAACAGACATTAAACACTCTACTATGTGCTAATTCGCTGGGATGTGCTGCAGTAACCATCGATTGATCACAACAATTTGCAATCGATTGATTGCTTATCTTCACCATTCGGATGATCGAATGAGATCTCATCTAGAGAGTGCACAAGAAGAAGCTGGTAAGTAACTTGTTTTTTGACAACCCTAAGGCAAATAGCTAAGAGATATGATTTTTATTTATTTATTTATTTATTTTTATTTTTAGTGAAAGAGCTATGATTTTTGACAAAACATGGAACGATTTTTTGGCCCAATTTAAGCCTAAACCTAATTACTGAAATAGGTTTTTTGAGAAAGCCTGACGCGACCTAATTTTCCCTGATTCCAATCCAGGATGGTTTATCCTAGGTCGGGTTTGGGATTGCATTGTTAGTTTTTATGACCCTGAAAAACTATTTTGATAACTTTGAAGTTCTTAGTGTCATATATATTTAACGTATTAACCCGTCTCAAAGTTTCTTATAAAACTCAGGCTTGATCCATTGATCGCATATTTCAAGGGAATAAAAAGGCAAGTAGTTGTGTAAATATCCAGTCATTCTTCTTCTCACTTTCCTTGATGGGTTAGGAGAGAGAACCTATTTAAGGAGACCATTGTACTCTCTCTCTCTCTCTCTCTCAGAACTTTAATATTCTCATCAGTGGCATACTGATGCATAACTGAACACCCAAAACCCTAAATACAACGGCTGAAATTAAATTAATAATTTGTGAGCAACGACAATATTAAATTTAGGGCTGAAACTAATAAAATTATTAAGAAATTTTATTCAATTAATTATACCTAAATTCGACCAGTGTTCAATCCAAGACGATGGTTCCTTATAACCTTGAAAATTAGGATTCGAAAGTTAGAACTCGGATTCTTTTTGGTCTAGTGCATCAAACGACAACCAATAATAATTTTTTATTATTCCAACTTATGATTTAAAGAATATAAGGATCAACAGATAATTTAAACCCTACTTTTAACAATTAATATTCAGATCCAAAATAGGAAAGGCTTAGGGTTGCTGAGATAGCAAATTAGGGTTCAAAGCAATATGGGTTTTCCAAATAAAGGAATTCCCATGATGAAACAAAGGTTGAAATAAAAAACTAGAACCAAAATTGTGGAATATAAATTTTCCTTGTACGGAGAGAAGAGATTAGAAGAGATAATTGAGAAGAAGAAATTAGCCTCACACCAAACCCATCATAGGAAGAAGAAGAATCGGTCCTGCTTCGAAATAAACTTTCATTCATTCAATATTCAAGTTGTGTGTAGAGAATAAAATCTCTTTACAATTTATAATTAAGCAAAGAAACCCTAAACTAATACTAATTTTAATTACCAAAATAATCTTAACTTTTCTTAATTAACAAAATAAAATCCTAAGTTAAGTTGTGTCTCGGAACTCACAGTCGTCTGTGACCATGTTGACGGCCGATCGTGAACTAAGTTTTCTCTGACACTTCTGAAGATGCAATTTTATTTCTTAGGCACAAAAACTTTGCCTTCTATGGTCATCTATAGAAAAGTGATGATTGGCCGTGTAGGTAACTTCATGAATCCTTCAAGCTTTGTCTTTTATCACTCTTTAACCATACGACGTGTGCATCTTCCCAATAGGGGGCCTTCTAGGATGTCACGCTTGTGCACTTGGGGTCAATAGCCCATCCAAAGTGATGTGTGAAACTCCCATACTCTTGATCTCTTCTTGCACTTTCGATACACCTTCTACGACTTGATGCCTGCATCAACTCCCCCAGTTGAAAAGGACTGATCCCTGATGAGTCACAATTTTGGTACTTCTCTAACATATGTAGGTCTAATCTCTGGACCTCACCTCCGGTAATCCATGTACATTTTGAATCTTCCTTTTCACCCCACTTCACTAGATACCTCTGATATCCTCTAGTGGTGATGGAAACAATTTGATCCTTCAAAATACTCTCAATAATTTCCTTTCTCGATTGCAAAGGAGGTATGGGAGGAACTAGTTGTTGAATTGGTACAGGCTCAGAAGATCATGAAACGAGTTGGAAGGGACACTTGTTGGACCTTGATATGGAACAAGGTCTTCCACATTGAATGTCGTGCTAGTACCCATGTCTAGAGGGGGATTTAGAACATATGTATTAAAACCAACTTGCTTCAAAATTTTAAAGGATCTGATATTGCGGGCTTATAACTTCTTTGCAACCCCCAATGAGAGTCTCAGGCTTGATCTGAGCCACAACATGATCACCTTCCTAAAATTTCTTAAATGCAAAAGAAATTATATTTCTCGTTGCTTAAAATTATCTTTCTTTTAATTTCATCATGCAACTCATGAATGCGATGTAAAAACTTATCTACAAACTTCGATGACCTATGGGAAACCGACATAGGAATGGGATCTACTGGCATCCTAGGCTTGTACCCACTCTCAACCTTAAATGGACTCATGTCTAATGTCTTATTAACCGAATTGGTATATGTAAACTCCGCTATAGGCAGCACTGAATCCCAACTTCTAGTGTGATCACCAACAAGACAACATAAGAGATTACCCAAGATTATATTCACAACCTTGGTTTGACCATTGATTTGGGGAAATTGGAGTCTACTTCCCATCATGTGTCATAGTGTCTTCCAGAAATAACTCACAAACTTCACATCTCGATCAGACATAATGGTTTGGGGAAAATCGTGAAGACAAACAACCTCCTCCAAAAAAAATTAGCAATATCACTCGCATCGGAAGTTTAGAAACACGGGATGAAATGGGCCATTTTAGAAAAACATTCCACCACCACAAAAATTGAGTCATGCTTCCTGTAGGCCTAGGAAGTTTGGGCACAGAATTCATACTAAGGTCATACCACAAATTGTGTGGCGCTAGCAATGGGATATACAATCTCATATTTTCCTTATGTTGATTCACTAGTTGATAAGTATGGCACTGCCTAATATTTTTTACAATCTCTCGTATGAGACTTGGCCAATAAAACTGGTCCTCAAAAAGGGCAATGATTTTTTCATGATCAAAGTGACTAGTGAGGCTGTTGACATGGAGTTCTCAAACAAGAAAGTCTCGTAGGGATGTACAAGAAATACAAGGCGATTGTCGTTAAATAGGAAATCATCATGTATGACAAATCTATGATTACCCACCCCTTCACAAATTGAAAATTTTGTAACCTCAACTTCTATAGAGTGTAGCACCGAAATCCTATGGCTAAGTTCATCCGCGAGTTTATTCCAAAACCCGCCCTATGTTTCACAACAAATGTATATCCTTGAGGATACTCAACCCACCATGTGTGACATGAGTTTAGTTTCTTTGAGATATTTTAGGGTCTCATGGTCAAAGAACAAGATAAATTCTTGCGATAGGGGGTAATGTCTCCAATATCTTAAAGCTTCCACTACTGCATAGAACTCTGTCATAAGTGGAGTACTTTTGTTTCGCTTCATTTAGTTTCTCGGTAAAATATGTAATTGGGTTACCTTCTTGGTTCAAAACTCCACATATTCCAACATCGGATGTGTCATACGCTACCTCAAAGATTCATAAAAATTTGGCAGGCGCATGACAGGAGCTTTAGTCATCCTTAACTTGATCTTATTAATTGCCTTAGCCATAACATTCGTCCATCATCGAAATTCCCATTTTCTGATGCAGTTTGTGATGGGTTATTATGAACTAAAACCACAGATGTATTTCTTATAAAACATGGTTAAACTATGAAACTACAAACATCATGAATGCTCTGAGGCTCGAACCACTAAACAATGGACCTTACCTTTTCGGGATCTGCAATCATTCCATTAGACGATACAAAAAATCCTAAAAAGATAACCTAATGTGTCATGAATATACACTTCTTTAGATTCCTGCATAACTTTTCGGACCTACTTCAAGTGGTCGAAATGTTGTTCCTGGCAGTGGCTACAAATCACAATGAACTTGCCCATGAAAGCATAAAAACTTATGTCACAATACGCATAACTAACCACTCATAAATCATCCTTGGTTGTAAAGGCGACCTTTCATTGTTCCTTAGGATGAATATAGACTTGATGGTATCCACTCTTAAGGTCTACCTTTGAAAAGATAATAGAACCTACCATCATATCCAACATATCATCAAACTTTGGTAACAAAAATTGATAATTGAATGTGATCTTGTTGATCGCATGACGGTCCAAACACATTCTCCAGGACCCCATCCTTCTTGGGTGTGAGGATTGCATGCACGACACAGGGCCTCATACTCTCTTATGAACCCCTTTCCTAAGGATCTCATCAACTTGCCCCTTTAACTCAACATGCTCAATAGGGTTTATCTTATAATGAGAAATTTGGTAAAGTCAATCCAAAAACTAAATTAATGGCATGTTGATTCTCCCACATAGGTAGAAGCTTATTCGATAAATCCTCAGAAAACTTATCATTCACATAAAATGCCTCTTTGAAACCCTAAATAAAGCCTTATTAGTCCACACTAAGATATTGATGACATCTCTTGAGTGATTATTAAGTCTTAACAGGAAAAAGAGCAGTACGGAGAAATCTGTGCAAAGAAACACTCAGAATTCACGATGAATCATGAAGGCCAAGACTTAAAGAACCAAAGGTCATGATTGATCGTGAATTGAATGATTGCTCAAGAACATTTCAGAGAAAGTCACGATTGATCATGATAGAAGAAGACTATTAAGAGATGAAGATCTTTGCCATCGTGGATCACAATCCCAAGAGAAGATGTCACGATTGATCGTGACTCAGCTAAAAAGTGCTTACGATTGAAGAAGAGTAAAACTACGATTGCACAAGACTTATATTACGATTGATTGTACCTGGGGAAATGCAAGTGATCGAAGCTGCGATGCCATCCTATTCCAAAAGAAGAAAAAGTCATGATTGATCGTGAAGAAGTAGAAATGCATATGGATAAATTATGATCCCATCCTAATCTTTGCGATAGTAAGTCACGATTCCAAGCGAGAGAGCAAAGCTCCGATCTATTGTAGGCAATGATTCCATCCTATTTCAAGTCAAACGAAAGTCACGATTTCAAGAGACATCACCAGATTCAGAGACGTAATTGAAGGACACATATATTTAGGAAGTTTCAGCTTGAGTAGAATTCTAGTTTTATTAGAAGTATAATATGAAGTTAGTCTTTTAATTTAGCATGTACCAAGACTCTTATGAATCTATAAATAAGAGGGCCTACGCATAGAAAAGAAGGAATGGGGAGAGAGACAGAGGAGAGACACAATTCAGTCAATAGAGTTTTTAAAGTAGTTTTTATTACGTTTTAGAATTTTAGTTTCGAGTTTTCATTATAGTTTTTGTAAATTATTTTTAATTAATGGAAGTTATTATGGAGATGTGTGAGAGTCTGTGTAACGACCTAAAAAATTTTGACCTTTGAACAATACGCCTCAGTGTGCGTGCCCTATAGGTCATGTACCCAACCTTGTGAAAATAATTAGGTAAGTTTTGTGGGGTTATGTGTTAAATGAATAAGAACTGATTTAGATTGTGTGTGAACCTTTGGATGCCAAGTATGGTGTATGTGCCTGACAGCTAAGCCTCAGGTTAGATATAAAGATGTAAACCTTAAGAGAAGTTATTTCTCTTATGATTTAGTTGTTGAGAGAGTTATTAAGAGAGAAAAAGGAAGGAGCTTTGAATGCGGGTATTAGTGCGTGTGAGGAATTGAAGATTTTTCATTAATTACGGACTTGGGATCGTGAAGAGTCCGAAGCTTTAAGTTATGAAGCCCTAGTCGTGCGTGAGAATCGAGATCGAGGAATCAATCGATTAAGAGATAAGATTATATATAAATGTTGTAAGAAATAAATGAGTGAATTAGTTATGGATGTGAGTGGGAAAATTGAAGAAGAAAGGGTAAGAATTGAAGGAAAAATGACTTGGAATTGTTAAACCAAAGTTGGGTGAAAACTGACAAAATCGATCGATCGATTTTGTCAAGATTGATGAGTTTATGGGTTTCTGAATGAAACTGACCGATCGAATGAAAATTGACCAGTCGACTTTGAAAACTGACAGATAGAAATGAAATCGATCGGTCGATTCCCATAAAATAGAGAATATGAAAAATTAGTTATGGGAAATTCGACCAGCAGATTCTAGATCGACCGATTGATTTTGGAAACCGACCGATCGATTTGAGAAATCGACTGATCGGTTTTCGTGTGAAAGAAAAGGTCTGGTTTTCTTAAGGAAAATTGTCTGGTTGAAATTGATTTGACTGGTTGATTTGGAAACCCGACTGGTCGATTTGGGAATCGACCGATCGATTTTGGTTGCTTCAGAGTTTGTTTTTGTTCGAAGTGGGAACTTTTGGGAGACATCGTATCTTCCTGTTTTACGTCATTTTTGATGTTGTTTATAACTTTATGTATATTAGGTATGAGCTTGAGCGTTGGGGCTAGAAGCGCTAGCTTGAATTAAGAAGATTTAGTGTGACTTCACGTGAGGTAGGGAAATCTCTGTACCATGTAAATTTGATACGACTAGCATGTGAATTATGATATGATGTGGTTTGCCATCAATTACTTTTAAGTTTTGCATAAGCTTTTGAAAATGTGAATGTGTAAGCATGTGCGTGTGTTTGGAATTAGTATTATGATGTGAGGATCTTTCAAGATTAATTCTGAAAAATGTGTGTGAAAGAAGGTGTTGCGTTTGGAATTAGTATTATGATGTGAGAATCTTTCAGATTCATTCCGAAAAATGTGTGTGAAAGAAGTTCTAAATTAGATATAATTATCACATTACACGAAGATAAGCTATATGTATGCACTATGATTTAAGGTTGAATATGTGAATACCTGACCAATGCGGCAGTATAACCGCGACCGACACAGCAGGATATCTGTGACTGGTATGGCAGGATATCCGTACAACCCTTTTGTGTGATCTTGTGAATTCTACCGGCCAATGGTAACTGTGTTTGGCACAAGTGTCCATCATTTTTGGGACCTTGGGTACCATGTGAAAATGGTTCATATGAATGACGATGGTGGGTATTCCATTGGGGGCTCGATGCTATATGCTCGAGGGACTATTTAAGTGATCAGTTTAAGTTTTGCTTTGGTTATGAGAATCAGTCTTGGAAATCATGTGTTTAAACATTAGAAAATTGTATTTAATCTCAGTCTTGCTTTAAGTCAAATACCTTTAAATTGTGCATCTTCGTATGAGAAAAATTATATTTCGTTTATATCATTAGATCTATGTGTGATGTTAAGAATCTGCATGTTATTAGTATTTTCCTGCTGAGCTTATCTAGTTAGCTCATCCCTCGACTATACGTCACAGGTACAGGAGCTGAGATTGGCTTAGAGGATCCTGCATTGGTGGAGGATCCTAATTTCTCTCCTGGGGAGGAGGACTCAGAGCTTCATCCAGAGAATTGTTTTATCTGCTCAAAGCACGGGTAGGTCCGGTTTTGGAATGAGGGGTGATAGTATGGTTTTGTAATGTGTGGGATACAAACTTTTGGATTAAAATTATAATATTCTTTTGTGAACCACGTTTCGGTGATGGTCGACCATCACCAGTGGTTCTTTCCGTTTCTTCTACCCATGAGTTTTTATATGGGATTATAACTATTATTTTGTCCATTTGAGATATAGAATTGGAGATTTCTTTTTGCCTATGATGAATCTATCTATTTAGCTAGATTTCCTGCCTTATTTTTGCTTTGTGTGTGGATGTGCCAAGTGTTTCATTCGAGGATCGGCATTAGTGTCGATCCGACAGTCTGGGTTTCATGGTTAGGAAATTCGAGCTGTCATAGTTGGCATCAGAGCATAGGCTTTAGAAAATTTCTGACAAGTCCTAGATTAGACTAGATGTTTAAGATTTTGTTAGAATTATAGGGACCTTCTATTAATATAACTGTTGTTTCATTGTAATAGATTCAGATGTATCCAAGAGGTAGAGGTCGACCTAGAAGCAGTCATGGAAGAAGTTTAGGGAGTGGGGATGAGATCCCTGCGGGTTATAGTAGAGATCAGAGAAACCTTCCTGATGAGAGAGATCAGAGGGGGGAGGCAGCTATTAGATGGCACAGGCCATGGAAACTGTGGCTGTCGCCATGGCTCAACAGACAACACTACTGGCTACCAATAATGTGAACCATCAGCAACCACCACCAGCACCACCTCCAACATTATTGCCCTCATCATTTATTGACTTTAGGAGATTGAGACCTCCTAGTTTCTATGGGCAGACGGATCTGCTTGAGGCAAAAAAATGGTTAAATCAAATTGAAAAGCTTCTACAGAGATTTCAGAGTACTAAGGATGAGAAGGTTGGCTGGGCTTCCTTCCAGCTTGAGGTTGATGTCGATCCATGGTGGAAATTGGTATTGAGAAAGAGAGAGGTAGAAAATCCTCATGATCCATGGGCTTGGGTAGAATTTGTTGAGGTGTTAAACAAAGAATACTTCCCCAAGCAAGTGAGGAATCAGATGAAGAAAGATTTTGCTAATTTGGAGCAAGGGAGTATGATCGTACGAGAGTATGGTACTGAGTTTACAAGGTTATCGAGGTTCGCATTGAAACTAGTGGCCACTGAATTGATGAAGGCCAGTAAATTTGAAGAAGGCCTAAGGCCAAATGTGCGAGATAGGATTTCGGTGTTGGAGTTCGAGACCTATGCGAAAGTGATAGGAAAAGCAATTATGGCCGAGAGAGATATAGATAATATGTATAAAAGGCGGGATTAGCAAAACAAGAATAAGGCAGGCCAAGGGAGAGCAAGTGACTACGACTCGGGGAACAAAAAGCTGAGATTTAAAGCACCAGCTCCAATTTCGAGATAACCTGCCTACACAAATTATCCCAGGCCACCAGTATCTACTCCTGTGAGACCTTTTCGTATAAAGGGCCCTGCTCAGAGTCAGTCTAAAGGAGCAACGATTACTCATGGATTCTCGAGAGCAGCGTCGTTGAGTCCCTAAATCATGTGTGCCTGTTGTGAAAAATCTCATAAAACTTTTGATTATAGATGTGGCACAGGGGGATGCTTTAAATGCGGAAAGATGGGCCATATGATCAAAGATTGCTCGAAACTGAGAAAAGAAGGTACGGTTTCATCTGCTACCGTGCAAAGGCCTACACATCCTATGAGACCTACCATACAAGGCCGTGCTTTTATAGTGACCGCCGAAGATGCTCGGGTAAGTAACTACGTGATCCAAGGTATAATCGTCTATTTATGTTTAATTTAGTTTAATTGCATTTTATATGAAGAAGGTGCATGAATAAGAATGATCTACTAGGTATCTATTTTTATGAGTGGTTAACTTTGTCATGCATGCCTAATTATCTAGTATATGTATTAACATAGGTACCTTACCACTATATAAAGAAAAAGACGGCAATCATTGTGATGCACGAGTTTTAATAGACCCAGGGTCTACCCACTCGTTTGTGACTCCGGAGTTTATGGGAAGATTGAAGGTTGTTCCCGAAGTATTGGAGTTCATTTTGGACATGTCAGTTTCTACGGGAAGTTCAGTGACTACAGACACGTGTTGCCGATCTATTATTGTACGAGTTAAAGATTGCAAGACGATGACAGATCTCATTTTGTTGAATATGCAAGGATTCGATGTACTCCTTGGTATGAATTGGCTATCCGCTTATCATGCGAGCATTGACTGCCTACAAAAAGTTGTCACATTTCGCCCACCGAAGCAAAAGTCTTTCCGATTTGTTGGTGACAAGGGTAAGATTATACCAATCATCTTTGCGGTATGAGCTGAGCGGATGATGAGGAATGGATGTGATGGATACCTAGCATTTCTACAAGAGCAATGAGAAGTGAAGAACATCATCACCGATATTCCAATTACTTGTGAGTTTACGGACGTGTTTCCTGATGACTTATCAGGGTTACCACCGGATCGAGAGATTGAATTTGCTATCGACTTGGCACCAAGCATAGAGCCAGTATCTAAAGCACCTTACCGAATGGATCCTGTCGAGTTGAAAGAATTGAAGGAGCAGTTACAGGAGTTATTGGCCAAAGGTTTCATAAGACCTAGTGTGTCTCCTTGGGGAGCACCGATCTTGTTTGTCAAGAAGAAGGATGGGTCAATGAGACTCTGCAGTGACTATCGTCAATTGAACAAGCTAAAGATCAAGAACAAGTACCCCTTACCCAAGATTGATGATCTCTTTGATCAGTTGCACGGGGCGAAGTTCTTTATAAAGATTGACCTAAGATCGGGGTATCATCAGTTGAAAGTGAAGGCTGAAGATGTTCAGAAGATTGCATTCAGAACTAGATATGGGCATATTGAATTCTTGGTGATGCCTTTCGGCTTAACTAATGCACCAACTTCGTTTATGGATCTCATGAACAGAGTATTTAAAACACATCTTGATACATGCGTGGCTGTGTTCGTGGACGACATTCTCATTTATTCGAAATCCAAGGAAGAACACGAGCAACACTTACGCATTGCATTACAGATGCTATGTGAGCATCAGTTATACGCCAAACTCAGTAAGTGTGAGTTCTGGTTGGAGCAAGTGAGCTTTCTAGGCCACGTGGTCTCAAAAGCAGGTGTGACAGTTGATCCAGCAAAGATTGAGGCAGTAGTAGACTAGGAATAACCAAAGACTGTGACTGAGATTCACAGTTTCCTCGGTCTAGCTGGGTACTACAGAAGATTTGTAGAGGGATTTTATGAGATTACAGGACCACTCATGCGACTTATAAGAAAAGATGTTAAGTTTGAGTGGACTAGTGAATGTGAAGAGTTTCCAAGAACTTAAGAAACGGCTTACCTCTACACCAGTATTAGCTATTCTATCAGGTAGTGGAGGATTCGCTGTATATAGTGATGCTTCCATAAGCGGATTAGGCTGTGCACTTAATTAGAATAGGAAAATTATTGCTTACGAGTCGAGACAACTTAAGGATCATGAGAAGAACTACCTGACGCATGATCTTGAGTTAGCCACAGTGATCTTTGCACTTAAGATCTGGAGACATTATTTATATGGTGAGACCTTCGAGATCTTCACGGACCACAAAGGCTTCAAGTATTTGTTAACGCAGAAGGAATTGAATATGAGGTAATGGAGATAGATTGAATTTCTCAAGGACTACGATTGCTCTATTCAGTATCACCTCGATTAAGCATTCCCTTAGTGCTTGTCAAGTGAAGAAATCATTCAGCTGAAGAGGCTACTTCGGAGCGTGAGGCAGAAATTAAGGAGCAATACCCTCACTTGTTTGAGGAGAGTTGAGTTGAAATTATACTTGTAATTCTATTTTTGATTATAAAAGTTCATATATGAACTAATTTTTGAGTTATAAAAAGAATTTAGAGAATTGAATACCTGGGTGTAAAGTAACAAAATTATGAGGAATTAAATACTATTTAAGCATGAAGTGGTAGATAGGATAAAGAGAAAGAAAAGATAGATCTGGAGTCAATCTGTGAAAATTGACTGGTCGTAAATCAAACCGACTGGTCGATTTTCACAAAATAGAGAATAATTTTGCGATAATGGGACAACTTATGAAAACTGATTGGTCGAATTGAGTTCGACCAATCAATTTTGAAAATCGACAGGTTGATTTTAGAATCGACCAATCGATTTTCCTATGGGCATTAAAGATTGATGGAATTTGACCGGTCGATATCAAACCGACCAATCGAATTAGCTAGCAAGGGGTTTTAAGTGTACAACCGACCAGTCGATTTTGAGTTTGACCGATCGATTTTCGCGTATTTATATATATAAGGGTAACATTTTTGTGGATTCAAAATATCAGAATTTGTTCTTAGTGATTGGGGTTTTCTTTCGCTTTCCTCTTAAAGCTAGTTGGGGAGGAGTTTCAAAAATTTTAGCGCAGATTTTGCGGAATCGGATTCAAATCGCGCCATAAAAGGTAAACCCTAGCTTCCTGAGCTTTTGCCTTTGGAATTGCATTCTATTTTGAACCCTAGTTTGGGGATTATCTTCAAAATCCTAGGAATGCCGCCCAAAACATGACAAACTTCAAAAGCTGTGGCTTCGAAACTACCTTTTCAACGTCCTAGTATGTCGAGACCACCTTCGATCCCATCACCGCCAAAATCTCCATCTCCACCGCAGCCACCAACATCATCTTCATCATCATCACACCATTCTTCACCACCACCACATTCAGAACAACCCAATGAGTGGTGGGCGAGTAAGGATTTCGAAGATGAATATATCATTGACGAGGCCCTGTTTCAAGAATAGGATGTCCAGGGAAATACAGTGTGGGCTAAGGGTTACATCGTCAAGGCTTGTTTAGGGAATATCCTTAAACCACTACATGATTATAATTACCCTCATCTGGTGCGACTATTTTACCAGAACATGAGTGATACTAAAAATCCGAGTTTGATTAAGACCATGATTGACGGTCGTGAGTATAGGTTCACTCTGAACCATGCTTGTAAAGCCCTAGAATGCTATGATTTGTATGGTCATGGAATCGAGTTATTACCCCCATTTTCAAAACCCCGTAGATTACATGGAGATTAGATGGTAGATGACCTAGGGACTACATGGGTCTGGTACAACAATTTGGAGGATTGATTTGCCTCCTCATTTGTGGGTGTTGGATACGATCATCAAGTGCAACCTTTACCCACTGCGCCACAACACTGAGAGGGTAGGGGAAGTACAACGAGCCTTGTATTCGACATTTAGGGGCCCATGGTTTAGTGTGACCCAGATGGTTTTTGAAGGGATAAAGTACATACAAGGGAAATCGATGAAGGGAGGAGCAAAACCGAAAGATGATATCCCATATGCTCACTTGTTGTCAAGTATGATTGAGGACTACTCGGATGAGGAAGAGTATCAAATTTTTGCTGAGGAACCAAAAGAAAATGACCACGTAGAATTGTATACTTTCTCGGATTGGAATCGAACCTATAACCAATTGAAAAAGGTTCTTCCTCCTGGTGAGCAAGTAGCACCACCCGTACCCGAAGCCCCATAAGAACAAGGACAACAAGAATATGGACCAGAATAAGAATAGCCCGTGCCACCAGATCATGCACCACCAGCTCAGCAACAATAACAATTTCATGCACCTCCTGTACATCATGCACCTGCTAAATTTGATGATGTCCTCGCTCACATGGTTAGATTGGAAGAGAGTAACCGTTTGCTGCATCACCAGATGGACTATCATGAGGACGTGTTTACACGCTTGATGTAGCATGCCTACCCCACCGATTATGTGACACAACTCACAGATGCTTGTGCTTCGGTACTAGACCCATGGTACTTTAGCAATGGAGCATCTACGTCTGGTGAGGCAGTTGAGATGAGATAGCTGGGGAGGCAGAAGCTGAACCTACAGATGAGCAGTCGGGTGACGTGACGACTTGAGTACGATTATATATAGAATGTGGGTTTATTTTGATGTGCCGGGATATTTTTTCATTTTGAAATAATTTTTGTAATTAATATAGGGAATGCATTATAACCGTTTAAACTATTGTGGCATGGTTGCCACTTTTGGGATGTTGAACTATAGTGGCATGGTTGCCACCTTTGCTTAGTTATTTTGTGAATGAATGCTTCATCTATATATATCTTTCATTTTGTGAATGAATGGCATTTTAATCACCTTGTTTACAATTATGATCAAATTTTCATGCAGGGTGTGGATGTGTTATCAATGTCTGTGGTTAGATATGTCTGTGGATATGTTATGTATGAGATTTGTTAAGTATGAGATGTCTTTTACATTTGTATTATGCTATGTTTGAACCTGACTCGAGATGTGTAGGAATTATCCTTTCAAATGTAACCTGAAAGTGAAATCCTATAGGTATATTTTTAGGGACGAAAGATCCTAAGGTGGAGAGAATGTAACATCCTGAAAAATTTCAACCTTTGAACAGTATGCCTCGGTGTGCATGCCCTATAGGTCATGTACCCGACCTTGTGAAAATAATTAGGTAAGTTTTGTGGGGTTATGTGTTAAATGAATAAGGACTGATTTTGATTATGTGTGAACCTTTGGATGCCAGGTATGGTGTATGTGCCTAGCACCTAAGCCTAAGGTTAGATATAAAGATGTAAACCTTAAGAGAAGTTATTTCTCTTATGATTTAGTTATAGAGAGAGTTATTAAGAGAGAGAAAGGAAGGAGCATTGAATGCGGGAGTTAGTGTGTGTGAGGAATTGAAGATTTTTCATTAATTGCGAACTTTGGATCATGAAGAGTTTGAAGCTTCAAGCTACGAAGCCCTAGTCGTACGTGAGAACCGAGATCAAGGAATCGATCAATTAAGAGGTATGATTTTATATAAATATTGTAAGCAAAAAATGAGTGAATTAGTTATGGATGTGAGTGGGAAAATTGAAGAAGAAAGGATAAGAATTGAAGGAAAAATGACTTGAAAAAGTTAAACCAAAGTTGGGTGAAAACTGACAAAACTGATTGGTCGATTTTCAAATTGATCAATCGATTTTGTCAAGATTGATGAGTTTGTGGGTTTTTGAACGAAACCGACTGGTCGAATGAAAACCGACCGGTCAACTTTGAAAATCGACCGATCGAAATGAAATCGATCAGTCGATTCCCACAAAACAGAGAATATGGAAAATTACTTTTGGGAAATTTGACCAGTCGATTTTAGATTGACCGGTCGATTTTGGAAACCGACTGGTCAATTTGAGAAATCGACTGATCAGTTTTCGTGTGAAAGAAATGGTCTGGTTTTCTTAAGGAAAATTGACCAATTGGTCAATTTGAGAATCTACCGGTCGATTTTGGCTGCTTAAGAGTTTGTTTTTGTTCGAAGTGGGAACTTTTGGGAGACATCGTATCTTCCTGTTTTACATCATTTTTGACGTTTATTATAACTTCATGTATATTAGGTGTGAGCTTGAGCCTTCGGGTTAGAAGCGCTAGCTTGAACTAAGAAGATTTAGTGTGACTTCGTGTGAGGTAGGGAAATCTCTATGCCATGTGCATTTGATACGACTAGCATGTGAATTATGATATGATGTGGTTTGCCATCAATTACTCTTGAGTTTTACATTAGCTTTTGAAAATATGAATGTGTAAGCATGTGCGTGTGTTTGGAATTAGTATTATGATGTGAGGATCTTTCAAGATTCATTCTGACAAATGTGTGTGAAAGAAGGTGTTTTTAACTTTCTAAATTAGATATAATTATCACATTACACGGCGATAAACTATATGTATGTACTATGATTTAAGGTTGAATATCTGAATACCCTACCGACGCGGCGGTATAATCGTGACTGACGTGACGGGATATCCGTGACCGGTACGACGGGATATCCGTACAACCCTTTTGTGTGATCTTGTGAATTCTACCGGCCAATGGAAACTGTATTCGGAACAAGTGTCTATCATTTTTGGGACCTTGGACACCATGTGAAAATGATTCATATAAACGACGATGGTGGGTATTCCATCGGGGGATCGATGCTATATGCTCGAGGGACTATTTAAGTGATCAATTTAAGTTTTACTTTGGATAGGAGAATCAATTTTGCAAATCATGTGTTTAAACATTGGAAAATTGTATTTGATCTCAGTCTTGCTTTAAGTCGAATACCTTTAAATTGTGCATCTTCGTATGAGAAAAATCATATTTCGTTTATGTCATAAGATGTATGTGTGATGTTAAGAATCTGCATGCTATTAGTATTTCTCTACTGATCTTATGTTGTTAGCTTATCCCTCGACTATACGTCACAGGTACAGGAGCTGAGGTTGGCTTAGAGGATCTTACATTGGTTGAGGATCCTAATTTCTCTCCTGGGGAGGAGGACTCAGAGCGTCATCTGGAGAATTGTTTTATCTACTCAAAGCACGGGTAGGTCTGGCTTTGGAATGAGGGGTGATAGTATGGTTTTGTAATGTGTGGGATACAAACTTTTGGATTAAAATTGTAATATTCTTTTGTGAATCATGTTTTTGTGATGGTTGGCCATCACCGGTGGTTCTTTTCGATTCTTCTACCCATGAGTTTTACATGGGATTAGAACCATTATTTTGTCCTTTTGAGATATAGAATTGGAGATTTATTTTTGCCTATGATAAATCTATTTATTTAGCTAGATTTCTTGCTTTGTTTCCGCTTTGTGTATGGATTCGCCAAGTGTTTCGTTCGGGGATCGGCCTTAGTGTCGATCTGACGGTCTAGGTTTTGCGGCTAGGAAATCCGAGCTATCACAGTTAGGGAACCTGATATATCAAAGATAAGTACGAATAGTTAGTTGTTTCTTATTCTTTTGAATTCATTTTTTAATTGGTTAGTGAATATGAGTTTTAAAGCTTGTCTATGAGTTTTAAAAGGATTTCAAGATTTCTATGGTTTTAAACTCTATGTTGCCGTTGCCGCCTTAGGTTTGGAATTACAAGACTCTGAATATGTTGCCGTTTTTACGTTAGTTTCATTAACGAGATTACTGCTAGAGAAGTTTATGTTGTCGTTGTTACCTTAAACTGATCTTATCTTATTCTTATGTTGTCATTGTCATCTTAAGATAATTACATAATTAAGAGGAATTAGAGATAATTAATTAGAATTAAGAATCATCGATCAGGGAACTTACACTTGTTTTCTAATCAGTTTTTACAATATTTCTCAGCATTAGTTATTGTTAATTCTCATAAATGAAATTTGTTTTCTTTTTGCAATTTACTTTAAAACCCAAAACCAACCTGTTTTCTAAGACTTATAAACGGATTCATGTAAAAAAAATTCCTTGTGGATCCATACCCTTACATGTGCTACAATTCCCTTGTACACTTGTGAGTTGATATTTTGGTATAGTGACAGAACCATCAAGCTTTTGGCGCCGCTACCGGGATTACTTTTTGATTGAAAGTTTAATATTTGTCTTGTAATTAGGATTATTTCTTTTCCTTTCTAATTATTTTTATTTTTATCTAGGCTTGAGTGCGGAATTATGGATCAAAGCTTCATAAATCTTCTTCACGAGGATAGCTAGAGGCCCATATTTATTTTCTTAATTCTCATATTTTATTTTCGCAGTTTAAGATATATTTAGATAAGTTGTTTCTGGTTTTCCTAGTTTAGGATATATTTGATCCTGAAATCGAACGTTCTCTTTTAAGGAATCTGGCTGGCAAGCATAATTCTGAAATTCAATCCACTAATGAGTTTTTAAGTATGTTTTTGTAGATGACAATAAAATATCACTTAGTGCAGTAATCCATCATTTATGAGCTAAGAAGAAAGAATTTTTAGACAAGAAGCAGAGCTAATGGGAATTACATTGACTGCATGATAAGTAGTGAAAAATACCATTTTTTACCCCTAAACATGAGCCTTGAAAGACCCTTGAGAGGACTAAATAAGTGCTTTAGTGTTCATATTGCAGCTAACCAAAAAGACAGGTCCAAATCCGAAAACCATCCTAAAATGATCAAAAAGCTGACAACGCATGTCAAACTCAAAGAGGGAGTGAAGAAATAGCCTCAGCAATGGCTAAAAAGGTCCTAAAAGAGCAAGAAAAGACCTGAAGAAGAAGAAGGATCCATTCGCAAAGAAGAATGGAAGCTAAAAGTTCAATTCGCAAAGAACATCTACTATTCGCAAAGAACGTTGAACTTTGCGAAAAGAAGAGAAGTCCTTTGCGAAAAGACCTCCTGAAGCCAAAATGCTTTGCGAAAAGAAGAGAAGTCCTTTGCGAAAAGATCTCCGAAGCCAAAGTCCTTTGCGAAAAGATCTCCGAAGCCAAAATGCTTTGCGAAAAGAGATTACGGAGCCAAAATGCTTTATGAAGAGAGATTCGAGCCAAACTACTTCTTGAAAAAGCCCTTAAACTATGCGAAATGGCATTCGGGATTTGCTTCGTCCGAAGGTATTTCAGAAACTTTGCAGCGCCCCAATGCATTATAAAACCCAAGGACATTCCTAAGATTACGAGCACGAACCAAAGGCATATTCCACCCCATGTGAACACCCAAAGATGAAATTACTTGGCGGGAACTTCTAGAAGCTCAAACAGATTTTTGAATTACATACAGAATTGATGCCTGTTTCTAATTCCTAATTGGTGAACGGATCAAGCATTTCGATTGGCGAACATCCTGGATCCCGGTGCTCGACTCCTATTGGTTGATACAGATCTATCCAATTGATTGGTTGATACACATTTGAGTGGCTTAGGGAAAACTATAAATAGACGAACCATTTGCCCAATTTGGGTATCCAGATTTTAGAGTTTTCATCTCTGCTTCCCCATTCCCGGTGAAGCTCATCCGATTCCCTGTAATCCCTTCTTGTATTTTACCTTTGAGAGCCATTGCAGTGATTTGTACTTCCAAGTTCGGATTCAAGATCAGAATCTGAGGGCTCTTCGAGAAGCTCGATCAGTAAGTCCGAGGGCTCTCTAAGAAGCCGTGCTCTGTAATTGTAACGTTGGATTTTAAAAGGATACTGTAATTTGTGTCTTCTCCATTGCAGTCATGTCTAGGGTTCTGAATGTTCACCTTACTGCATTAGACTTCTTTAGATTCACTCATCCGCATCCAACTTCCCTTAATTCATCATCCCTGCGAATTAGCGTTGGTAACCTAATTCAAGCGATTACTGATGATGTTCATGTTACGAAATAAAGAATAGGCCACACTAGGCGATGATCTGTGACAAATCACATATAAGTCTAAACCTATTCCTTAATTCGGATTTATTTCTCTTACATCTGTCTTTGGTAGCCGATGAAGATTGAATCTGCTCTGCTGAACTACAGATTCTCCATTAAAATTCAAAGGCTAAAATACATGAAGCTATTATTTCTGCATTTGTCTTATTTTAAACACCTCCACAACTCGGATCTGGATCACGTAGTTAGTTCTTTTCTTTATTTGCTTTTAGTTAAACGTGACAAAACCCAACACTCTCTTTTATCTATTCTTTATTTTAGATAATTATAGAGCCAGATCTGGTAGCACAGATCTGGAGGTTTATCTCTCATTTTAGACAAACTTCTCTGTGGACGATCTTGAAATACTTACTTTTAAAACTTGCTACAATTGGCCCTGATCTTGCAGGCCAGTGTTAGCCCCAATGTGCTGATATCCCTTTCATAAGTAACATCCATATAATTTAGCATTCTTTAATTCTTTAATTTTTTGCACACATTTTTGGCACACTTGGAGCGACAACAAGTTTTTGGCGCCTGTCTTGGGAAGTTTGTTCTAAAATAGGTAGACCTAAGTTTTTATTTTGTAGATTTGATTTTATTTTAATTTTTCTTTAAACTGCATTATGCATTCCAAGTGCTTGATTAAATGTCTCTGAGCTTTTGTATAGAAAACTGTTTCTTTCGCAGTAATTTTTTTTTTTTTTGAGTTTTTATTCTTTTGCCTTCTAGTTATTTGAATAAATGCTGCTGCCACTCTTTGTCTTTTTGTCAAATTTGGGCGTGCTTTGAGTTTTTCTTTTTATTTTTGTCAATACTTGAATAAGGTATCTTGCAGCTTTTGGATGTTTGCAGATCTCGAGCACCATTCAACAAGGAGCATCTGGACCAAAGTCGAGCAGATCTGCTTGAGTTTGCATCCTTCTCCTTTGCATTCATTTTCTATTTTAAATTCTTGAGAACCAGCATTCTGCTGTGTTTAATGTTTGTTTTGATTATAATTTCATTGTCTTTTAGGCATGCTGATTTTTTTTACAAAACCAAATACAAAATAAAAAGAAGTAAAACACAAATAGAAAATCTCGAGTTGTTTCTCATTATTTTCAAAGAAGAGTAAATAAGGGCTCTTGTTGAGCCCGGCCGATCCAAAACAAGTAAAAAACAAATTGGATAGCAATATGGTCGTTGATTTACATCGAAAATTCAAAAAATGAAAAAATGTAAAAATAACAAAATTGTTGAAAAGATGAGGAGGAGAAATTTGTTCCTCACCTCCCATTTCCCCATGCAATGAAGTCGGCTCCTTTTGACAAAGGAAACACAAAAATTGAGGAAATGATGGAGACATTCAAGCAAGTTAAAATTAATCTACCTCTCGATGCAATCAAAGCAGGTCCCCGCTTATGCAAAATTTCTCAAAGAGGTGTACCCACAAAAAGGCAATCTAGGATACATTTATCCAAGAAGGCCTTTCTTTGTGGAGAAAATCAACCAAGTGCTATCAATTGCAACACCACCTAAGATGCAAGACCTGGAATCCCCACAATCCCTGCATCATTGGGGAGCACACCATTGAGAAAGCCTTGCTAGATCTGGGTGCTAGTGTCAACCTGCTTCCTATTACATCTATGAAGCTAGGTTTGGGAGAATTGAAACCCACTCAAGTGGTGTTACAAACTAGTGACATCTGAAGGAAACCTATGGGGTTGATTGAAGATGTTTTGGTAGGAGTAGACAAGTTTTTCTACCTGCGACTTTTTGGTGTTGGACATCGAACCAACCAAAAGTACCACCGCCATCCCTGTCATTATGGGAAGACCATTCGGCTACATAATGCATGCATTCAATGCAGTGTCCGCATCATGGAGGTGTCTTTTGGAAATATGAAAGTTAAATTGAATGTGTATAATCTTTGTTACTCAACCTCAATTCTCTGGAGGAATGTTTCCATGTTGACATCATTGATGAGTGGTGGAGGAGTCTTTACAAACATTTCGCAAGGTAAAGACTCCACCATCTATTCTAATCCTCTCGCCTTTTCTCTTGTCGAAATCAAAGGTGTAGATCATACAATACGATCTTTTCAGAGCAAAGAAACTCATACAGAGGAAACCCTCGATCATGCGTAATCGCTTCTACTCTTATTCTTTCTGTGATTGTCGGTACTTAAGCTAGATTTGAGGCCATTTTAAATATGGGAAAAAGAGAAATCTCTTGCGCCATGTTCCCTAAATCTTGAAAGAAGAAGACCAAAACACCCCCAAAGCCAAAGGCAAAGCCAAGAAGTGCAAGAGAAAACTTTCAATGGACAAAGCAGATAGGGTTGAAAAGAAAAAAAAAAAAAATCGCCATGAGCCCACCCTAGCCTCGAGCCCAGTAGGTCCCCATTACCATTCCCTTGGTTTTGCCTCTAACCCATTCATTGATGCCCAAGCTCATACCGAGCTATTGGTGGATGAAACTTTTTCTCCTCCAAACCTCGATTAGGCATATCTTTAAGATATCTCGGAGGCTTCCTCAAAGACCATCCTCACTCCATTACTCGAGAAAATTTACCCAAGGATGACAAAGCTGTGGTATCAGAACCTCACCCCGGTCACAGAGGAACATGCTGATGTGCCAACCCTAGTTATTTTTATAGACAACTGTGACTTAATCAGGATCTGCTGAGGACATTGGACATGCCCTAGGGATACCTTTTCAATTCAACTCGATGGACCCTTGACTGCTCCTGAAGTTGCCTCTTTCAGAGATATGGCTGCCCATTTGACACAGGCATGGTGGGTTCTGGGCAATCAATAGTGAGAAGAGATCTGCCCCGCAATATCTACTGATGGATTCCATACTCCGAGAGAGTTTTTATGTTACTGGGCACACCCAAGAGAGGCGAACCCCATCTTAGAAGCCCTCTTCACTTCTCTAAGGGCAATTCTTCAATGCCCCCATGCTGATCCCGAAAGCAATGGCTGATGTGAGTGCCAAGGTAAAAAGGAACAGAAGATTGCTGGCCTCCCTTTGGAAGACTCATTACAGCCCTCTTAAGAGCCAAGTTTGACATTGATAGGAAGAGCCCTTTGAGGTACTCACTCCTCACAACTTTGGCAAGAAAGCTGGACCACAAGTCAGCCATGTTAAGAAGAATGAGGAAGTGCCAGCCCCTACCAGTTTACAAGCCCAATTCTGTCAATTGTCTCTTTCTTATTTTCTTATTTGCTTTTTATTCTATTGCAATTTTTTTCTGTTATAAGTGTGCCTAACCAGTCTGTTTTGTTCTCCCTATTTCAGAAAAACTTACAACCCTCCCCTACTCCCTTTCCCCTTTTTTCCTTTTATTTTCTATCCAAATTTCTGATGTGCTTGCTGTAACTGTCCAGATTATTGTTGTTTCTGCTGTCTTCCCCTAATAATTGTCCACCACCTTGAACCAGTGAGGACACTGTTCCCCTCATAGGGTTGGGGGTGTGGCAGACACGTCCTGCCTAGGGAATAGTTGACATAAGGGCAGCAAAATCAGCTAAGTAATTAGGAAATGTATTAAGTTACTGGAGAATCATGACAACTAGAAAATTTAAAATTCCTTTGGCAAGTTTAGACATTCTAAACCGTGCGAGATTCTACATTACCATGATGATTACACCATAAAACATACTGGTATCGACGTAGTAAGTCAAAAGGAAGAGAAAAGGTAAAGATATACTTAAAAGCTCAAGGAAAAACCATAACCAAAGTGAGAATTGAGCCCATATATTTTCCATCTCTGTTGAAGAGTGACTGAGGCAATTTTTTCTCGATTCAAAGGATTGGCTGAGGCATTAGATCCACTAGAAGTTAGGAAACTCCAAATTAAAACAAGTAACAGACTCATGAAAGTGAGGAAAAGATCAAGGCCTACTTTGGACAGCTTGAACCTAACAGAACCAACCAAGAAAAATCTGCCCCTGTTTGTACCCCATTTGAGCTGGAAATCGTACAAGTCTTCATCAAAAATACTCAAAAGTACTTGCACTGAACCTATGGAACTAATTCAGCCTTCCTCACTCGAGAATTCAGGAGGTAAAGGAGAAAGAACTGAAGATGGACCATTTCTGGGCAACATCAAGAAAATGAAGAGAAAATACCTCAAAAACAGGCAATATGGTGACTGAGAAAAGAAGAGACAAACAATGTGAAAAAGGTGCAAGCAAAAAGGCAAAAAAGGGACCTTATGTTGAAAAATGCAAGATCAAAGAAAGAACTGATCACTGTGAATGTGAGAATCTCGAAAAGAAGAAGAAAGAAGCTAAACTCAAAAAGGTGGAGTCATGAACCATCTCCTGCACTTCCTGAGTTCTCAAATTCAAACCTCTGTTCAAATTGCCTTTTGAAACTTCACTCCATAAGCCATACAAACAAACCTAGATTAAAAGCCCTTGTGATCCAAAGTTGAGTGAGCTGTCATGTGGAGATGAGAAGTGACCCAATCTATGGTGAGGAGATGTCAATGATGCCATTGCCTAAGAATCATGCCTATGCTCATGCTTACAGATCCAGTTGGGAGATGTAACTGCTCTTGAGCTTGAGTGAAAATGAACCCCTCAACAAAAACACTGATGAGAGTATACCCTGGTGAGTATTTGGGTTGGAACTTGAGCACCTTAAGTATGACTTATAACCTAATTTTTATCCATAGGATGAGCTTATCGCACATTTGTATGATTTTCTATGACGGTTCACAGATTGGAAATATGGTAACATTCATGAGGTTTATAAATGATTAAATTCCTGTGAAAACAATAATCAAATTTTCTGTTTCATCATTGATTCAAGAGTTACTAACCCTGCTCCTTGATTGCTCATTTGATAATATTGCACAGATGTTATCTGTTGCAAAGGAAAGTTTAGGGGTACCTTCACTGAAAACCCTCAGGAGACTTCACTACTCCTCTGGGGATCACCTAGGGGTTTAAAAGGCTTGTTGCATATGCTAAATGCACCTGTGCTTCCTACAAAAGTGGCTCTTTACTTTGTTTTTATGTTTCTTTGCTCAGGGACTAGCAAAGCTTAGGTTTGGGGTGTGATAAGTAGTGAAAATACCATTTTTACCCCTAAACATGAGCCTTGAAAGACCCTTGAGAGGACTAAATAAGTGCTTTAGTGTTCATATTGCAGCTAACCAAAAAGACAGGTCCAAATCCGAAAACCATCTTAAAATGATCAAAAAGTCGACAACGCATGTCAAGCTCAAAGAGGGAGTGAAGAAATAGCCTCAGCAATGGCTAAAAAGGTCCTAAAAGAGCAAGAAAAGACCTGAAGAAGAAGAAGGATCCATTCGCAAAGAAGAATGGAAGCTAAAAGTCAATTCAAGAAGAACTTCTACTATTCGCAAAGAACCTTGAACTTTGAAAAGAAAAGAAGAGAAGTCCTTTGAAAAGACCTCCTGAAGCCAAAATGCCTTTATGAAAAGAAGAGAAGTCCTTTGCACAAAGATCTCCTGAAGCCAAATTACTTTGCGAATAGATCTCCTGAAGCCAAAATGCGTTGCGAAAACAGATGCTGGAGCCAAAATGCTTTGGGAAGAGAGATTCTGGAGCCGAACTACTTTGAAAAAAGCCCTTAAACTATGCGAAATGGCATTCTGGGATTTGCACCGTCCAAGGGTATTTCAGAAACTTTGCACGCGCCCCTAATGCGCTTTTAAAACCCAAGGACATTCCGGAAGATTCGAGCACGAACCAAAGGCATATTCCACCCCATGTGAACATGTCAAACAGATTTTTGAATACATAACCGTAATCTGATGCCTCTGCTTCCGATTAACAACCAGCATCAAGCATTTCTCATTGGCCAGAACAGATCCGGATCCCGTGCTCAATTCTATTGGTTGATACAGATCTATCCAATTTCGATTGGTTGATACATATCTGAGCCGCTTAGGAAAAACTATAAATAGACAACCATTTGCCCAATTTGGGTATCCAGCATTTTAGAGTTTTCATCTCTGCTTCTCATTCCGGCCGATAGCTTATCCGAACTGTAATCCCTTCTGTAGTTTACCTTTGAGAGCCATTGTGAGTGATTTGTACTCCAAGTTCGGATTCAAGATCAGAATCGAGGGCTTCGAGAAGCTCAGATCAGTAAGTCCGAGGGCTCTAAGAAGCCGTCAGGCTTCGTAATTGTAACGCTTGATTTTAAAAGGTTGCTGTAATTTGTGTCTTCTCCAGTGGAGTCATGTGGAGGGTTCTGAATGTTCGCCTTAGTGCATTAGAGCTCTTTAGATTCACTCATCCGCATCCAACTTCCCTTAATTCATCATCCCTCGTGTAATTAGCGTTGGTAACCTAATTCAAGCAAAGATTTACAAAGGATGTTCATGTTTCAACTAAAGAATAGGCCACATAATAGGATGATCTGTGACCATTTAAGTGGACAGATCACAGCCATAAGTCTAAACCTATTCCTTAATTCGGATTTATTTCTCTTACATCTGTGCTGGTAGCCAGATGAAGATTGAATCTGCTCTGTTGAACTACAGATTCTCCATTAAAATTCAGAGGTTAAAGTACATGAAGCTATTATTTCTGCATTTGTCTTATTTTAAACATCTCCCCAACTCGGATCTGGATCATGTAGTTAGTTCTTTTCTTTATTTGCTTATAGTTAAATGTGACACAATCCAACACTCTCTTTTATCTATTCTTTTTTTTAGATAATTATAGAGCCAGATCTGGTAGCACAGATCTGGAGGTTTATCCCTCAGTTTAGACAAACTTCTCTGTGGACGATCTTGAAATACTTACTTTTAAAACTTGCTACAATTGGCCCTGATCTTGCAGGCCAGTGTTAGCCCCAATGTGCTGATATCCCTTTCATAAGTTAACATCCATATAACCTAGCATTCTTTAATTCTTTAATTTTTGATTCATAATGCACACAATTATGGCACACTTGGAGCGACAACAAGTTTTTGGCGCCGCTGCCGGGGAAGTTTGTTCTAAAATAGATAGACCTATGTTTATTTTCATTTATTTTAATTTTTGCTTTAAACCTGCACTTTGCATTCCAAGTGCTTGATTAAATGTCTACAGCAGTTTTGTATAGAAAACCTGTTTTACTGCAGCAGAATTTTTATTTTTTTTATTTTTCTGAGTTTTTATTCTTTGCCTTCTAGTTATTTGAATAAATGCTGCTGCCACTCTTTTGTCTTTTTGTCAAATTTGGGCAAGAGTCCTGAGTTTTTCTTTTTATTTTTGTCAATACTTGAATAAGGTATCTGCTGCAGCTTTTTGGATGTTTGCAGATCTGGAGCAGCCATTCAACAAGGAGCATCTGACCAAAGCTGGAGCAGATCCGCTTGAGTTTGCATCCCTTCTCCTTTGCATTCATTTTCTATTTTTAAATTCTTGAGAACCAGTAGCTCATGTGTTTAATGTTTGTTTTGATTATAATTTCATTGCCTTTTAGGCATGCTGATTTTTTTTACAAAACCAAATACAAAATAAAAGAAGTGAAAACACAAATAGAAAATCTCGAGTTGTTTCTCATTATTTTCAAAGAAGAGTAAATAAGGGCTCTTGTTGAGCCCGGCTGATCCAAAACAAGTAAAAAAAAAAAAAAAAATTATAATAAAAAATAGAAAATTATAAAACAATATAGATATCTTCCTGATGCTGTTTTTTCCATTTGCATCCACTTTTCCCATCTGACCATGAGATCATTTTTTTTTAGGAATCATGTAGGATAATGAGTAGTCAATCATAGGCTGCTTTGAATATTCAATGGACCCACTACTTTTATTTTCCTTCGAGTTTTCTTCATCATATAGGGGTCTCAGCCGTGTGTGTACCCTGTTTTTACTATGTGCTCCCATGCTTCATTATTTCTTTTTTTCATACACATCATCATCAAAGGGGTTAGTCTTATTAATCTTGCTTTTCACAGTATTCCTGCTAATCATTTTATAATCACTTAGATTCATAAGTATCTCGTGCTTTTGGGTTTGTTTCTTTGGGCTTAGGATATATCATTTGGCATTAGATTTTCTGTTTTAGGAATTTTAGTTTCAAATTTTTTAGATCGCTGATTTTTTCTTTCTTAGGTTAATGTGTCCTCGCTTACTGATTTTGTCATTTTGAGTATTGTTAGTTTATTACTTTGTTTTCCTATTTTGCATTCACAAATTCAGTTTTTGTATCAACACTTTTCTTTTTCTTTTTTAACTTATTGTATCCCTTACCTTGCTTTTTTACTGCTTCTCTGTTATTAGCATTAGTTTCCTTTCATTTGCATAGTAATCCTTCTATTTGTTAGATTTTATTTAGCAATTTAGCATTGTTTTGTTGATTTTTCTTGCATTTGTATATCATGTTTTTCCTTTTCCTTGCTCATATCTTCAGTTTTACATTTTTATTTTTCTGCTGCATATAGTTTAGATTTTTCTGTTTTAGTTTTCTTTCTTCTTTACTGCTGCCCTAGTCTCTCATTGTCTAGAACATTGAGGACAATGTTCATCTTAGGTTTGGGGATCCACTGAGAAAGAAGGAAAAGGGAGATCAAATTCAAAGGAGTCTGCTTTGTGCAAGGCACTCACCAACAAATCATCAAGTTCTCTCTCTGAGACCTGCTCCTCTCCTCTTCCACAAGTTACCAAGGTACCTTTGCTGCCCTCTTTCTCCCACCTGAATTGAACTCAAACAGCTCCCCAAAAATCTGAAATATGTATTTTGGGAGATCATCAAACACTACTGTGATTATTTCTTCCTCCCTTACAAAGGAGCAAGAAGAGGAGGGTAGTTCTAAACAAAGACAAGAAAGCAATTATTGACCATTGCTGATTTAGGAGGACTAATGAGCTGTATGCATGCATTCTTAGTTTCTGTTTAGTTTCAGCTAATTTTTTTCTTTTCTTCGTTTCTGTTTTCATAAATTCTACCATTTAGATCTGTAGTGAGCCTGCTATTTTCTTTGTTTTTTTTTCCTTACAACAACAAGTGAGGACACGGTTCCTCACATCGCTTCAATTTCCAGTTTGTTACTCACTTATTGGGGAATTAAATGCAGAGTTAGTTCTCGCCCCACACGCATGCGCCTAATGCTACTTAATGACCCACGCTGATTCCTGGGCCATGAGCATACCAATGCCCCCATTCAAGTCCCACCTTTCGCTTCCCCACCTTACCTATAAATAACCAACCTCTACCAAATTCCCCACATCTTTCCCCCTTCCAAAATGGCCGAACTGCCAATAAGCCACCACACCGCTTACCCCATGTGGCTGGACCCACCACCACCAAAGGTGCCAGATCCGCCCAGCCTCTGGGACGAATTTGAAGAGGTCCTCGCGATTTTGGCCAAAGAAAAGGAGGCCCAACTCCAGCCTCCTCAGAAAAAACAAAAAACTCAACCTTCCCCTGCCACTTCCACCCCTCCACCGCCCCCACCCCCCCTCCCCTAAAAACACCTGTCCTATTCTGTCTTTATTTTTCTTTTTATGTAAAATATTTCTAGTTAATAAACTTTACTTTCTCCCATTCTCCATGTCATTTTCTGCTGTTTATTTTTTTTCTTATTGTTGCTGCCTTGTTTCAATTTTTTCGGTATAAAGTGACCATGCCACCTTTGAACCAGTGAGGACACTGTTCCCTATAGGTTTGGGGGTGTGGCAGACAAGTCCTGCCTAGGGAATAGTTAACATAAGGGCAGCAGAATCACCTAAGTAATTAGGAAATGTATTAATTTACTTTAGAATCATGACAACTAGAAAATTTAAAATTCCTTTGCCAAATTTAGACATTCTAAACCTTGCGATATTCTACATTTCCATGATGATTACACCATAAAAACATACTGGTATCAGCACGTAGTAAGTCAAAAGGAAGAGAAAAAGGTAAAGATATACTTAAAAGCTCAAGGAAAACCATAACCAAAGTGAGAATTGAGCCCATATATTTTCCATCTCTGCTGAAGAGTGACGAGGCAATTTTTTCTCGATTCAAAGGATTGGTCGAGGCATTAGATCCACTAGAAGTTAGGAAACTCCAAATTAAAACAAGTAACAAGACTCATGAAACCGAGGAAAAGATCAAGGCCTTCTTTGGACAGCTTTGAACCTAATGTAACCAACCAAGAAAAATCTGCCCCTGCTTGTACCCCATTTGAGTCAGAATCCTACAATTCTTCATCAAAATACTCAAAAGTACTTGCACTGAACCTATGGAACTAATTCAGCCTTCCTCACTCGAGAATTCAGGAGGTAAAGGAGAAAGAATCAAGATGGACCATTTCTGGGCAACATCAAGAAAATGAAGAGAAAATACCTCAAAACAGGCAATATGGTGACTGAGAAAAGAAGAGACAAACAATGTGAAAAGTTGCAAGCAAAAGGCAAAAAGGACCTTATGTTGAAAATGCAAGATCAAAGAAAGAACTGATCACGTGAATGTGAGAATCTCGAAAAGAAGAAGAAAGAAGCTAAACTCAAAAGGTGGAGTCATGAACCATCTCCTGCACTTCCTGAGTTCTCAAATTCAAACCTCTGCTCAAATTGCCTTTTCCTTGAAACTTCACCCATAAGCCATACAAACAAACCTAGATTAAAAGCCCTTGTGATCCAAAGTTGAGTGAGTCATGTGGAGATGAGAAGTGACCCAATCTATGGTGAGGAGATGTCAATGATGCCATTGCCTAAGAATCATGCCTATGCTCATGCTTACAGATCCATTTGGGAGATGTAACTGCTCTTGAGCTTGAGTGAAAATGAACCCTCAACAAAACACCGATGAGAGTATACCCCGGTGAGTGTTTGGGTTGGAACTTGAGCACCTTAAGTATGACTTATAACCTAATTTTTATCCATAGGATGAGCTTATCGCACATTTGTATGATTTTCTATGACTGCTCACAGATTGGAAATATTGAAACATTCATGAGGTTTATAAATGTTTAAATTCCTGTGCAAACAATAATCAAATTTTCTGTTTCATCATTGATTCAAGAGTAACTAACCCTGCTCCTTGATTGCTCATTTGATAATATTGCACTGATGTTAACTGTTTCATGGAGAAGTTTGTGGGTACCTTCACTGAAAACCTCAGAGACTTCACCTCCTCTAGGGATCACCTAGGGGTTTAAAAGGCTTGTTGCATATGCTAAATGCACCTGTGCTTCCTACAAAAGTGGCTCTTACTTTGTTTTTATGTTTCTTTGCTCGTGACTAGCAAAGCTTAGGTTTGGGGTGTGATAAGTAGTGAAAATACCATTTTCACCCCTAAACATGAGCCTTGAAAGACCCTTGAGAGGACTAAATAAGTGCTTTAGTGTTCATATTGCAGCTAACC
This sequence comes from Chloranthus sessilifolius, assembly GCA_021018995.1. NCBI lineage: Eukaryota > Viridiplantae > Streptophyta > Magnoliopsida > Chloranthales > Chloranthaceae > Chloranthus > Chloranthus sessilifolius. The sequence goes on from CM037594.1 coordinate 55,472,109, forward strand.
AAAAGACAGGTCCAAACCGAAAACCATCCTAAATGATCAAAAGTCGACAACGCATGTCAAGCTCAAAGAGGGAGTGAAGAAATAGCCTCAAAGAATGGCTAAAAAGGTCCTAAAAGAGCAAGAAAAGCCCTCAAGAACAAGGATCCATTCGCAAAGCAGAAGGGAAGCTAAAAGTCAAATCGCAAAGAACTTCTACTATTCGCAAAGAACCTTGAACTTGTGGAAAAGAAGAAAACACTCCTCGATTTGAAGTATGACCTTTGCGAAAAGAAGAATGACCTTTGCGAAAAGAAGAAAAAAGTCCTCATAAAAGATCTGAAGCCAAAATGCTTTGAAAAGATCTCCTGAAGCCAAAATGCTTTATGAAAAGATCTGAAGCCAAAATGCTTTTGAAGAGACTTCTCGAGCCAAACTACTTTTGCGAAAAAGCCCTTAAACTATGCGAAATGGCATCCTGGGGATTTGCGCCCGGTCGGAAGGGTATTCCAGGAAACTTTGCACGCGCCGGGATGCATTATAAAACCCAAGGACATCGCGGAAGATTCTGAGGACAAAGCGAAGGCATATTCCACCCGATGTGAACACCCAAAGATGAAAGTACTTGGCGGGAACTGCTAGAAGCACAATCAGATTTTTGAATTACATAACAGTAATTGATGCCTCTGCTTCGATTATCAACCAGATCAAGCATTTCGATTGGCCGTAATGATCCGGATCCCGGTGCTCGACTCCTATTGGTTGATACAGATCTATCCAATTCGGATTGGATGATACACATCTGAGCTGGGGTAGGGAAGAGTATAAATAGACGAACCATTTGCCCAATTTGGGTGTCCAGACTTTAGAGTTTTCAGCTCTGCTTTCTCATTCCGTCAGATAGCTTATCTGAACCCCCGTAATCCCTTCTTGTAGTTTACCTTGAGAGCCATTGTGAGTGATTTGTACTTCCAAGTTCGGATTCAAGATCAGAACTGAGGGTTTTCGAGAAGCTCAGATCAGTAAGTCCGAGGGCTCTCTAAGAAGCCGTGGCTCAGAATTGTAACGCTGATTTTAAAAGGTTGTCAGAATTTGTGTCTTCTCCATTGAGTCATGTCGAGGGTTCCAATGTTCACCTTAGTGCATTAGACTTCTTTAGATTCACTCATCCGCATCCAACTTCCCTTAATTCATCATCCCCGTAATTAGCGCTTGGTAACCTAATTCAAGCAAAGATTTACAAAGGATGTTCATGTTCAACTAAAGAATAGGCTACAATTAATGATGACAGATCTGTGACCATTTAAGTGATGATCATACCCATAAGTCTAAACCTATTCCTTAATTCGGATTTATTTCTCTTACATCTCTGCTCGTAGCCAGATGAAGCCTGAATCTGCTCTGTTGCACTACAGATTCTCCATTACAATTCAGAGCCTAACGTACATGAAGCTATTATTTGTCTTATTTTAAACACCTCCCAACTCGGATCTGGATCATGTAGTTAGTTCTTTTCTTTATTTGCTTATAGTTAAATGTGACACAATCCAACACTCTCTTTTATCTATTCTTTATTTAGATAATTATAGAGCCAGATCTGGTAGCACAGATCTGGAGGTTTATCTCTCAGTTTAGACAAACTTCTCTGTGGACGATCTTGAAATACTTACTTTTAAAACTTGCTACAATTGGCCCTGATCTTGCAGGCCAGTGTTAGCCCCAATGTGCTGATATCCCTTTCATAAGTTAACATCCATATAACCTAGCATTCTTTAATTCTTTAATTTTTGATTCATAATGCACACAATTATGGCACACTTGGAGCGACAACAAGTTTTTGGCGCCGTTGCCGGGGAAGTTTGTTCTAAAATAGATAAACCTATGTTTATTTTCATTTATTTTAATTTTTGTTTTAAAACCTGCACTTTGCATTCCAAGTGCTTGATTAAATGTCTACAGCAGTTTTGTATAGAAAACCTGTTTTACTGCAGCAGAATTTTTATTTTTTTTATTTTTCTGAGTTTTTATTCTTTGCCTTCTAGTTATTTGAATAAATGCTGCTGCCACTCTTTTGTCTTTTTGTCAAATTTGGGCAGTAGCCTGAGTTTTTCTTTTTATTTTTGTCAATACTTGAATAAGGTACTGCTGCAGTTTTTGGATGTTTGCAGATCTGGAGCAGCCGTCCAACAAGGAGCATCTGGACCAAAGCTGGAGCAGATCTGCTTGAGTTTGCATCCCCTTCTCCTTTGCATTCATTTTCTATTTTTAAATTCTTGAGAACCAGCAGTTCTGCTGTTTAATGTTTGTTTTGATTATAATTTCTGCCTTTAGGCATGCTGATTTTTTTTTTTTACAAAACCAAATACAAAATAAAAGAAGCTGAAAACACAAATAGAAAATCTCTGAGTTGTTTCTCATTATTTTCAGCAGTAGTAAATAAGGGCTCTTGTTGAGCCCGGGCTGATCCAAAACAAGTAAAAAAAAAAAAAATTATAAAAACAAAAAAAATATAGACATATATAGATATCTTCCGGATGGGCTGTTTTTCTCCATTTGCATCCACTTTTCCCATCTGGACCTGCTGAGATCATTTTTCTTTTTTAGGAATCATGTAGGATAATGAGTAGTGAATCATAGGCTGTTTTGAATATTCAATGGACCCACTGATTTTATTTTCCTTCGAGATTTCTTCATCATAAATGGGTCTCAGCTGTGTGTGAACCCTGTTTTTAATATGTGCTCCCATGCTTCATTATTTTTTTTTCATACACATCATCAACAAAGGGGTCAATCTTATGAATCTTGCTTTTCACTGTATTCCTGCTAATCATTTTTATAATCACTTAGATTCATAAGTATCTCAGGCTTTTGGGTTTGTTTCTTTGGGCTTAGGATATATCATTTGGCATTAGATTTTCTGTTTTAGGAATTTTAGTTTCAAATTCTGTTTTTAGATCGCTGATTTTTTTTCTTTCTTAGGTTAATGTGTCCTCCTGATTCATTTTGTATAGTTAGTTTATAACTTTGTTTTCCTATTTTGCATTCACAAATTCAGTTTGTATCAACACTTTTCTTTTTCTTTTTTTTATCTTTGTATTCAGTCCCTTACCTTGCTTTTCCTATTTCTCTGTTATTAGCATTAGTTTCCTTTGATTTGCATAGTAACCCTTCTATCTGTTAGATTTTATTTAGCAATTCTAGCATTGTTTTGTTGATTTTTCTTGCATTTGTATATCATGTTTCACTTTTCCTTCGTCATATCTTCAGTTTTACATTTCTATTTTTATATATTTTAGATTTTTTCTGTTCTTATTTTTTCTCTCTTCTTTTCCCCTTCTGCCCCTATTCTCTCATTGTCTAGACCATTGAGGACAATGTTCATCTTACGTTTGGGGATCCCCTCAGAAAGAATGAAAAGGGAGATCAAATTCAAAGGAGTCTGCTGTGCAAGGCACTCACCAACAGTCATCAAGTTCTCTCTCTTGAGACCTGCCTCTCCTCTTCCACAAGTTACCAAGGTACCTTTTGCTGCCCTTTCTCAAAACCTTGAATTGGAACTCAAACAGCTCCCCAAAATCTGAAATATGTATTTTTGGGAGATCATCAAACACTACTGTGATTATTTCTTCCTCCCTTACAAAGGAGCAAGAAGAGGAGTGTTAGTTCTAAAACAGCACAAGAAAGCAATTATTGGACCATTGCTGATTTAGGAGGACTAAACCCATATGCATGCATTTGTTTCATTTTAGTTTCTGTTTAGTTTGTTTTAGTTTCGCTTTTCAGCTAATTTTTTTCTTTTCTTTCTTTCGCTTTCATAAATTCTACCATTTAGATCTGTAGTGAGCCTGCTATTTTCTTTTTTTTCCTTATAACAACAAGTGAGGACACGTTCTCACATCGCTTCCCCAATTTCCAGTTGTTACTCACTTATTGGGGAATTAAATGCAGAAAGTTATTTCATTCCCACACGCATGCCCTAATGCTACTTAATGACCCACGCTGATTCCTGGGCCATGAGCATTCCCAATGCCCCCCCATTCAAGTCCCACCCTTTCGGCTTCCCCACCTTACCTATAAATAACCAACCTCTACCAAATTTCCCCACATCTTTCCCCACCCTTCCAAAATGGCCGACGACCAAGCCAATAAGCCACCACCCCGCTTTTACCCCATGTGGCTAGACCCACCACCACCGAAGGTGCCAGATCCGCTCCAGCTCCTCTGGGACGAATTTGAAGAGGTCCTCGCGATTTTGGCCAAAGAAAAGGAGGCCCAACTCCTAAAAAAAAACAAAAAAATCAACCTTCCCCTGCCACTTCCACCCCCCCCCCCCCCCCCCCCCCCCCCCCCCCTCAAAAACCCCCTCCTTTCTTTTTTTTTTTTTTTTTTTTTTTTTTTAAATATTTTTTTTTAATATACATTTCTTTCTCTCATTCTCCATCTCATTTTCATTGCTTATTTTTTTTTTCTTCTTATTGTTTTGCCTTTGTTTCAATTTTTCCTAGATAAAGTGACCATGCCACCTTTGAACCAAAGGAGGACACTGTCCCCCATAGGTTTGGGGGTGTGGCAGACAAGTCCTGCCTAGGGAATAGTTAACATAAGGGCAGCAGAATCACCTAAGTAATTAGGAAATGTATTAATTTACTTTAGAATCATGACAACTAGAAAATTTAAAATTCCTTTGCCAAATTTAGACATTCTAAACCTTGCGATATTCTACATTTCCATGATGATTACACCATAAAAACATACTGGTATCAGCACGTAGTAAGTCAAAAGGAAGAGAAAAAGGTAAAGATATACTTAAAAGCTCAAGGAAAAACCATAACCAGTGAGAATTGAGCCCATATATTTTCCATCTCTGATGAAGAGTGACTCAGGCAAATTTTTCTGATTCAAAGGATTCGAGGCATTAGATCCACTAGAAGTTAGGAAACTCCAAATTAAAACAAGTAACAAAGACTCATGAAACTGAGGAAAGATCAAGGCCTTCTTTGGACAGCTTGAACCTAATGTAACCAACCAAGAAAAATCTGCCCTGCTTGTCCCCATTTGAGTCAGAATCCTACAATTCTTCATCAAAATACTCAAAAGTACTTGCACCAACCTATGGAACTAATTCAGCCTTCCCTCACTCGAGAATTCAGAGGTAAAGGAGAAAGAATCAAGATGGACCATTTCGGCAACATCAAGAAAATGAAGAGAAAATACCTCAAAACAGGCAATATGGTGACTGAGAAAGAAGAGACAAACAATGTGAAAAAGTTGCAAGCAAAAAGGCAAAAAGGGACCTTATGTTGAAAATGCAAGATCAAAGAAAGAACTGATCACCGTGAATGTGAGAATCTAAAAAGAAGAAGAAAGAAGCTAAACTCAAAAGGTGGAGTCATGAACCATCTCCTGCACTTCCCGAAGTTCTCAAATTCAAACCTCTGTTCAAATTGCCTTTCCTTGAAACTTCACCCATAAGCCATACAAACAAACCTAGATTAAAAGCCCTTGTGATCCAAAGTTGAGTGAGTCATGTGGAGATGAGAAGTGACCCAATCTATGGTGAGGAGATGTCAATGATGCCATTGCCTAAGAATCATGCCTATGCTCATGCTTACAGATCCATTTGGGAGATGTAACTGCTCTTGAGCTTGAGGAAAATGAACCTCAACAAAAACACCGATGAGAGTATACCCCGTGAGTGTTTGGGTTGGAACTTGAGCACCTTAAGTATGACTTATAACCTAATTTTTATCCATAGGATGAGCTATCACGCACATTTGTATGATTTTCTATGACTGTCACAGATTGGAAATATTGAAACATTCATGAGGTTTATAAATGTTTAAATTCTGCAAACAATAATCAAATTTTCTGTTTCATCATTGATTCAAGAGTAACTAACCCTGCTCCTTGATTGCTCATTTGATAATATTGCACTGATGTTAACTGTTTCATGGAGAAGTTTGTGGGTACCTTCACTGAAAACCCTCAGAGAGACTTCACCTCCTCTAGGGATCACCTAGGGGTTTAAAAGGCTTGTTGCATATGCTAAATGCACTGTGCTTCCTACAAAAGTGGCTCTTTACTTTGTTTTTTATGTTTCTTTGCTCGTGGACTAGCAAAGCTTAGGTTTGGGGTGTGATAAGTAGTGAAAAATACCATTTTTCACCCCTAAACATGAGCCTTGAAAGACCCTTGAGAGGACTAAATAAGTGCTTTAGTGTTCATATTGCAGCTAACCAAAAAGACAGGTCCAAATCCGAACACCATCCTAAAATGATCAAAAAGCTGACAACGCATGTCAAGCTCAAAGAGGGAGTGAAGAAATAGCCTCAGCAATGGCTAAAAAGGTCCTAAAAGAGCAAGAAAAGACCAAGAAGAAGAAGGATCCATTCAAAGAAGAATGGAAGCTAAAAGTCAATCCGCAAAGAACTTCTACTATTCGCAAAGAACCTTGAACTTTGCGAAAAGAAGAAAACACTTCGAATAGAAGAATGACCTTTGCGAAAAGAAGAAAACACTCAAAAAGAAGAGAAGTCCTTTGCTAAAAGATCTCCAAGCCAAAATGCTTTATGAAAAGATCTCCTGAAGCCAAAATGCTTTATGAAAAGATCTCCAAGCCAAAATGCTTTGAAGAGAGCTTCGAGCCAAACTACTTTGCTAAAAAGCCCTTAAACTATGCGAAATGGCATTCTGGGATTTGCAGCTCGTCCAAGGGTATTTCAGAAACTTTGCACGCGCCCCAATGCGCTTTTAAAACCCAAGGACATTCCGAAGATTCTGAGCACGAACCAAAGGCATATTCCACCCCATGTGAACACCCAAAGATGAAATTACTGGAACTTCTAGAAGCTCAAACAGATTTTTGAATTACATAATGTAATTGATGCCTCTGCTTCCGATTTCAACCAGATCAAGCATTTCTGATTTGCCAGAACAGATCTGGATCCTGGTGCTCGACTCCTATTGGTTGATACAGATCTATCCAATTCTGATTGGTTGATACACATCTGAGCTGGCTTAGAGAAAACTATAAATAGACGAACCATTTGCCCAATTTGGGAATCCAGATTTTGAGTTTTCATCTCTGCTTTCTCATTCGGTCGATAGCTTATCCGAACCTCGTAATCCCTTCTTGTAGTTTACCTTGAGAGCCATTGTGAGTGATTTGTACTTCCAAGTTCGGATTCAAGATCAGAACTGAGGGTTTTCGAGAAGCTCAGATCAGAAGTCCGAGGGCTCTCTAAGAAGCCGTGCTCGTAATTGTAACGTTGGATTTTAAAAGGTTGTCAGAATTTGTGTCTTCTCCATTGGAGTCATGTCGAGGGTTCCAATGTTCACCTTAGTGCATTAGACTTCTTTAGATTCACTCATCCGCATCCAACTTCCCTTAATTCATCATCCTGTATAATTAGCGCTGGTAACCTAATTCAAGCAAAGATTTACAAGGATGTTCATGTTCAACTAAAGAATAGGCCATACTATGGATGATCTGTGACCATTTAAGTGATGATCACGCCCATAAGTCTAAACCTATTCCTTAATTCGATTTATTTCTCTTACATCTGTGCCGTAGCCAGATGAAGATTGAATCGCCTGTTGAACTACAGATTCTCCATTAAAATTCAGAGGCTAAAGTACATGAAGCTATTATTTCCGCATTTGTCTTATTTTAAACACCTCCCCAACTCGGATCTGGATCATGTAGTTAGGTCTTTTCTTTATTTGCTTATAGTTAAATGTGACACAATCCAACACTCTCTTTTATCTATTCTTTATTTTAGATAATTATAGAGCCAGATCTGGTAGCACAGATCTGGAGGTTTATCTCTGCTTTTAGACAAACTTCTGTGGACGATCTTGAAATACTTACTTTTAAAACTTGCTACAATTGGCCCTCGATCTTGCAGGCCAGTGTTAGCCCCAATGTGCTGATATCCCTTTCATAAGTTAACATCCATATAACCTAGCATTCTTTAATTCTTTAATTTTTGATTCATAATGCACACAATTATGGCACACTTGGAGCGACAACAAGTTTTTGGCGCCGCTGCCGGGGAAGTTTGTTCTAAAATAGATAGACCTATGTTTATTTTCATTTATTTTAATTTTTGCTTTAAACCTGCACTTTGCATTCCAAGTGCTTGATTAAATGTCTAGTGCAGTTTTGTATAGAAAACCTATTTTACTGCAGCAGAATCTTTTTTTTATTTTTTATTTTTCTGAGTTTTATTCTTGCCTTCTAGTTATTTGAATAAATGCTGCCGCCACTCTTTTGTCTTTTTGTCAAATTTGGGCAAGTAGTCTGAGTTTTTCTTTTTATTTTTGTCAATACTTGAATAAGGTACTGCAGCTTTTGGATGTTTGCAGATCCGAGCAGTCATTCAACAAGGAGCATCTCGACCAAAGCTGGAGCAGATCTGCTTGAGTTTGCATCCCTTCTCCTTTGCATTCATTTTCTATTTTTAAATTTTGAGAACCAGCAGCTCATTGTGTTTAATGTTTGTTTTGATTATAATTTCATTGCCTTTTAGGCATGCCGATTTTTTTTACAAAACCAAATACAAAATAAAAGAAGTTTAAAACACAAATAGAAAATCTCCGAGTTGTTTCTCATTATTTTCAGCAAGAGTAAATAAGGGCTCTTGTTGAGCCCGGCTGATCCAAAACAAGTAAAAAAAAAAAAAATTATAATAAAAAATAGAAAATTATAAAACAATATAGATATCTTCCTGATGGGCAATGTTTTCTCCATTTGCATCCACTTTTCCCATCTGAACCTGCTGAGATCATTTTTTTTTTTTTTTAGGAATCATGTAGGATAATGAGTAGTGGATCATAGGCTGTTTTGAATATTCAATGGACTCACTGATTTTATTTTCCTTCGAGATTTCTTCATCATAAAGGGTCTCACTGTGTGTGAACCCTGTTTTTAATATGTGCTCCCATGCTTCATTATTTCTTTTTCATACACATCATCAACAAAGGGGTCAATCTTATGAATCTTGCTTTTCACTGTATTCTGCTAATCATTTTTATAATCACTTAGATTCATAAGTATCTCAGTGCTTTTGGGTTTGTTTCTTTGGGCTTAGGATATATCATTTGGCATTAGATTTTCTTTTAGGAATTTTAGTTTCAAATTCTGTTTTTAGATCACTGATTTTTTTTCTTTCTTAGGTTAATGTGTCCTCGATTTACTGATTTTCGTCTTTTTTTCTGTGAGTATAGATAGTTTATTACTTTGTTTTCCTATTTTGCATTCACAAATTCAGTTTTGTATCAACACTTTTCTTTTTCTTTTTTAACTTTGTATTCAGTCCCTTACCTTGCTTTTACTGTTTCTCTGTTATTAGCATTAGTTTCTTTCATTTGCATAGTAATCCTTCTATTTGTTAGATTTTATTTAGCAATTTAGCAGTGTTTTGTTGATGTTCCTTGCATTTGTATATTCTGTTTGCTATTGCCTTGCAGATAGCTTCAGTTTTACATTTTTATTGTCTGCTGCATATAGTTTAGACTTTTTCTGTTCTTAGTTTTTCTTTCTTCTTTTACCCTGCTGCCCCTAGTCTCTCATTGTCTAGAACATTGAGGACAATGTTCATCTTTGGTTTGGGGATCCCCTGAGAAAGAAGGAAAAGGGAGATCAATTTCAAAGGGAGTCTGCTTTGTGCATGGCGCTCACCAACAGACATCAAGTTCTCTCTGAGACCTGCTCCTTCCCTCTTCCACAAGTTACCAAGGTACCTTTGCTGCCCTCTTTTCAGCTCACCTGAATTGAACTCAAACAGCTCCCAAAATCTGAAATATGTCTTTTTGGGAGATCATCAAACACTACCTGTGATTATTTCTTCCTCCCTTACAAAGGAGCAAGAAGAGGAGCTGTTGGTAGTTCTAAAACAGCACAAGAAAGCAATTGGCTGGACCATTGCTGATTTAGGAGGAATAAACCCAGCTGTATGCATGCATTTGTTTCTGTTGCTTCTTAGTTTCTGTTGCTTCTTAGTTTCTGCTTTCAGCTATTTTTTTTTTTTTTCGGTTTCTGTTTTCATAAATTCTACCATTTAGATCTGTAGTGAGCTGCTATTTTCTTTGTTTTTCCTTACAACAACAAGTGAGGACACGGTTCCTCACATCGCTTCCCCCAATTTCAGGTTGTTACTCACTTATTGGGGAATTAAATGCAGAAAGTTACTTTGTCATTCCACACGCATGCTCAATGCTACTTAATGACCCACTGATTCTGGGCCATGAGCATTACCAATGCCCCCATTCAAGTCCCACCTTCGGCTTCCCCACCTTACCTATAAATAACCAACCTCTACCAAATTCCCCACATCTTTCCCCACCCTTCCAAAATGGCCGTTACCAAGCCAATAAGCCACCACACTGCTTTTACCCATGTGGCTGGACCCACCACCACCGAAGGTGCCAGATCCGCCCAGCCCCTCTGGGACGAATTTGAAGAGGTCCTCGCGATTTTGGTAAAGAAAAGGAGGCCCAACTCCAGCCTCCTCAGAAAAACAAAAATCAACCTTCCCCGCCACTTCCACCCTCCACCGCCCCCACCCTCCCTAAAACACCTGTCCTATTCTGTCTTTTATTTTTTTTTTTTTTTTTATGTAAAATATTTCTAGTTAATAAACTTTACTTTCTCCCATTCTCCATGTCATTTTCTGCTTTTATTTTTTTCTTCTTATTGTTGCTTTGTTTCAATTTTTCCTATAAAGTGACCATGCCACCTTTGAACCAAGGAGGACACTGTTCCCCATAGGTTTGGGGTGTGGCGACAAGTCCCGCTTAGGAATAGTTAACATAAGGGCAGCAGAATCACCTAAGTAATTAGGAAATGTATTAATTTACTTTAGAATCATGACAACTAGAAAATTTAAAATTCCTTGCCAAATTTAGACATTCTAAACCTTGCGATATTCTACATTTCCATGATGATTACACCATAAAAACATACCGGTATCACGTAGTAAGTCAAAAGGAAGAGAAAAGGTAAAGATATACTTAAAAGCTCAAGGAAAAACCATAACCAAAGTGAGAATTGAGCCCATATATTTTCCATCTCGTTGAAGAGTGATCGAGGCAATTTTTTCTCGATTCAAAGGATTGGCTGAGGCATTAGATCCACTAGAAGTTAGGAAACTCCAAATTAAAACAAGTAACAGACTCATGAAACCGAGGAAAAGATCAAGGCCTTCTTTGGACAGCTTGAACCTAACAGAACCAACCAAGAAAAATCTGCCCTGTTTGTACCCCATTTGAGTCAGAATCCTACAATTCTTCATCAAAATACTCAAAAGTACTTGCACTGAACCTATGGAACTAATTCAGCCTTCCTCACTCGAGAATTCAGGAGGTAAAGGAGAAAGAATCAAGATGGACCATTTCAACATCAAGAAAATGAAGAGAAAATACCTCAAAACAGTGCAATATGGTGACCGAGAAAGAAGAGACAAACAATGTGAAAAAGTTGCAAGCAAAAAGGCAAAAAAGGGACCTTATGTTGAAAATGCAAGATCAAAGAAAGAACTGATCATGTGAATGTGAGAATCTCAAAAGAAGAAGAAAGAAGCTAAACTCAAAAGGTGGAGTCATGAACCATCTCCGTGCACTTCCCGAGTTCTCAAATTCAAACCTCTGCTCAAATTGCCTTTTCCTTGAAACTTCACCCATAAGCCATACAAACAAACCTAGATTAAAAGCCCTTGTGATCCAAAGTTGAGTGAGTCATGTGGAGATGAGAAGTGACCCAATCTATGGTGAGGAGATGTCAATGATGCCATTGCCTAAGAATCATGCCTATGCTCATGCTTACAGATCCATTTGGGAGATGTAATCGCTCTTGAGCTTGAGTGAAAATGAACCCTCAACAAAAACACTGATGAGAGTATACCCCGTGAGTGTTTGGGTTGGAACTTGAGCACCTTAAGTATGACTTATAACCTAATTTTTATCCATAGGATGAGCTCACGCACATTTGTATGATTTTCTATGACTGTTCACAGATTGGAAATATTGAAACATTCATGAGGTTTATAAATGTTTAAATTCTGCAAACAATAATCAAATTTTCTGTTTCATCATTGATTCAAGAGTAACTAACCAACTGCTCCTTGATTGCTCATTTGATAATATTGCACTGGTGTTAACTGTTTCATGGAGAAGTTTGTGGGTACCTTCACTGAAAACCCTCAGGAGACTTCACTCCTCCTCTAGGGATCACCTAGGGGTTTAAAAGGCTTGTTGCATATGCTAAATGCACCTGTGCTTCCTACAAAAGTGGCTCTTTACTTTGTTTTTTATGTTTCTTTGCTCAGGGACTAGCAAAGCTTAGGTTTGGGGGTGTGATAAGTAGTGAAAAATACCATTTTTCACCCCTAAACATGAGCCTTGAAAGACCCTTGAGAGGACTAAATAAGTGCTTTAGTGTTCATATTGCAGCTAACCAAAAAGACAGGTCCAAATCCGAAAACCATCCTAAAATGATCAAAACGCTGACAACGCATGTCAAGCTCAAAGAGGGAGTGAAGAAATAGCCTCAGCAATGGCTAAAAAGGTCCTAAAAGAGCAAGAAAAGACCTGAAGAAGAAGAAGGATCCATTCGCAAAGAAGAATGGAAGCTAAAAGTCAATCCGCAAAGAACTTCTACTATTCGCAAAGAACCTTGAACTTTGCGAAAAGAAGAAAACACTCCTCGAATAGAAGAATGACCTTTGCGAAAAGAAGAAAACACTCTGCGAAAAGAAGAGAAGTCCTTTGCGAAAAAGATCTCCTGAAGCCAAATGCTTTGCGAAAAGATCTCCTGAAGCCAAAATGCTTTATGAAAAGATCTCTGAAGCCAAAATGCTTTGAAAAGATCTCTGAAGCCAAAATGCTTAAGAGAGCTTCGAGCCAAACTACTTTTAAAAAGCCCTTAAACTATGTGAAATGGTATTCTGGGGATTTGCAGCTCGTCCAAAGGGTATTTCAGGAAACTTTGCACGCGCCCAATGCGCTTTTAAAACCCAAGGACATTCCTACGAAGATTCGAGCACGAACCAAAGGCATATTCCACCCCATGTGAACACCCAAAGATGAAATTACTTGGCGGGAACTTCTAGAAGCTCAAACAGATTTTTGAATTACATAATGTAATTGATGCCTCTGCTTTCCGATTGGTGAACCAGATCAAGCATTTCGATTGGCTGAACAGATCTGGATCCCGGTGCTCGACTCCTATTGGTTGATACAGATCTATCCAATTCGATTGGTTGATACACATCCGAGTGGCTTTAGAAAAACTATAAATAGACTAACCATTTGCCCAATTTGGGTATCCAGATTTTAGAGTTTTCATCTCTGTTTCCCCCATTCCGGTCAGAAAGCTCATCTCATTCCCCTGTAATCCCTTCTTGTATTTTACCTTTGAGAGCCATTGCGAGTGACTTGTACTTCCAAGTTCGGATCCAAGATCAGAATCGAGGGCTCTTCGAGAAGCTCGACCGTAAGTCCGAGGGCTCTCTAAGAAGCCGTGCTCTGTAGAATTGTAACGTTGGATTTTAAAAGGTTGTGTAATTTGTGTCTTCTCCATTGGAGTCATGTCGAGGGTTCAATGTTCACCTTAGTGCATTAGACTTCTTTAGATTCACTCATCCGCATCCAACTTCCCTTAATTCATCATCCTCGTATGGAATTAGCGCTTGGTAACCTAATTCAAGCAAAGATTTACAAAGGATGTTCATGTTCAAATAAAGAATAGGCCACTAGTCGATGATCCGTGACAAATCACACCCATAAGTCTAAACGTATTCCTTAATTCGATTTATTTCTCTGGTAGCCGGATGAAGATTGAATCGCTCTGCTGAACTACAGATTCTCCATTAAAATTCAAAGGCTAAAATACATGAAGCTATTATTTCTGCATTTGTCTTATTTTAAACACCTCCACAACTCGGATCTGGATCACGTAGTTAGTTCTTTTCTTTATTTGCTTTTAGTTAAACGTGACAAAACCCAACACTCTCTTTTATCTATTCTTTATTTTAGATAATTATAGAGCCAGATCTGGTAGCACAGATCTGGAGGTTTATCTCTCATTTTAGACAAACTTCTCTGTGGACGATCTTGAAATACTTACTTTTAAAACTTGCTACAATTGGCCCTGATCTTGCAGGCCAGTGTTAGCCCCAATGTGCTGATATCCCTTTCATAAGTTAACATCCATATAATTTAGCATTCTTTAATTCTTTAATTTTTTGCACACATTTTGGCACACTTGGAGCGACAACAGGGTACCTTCACTGAAAACCCTCAGGAGACTTCACTCCTCCTCTAGGGATCACCTAGGGGTTTAAAAGGCTTGTTGCATATGCTAAATGCACCTGTGCTTCCTACAAAAGTGGCTCTTTACTTTGTTTTTTATGTTTCTTTGCTCAGGGACTAGCAAAGCTTAGGTTTGGGGGTGTGATAAGTAGTGAAAAATACCATTTTTTACCCCTAAACATGAGCCTTGAAAGACCCTTGAGAGGACTAAATAAGTGCTTTAGTGTTCATATTGCAGCTAACCAAAAAGACAGGTCCAAATCCGAAAACCATCCTAAAATGATCAAAAAGCTGACAACGCATGTCAAACTCAAAGAGGGAGTGAAGAAATAGCCTCAGCAATGGCTAAAAAGGTCCTAAAAGAGCAAGAAAAGACCTGAAGAAGAAGAAGGATCCATTCGCAAAGAAGAATGGAAGCTAAAGTTCAATTCAAGAAGAACATCTACTATTCAAAGAACGTTGAACTTTGCGAAAAGAAGAGAAGTCCTTTGCGAAAAGACCTCTGAAGCCAAAATGCTTTGCGAAAAGAAGAGAAGTCCTGCGAAAAGATCTCCAAGCCAAAGTCCTTTGCGAAAAGATCTCTTGAAGCCAAAATGCTTTGAAAAGAGATTCGAGCCAAAATGCTTTGCGAGAGATTCGAGCCAAACTACTTTTGAAAAAGCCCTTAAACTATGCGAAATGGCATTACGGGATTTGCGTCGTCCAAGGGTATTTCAGAAACTTTGCACGCTACCAATGCGCTTTTAAAACCCAAGGACATTCCTAAGATTACGAGTACGAACCAAAGGCATATTCCACCCCATGTGAACACCCAAAGATGAAATTACTTGGCGGGAACTTCTAGAAGCTCAAACAGATTTTTGAATTACATAATGTAATTGATGCCTCTGCTTCTCGATTGAAACCAGATCAAGCATTTCGATTAGCCGTAATGATCCGGATCCCGGTGCTCGACTCCTATTGGTTGATACAGATCTATCCAATTTCGATTGGTTGATACACATCTGAGTGGCTTAGGAAAACTATAAATAGACGAACCATTTGCCCAATTTGGGTATCCAGATTTTAGAGTTTTCATCTCTGCTTTCCCCATTCCGGTCGAAGCTCATCCGATTCAGAATCCCTTCTTGTATTTTACCTTTGAGAGCCATTACGAGTGATTTGTACTTCCAAGTTCGGATTCAAGATCAGAACTGAGGGCTCTCGAGAAGCTCATCGTAAGTCCGAGGGCTCTCTAAGCCGTGCTCGAATAATTGTAACGTTGATTTTAAAAGGTTGTTGTAATTTGTGTCTTCTCCATTGGAGTCATGTCGAGGGTTCCGAATGTTCACCTTAGTGCATTAGACTTCTTTAGATTCACTCATCCGCATCCAACTTCCCTTAATTCATCATCCTCATGTAATTAGCGTTGGTAACCTAATTCAAGCAGATTTATGATGTTCATGTTCAAATAAAGAATAGGCCACTTAGTCGATGATCCGTGACAAATCAGCCCATAAGTCTAAACCTATTCCTTAATTCAGATTTATTTCTCTTACATCTGTGCTGGTAGCCAGATGAAGATTGAATCTGCTCTGTTGAACTACAGATTCTCCATTAAAATTCAAAGGCTAAAATACATGAAGCTATTATTTCTGCATTTGTCTTATTTTAAACACCTCCACAACTCGGATCTGGATCACGTAGTTAGTTCTTTTCTTTATTTGCTTTTAGTTAAACGTGACAAAACCCAACACTCTCTTTTATCTATTCTTTATTTTAGATAATTATAGAGCCAGATCTGGTAGCACAGATCTGGAGGTTTATCTCTCATTTTAGACAAACTTCTCTGTGGACGATCTTGAAATACTTACTTTTAAAACTTGCTACAATTGGCCCTGATCTTGCAGGCCAGTGTTAGCCCCAATGTGCTGATATCCCTTTCATAATTTAACATCCATATAATTTAGCATTCTTTAATTCTTTAATTTTTTGCACACATTTTTGGCACACTTGGAGCGACAACACTGCACCATAATGGTTCACACCATTGGGTTTGTTTAGCATGCCTCAAGGTCCTAGAAGCCCTGCTGAGAGAGAGAAGTGAAACCCAAGTACAATGGAGTGTTGCAGCAAATTATAGAGAGCAGCTGTTGAGCACATAGTAGCTCTGCACCTTTAGCAAATATTCCCTCGAGCAGCTCTGTTCCTTTAAGAGTGAACCTATCAGCAGCTCGAGCACATCATGGGTGCAACTATGCAATGGTTCGAGAGGAACAACAGCCAAGCAGTAATGCAGTAGTCCAAATGGAACACAGCAGCTACAACACTTCTTGTTGTAGCCATTACACCTCTCGAGCAGCCCAATAGCTTTAGCATTGACACCACTCGAGCAGTGCAAGCAGTGTGCACATTCAGATCACCAACCTCGAGCAGCTGCCCTTGCTGGAGATTAAACTACTCGAGCAGTTCATTGATGAAACCACATACTCGAGTACTTCAGCAGCTGCAACACCAACTAATCGAGCAGTCTTGAAGCACCATTAATGCTGTTGAGCAATTCAGTGTAACTAATTGAGCAGTTCAGTGCTGAAGCCTTTAAACCAGTCGAGCAGTTGCATTCCTAAAGCAAGCAGCACTCAAGTAGCTTTAATACACTGAAATCCAGTCTCTAGAGCTGCTATTTCAGCCTCTTGAGAGCCTCTCGAGCTGAAGACTTGAAGCTAGCATTCACTCGAGTAGTTCAATGTACATGTAGAGTGCTATTTTATCCTGTCGAGAGCCTCTCGAGTTGCATTTTCTGTAGCTTAATCCTCTCAAGCACTTAAAGGATGCATTTTTATCCTGTCGAGCAGCCTCTTGAGAACTACTCGAGATTAAATTCTGAAGCTATCATCCTCTTGAGATCTACTCGAGTTATAAATTCTAAAGCTCAGCCACTCGAGGCACGGGTTCCAGCAGCCATATTCAAAAGTTAGAGGCAATTTTGAGATTCCACAGCACCTAGGGCACACATCTCAAGGTGCTGAGCTATTCCCCACATCTCGAGGCATCACTTGGCCCCAAATGGGCCATGATAGCAGCTACAAGCATTGTATTTATGCCCTTTTTTCTGATTGGCTAAAGCATTTCACTGCTTTATGGATTGTGTATATATAGCTGTAATTTATTTTGTAAAAGGGAGCAAGGATTAGCCTGAGCTCAGTTATAGGGTTTCATTTTAGGTTTAGAGTTTTTGTTTTCTTCTTTTTCTTCGTTATCTCAGCAGCAATTCTAGCTAACTCTTTGTAGCAACTAGATATATTCTAAGCTGTAATCGGGTGTTGTAATAAGAGGGAGAGCAGTTTTGGAGTTTTGTAAGGATTGCTGCCTTGAGGGCCAATCATTGTAAGTCCTTTTTATTCAATGAAATGTCGGGTTTAAAGCATCATTAAATCTATATTTTTCCTATATTTTTCATATAGATATGTATGAGTTTAATGCACCTATGGATGCATGTGCTTGTAGCCATGCACACATAGTGGCAGTAGTAGTTTTCATGTTCTAGTTTAACCCATTGACTGGACCACATCTATGAGATATTCTGTGACTATTTAAGCGGATGGAATATAACCCTAAGCCTGGTATAGATTTCAGGGCTGAACCGGATTCTTTTTCTTTGCACTTATGCTTATAGCCAAGTGAGGGACTGTTGCAGAGCCAACTTCTCCTCTGTTTTACATCCCCTTTTCAGTGAATGGATCTGAGATCTTGCATAAATTATAGACTTGAGAGCTAGGTCATTGCAAGCCACTTTATAGCAATGACCAACTGATTTTAATGCTCCATTCAATATGTGATTTCTTATGATTTTTACTTGATTTTCACGGACTGTTTGATCCTATGGATGCATGAGCTTGTAGCCTTGCAAACATAGTGTCTACAATGGTTTTCTTGTTTCAACTCTAACCTCTTGCTTGGATGAAATCTCCGGGATATGCTGTGACCATTCAAGTGGACAGAATATACCCCTAAGATCTGTTCATGCCTCTGGGTTAGGTTAGATTTTCTACCTTGCACTTGATCTTGTAGCCAAGTGAAGGATAGCTACAGATCCAATATCTTGATCTGAGTTACAATGGAAGTTAGCCCATTGCTGTCTACTTCTCCACATTTTTACTTTATTTTACCACACTGTAGACACCTAAATTTGGCCCAAGGTTCGATCGAAACACATTTCGAGAGAGGCGCGCCTCAGAGCTTTTGATGGCATGTATGGTACCTTCAGATACCTTCTCAAACCCTTACAAATCATCCTAAATCCCTTAGAATTTACCCTAAACCTTTAGAAACCAATCCCGACCCTTAGAACCCCTTCCGAACCCTAAACCCAACCTTCTCGGGCAATGGATGGAGAGTGGTGCACCAAGACTATCTGAGGTATTCTACTACTATCAAGTCATATAACATTGGAAAGAGGACTTCCTCAGCTTTCTAACAAGCTAAGAATCACCTCAATCGAAGTTATATAACAAAAGTTATGGCAATTTAAAAATCGCACGATTTTGCAAGATTTTGGCTTGGCGCAACTAATAGTTGCGCCAGGCTAAAGTGGGTCCCCCCGCAAGCTTGCAACCTCCCAAAACTATTGTGAATCACTGTATTACTGTACATATGCTTGGCACAACTATTAGTTGCGCCAGGCATATTAACAGTACCTATGATTTTTTGCTCCGAAAATTGAGATTGGGGTTTGACTTATTGACCATCTTGATCTTTGGGGGGTGTTTTGCTAGTTCTATTGCACCATTTTAATGCCTATTTGCAACCCTTAAGTAATTTGAAACACTAACCTATCATTCACCATTAAAACCATTCCCACACATCTCCAAGCTCTTAAAATCCAAGGAAACCTTAGATTAGAGATTACCTAATTGCTAACCACAATTAGCACCTAAGTAGCCTCCTAACCTACCCTTTTCCTATAAATAGAGGCCCCCTCCCCTTGGGTTAAAGGTTGAGAAATTTGCTTAAGAGAGAAAGAGCTCAAAGTGAGAAGTTCTTCCTCCCTTTTGTGCCCCATTTTCACATGAAATTCTAAAATCTCCCAACCTTATTTCAAACTTAATCTTGCATTCAAAACCCTTAGTCTAGGTGTGTGCTACCCCCTAGACTACTCTCTCTACCTCTTAGCTAGCAAGCCATAGGAGTTAGAACCCCATTTTCCACCATTCAAGCCTTCAAAAGCTCATTAAAGCAAGCCTACACAAGGCTCCTCAATGGTGCAACAAGGGCTCGAGAGCTCCTGCTCTCCCCTCTATTCCTCTACCTTCTCGGTTATTTCTCCATCCTCCCATTTGTGCTGTTACGCCGCCAAATTTTCAGTAGGAACGGAGGGGCACAAATAGGATTCTAAGCCCCTTTGGGCCAGAGGAAGCCATTTTCTTTTCTTTTATATCAATTTTGTTTTGGCTATAAGTAGAGACCGCATTAAGCGGGTTGATTGGGTGCCTAACACCTTCCCAATCGATAACCGAAGCCCCTACCCAAGAACCTTTGGTGTGGACCGAATTCAGAGTCATATTTGTGATACTTTGGTGCTTATAAAAATGATCTAGATTTCTCGGGACACCAAAAGCTCTGGGTGACGACTCTATATTTTTGTTAGCGAGTGCATCGCCCCGACGGAATCGTAAAAAATCCCACGGTTACACAGATGGCAACTCTACTGGGGAGTAGCTTGTAGAGCTTCCCCTTAAACTTGGCCTCTTTATTATTTATTTTACTAACCTTTTATTGCTATTTTTTATTTTATTTTTACTCACCCCTCCGATTAAGTTATTTTACTTACCCCTACTTTTACATCATTTACGAGCCTTAGCCGATTGGCGGGCCTACATGTGCATTATCATTTAATTTTCTTTACTTTTCTATCATTTTAGTGCCTTAGCCAATTGGCGGGCCTACTTGCGCATTGTCTTTTAATTTTTAAAATTTTTTTATCATTTAAAGTGCCTTAGCCAATTAGCGGGCCTACTTGTGTAAGCATATTCTAACAGTGGATGCCGGCCCATAGTGGCGGCATGGGATCATCCCCCTCGATCTTTGAACTAAAGAAAACTTCCATAAAAAAAAAGCTTTGAAAAAAATTAAAATTAAACCAAGATAGGGAACTTAATCAATTTATTTTTACGGGATAGATTTTTAAAGTGTTGGGTTTAGGCACACATACAACCACCTGGGTCTTAGTATGGCGGCAACTCCTAGTGGTGATGATCTAGAAAAGTCCCAGCCCACCTAGTATCTGAGAAGGCGTTTGCACCGGAGGTATATCGAGTGGGTCACCTATTCCTATAAGCTTAAAACCGGTTGGGGAGCGCGCTAGCGAGTTATACCGGACTCAAACCCTTAGGTTTGATTAGGAGAGAATGATTCACTAAAAAAATTAGTCAGTTCTCGGAAGGACAACTTCCATAAAAAAGCTAAAAAGAGACTCAATTCGGGCAAAAGTAGCTGCTGTCAAGGGTTCTGGAAACCCACTTTTGCCTGGCGCAAGTATTAGTTGTGCCAATGCAAAAATCGTCAAAAATACACTGGCGCAACTAATATTTGCACTAGCCTTATTTAGGGAAATTTTGCTCTAGTGCATGTATTAGTTGCGCCAGTATTGTTCTGAGCAATCCAGCCCGATTCTGTGGCCTTGTCCACATCCTGAGTCCCCTGATTAGTGTCTTAGTGTCTCTGTTTGGGCCTCGCCACCTCCAACACCCAATACACCCCTGCCGGTCAAAAGAAGGTAACTTCTTTTTGACTCATTTCGGGGGATCGGGTCATTTGCCTCAGTTTTCGTGCCTTCAATAGATCAAAGATCTTCCTTTGATTCTTCCGAAGTACTTCAGAATCCTTGCCACGAGTCCTACATTAAGATACGAAACCTACCCAAGAAGGGAACTCCAAGGCCTCGGATCCTTTGTTTTCACTTACAAAAATCCAAAAAAAAAAAATTAAAAATAATTAGTCTTTGTGGTGCCAGGACAACGACATCATCTTGCCCTCCATCATCCCGTTGGGGAATGAGGAGGAAATTTTTTGGGCCTTATCTAAGGCACCCGTACCCAACCTGCCAACAAATGATGTCATGGGTAGTGGACCTGGCCTATGCCGATCCCGATTCATCCCTGCCACATTCTCCAACCCATTCCCATTCGGAAGAAATTTTAACTACCATCCCCCTCACCCAATCACCCTTTGCCATTTCCGGCCCCTTTGGCGCCCCTATTTTTCCATCCACCACTTCCCAAGTTATCCAAAATCCACCCCACAATTCCCCATCTTTTACCCAAACCATGCCCATTGTCCCTCCCATATCCATGCCAAACCCATCCCACTTTCCATCCACATCCATGCCAAATCAACCCCGTCTTCCACCCACATCCATTCCAAGCCCAACCCGATTGTCCTCATCCACATCCATGCCCCATTTTCCATCTTCCCCATATAAGCCTGATCCGTCCTCATTCACATATGTCACCTCTACCTATCCAACCCCTCACAAATCCCCCCATCTACCCGGGTCATGCCCATTTATATCGGGGCCATGCCCGGTTTTTTCCAAACACCCACACTTTACCTTTCATCATCCCCAAAGATACCCAACCAACCCTCCACCTCACTCCTCCAATCCACCCCATATCCCATCCCTTACCCGGGTCATGCTCGATTTTACCGGAGCCATGCCCAATTTACCCTCCACATCCACTCCATCCATACCCCTCCTAGCCTCCGATCCCCATCTAATCCTCCTTCCGTGGCCATAATGGAAGAGAAGGTGTAAGCCTACAATAGGTGAATGGCCTCCCAACACATCTCCAGTCATCCCTACCACACACTCATGAACCCATTCGAGACTTTATCAAGTCTCCATGCCTCATTCCCCCATGACCACCATCAACCCACCATAATCCACACCATCCGAACCTCCATTCTCCACTTGTCTCAAGGCCCCATGGCCCAAACCCCCATTTCCTACATGCCTCATGGCCCCATGGCCCAAACCTCCATTCCCCACTTGTTTCAAGGGCCCATGGCCCAGACCCACCAAGACCCAATGGGCCAGACTCACCAAGGGCTCATGGCCCAAACCCACCAAGGTCCAATGAGCCAGACCCACCAAGGGCCCATGCCCAGACCCACAAAGGCCTAATGGGCCAGATCCACCAAGGCCCAATGGGCTAGACCCACCAAGGGCCCATGGCCCAGACCCACCAAGGGCCTATGGCCCAAACCCATCAAGGGCCCATGGCCTAAGCTCACCAATGGCCCATGGCCCATACCCCTCAAAACCCAATAGGCCTAACCCAAATCCACCAAGGGCCCATGGCTCAGACCCATCAGGCCCAAACCCACCAATGGCCCATGGCCCAAACCCTCCAAAGCCCAATGGGCTATACCCATCAAGGCCTAATGGGCCAAGACACGCCAAATCCCTTACCCTTTAACCAAGCCCAACCTGACCAACGCCTTATGGCCCAAACCTCACAGGGCTTTGTGGCCCAAGCCCAAGCCCCGCACTCATACCTTCCACAATACCCCCAACATTTCACCCGCCCCCAACCTTCACACCCGGGTCAAACCCATGCCATACCCCAAACCCAATTTTCTCATGGCCCCATACCCTAAGACCATCTCCAAACCTTCCCTCATGTCCGATGGCCTCATCAGGCCCCACCCCTAAACCAAACTACCACTCACCCCATCACCTTGAAACATTTCCCTTACATTCAAGGGGCTCACCCAACCCAAATCCAGTCCATACATCAACATGAAAATCTCGTCCTCACTGCACCCTATATAGACCAGTAGTATGAGGAGGACGAGATCAGAAATAGCGGGGCCTATGCCGGGCTGTGACCAATGCCAATCCTCCACCTGTAATTACCCCACCCCTGGCAACCCAAAGTGAGTCAAAGCTAATAATTGAGAAGACGGCCCCCATGTCCAAGGAGTTGGAACAGCTGAAAGAACAGTTGGATAAAATCCACAAGCAATTACAGAAGATGGGTGGTGATGAAATCCATGCTACAGACTTCACAAATTTATGCCTGTTCGCCGAGGTCCCCCTACCCTACAAATTTAAAATACCGGTCTTTGATAAATATAATGGCACAGGCAACCTTCTTGTGCACCTTAAGTCCTACTGTGGGGACATGTGCCAATACGGCAGAGACGAACGACTCCTTATTAAAGTGTTTCAGAAAAGTTTAACCGACCTAGCTTTAAGATGGTTCACATCTCTTGATCCATCAATGATTAAAATGTGGAAAGATTTGACCCACCTATTCTAAGAGCAATATGTCTACAGTATAGACATTGAGCCCCATAAGTCAGATCTAGCCCGATTGAAGCAGAACTCCAATAAAACCTTCAGCGATTACTTAGGGCGTTGGAGAGCACTGACAGCTTAAGTCAGAAATAGGATACCTGATGACGAGAAGATAAAAATAATCTCAAAGAATACCCTGCCAATGATCTTAGATTTTCTTGTATATCGATAGCAGTCCAATTTTTCTAACTTGGTATGGAACGCCAACCGCTGTGAGGACGCCATCAGAGAAGGGCGATTGAACAAGAATACATCCGGGGGGCCTAGCGGGGTTAGGAGGTTCTCCGAGCAGAGAAATGAGAGAAGAATATGGGTAGAGGTACATAATGTTGCAAACACCCGACCCGAGAATAACAATGTAGCCCCCTTCCAATTTAAAGCAGCGCAACCAGCTCCCGTCAGGATATGGCCAGTACGGAGAACCGGGAATGGGCAAGGAATGTAAATGACCTTAGAGAGGAGAGCCCATTATGATCAAGTCTTTACACCCTTGGGGCAATCCCTGAGTGTACTTTTGCCATTATTAATTAAAAAGGGTTTAATAATTGTTCTCCAACCACGACCTCCTCCCAATACGATTCCATATAATTTTGACCTCAATATTCATTGCAATTTCTATCAGGGTTCGAGTCACTTGACTGATCGCTGCTTCCCATTAAAACACGTGATCCAAGACTTAATCGATATTGAAAAGATCATTTCCCCTGCACCCACCCAAGCAAACCAGCATGCGAATATCCATCAGGTGCCTTTACCACCACACCCTACCAAAATAGTAGGTTCCATACCCACCATAGGGATAGTAGAGGAATTTGAAGAAGAGTTGGAGTTTGATCCATTAGACTTCATTTGTAATCAAGAAACATTTTTGACACCAAGGCAGAGAAATCTAAGAGAAGGAACTCTTGGGGTGATTGAACCCCTAAATCTTGCAGATTCCTTCCCCACCCCTGCACCGCAGACCGAACCCCTAGATCTTAGGGCCTATTTTCCACCACCCACCCCCATTAACTTTGTACAAATAAATGTGTATCAACCATATTCCACCACCCCCTTAAAATACCCAATAAGCCATCAGGCCCCCAATCCTCCACCCGCACCCGTCAGTTATCCATGGCGTATGCCCACCCCATTACCCCCGATTCAACCATCCACAAACTCCACCACGCCCATCAATTACCTAATGGCCCATCAAACCCTCAATCCACCTGCACCCATCAGCTACCAATGGCCTGGCCCTGCCCCTACCCCTTTTCCCTCATCACCACCACTCACAAGCTTCACCACCCTCGTCTGGCCTAATTTTGCCACCCAACCAGCTATCACAGAGGTAAATCAAGTGTTACCCACACCTCCAAAGCCCACAATAAAAGAGCATCCGATACCAGTAGCCATGCCACTTCAGATTTCGGGACCAACCTACAACCCTCATCAGGTCCCACTGAGTTATGAGCAAACAGATGTCAACGCTGGCAACAACAGAGAAGGGGTAGTGGACTTTATTACCCAATTAGGGAAGATATCAAAGAAGTTGGAAGAATCAGTAGTAGCACAAGCCCAATTGGAGGGAAAGAAAGATAGCGCTGTGAATCCTTTTGAGAAAATGAGTCAAGAATATATACTGGAGACTTAGCTGAGAAGAATGCCTACCCATATTACTATATGGGATTTGTTGATGACCTCCCCACTCCATTTTTAAGATTTAATGGGGAATTAAAGAATGCGCATGTGTCACTTTAGGTTAGCTCATATGAAGTCGAGCAAATAATTGGTCAAGTGATGGCTCTAAATGACATTTCATTTGTTGATGCCGATTTACCTAAGGAAGGAGGTAGTCACTCAAAGTCCTTGAATATAACTGTTGAGTCCGAGAATATGATAATTCCCTTAGTTCTAATTGATAACGGGTCGGCTTTGAATGTGTGCCCGTTGCGGACTGCCACCAAAATCAGTGTGGACCCTTGTATGTTGAGGCCGACAAGAACAAGTGTTCGAGGTTTTGATAACACAAGAAGAGAAATAATGGGAGAGGTCGACCTTGAGTTAGTAATTGGGCCCATGACCTTTTCCATACCTTTCCAAGTGATGGATATCAAATCTTTTTTTAATCTGCTACCCTCCATCAAAAATTAAAAAATATATTTGGGCAGAAGGTGATCACCATCATTGGTGGAGGGCATGACGACAAAGACAAGGCCACCCATAACATTGAAAATCCTAAAGTAATGGATGTGCCACATATTGAGGAAGACACTGACCTCCACAGTTTCAAATATGAGGTGTCAGCAGTAGGCCCAAAACCTCCAAAAAGCATAGTCTCCAAAACCGACGGTAGAATGAAAGCAGCAGTGGCAATGCTCCAGAAATGGGGCTATTAAAAAGGCAGAGGACTTGGGCCCAGACTGCAGGGTAAAAGAGAGCCGGTAATAGCCAAGGGACAGAAAGTTTGTTTTGGGTTAGGTTACAAACTCACAGAGGAAGAGGTCTGAGAGGCCAAGGAGAAGTTTCGTGAGACGGCGATCGCAAGAGCCAGGGGGATACACTTGGAAGAGGAGAAGCCTTATCCCAGACTGCACATAAGGGAATCCTTTGTAAGCACTGGGGTTGTGAAGATTGACCAAAATAGGGAAACCTGATTAACCCCACATAAGCCCACAATACCAGTTCACCCCACCAATGCCCACATTACCCTTCCTAGCCTGGAAATAGATTTAGCCGCATTGTCCCTTTTCAAAGAGCAATGGCCAGTACTTGAACAAACTCTCCCTGTGGTAAATCACCACAAAATGGTGTTGATGTTTGAGGACATCATCTCATACGAAATGGGGATCAATATGATGGAAGTTGACTCCAATGAGCTATATCAGTCAGCCCCTCCATCCAATCAGGTAAAGG
The DNA here is from genome assembly GCA_021018995.1 of Chloranthus sessilifolius. Lineage (NCBI taxonomy): Eukaryota > Viridiplantae > Streptophyta > Magnoliopsida > Chloranthales > Chloranthaceae > Chloranthus > Chloranthus sessilifolius. The sequence goes on from CM037594.1 coordinate 55,498,630, forward strand.
AGCGACCCCTCAGGTACGCAATTGGGTCTCTTTATCCCAAACTTTGGAAGCAAGGAGTGGCCTCAAATTTGGCACCCGTTTCCCAAAAAAAAAACAACCTCTAAAAAGTGAGATAAGCCCTTCGCAGGAAATACCTTGTATATACACAGACTCGTGCTACCGAGGGTCCGTCTTCGAAGAAAATAAAAATCCCAAAAACATTGAAAAAGTACAAAGTCCAAAAATATTATCATTTAAAATTCTAGATAAAATCCCACAAAAAGATGCATTAATCAAAATATCCGTCCCACGTAAAATCGACCCCTTTCCTATAGAAATACAAGAAGAGGTAGGTGTTATGAGTCTGGACGAGGATATCCCTTTGGAGGAGCTCCCCAATGATCTCCTTGACCGGTTTGGTGAGTTTGAGCATGGCCCTACCCCTATTGTCGAGGAAACCAAGGACGTTAATATAGGGACTGAGGAGATTCCCTGAATTACCAAAATCAAAACGTCACTGTCTCCTGAAGAAAGAAAAATCATGATCGATTTCCTTTGGTCATACCAAGACATTTTTGCCTGGTCGTACGAGGACATGCCTGGTGTGGACCTCGATTTACTCAAGCATGAGTTGCCTCTCTACCCTGATATGAAGCCGATTAAACAGAAGCTGAGACCTCTCCAACCCGAGTTGATGCTGAAAGTCCAGGATGAGGTCATCAAGCAGTATGATGCGAGATTTCTCATGGTATCCAAATACCCGCAGTGGCTAGCCAATATTATGCTTGTGCCAAAGAAAGATGGAAAGGTCTGCATGTGCATCGATTTCTGAAATTTGAATAAGGCAAGCCCGAAGGACGATTTCCCATTGCCGCACATCGACATCTTGGTCGATGACACTACTAAGCACGGGATGCTTTTTTTTTATGGATGGATTCTCAGGTTATAATATGATAAAGATGGTAGAGGTAGATCAAGAGAAGACTGCGTTCATCACTCCTTGGGGAACCTTTTGCTATAGAGTCATGCCATTTGGGTTGAAGAATATTGGTGCAACATACCAGAGAGCTATGACCGGACTGTTTCATGACATGATGCATCAAGAAATTAAAGTGTATGTCGATGATATGATAGCAGAGTCACCGGAGCGAGGCGATCACTTGGTAAACCTCTAAAAACTGTTTGAGAGGTTGAGAAAGTACAGGTTATGTCTGAATCCACAGAAATGCGCATTTGGTGCGATGTCAGGGAAACTGTTATGGATTCATCGTCAGTAGGAGAGGGATCGAGGTTGACCCACTCAAAGTTAAAGCTATCATTGAAATGCCGCCACCGTCTACTGAGAAAGAAGTTAGAGGGTTCTTGGGCAGAATACAATATATCAGTCGGTTCATTGCACAGCTAACTCCAATCTGCATGCCTATCTTCAAGCTACTTCGGAAGAACTTGCCCGTTGAATGGAACGATGACTGCCAGGTAGCATTCGATAAAATCAAAAGCTACCTCCTTAATCCACCTGTGTTGGTACCACCTGAGCCGGGGAGACCACTCTTAATGTATCTCTCCACAACGGAAGTCTCGATGGGATGTGTCTTAGGGTAGCATGACGAGACGGGAAGAAGAGAGCAGACTATTTACTATCTGAGCAAGAAGTTTACTGATTATGAGATGCGCTATCCTCATCTAGAGAAAGCATGCTTGGCCCTTGTATGGGCTACCTAGAGGCTCCGCCATTACTTGCTATCCCAAGCCGTTCTACTTTTGGCCTGAATGGACCCATTGAAGTACCTGTTCGAGAAGCCGGCTCTCACTGGACGAACCACATGATGGTAGCTTTTGTTGTTTGAGTTCGACATCACGTATGTCACTCAAAAGTCGATTAAGGGGTAGGCGCTCGCCGATCATCTTGTCGATAATCCTTGGCCAGATTATGAACCTTTAAGAACTGAATTCCCTGATGAGGACATCCTTTTCATGACGAAAGACGATATTGAAGAAGCAGAAGAATCATGGGTAATGCACTTTGACGGGGCAGGAAATGCCGAGGGTTAGGGAGTTGGCGCCATTTTGATTTCGCCAAAAGGATCCCACGTACCCATCTCTATCAAGCTCAACTTCCCTTGCACAAACAACATGGCCGAATATGAAGCTTGTGCCGCTAGACTACAGGCAACTTTGGACTTAAAAGTGACTCACCTCCAGGTTTTTGGTGACTCACAGCTGATCATATGCCAGACGAACAAAGATTGGAAGACGAAAGATGAGAAACAGATCCCCTACCATGAGCACCTCGAGGATCTGATAATTTACTTCCAAGACATGACATTCTCATATGTCCCCTGGATAAGGAATTGCTTTGCCGACGCACTAGACACTTTGGCATCAATGATAGAAATCCCATATGGTGCGGAGATAAAGCCGATCATGATCGAGCAAAGGAATGAGCTGGCCTTCTACCTCCAGATTGAGGAACCTACCAAGCCTGATGATGAGCCACCTTGGTTCTCAGATATCAAGAATTTCCTCGAGATACTAACTTTCTCTGAGGGTACATCTAAGACAGACCAATGAATGATTTAACGTTTAGCGACAGGCTACATCATTTGTGGAGAATGCCTTTACAAGCGATCCTATAATAACATCTTACTCAGGTGCCTTATAGAAGGTGAGGCGATCAATATCATGGAGGAGATCCACGAAGGAGTATGCGGAGCCCACGTCAGCAGTCACATTCTCGCTAAGAAAATTCTACGACAGGGATACTTTTGAACCACTATGGAATCAGATTGCTACAAATATGTTCAAAAATGTTACAAGTGTCAGGAACACTCTAGTCTAATACATGCTCCTGTCATCGATCTACACTGCATGACCACTCCTTGGCCATTTTCTACTTGGGGCCTTGACATCGTCGGAATGATTAATCTGAAAGCATCAAATGCATATCGGTTCATTCTCGTCGCCATTGAATACTTTACCAAGTGGGTAGAAGCAGCATCATATGCCAACATCACGGCCAGCCACGTCGAGAAGTTTCTCAAGAGTAATATTGTGTGCCGATTTGGAGTACCCAAGGATATCATCACGGACAATGGCACAAACTTTGCAAATAAGAACATTCGAGCCTTCTGCGAGCAATACAAAATCAAGCACCATCGCTCATCACCTTATTGGCCTCAAACTAATGGAGCCATAGAAGCTGCTAATAAGACAGTCATCCATATCCTTGAGAAAATGGTCGTCACTTATCGAGATTATAGTGCAATACTACCATTTGCTTTGTGGGCCTACAGAATGTCGATCCGTACCATTATAGGGGCAACACCATTCTCCCTTGTGTATGGAGCCAAGGTCGTCCTACCGGTAGAGATTAAAGTACCCTCACGTCGAATCCTCATGGAATCAGGCTTACCCGAAGCAGAGAAAGAAAGATCCCGCTTTGAATAATTGAACTAATTAGACGAGAAGAGACTCCTAGTCCTGTGTCATACTCAAGTTTACCAAGGGAGAATAGCATGCGCTTACAATAAATGTGTCCGTGGTTAAGATTTAAAGATAGGAGACACTGTGTTGAAGAAGATCTTCCCATGCCTCCATGCCGATTCGAGAGGGAAGTTCAAGCCGAATTGGGAAGGACCTTATGTAGTCCGAGATGTACTGCCGGGATATGCCATCCGCCTTGCCACCATGGACGGAGATCATCTTCCTGAGCCCATCAATGCTGGATACGTTTGACAGTTCTACGCTTAGTCTATCATGATAAGGTAAGTATTGGTGAAATAGATCCATAACTGCTTAAGAACCACCCAAAAGAGGCCATCATTCCAAGCACAGTAGCCAAAAAGGATCCCTAAAAAAGATGATATCCTTTGCTACCCCATTTTAGCCTGGGCCTTTCTTTCAATAAACCCCTTCCCCGAAAAAGAAAAAAGTGAGTAGATATACAAAAAAGAGAGGAAGTATAATTACTCTCAGAAAATCAAAAAAATTAGAAAAGCAAAACCTCAAAAAGAGATTGCTTGAAATGGAGCAAAAAGAATAAAAAAATTATATATACAAGAATCACGGGGCATGTACAGTAAAATCTCCCAAGGAAGAAGAGTATTTGAGAAAAACTGAAGCCATATCAAGAAAACCCCATTTAGCCCAGCTTACCTTCAATTCCTAACCTAACCCATGGCCAAGCTACACCCTGAAGGAAGCCCTCTTTTTAGGTTCACAAGCAGTCATAGGATCTGTTAAGTAAACATGAGCCGAGTTGTGAGATGACACCAGACCCCGTCCAGCCGGCTATGATGGGATTGACGTCTATGTCGTGGCTTTTGAAAAAAAAATGAAAAAAAAAAAAAAAAAAAAAGCTTAAAGCAAGATGGATGTGGTGAAAACCCGAAAGGGCGCTACGAGTAAAAACAACGAGTTTGTGCGGACCAGGTGAAAGCTCGAAAGGGTGCTTGGGGTAAGAGAGCTAAACCTGTGGACGTGGTGTAAACCTGAAAGGGTGCCACGGGTAAAAAGAGAGCAAAAATGGGCATGATGAACCCACCTTGGGCGTTGTGAGTCAAAGAATTATAAAAGGAAAATAATTGTTGGAATGATTGATAAAATCTATGTTGGAGGAGCCCTCTTGATTTCTCCCCCTGATCCTTTTTTTTTTTGGGCCACTCATGTTAGTTCAAGATGGGTCCCGACCAGAATTGTCTTTGTAAAACTGCTTTGTCAAACGTATGACTCATGGTAAAGAGAAAGGTTTGACTCAATCTAAAGGGATTAACGTTCCGGCCTTGGTGAAACTGCTAAAACTCACTCAAACCTAACCATATGAAAGGGTTCAACTATGCTCAAAATGGGGCCCGTGACTTCACCTCACTGATAAGGCATCATCAAAAAAAAAAAAAGAACAAAAAAAAAAAAATCAATCAAGAAAAATCCAAATACAAAAAATGTATGTATATATTTATTCTCTTCCTCATGTACATAGTTACAGCATCTTACTTCCATCTCAAAAATGAAGAAAAAGAACAAAAAATTTCTAAAAAATAAAAATCTAAAAAATGCTACTCTTTCTCATATACATAGTTACAACATCATACTTCCATGTCAAAAATAAAGAAAAAGAAAAAAAAAATCTTTGAAAAAAAAAATCTAAAAAATATATATAAATCTTGAAAATGAAAAAAAATATAGGTAAAAGTTTATTTCTCCTTCTGTTAATTAGGATGAATTTGTTACTTATATATATATAAAAGGAACTGACGTTTTCTTGAGAATGTGTAGGAATATCACATGGTCCAAAGCCTCGAAGCGGACAATTTCTTAGCGATGAACAAATCAGATGAAGCATCTCACCACTGATGCTAGGTCTATTAAAAAAAAATGAAGAAAAGATAATCATTTTGAAAAAGAAAGAAATAAATCTGTGTTTTTTCATTTGAACTTTTTGTAACGCATAGCTACGCACATGCGTGCTTTCAATGTAGTAAAATGTCGATATTTTATTGGCAACGCAACTGTACAAAACTAATGTCCTAGGTTTGAGGTTCACCTTGGATCCATGGATCCTACTTCAAAGTAGGAGTAACGGTGTCAATCTCGATCAAACGGTCAATGTTTCGATCGGGATGATTCCACAGCTAAATCATTGAGCTAAGTACTCTGTCTTTGATTCATATGAATGTGAGAGTCTAAGCTTCAGATTTATCCCGAACCTTTCAGAGGTGTGGACTCGTGGTCCGCGTAGTCTGGGCGCGTGCCCTATGGGGTTTGAGGTCTAAGTAACTCCATTGAAAAAGGTCAATCGTTGGTTGAAACCAACCTGTTAAGAATGAGATTACGTACCAATCAAACTATGTGCAACCATGCATCCAGAAGGGTTCATTTCCCCTTTATTTTCTGCAGGCTTAAAACCTGTATTCGCAGCGATATCCCTATAAAGTGTACGCCATGCGTCTGGGTATCCGTATGATGGTCGTTTGTTCTCGTAAATTATACCCGGGCAGGTCTGGGTCAGGGCTTCCATCGCCTTTATTGCTTATCGCCCCTAATGGGTGCATGATTATGCATAGTTAAATAATGTTTATGATCATTATTGGCAAAGACCAGGATTGGGTGTCCCTTTTGGGAGATACTAATGTATGGTTGGATCTGTTAAGGATTATTTGAAGTTGGATGCTCTAGGTCATGTGGTTTGGGGCACATTTTTTGAAAATGGCACGTACTCCAACAAAGCATTCTGACATCTATTGGCTCCGCTTGGGTAGTCATGCCAAATAAACTTTGGGATCAATGGGTTCGCCCAAAGATTTCGAACCCTGCGGTAGGCAGGGCACCCGTGAATAGTCAGATAAGGTAATCAAATGCCTTATAGGATTGGACACAAACTGTGGATCCTTACGTATGTTTACTTCATGCCTATCTTTGAATGTGGGTCGATCACCCCTCTTACTTGCAAAGCTGTTGTATTCAGAATGAATCTTAAATATCAAATACCTTTAAATCAACTCGAGAAGTGAATGTTTGGCCTGGCATATAGGGCTTTCGCAACTCGTTCCACCTCGGTTATGCCCAATAATGTCGCTAAGCACATGGGGACCGATTACCTTGAGAAATGGATGTTTAGCCTGACATACAGGGCTTTTATTTTCTCACCATGTTACCCGTCTGATGTTTGAAGTTTGTTCTAAATGTAGTGGACCCATCAGTAATGCCTTAGGCCTCTTCAGATGTCTCTTTTCTTTGGCACTCGATCATTAGTGATTAGATAGCAAAGAGGCGCGCCTCTGAGCTTTTAATGGCATGTATGGTACCCTTAGATACCTTCACAAACCCTTAGGAATCATCCCAATTCCTTTAGAATTTATCCCAAACCTTTAGAAACCAATCCTGACCCTTAGAACCCCTTCCAAACCCTAAACCTAACCTTACTGAGCAATGGATGAAGAGTGGTGCACCACGACTAGCTGAGGTCCTCTACTACTATCAAGTCATATACCATTGGAAAGAGGACTTCCCCAACTTTCCAACGAGGCTAAGAATCGCCTCAATCGGAATTATATAACAAAAGTTTTGGCAATTTGAAAATCGCGTGGTTTTGTAAGATTTTGGCTTGGCGCAACTAATAGTTGTGCCAGGCTTTAGTGAGTCCCCCCACGGGTTTGCAACCTCCCAAAACCATTGTGAATCACTATATTATTGTACATATGTCTGGCGCAACTATTAGTTGCGCCAGGCATATGAAAAGTACCTATGGTTTTTTGCTCCAAAATCGAGATTGGGGTTTGACTTGTGGACCATCTTGATCTTTGGGGGGTGTTTTGCTAATTCTATTGCACCCTTTTAATGCCTATTTGCAACCCATAAGTGATTTGAAATACTAACCAATCATCCACCATTAAAACCATTCCCACACATCTCCAAGCTCTCAAAATCCTAGGAAACCTTAGATTAGAGATTACTTAATTGTTAACCACAATTAGCACCTAAGTAGCCTCCTAACCTACCCTTTTCCTATAAAAAGAGCCCCCCTCCCCTTGGGTTAAAGGTTGAGAAATTTGCTTAAGAGAGAAAGAGCTCAAAGTGAGAAGTTCTTCCTCCCTTTTATGCCCCATTTTCACATGAAATTCCAGAATCTCCCAACCTCATTTCAAACTTAATCTTGCATCCAAAACCCTTAGTCTAGGTGTGTGCTACCCCCTAGACTCCTCTTTCTACCTCTTAGCTTGGAAGCCATAGGAGTTAGAACCCCATTTTCCACCATCAAGCCTTCAAAAGCACATCAAAGCAAGCCTACGTAAGGCTCCTCAATGGTGCAATAAGGGCTCGAGAGCTCCGGCTCTCCCTTCTATTCCTCTACCTTCTCGATTATTCCTCCATCCTCCCATTTGTGCTGTTACGCGGCCAAATTTTTGGTAGGAAGGGAGGGGCACAAATAGGATTCTAAGCCCCTTTGGGCATGAGGAAGCCATTTTCTTTTCTTTTATATCATATTTGTTTTGGCCGTAAGTAGAGATCACATTAAGCGGGTTGATTGGGTGCCTAACACCTTCCCAATCGATAACTGAAGCCCCTACCCAAGAACCTTTGGTGTGGACCAGATTCAGAGTCATATTTGTGGCACTTTGGTACTTATAAAAATGATCTAGGTTTCCCAGGACACCAAAATCTCCGGATGGCAACTCTATATTTTTATTAGAGAGCGCATTGCTGCAACGGAATTATCAAAAATCCAACGGTTGCACACACACTATCTTCATTCTTATGTACCCCCTTTTTTTAGATTTAGTTTTATTTATGTTTTTAATTTAGTTTAGTTTTGTGATACCTAAAACACCCTCTCTTTACCTTGCTTGCTAGTGTAGATTTAGAGTTGCTAGATCTATAGCCAGATCTGGAGATTTATTATACAACCTTTAGGTTTTTAGATCATCACTCCCTGTGGGACAAACTCTTACTTATCAAAACTTGCTACAACAACCCTGGATCTTGCAGGACTGTGTGTATAGATTACTATTTTTGTACTCTTTTATTCCATTTTGCTCCCCTTTTTTTGATTTATTTTGTTGCCATATTTCTAGAACACTTTTATAATAAGATAAAAGCACTGCACAATCAATTTAAACAACAAGTTTTTAGCGTTGTTGCTGGGGAGTTTTGATCTAAGTAGTAAATATGAGTTTTTGTTTAGATTTATTTATTATAGATGTAGTTTTGAATAAATTACAGCTACAACCTTTTCTTTTATTTTACAATTTTTTCTTTATTTTTTGTTTTAGATTTGTTGCCTGTTTTGGGTTTGAATAAATTCCTGCTGTAGTTTTTGATTTTTACAGACTTGGAGTAGTAACAAACTTGAGAGATCTGCTGCAGCTGGAGAAAATTTGCCTTAGTTTTCATCTCTCTCTCCCCTGTTCTAGTTTCATTTATGCAGTCTTAAATTTTAGTAGTTGTGCGTAGTCTTTAGTATTTTTTATTCTATCTACTGTGAGTGTCCTTTGTCTTTGTTGTGTGTGTTGTATGCCGGGAAGAAGGGCTCTCAATTATGAGCTTGAAAATTTGAATCCTAAATTTGAGAGAGTCCTGAGCTCTAGGCCAGCAACACACACCCTTGTTGAAAATTTAGAAACATCTGAGATGGGAGAGCAACCTAGACCCCTTAGAGAGTATTATACACCAGGGGCATATTCATCTCCCTTTTGCATTCAATTCCCTACTGCTGAGGGTAGTTATGAGATTAAGCCTCAGGCCATCCAAATGTTACCATCTTTTCATGGGTTAAGCAAAGAGGACCCTTATCAGCACATAGATGAGTTTCTCTCTCTATGTACTACTTTTAAAATTGCTGGTCTGGGAGATGAAGCCAGTAAACTAAGGTTTTTTCCCTTTTCATTAAAGGATAAGGCTAGAACTTGGCTTACCATTCTCCTAGCAAACAACATAAATTCTTGGAATGCCTTGCAGTGTCTGTTCTTGGCTAAATTTTTTTAAATTAGTAAAACCGGTCAGTTGAGGAAGAGCATTATCTCTTTTGCTCAGTTCCCAACTGAAAATTTCCATGAAGCTTAGGACAGATTTAAGGAATTGCTGAGACAGTACCCACACAATCAGATCCCCAAATGGCAGCTTATGCAAAGCTTCTACCAGGGGATAGATGCTAAAAGTAGATCCATGATTGATGCATCCTGTGGTGGCACTTATCTCAGCAAAACTGATGTAGAAGCTTGGGACTTGTTTGATGTGATAAGTGAAAACTCTATGCAGTAGGAGTCTTTGACAAGAAATGACATTGAGCCAGTTGCAAGGGGTGCAAAAGAACCCACTTCTATTGGAAAATTGAATGAATTAACTGTATACAATAATCTACAGAGGAAAGTGGACAGTTTGTCCTTAAAGTTTGATAAATTGATGAGTGTGGTGCAGCCCCACATGGCTGCACAGGTTGGAGAGGCATGTTTGTTATGCCACTCACCCACACACTCACATCTTGACTGTCCCTCTGCTGGTCCATTTCCAGATTTAGCAAATGAGCATGCCAATGCTGTCTAATCATTTGGACAACAGCTTGCTAGGTATACTTGGAGGAACCACCCTAATTTGAGGTGGAGACAAGCTAAGGTTCAATAAACCCAGCAGCAGCAGGCACTGCCCTACATTTCAAACCAGCAGTACCCTCTAGAGCAATTCCCACATCAGTCCCGCCAGCCAAGTCAGTTAACTTTGCCCCCACCTCAATCAAGAGCCCCCTCCTTTGAGGATCATGTTTTGTCTTCATTGCAAAACCTCAACTCATTCTCACAGACTGTGAATTCCCACAGTCAGAGCATCAAAAAAATAGAAGACCAGCTGGGTCAAATCTCAAATGCTCTGACAAGAAGGGATGAGGGCAGGCTCCCAAGCCAACCAATGGCCAATCCAAAAGGCCAGTACATGATTGGTGAAGCTTCTTCAACTCATGAGGAAGCTAGGGCCATTCCTGCTTTGAGGTCTGGTAAAGTGGTGGACACCAAGAAGTTTTTAATGGAAAAAAGAGTGCAGAAGAAAGAGAGGATTGAGTGCCTATTTTAGTTTAGCAGGTGCTGAATAATAAGGGGCTACTGTTGAGTCCCAACTAAAAAAAATAAGAATACAAAATAATAAAAATAAATAAAATAAAATAAAAAATATGTATATTTTTTATGTCAGGAGATGAGTACCAGCAGTACACCATCTGCCATTTCTTCAAAATTTTAAAGGTCCTTCTCTTTTTTACAAGGGGAAGACTATGATGGAGGAAATGAGGATTGTTAAACAGTTGCAGTCATTAATGAGATGGTGGAATACACCTTGCCCACACTGCTAGACTGGGCTGAGGTATGTGCTAAAATTCTAGAAGTATGGACTGAGGAGACCCCCTCCCTCAGCCATCTAAGGCACCCATGCTACCTTTTAAGTGACTGTCCACCTGATGTGGAGCTGGAGCTGCTCCCTGTATCTCTCATGTAACTGCAAGCTGCAATTTGTGAGCTGGAAGAACTCAAGTTTGATGCAAATGCAAAGGTATGGGTTTTCATTTTTTTTATTGTAGTTCTTTCCAGTTCAGTTGAGATCTAGATGGGATGACCAATTTACTGTCACACATGCATCCCCATCCGGACTGTTGAGGTCATAGACCTTAATTTTGAGAAGGGTTATGAGGGTGAATGAACAGAGGCGCAAAATCTGTGTTGAAAATTCTGTGGAGCCCTATGAAATTATTCACTTTCAAGACGTTCCACTGATATTTTATCTCACCCTGTGTATCATATGTAATATAGTTGTTTTTAGTATTTTATAATTCTGTATATACTATATTTATGTGGTCTGCTGTGATGAATCTTGATTAAAATGCGTCATAACTGCTGATGTACTGTTGTGTGTGGATGCAGTCATCTAATATTTTTCTAGATTCATACTTAGACCATTGAAGGAGTTTAGTATAGTTATTGTTTTTAGTTTAATTACTGTTTGTAGTTAGGTATAACTATTGTTGTCTTAACTGCTATTTTAGGAGTCTGTGTAGTTGTTGTGTCTTCTTAGTGTCAGTTTGTATAAATTTTCTTTTTCTCTTTCTTAGTCTAATTTTCTGCAATCTTTTACTTTATTTTCTCTTTAATTTTCTGCTGTACTTTAGTTGTTCTTCTACAAACCCTACTGCTCCTATACATGTCTCCTGAAACAGTGAGGAGACTATTTATCTTAGGTTTGGGGTTATGGCAGGGTAGAACAGTAAAATAGTTAATTTTAATATAGCAGTGTTGTTGTTGCTTCTTAGTGTGCTTGATTTATGTGAGTTTTGAAAAACAGATTTATAGCTGCTAAATTACAGTGGCTCTAGACTATATAAACAAATAAGGAAATATCAGCACAGTTAGAAGCGAATTAGCCTGCAAGATCAGGGCCAATTGTAGCAAGTTTTAAATGTAAGTGAGTAAAAGATCGTCCACAGGGAATTGATTTAAAATTTAAGATAAACCTCCAGATCTGAGCTACCAGATCTGGCCTCTGATCCTATCTACAAAGCACATAAGATGGGAGGTTGAATTTGTCATGTTAACTAAATGATAAAAGTAAAGATTTAAACTAAATGATCCAGATCTGAGTTGGGGAAACGTTTGAGGTAAACTTATACAAAGAATGGAGAAGTAATATTTAACTTTGATTTGGCCCTTGAAATCTAATGAGAATAACTGCAGCTCAATAGAGGTGATCCAATCTTCATCTGGCTACAAGCACAGATGTAAGAGTGATAAATCTAATTTAAGGATTAGGTTTAAGCTTATGGCTATGGTCTGTCCACTTTAATGGCCACAAACCATCCAACAGTCTTTAATCCAAAGCCTTAGTTTAGAACAAGAAGCATCACTACAAATGCCGTGAGAGATTAGGTTACCAACACTAATTCCCACAGGATTAATGAATCAAGGGAAATTGCATGCAAAACAATGAATCTAAAGGAGTCTAATGTACTGAGGAGATCAGAGGGAACCCTTGACATGAGTCCAATGGAGAATGCATAGTTCTGACAACCTTTTAAAATCCACCATTACAATTCTGAGCGCACTTAAGCGACTCAGATTTGCAGTCTTGAATACAACTCTCTTTTGAATTACAGAAATATCTCACAGCTCTCAATTGCAAGTCAAAGTGAAGCTATTACAGGGATTTCAGACAAACTATTTGGTTTGGAAATGGGGGAATAGGAATGAAACTCAAAATCTGGATACCCAAATTGGGCAAATGGTTCGTCTATTTATAGTTTTCCCTAAGCCAGCTCAGATGTGTATCAACCAATCAGAATTGGATAGATCTGTATCAACCAATAGGAGTCGAGCACAAGGATCCAGATCTATTTTGGCCAATCAGAACTGCTTGATCTGGTTGTACCAATCAGGTGATAGAAGCTTCAATTCTGTTATGTAATTCAAAAATCTGTTTGAGCTTCTAGAAGTTCCCGCCAAGTAATTTCATCTTTGGGTGTTCACATGGGGTGGAATATGCCTTTGGTTCGTGCTCAGAATCTTCCGAAATGTCCCTGGGCTTTTAAATGCATTGGGGCACGTGCAGAGATTACTGAATTGCCCTTGCAGATGCTGAGAATCTTCAGGATATCATTTCGCAGAGCTGAAGGGTCTTTTTAAAGTCTTGTGACTTACGAAGCTCTTTTCGCACAGTTGGAGACCTTTTGAAAAGAACTGTAACCACGGAGATCTATTCGCAGCTTGGGGACCTTTTCAAAGTTCAATCTTCTCTTGAGGAGTTCGGATGCTCTTGACTATGCAGGTTTTAGTCCTTTTCGCGAGTTCAAGGTTCTTTCTGAAAAGTGTAGGTTCTTTCTTGAAAAGAACTACGTAGTGCATTCTCTGTTGAATTGTTCCTGCTTTGCCTCTGGTCTTTGCCTCTTTACTTTAGACCTTTCAAGTGATGAGGTTGTTTCTTCACTTCCTTTCTTTGGTGACATGGATTGTCATCTTTTGGCACTTTTAATTTGCTTTTATGGTTAAGCTTTGTCTTTATTGTTAGCAACATAGGCACTTAAAACACTTATTTAGTTCTCTCAAGGGTCTATCAAGGCCCAGTTAAGGGGTGAAAAATGGTATTTTCAGTTCTCAACACCCCCAAACCTAAGCTTTGCTAGTCCCTGAGCAATGACAAAATTTAAAAATAGAATGAAAAGCCATTTTTGTAGGGAGCACAATTGCATTTAGCATATGCAACAAGCCTTTTAAACCCCTAGGTGATCCCTAGTGGAGGAGTGAAGTCTCCTGAGGGTTTTCAGTGGAGGTACCCACAAACTTCTCCAATAAATCGATTAAGATCAATGCGATTACTGTTAAAGCAAACTTTCATCCAATCGGATTATTCACACTGCAATCGAGGTTGTAGAAGATTTTCAAGAAAACATCGGGTTCAAAACTAAAATTCTGCTGTAATTCCTTTACCATTCACTCAGTTGGTGTCAAAAAGTTTTTACAAGAAAAATTAACGAAAAGCTTGCCTTCTATTTGAAAATTCAGTTTTGATGTTATCCCACATAATTTGATTTCAAACTCAACTCTCACCAAGGTTTTCACTCACCATGCAAATATGAGGGTTGCACTATTTCACCACAGACTCAAGAGCAATTACAGGTCCTCAAATAGGAATGTAAGCATGAGCATAAACATTGCTTTTCGATTCTGAATTTACTACTTTTTCACCATAGATTACACAAATCCTTATCTCCATGTGACTCAATCCATCATTGATCAAGAAGGACTTTAACTTGGGTTGTAATGTGGCTTATGGGTGAAATTTATCAAGAATAAAGGGTGGAATGGAGTTCAAAATTGAGAAGTCGGTCAAGGTAAGGAGGTGATAGACACACCTTCTTCAATTGACACAATTTCATCTTCTTCTTTGAATTTTGAGCCAAAGTGGCCATCTTTTCTCTTTCTTTTCAAACTTCAATGAAATGCCTTCTCCTTTTTTTTCTTTTTTTTCAAATCAACATTGGTGGAATGCCACATTTCTTCCTGATACATCATTGCCTTCAATTATTTTTCTTTTCTTTTACCAAACTGTTACCCAACTCACCTTTCTTGACTTTCTTTCCTTTACCTTGAATTCTCGAGTGAGGTTAGGCTAAATGAGGTTGATGAGGTTTCAAAGAAATCTTGGATTTATAAAGCTCAATTGGTGTGTATTAAGGCGGTTTCAAAGGTTGGGCTTTTTGAAGTTCAAAGCTGTCCAAAAGGAGGCCTTACATCATGTCTTTAATATCATGATTCTTTGTCAAGATATTTTAACTTGGATATGTGTAACTTCTAGTGAAAACAAGCCGGTTCAAAGCAGTCCTAGAGCGGAAAAAAGCGCCAATTCATACCTCCAAAGAATACATTTGCCCAAATCTCACTGGGTGTGGTTTTCTATCAAATTCTTGAGGTATATCATCCTCTCTTTTAGGTTTACTAAAACATCAATTTTATTTTGGAAATTTTAAACATTCACTTCATGAAAGTATTAGAATTACACTAGAAATTAATTTTAAAAGTTTTAACTTCCTCATTTTCAAAAAAGCATGTGAGATTACTTCATTTTCAAAAATTACTGCGATCATAAGTTTTGCACCAAGCATTAACTTATTTTATTGGCATACCGCCATACCCCCAAACCTAAGATGAACATTGTCCTCAATGTTCTGAACCTTGAGAAACGAGGGGCAGCAGGATAAAAGAAGAAAGGAAAACTAAGCAGAAAAAAAATTTGAAGCTATGTGCAGCAGAAAATAAAGAAAATAACACTGAATATATGAGCAGGAAAGGGAAAAAAAATGTTATATAAATATAGGAAATTACTGATAAAATAGAAAAATAACAAAACTAAGCTAGAACTGCTACAAAATAAAATCTAAAAACTGAATATATGATCAGAAAAATAAAAGAACTGCAAAGCAAATGGAAGGAAACTAATGCTAATAACAGAGAAACAGTAAAAGCAAGGTAAGGGACTGAATACAAAGTTAAAAAAAGAAAAAGAAAAGTGTTGATACAAAAAAAATAGAATTTGTGAATGCAAAATAGGAAAACAAAGTTATAAACTAACTATACTCACAGAAAAACGACGAAAATCAGTAAAACGAGGACACATTAACCTAAGAAAGAAAAAAAAATCAGCGATCTAAAAACAGAATTTGAAACTAAAATTCCTAACACAGAAAATCTAATGCCAAATGATACATCCTAAGCCCAAAGAAACAAACCCAAAAGCCTGAGATACTTATGAATCTAAGTGATTATAAAAATGATTAGCAGGAATACAGTGAAAAGCAAGATTCATAAGACTGACCCCTTTGTTGATGATGTGTATGAATAAAAAAAAATAATGAAGCATGGGAGCACATATTAAAAACAGGGTTCACACACAGCTGAGACCCATTTATGATGAAGAAATCTCGAAGGAAAATAAAATCAGTGGGTCCATTGAATATTCAAAACAGCCTATGATTCACTACTCATTATCCTACATGATTCCTAAAAAAGAAAAAATGATCTCGAGTCCGGATGGGAAAAGTGGATGCAAATGGAAAAAACATTACATCCTAAGATATCTATATATATATATATTTGTTTTATAATTTTCTATTTTTTTTTTACTTGTTTTGGATCAGCCCGCTCAACAGAGCCCTTATTTACTACTCTGAAAATAATGAGAAACAACTCGTAGATTTTCTATTTGTGTTTTCATTTTCTTTTATTTTGTATTTGATTTTTTTTTTTTTTTTTTTTTAAATCAAGATGCCTAAAAGACAAATGAGAAATTATAATCAAAACAAACATTAAACATGAGAATCGCTGGTTCTCAAGAATTTAAAATAGAAAATGAATGCAAAGGAGAAGGATGCAAACTCAAGCGAGATCTGCTCAATTTTGGTCCAGATGCTCCTTGTTGAACTACCGCTCGTGATATGCAAAAATCCAAAAACTATACCTTATTCAAGTATATTGACAAAATAAAAGAAAAACTCGAGCTCTGCCCAAATTTGATAAAAGACAAAAAAGTGGCGTGACATTTATTCAAATAACTAGAAGGCAAAGAAAAACTCGTAAAATAAAAAAATTACTGCAAAGAAAGCAGGTTTTATATAAAGCTGCTGAGACATTTAATCAAGCACTTGGAATGCAAAGTGCAGGTTTAAAGTAAAAATTAAAATAAAAATCAAATCTACAAAATAGAAAAACTTAGGTCTACCAATTTTAAAATCTATTCCCCGGCAGCGGCGCCAAAAACTTGTTATTGCTTCTTAGTGTGCTTGATTTATGTGAGTTTTGAAAAACAGATTTATAATTTGCTAAATTACAAATTGGCTCTAGACTATATAAACAAATAAGGAAATATCAAGACAAGAAGCGTAATTAGCTGCAAGATCAGGCCAATTGTAGCAAGTTTTAAATGTAAGTGAGTAAAAGATCGTCCCACGAATTGATTTAAAATTTAAGATAAACCTCGGATCGAGCTACCAGATCTAGCCTCTAATCCTATCTACAAAGCACATAAGATGGGAGGTTGAATTTGTCACGTTAACTAAATGATAAAAGTAAAGATTTAAACTAAATGATCCAGATCTGAGTTGGGGAAACGTTTGAGGTAAACTTATACAAAGAATGGAGAAGTAATATCGAACTTTGATTTGGCCCTTGAAATCTAATGAGAATAACTGCAGCTCAATAGAGGTGATCCAATCTTCATCTGGCTACAAGCACAGATGTAAGAGTGATAAATCTAATTTAAGGATTAGGTTTAAGCTTATGGCTATGGTCTGTCCACTTTAATGGCCACAAACCATCCAACAGTCTTTAATCCAAAGCCTTAGTTTAGAACAAGAAGCATCACTACAAATGCCGTGAGAGATTAGGTTACCAACACTAATTCTCACAGGATTAATGAATCAAGGGAAATTGCATGTAAAACAATGAATCTAAAGGAGTCTAATGTACTGAGGAGATCAGAGGGAACCCTTGACATGAGTCCAATGGAGAATGCATAGTTTACAACCTTTTAAAATCCACCATTACAATTACGAGCGACTCTCAGTTGCAGTCTTGAATACAACTCTCTTTTGAATTACAGAAATATCTCACAGCTCTCAATTGCAAGTCAAAGTGAAGCTATTACAGGGATTTCAGACAAACTATCTGGTTTGGAAATGGGGGAATAGGAATGAAACTCAAAATCTGGATACCCAAATTGGGCAAATGGTTCGTCTATTTATAGTTTTCCCTAAGCCAGCTCAGATGTGTATCAACCAATCAGAATTGGATAGATCTGTATCAACCAATAGGAGTCGAGCACAAGGATCCAGATCTATTTTGGCCAATCAGAACTGCTTGATCTGGTTTAGCCAATCAGGTGATAGAAGCATCAATTCTGTTATGTAATTCAAAAATCTGTTTGAGCTTCTAGAAGTTCCCGCCAAGTAATTTCATCTTTGGGTGTTCACATGGGGTGGAATATGCCTTTGGTTCATGCTCAGAATCTTCCGGAATGTCCCTGGGCTTTTAAATGCATTGGGGCGTGTGCAGAGATTACTAAATTGCCCTTGCAGATGCTGAGAATCTTCAGGATATCATTTCGTAGAGCTTAAGGGTCTTTTCGCAAAGTGCTGTGACTTCTGAAGCTCTTTTCGCACAGATTGGAGACCTTTTCGAAAAGAACTGTAACTTCAGGAGATCTATTCGCAAAGTTCAATCTTCTCTTCGAGGAGTTCAGATGCTCTTCGAAAGCTATGCCTGGAGTTTTAGTCCTTTTCGCAGAGTTCAAGGTTCTTTACGAAAAGTGCAAGTTCTTTGCGAAAAGAACTCTGTAGTGCATTTCTCTGTTCGAATTGTTCCCTGCTTCGCCTACAGGTCTTTGCCTCTTTACTTTAGACCTTTCAACAGCTGATGAGGTTGTTTCTTCACTTCCTTTCTTTGGACTGACATGGATTGTCATCTTTTTGGCACTTTTAAGCTGCTTTTATGGTTAAGCCTGTCTTTATTGTTAGCTGCAACATAGGCACTTAAAACACTTATTTAGTTCTCTCAAGGGTCTATCAAGGCCCAGATTAAGGGGTGAAAAATGGTATTTTTCAGTTCTCAACAAGTGTTGGTTGAATTGAGATAAATAAAGCCAATTCTTACCTAATCATATTAGAAAGCGGAAATTAAAAATTTTTGCAGACAGTTTAAAACTGAAAATCTTTGAAAAGTTAACACTTCCATGAAGTTAATATCAAGAAATTTGTTTTAATTAGTACTTTGTGAACAAAAGTGGAGAGAAAAAGGTGAAAATACACCCCATGAGTTAAATTGAAGATAATATCTAGTGAGATTTGGGCCTATAAAAAAAATTGTCTTTTGAAGAGTGTTTTTGGCAATTTTTCTGCTCTAAGGAATGACTGACTCAATACCTTTCCACTAAAATTTAGGCACCCCAAATTGAAATTGTTGGGCAACACTCATGACACTAAGGAGATGATCTAAGGCATTCATTTGGACAGTTTGAGCCTAAAATTCCTACCCTTTCAAACTGCCCTTTGTATACACTCTTTGAGCCTCCAAAAATCCATTTTTCTTTGACAAATATCAGAGTACTTGCACCGAAATCTCATGACCTGATTCAACCTTACCCTCACTCTGAGATTTTAAAAGGTAAAGGAGAAGAAGTTGAGGATAGGTGGGCTGGGTTCAACATTTAGTGGAAGGAGAAGAAAATAAAGCCAAAATAACAGTGTATCAGTGGTATATGTGTGGCATTTTATAAAAAAAAATAAAAAATAAAAAAAAATAATAGAAAGAGAAGTCAAGAGAAGTACTTCATCTGAAAATTGAAAAGAAGAGAAGAAACTGGCCACTTTGGATATGAAAAACATCAAAGAAGATGAAGCAGTGCTGTGATGAAGAAGGTGAAGTCATGAATCACCTCCTTCCCTTACTGATTTCTCAATTTTGAACCCAGTCTACCCCTCCTATTCTTTTTAAACCTCAACCATAAGCCACATTACAACCCCATCAAAAAGACCTTGTTGATCTAAAGTGAAGTGAGCTGTCATGTGGAGACAAGGGGATGCCTAATCTATGGTGAAAAGTACTTGAGGATGTCAAGAACTTAGATGTAATGCCTATGCTCATGCTTGCAGGCCTATTTGATGTCTGTGACTGATCTTGAGCTGATGAGAATGTGAACACCTAGGATTTTCATTACTGAGAGAGCTATGGTAAGGATTGGGTCTGAAATTTAACTTCATTGGGGTAGTGTCTAAACCTGATTTTTGAATTAATGGTGAGCCTAGTACTGATTTTCAGACATTGTATTCTTGATGTAAACTGAATTGTGGTGATGCAAATACATGTTGATTTAGGTTTTAAATTACTTGCATTACGGCTGTAAAATTCTCTGATTTTTAAAGAATAGGTGTGGAATGATGCTTTATTCATTGAAATTTGTTTTGTCATTGGCTGCACTCTACTTAACTGTTTTAATTGGGAAGTTTGTGGGTATCTTCACTAAAAACCCTCAGGAGACTTCACTCTTCCACTAGGGATCACCTAGGGGTTTAAAAGGCTTGATGCATAAGCTAAATGCATCCGTGCTCCCTACGAAAATGGCATTTACTTTTTAGAATAACTATTTTAATTTTTTCCTTTGCTCGAGGACTAGCAAAGACTAGGTTTGGAGATATGTTGATCACTAAAATATACCACTTTTCACCTCCTAACCTGGCCTTTAATGGACCTTCGAGTTGGTTAATAACGAGTTTTTAAGTGTGTTTTTGTAGATGACAATAAAATATCACTTAGTGCAACAGTCCATCATTTATGAGCCAAGAAGAAAGAATTTTTAGACAAGAAGCGAAGCTGATGGGATTTACATTGACTGCACCATTATGGTTCACACCATTGGGGCTGTGTAGCATGCCTTGAGGTCCTAGAAGGCCTGTTGAGAGAGAAGTGAAACCCAAGCACAATGGAGTGCTGCAACAGATTATAGAGAGCAACTGTTGAGCACATAGCAGCTCTGCACCTTCAACAAATATTCCCTCGAGCAGCTCTGTGCCTTTAAGAGTGAACCTATTAGCAACTTGAGCACATCATGGGTGCAGCTATGTAACGGTTCGAGAGGAACAACAGCCAAGCAACAATGCAGTAGTCCAAATGGAACACATCAGCTACAACACTTCTTGTTGTAACCATTACACCTCTCGAGAAGCTACCCTTGCTGGAAATTAAACTACTCGAGCAGTTCATTGATGAAACCCATATACTCGAGTACTTCAGCAACTGTAACACCAACTAATCGAGCAGTCTTGAAGCACCATTAATGCTGTCGAGCAGTTTAGTGCAACTAATCGAGTAGTTCAGTGCTGAAGCTATTAAACCAGTGGAGCAACTGCATTCCTAAAGCAAGCAGCACTCGAGCAGCTTTAATACACTGAAATCCAGCTTCTCGAGCTACTATTTCAGCCTCTCGAGAGCCTCTCAAGCTGAAGACCTGAAGCCAACATTCACTCGAGCAGTTCAATGTACATGTAGATTGCTATTTTATCCTGTTGAGAGCCTCTCGAGTTGCATTTTCTGTAGCTTAATCCTCTCAAGCACTTAAAGGCTGCATTTTTATCCTGTCGAGCAACCTCTCGAGAACTGCTCGAGATTAAATTCTAAAGCTATCATCCTCTCGAGATCTCCTTGAGTTATAAATTCTGAAGCTTAGCCATTCGATGCACGGGTTCTAGTAGCCATATTCAAACATCAAGGGCATTTTTGGGATTCCACAGCACCTAGGGCACACATCCCAAGGTGTTGAGCAGTTCCTCACATCCCGAGGCATCACTTGGCCACAAATGGGCCACGACAGTAGCTCCAAGCATTGTATTTCTTTCCTTTTTTCAAATTGGCTAAAACATCTCACTGCTTTATGGATTGTGTATATATAGCTGTAGTTTATTTTGTAAAAGGGAGCTAGGATTAGCCTGAGCTCACTTTTAGGATTTTCATTTTAAGTTTAGAGTTTTTACTTTCTTCTTTTTCTTTCTTAGCTTAGCAGTAATGCTAGCTAACTCTTTGTAGTAGCTAGGTATATTCTAAGCTGTAATCGGGTTTTGTAATAAGAGGGAGAGCAGTCAAGGAGTGCTGCCTTGAGGGCCAATCATTGTAAGTCCTTTTTATTCAATGAAATGCTGGGTTTAAAGCTTCATTAAATCTGTATTTTTCTTGTGTTTTTCATATAGATCTGTATGAGTTTAATGCACCTATGGATGCATGTGCTTGTAGCCATGCACACATAGTGGCTGCAGTAGTTTTCCTATTCTAGTTTAACCCATTGACTGGACCACATCTATGGGATATTCAGTGACCATTTAAGTGGATGGATTATAACCCTAAGACTGGTCTAGATCACAGGGCTGAACCAGATTCTTTTTCTCTGCACTTGTGCTTGTAGCTAAGTAAGGGTCTATTGCAGAGCCAACTTCTCCTCAGTTTTATATGACCATTTTCAGTGAATGAACCTAAGATCTTGCGCAGATTGTAGAATTGAGAGCTAGGTCATTGCAAGCCACTTTGTAGCAATGACTAGCTAATTTCAATGCCCCATTCAATCTGTGATTTCTTGTGATTTTCACTTAATTTTCACGGACTGTTTGATCCTATGCATGCATGAGCTTGTAGCCTTGCAAACATTGTGTCTGCAATGGTTTGATCCATTTTGTCCTCTAAGAATATACAAATCTGTTTGGTCAATCTTTGACCTTGCCCGTGACTTTTCGAAAAGGACTTACCTTCTTTGAAAGTTTCACAACTCTAACGTGGGAACTATGCACTGAAACAATGGTACATGGCTGGACACAAGCTAAAACAATAGCTTTGTAGCTCAGGTCCCAACGTAGGGAGTCTATATACTGAAACAATAGTATATAGTTGAAATACAGACTGAAACAATAGTATGACATTTAAGACCCCTTAACCCTAATGTGGGACCATATACTGAAATAATAGTATATGACTGAACATAGGCTGAAATAATAGCTCTGTGGCTCAGGCCCCCATGACCCTCACGTAGGAACCATACACTGAAACAATAGTACATGGCTGAACACAGGCTAAAACAATAACTCTGTGGCTCTAGTCCCAACGTAGGGAGACTATATATTGAAACAATAGTATATAGTCGAAATGCAGACTAAAACAATAGTTTGGCATTTTAGACCCCTTAACCCTAAATTGGGAACCATGCACTGAAACAATAATACATGGTTGAACACAGGCTAAAACAATAGCTCTATAGCTTAGATCCAAATATAGGGAGACTATGTATTGAAATAATAGTATATAGTTGAAATGCAGACTAAAATAATAGTTTGGCATTTCAAACCCGACCTGGACAACCCCGAATTACTCGCCTAAAACCACGCACGCAATTCGATTACATGCATCACCACAAATGTGCAATCAGTTCCCTTTTAGACTAGACTTCCTTTCCCCAGACCACCTCGAGACTCGATTATGCGCCCCACATGGCACGCACGATCGGATTGAGCGCCCCACCACCGACGCGCAATTAGCTTACGCCTGACCTAGTCTTACAGTCCTTGACTCCCAAGATTCCATGATTAAGCGCTTCAAATGAGATGCTTAATCGGGATTGCGCACCCCAAACCAGGCACGCAATTAGTCCTAACATGGTTAGAGCTAGGAAACTCGGCTGAGCTAGTTAGCTGGTCGTTCATTGAGTCGGTGACCGACTCAAAGTGATTAAGCACCGAGAAATCGGTGCGCAATTCAGTTAAACGCCTGAACAAGGAGTTTAATTAAAAAAAACTTATAAAAAACCTTTTTTCATTTGCCCGAAGAGGGGACTAAAAATTTCAGAGAGATTTGGATTTCGAGGCTGGATAATTTCGAGAACGAACACAGAGAGAAAAAGAGCCATGACTTCGAGATTCAAGCTTCAAATTTTGAGATTCCTCTCCGTAGCCCCGGCTTTAGGTAAGAATTTAGTCTTTGGTTTCCGACCTTAGTTTTAGTTCTAAGATTTAGTTTTTTTCTAGTTTTAATTATTAGTATTAAAATTTTAGTCTTAGACCGTAGCACCCTTTTTTAGATCATAATTTTTAATATGTGGTTCTAGTTCTCAGTTTCTAGAATCAGTCCTTAATCTGACGGCCTAATCACCGACCTTAGACTTTAATTTTGTTTTAAAATCTTAATCTCTAGTCCTATCATTAATATCTAGTTCTTAGTTTCTAGAACCAGTCCTTAATCATACGGCCTGATTTTCTAATTTCGGTCCTGAATTCAGTCCTTGGATTTTAAATTTTAGTTTTAATTCCTTAATTTAAGATTTTCAAAATCCTTATTTATAATTCAGTTTTCTTAATTTCTAGTTTCATAATTTAATCCATAATTATAACCCAAAATCAACTTTAAAAATCTAAAAATATCATCTTATAATCTGAAAATTCAATTTTCTTTAATCTCAGCCACCAGATTTGCCGAAGAGAACTTACGGAGGGTACTCGGGAACGAGGCCAATCCTCCTTAGCATAGCAGGCCCGAAACCCCTTTTCTTTTAGATTTTTAGTAGAATTAATTCATCGCTTTGATTAGAATTAGTAAAATCAGTTCTGTTATTTCAATTAGAATTCTAGTAAAATTAATTCCTTTATTTCAATTAGATTTTTAGTATAATTAATTTATTGCTTTAATTAGATTTTTAGTAGAATTAATTCATTGCTTTAATCCAAATTTTAGTAAAATTAGTTCATTACTTTAATTAAAATTTCAGTACAATTAGCATGCTTGATTTAATTAGAGTTTTACTAGGATTAGTATATTTGCATTCCTTGTACAATTAGGAGACTAATATTAATTAAACTTCTAGTAGCATTAGGAAACTAAATTAATTAGATTTCTAATAAGTTTAGAACATTTGAATTAATTAGACTCCTAATAGGATCAGGAGACTTAATTAATTAGACTTCTAGTAGGATTTGGAAACTAAAGTAACTAAACTCATACTAGGATAAGGATACTAGGATAGTAGATTAATTCACTATAACAGGTTCACACAGTTAGACTCATAGTAGAATTAGGAAACCTAAGCCAATTAGAATTATAGCAACAATAAGGAAAGGAAAGAAAAAAAAACTAAATTCTCTAAATCAGACGAAGAGCCAGTGCTACTGACGTTCGCTGGCGGATGATTCAGTAAAGAAGTAACCCACACCCGCTCCAAAGTGTGATCATTGACGTGTTGCAACGTCGTTAAATATCTGCAGCTAGTGATCACAACAAAATAGGAATCTTCCTAGAATCCCCCTCTCTTTTCAACATTCAAATCACAGCATTGCCAGAGTTCGCTCAGGACAAAATTGAGCCACTAATTCAACGGGGACCGAATAGAACCCAGAAAAAGCGCGCACCAACAGACTGGCGATCGGGATGGGACGCTTGTGCTAAACTCTTTCTTTCTTAGATAGTTAGTTTTTATTTTATTTTCTTACTTTTTTCTTTCCATCGCATCATTTAAAATTTCCTTTAAATATATGAGTTTTCGTCAAAGACTCGAGATGTCCGTTATACGAAGAGTAAGTTTAGGAGACCCACCATTGTGGGGATATCACGACACCCTGTATATGAGGAAGAATCACTTTACGATTCTAGCCTACGATAAATTGAGATTAACATGGCTGGCGATAAGGAAAATCCCTTTTCTACCCCGCATATCAGTAATAATCATAATGGGAGAGATAGTAACACTGGATAAAACCTCACTGCCCAACAAATTATAGAACTCAGTGTCCAGAGAATACAAGGAGGAGATGATGGCAATGAGGAATTGCTTCGAGGATTGGCTGCTGCATATGAGACCATTAGGGCATGACAATATTTAGCAGAACAAGAATGACAGGAAAGGCCGCCTCCTACCCTGAGCACGGTGTCAGCCCGCGCCTCACCATTGAGACAACCCACTCACACATTCTTTAACGATGATTCTCCAAACAAGGTTTGCTCGTGAGTTTCTCCAAAAGACAACACCATCAAGGTTGAAGATCTCCCCAAGATGCTCGATGAATACATGGCCCAGAAAGAGCGCCCTGGTCACTCATTTGGATTCGAAATTTTTTGTCGGGATGCCAAATATAACTTACCAACGGGATTCAAACAGCCAAAATTCACCAAATACAACGACACGAGAAATCCAAACCATCACCTGGCCCTCTTTTGCAATGATTGTCGGCCCATACGTGATAATTAAGGACTTCTCATCCATTATTTCTAATACTCCCTAGAAGGAGAAGCTTTAGATTGGTTTGCGAGACTCCCATTGTATAAGATAGAAACATTCGACGATTTAGTCGGTCAATTCTTAAACCAATATAAACACTTAATCCAAGAGACAGTCAGTCTCAGTGATCTAATGGTGACAAAGCAAGGACCCGATAAAGAGTTCGCCGACTTCATCACTCGATGGAGGAAACTCACTGCCAGGACCGACACTTCAATGAAATAGAAAGACTCGGTTGACATTATCATCGACAATACTAGAGAACCATTAAAGAGCGTGCTTGTCATAAGTGATTGCCCTGACTTCACCGCACTCTACTCTCGGGAGTCCCGACTAACGCAGCACATCAAAGGTGGAGACGTTGCCCTATCCATAGTCACGTCGAAAGTAGGCTCTTCTAGTGAATCAAAGTAAAAAAATAATAAGAAAGCCTCAAGAACTGAGTAGGTCAACACCGTTGTCAACCAAGGACAGAACTCTGGGAACAAAAACTTTCAACCGAGAAACTTCAGGCAAAACTAAAATCAGCAACGGTACACGAACCAAAACCAAGGTGCGAATCAACAAAGCTATGCGAACCAAAACCAAGGCCAAAACTAGAATTAGGACCAATACTAGAATAGAAACCAATATCCCAACACTTACCAAAACCAGAATACAACACAGAATTGACCAGCCCATACGTAGAACTACAATAACATCCCCCCACCACAAAACTTCAGCCTAGCTAGAGGCCCCTATTAGCCGAGGCGGGAACACTATCTCCCTTTACCTGATACAATCCCCAACATCTTCCATCTCCTCAACACTCAGAATCTCTTTCGATTCCTGTAGGAAAGACCCCGACCATGGCCGACGAATCTAGACTATAGCAAATACTATGCATTCCATCGATACGGAGGACACAATCTAGAGGACTGCTGGGTCCTCCGAGATATAATCTATGACATGAATGACTAGAACCAAATCAACTGGAAAGCACGCAAGAATCCTAATCCTAGTAATAGTCAACCCCAACAGAATTTAGGAATCATTAATAACCCCATGCCCAACCACAACCAAGGAACACCCGCCTAAGTCACCACCGTGGATCTCCCCGATCAATCCTCTTTCCAGCCCTCCACTTTAATCACTCGCATCAGACCCTCCAACACTTTGGTTACCCCTATGAGAGTTCCTCCACCCCCGCATCCCTCGACCTTGATCACTCGCATCGCCTCGGCGAGCCCACCTCCTTACCCAAAGTTCACTCAGATACGAGCCCACTCCTTTAGGGCCCGAAGACTATTTCTCTATAGTTTCCCACTAGAACCCTTAACCCCTCCAAATCCTAAACCAACACCATTGCCACTCTCCTCGTCTAATTCAGAACCTGTGTATGAAGATCATATTCTTCAAACTGCTGCCCAAATCACCGCATGGGTAGACAGTGTCACCCGAAAGACTCCAAGCCAGGAAGACGAGACCAAGACTGAGTGTTTGCTAAACATAGAAGAAAGTGAACTAGAAGAACATCTTGATCCGTGCGAGACACTGGGCTCTGCTTTCTTAGAAGAAGAAGATTACACAGTACCTCCCACCTTGGAGAGGCACAGTGCGAGTACACACTCTGTCCTCAAATTTCACTCACTTCACAGATACCTCAACGTCAAGTCACACTGGGTTCGGTCAACAACCGACTTGCCTGATCCTTAAGTCAGGAACCAATTATCCACCTCTGCCTTTCCCTCAAAACAAAGATTTCACGAACGCACAACCCCCAGAGGGGAACGTGAGAGAAAGAGAAGTTAACTTGCCTCCCCCACCTCACATTATCCCTCCACCAATCCCTGCACCTCAATCACTCCAATCACCGGTACCCAAGGTTCATCGGTCAAGCAAAAAAATTACACTCGAGCATGGGCAAGAATATGACCTTCTGCGACATCTCTAAAAGATCCCGGCCAAGATATCTATATTAGAACTCATCAAGAAATCGCCTAACCATCACCGACTGTTGATAAGGACTCATGAAGACACACAAGTGGATGAGGACACAACATTAGATGAGCTACGTCATTGCCTCGGTCATGGCACAACCTCTGGCACTCACTTTCATGGATGTAGAAATTCCTAAAGAGTCCCTCCGCAGAAGTGCAACTCCCATATACCTTATGATCATAATTAGAGGATTCTCCATACTCCATGCGTTGGTTGATACAGAAGTGGGACTCAATATCTGTACTATCACAATGTTAAAGATGCTCAAATACATGAAGCAGAATATTAGGCCCTCAGCACTATCTCTTATAGCTTATGACGGCTCACATCGTTTCGTCAAAAGAACTATAAAACTCCAGATTCGCCTCAGACCTGTAATAAAAGATGTCACTTTCCATGTTTCTGATTCCCCCAGTACTTACAATCTTATCTTAGGAAGAAAATTGTTAGAGTCAATGAAGGCCTTCGCATCCACATACCACCAATGCGTCAAATTCTTGTATGAGGACTCTATTGTTCGTATATACATTGATGCAACCCTCCAGGGGATGGACACTGATTACGCAGAAAGCATTATGACATCCCATGACTTCGTGTTGAATATGGGCCATATTCAGAAGACTCAAATCCCCGATGAGACAATTATTGCAGAAGTTCATCCCCCTACCCCTCCTAGTTATTCCCCAATGCGTTAACAAAAATTAATGAGAAGAGAGGTTGGCCTAGACCTTGCCAAACTCTATGACATCAACCCTACCGTGATAAAAGGTTGGGACCTCATGTATCAACTCGGGTACATCCCCCACACCGGACTCGATAAAAATAAGTAAGGTCGTGTAGGACCTGTCGTCCCAAAGAAAATATGCAAACACATAGGGTTAGGTTACCAATCGGACAGCCCACAAGCCAACTTGTTCCCTACCTAACAAAAATGGTCTCTATACGACCACTTCGTCTATGGGACCACTAAGAAAGCAGATGTACCGAGGCAGAAGGAAGTGTCCTCCACTAAATCTCAAGAAGTGGAAATCGAAGAAATGGCTAAAGCATTCAATTATTTAACGAGTCTGAATGATGATATCGATAAACTACACGAGGGAATCAAACCCTTGTTTGACACTAAGGAGTTTATAGAAGAGAGAAAGGAAGAACCTCTAGAACTTGAGTCACGAGTAGGAGATTGGGAATCAACTGATGATGAAGATTTTCACATAGCTACCTTGCAAGATGATGAAGAGCACTTACACTCAACATGGGAAGAGGATGACACCCCACAAGAAGATTTTAACTCGCATAGCATCTGCCTCGGCTTTGACCTTAGGGGATGGGAATGCCCGTGGGACTCCCCTTGTATCGCTCACCCATACCAACCATGCTGCAGGGCATGCACCAGCATAGTAGAACGTTTCACTAACTAGATCTGACATTCTGCAATAGTAGGATCGAATGACTTCAACCTCGTAATGATAGAAGCAAGTAATGACCCACCGACTCGGCTAGTGGCATGAGAAGAAGAAAATCCCGACGGCCATCTGGTCGACCCAGAAGAAGATACTCACATTGCTCTCATTGAGTTTGAAGAGGAATTCGAACTAGACACCCCTCCATCCCCAGACGTGCCACAACTCCAAATATTATGAAAATCTCTCGAGGAAGAGTGGCAACCCCCTCCGAGTGATGACAAGGATTACGGGATAGACCTCCCTACACTCGAGTTAGTAGAGCAGGCTAACCAAGGACCTCAGGCATTATCAAATCAAGAAAACGAGCTTGATATCAGCCCTGACGCTGACTCAGAAGTATGGGAATGCCCTTGGGGATCTCCGTGCATTTCTCACCATTGTCAACCTCGCTACCGAACGTGCGTGTTCATCATAACATACTATGAAGTTCAAGGGAGAGAACTCAATATCCCTGAGGATCCCTTAGGAGGTCACCCTCGACAAGAAGAGCATCCATATTCTAACTCAGAGGATGATAGTTTGACCGATTATGATCTCCAAAGCTTCTTCGAAGATGAGGCGATCAATGTGATAGAGGAAATTCGAGCGTCAGTGCCGCTGTCACCGGCATCGCTTATTCAAAAAGTCTCATCAGATGAGGACTCCAAAACAAAATAAAAAAAATTACCAAATTCATAACAAGTTCACATTTTCCAAAGAATCGTCCAAACGGCTCCGACAGTCGTCTCGCTCCCTCAATTAGAGGAAGCAACTCTCTCGGCGCCTCTTGAGGCGACCGACCTTGTACCATATCTATTATCAAAAATAAAAAAAATAGAAAAAGCAGAAAACCCTAAAAATTCAGAAATATAAAATAAAAAAAATCAGAAAACCTCAGAAAAGAAAGGAAACCCTTCGTCTCGAATCAATTTTGCGACCAACAAGGAGACTTTTCTCCTAAGACTTTTGTCACCTCTCCTGCACGATGACGCAATGCATCCAAGATAAACAACAAGCCAGTGATCATACCAGATGAGATACTTTGACTTTGAGAGAAGGATCAATAGCCTTAACGTTTGCCTTACCAAAGATCTCTCAGTCATAAATTATGTCGATGAAGGGTCACCTTTCACAAAATCAAATCGCAGTGTAGCAATTTTGCAGTATATGAGCTTACCGACGACAAAGAAGGAACACCAGTCATCGAGGAGGTGTAGGACTTCCAATGGGTTATCAAGCATTTCGACGAGCAAACCCAAGCTGTCAAGCTGTCACGGAATCTATAGAAGAAATTGACTTTGACACTAAAGAGAAACCCAAGAAGCTACTAATTAGCACAATGCTTAACTCCAAGGAACGCTAACAATTCGTATAAGTCCTATAAGAACACCTCGACTCCTTTTCATGGTCTTATGAAGATATGCCCGGTTTAGACCTAAGTTTAGTAGAACATCACCTTGTCTTGGAACCCGATGCAAAGCCTGTTAAGTAGAAACTTTGAAGGATGCACCCACAAACAACCCTTCAAGTTAAGAGGAAGTTGACAAGTTGCACAAAGATAAATTCATTTGAGTCATCCTCTACCCTAATGGGTCGCCAATATAGTACCTGTTGCTAAGAAAGATGGCAGAGTACGGATTTGTATTGACTTTCAAAACCTCAACTAGGCATGCCCAAAAGATGACTTTCCACTTTCACACATTGACACTCTAGTCAACAACATCGCTGGACATAAGATGCTATCCTTTATGGATGATTTCTCCAGGTATAATCAGATCAAATTAGTAGAGTCTGACCAAGAGAAGACTTCTTTCACCACACCATGGGGGACGTACTGCTACATCGTCATGCCTTTTGGGCTCAAGAATGTAGGAGCCACGTATCAACGCGCCATGATGGCTATTTTTCATTACATGATAAATAAATGTGTAGAAGTCTACATCGATGACATATTAGTGAAGTCTCAAACATGGGCAAGATATGTTGAAGCACTCCGACTGGTGCTACAAAGAGCTAAGAAGTACCAGCTGAAAATGAACCCAAAGAAATGTCTTTAGAGTCACTTCTAAAAAATTACTCGATTTCATAGTCAGCAAGCGAGGAATCGAAGTCGACCCTGCAAAAGTTAGAGCCATCCTTGAGATGCCACCTCTCAGTAATATCAAAGAATTATAAGGCCTGACAGGAAGATTGTAATTCGTTAGAAGATTTATCTCCCACCATTCAGACAGATGCGATCCTTTATACAGACTACTTAAAGGAGGAACTGAGTACAAATGGGATGACCAGTGTCAGCAAGCCTTCGATAACATCAAGAAATACCTCCTTAACCTGCCAATACTATAGCCACCAGTTCTCGAAAGACCCCTAATCCTCTAACTCTCAGCAAATGTCAAAGCAATGGGAGTAATCCTAGGACAATATGAAGAAGATGGTAAGAGAGAGAAGGCTATCTACTACCTTAGTAGGACGATGGTCGAGTACGAACAAAAATACACTTAAATGGAGAAGAACTACCTCACACTGGTATGGGCCTCAACCAAATTTTGGCACTACTTCTGAGCACATAAGATACTAGTACTAGCCCGAATGAACCCTCTAAAGTATATATTCGAAAAGGCCGCAACATCAGGAAAGATCACTCGTTGGCATATGTTATTGTAAGAATTTGATATCACTTACATCATGCAGAAGTCGATCAAAGGATAGGCAATCGCTGATTACCTCACAGATCTCCTACTCTTGAGTAATGAGCCCATACATGTGGATTTACTTGATGAAGACCTACTCACAATTCATAACGAAGAGCCCGATAAGACGTCATGGACCCTTTATTTTGACGGTGCTCTAAATTACAAAGGAAAAGGCATCAGGATAGTCCTGCTGACCCCGAAAGGAGTCGTCATACCTAAGGCCTTTCAACTAGACTTCCCTATTACTAATAATGTCACGGAATTCGAAGCTTTCATAGCTGGACTACGAGCAGCACTATAATTAGGCGTTAAACAGTTGAAAACCATCGGTGATTCCAAGCTTGTAATATCACAAGTTATAGGAGAATAGAAACCAAGGAAAGGAGACTCATGACATATCTAGAAACCGCTCAATATTTGACAGAAATTTGAATGAATCTCTTTCACACACATCCCTAGATTAGAAAATGAGCTCGCAGACTCCCTTGCCACATTAGCCTCTGTCATCCAACTACCCATTGAACAATATACTAAGACCTTCATAAAAAAGCAGACAGTACTCACCCACGAGGTAGCATGGACAGTCAAGAGAGAATTACCGATCCTCCCCACAAGCATGGGACCAATGTGAAGTAATCACTTTGGAAAATCACGTCAAGTTTAAGTTGCTATGTTCAGATTTGAAAAGTCACCAACCGATGATGGACAACCATGGTATTTCGATATCTGAAACTTCTTGAAGCATCAACACATCCCTCCATACGCTACGAAGATTGAACGGAAGACTATAAGGAACTGATGTGCCCGATTCTGCATACTCAACAAAATATTATACAAAGAAGCCTTCACCAAAGGAGTACTGCTATGATGTGTCACAACCGCTAAAGGACAATATATCATCCAAGAAGCACACGCTAGTACTTGCGACGCTCACGCGGTAGACAGAGACTCGCCGACCAAATCATACGACAAGGCTACTTCTGTCCCACAATGATAAGAGACTGCCACCCTTATATCCAATTCTGCAAACAATGCCAAGAACACGACGCACTCATCAAAGCTCCATCAGTTGCATTGAACACTATGACCTTGTCGTGGTCATTTTTGATGTCATCGAACCTTTCACAGATACAGTTGGGAACACTCACAAGCATGTGTTCATACTTACAACAACTGAATACTACACCAAATGGACAGAAGCTAAATCCTATGTCAGAATCACTGCTTCAATACTTGTGAGGTTCATCATTCGAAATATCATCACCAGGTTTGGAGTACCCAGGATGTTTGTCACTGATAATGGACCACAATTCATTGTAGAGAAGACGAAGAAGTTATGCAAGAAGTTTGACATTGATCTATGCCACTCATCACCATTCTACCCTCAAGGAAATGGACAAGTAGAAACTACAAACAAAATGCTGATTCAAATTCTGAAATACATAGTAGAGACAGGCAATGGAATCGACTGGCCTGAATGATGTTGGGCACTAAAAAATACCATTTTTCACCCCTCAACCTAGCCTTTGATGGACCTTTGAGCATATTAATAATGTGTTTTTAGTTGTATTTTTGTAGAAAATAGGAAATAAGAACTTAATGTTGCAATCCATCTTTTTAAGCCAAGAAGTGTGAATTGGATGCCAATCTGTGGAGCTAAGGTAAAACCAGAGAATGCACCATGGGGGCACCCACCATGATGACCATAATTATGCCAAAGTGGACCCTAGAAGTCCAAAAGATGAAAGGTTGGCGGACCCAAGAGAAGGGGGCTGCTGCAGCAGAAGGTGCATAGCAGCAGAGAGCCATAAAGTTGCCTCGTGCAGCTATCGCGCGATTCAATTTACTCAAAAGATGCCTCGTGCCGCTATCGTGAGGTCCAAACCTGTAGTAGTATAGCTAGTTGTGTAGTTCTCGCAAGGATGCAGGCTTCAGAAGGCATGTCGCGTAGCTCTCGCGTACTCCAGAAGCAGTCCCCGCACGCTTCAATTCAACCTCGCGAGCTTGTCCTCAACTTCTAATCTAGCCGCGTGAGATCCCAGTTGAGCTTAGCGAACACATTAAAGCTACACACTATCAACCTCGCGAGCTTCTAAGTGGTCTCAGCGAGCTCTCACTTCAGCCCAGCGAGAACCCAACGAGGATTTAGCATGAAGCCATCTCGCGAGCTGTATTAAGCTGCACACAAAAAGGAACTTCGCGAGATGAGGCTTCAACCCTACAGGCTACAAATGAAGCACATTCTAGCTTAGCGAGAGCCTAGCGAGCTGTAACTCCTGAAGTATTTCAGCCTCGCGAAGCTCGAGATTCCAACTTCTCACCCACATGTTTCCAATTCTCAAGGACTGTTTGGACATTTCACATTTCTAGGGCACACCTCCCGAGGTTCCCATCTATTGCACGCCGCCCAGGCAGCCAAGGACCACAGATGGGCCACTTAATCAACTCCACACATCCTCACCCTTGCTTCTAGGGCACACCAAAGTTTAAGGATTGCTTATAAACAAAACATCTTCCTGTTTTGTAAAACTTATCCAGGAATAGCCTGAGATTTAATCCAGGGTTAGCCTGTGTTCATTTAGGGTTAGGGTTTTGATTACCTATTTTTCTATTTTTTCTTCTCTCTTAGCCCAGCACTTGCTGACTAAATCCTTGGTAGGCAGTTAGGTGTAATTTTATTTCAGTTTTGTAATAGATCATTTAGGCATTAGGATTTGGTATTGAGCTCTTGTGCACAAGGCTGCTTCCTTGAGAGATTTCATTGTTCATAACACCAGATCAATGGAATCTTTGTTTGAATGCTTACTCAATCTATTATTTTCCTATTTGTCCGTAGTTCTGTTCAGGCTATAACATACATTTAGGAATTGAGCTTATTGAAAGGCCCATGGAAGCTTGAGCATGATGCCTTCGGACCATGGTGGCAGACAACAGTTTTTATGCTCTGTCTTTATATTTGTGGCTAAGGGAGCCTTTATGGATAGCCTGTGACCATTTGAGTGGACAGACTATAGCCCAAGGAAAAACTTGGTCACAGATCTGAGATGGATTCTTCTTCTCTGCACTTGGACTTGTGTCTTAGTGAGAGATTTTGCAGGAATAGACTCCCCTTTATTTTACTTAACCGCCATCAGATGTTAGTTTTGGCTTCTCTGTAGTGATTGCGGACTGGGAGGCTGAGTAATTGCAGGCCTTTTATCGCAATGATCAGCTGTGCTTAGAACCTTATTCAACCTGTTGCTTGTCGTCTGTGTGGGCATCAATGTGCCGCTGGCCTTGACAATACACAGAGGGCTTTATGGGTTAGAACTCCTATGAATATCAGTCAGACCTGTGTGTAGAACTGGGGAGTTTATAGCGTGGCAAACATAGTGTCTGCAATGGTATTCATGGCATAATTTGATCGATTAGATGAGGTTTGATCAACTTACTCCTCTGGATTAGATTAGCAACTTCTAGCTTGATCAATGGGATTTGACCTACTCTATAGGATAGCCTGTGGCCATTTGAGTGGAAAGGCTATAGCCTTAAGAGCACCTAAAATGGCATGGGTTAAGTTGGATATTTCCACCTTATTGAGGTTGGTAATAACACTTCGGCAAGGACTTGCTGCAGAGAGAGCCCTAAATCTGAGTTGCATAACTAAATGAACCTGTAACCTAAGCTTCTTACTTCTCACCCTTTTTCTTTTATTTAAACACACATCATCATCCTTCTTTATCCCTTTCTTTAGCTATAGTTTATTCTTGTCTTTTCCTAGATTTTAGTATAGCTTTGTGATACAAGAACACCCTTCCTTTAGGACTGCCAGATCTGTAGCTAGATCTGGAGACTACTATACAACCCTTGTGGTTCAGATCAATACTCCCTGTGGGACACTCTTACTTATCAAAACTTGCTATAACAGACCCTGTATCTTGTAGGTCTGTGTGTATTTTTTAGACTTGCTATTTTGTGTTTTTCAATCCGCCTTAGATTTAATTTTACTAACATATTCTTATCACTTGTTTCAAATAAAGTTCGCAGTAAGCATTTAAAATACCATATCAAGTTTTTGATGCCACTGCCAGGGAGTTTTGATCTAGTATAGTAATCTGTGTTTTTGTTGAGCTATATTCTTTGTAGATGTAGTGTTTGAATAAATGCCGGCTTTAGTTTTTGTGTGAGTTTTGAAATTTTTCTTCTTTTTTTGTTTTAGATTTTTGGTGTCTTTGTAATGCTTGAATAAAGTACAGCTGTAATCTGAAAAAAAGAAAATGATGTGTCAGTAGATGACGACCAGCAGTACCTCATCTGCCATTTCCATAATTTTTTTAAAAGGGTCCTTCTCCCTCTTATGAGGGGAAGGATATGATGGAGGAAATGAGATTTGTTAAATAGTTGCAGTCATTGGTGAGATAGTGGATGAGACCTTGCCCAATCTGTTGGACTTGGGCTGAGGTATTTGCTAAAAATTTTGAAGTATGGACTAAGGAGGTCCCCACCTATGTGCTGAAAAGTACTATTTTGGGCTTCTCAATGGGGCGAGTGCACCACTTCACTTGGACAACTGCCCTCAAGCCATCTAAGACACCTTTTCTGCCTTTTAAGTGATTTTCCACCTGATGTGGAGTTGGAGCTGCTCCCTGCATCTCTCATGCAACTGTAAACTGTTGGGCTAGTGGACCTCAGGTTTGTTGCAAATGCAAAGGTATGACTTTTCATTTTTATATTATAGTTCTTTCCAGTTTAGACAAGTTCCAGATGGGTTGTCTTAATTTTCTGTCATGCATATACCCCCATTTAGACTGTTGAGATCATGAGCCTTAATGTTGGGAAGAGTCATGAGGGTTAAGGATCAGAGGTTACAAATCTATGTTGAAAATTCTGTTGAGCCCTCTAACATCATTCACTTTCAAGTCCTTCCACTGATAGCTGATCCAACACTGTGTACCATATGTAACATAGCTATTTTTAGTGTTTGAAAATTCTGTCTATATAGTGTAGCGTGATCTAATTTTTGTATGAATCCTATTTTTCTTAATGTGTGCTATTCATGCTAATATCTCTTTGCCATCATATAGATTCATACTCAGATCAGTTTTAGATAGTTTTATTTAGGATTTTATTTTTTAGGTGTCTAGTTTTGTGTATACACTCTATTTTTAGGACTGTGTGTAGCTGTTTTGTTTTCTTAGTTGTCATTTTCTATATATTTTCTCTTTTTCTCTTTCTTAGTTCTACACTTTTAGCTTAGTTTTCTCTTTACTTTTCTGCTGTTAATTTAGTTTAATTTTCTTTTACCAACCTTGCTACCCCTATACATTTTGCATGAAATAATGAGGACACTGTTTAACTTAGGTTTGGGGGTGTGGCAGGGTAGGCCTTCCATTAGAATAATTAATTTTAGTACAGCAGTGTGAGAAAAACTGAGATGAATAGAGTTAATTCCCACCTAACTTGCTAGAATGAGAAAGTTTCTGGATTGCAGACATTTTGAAACTAAAAAATTTTAAAATCTTTGCACCACCATGAAGCTAACATCAGAAAATTTTCCAATTAGTACTTAGTGGACCTAAGAGGAGAGAAAATGGTGAAAATACACCCCATGGGTTAATTTGAGGACCATACCTAGTGAGATTTGGGCTCCTCATTTTCTTTTGAAGAGTATTTTTGGCATTTTTTCTGCTCTAAGGACTGATTGAGTCAAGACCTTTTCACTAGAAGTTAGGCACCTCCAAATCAAAAACTAATTGACAGCACTCATGACACTAAGGAAATGATCCAAGGCCTTTATTTGGACAGTTTGAGCCTGAATTTCCTACCTATTCAACTGCCCTTTGCTTACACTCTTTGAGCTTTGAAAATCCTATTCTTCTTCAATAAAAACTGGAGTACTTGCACCTTAACCTCATAACCTGATTCAACCTGTCCCTCACTATGAGAATTTAGAAGAAAAGGAGAAGTTGAAGATAGGTGAGCTGCGTCCAACATTTGGTGGAAGTGGAAGACAAGTAGTCTAAAATTAGCAGTGCAGCAATGGTTATGCATGCCAAACCAGAACCAAAATGTAAATATATATATATATATATAAAAGAAAACAAAAAAAAAAGAAGTCAAGAAAAGTACTTCATCTGAAAATTGAAAAGAAGACAAGAAGCTGGCCACTTTGAATCTGAAATATATCAAGATGAAGTTGTGCTGAAATGAAAGTAGTGAAGTCATGAATCACTCCTTACCTTGTTGATTTCTCAATTTTGATTCCCTTTTTACCCCTTCATTCTTTATATCCCTCACCCATAAGCCACATTACAATCCATTCAAAAAGACCTTGTAGATCCAAAGTGAAATGAGCTGTCATGTGGAGATGAGGGAGTATCCAATCTATGGTGAAAAGTCATGAGGATGTCAGAAATTAGAAGCTTTGCCTATGCTCATGCTTGCAGGCCCATTTGGTGTCTGTAACTGCTCTTGAGCTGCTTTGAATATGAACACCCTTAGATTTTTAATGTTGAGAGATAGCCCTGGTGAGAATTGGGTCTGAATTTTAATTTCATTGGGGTTGTATCCAACCTGATTTTTGAATTTAAGGCAAGCTTGGTACTGATTTTTGCAGAATAAATTTTTGATGTAAAATGATTGGTGGTGATGCAAACACCTGCTGATTTTGAGTTTTAAATGGCTGCTTTACTACTATAATTTTCTCTGAATTTGGAAGAAAGGGTGTGGGAGGAAGCTTTATTCATTAAAAATCTGTTTAAACATTGACTACATTATCTTTAACTATTTTATTCGTGAAGTTTGTGGGTGTCTTCAATGAAAACCCTCAGGAGACTTCACTCCTCCACTAGGGATCACCTAGGGGTTTAAAAGGCATGGTGCATATACTAAATGCATCCGTGCTCCCTATGAAAGTGGCATTTTCTGTTATTTTTTATTATGCTTTTGCTCGAGGACTAGCAAAGATTAGGTTTGGGGGGTGTGTTGAGTACTGAAAAATATCATTTTTCACCCCTCAACCTAGCCTTTGATGGACCTTTGAGCATATTAATAATGTGTTTTTAGTTGTGTTTTTGTAGAAAATAGGAAATAAGAACTTAATGCTGCAATCCATCTTTTTAAGCCAAGAAGGGTGAATTTGATGCCAATCTGTGGAGCTGAGGCAAAACAAGAGAATGCACCATGGTGGCACACACCATGATGACCATAATTTATGCCAAAGTGGACCCTAGAAGTCTAAAAGATGAAAGGTTGGTGAACCCAAGAGAAGGGGGCTGCTGCAACAAAAGGTGCATAGCAGCAGAGAGCCATAAAGCTACCTCGCGCAGCTGTCGCGCGGTTTAATTTACTCAGAAGATGCCTCGTTCAGCTATTGCGAGGTTCAAACCTGCAGTAGTATAGCTGGTTGCGCAGTTCTCAAAAGGATGCAGGCTTCAGAAGGCACGTCACGCAGCTCTCGCATACTTCAGAAGTAGTCTTCGCATGCTTCAATTCAACCTCGCGAGCTCGTCCTCAACTTCTAATCCAGCTGAGCGAGATTCCAGTTGAGCTTAGCGAACACATTAAAGTTACACACTATCAACCTCGTGAGCTTCTAAGTGGTCTCAGTGAGCTCTCACTTCAGCCCAACGAGAACCCAGCAAGGATTTAGCCTGAAGCCATCTGCGCGAGTTGTATTAAGCTGCACACAAAAAGGAACTACACGAGATGAGGCTTCAACCCAGCAAGCTACAAATGAAGCACATTCTAGCTCAGTGAGAGCCTAGCGAGCTGTAACTCCTAAAGTATTTCAGCCTTGCGAAGCTCGAGATTCCAACTTCTCACCCACCTGTTTCCAATTCTCAGGGACTGTTTGGACATTTCACATTTCTAGGGCACACCTCCCGAGGTGCCCATCTATTCCACGCTGCCCAGGCAGCCAAGTGCCACAGATGGGCCACTTAATCAACTCCACACATCCTCACCCTTGCTTCTAGGGCACACCAAAGTTCAAGGATTGCTTATAAATAGAATATCTTCCTGTTTTGTAAAACTTATCCAGGAATAGCCTAAGATCTGATCTAGGGTTAACCTGTGTTCATTGAGGGTTAGGGTTTTGATTACCTCTTTTTCTATTTTTTCTTCTCTCTTAGCCCAACACTTGCTGGCTAAATCTTTGGTAGGCAGTTAGGTATAATTTTATTTCAGTTTTGTAATAGATCATTTAAGCATTGGGATTTGGTGTTGAGCTGTTGTGCACAAGGTTGCTGCTTTGAGGGATTTAATTATTCATAACACCAGATCAATGAAATCTTTGTTTAAACGCTTACTCACTATGTTATTTTTCTATTTGCCCGTAGTTCTGTTCAGGCTATAGCATACATTTAGGATTTGAGCTTATTGAAAGGCCCATGGAAGCTTGAACGTGATGCGCTGGGACCATGGTGGCAGACATCAGTTTTTATGCTCTATCTTTGTGTTTTTGGGTAAGGGAGCCTCTATGGATAGCTTGTGACCATTTGAGTAGACAAATTATAGCCCTAGGGCAAACTTGGTCACAGATCTGAGATGGATTATTCTTCTCTGCACTTGGACTTATGTCTTAGTGAGAGATTGTAAAGGAATAGACTCCCCTTTATTTTACTTGACCGCCATCAGATGTTAGTTTTGGCTTCTCTGTAGTGATTGTGGACTGGGAGGCTGAGTCATTGCAGGCCTTTTATCGCAATGATCAGTTGTGGTTAGATCCTTATTCAACTTGTTGCTGGTCCTCTGTTTGTGCATCAATGTGCCGCTGGCCTTGACAAACACAGAGGGCTTTATGGGTTGAAACTCCTATGAATGTCAGCCAGATCTGTGCGCAGAACTAGGGAGCTTGTAGCCTAGCAAACATAGTGTCTGCAATGGTATTCATGGCCTGATTTGATCCATTGGTTGAGGTTTGATCAGCTTACTCCTCTCGATTAGATTAGCAACTTCTGACTTGATCAATGGGATTTGACAGACTCTATAGGATAGCCTGTGGCCATTTGAGTGGACAGGATATAGCCTTAAGAGCACCCCAAATGACATGGGTTAAGTTAGATATTTCCACCTTGTTGAGGTTGGTAATAGCACTTCGGCAAGGACTTGCTGCAGAGAGAGCCTTAAATATGAGTTGCATAACTAAATGAACCTGTAACCTAAGTTGCTTACTTCTCACCCTTTTTCTTTTATCTTAAGATACATAATCATCCTTCTTTATCCCTTTCTTTAGCTATAGTTTATTCTTATCTTTTTCTAGTTTTTAGTATAGCTTAGTGACACAAAAATACCCTTCCTTTAGGACTGCCAGATTTGTAGCTAGATCTAGAGACTACTATACACCCTTGTGGTTCAGATCAATACTCCTTGTGGGATAAATTCTTTTTTATCAAAACTTGCTACAACAGGCCCTGTATCTTGCAGGTCTGTGTGTATTTTTTAGACTTGCTATTTTGTATTTTTTAATCCGCCTTAGATTTACTTTTACTAACACATTCTTATCACTTGTTTCAAATAAAGTTAGCAGCAAGCATTTAAAATACCCTATCAAATGACTACCAAAAGTACTCTGGGCCTATAGGACCTCCATTCGTACGACCACTGGCCAAACTCCCTACCTACTTACCTACGGGATGGAGGTAGTCCTACCATATGAGGTACAAGTACCATCCTTACAGATTCAACTCAATGATAAGCTATCCTTAGATGAGAGGAGAATTGCCTTACTCACACAGTTAGAGCAGCTCGATGAAACACGTCTAAGGGCAGCTGATCATGCTCAGGTATATCAGAGGAGCGTGGCAAGGGCTTATGATAAGAAAGTCCTCAAATGAACCTTTAATATTGGAGAATTCGCCTAGAAGAAAATCATGCCTTCCAAGCACGCCCATCCGAAAGGAAAACTAAAACCAAACTGGGAAGGCCCTTATGCTATAGCAGCCGCATACCCTGGGAATGCATACAAACTGGCGAACAAAGATGGGGAAGAACTCCCTAGCCCTTGGAACACCATGTACCTTAGAAACCCTTAGCCCTGTGATTGTCACATTCTATGGTTAAATATTTATACTTACCACCCCCGTAGTTGTCACGACCCACTCATTGGTCGTACGTCATCAATTCTTAGAATATCCTTAAGACCTCCAATTTATCGCCCACTTTCTCATTCGGGCAATTTGACCAAAGGACTAGTGACATACCTAACCTCTTTCAAAAGCTTAAGTAACACCCGATCCTCATTTCCCTTCTCCCGCCATTGGAGGAGACGTTAGAGCAAAAAAAATGAAGATGCTAGGTTCAATCAAAACTCATTAGTCTTGCGCTAGAAGGATGCTTTCAAAAAATATATATATATCCAAAAAATTGAGTGAGAGCATTACGATGAATGAACAAGTTAATGAGCTCAAGGAAGCATAAGCAGGCCATGAGGACATCTCTAGTAACTTTATTACAAATGTATAAGAAAACAGTGAGGGCATCCCTAGTGTCCCCATACTACTAGATATCGTTATAAGGTGGCGGGAGGAGGACAAACTCCTGCTAACTATAGAATGTGAGATTTTGATGGTACCGAAATAAGACGAAGAGCTCAATCATGGCACCCCATTTCCCTCTGAGAAGAAGATTGTTACTCATCCCTTTTGCAAAGCGTTAGATACAAACTATTCTCCACATCACTGAGCCTTACCCCCCTCTTCTATTTTTATTTCCGATAAATGATGACTGATGCAAACACCTACTATACCTACCGTACTTCTCCCTGATAACCATGGGATAGGATGACCACCACCCAAAGGTAGACCCGGTATATAACTGACATAATCAAAGCGACCTCCCCTGGTTCGATGACAGTACTGATGCACTTTTCTTCATAACTAACTCACCAAATACCCATGACTTCTTATAGACCCAAAGTTTTGACCTAAAACCCGGAAAAGCTCCATTGCACCTAGACACTGGGGCATTTTTTTAGGTCAAATGGAGAATCACCTTAGAAGCACTGATTCGTCCACAAAGAAGATGCAGAATAATGAAGTCTCCATCCGGAGAATGCTACCAAAGATACTATACTACCAATCCTACCACGCCCTACACTGGGGCAGTTTTATTTTTTATTTATTTTAGTTATTTGCATTCCTTGTTGCATTATTTTTATTTCCAAAGAAAAAAGAAAAAAAAAGAAAGAGCGAAAAAGAGCATATATCCATCTTTCACCAGACCTCGGTCTGAGATACTTACCCCCTTTGACAACTAACAAGGGGGAAAACAAAATTATTTATAGCATTACCTTTACATGTGATGATGCAAAGCAACCTTCAGCCATCACCAGGCTAGCTCAGGAAGCATCCAAGTCTGGATGACGGCACAAAAAAGTAAAAGATAAATACAAGAGGTAATCAAAAGAAAAGGAGCCAATCAGGTATATCTAAACCAAAAATCTCCATATATATATATCAAAACTTTCTTTTACATCTGTCACCGGGGGATACCCCCTGTATATACAATGGACACACGCACAATGAACACAAAAAAAATATACACACACCCCTACTCCCTACGCTGCCACTGGGAGGGCTGATCACCGCTGTTCCTAGTATCATCAGCCTCGAGGTCCATAGACTAATCCTCCGAAAACACGATCCCGATACCCAGAGTCGGCGGAACCTCTAGATGACGAGGCCCCGCTACTAAACCCCCCTCGCTCACCTGACTAGCAGTCTGCCTCGATCGAGAACAAGGAGGATACCCCGCAAGAATCTCATGAATGACAGAATCCTCACGAGCATAATCCCTGACATAATTACGTGACAGGCGATGAGGTGGCCTGGCCGAGGAGCCCGTAGCCCTCGACTCCGATCCATCAAGCTGACCAACCAACCCGCGCACTCCCCGCCAGATGATACTGTAGTCGATCTAGGGTCACCTGCATCTCTGCCCGCATCGTCTTGTGTGCTGCTTCCAATGCCTTAGTCTGTGTCCTCTGCATGACCATCATCTCGACGAACAGGTCCTCTCGACTCTGCATCTTCCCAAGGATCCGTCTCACCTCAGGAGTGGCACGTGCTGGCACCACCTCTAGACGCGCCTCCTCAAGCT
Organism: Chloranthus sessilifolius; assembly: GCA_021018995.1. Taxonomy (NCBI): domain Eukaryota; kingdom Viridiplantae; phylum Streptophyta; class Magnoliopsida; order Chloranthales; family Chloranthaceae; genus Chloranthus; species Chloranthus sessilifolius. The sequence goes on from CM037594.1 coordinate 55,542,611, forward strand.
CACGTACCTGCATTACCACATCGAGTCAAAGAAAACCAACATATATATATATATATACGAATATATATTTTTTTTTTAAAAAAGAAGAAAATCATACCAGATCCACCCTCTCCCCTAGAAGGCGCTCAACCGTCGCAAGGGTCACTAGGTCAGCAGGCGACACAGAAGGAACAACAAACGTAGATGGTTGCAACAAGAACAAATAAATATATATCAGATAACACTAACGATGACAAATAAACTATAAATGCATCAACTAAAACATACCTGAGAAGGAATAGGAGCAGACCCCTGAGGGGGAGCCTCAGGAGCAGAGTCTGGAACAACCTGCACAGAAAAAAACAACATATGATATGTCAAAATAAAATAAACCAAAATAACCTAAACTAAATTACATCAAACCAAAAAGTATACCTGACTCTTGGGGCGTAGAGAGGCAGCAGTCGCCTCCCTCATCTGAAGATCCTCGACAACCTGACACTGGAATATAATAATGATGTTAGTAAACTATTAAAGAAAAGCGAAACAATAACACCCAATGAACTACTACAATCATAAGAACGAGTCAAAAGATTGAAGAAACTCACCCAGTGCTCTATCGCAGCTCGAAGCTAAGCCATCGCTGAATCCTCCCGACTAGAGGAAGCAACTGAAGATGGATCAAATACCGGAGCAGGACCTCCAGCAGCAAGCTCAGCTCTCTATGAATAACAATAAACACATCAGTTGGCAAGCTCACGATGCTTACTATTAACAAAACCATATTCATACAGACACTTACCAATCGATCAACCTCAGAATATAGACTAGCCGCTACAGACTGCGATAGACCTCCAACAGGGCCTCCTGGCGAGCGACCTCTCCCTCTCTCAGTCTGAAAAATAACAGAAGAAAAAAATAAGGCCACCACACTAGCATAGAAGTGGTCAAAACCAATAAAGCAAATACACTCACTAGAGATCGCCGGGTCACCGTTAGACGAACCCCCAACTCATCATCCGCTGCCTTAGCCTGAGCAACTAAGGAGGCGAGGGAGCGAAGCATCTCCTCATCAGGATGAGGGGCACACCCCGTCTGCTCCATCGCCCTATGAAGGGCATCCAATGGTCCCCGGACACCCGCCGTGAGATGGCCCTGGTCCAACGAGGCCAACCTTTCCCTCAATGCAGATGTCGAATCAAGCCTACCGATCGTAAAAGAACCACTCCCATGGAAAGGACGTGTGAAGAGGTGCTCACCACGCAATGCACTAAACCATCTCCCAAACTCTAGGACATCCGCCTCATCGTGCGCCCCAGTCACCCTTGTCCCCTCAGCTCTAAAATCAGCCATCTGAAGCACCATCTTCTTCTCAATGTCCTGATTAGGGGAACCAGTCATCCTCTTCGCCACTCTATGGCAAATCACCGGAGGGATTCCTTGAGCGAGCCCCAGCTGTCGTACCATCCGAGATAGGTGGATCATCTCCACCTTCTCAAAACAATGGGCCCATATGTCCACGTCGAAGAAAGGCTGGCCAGGCTGAATCACTGGCACGCCGTCATCCTCCTCGGCCGCGTACGGCCTCCAAATTACCTACAACCAAGTAAGGAAGCCAACCCATCAATGAAGCGTTAGAGCCTAAAATCCCAAAACAAAATGAAACCAAATGTGTACACAATGATATATACCTGCCCCTCGTGCATATCCTCAAAAAGACCCCACGTGGTATGAAGATCCGAAGATCAACGACGACCCTACAACGCTGTCCTCCACACACGCACCCGTAGAAACATGAACGTAACCTCCAACGAAACCCATGGATGAAGAAAAGCAAAGTGATCATACGCCCAAAACTAGAAAACACAGAAAAAAGAGATGCTAAATAGCTGCTATGACCAAAACGAAACAAAAATAATTGAAAACACAATGACACCAATTAACTAAAACTCACCTGGAGGAAGGGAAGGAAACCACCGATCGTCCCTGTTAATCACTGTTTTATACCACATTTTACCCTTTAAACCTGGCATTTGCTAAGCCTCAAAGTACTTAATAATTGCTTTTTAGTGGTGATTTGTAGTAAGGATGTAATTGCAACCTTAGTGCAGTTTTCAGTTAACAAGTGCCATTAAGAAAGAGTTTAAAATCATTTAAGAGCAGAGAGAGATGCGCTTTCACACATGAAGAAGAAGTGCAACAGTAGGTTCTTGGACCTCATGAACCCCAACAACCATCACATTGAGGACTTAAGCAATCAGCTCAGTAACATTTTAGATTGGTGCTGAATCAGAGGTATATAAGACTTGTTGAATGGATCCTAGTAGCTGCACCCATGCAGATATGCATTTAATCCCATCAAATGGAAGACAGCTCCACTCATGCAAGCCTACTTTTAATCTATTGAATGGAAGAAGTAGTTCTTTCAACACCTTTCTAGTGGATTGCATTACACACAAGCAGTAGCAGAACATCCAAAGCACCCCACCTATCGAGCACTTGCAGCTCCCAAGCTCATCCTTTAGCAAGTGCACACCAGCTGCACATTAGCTGCATATCAAAACATGGAAGAAGTAGCAGTCTCAGCACCTGTGAACAACAACCTTCAAAGAATACTTTGCCCCTTCTACAAACCCATCGAATGGAGCCCAACACACTTCACTAACCTCTCAAAAGCATTGATGGACCTGCAGCCATCCTGTCAAGATGTGCTCACTTAAAACCTCCATAGCAGCTATAGAGAATGCAGCTACACTCCCAACCATCTTGTTAAGTTAGAGAGCTCCAAATGCAGCAACATCTTCAAGCTTAGAACCTGTCGAATCCTACAAGCAGAGCTCCAAAACCTCTCGAAATAGTACCCTACACCTTTTAAACCTATCAACTTCAGAAAGCAACTTCAGAACCTCCCATTGATCCTATCGAGCACAACATTCCATGCAGCTGTTGTTTCACACAACCTATCTAACCCTTAAGCTGCTCCATCCTCCCACACAACCAGTCGACCATTTGTTTTAAAGCTTCACCATATGTGTCGACCATTTAAAATCAGAACCTGTCGACCTTTTAATGCACCAACCTGTCGAGATTCCCAAGTCTACCATCAGCCAACCTCACGAATGGATGGAATGTAATTTAGCAACTTGTCGAGTTTTCCATCCGAACCTGTCGACACTTCATGCGAGTTTCAGCTCCCAACCATCTATCCTCTCGAGCATTTAAGTTGTAGCTTTAGCATCCTGTCGAACATACCACCAAACCTCTCGAAATCCAGCTCTCATCCTCTCGACAACATACCTGAAGTTGCTGCCTATCCTTCCATCCTCTCGAGATCTTCAATCTCCCATTCAGAACCTGTCGAAGTGCACTTAAAACCTTCAGCTATCCTCATAAAAGGAACCTTTAAACCACCAACAACCTGTCGAGATTCACTCCTATCCTCACGAGACCGTACCTGAAGCTGCTAATGAGGGTTGGGAACTTTTTGAGATCATCAGTGAGAAATCAATGTAGGAGTAGACTTTGTCCCGAGACATTCAGACCCCTGCTAGAACCGAAAAAGAGAACACTCCTAAGGGTAGGATGTTTGAAGTCACTGTGTGTACTGACCTAGAAAGAAAGGTAGACAGTTTGGCCCGTAAGTTTAATAAATTGATGAGTGTGTTACAGCCCCCAGTGGTTGCACAAGTGCTGGAGGCATGTTTGATATGCCAGTCCCCCATACACTCCATTCAAGATTCTCCATCTACTGGCCTTTTTCCTGCTGCGGTCATTGAGAATGCCAATGCAGCCCAATCCTACGAGCAGCAACAGCAGTAACCTGCTGGGTTTCCATGGAGGAACCACCCAATCTGAGGTGGAACTAAGAGAATCACTCCGAAACCCAACAAGAACAGGCTTTACCCCATAAATTCCAGTAGTACCCACACAATTTTGCTTCAAATCATCAGTCCCAACAACCAATGGTTCAGCAAATTTATCAGTCCCAACAGCCAGCACCCCAATCTAGTACACCCTTCTTTGAGGAGCAGGTTCTATCTTCATTAAGGAACCTCAGCTCCTTAGCACAAACTGTGCAGTCCCACAGCCAAAGCATAAAAAAGATTGAAGACCAGCTTGGTCATCTCTCCAATGCTTTGACTAAAAGGGAAGAGGGTAGACTCCCTAGCTAGGCAATCAATAATCCTAGGGGATTACACAAGATGGGTGAATCTTCTTCCACAGAAGATGGCAAAGGACAAGGCTGTTTTTGAACTACAAAGAGGTGCAGGAAAACAAGATCCTTGCTGCAGTTTTCAGATTTAAAGAATAATTTATTTTATTTTATTTTTGTAAATAAGAAAACCAAATAAAAAATTAAAGAAAATGTAGACAAATAAAAAATTTCTGATATGTTTCTTATTAATTTTTTATCAGTATTAAATAAGGGCTCTTGCTGAGCCCAGGCTGATAAAAAATACATAAAAAGTAAAAAAATATAAAATCATAAAAAAAATTTCCAGATGGGCTGTCTTCCTTTGCCTACATTCATATACAACATCTGGAACTGCTGAGATCATGGTTTTTGAATTTTAAATTATGAAGGTTAATGACTAGTGGATCATATTTTTTCTTTGAAAATGCATTAGAGCCTCTGCATTCATTCACGCTCAAGATTTTTTAGCATAAATAGGTCTGAGCTGTGTATGAATCCTGTTTTTTAACTGTGTACATTCAGGCTTACATCACTTTGAAATTCTTATTGATTCATACACATTCTCAGCAAGTTCTCAGTACCAAACACACACAAAAACACAGAGGGCTTTCTCTTAGCACAGGTGACTCAGGGTTGATTCTTAGGATTTTCTATTTTAGGAATTTTAGTTTAAATTCTATTTTTAGATTGCTGATTTTCTTTCTTAGGTTAATGTGTGTCCTAGTTTTACTATTTTTCTTCATTTTTGTAGTTTTGTATTCAATTTTTATCTTTGTTTTATTGTTTTTCTGTTTTTAGCAGTAATTTTCTTGCCCTTGTATATCAGTTTTTCTATTTTTCCTGTTCGTATATTTAGTTTTGCATTCTTCTTTGCCGCATATAGTTCTATTTTTTTGCTTATTTTTCTTTCTTGTTTTGCCTTGCTTCCCCTGGTTACTCACGGTGTAAACATTGAGGACAATGCTCATCTTAGGTTTGGGGGTAAGACAGGTGTGCCAATGAAATAAGTTAATGCTAGTGCAGCTATGTTGAAATTGTTTTTTGAAAATAAAGTGAGTTCCCACTTGATTTTTTGAAAAAGTGGAAATTAAAAAGTTTTTAAAACTAAAATGTGTTGTAGTTCTAACATTTCTCATGAAACAAATGTCAAGAATTTTCAAAAATTGATGTTTAGTGAACTTGAAAAGAGAGAAAATTGTGAGGATATACCCCAGTAATTTGATGAAAGACAATACCCAGTGAGATTTAGGCCTGAATAAAATTTTCTTTGAAGAATGTTCTGGCAATTTTTTCGCTCTAAGGACTGATTGAACCTATTCTTGCTCACTAGAAGGTAGGCAAATTCAATTTAAAATAGCTTGACAACACTCATGACATTGAGGACATGAAGTAAGGCCATCCTTTGGACAGTTTGAGCCTAAAATTTACCACCTTTGAACTGACCTTGATACACACCATTTTGAGCCTTGAAAATCAAAGTTTTTCTTTAATAAAAATGAAAAAGTTTGAACCCAAAAACTCAGTGACCTGATACAGCCTGATCGCATCCTGAGATTACAGAAGGTGAGGGTGAAGGAGTTGAAGAAGGTAGAGCTGGTTTGACAATTGGCGGAAGGAGACGAAAGCCAAATTGATGGCAACTTTGTATCAGATTTATAAAAATGGCATTCCAGCCCATAAAAAAAAAATGGAGAAAAATACAAAAGAAAAGCATACAAAAAGAAAAGAAAAAAAAAATAGAAAAGCAAAACAAAAGAGTGAGAAAGAGAAGTCATTTCATTGAAAAATTGAAAAGAAGATTAGGAACTCATCACTTCAAATATGAAAATTCAAGAAGTAGATGGAACTATGCTGAAATGAAGGTTGTGAAGTTGTAAATCACCTCCTTACCTTAGTGATTTCTCAATTTGAATCCTTTCCTTGGCCTTTCATTCTTTATAAGCTTACCCCATGAGCCACATAAAAACCCAATACAAAGTCCTTACTGATCTGAAATAGATTGAGCTGTCATGTGGAGATGAGGATTTGTGTAATCTATGGTGGAAAGAGTTAGAAAATTTCATAAATTAGAGCAATGCCTATGCTCATTCTTGCAGTCCTATTTGAGGGCTGTAACTGTTCTTGAGCTGTGTGAATTGATACACCCTTCTATATTTATTGTGAGTGACAGCCCTGGTAAGACTTGGGTCTGAAATAAAATTTGTTGGGAGCATTATCAAAACAGAATTCTCAAAATTAAGGTGAGCTTTGCATTAATTTTCACACCCAATTCCTTGACATGAGCTAATTGATGGTGAAGGAATTACAACATAATTTCAGTTTTAAACTGATGTTTTTTTGTTGAGAATCCTCTAAAATTAAATGAACAAGTTGTGGAATGAATTTTATTTTACTTGAACTCTATTTTAGCATGTTGCATTGGTATTAACTAATTTTATTGATGAATTTTGTGGGTACCTTCACTGAAAACCCTCAGGAGACTCCACTCCTCCATTAGGGATCACCTAGGGGTTCAAAAGGCTTGGTGCATGCGCCAAATGCCTCTGTGTTCCCTACAAAAGTGGCATTTAGTTTTGTAGGTTAATTGTTTTAAATTTCACTTTGCTAGTCACAGAGGCATTTGGCGCATGCACCAAATGCCAAATGCCTCTGTGACTAGCAAAGTGAAATTTAAAACAATTAACCTACAAAACTAAATGTAGGTTTGGGGGTGTGTTAGTCACTATTTTATACCACATTTTACCCTTTAAACCTGGCTTTTGCTTAGCCTCAAAGTATTTAATAATTGCTTTTTAGTGTTGATTTGCAGTAAGGAAGTAATTGTAGCCTTAGTGCAGTTTTTAGTTAACAAGTGCCATTAAGAAGGAGTTTGAAATCATTTAAGAGCAGAGAGAGAGAGATGTGCTTTCACACATGAAGAAGAAGTGCAAGAGTTGGTTGTTGGACCTCATGAACCACAACAGCCATCACATTGAGGACTTAAGCAATCAGGTCAGCAACATTTTGGATTGGTGCTGAACAAGAGGTATACAAAAATTATTGAATGGATCCTAGTAGCTGCACCCATGCAGATCTGCATTTAATCCCATCAAATGCACGACAGCTGCACTCATGCAAGCCTGCTTTTAATCTCATCGAATGGAAGAAGCAGCTGTTCCAGCACCTTTCGAGTGGATTGCTTTGCACTCAAGCAGCAGCAGAACATCCAAAGCAAACCCACCTATCTAGCACTTGCAGCTCCCAAGCTCATCCTTCAGGAAGTGCACACCAGCTGCACATTAGCTGCATGTCAAAACAAGGAAGGAGCAACAGTCTCAGCACCAGTGAACAACAGCCTTCAATGAATACTTTGCCCCTTTAATAAACCAATCGAATGGAGCCCAACACACTTCACTAACCTCTCAAAAGCATTGATGGACCTGCAACCATCCTGTCATGATGTGCTCACTTGAAACCGCCATAGCAGCTGCAGATATATATATATATGCTCAATCGGATGCACACTCCAGCAGTAGAAGAGAATGCAGCTGCACTCCCAGCCATCTTGTTAAGTTAGAGAGCTCCAAATGCAGTAGCATTTTTAAGCTTAGAACTTGTCGAATCCTACTAGCTGAGCTGCATAACCTCTTGAAACAGGACCCTGCATCTACTAAAGCTATCGACTTTAGCAAGCAGCTTCAGAACCTCCCATTGATCCTATCACGCACAACATTCCACGCAGCAATTGTTTCACATAACCTGTCGAGCCCTTAAGCTGCGCCATCCTCCCATACAACCTGTCGACCATTTGTTTTAAAGCTTCACCAAACCTGTCAACCTTTTAATGCACCAACCTGTCGAGATTCCCAAGTCTACCTTCAGCCAACCTCACGAAGGGATGGAATGCAGTTCAGCAACTTGTCGAGTTTGCCATCCAAACCTGTCGAAACTTCATGGAAGCTTCAGCTCCCAACCATCTATCCTCTCGAGCATTTAGGTTGCAGCTTCAGCATCTTGTTGAACCTACCACCCAACCTCTCGAACTGTAGCTCTCATCCTCTCGACAACATACCTGAAGCTGCTGCCTATCCTTCCATCCTCTCGAGATATTCAAGCTCCCATTCAGAACTTGTTGAAGTGCACTTAAAACCTTCAGCTATCCTCACCAAAGGAACCTCTAAACCATCAGCAACCTGTCGAGATTCACTCCTATCCTCACGAGACCGCATTGCAACTCCACCATCCCGATTTCATCTTCTAACTGCTGAAGCTGCAAAGTTTTAAGAGAGCTGCAGATTTAAACCCTCATCAGCCCATACTTCTGTAACTCATCCAACTTGGGCTCCATCAAATCTAAATCATGAGGGTTTTTTTCGATAACAGGTGCAGCTAGAACATTTTGGATTTTAGCAGCAAATATTCTTGGTTGGCAAGATCATTTTTGGGAACTCCAAGCATACAAAGAAGGCTGCACATGGGTAGAACTAATTTTCTAACTAATTGGAGAAGTCTTTGGTGGGAATGCAAACTACTTTAGCTGCATGATAGAACTGAATTGAGCTCTCTTCTCTCTGATTGGTTGGAATTCTAAAATAAAGATTAAGCTTAAACTGAAATCAAATTCTCTCCTCAAATTGGCTACAATCCGGAGCACTTGGATCACTACACTTGTACAAATAAGACTCCTTGCTGTTGTAATTTCTCAGCAAGGAATCTATAGAATAACTTTAGTTCTCCTTAGCTCATTTAGGTTTAGTTTTAGGCTTTTACTTTTCCTTTTTCTCTTCCCCATTCCCTCTTTAATCCAGCCTGATCTAGATAAGCAGTCCAGATCTAGTTTGTAATTATAAATTGGGAGCTTTAAAAGCTTTATAAATGGATTGGATGTTGCACAGATTGTAGATCTGAACACAATAGGACTGTAAGTTGTGTTATTACAGTGTAATTGTGGTTTTTAAGGGTAATTCTAATCTAAATTTCACTTTTTCGTATTTGATTTCCCTGGAATAGATATCTTTGTGGATGCTTGAGCTAGTAGCCTGGTACCCACAACATCTGCAATATCTTACCTATTCTAATCAAGATCCTTGAAGTAGAACAATGTCTGGGATGATCTGTGACCATTCGAGTGGACAAATCATAGCCTTAGGATTTCTCCAATTCTTTGGTTAAGATTAGATTCTTATACCTTGCATCTGTTCTTATAGCCAGATGAAGGATTGTAGCAAATTAGTTCTAAACTTTTCCCTTGAACCAATTGATTTTCAGTAAGAACTAGTCCCTAGTTGCCTATTTCCCACCATTTCTCTACTTTATTTCATCATCCATCTTCCTCAATCTCAGTAAATTTAGTTTATAATTCTGTCTTGTAGATTAGATCTAGTGACACCTGAAAAACTCTCTTTCTTTCTTAGTTTAGGCTAGAATTGCCAGATCTGTAGCCAAATCTGTAGGTCTACTATACAGCTCTAAGAGTTTAGATCACGACTCCCTGTGGGACAAAGTCTTACTTATTAAAACATACTACAAATGGACCCTATATCTTGCAGGTCTAGGATAATTTTAGTGTGTTAAATCCATCTCTGTATTACTTTGATGTTATTTTTTTTTCATCACCAATAAATAAATCAGCACCTGAAATATCCTCAACAAGTTTTTGGCGCCGTTGTCGGGGAGTTCTAATCTAGTTAGTAGATCTGAGTTTTTCATTTTTATAGAACTGATTTTTCTTTAGTTTTTTAATTCTATTTTGTTTTTAAGCTGTACATTGCATTCCAAATGTTTGAATAAATGACTGCCACAATTTTTGTATAGAAAACCAATTTTAATACTGTGGTTTTATGAAATTTTCTCAATTTTTATGCATTGCCTTCTAGAAGTTTGAAAAAAATACTGCTACAGATTTTGAATTTTAGTAGATCTGGAGCAGTGGCCACAAGAGGAGTCAATGGCTTGTAGCTAGAGCTGATTTGCCTCAGTTTGCATTTTCAATTTTTCATTTTTTAAAACCAACAGTTCTGCTGTGTTTTCTGTTTGGTTTTACTCTTATTTTCTGTTGTATTTTTGCTTTTGTGTTTGCTAATATCCGTACTGTTGAGTATATACTTAATAGCCATTTGTAATGGGTGAGCAATTAAAGACCTTGAAGGAATTCAATGCACCAGGGGCATACACATCTCCCTTTTGCATTCAATTCCCTGCTGTTTAAGGGAATTATGAGATCAAATCATCCATTATACAAATGCTGCCCTCATGCCATGGACTGAGTAAAGAGGACCCCTACAAGCACATTGATGAATTTCTAGGACTGTGCACCACTTTCAATACTTCAGGTTTGGGGGAGGAAGCCACAAGGTTGAGGCTCTTTCCTTTTTCACTAAAGGATAGAGCTCGCACCTGGCTTTCTATGCTCCCAACCAATAGTATACAGTCATGGAAGGACCTTCAATGTCAATTTTTGGAGAAAAATTTTCCCCATGTCCAAAACAAGCCAGCTGAGGAAGAGCATAATTTTCTTGGCTCAATCCCCAACTGAGCATTGTCATCAAGCCTGAGAAAGATTTAAGGAGCTCTTAAAGTAATGTCCCCATAACCAAATTCCTGAATGGTAGCTTGTGAAAAATGTTTACTAAGGAATTGATCCCAAGAGCAGGGATATGGTTGATGTCTCATGTGGTGGTACATACCTCCACAAGACAGCTGATGAGGCTTGGGAACTTTTTGAGATCATAAGTGAGAATTCAATGCAGTAGGAGACTTTGTCCTGAGACATTGAGACCCCTGCTAGAACTGAAAAAGAGAACACTCCTAGGGGTGGGATGTATAAAGTCACTGCGTGTATTGACCTGGAAAGAAATGTAGACAGTTTAGCCCATAAGTTTAATAAGTTGATGAGTGTGTTACAGCCCCCAGTAGTTGTACAAGTGCAGGAGGCATGTCTGATATGCTAGTCCCCCATACACTCCATTCAAGATTGTCCATCTGCTGGCCTTTTTCCTGTTGTGGTCATTGAGAATGCCAATGCAGCCCAATCCTGTGGGCAACAACAATAGCAACCTGCTAGGTATCCAAGGAGGAACCACCCTAATCTCAGGTGGAACCAAGAGAATCACACTTAAACCCAGCAATAGCAGGCTTTACCCCATAAATTCCAGCAGTATCCACACAATTTTGCCTCAAATCATCAGTCCCAACGGTCAATGGTTTAGCAAATTCATCAGTCCCAACAGCCAGCACCCCAATCCAGTACACCCTCCTTTGATGAGCAGGTTCTATCTTCATTAAAGAACCTCAGCTCCTTAGCACAAACTGTGCAGTCCTACAACCAAAGCATCAAAAAGATTGAAGACCAGCTTGGTCATCTCTCCAATTCTTTGACTAAAAGGAAAGAGGGTAGACTCCCTAGCCAGCCAATCAATAATCCTAGGGGAATACATAGGATGGGTGAATCTTCTTCCACAGAAGATGGCAAAGGACAAGCTATTTTTGAACTACAAAGAGGTGTAGGAAAACAAGATCCATGCTGCAGTTTTCAGATTTAAGGCATGCTGATTTTTTTTTTTTGTAAAATAACAAAATCAAATAAAAAATTAAAGAAAATGTAAACACAAATAAAAAAATTTCTGATTTGTTGCTTATTATTTTTTCAGTAGTAGTAAATAAGGGCTCTTGTTGACCCTAGGCTGGTCAAAAACACATAAAAAGTAAAAAAATATAAAAACATAAAAAAAAATTTCCAAATGGGTTGTCTTCCTTTGCCTACATTCATATACCCCATTTGGAATTGCTGAGATTATGGTTCTTAAATTTTAAATCATGAAGGTTAATGAGCAGTGGATCATATTTTCACTTTGAAAATTCATTAGAACCTCTGCATTCATTCACTTTCAAGATTTTTTAGCATAAATAGGTCTCAGCTGTGTATGAATCCTGCTATAAACTGTGTACATTCAGGCTTACATCACTTTGAAATTCTTATTGATTCATACACATTCTCAGCAAGTTCTCAGTACCAAACACACACAACTGCACAAAGGGCATTCTCTTAGCACAGGTGACTCAGGGTTTATTCTTAGGATTTTCTATTTTAGGAATTTTAGTTTAAATTCTGTTTTGAGATTGCTGATTTTTCTTTCTGAGGTTAATGTGTGTCGTAGTTTTACTGTTTTTCTTCATTTTTGTAGTTTTGTATTTAGTTTTTATCTTTGTTTTGCTGTTTTTCTGTTTTTAGCAGTAATTTTCATGCCTTTGTATATCAGTTTTTCTATTTTTTCTGTTCATATATTCTGTTGTGCATTCTGCTTTGCGGCATATAGTTTTATTCTTTTGCTTATTTTTCTTTCTTGTTTTGCCTTGCTGCCCCTGGTTGGTCACTGTGTAAACATTGAGGACAAGGTTCATCGTAGGTTTGGGGATATGGCAGGTGTGCCAATGAAATATGTTAATGCTAGTGCAGCTATGTTGAATTTTTTTTTTCAAAATAAAGTGAGTTCCCACCTGATATTTTTGAAAAAGGGGAAATTAAAAACTTTTTAAAATTGAAATGTGTTGTAGTTCTAACATTTCTCATGAAGCAAATGTCAAGAATTTTCAAAAATTGATGTTTAGTGAACTTGAAAAGAGAGAAAATTGTGTGGATATACCCCAGTAATTTGATGAAAGGCCATACCCAATGAGATTTGGGCATGAATAAAATTTTCTTTGAAGAGTATTCTGGCAATTTTTTTACTCTAAGGACTGATTGAACCTTTTCTTGCTCACTTGAATTTAGGCAAATCCGAGTTAAAACAACTTGACAACACTCATGACATTAAGGACATGAAGTAAGTCCATCTTTTAGACAGTTTGAGCCTAAAATTTATCACCTTCGAACTGCCCTTGATACACGCCATTGTGAGCCTTGAAAATCCATGTTTTTATTTGATAAAAATTAGGAAGTTTGAACCCAAAAACTCAATGACTTTATACTGACCTCATCCTGAGATTTCAGAAGGTGAGGGTGAAGGAGTTGAAGAAGGTAGATCTGGTTTGACAATTGGTGGAAGGAGAAGTAAGCCCACTTGATGGCAACAATGCATCAAATGCATAGATGTGGCATTCCAACCCATAAAAAGAAATGGAGAAAAATACAAAAGAAAAGCATACAAAAAGAAAAAAAATAAATAGAAAAGCAAAACAAAAGAGTAAGAAAGAGAAGTCATTTCAGTGAAAAATTGAAAAGAAGATTAGGAACTGATCACTTAAAATATGAAAATTCAAGAAGTAGATGGATCTATGCTGAAATGAAGGTTGTGAAGTTGCAAATCACCTCCTTACCTTTCTAATTTCTCAATTTGAATCCTTTCCTTACCCTTTCATTCTTTATAACCTTCATCCATAAGCCACATTACAACCCAATAAAAATTCCTTACTGATCTGAAATGGAGATAAGGAGTTGTGTAATCTATGGTGAAAAGAGTTAGAAAATTTCAGAAATTAGAGCAATGCTTATGCTCATGCTTGCAGTCCTATTTGAGAGCTGTAACTGTTCTTAAGCTGTGTGAATTGATACACCCTTCTATTTTTATTGTGAGTGATAGCCCTGGTAAGACAAGGGTCTGAAATAAAATCTGTTGGGAGCATTATCAAAACAGAATTCTCAAAATTAAGGTGAGCTTTGCATTAATTTTCACACCCAATGCCTTGACATGAGCTGATTCATGGTGAAGGAATTGTAGCAGAATTTCAATTTTAAAATGATGTTTTTCTGCTGGGAATCCTCTAAAATTAAATGAACAAGGTGTGGAATGAATTTTATTTTACTTGAACTCTGTTTTAGCATGTTGCATTGGTATTAACTGATTTTATTGGAGAAGTTTGTGGGTACCTTCGCTGAAAACCCTCAGGAGACTCCACTCCTCCACTAGGGATCACCTAGGGTTTAAAAGGCTTGGTGCATGTCCCAAATGCACCCATGTTCCCTACGAAAGTGGCATTTAGTTTTGTAGGTTAATTGTTTTAAATTTCACCTTGCTCAAGGACTAGGAAAGGGTAGGTTTGGGTGTCTTAGTCACTGTTTTATACCACGTTTTACCCTTTAAACCTGACATTTGCTAAGCCTCAGAGTATTTAATAATTGCTTTTTAGTGTTGATTTGCAGTAAGGAAGTAATTGTAGCCTTAGTGTAGTTTTCAGTTAACAAGTGCCATTAAGGAGTTTGAAATCATTTAAGAGCAGAGAAAGAGAGATGGGCTTTCACAAAAGAAGAAGTACAACAGTAGGTTCTTGGACCTCATGAACCACAACAGCCATCACATTGAGGACTTAAGCAATCAACTCAGCAACATTTTAGATTAGTGCTGAATCAGAGGTATACAAGACTTGTTGAATGGATCCTAGCAGTTGCACCCATGCAGATCTGCATTTAATCCCATCAAATGGGTTGCAGCTGCACTCATGCAAGCCTGCTTTTATTCGCATTGAATGGAAGAAGCAGCTGTTCCAGCACCTTTCAAGTGGATTGCTTTGCACCCAAGCAGCAGCAGAACATCCAAAGTAGCCCACCTATCGAGCACTTGCAGCTCCCAAGCTCATCCTTCAACAAGTGCACACCAGCTGCACATTCGCTGCATGCCAAAACATGGAAGGAGCAGTAGTCTCTGCACCTGTGAACAACAGCCTTCAAAGAATACTTTGCCCCTTTAACAAACCCATCGAATGGAGCCCAGCACACTTCACTAACCTCTCAAAAGCATTGATGGACCTGCAACCATCCTGTCATGATGTGCTCACTTGAAACCTCCATAGCAGCTGCAGATATATATATATATATATATATATATATATATATATATATATATATATATATATGCTCAATCGGATGCACACTCCAGCAGTAGAAGAGAATGCAGCTGCACTCCCAGCCATCTTGTTAAGTTAGAGAGCTCCAAATGCAGTAGCATTTTTAAGCTTAGAACTTGTCGAATCCTACTAGCTGAGCTGCATAACCTCTTGAAACAGGACCCTGCATCTACTAAACCTATCGACTTTAGCAAGCAGCTTCAGAACCTCCCATTGATCCTATCGCGCACAACATTCCACGCAGCAATTGTTTCACATAACCTGTCGAGCCCTTAAGCTGCGCCATCCTCCCATACAACCTGTCGACCATTTGTTATAAAGCTTCACCAAACCTGTCGACCTTTTAATGCACCAACCTGTCGAGATTCCCAAGTCTACCTTCAACCAACCTCACGAAGGGATGGAATGCAGTTCAGCAACTTGTCGAGTTTGCCATCCAAACCTGTCGAAACTTCATGGAAGCTTCAGCTCCCAACCATCTATCCTCTCGAGCATTTAGGTTGCAGCTTCAGCATCTTGTTGAACCTACCACCCAACCTCTCGAACTCTAGCTCTCATCCTCTCGACAACATACCTGAAGCTGCTGCCTATCCTTCCATCCTCTCGAGATATTCAAGCTCCCATTCAGAACTTGTTGAAGTGCACTTAAAACCTTCAGCTATCCTCACCAAAGGAACCTCTAAACCATCAGCAACCTGTCGAGATTCACTCCTATCCTCACGAGACCGTACCTGAAGCAGTTGCACTCAACTCCACCATCCCGATTTCATCTTCTAACTGCTGAAGCTGCAAAGTTTTAAGAGAGCTGCAGATTTAAACCCTCATCAGCCCATACTTCTGTAACTCATCCAACTTGGGCTCCATCAAATCTAAATCATGAGGGTTTTTTTCGATAACAGGTGCAGCTAGAACATTTTGGATTTCAGCAGCAAATATTCTTGGTTGGCAAGAGCATTTTTGGGAACTCCAAGCATACAGAGAAGGCTGAACATGGGCAGAACTGATTTTCTAACTAATTGGAGAAGTCTTTGGTGGGAATGCAAACTACTTCAGCTGCATAACAAAACTCAATTGAGCTCTCTTCTCTCTGATTGGTTGGAATTCAAAAATAGGGATTAAGCTTAAACTGAAATCAAATTCTCTCCTCTGATTGGCTACAATCCAAAGAACTTGGATCACTGCACTTGTATAAATAAGACTCCTTGCTGCTGTAATTTCTCAGCAAGGAATCCGTAGAATAACTTTGGTTCTCCCTTGCTAATTTAGGTTTAGTTTTAGGCTTTTATTTTTCCTTTTTCTCTTCCCCATTCTCTCTCTAATCCAGCCTATTGGTTTAGATCTAGATAAGCAGTCCAAATCTGGTTTGTAATTATAAATTGGGAGTTTCAAAGGCCTTGTAAATGGATTGGATGTTGCACAGATTGCAGATCTAAGCACAATAGGACTGTAAGTTATGTTATTAGAGTGTAATTGTGGTTTTTAAAGGTAATTCTAATCTAAATTTAACTTTTTCATACTTGATTTCCCTGGAATAGATATCCCTTTGGATGCTTGACCTTATAGCCTGACACCCACAACATCTGTAATAGCTTACTTGCTCTAATCAAGATCCTTGAATTAGAACAATCTCTGGGATGATTTGTGACCATTCGAGTGGCCAGATCATAGCCTTAGGATTTCTCCAATTCTTTGGTTAAGATTAGATTCTGATACTTTGCATCTGAGCTTGTAGCTAGATGAAGGATTGTAGCAAATCAGTTCTATACTTTGCCTTTGAACCAATTGATTTTCAGTAAGAACCAGTCCCTAGTAGCCTATTTCCCATAATTTTTCTACTTTATTTTATCATCCATCTTCCTCAATCTCAGTAAATTTAGTTTATAATTCTGTCTTGTAGATTAGATCTAGTGACACTTGAAAAACTCTCTTTCTTTCTTAGTTTAGGCTAGAATTGCCAGATCTGTTGCTAGATCTGGAGGACTACTGTACACCTCTTAGGTTTTAGATCACTACTCCCTGTGGGATAAACTCTTACTTATTAAAACTTGCTACAAATGGACCCTGTATCTTGTAGGTCTAGGATAATTTTAGAGTACTAAATCCATCTTTGTTTTACTTTGATTTTATTTTGTTTTCATCAGCAATAAATAAATCAGCACCTGAAATATCCTCAACAAGTATTTGGCGCCGCTGCTAGGGAGTTTTGATCAAGTTAGTAGATATGAGTTTTTCATTTTTGTGGATATGATTTTTCTTGAGTTTTTTAATTCTGTTTTGTTTGCAATCTGTACATTGCATTCCAAATGTTTGAATAAATGATTACTATAATTTTTGTATAGAAAACTTATTTTAATACTGCAGTTTTCTAAAATTTTCTCAATTTTTATGCATTGCCTTCTAGATGTTTGAATAAAATACTGCTACAGTTTTTGAATTTTTGCAGATTTGGAGCAGTGGCCACAAGAGGAGTCAATGGACTGCAACTGGAGCTGATCTTCCTGAGTTTGCATCCCCTTCTCCCTTGTTTGTATTTTCAATTTTTCATTGTTTAAAACAAGCAGTTCTGCTGTGTTTTCTATTTTTTTTTACTCTTATTTTCTGCTATATTTTTGCTTTTGTGCTTGCTAAAATCTATACAATTGAGTATATATGGCAGGACCTGCCAATAAAATAGTTAACCTAAGTGCAGTATAAATCAAGTGAGTAAGATAGAAATGGAACCATGTTCACTTAAGAATCATAAAAAATTGAGAAATATAAAAATTTTGCAGACCTTTAAGCATTATAAGTATTTAAATTTTAGCATTTCCATGATGTGAACACCAAGAAAACTCACTTATATCAGTACTTAGTGAATCACTAAGGAGGGAAAAAGGTAAGGACATGCCTAATAGTTCAATGGAAGACCACACTTAGTGAGATTTGGGCCTACAAATTATTTTTTTTCCTTCCTTTGAGGAGTGGCTGAGGTAATTTTTTCTAGCTCTAAGGACTGGCTGAGTCAATACCCTCACTAGAAGTTAGGCACCTCCAAGTTGAAACAACTGACAACACTCATGATACATAGGAAAGGATCAAGGCCTTCTCTTGGAGAGTTTGAGCTTAAATAGACCAACCCTAATCAACTGCCCTTGTGCACACACCTTTTGAGCCTTAATTTCTAATTTTCTTCAAACTACACCTGAGTACTTGTACCTGAACCTCTGGATCTGATTCAAACCTACCCTCACTCTGAGAAATTAGAATGTAAACGAGAAGGAGCTGAAGATGGACAAGATAAGGTCAACATTGGGTGAATGGAGAAGAGATACTTAAAACTTAGCAGTGTAGCAGTTGAGGAGAGAGGTGCCAAGTCAAAAAAACAAAAATAAAAAGAAAATGCATCCAAAAAGAGAGAAAAATAATAATGAAGAGGAATAAGAGAGGAGTCAAGAGGAAAAGTTTATTAAAAAATCAAAAATAAGAGGAGAAGCTGGCCACTTCAAGTTTAAAGAACTTTAAAGAAAATGAAAGATGCTGAACTAAAGAAGGTGAAGTCATGAATCACCTCCTTCACCTACTGATTTCTCAATTTTGAATCCCTTTTCAACCTTCCATTCTTTATAACCATCCCATAAGCCACATTACAACCCAGTCAAAAGACCCTGTGATCCAAAGTTGAATGAGTTGTCATGCAGAGACAAAGAGTTGTCCAATCTATGGTGAGGATTAGCCAATGATGCCATAACTTAGGTGCTTTGCCTATGCTCATGCTTACTGACCCATTTGGAGCACATGGCGCTCTTGAGCTTGAGAGCGAAGCTGAGCTCCAAATAAATAACACATCGGAATCCATTTGGGTTAGCAATAATTTGTGCAACTTAATATAAAATACCTGCTTTTTGGTCTAAAGAAGAGAGAGAATACATGAAAAGATGATAGCTAAGCCAAACCCTAATGGAACACCTTGGTAGTGCTAACTATGGTGACTCACTTGCTGGTCATCATTGACCAAAGCCTAGCAGATGGATGAAGTTAGCTGAGAATGGAGGAAACTATAACAGCAACAAGTGCAATGCATCAAAGTATCAAAAGATAGATCTCACAGAGTTGAGGAGCTTCCTCGCGAAGCTAAGGATGCAGTGGAAGATGCCCTCGCGCAGATGTGGCATGCAGTCAAGAGGAGAGCTGCAAATACATCACGAAGATCTCGCGGTTTAAAATCCTCAGAATTTATGATCGCGAACTTCTCACAGAGATCAGGCCTTAAAGCAGCCGCGCGCAGAACATAGCGAGTCCATATGTATACTGAATAAAATGCTACCTCGCGGAGTTCTTGCATAGCCTTGCGAGAGAGAGACGCCTAGAATTCTCTTCGCATAGATCTCACACACTTTGAAGCCTTACCAGTTACTATGAGAGCGCAAGAGCATACCTGCGTGACTACTCAATGAGAGAGAGCTTCTAAAGCACTACTGCGTGAGAAATCTAGGCGCTATAGATCATCTCCGCGACAGCATCTCCGTGTAAAGGAACTGCGCGATTAACTGAAGATTTACTGTGCGAGTAAGCACTTCCCACCAGCCAAAGGCTTCTCTGTGGAAGCTCTGCAACTGCGCGAATGAATTAATGCATATACTAGCCCCATGAAGCACGGGCTCAACACTTCTCAGTTTTAGCACAAGGATTTGTTACAAATTTCCTAAGGCTAGGGCACACTTCTCGAGGCACATATCTTAAGGCATTCAGGGGTCGTAACAGTGCCATGTCTGCTGAAAAAATTAAGGTTAATCTCTTCAGAGCCAAGGCCTTATGGATAGAGTATATAAGCTATAATTAGAATTTAGTTTTAATCATCAATCCTTCTTTCACCTCTGTCAGCTGAGAGCTCCAGTAGGCTAGGGCTAGGGTTAGGGTTCGATCATCTCTTTTTCTTATTTTTCTTCTCTCTTAGCCCAACATTTGCTGGCTAATCCTCTTATAAGCAGCTAGATTTAGTTTTATTTTAGTTTTGTAATAGGTTTTATATACATTGGGATTTTTGATGACTAGTTGTGTACAGCCTGGAGCCTAGAGGCAGTTCATTGTAAGTTTTGCTTTTATTAATAGATTACTGTTTTAATGACTAATTGAAGCTAAAGATCTTATGATTTTCTTTCATGTCTATAGGATCCATATATTTGCGACTAGCCCGTTCAGTTTCTAGTAGATCTATTGTTTACCATCTGATTTCCCTTGGTTTGATAGCCCTATGGAAAGCAATGATAGATCTATAGTGAGATTTAGGGAGCTCGGAAGCCTGTGAACCATGGTGGTTGTAGCAGTTTATATGTTCTTTCTCAGATCTCTGTGGTATGGACAGACCAATGGGATACCCTGTGACCATTTGAGTGGACAGAGTATAGGTTTAAGGTGGTGTCCAGCCACATGTTTTAGAAGGATTCTTCTCCCCTGCACATGAGCTTCTAGAGCCTTGTGAGGAGGTTTGTACAGGAACTGGCTCCCCTCTATTTTACCTAACCAACATCAGATGTTAGATCTGATTTCTCTGTAGTAATTGTAGCTTGAGGCTGAGTCATTGCAGGCCTTTTGTAGCAATGACTAGCTGAATCTAGAGCCTTATTCAACTTGT
Organism: Chloranthus sessilifolius; assembly: GCA_021018995.1. NCBI lineage: Eukaryota > Viridiplantae > Streptophyta > Magnoliopsida > Chloranthales > Chloranthaceae > Chloranthus > Chloranthus sessilifolius. The sequence goes on from CM037594.1 coordinate 55,563,214, forward strand.
TGCATGGTCCTTTTTATGGGCACAGTGAGCCGTTGGCCTTGGCAAAGCACTTAGGATTTTATGGGTTGGAATACCTATGAATATTAGCCAGATTTATGCGCAGAACTGGGGAGCTTGTAGCATTGGCATTACATAGTATTGCAATAGTATTCTTGGCCCGATCTGGTCCAGTGGTTGGGGAAATGATCAGTCCACTCCTCTTGATTAGATTAGCAATTTCTGGGTTGATCAATGGGATTTGACAGACTCTATAGGATAGGCTGTGGCCATTCGAGTGGACAACCTATAGCCTTAAGAGCACCCCAAATGGCATGGGTAAGTTAGATACTTCTACCTTGTTGAGGCTTTTGATAGCGCCTCAGCAAGGAACACTGCAGAGATAGACTAAATCTGAGTTACATGGCTGCTTTAACTCTGATTTAACCTACTCACTTCTCACTATTTTTTATATTTTATTTTGGTACACACCATCACCATCTTCTTCTTAACCCTTTCTTTAGGATAAGGTTATATTTTATTTCTCTTTTGTTAGGGTTAATTTAGTGTAGTCGTGACACCCAACTCCCTTTCTTTAGGATTGTCAGATCTGTAGCCAGATCTGGAGGCCTACTATTATAGCCCATTTTGGGTTCTAGATCAATTTCTTTGTGGGACAAACTCTTACTTATCAAAACTTGCTACAATAGACCCTGTATCTTGCAGGTATAGAATTATTTTAGCTGTGCTGAATCCATTCTTTTATTTTACTTTGATTTTAATTTGTTCTCACCACACAATAATCAACACACTAAAGTGAAGAATCCGCAACAAGTTTTTAGCGCCTGTCAGTTGTTTCAACATGGAGGTGCCTAACTTCTAGTGAGGGTATGTACTTAGCTAGTCCTTAGAGCTATAAAAAATTACCTCATGCACTCCTCAAAGGAAGGAATTTTTTTTTTGTAGGCCCAAATCTCACTAGTTGCGGTCTTTCATTAAATTGTTAGGCATGTCCTTACCTTTTTCTCTCATTAGTGATTCACCAAGTACTGATATAAGTGAGTTTTCTTGGTGTTTATATCATGGAAATACTAAAATTTAAAAACTTGTAATCCTTAAAGGTCTGCAAAAATTTTAAATTTATCAATTTTTTATGATTCTTAAGTGAACATGGCTCCATTTCTATCTTACTCACTTGATTTCTGCTGCACTTAGGTTAACTATTTCATTGGCAGGTCCTGCCACACCCCCAAACCTATGAGGAGCAGTGTCCTCACTGATTCAAAGTAAGATGTAGATGTGCAGTAGGCTTAAGACAGAGATTTTTAAAAGAAAATGACACAGCAAGAAAGAAAAGCACACAACACAAAACAAACAACACATATACAAACAACAAATAGAGAATGACAGTGAAGGAAACAGAATATCAGGAAAAGACATTTCATTATAAGTACAAAACAAAAAGATTACAAAGAGATTCATAGAAAATTATAAACCTAAGAACAATCTTGACACACATAAATAAAACATCCTGTCAAAAACAAAATGGTTCTTCCTCCTGGCTCATGGATATCCTCAACCTGCTACATGTGGAAGAGGAGCTACAAACCAGGAGAAGGGGGAAGAACGGGTATCAGGGAGATGGATGTTGAGGAGGTGGTCAGGGGGTTGAAGAGGATGGGGGAGGAGATACAGGTGGTTCGATCTTCTGCTTCTGCTTCTTTCTCTTTTTCATATTCTTTTTCTTCTCCTCCTTGGCCAGGATTCGTTGCACCTCCTCGTACTCATCCTAGAGGAATTGTAGTGGGTCCGGCTCTTAGGTGGTGGTGAGTCTAACCACATTGGATTGAATTTTTTTGGCAGATCAGTGGGTTTATCATCCACCATAGTTATGAGTAGGGAAGGACTACTAAGGTTATAGGAGACTGAATGTGAAGAAGATGAACTACCCTTGTATTTAAAGTACTTGGACGGTGGAATATGAATCGACAGATTAAATATCGCCTCCTACCAAGCTCAATTGCCAAAAAGAAATTAAAGAAGGTTAGTTGGCAATGAATTATGATTATTATGGGAAATTGTAAATCACACAATTTATTATGGGGAATGGGAGCGCACAGTAAATGTTGTTCTATTTTTAGCACTGAGAGTTAAGGCAAATAGATAGTAAATCAAAGAAACTTATCAGGGTTAAAAGGGCTAATCCCGCACTTCGCGCAACTATACATGGGTGCTCGCGGAGTGGAATTCTCACGCAATACAGATGTACAATCGCGAGAAGGATAATCGTGCAGGAGAACATAGCTCCGCTAGTACAGAATCAGAAGCTTTGTGTGCCTCACAAAGTTACTTTGCGGGGTTGACATTGGGACTAAGCGCGCAAAGCAGTTTTGTATTTCTCACGCGAATTAATTGGTGATCTTCGTGGAGAACAACCATTTGGAGTTTCAAGGTCTCGCGCACTAGAATATGTTGAATTCTACTTTTGGCACCCTCATGACTCCGCGAGACAACTTTGAAATGGCCCACGATTATGAAAATTAGGCCATTTAATCCCGCAAGAAAGCAACACATAATCCCATTTCTCAATTTTTGCCCCGGCTTGTGCATGTACAGTGCCATGCATCCATTCAATGGCCATCAACATCAACTCGTTTACATGTATTCCATTCCCTAATGATAATGACCTCCCCCATACCAGCACATGCATATAAAAAATTCAAAATAAAAAAAAATTCTTCATGAAAGCAAACTCTAAACATTTACAGTGCCAGTACTTCAATCACACAGCAGCAATACGCATACAACTCCCAGGCTAATGACAGAAATGACAAAGTACTCAAAATAGAACAAACAAATAAATGAAAACAAGTAAGCAAATCTCCATAATAAAAACATTAAATGACAGGTTCCTAATCAAATAAAAACACACAAAAATTTTTGAACAAATATGGCACACATAATACAAAGCTGTGGATCACTGAGCAGTGGGAAGTTCATGTAGGTGACTATTCTGAGAAAGCTCCACTGGTTGTACTACATAAATCTTAAGCCTCTGACCATTTACTTTCATGATTTGCCCTGACATTGGATCCAGGATTTTCACAGCATCAGATGGGGAGGCTTTGATGACAGTGTAAGGTCCATCCCATATGGATTTCAACTTCCCTAGAAAAAATTTAAGTCTAGAGCTGAAAAGCCAAACCTTAGTGCCAGCATTGAAGTCCTTCCTTAATAGCTTCTTGTCAAAGAATGCTTTTGATCTCTCCTTGTACATTCTGGCATTTGCATAGGCTTCCAGCCTCAGTTCATCAAGTTCTGCCATTTGCAACTTCCTGTGAGGACCAACAAAAGTTAGATATACATTCATTGCTTTGACAGCCCAATAGGCTCATTGCTCTAACTCCACTGGTAGGTGGCAGGACTTGTCATACACCAGCCTAAATGGGGATATGCCAATAGGGTCTTATAGACAGTCCTATAAGCCCACAAAGCATCATTCAGCTTTTGTGCCCAATCCTTCCTATCAGTCCTCACAGTCTTCTACAGAATATGCCTAATCTCCCTATTAGAAATTTTAACTTGCCCACTAGTCTGTGGGTGGTAGAGAGTTGCAATTCTGTGTAACAGAATACTTTTTGAGCAGGTTCTCAAAAGGTCTGTTACAGAAGTGGCTCCCCCATCACTGATGACAGCTCTGGGGATACCAAATCGTGAGAAGATATTATCCTTTAAAAATTTAAGGACAACTATGTTGTCATTAGTCCTTGTGGCAATGGCTTCGACCAATTTGGACACATAGTCCACTGCCACAAGTACGAAGTTAAATCCTACAGATGAAGGAAAGGGGCCCATAAAATCAATGCCCCAAATGTCAAAAAGTTCTACAACTAGGATGGGTTGCAATGGCATAGAGTTTCTCTTGGAAATGCCTCCCATCCTTTGACATCTCTCACAAGCCTTGCAATGTAAGTATGCATCTCTAAACAAAGAAGGCCAATACAAACCACATTGGAGCTCTTTTGCTGCAGTCTTTTTGCTACTGAAGTGACCTCCACAGGCCTTCTCATGGCACATTTAAAGAATGCCGTGGAAGTCACTTTCAGGCACACATCTCCTAATGACATGGTCTACACAATGCTTGTAAAGGTATAGATTCTCCCACAGAAAATGTCTAACTTGAGAGAAGAACAGGTCTTTGTCCATCTTATACCAGTGTGGAGGGATCCTACCAGCAGCGAGAAAATTGACAATGTGTGCAAACTAGGACACACTAGACTGCAAAACAAAAATCTGCTCATCAGAGAATAACTCATTAACAGGTGTTGCTGCACATTCTTCCAAAATAATCCTAGAGAGGTGGTCAGCCACCACATTCTCAACTCCCTTCTTATCTTTGATCTCAAGATCAAATTCCTACAAGAGGAGGATCCATCTAATCAACCTAGGCTTTGCATCCTTCTTAGCCAATAGGTCTTTTAGGGTTGAGTGATATGTAAAAACTACAATCTTAGACCCCAACAACTAGGGTCTAAACTTCTCCACAGCAAACAATACTGCAAGTAGCTCCTTCTTAGTTGTAGTGTAGTTTAGCTGAGCTTCAGCTAGTATTCTGCTGGCATAATAGATCACTGCAGGCAACTCATCTTTCCTTTGTCCTACGACAACACCTATGGCCAAGTTTGATGCATCACACGTCAGCTCGAAGGGGAGTGAGTAATCTGGGGCCTGGATTACAGGGGCAGTCGTAAGGCACTTTTTCAAAGCCTCAAAGGCATCAAGGCATTCAGCAAAAAATACAAATGGCACATCATGGCAAAGCAGGTGGCACAATGGTTTGACAATCTTGTTGAAGTCCTTGATGAACCTCTTGTAAAATATAACATGTCCTAAAAATGATCTGATCTGCTTGACAGTTCTGGGTCGGGGAAGATGTGAGATCATGTCTACTTTAGCCTTGTCAACCTCAATTCCTTTGTGAGAGACCACATGGCCTAGTACAATACCTTGCGTTATCATAAAGTGACTCTTTTCCCAGCTTAGGATCAAGTTGGTCTCCTCACATCTCTGTAAAACTTTTTCAAGGTGACTCAGACACTGGCTAAAGTTATCTCCATACACTGAGAAATCATCCATAAAGATTTCCAGGAATTTGTCAATCATATCAGAAGAAATTGCATACATGCACCTCTGAAAAGTGGTTGGGGCATTGCATAGTCCAAAAGGCATCCTTCTGTAAGCAAAAGTGTCAAAGGGACATGTGAAAATAATTCTCTCTTGATCTTGAGGGTCCACAGGGATTTACTTATACCCTGAGTATCCGTCAAGAAAATAGTACTATGCATTCCCAGCCAACTTGTCTAGAATTTGATCAATAAAAGGGAGAGGGAAGTGATACTTTTTGGTTTTGGAGTTGAGCTTCCTATAATCAATGCACACTCTCTAGCCAGTGGTCTCTCTGGCTGACATCAACTCCCCAGAATCAGAGGTAACAACTATGATGCCTAACTTTTTAGGTACCACCTGGATAGGTGACACCCATTCGAAATCTGAAATGGGGTAGATCACCCTTGCATCCAACAGTTTTACTATTTCCTTGAGGACCACCTCCTGCATGTGAGGATTTAATTTCCTCTGCATCTCCCTTAAGGGTTTTGCACCCTCATCCAGGTGAATCCTGTGTATGCAAACTGAGGCACCAATGCCTCCAAGGTCAGCTATTGTCCACCCAATTACTTTCTTGTGCTTCTTAAGAACATTCAGTAATTCCTTCTCCTGCTCACTAGTGAGAGAGGAGGAGATAATCATGGGAAGCTTGTTGTTCTGCCCCAAGAAGGCATATTTTAATGTGGCTGGGAGCTGTTTCAGCTCCAGCTCAGGGGGACTTTCAATTGAAGTAACAAAGGTGCCTTAGTGGTTTGAGGAAGCGGCCGCAATGTGTGTTTCCAATTGAAATGTTGCACTAGGCCCACAGAAGACTTAGTGTTTGTGCTGTCTTCTGTCATGGGAATTTGGACCTCCTTCACAACCAGACTCTAAGCACTTTCTAGGCTTTCAGTTAGATTATCCCAATCCCGCAGATTGGATAATTCTCTTTCTTCCAGGCCATCTAGTACATCTATTGCACAACAATCCTTAATGTCAATCTGAGGCACTGTAGCAGCATGGTATACATTTAAATGGGCCTTGATATTCTCAAAGTTAACCTCCATTACCCCTGACCTGCATTGTATGCAAGCATTTGTAGTAGCCAGGAATGGCGTGCCAAGGATAACAAGAATTGAGGTTTTGCTCTTGCAAGGGTCCATATCTAAAATAAGAAAATTAGCTGGATAATAAAATTTGTCCACCCCCACAAAGACATCCTCTACCACACCCACAGGTCTCCTCTCAGACCTGTCAGCCAGTTGGAGCACAGCTGATGTAGGTTTAAGCTCCCCCAAACCTAGCTCCTCATACACTGAATAAGGGAGTAAGTTCACACTGGCCCCTAAGTCTAAGAGGGCTTTTTCGATAGTGTGGTTTCTGATTATGCAGGGGATAGTAGGTACCCTTGGGTCTTGTAATTTTTCTGGTGTGGCAATGGACAAGACAGACTCAACCTGCTCAATAGCAAAAATTCTTTTAGACAACTGCACCCTTGCTTTCCTCTTTTGTGTGCAGAGGTCCTTCAAAAACTTAGCGTAGGCAGGGACTTGTTTTATGGAATCAAGTAAAGGCAAATTGATCCTAACCTACTTGAAAGTCTCCAACATTTCCTCCATCTGATAATTCCCTTTATCAAGAGGGGATGGGCCAGCTAGAGCTTGAGGAAATGGCAGCTATGGCACTGTTGCATGCTTATTGACATCATGGTCATATTTTTATCTTTTTCTTTTATCTTTATTTATTTCTTTATGTTGGGGCTCAGCATCAACCCCATTATTTTGCCCTAGCTGATCCACAGGAGGGGGTACAATCCTTGACTCTTCAACACCAACAATCCTTTCATTTTCATCTTCATTTTCCGTGACCTCCTCTGTTACCTTGCCCACTAAATTGTCGACCACCCTACCACTCTGAAGGGTAGTAATTGCATCAGCATCCTCATGGGTAGAGGGTGGTTCTCCAATCAGAAACTACCCTTTTGAATTGGCTAGGGGTTGACTAGGCAATTTTCCTTTCGCCCTCCTATTCAGAGAATTATAAATCTGGCCCAACTGGTCCTCAATCTTCTTGATGCCCTGTCCATGAGAGTGGACAGTCTGCACCAGGCTCTCTAAAATTTGCATTGAAGCCAGCATCTGCTCTTCAAATAAAGAGGATTTGGGCTGTTGTGGGGGCAGGGCCAACTGGTTAGACTGTGGGGCAGGTAACAAAAAATTTTGCCTCGATGGGTTAAACTAGTGCTAGGGTCTATAAGGAGCTACAACTTGTTGCTGCTAGGATTGAGGATATGAATCTTATCTCCACCTCAGGTTTGGGTGGTTCCTCCAAGAATACCCAACAGGCTGCTACCCAAAAGTTGAGCACCATTGGCATTCTCTATAACAAAATCAGGAAACTGATTGGTAGATGGACAATCATGAATAGAATGTGTGAGAGATTGGCATATCAGACATGCCTCCTCCACCTGTGCAACCATCCGGGGGTGTATCACATTCATTAATTTGTCAAATTTCAAGGACAAATTGTCCACCTTCCTTTCCAACTCACCTTGCACCTTCACTTCATACATTCCACCTCTAGGGGTGGCCTCTTTCACCATCTTAGCTAGAGTCTGGCTATCATTGCGTGACAGGGACTCCTGCTGCATGAAATTTTTCCCTATTATGTCAAACAACTCCCAGGCTTCCTCAGCTGTCTTGTGGAGGTAGCTACCACCACAGGAAGCATCCATCATATCCATGATCTTGGGATTAATTCTTTGATAAAATACTTGTACAAGCTGCCACATTGGAATTTGGTGGTGGGGGCATTATTTCAACATCTCCTAAAATCTTTCCCAAGCTTCATAAAAATCCTTAGTTAAGGACAGAGTGAATGACAAAATATTTGTCCTCATCTGGCTTGTTTTGTTCATGGGAAAGAACTTGGCCAGGAATTTGATTTGAAGGTCACTCTATGACTGTATGTTGTTGGTTGGGAGCTTTGATGGCCATGCACTAGCTTTGTCCTTTAGTGAAAAAGGAAAGAGCCTCAGTTTAGTGGCCTCAGGTCCCAAGCCAGCAATATTGAAAGTAATGTAAAGTGCTACAAATTGGTCTATATGCTTATAGGGATCTTCTTTACTAAGCCCATGAAATGAAGGTAGCATACTTATGGTGGAGGATTTAATTTCATAATTCCCCTCAATAGAGGGAAATTGAATGCAGAAGGGAGAGGTATACTCCTCAGGTGCATTGTACTCCTTTAATGTTCTCTACCTCTTAGCCATGATAGCTGGTTCAGTCTCAACAACAGGGCCCTGTGGGGCGTGCCTAGGTCTAAGGATCCTTTCAACCTCTAGATTTGGAGGTTCTAGCTCAGGGTTTAAAGACCTTCTATTATGCATATACTCACACCCACAATTAGTACAGAAAATGCTCACAAGCACACACAAAGAATATTTCAAACAAAAAATTAACTACATAGATTTACACTAAACAAATAATAGGGAATTAAACATAAATGGACTGAGATTGAGGGGAAAGGAAGTGCAAATAGAGCTAGCTTCACTCCAATTGCAGCTCTCGCTTTTCCCTTCTTCTGCTGTCCATTTCTGTAAAATTCCACAAAGAATCAGTAGTACTTTATTCTAGATTAGGCACAGCTACAAAGAATTTAGAAATCTAAATTATAGTCCAACTCAGGTCTACGAAAATGATCAATATCCCCGACAGCGGCGCCAAAAACTTATTGCGGACTCTTCACTCTAGTGTGCTGATTATTGTGTGGTGAAAACAAAACAAAATCAAAGTAAAATAAAAGAATGGATTCAGCACAACTAAAATAATCCTAGACCTGCAAGATATAGGGTCCATTGTAGCAAGTTTTGATAAGTAAGAGTTTGTCCCACAGAGAAATTGATCTAGAACCCAAAATAGGCTATAATAGTAGGCCTCCAGATCTGGCTACAGACTGACAATCCTAAAGAAAGGTAGTTGGGTGTCACGACGATACTAAATTAACCCTAACAAAAGAGAAATAAAATGTAGCCCTATCCTAAAGAAAGGGTTAAGAAGAAGATGGTGATGATGTGTGCCAAAATAAAAAATAAAAAATGGTGAGAAGTAAGCAGGTTAAACCAGAGTTAAAGCAGTCATGTAACTCAGATTTAGTCTGTCTCTGCAGTGTTCTTTGCTGAGACGCTATCAAAAGCCTCTACAAGGTAGAAGTATCCAACTTAACCCATGCCATTTAAGGTACTCTTAAGGCTATAGGCTGTCCACAGCCTATCCTATAGAGTCTGTCAAATACCATTGATTAAGCCAGAAGTTGCTGTACAAACCTCCTCACAAGGCTCTAGAAGCTCATGTGCAGGGGAGAAGAATCCTTCTCAAACATGTGGCTGGACACCACCTTAGGGCAATACTCTATCCACTCAAATGGTCACAGGGTATCCCATTGGTCTGTCTATACCACAGATATCTGAGAAAGAACATGTAAATTGCTGCAACGACCATGGTCCATAGGCCTCCGAGCTCCCTAGATCTCACTACAGATCGTGCATTGCCTTCCATGGGGCTATCAAACTAAGGGAAATCAGATGATAAATAATAAATCTACTGGAAACTGAATGGGCTAGTCCCAAATACATGGATCCTATCAGCATCTAAGAAAATCATAAGATCTTTAAATTCAATTAGTCATTAAAACAACAATCCATTAATAAAAGCCAAACTTATAATGAATTGCCTCCAGGCTACAGCTTGTACACAACTGCTCATCAAAAATCCCAATGTATACACAACCTATTACAAAACTGAAATAAAACTAAGCCTAGCTGCTTACAAGAGGATTAGCCCACAAATGCTGGGCTAAGAGAGAAGAAAAATAAGAAAAAGAGATGATCAAACCCTAATCCTAGACCTAGCTTGCTGAAGCTCTCAGCCGACAGAGGATGAAGGAAGGATTGATGATTAAAACTAAACTCTAAGTATAGCTTATATACTCTGTCCATAAGGCCTTAGCTCTGAAGAAATTAACCCTAATTTTTCTAATAGACATGGCACTATTACGACCCTTGAATGCCTTGAGATGTGTGCCTCGAGATTCGTGCCTCGAGAAGTGTGCTCTAGCCTTAGGAAATTCTCAAAAGGTCCTTATGTTAAAATTGAGAAGTGGGGAGCCCGTGCTTTGTGGGGCTCGCATATGCATTAATTCATTCACTCAGTTGTAGAGCCTTCGCAAAGTAGCCTTTGGCTGGTGGGAAGTGCTCACTCGCACAGTAAAATTTTAATTAATTGTGCAGTTCCTTTGCACCGCGATGCTATCGCAGAGATGATCTGGTGCACCTAGATTTCTCGCACAGTAGAGCTTTAGAAGCTCTCTCTCGCTGAGTACTTGTGTAGGTATGATGCTGCACTCACATAGTAACTAGTAAGGCTTCAGAGTGTGCGAAATTTATGTGAGGATAATTCTGGGCGTCTCTCTCTCCTAGGGCTATGCAAGAACTCTGTGAGGTAACATTTTCTTCAGTATATATATGGACTCGCTATGTTCTGTGCGCGGCTGCTTTAAGGCTTGATCTCCGTGAGAACTTCGTGATAACAAATTCTAAGGATTTTAAACCACGATATCTTCGCGATGTCTTTACAGCTCTCCTTTGACTGTGTGTCCCATCTGTGCGAGGGCATCTTTGACTGCATCCTTAACTTCGTGAGGAAGCTCCTCAACTCTGTGAGATCTGTCTTTTGATACTCTGATGTATTGCACTTACTGCTGCTGTAGTTTCCTCCATTCTCAGCTAATTTCATCCATCTGCTAGGCTTTGGTCAATGATGACCAGCAAGTGAGTCACCATGGTGAGCACTACCTAGGTGTTCCATTAGGCTTTAGCTCTGCAGTCATCTTTGCCTGTATTCTCTCTCTTCTTTGGACCAAAAAGTAGGGATTTTGTGTTAAGCTGCACCAATTATTGCTAACTATAAAACACACTTAACACATGATTATTAGTGAGTTTCAAGGCCCAACAAAGGCTAGGTTAAGAGGTGAAAAGTGGTACTTTTCAGTGAATAATACTATACTTGATAGCCATTTGTAATGGGTGAGCAATTAAAGACCTTGAAGGAATTCAATGCACTAGGGGCATACACATCTTCCTTTGCATTCAATTCCCTGCTGTTCAAGGGAATTATGAGATCAAATCATCCATTATACAAATGCTGCCCTCATACCATGGACTGAGTAAAGAGGACCCCTACAAACACATTGATGAATTTTTAGGACTGTGCACCACTTTCAACATTTCAGTTTGGGGGAGGAAGCCACAAGGCTAAGGCTCTTTCCTTTTTCACTAAAGGATAGAGCCTGAACTTGACTTTCTATGCTCCCAACCAACTGTATACAGTCATGGAAGGACCTTCAATGTCAATTTTTGTCCAAAATTTTCCCCATGTCAAAAACAAGCCAGCTGAGGAAGAGCATAATTTCCTTGGCTCAATCTCCAACTGAGGATTTTCATCAAGCCTGGGAAATATTTAAGGAGCTTTTAAAGTAATGTCCCCATCATCAAATTCCTGAATGGTAGCTTGTGAAAAGCTTTTACCAAGAAATTGATCCCAAGAGCAGGGATATGGTTGATGCCTCATGTGGCGGTACATACCTCCACAAGACAGCTGATGAAGCTTGGGAGCTTTTTGAGATCATAAGTGAGAATTCAATGCAGCAGGAGACTTTGCCTTGAGACATTGAGACCCCTGCTAGAACTGAAAAAGAGAACATACCTAGGGGTAGGATGTATGAAGTCACTGTGTGTACTAACCAGGAAAGAAAGGTAGACAGTTTGGCCTGCAAGTTTAATAAATTGATGAGTGTGTTACAGCCTCCAGTAGTTGCACAAGTGCAGGAGGCATGTCTGATATGCTAGTCCCCCATACACTCCATTCAAGATTGTCCAACTGCTGGCCTTTTTCTTGTTGTGGTCATTGAGAATGCCAATGCAGTCCAATCCTACGGGCAGCAACAATAGCAACCTGCTGGGTATCTATGGAGGAACCATCCGAATCTGAGGTGGAACCAAGAGAATCACTCCCAAACCCAGCAAAAACAGGCTTTACCCCATAAATTCCAGCAGTACCCACACAATTTTGCCTCAAATCATCAGTCCTAATAGCCAATGGTTCAACAAATTTATCAAGCCCAACATCCAACACCCCAATCCAGTACACGCTCCTTTGAGGAGCAGGTTCTATCTTCATTAAAGAACCTCAGCTCCTTAGCACAAATTGTGCAGTCTCACAGCCAAAGCATAAAAAAGATTAAAGACCAGCTTGGTCATCTCTCCAATGCTTTGACTAAAAGGAAAGAGGGTAGACCCCCTAGCCAGCCAATCAATAATCCTAGGGGATTACACATGATGGGTGAATCTTCTTCCACAGAAGATGGCAAAGGACAAGGCTATTTTTGAACTACAAAGAGGTGCAGGAAAACAAGATCCTTGTTGCAGTTTTCAGATTTAAGGCATGCTGATTTTTTTTTTTTTTTTCTAAAATAACATAACCAAATAAAAAATTAAAGAAAATGTAAACACAAATAAAAAAATTTCTGATTTGTTTCTTATTATTTTTTTAGCAGTAGTAAATAAGGGCTCATGTTGAGCCTAGGCTGGTAAAAAACACATAAAAAGTAAAAAAATATAAAAACATAAAAAAATTTCTAGATGGGCTATCTTCCTTTGCCTACATTCATATACCCCATTTGGAACTGCTGAGATCATGGTTCTCGAGTTTTAAATCATGAAGGTTAATGAGCAGTGGATCATATTTTTGGTTTAAAAATTCATTGGAGCCTCTGCATTCATTCACTTTCAAGATTTATTAGCATAAATAGGTCTTAGCTATGTATGTATCCTGTTTTTAACTGTGTGCATTAAGGCTTACATCACTTTGAAATTCTTATTGATTCATACACATTCTCAACAAGTTCTCAGTACCAAACACGCACAACAGCACAGAGGGCTTTCTCTTAGCACAGGTTACTCAGGGTTGATTCTTAGGATTTTCTATTTTAGGAATTTGAGTTTAAATTTTGTTTTTAGATTGCTGGTTTTTCTTTCTTAGGTTAATGTGTGTCCTAGTTTTACTATTTTTCTTCATTTTAGTAGTTTTGTATTCAATTTTTATCTTTGTTTCGCTGTTTTTCTATTTTTAGCCGTAATTTTCCTGCCTTTGTATAACAGTTTTTCTATTTTTTCTGCTCATATATTCAGTTTTGCATTCTTCTTTGTTGCATATAGTTTTATTTTTTTGCTTATTTTTCTTTCTTGTTTTGCCTTGCTGCCCTTGGTTACTCACTGTGTAAACATGGAGGACAATGTTCATCTTAGGTTTGGGGGTATGGCAGGTGTGCCAATGAAATAAGTTAATGCTAGTGCAACTATATTGAAATTTTTTTTTTGAAAATAAAGTGAGTTCCCACCTGATTTTTTTGAAAAAGGGGAAATTAAAAATTTTTTAAAACAGAAATGTGTTATAGTTTTAACATTACTCATGAAGCAAATGTTAATAATTTTAAAAAATTGATGTTTAGTGAACTTGAAAAGAGAGAAAATTGTGAGGATATACCCCAGTAATTTGATGAAAGACCATACCCAGTGAGATTTGGGCTTGAATAAAATTTTCTTTGAAGAGTATTCTGGCAATTTTTCTACTCTAAGGACTGATTGAACCTACTCTTGCTCACTAGAAGTTAGGAAAATCCGAGTTAAAATAGCTTGACAGCACTTATGACATTGATGACATGAAGTAAGGACATCCTTTGGACAGTTTGAGCCCAAAATTTACTACCTTTGAACTGCCCTTGATACACACCATTTTGAGCCTTGAAAATCCAAGTTTTTCTTTGATAAAAACTAGAAAGTTTGAACCCAAAAACTCAGTGACCTGACACAGCCTGACCCCATCCTGAGATTTCAGAAGGTGAGGGTGAAGGAGTTGAAGAAGGTAGAGCTGGTTTGACAATTGGTGGAAGGAGAAGAAAGCCCACTTGATGGCAACTGTGTATCAGATGTATAGATGTGGCATTTCAGCCCATAAAAAGAAAAATGGAGAAAAATATAAAAGAAAAGCATACAAAGAGAAAAGAACAAAAAAATAGAAAAGCAAAACAAAAGAGTGAGAAAGAGAAGTAGCTGGAACTATGCTGAAATGAAGGTTGTGAAGTTGCAAATCACCTCCTTACCTTACTAATTTCTCAATTTGAATCCTTTCTGTACCCTTTCATTCCTTATAAACTTCACCCATAGGCCACATTACAACCCAATAAAAAGTCCTTACTGATCTGAAATGGATTTAGCTGTCATGTGGAGATGAGGATTTGTGTAATCTATGGTGAAAGGAATTAGAAAATTTTAGAAATTAGAGCAATGCCTATGCTCATGCTTGCAGTACTATTTAAGGGCTGCAACTGTTCTTGAGCTCTATGAATTGATACACCCTTCTATTTTTATTGTGGGTGACAGCCTTGGTAAGACTTGGGTCTGAAATAAAATTTGTTGGGAGCGTTATCAAAACAGAATTCTCAAAATTAAGGTGAGCTTTGCATTAATTTCACACCCAATGCCTTGACATGAGCTGATTGATGGTGAAGGAATTACAGTAGAATTTCAGTTTTAAACTGATTTTTTTCTACTGAGAATCCTCTAAAATTAAATGAACAAGGTGTGGAATAAATTTTATTTTACTTGAACTCTGTTTTAGCATGTTGCATTGGTATTAACTGATTTTAATGGAGAAGTTTGTGGGTACCTTCACTGAAAACCCTCAGGAGACTCCACTCCTCCACTAGGGATCACCTAGGGGTTTAAAAGGCTTGGTACATGTGCCAAATGCACCCATGTTCCCTACAAAAGTGGCATTTCGCTTTGTAGGTTAATTGTTTTAAATTTCACTTTGCTCGAGGACTAGCAAAGGTTAGGTTTGGGGTATGTTAGTCACTATTTTATACCACATTTTACCCTTTAAACTTGGCTTTTCCTATGCCTCAGAGTATTTAATAATTACTTTTTAGTGTTGATTTGCAGTAAGGAAGTAATTGCAGCCTTGGTGTAGTTTTTAGTTAGCAAGTGCCATTAAGGAGTTTGAAATCATTTAAGAGTAGAGAGAGAGAGAGAGAGATGTGCTTTCACACATGAAGAAGAAGTGCTACAGTAGATTCTTGGACCTCATGAACCCCAACAGCCATCACATTGAGGACTTAAGCAATCAGCCCAGCAACATTTTGGATTGGTGTTGAATCAGAGGTATACAAGACTTGTTGAATGGATCCTAGCAGCTGCACCCATGCAGATCTGCATTTAATCCCATCAAATGGACGGTAGCTGCACTCATGCAAGCCTGCTTTTAATCTCATCGAATGGAAGAAGCAGCTATTCTATCACCTTTCGAGTGGATTGCTTTGCACCCAAGCAGCAGTAGAACATTCAAAGCAGCCCACCTATCGAGCACTTGCAGCTCCCAAGCTCATCCTTCAGCAAGTGCACACCAGTTGCACATTAGCTACATGCCAAAACATGGAAGGAGCAGCAGACTCAGCACCTGTGAATAACATCCTTCAAAGAATACTTTGCCCCTTTAACGAACCCATCGAATGGAGCCCAACACACTTCACTAACCTCTCAAAAGCATTGATGGACCTGCAACCATCCTGTCAAGATGTGCTCACTTGAAACCTCCATAACAGCTGCAGATATATATATATATATATATATATATATATATATATATATATGCTGAATCGGATGCGCACTCCAATAGCAGAAGAGAACGCAGCTGCACTCCCAGCCATCTTGTTAAGTTAGAGAGCTCCAAATGCAGCAACATCATCAAGCTTAGAACCTATCGAATCTTAAAAGCTGAGCTCCAGAACATCTCGAAATAGCACCCTGCACCTTCTAAACCCATCGACTTCAGCAAGCAGCTTCAGAACCTCCCATTGATCCTATCGAGCACAACATTCCATGCAGCTGCTGTTTCCCATAACATGTCAAGCCCTTAAGCTGCTCCATCCTCCCATACAACTTGTCGGCCATTTATTTTAAAGCTTCACCAAACCTCTCGACCATTTAACATCAGAACCTTTCGACCTTTTAATGCACCAACCTGTCGAGATTCCCAAGTCTACCTTTAGCCAACCTCACGATGGGATGGAATGTAATTCAGCAACTTGTCGAGTTTTCCATCCAAACCTGTGGACACTTCATGCAAGCTTCAGCTCCCAACCATCTATCCTCTCGAGCATTTAAGTTGCAGCTTCAGCATCCTGTTGAACCTACCGCCCAACCTCCTGAACTCCAGCTCTCATCCTCTTAACAACATACCTGAAGCTGCTGCCTATCTTTCCATCCTCTTAAGATCTTCAAGCTCCCATTCAGAACCTGTCGAAGTGCACTTAAAACCTTCAGCTATCCTCACCAAAGGAACCTCTAAATCATTAGCAACCTATCGAGATCATACCTATCTCTTCCCCATTTTCTCTCTAATCCAGCCTATTGGATTAGATCTAGATAAGCAGTCAAAATCTGGTTTGTAATTATAAATTGAGAGTTTCAAAGGCGTTGTAAATGGATTGGATGCTGCACAGATTGCATATCTGAGCACAATAGGATTGTAAGTTGTGTTATTACAGTGTAATTATGGTTTTTAAAGGTAATTCTAATCTAAATTTTACTTTTTCATATTTGATTTCCCTGGATTAGATATCACTGTGAATGCTTGAGCTTGTAGCCTGACACCCACAACATCTGCAATAGCTTACCTATTCCAATTAAGATCCTTGAATTAGAACAATCTCTGAGATGATCTGTGACCATTCGAGTGGACAGATCATAACCTTAGGATTGCTCCAATTCTTTGGTTAAGATTATATTCTTATACCTTGCGTCTAAGCTTGTAGTCAGATGAAGGATTGTAGCAAATCAATTCTATAGTTCGCCTTTGAACCAATTGACTTTCAGTAAGAACTAGCCCCTAGTTGCCTATTTCCCACCATTTCTCTACTTTATTTTATCATCCATCTTCCTCAATCTCAGTAAATTTAGTTTATAATTCTGTTTTGTAGATTAGATCTAGTGACACCCGAAAAACTGTCTTTTTTTCTTCATTTACGCTAGAATTGCCAGATCTGTAGCTAGATCTGGAGGTCTACTATACACCTCTTTGGTTTTAGATCACTACTCCCTGTGGGACAAACTCTTACTTATTAAAACTTGCTACAAATGGACCCTGTATCTTGCAGGTCTAGGATAATTTTAGTGTGCTAAATCCATCTCTGTATTATTTTGTTTTCATCACTAATAAATAAATCAGCACCTGAAATATCCTCAACAGTCGCGACACCTCATCCCCGACGATAAAGCTACTCATAGAGATGCGCCAATGCGGCCGCACCCTATGCATATGTAGGGACCCGATCCAAGTCCTTGAGAACCATAAAAAACAACTTGGTGACTCATCCCTGAGTTGAAGAAGAAAAGAGTACCACACCGAGGAAGTGCATTAAGAACACTTGAAGCACCCTATCCGTAGCCAACCCCGGCTCAACCACGGGCTCCCGACCCGCCATCGCCACGCAATGTGCCTCGAAAGACGCCCCTGACTCCGAATGACGCCTCAAAGGGATGAAGCCACTGGCGAATGTATCGAAGAACCAAGTGAGTCGAACCACCCCTAGCCCTGAGCCACTAGATCTATATGGTACACCCAAAATTGCCTCACACACCCCCAAATAATCTCCTGCATCTGTCCCGTGATCGGCTCACCCTCAAAACGAAGACTGGAAATGCGAACCCAGTCCTCTAAAGTCAACAGTAACATACCAACCGAAAAGATAAGCGTCTGATGCTCCTCCCCTCCACCTCTCCAGAATCACCGTAATCAGACCACGATCGACCTGAAAGGGCTCTAGCTCTAGGATCGTCCCAAACTCGAAAGACACCAGCCGCGCCCCCTGAAACTCCGGCAAGGCATGATACCAAGTGTGAGACTAAGTCCATGCCGAGATGATAGCTAGTTGCGGGGGCTCCTACAGAATGAAACACAAGCAAAAAAAAATAAGACCAACACACATACCTATGACGAGAAATTGGAAAATCTAAGCAAATAAAGTATATTAAAACATACAATAACAATTCATAACAAGCACACAAAATTTGATAAGAACAACAAAACAGAAACGTGACCTATCACTGGACACACTCATGATGCATGAATGAGCACACAGTCAGTGATTGATGCAAGTTCAACATAAATTAAAAGGGTTTCTAGATCCTAATAAGCCTATGTCATAACCTAAATGCCTAGAAAAGCAAAGGAACTCTGGCTCACAGGTACCTACCTGGCCTCTAGCGAAGAAATCCTCCAGCGGGAAGTGTGTGCAAGCCCGACGCTCCTCACCCTAGTGCTCCTCACCCTCACCTCTCTTAGCCTCAGCCCCAACTCTCTCACCCTCAACTCTCTCTCCCGCACCCTCAGCTACGCCCTGATTGATCTTAGACATCTGCCTCATAGTGCACCCCTGGTCACCCTCTGGTACCCCCTCTCTAGCCATCACCTCGATGTCCTCCTCCACGACGACAGCAGCGGTTCGAGCCTCGAAAGACTCACCGATCTCCGCTGCCAACATCCGCTCCACCTCTGATATAGATGAATAAAACTAATCACTACCTCTGGAGTCCATCCTAGAAGAGAGCTCAAAAAACTAGAAAGAACAGAAGAAATGGCACTTGAAACAGATGACCGGATCGCGAGATATCGCGAAAACACGAAAGCTAGAGTGCAAGGAAACAAGGAAACAGAGAATCGAAGACAAAAATGGATAGCGTGAAAAAAATAAAAAAATTTGAACTATATATAGAACGAGGCCAAATCACACCCATAAACTAAAGTGCTCAATCGAATTATGCACCATACTCCTTGCGCTTAATTTGGATCACATGCTTAGTCTTGAAAGCGTATACAAATCATCGCCCGCTCGAACTAACCCGACGCCCTGGTTGCGCGCTGCTTGTCAGACGCGTAATCATCCCAAGAGCCTGCATTGCTGCGCGTAAATGCCAAAGGTCACCTGTACAGTGTCACCCTAATCCTGCGTCCCATACCACGTGTTTAATTCGGTTAAACGATGGGGCACTGATGCTTTATTGCCTTGAACCCACAAGCAGCGTCCATTCCGTGCGCATAATTTGGTTATCTTGCCCGAGTGAAGCGCAATTGTGTAAACACTAAAAATACATGCCCAGAATAGTAGGTTTACAGGACTAAATTAGGAGAGTTCTGACACTAATCACCAACCCAAACCATGCCCTTGCTAAAATCAATCTAAACGCACTCCTAACTTAGAAAATATACACCCCGAAAACAAAAAAAAAATGCCCCCCATCACTTATGCACTTAAACTTAGACCAAACTAAACCAAACTAAAAGAAATGTCCCCAACACACCCCAAAACAAACAAAATCAAAATAAGTAAACTGAATCAAACCAAATTTAAATGAATGAATATCACACGCAAAACAAATAAAGTAAGCTGCAAAGTAAACCAAACCAAAAATTTACTAAATGACCACAAATGGAATTAAAAACATAATCGCTTCATAAATAGATAAAATAATTTTAAAATACACTGAGGGCATACCCTCTGAATATACAACTTAAAACAAGAAATTAAAATTCACACATTCAGGCAATGCCCGAATTCGAATTTATTTGGGAAACAAGAAATCTCGGAGAAGCCCGGAGGAGGAACGCATCCTGAACGAATTTTGACAATGACAACCTTTCCCCACTCTGAGTCGGCAGAAAAGAAAGTGTGGCTCACGAAAAGCCACTCAGGACCTGCGGGATCCACCCATGGAAGCTCACCTTGGAAAGCATAACAAGGAGGAGCAACTAACACTGAATCTACAGACCCTACTAAGGAAAAATAGAAATTGGTCACGAGAACTCTGACCATGCCTTATCCTTAGGTTTCCTTTCTACCACCTTCTTCTCTTCCATCTCTTCCCCCAATGGGGTGACACTTTGAGTTGGATTGATAGCACCAACCAAAGCGTCACCCCGAATTCCCAATCTCGTCAATTCCCAATAACTCACTTAATAATCATAATTCTTCTGGTTCAATACCCGAAGTACAAAATAGAAAGGAAGAAAGGACATTAATAAATAAAAATGCCCTAGATAAAAATAAAAAATAAAAAATGCCCCAAAACTTTTAATCCTAAACTTGAAATAAAATTCAAAATAACAAAAACCCAAAGCCTTTGGCTCACACTTATAAAAACTATACACCCCCTAAACCACAGAGTGACAAGTGCCACCTTTTTAAAAGCCTTCCAATCTAATTAAATCTAAACCAAACACATAACCCCTAAAATACCACAATCCATGACAAACCCAGATGAGTCAATGATCATCCAACACCCCTCCAAGGAAACACAAAGCCAAAGCAAAGTAAACAAGCCAATAGGATTAAAACACTTTACATCCATCCAGAAATTCAAAGATCACGCATTTCTAACAAGTATCATCTCAAACCAAACCTAAGACCAAAACAAAAAATCCTAAAATATAGACTAAAAAACTCTCTAAAATGAGACCCTGACTCATCTGGACCACAAGGTCACCTCAAGATAATCCTCCTAAAACAAATGTCTCTGACAAACCCTAAAAAAAAAAAAAAAAAACTCAATAAAGCAAATCAATTTTGGGATAAACCCTGAATAAACCTAAATCCAAAACTCTAAGCTAAGTCAAATCCTAAATAAATCAAATAAATCAAATAGGCCTAACTAATTCATTAATAATTTTAAACAAATAAATGAGCACAATTAACAAGAGCACCTCTTTATTTATAACTTAGAAATTTTACAAGTATCACCGGAGGCATACCTCCTGAACTTACAACCCAAAATGAAAACCTAGAACCTAATTTACAACCCAAAATGAAAACTGGAGACCCAAAATGGACACAAAGCGAGGAGCAGAGCAGCCAATCGAAGGCTTCAATAGGAGCAGCGCCCGACTTGGAGCGTCCAATCGAAGGCTTCAGGAAGGATTGGTTGGGAAATACATCCCTCCACTTATAACTCCTCTTCTTCTACCAACTTCATCTCCTCTGCCACCGCCTCCTCAACACTGCCTTCACTGCTCCCTAAAAGGGACCGATGTGAAGACTAGCCTCCTTATTCCTAATACCACCCATTCCTAGAATAATATCATCCCCGAGCATCACCTCAGGACAAAGATCGCATGAAATCACGAATATAGGAAGAAACGACATCTCAATCGGATGGTTAGACCACCCAATATCACCAAAACACAGACTTCAGAACATAAAAGATTCATAAAAAGTAAATATCGAGACTATATCGAGGGATGCAAAACAAATGAGGGCTCCCTCACTTATATAGAGTATGGCCTTAATCACGCGCTAGGACACGTGCGCTTAACTCAGTAACGCGCATAGCATACTGCTCTCAAGCCAAAACACGCGCCCTGACCAAAGCATGCAATGAAACCATCGCCCGCGTAGATGACACAACGCTCCAATCACGCGCTCCATTTAGATCATGCAATCCTATCACATGACACACTTACATCGTGCAATCCAAAAGTTTGCCCGCATAGTGACCTGGTGACGCTTGAATTATGCGCTTATAACACCGTGCGCAATCCAATCCCATGTAAATGATCAAAGGCGCAAATACCTCTTCTAGCTTTCAATCACACGCTCGAAAATAGGCGCTCAATTCGATTAAATGCCTGGTACTAGGTGCACAATACCCAACTCCAGACAAAATCATCCATCCTCACACCTTTTATCCCATCTCGGTCAAGATTCTCCTCCCATACCCCATCATGATTCAACCAGAGAGGGGGAATCCCATCGCAACCTTGTCACGCATGTCCCATCACGATAAATCCACCAGGCCACCACACATTCCATAGTGAAAAGCCAAAGACAAGTCCAGTCAAGATGCGACCACAACACGATCTCATATAACCCAACATCTGCCAAAGAAAGAAATATGACGCACCTATCACGCAAATATCCCATTAACGGCCCATCACAAACATCACTATCCGAAACATCCAGACACAACCCCGCCACACATCCATGAATATGTCCCCTCGCAAGGCAACTGTGACTTGATCTCATCACAAACGTGTTCCATCACAACACGACAACTTCATCTTGCCTTATAGCCCCGACACGAATCACACCTCCTCGAAATCCTTATCCTAAAACCTTGCATAGATTCAAACTTGTTAAAAATTCCATCCCTAACTATAATCAATCAATGTCCAATCACGAAACTAGACAACCTACCTCCTAGATCCCTAGCTACACAGTAGTCACTAGACTCCACATACAGACTCCAATAGAAGAACAGGGACTCCTCCCACGTCCCCTCGTATCTAAAACATAAAAAAAATCCCACTAGGATTCGAATGCCTCTATCAGACCTACGACCAGTAATCCCCCAGCCAAAAGCAGACTCCCCCCACATCCCATTGCATCACACACAAAAAAAAAATCCTGCCAGGATTCAAATGCCTCTATCAGAACTACACTCAACCGTTGATCCCCTAGCCTAAAGTAGACCCCCAATGTCCCATCACACCAATGATCCGCTATGATAGGAAGGAAGGAAAAACCATCAATGTCCTGTCGCAACACTCACTTTCCTAGGACATTGAATCACGACAATGGCCACCAAGTCCCTGCTACAGCAGAAATGAAGAAAAGAGAAGAAATCTCCGAAGTCCCATTGCAACGTCATGACGACAGCCGGCAAGTCCCGCCACTAGCTATACAGAAACCCCCGATGACCCATCAGTCCTATCGCGGGCTGCACAAGTAAGTATCACCACTTCAGGTAAGTATCACCCTCTCTTTTGCTCAATATTGCTTATAAAATATATAGTTAACTAGGATTAAGTCAAAATATTTCAAAACCCATCTCTCGACTCGTGAATCACTGTAGTCCTCTCATAAAAGATAATCATCAGTATTCATTGAGAAGGATAGATGGAGTATCCAGCAGGCCAAGTGTCGTCTTGACAACCATATAAACGATCGGGTCCACAAATCTTATACTGGTGGATCTGCTCAGCGACGTCTCGAAAGCCACATTTTTCAAAGATTTACCACCGAATTGTTCTGAAGTTAAAATTCCCAATATTTCCAAAACCCCTTACTTCCAAAAAAAAATAACAATAAACTAAAAAAAATAACAAAAGAAAGAAACCAAAATAATAATAAACAAAGAGACTTTGCCTACCCAAAATTTACTTTAATTACTAACCTAATTACTAGCCCAAGCCAACCATTTCCCCTGAGAAACTGAGCAATGAGTATATTTAATCTAAGAACTTACAAACGCTTATTGGAAAAGGAAAGCTTGATGAGCATTGGTGTGAGCAATGATGCGGTCGGTCTGACATGACTTGTAAAAGCCTTCAACATAATATTGCATTTTATTATTGATCCCTGGACCTTATTTATGGACATTTGTATGACACCCCCCATACCTCGACTGCATCATATCCCTCTGTTTGACTGCCCCTTACAGCAGGGCGCGACATGCAGCAGGATGCCCCTTGCACTCACAGATTAGGATATGGTGATTTTCCTTTTCGTTAGACTGCAACTCGTAGCAGGTCGCACTACGCCACAGGTGCCCCTTACACCCGCAGATTAGGATACGCTGACTTTCCCCGTCAACTGTCTATGACAGCGGGTCGCGATTCGCAATGGGATCACTCGCATCCACGGTAAGGAATATGATTTTTGACAGCTACCACTGGGCCCCCGAATGGTTCATTTAAGCTTGTGCTGATAGATAAGAAAGCCAAACATGTCATGTCAACATCCCTGGTTCACATTTATGATTTTCCAAGAGAAACGATAAGACACCTCGAATGAGGGGTGTCTACTTCTTCGACACATTCTTACTTCGTAAGAGCACGTCGAAGAGGGGCATCTGTGGACACCCCCATTTTATCCTCTCAGAATATACAAATTTGTTTGGTCAACCTTTGACTTTTCCCTTGACTTTTTAGAAAGGACTTATCTTCTATGAAATTTTCACAACCCTAACGTGGGAACCATGCACTGAAACAATAGTACATGGCTGAACAGAGGCTGAAACAATAGCTTTGTGGCTCAGGTACCAACATAGGGAGACTACATACTGAAACAATAGTCTGACATTTCAGACCCCTTAACCCTAAAGTAGGACCATATACTGAAACAATAGTATATGGCTAGACACAGGCTGAAATAATAGCTCTGTGGCTCAGGCCCCCATGACCCTAACGTGGGAACCATGCACTGAAACAGTAGTACATGGCTGAACACAGGCTGAAACAATAGCTCTGTGGCTCAGGTCCTAACATAGGGACACTGTATACTGAAATAATAGTATATAGTCAAAATGTAGACTGAAACAGTTGTTTGACATTTCAGACCCCTTAACCCTAAATTGGGAACCATGCACTGAAACAATAGTACATGGCTGAACACAGGCAGAAACAATAACTCTGTGGCTTAGATCCTAACGTAGGGATACTATATACTAAAATAATAGTATATAGTTGAAATGCTGATTGAAACAACAGTCTAACATTTCAGACTTGACCCGGACCCGGATATCCCCAAATTACGTGCCTAAAACCATGAGTGTAATTAGATTGCATGCATCACAACAAATGTGCTATCAGTTCCCTTTTAGACTAGACTTCCTTTCCCCAGACCACCTCGAGACTCGATTACACGCCCCATAAGGCATGTGCGATTAGATTGAATGCCCCACCACTGGCGCACAATTTTCCTACGCCCGGCCTAGTCTCACAGTCCTTAACCCTTAAGATTTCACGATTGAGCACTTCAAATGAGATGCTTAATAGGATTGCACACTCCAAACTAGGTGCGTAATTAGTCCTAACATGGTTAGAACAAGGAAACTCAGCTGAGCTAGTCAGCCAGTCGCTCATTGAGTCGGTGACCGACTCAAAGAGATTAAGCACCGGGAAACTGGCGCGCAATTCAATTAAACGCTTTGGAAAGCTTGGGATTTTGAGGCTAGAGAATTTCGAGAACGAACATAGAGAGAAACAGAGCCATGACTTCGAGATTCAAGCTTCGAATTTTGGGATTCCTCCTCGTAGCCCCAGCCTTAGGTAAGAATTTAGTCTTTAGTTTCTGACCTTAGTTTTAGTTCTAAGATTTAGTTTTTCTCTAGTTTTAATTATTAGTATTAAAATTTCAGTCCTAGACCATAGCATCGTTCTTTAGACCATAATTTTTAATATCTGGTTCTAGTTCTCAGTTTTTAGAACCAATCCTTAAGCTGACGGCCTAATCACCAACCTTAGACTTTAATTTTATTTTAAAATCTTAATCTCTAGTCCTATCATTAATATCTGGTTCTAATTCTTAGTTTCTAGTACCAGTCCTTAATCATACGGCCTAGTTTTCTGATTTCGGTCCTGAATTCAGTCCTTGGATTTTAAATTTTAGTTTTAATTCCTTAATTTAAGATTTTCAAAATCCCAATTTATAATTCTGTTTTCTTAATTTCTAGTTTCATAATTTAATCTATAATTATAACCCAAAATCAACTTTAAAAATCTAAAAATATCATCTTATAATCCGAAAATTCAATTTGCTTTAATCTCAGTCACTCGATTTACCCAAGGGAGTTTCCGGAGGGTACTCGGGAACGAGGCCAATCCTCCTTAGCATAGCGGGCCCAAAACCCCTTTGCTTTTAGATTTTTAGTAGAATTAATTCATCGCTTTAATTAGAATTAGTAAAATCAGTTCCGTTATTTCAATTAGAATTCTAGTAAAATTAATTCCTTTATTTCAATTAGATTTTTAGTATAATTAATTCATTGCTTTAATTAGATTTTAGTAGAATTAATTCATTGCTTTAATATGAATTTTAGTAAAATTAGTTCATTACTTTAATTAGAATTTTAGTACAATTAGCATGCTTGATTTAATTAGAGTTTCACCAGAATTAGTATATTTGGATTCCTAGTATAATTAGGAGACTAATATTAATTAAACTTCTAGTAGCATTAGGAAACTAAATTAATTAGATTTCTAATAAGATTAGAACATTTGAATTAATTAGACTCCTAGTAGGATCAGGAAACTTAATTATCAGATTTTCAGAAAGATTAGAACATTTGAATTAATTAGACTCCTAGTAGGATTAGGAAACAAAAGTAACTAAACTCATACTAGGATAAGGATACTAGGATAGTAGATTAATTCACTATAATAGGTTCACACAGTTAGACTCATAGTAGAATTAGGAAACCTAAGCCAATTAGAATTACAGTATAATAAGGAAAGGAAAGAAAAAAAAACCTAAACTATCTAAATTATAAGAAGAGCCAGTGCTGCTAACATTCGCTGGTGGACAATTCAGTAAAGAAGTAACCCACACCTGCTCCAAAGTGTGATCACTGACGTGTTGCAGCGTCGTTAAATATTTACAGCTGACAATTACAATAAACTAGGAATCTTCCTCTCTTTTCAACATTCAAATCATCGAATTGCTAGTCTGCTTAGGACAGAATTGGGTCACTAATTCAACGGGGACCTAAAGGAACCCAGAAAAAGCACGCACCAACACCTGGGATATGCTGTGACCATTCAAGTGGACAAAATATACCCCTAAGATCAGTTCATGCCTCTGGGTTTGGTTGGATTCTTCTACCTTGCACTTGAGCTTGTAGCTAAGTGAAGGATAACTGCAGATCCAACATCTTGATCTGAGTTGCAGTGAAATTTAGCCCATAGTTGTCTACTTCTCCACATTTTTACATTATTTTACCACACCATCTTCATTCTTATGTACCCCCTTTCTTTTGATTTAGTTTTATTTCTATTTTTAGTTTAGTTTAGTTTTGTGACACCTAAAACACCCTCTCTTTACCTTGCTTTCTAGTGTAGGTTTAGAGTAGCTAGATCTGTAACTAGATATGGAGATTTACTATACAACCTTTAGGTTTTTAGAGCATCACTCCCTGTGGGACAAACTCTTACTTATCAAAACTTGCTACAACAGCCCTGGATCTTGTAGGACTGTGCGTATAGATTATTGTTTTTGTGCTATTTTATTCCATTTTGCTCCCCTTTTTCTGATTTATTTTGTTGCCATATTTCTACCACACTTTTATAATAAGATAAAAGCACAACACAATCAATTTAACCAACAAGAATCAAATATTGATTTCACAATGGTGGAAGACTGCCCAATTCAGGAACATTATACCCCCGTTGCTCTGTGTGCACCCTCGTGTATCACTTTACTGGAGGTAGCCAATGGACAACACTTTGAGATCGAGCACACTATGTTACAATATCTTTCAAATTTTTATGGGTTTGATTGCGAGGACCCTTATCAGCACCTTAGAGATTTCATAGAACTTTGCACTACTTTGAAGATGTCAACACTAAATGATGAGGTTGTTAAGATGAGATTGTTTCCCTTATCATTGAAAGATCGGGATAAGGCATGGCTTGCATCCTTGCCCACTGAAATTATTATGACATGGGATGGACTTCAAGCTAGATTTCTATTCAAGTACTTCCCAATTGGAAAAACAAATAAAATCCGACAAGCTATTCAAACCTTCCGACAATTGCCGATAGAGAAATTTCATGAAAACTGGGAAAGGATGCAAGACCTATTGCATAAATGCCCTCATCATGACGTTTCGAATTGGTCAATAGTGCAAAGTTTCTATCAAGGGTTAAACGAGGGGAATCAACAAATTGTTGATGCAGTGAGTGGAGGAGCTTTTATGGCTCATAATGGACAACAATCATGGGACTTATTTGAAAAACTTGATGATAATTCTTACAGAAACAAGCTTTGACAAGGACTAATGTAGATGTTTCACTACGTACACCTCTTGCTAGAGGAGGCATCTATGATGTCAAATCTGATAGAGTGAAAGTAGAGAAAGACATCAATGTTAAGGTAGAAGCCTTAGAGAAAAAAATGACATCCTTGATGGCCACCAACCTGAACCCAATTGAAAAATCAGTAGTAGCCTGTGCTATTTGTCAGAGTTTGGCCAACATAATAACTGAATGTCCAACTGCACCACTGTATCCCAAGATGATTGAAAAGGAACAAGTATGTGTGTTTCAGCGGGGTGAGTATGGAAATACCTATAATTCACAATGGAGGAATCACCCTAGATTTAGTTATGGCTCCATGGGCGCCCAACAATAAGCACCACTTGTAGTTCAACCCATATTCCCTCAAGCCAATAATTTTCAGCAACCTTACGTGCAATCAACTAGGCCACATCAACACTATTGATAGCCTTAGAGCAGGAAATCAGATGCAGCAATTGTCTAAATCCTTCGGGATCTACTGCAACAACCTCATCAACATTCTAAAAATCTATCTTAGCTAGATGAATTCTCTCAAACTCTGCATTCTCATACACAACCTATTACAAAGCTAGAAGCTCAAATTGGGCAGTGATCGTTCTAAATTGAAACCTTGCAAGTGCACAAGTCCAAAGTACAAGGGCAAATACAAGGGTGTCGAACCACAGAGACTTGTCATTTACCTATAACTACAATCTTAATCAATGAATGTTTTGAAGATGGTTTTCTAATTAAATTAACTAAAAAGTAATTAAAAATAGAGAAGGAAAAGCAGTGAGAAAACAGTCTGGGAATCCTCTTGAATCACGAACTCGTTAATAGCTTAAACTCCATTCCTAATCTAACCCGAAATCTGGGTAACAGTGATAGCCCGATTTCCCCACACGAATCTCAGGGAAAATCGAATCGTCGAATCTGATACTCAGATTTCACACCGAGTGCTTTGATACCATTTATGATGACCCGATTTTTCTCTACACGAAAATCTAGGAAAAACCAGATCATCATAAGATCCGAGGCTCAATTCTCACAGAGAGTACTTTATATGGCACATAACACAATTCCATTTCTATACAACACAAGTCAAAAACCAAATTCTAACCACCGGTGATGGCCAACCGCCACCTAAATAGTGGTATACTAAATGCTCATCTATATATATATATATATTTATATATATATACAAAGGACAAATCCTGAGAATGTACCAAGACAATCCAAACTCTCGACTATGGGTAAAACTATTCAGGCAGAAGGTCCTCTTCTGCCTCAGGAACGTAGTTGGGCTCTTGCTCTATGCCAGGATCCTGGTCGATATCTAAACCTGTGACATTATTGTCGGAGTGAGCTAACAGTCTAAGCTCAGTAGGAATAGATTCAATGCAACTTACATTTATCAAATCAAAACACAGAATGTAACAGCTACCATATTTTAAAACCCAAATATCGGGTGTGGACGGGTCAGGTCAGGCGTATGCCTAACACGTGACACAAAGGACCTATCTAAGTTAGTGTTCAAACCTGTTAAGAATGTAAGGCGTGAATGGCCTCGTAAAAGTTTTAGTACAACCCGGTCCGTCAGACACTTAAAGTTAGGGTATTACAAATTATATAGTTAGTGTAAGTTTTTATGTACCATCAAGGTGTATTAGCGAAATGCACCGAATAAAAACAAAATGCTATCTTCATATTACTAAGGAGTTTAACTATTAACTCATGCTAGCTTATATATATCTTATATATATATAGTATCTAGTATATATGTGTAATTGCTAGTTAGTTTAATTAGTTTAATGAGTTGCTAATGGCTTTACACTACAGCCAAACCAAATCTGAACTGGCTTATACACTTGAGTAGTGTATGAGCTTTATATGGAAGCTAAGTCTATTTTGGCTTATACGCCTCTATACTACAAAGCCAGTGCCAGCTTTACATTAGATGCCAGCCCCTAGTAGCTTATAAGCTGCTATAATCCCTCTTGACTACACGCATGCATGAGTCATCTTTCTACTACATGCATGCAAAGGGGAACCCAACCACTATAAAACTCGCAGACAGCACATCCTTCTTCTTGCTCTGAATTATATTTCTTCACACCTTAGTAAACAGACCCAAAATGCAAACTTTGTAACGTCCCATAGCAGACCACTACTCTATTCAATTTCTTCACACATTCTGTAAAATCCCATAGCAATCCTCCCATTTGGTTGCGAGAGTTTGGCAGACGAACCCTTCGCGAAGAGTTCATTGCGGCTGTCATCCTAACAAGCTGGGCGAACTCGATCCCGACACCAATTCGGCGTCATCGTAACCTCAAGTCCACCAAAAGGTATGCCGTAAAATGAACCATGGACTAATTCTTTTAGCTTAGAGTTCGTTTACACTAAATTTTAAGGTCTTTGATGCCGATTTCACAAGCTTGAATCGACAGCTCAGAGAGCAGGTCGTGTGTGAAGGTTCAGAGTCAAGATTTCCATTGAATGCACTCCGAACCTTTCATACTAGATTTAGTAAATAACAGATTTTCTATGCAAAGTATAAAAGAAAATATCATATATATATATATATATATGTGGTAAAAGGCTAGTAGACCAAACGAATCAAAAAGCAAAAGAGGATCAAGGAGGCACCGCGACAAGCTAGAGCATCAGGCTTGCTGCGGCAACCTCACAAGGTTGTCGCGAGAAGGTGCTCAACTAGACTACTTGCCGCGGCAACCTTGTGGTTTGCTGAGGCAAGCCTGTGTCTGGGCTTGTGCTTGCTTTATTCTGCTTCCTGTTTAACTAGCTTTGCTGTGTGTTGACTCTAAGGAGTAGTGACCATAAATTAGATATATATAGGGTCTAAGGTGACCCAGTAAACCATTGTAAAGGCTAAAATAATTGAACATAAATCCTAGGTGCTTGGTGCACATGACAAGCTTGCACCGATGATTGTAGCTTGGATGCGTGCGTGCACATGTAGCAGGTCAAGTATAAACTGTACTTAAGGTAGGGAGTTTACATTGTTCATTTATATTTTATTTTTCTCATTCACCTCTGATTAGCAAGTTAGTATATGTATGATTATGCCTACGTTAGTTTTGATGGATGATCCCATATGCTTAGTAGTGCATGAGGATCCCATATGATTATGCCTACGTTAGTTTCAGTTCAATGAATGGTTAGGCATGAAAAAGCTAAACTCAGGTGGATGTATAGTAGTGCATGATGATGAGAAGATCAGTTTAGACGTATGATTTTGTATAGTTATTCATGCTACCTAATGTATAGTATACTGATGATACGATATGTAGGATTTTTTTTTTACTATGCCCCATGTCAGTATGATAGAGTTAGTAGAAATGACTGTTTTTGCATGACTCGGCTCATGATGGTTTTACTGAATAAATATGCTAGTTCAACATGATGGCAATATGATCAGTTCTATATCTGGTCATGCTATGACTATGCAATGACTATATTAGTTAAGTTCTATATATGGGTTATGTAATGATGTGCATTCAAATTTGACGTATGATTAGCTCAGTTTAATATATGTCCATGAATGATGATGCTATTTTCAGTTTATGTTATGAATATGCCAGTTTCCATTTCTCGTATACACGATACCATGCATAGTCACGTCTTGTTATGTTTGTTATCCTTGATGTCATGTATACAGTTTTGCTTCGTCTTGAATACAAGTGATCCCGCTAACTCAGGAGCTTGATGTCTTAGTCCAAGTGATCCCACTAACTCGGGAGCTTGACAAGTGATCCCGGTAACTCAGGAGCTTGATTTGTCTTGGTTCAAGTGATCTCGCTTACTTCAAAGCTTGACAAGTGATCCCACTAACTTGGGAGCTTGATTCTCTTGTTTCTTGTACATGTATGTTTTACATCTGATAGCTTGTTTAAACTAAGCTTATTTCAGCATGATTTCTTGTATCTATTTAAGCAAAATTTCTTGTCAGCATAATTCCTTGTATTTGTTCAGCATGAATATGTCAGCATGAAAATTATTCGCCTGAGTAATAGTTGGGTTTATATTATATGTTGATCAAATTAATATACTTCGAATTGTATTTTATGCATCAAGATGTGAATTGGTAATCTAACATATAAATTAGCATTGTAAGTTTCCCTGTTGAGCTTCGATGATAGCTCATCCTCTTACATCAATGTCTTAGCTGCAGATATTAATCCAGAGCACGAGGGTGATCCCACGTATCAGCTGGAGGAGGAGGAAGAAGAGGAAGACGAGGAGGACGAGGAGGAAGAATTCGCTGAGGAATTCTTTCTTAAATAGGTTTGAGAGAGATTTATTTAAACACTTGTATAAAGCATAGTATGATGTAGTTTTGAGATATTTTATACTTCATGTATAGGTTTTCTTTCCATTGTTTAGATGACGGGTGGCCGTCTTCGGTGGAAAACTATACATTGAATCAGTTAGTCTTGTTGATATCTCTTGTTAGTTTACTGTTTAATAGATGAGTAAATATTAATTTTTCCCATATTATTCTATGTCAAAGTTATTAAATTGCTTTCGCATATGCAATACTTTGTACACAACATGATGGACTCGTCTGATAGGATCGTGTTAGGTGATTTGACGATGCGACCTTTCCTATATACGATAAGGGGAAAAGTCGGGCCGTCACACAAAATTGATGACATTTGATCTCAAACAGAATTCGATGATAAAAACAGAGCATTTTCATATCCAAAACCAATGTCAAAAGTCGAAATAGAATAGATTTTCAAATATCACTTATTTGTCCACTTTTCAAAGTTCTCATGGTTTCTAATTTCTTATTCAGTTTCATATTTTATATGCAACTTCTTATCTTAAAGCATGACTTCAACTTTAACTTAAAGAACTCCAACGCAAGTACAACATTGTTGAGCCGAAATACCAATGGGAATCCCACCTAACCATTGTCGTTCACTGAACATTTTTTGAAAGGACGGTCTCACGGTTTGAATTACAGTATAACCCGCTGTACCGGTTTGAATTTACCACCATAACGGTTGTGCGGTCGCACCGAAGTGGGGGATTCATTTGTGTAAACCTCAAATCAAATATTCTAACATATAGTAAGGTGTTGATTATTTTAACTAATTTCATTTCAAGGTTCGGAGTTTAAAGATTCACATTCGAATTCAGATTCAGAGTTCAAAGGATTCACATTTGAAATTCAAAAGTTGAAGTGCAATGATTCACATTCAAGATGTAATGATTCATGTTCAAGATTCAAATTATTCAACTGATTCAAATTGTTCGCATTCAAATTTCAGAAATCAAGTTCAAATAATTCATGTTCTAGATTCAGTAAGTCACATTCAAAAATTCAGATTAGGAGTTCAAATTTTCCACATTCATAGTCACTGCTTCAAAGATCGAAGTGCAAGTGAGTAGTGAATTTCATCCTACCTTAAATTATGACGTCGTACATAGATAGTGTCAGGGTCCTATCGATGGCTTCCAGTTCTCAATCTAGGTCACGTCGAGTTCATAACCATGTTCTAATAACATCATAATTGAATGCTTCAAATTCTCTCAAACCTTTCCAGAGGAAAGACTAAGGTAGCCAGACACAGGTGAATTCGCTCGAGCGAATTTGACAAGTCCCTGTGGCACCTACAAAACTCGCTCTAGCGAGTTTTGCCTGAGAAATTTGACTTGAAAACTAGGGAAAATATGCTCGAGCGAATTTTCCCAAGCCATTTTTCTTTATGTCCGAAGATGATTCACTCGAGCAAATTCCAATTCGGTCGAGTGAATTGTTGCGATTCTGCAACTTCCAAAACTGCTTAAGATGATTCACTCAAGCGAATTCCAATTCGCTCGAACAAATTGTTGTGATTCTGCAACTTCTAAAATTTCATCTTCTTCCCCAAAATTCCTAAAAAGTCCTAATTTCTTGCATGCACTCATAGATCACACATGAATTCAATTAACCCAAATCCACACTATCAAAACTTTAAATCTCACCTTCTAACACGCATGCAGTGACCGCGATGATCTAGATTGATGGAATCGGCGTCGAAACTCGTCGATCGCTCAATGCTCTCTTTCTTCCTCAAATTCTTTGCATGCAAAATCCAAAATGCGCACAATCAGTTCTAACCCTTGGAAATCGAGACACAATCATCTATCGTACAATTCTTACCTTCAAAGTCATGCATGTGAGTTTGCAATCGCTTCTCTCATTCTCTTTCGATCCTAACGGTACAGTAAACAAACGATCCTCGCGATTCAAAATGAGGTACAGGTTTCCTCGCGTCTAGAAGAAGATTTACGCAGAGATTGCCAGTTCGGATTCATCGACGGAGTGAAAATCGATGGAGGAAGAGGGCTCTTCTTCTTCCTCTTGGTTTCACTTTCTTTCTATTTGAATTTTCCAAACTCATGCAATTCAGTTTATTCATGCGTGAGTTTACTATTTGATCTCAAGGCTTGCTTTAGTGTGCGGCCGATACACCATGGATCAGTGTACGATCTATCATCTTATGGTCCAAAAATAAAAGTCACACTGCGCTTAATGGGTTTTGATCCTTGGACCCTTAGTTTACAAAGCACGACCTTAACCATTGGTGCTCTCACGGAGCTTGGGTACCAATTACCCCATTTAATATATAATCCTAGTGCTACAGTACACCTACGATATCACACGCACACATTTGATCGGTGTGTCCGGGCTCGGGATTTTCAGGGTGTTACATCCTCCCCCCCTAAAAAAAAAATTCGTCCTCGAAATTCATCATGTGAGCTTGGTTCGGAAGACATTCTCTGACACCACACCAAGCAGTATACATATAGCATGACTACTGCTAGTGGTAGTAACTACTAGAGCAAGAGGATACATTGAAGACCTAAAGAGATTGAAAGTTCCCATAGGAAGAGAATACAATCTTCTTGTAATACCCCGATAAATCCGAACCCGATATATCCTGCTAATGTTCAGTAATGGACGTTGGTACACGATGCCCAGTCCTGTATAGGTAGTTAGAACTAGTTAAAGTCAACTTAATAAATGACGATGTACCCGTAAGTGGTTTAACCGCTCACACTTGCGCTTGTGCCGATCATATACTAAAGATAAAGCCACGTATTGGATCCGATCTTTGATCGGCCAATGCATGGATGACTTGTGCTAATGTTCGATAATGGACATTGGTACACGATGCCCAGCCCCATATAGGTAGTTAGTACTAGTTAAAGTCAACTTAATAAATTACGATGTACCCGCAAGTGGTATAACCACTCACACTTGCGCTTGGAGGAATGAGATGAATGATTCTAATAGGAATTAACTGATCTTAAGGCTATGGTCTGTCCACTTCAATGGTCACAAACCATCCTATAGACTTCATCCGATCCAAAGGTTTATGGTAGAAGAATCCAATTGAAACCAAAGATTAGACTACTCTTAAGGCTATGATCTGTCTACTTTAATGGTCACAGATCATCCTAGGGAATTCCTCCAAACCAAAGGTTTCAACCAGAGCATTAAAACCACTACAGATGCTGTAATTTCTAGGTCACAGACATAAGAAATTGCAGGGATATCAGATCTAGGGAGATCAGATGGTATCCAAGAGGTCCACCAGTTAAATGGGTGAGCTGATCAACAGACTCCTCTACACAAATTCGATTGAGCACTAAATGAAACCAAAGGAACTATAGATCTAATTAAATCAATAAAAATAGTATTTACATTGTAATAAAACTTGCTCTATAATGAAATGCTCTCAGATCTGTAGTCTGTACAGCAATTAACCACAATAACACTCTCAACCTTACCCAATTACAGATCTAAGCTCTCTCCTCGTTGCTCCTAGGGAATTAGCCAACCATAGTTGAGCTAAAAGAGGGAAAATGGAATTTTGCTGCAAGCTCTGATCTCCAGAATTTGATCCAAATCTCGATCCCCCCTAATTGCAATTGGGGATCTCAATATATAGCTTTCTCTCTTATTTTTCCCGCCAATCTTCCCTTCTAGAAGGTCCTCAGAGTTTGTTAGAGTTCTGTTAGGGCACGTGGGTTGGTTAGGATTTCCTAGGGCATCTTTTAGATCGTCGTGCCGGTCACCAACGTGCCTCGGTTTGCATGCAGTAGGTCACCAAGTTATAGCGTGTGCATAGCTGATTTTCTGAGAAGTTCTTCACATGATTTCGATAGGTTCAGGAAGCTTTCGACAGGTTCAAATGGAGCTTTGTGGCCACTTTCGATAGGTCTTAGGTCTCTTTGATAGGTTCTAATAGGATGATTCTCAACCCTTTGTCTGGAGCATTCGACAGGTTGGAAAAGCTTTTCTACAGGTTGGAGGACCATTTCGATAGGTTCGACTCTGTATGCCATCATTCCGATAGGATTGCTCTCACTCTTATCGAAAGGCTCAAGCACCCTTCGGTAGGTTATGTTCCAGTGTCTCCATCTCGATAGGTCCAGGAAACCATTTGATAGGTTCCCCTTACACCTCAGGCAGACTTTCGATAGGATGGTTTCTTCCTTTCTTTTAGCTGCTCAATAGGTTCTTGGATCCTATCGAACTCCTCAATCCACACGAATCCATCCTTTCTCTCCCTTCAGATCCTATCGAAACCTTTCCAACTGCACGAATTCCTCCATTTTTTGCTCTCAGCTCCTATCGAAGTCTTCAAATAGCCTCTCGATAGGATGTTTTCAGCCTGTTTTCACTTCCTTCACCTTGCCCTGCTGTTGCCACGCGCCTCAAGGGTCCAATGGTGTGCTATTCCTGGGTATGTACTGTGTTGGGAGATAAACTTCCTTGTGTGGCATTCTTTAGTGGTTTTCTACATTTTTCCTATCTTTTATTACTATCTACAAAATAGACTCAACAAAGGTTTATTAATGTGCTCACAGGTCCTGCAAAGGTCAAGTTAAGGGGTGAAAACTAGCATTTTTCACTACTTAACACACCCCCAAACCTAAGCTTTGCTAGTCCTTGAGCAAAGGAGAAACAAAGAAAATTAAAAATGCCACTTTCGTAGGGATCACGGATGCATTTAGCATTTGCATCAAGCCTTTTAAACCCCTAGGTGATCCCTAGTGGAGGAGTGAAGTCTCCTGAGGGTTTTCAGTGAAGGTACCCACAAACTTCTCCAATAAAGTTAGTTAATAGTAATGCATCCGGCTAAAACAAAGTTTAAGTAAATAAAATAAATTCACACCATGTCCATCCAATTCATTAGAGGAATTTCAACAGAAAAAGCATCAATTCAACACTTGAAAGTCTGCTATAATCCTTCACCATCACTTAGCTCATGTCAAGGCATTTCCCCTAAAAATTATTGCATGGCTCACCATCAATTCCAGAATTCTGCTCTGATATTACCCCCAATAAATTAGATTTTAGACCCAAGTCTCACCAGGGCTGTTCACTCACAACAAAAATAGAAGGGTGCATCATTTCACACAGCTCAAGAGCAGTTACATCCCTCAAATAGGACTGCAAGCATGAGCATAGGCATTGCTCTAATTCCTGAAATTTTCTAATTCTTTTCACCATAGATTAAAACAAATCCTTATCTTCACATGACAGCTCAATTTATTTCAGATCAATAAGGTCTTTTTATTGGGTTGTAATGTGACTTAGGGATGAGGTTTGTAAAAGAATGAAAGGGTAAAAGGGATTCAAATTGAGAAATCAGTAAAGGTAAGGAGGTGGTCTAGACAACACCTTCTTCATTTCAGCACATTTCCATCTTCTTTTCAAATTTTTAGACTTGAAGTGATTAGCTTCTTATCTTCTTGTAGATTTTCAAATGAAGTGACTTCTCTTTCTCATCCTTTTGCTCTATTTTTTTTTTCTTCTTTTTTATGGGCTGGAATGCCACAACACCACCAAATGTGCTTCCTTCTTTGTCGATCAATCATCGACCCTTGCTCCTCTAACCTCACCTCTCATTTTTCTTGATTTCTCAGATTGAGGGTCAACTGAAACAGGTCAAAAGGTTTTGGGTTCGAATTTTCTGGTTTTCATCAAAGAAAACTAGGATTTTTATGGCTCAAATGGTGTGTATCGATGGTAGTTCAAAGGTGGGACATTTTAAGCTCAAACTGTCCAAGGGATGGCCTTAGTTCATGTCCTCCATGTCATGAGTGCTGTCAAGCTGTTTCAACTTGGATTTGCCTAACTTCTAGTGAGCAGAATTGACTCCAATCAGTCCTTAGAGTGGAAGAATTTGCCAAGACACTCTTGAAGGAAAAATTCTCAGGCCCAAATCTCACTGGATATGGCCTTCCATCAAATTTTCTGGGGTGTATCTTCACAATCTTCTCTCATTTCAGGTTTACTACACATCAAATTTTTTTTTCGAAAATTGTTGACATTTGCTTAATGAAAAATGTTAAATTACAGCGAATTTCAGTTTTAAAAAGTTTTTTAGTTTCCTCTTTTCCGAAAAAAAAATCAAGTGAGAATTTACTCTAAATCCAAACACTCCTTTTTAGCCTAGCAGCACTATCATTAACTCATTTCATTGGCATACCTGCCATACCCCGAAACCTAAATTAAATAGTGTCCTCACTGTTGGGAGTATGGTAATAAGGAAACAAGTAAGACATTATATTAGAAAAGAAAGAGAAACAGAGAGGGAAAGTATACAAGCACAGATAACATTAAAAAGATATTTTATTGAAAAAAACACACTACAAATCTGTGGTCACTTAAAATTCGTCGTCCCCCTGGCGCAGGGATATCCTCATCCTGTTTACGGTGGAAGAGGAACTGCAAGCCAGGATGGGAGGAAGAAAAGGAAAAAGAAAAACAACAATTATGGATCAGGGGGCAGGGGGTGGGGTAGTGGGAGAGGATGGAGGTGGGGATGCCGGAGGCTCGGTCTTCTATCTCTTCTTCGCACTCTTGTTCTTTTTCCTTTCCTCCTTGGCTAGGATTCTCTGTACCTCTTCGTATTCATCCTAGAGAAATTGGAGAGGATTAGGCTCGACCGATGGTGGCGGTGGTGGCCAGACTGGGTAGAACTTGGTTGGCAAGTCGTGAGGTTTGTCATCGGCCATGAGTGTGGGATGGAAGGATTGCACAGGTCAAGGGCAGATGGATGTGGAAGGGCTGGACAATGCTGATATTTAAGGTGCATGGGCATTGGAATATGAATCGATACAATAAATTTTTTCATTCTTCCAGGATGAAAGTGAAAGTGGGAATAAATGGAGCGGTGGTTGCTGTGTGGGAAATAGAGCGTGGACTGCATGATGGGCTATTTTTAGGAGTGGTAGTTAAGTCAAGGAAGTATGCGCAATGAATGTTGAGATACTGATTTACGGATAAGGATGAGCACGTGCTCTGATAGTAAGAAGGGAAAATGAGGAAAAGGGAGCTAGGGTTTTGCAGAGGCTGGGGAATGAGGCACAAATGACCTATCGACAGGTATATAAGGGGTGAAATACGATTTCGATAGGATGACTTGGATGGTTTCGATAGGTTCATGCGCTCTGTCGAAAGCTTAGCTGACAAAGCTTTCAAAATGGATGATTCGATAGGATCCCGATAGGTGGAACCATCCTTCCGATAGGCCTTAGTGCCTATTGAAACCATCAAATATCCTGTCGAAATCACCATGTGACCTAACGAAAGGTGAACTTGACCTATCGAAAGCTCCCAAAACCCAAATAGGGCTACATTTTTGGGCACTCTTAGCCTCCTCAAAGACTCTTACATTGTCTTTGCTCCCCGATGGACAAGCTCCCATTATCTCGGGGTAATATTGGTAATATTGACATGATGGCCTAGTATTTAGCATGGCAATTTATTTTTTGCAAAAAAAAAATTAATCAACAATGTAACCACCTACAAGAAAAACAAAATATGATACATATGATACATACTGAACTTCAGGGGCTAATCTGGAGGATCTGAAAAGTCTATGGTCTCCTCAGGCTCATCAAACTTGGCACCTTTCATGGATCTTTTCTACAGCAAATGTCCATTCCCTGGGTGTTGTTTTGTATTTGTGAATCCAACATTGCCCTGCATCAATTGATGTGGATTTTCATGCACAGCCTCCTCTAGTACATCAATGGAAAAATAGGCCTCATCTAGAGGGGGTTGATGAGCTGTGTTGTACACATTCAACATTACTTTCATGTTGCCAAAGGAGAATTTCATGACTCTTGACCTGCATTGTATACAAGCATTAGCAGTGGCCAAAAAGGGCCTGCCTAGGATCACAGGTATGGAAGAAACACATTTGCTCGGTTCCATGTCTAGCACTAGAAAATTAGCAGGGTAAAAGAATTTTTCAACCCCAACCAAAACATCTTCAATGATCCCCACAGGCTTCCTTTCAGACTATCAGCTAGTTGTAAGACCACATATGTGGGCTTCAACTCTACTAATTCCAGCTTCTCATATACTGAATATGGAAGCAAGTTCACACTAGCTGCCAGATCTAACAAAGCCTTTTCAATGGTATGATCCCTAATTATGCAGGGGATAGTGGGGACTCCAGGGTCTTGGAGTTTGGTTGGAGTGGCTATAGTCAATATCTGCTTCACCTTTTCTGCTGAAAAGACCTTCTTGGATAAAGGTATCCTAGACCGTCTTTTATGGGTGCACAGGTCTTTCAAGAACTTGGCATAGGCTGGAATTTGCTTGATTGCATTAAGTAAAGGCAAGTTGATCTTCACTTGCTTAAAAGTTTTCATCATTTCCTCTATTTTACCTTACCCTTTGTCGAAAGGGGAAAGTGCTTGCAATGCCTTGGGAAATAGAAAATGTGGGACTACTCCCTCATTTGTAGCCTTAGCAAACTAGTCATCTATCTTTTTAACATTCTTATTTTCTTGAGAATCCTCTTTCTCTTTCTTATTTAAACTGGGTTGTTCCTGGTTGTCCACAATTGGTGGCTCCTGTTGTGTCCTTTCGAAAACCACTTCTTTTTCTTTTCCCAAATCTCTGACAGGCTCACAGCCCACTTGATTATCTACCAGCCGTCCACTCCTCAATGTAGTAACAGATTTAGCTTCCTCCTGGGTGGAGGAAACTTCACCTACTACAAACTGTCTCCTTGGGTTATCCAGTAGTTGGCTAGGCAGCCTCCCTTCCTCTCTCTTAGTCAATGCATTAAACAGCTGACCAAGATGGTCTTCTATCTTTTTGATGCTTTGATTGTGAGAGTGCATAGTTTGAGATAAGGGATCCAAATTCTATAATGAGGCTAAAACTTGTTCCTCGAAAGAAAGTGATCTCACAGCTGGAGGGGGTGCAGGTTGTCGCAGTTGCCACAGGTCATGGGTCACGGTAATGAGGCTGGGGAACATAACTTTGGTGGTAGGGTTGAGCATTTTTGTAGGGCATGGGCTGCTGTGGCTGTTGCTGTTGGTTTGGGTATGCATCTTGTCCCCACCTCAAGTTGGGGTGGTTCCTCCATTGATACCCAGCATCAGGCTGTTGCCCATAGGACTGAGTGGCAGCCACATGCTCCATAATAAAATTTAAAAACTGAACAGCTGATGGGCATTCTTCAAGGGAGTGAACAGGGAACTGGCAGGTAGCACATGCCTCCTCCACCCTAGCAGCCATGGGTGACTGCATTGCTCCCATGAGCTTATCAAATTTCAGTGTCAGATTGTCCACTTTCCTCTCCAAATTACTTTGCACATTTACCTCAAACATCTTCCCTCTGGTGGTATTCTCTTTCACCAATCTAGGAGGATCTAAGTCCCTAGACAAGGTCTCCCTCTGCATGGAGTTCTCACTAATGATATCAAACAACTCCCGAGCCTCTTAGTAGTTTTATGGAGGTAGGTGCCACCACAAGAAGCATCTACCATGTCTCTGCTTTTTGAATCAATCCCTTGATAAAAACTTTGAACCAATTGCCATTAAGGGATTTGATGGTGGGGGCATTTCTTTAGGAGTTCCTTGAATCTCTCCCAAGCTTAGCGAAAATCCTCAGTTGGATCTTTGGCAAATGAGATGATGCCCTTCCTCAACTGGCTTATTTTGGACATGGGGAAGAATTTGGCCAAAAACTTACATTAAAGGTCACTCCAGGACTGAATGCTATTGGGTGGAAGCATTGACAACCAAGTCCTGGCACTATCTTTCAATGAAAAAGGAATGAGTCTCATCCTGGTTACCTCCTCCCCCAAACTTGTGATGTTGAAAGTGGTGCAGAGTCCTAAGAATTCATCAATGTGTTTATAAGGATCCTCTTTGGTCAGGCCATAAAATGAGGGTAGCATCTGGATTATGGAAGACTTTATTTCATAATTTCCTTGAGCAGCTAGGAACTAAATGCAGAAGGGAGAATTGTAAACCCCTGGTGCATTAAATTCCTTGAGAGTTCTAGGCTGCTGTTGCTCACCCATTTCGGGAAATTTAGTTGCAACAGATGTGAGTGGAGTTTGTCTAGATCTGAGAAGCCTTTCAACCTCTGGATTTAAAGGGATAATCTGAGGCTGGAGAGTTATTCTCTCAAACATACACCACTCAAGATCTAATGCAGAGCAAATCTTCAAACACAACAAGCAAGAACAAAAACAAATGACTACTGAATCTAAAAATTAATAGATCTGACAAATAAAGGGGAGTAGAGGGATGCAAACTCAAGAGAAGCCTCCAGCACAATGCTTCTCTTTCGTAGCAGCTTCAGATCTGAGAACAGAACTAAAACAACAAGACTTATAAATACAGTTACTGAAAAATTAAACAAACTATCACAGATCTATGGTCTAAACTAAATCAAACTTAGATCTACCAATTTCAAAAACACCTCCCCGACAGCAGCGCCAAAAACTTGTTGAGGAATTTCAGTGTGCTGATTTATTGTGTAATGATAAAGATAAAATAAAATTAGAGTAAAGTAGGGGATGGAATCAGCACAGCAAAAATATCTTAGACCTGCAAGATACAGGGTCCTTTATATTATGTTTTAATAAGTAAGGGAATGTCCACAGGGAGGTGAGTTCAAAATATGGTAAATCTCCAGATCTGTAAGAGATCTGGCACCCTAACTAATGCTAAGTCAGCTAAAAGAAAGGGGAGAGGTTAAACAGGGTTGTCACTTGAACTAAACTATACTTGAAATGCAAACTAACTGAGATCGAGTCCAGAGATCTAGATCTTGCAAATGGAAGGGTTTAAAAATAGAAAGTGGAGAAGAGCAGCTTGGAGATTTGTCGTACTGCAATCAAGTTGAGCTGATCATGTTATAGGGGTTCAGAGCACACAACTCCCTCAGCTGGCTACAAGCATAGCTACAGGGTAGAAGATTCCACTCTAAACCAAAGGATTTAAATGATCTTAAGGCTATGGTCTATCCACTTCAATGGTCACAAACCATCCTATAGACTTCATCCGATCCAAAGGTTTATGGTAAAAGAATCCAATTGAAACCAGAGATTGAACTGCTCTTAAGGCTATGATCTGTCCACTTTAATGGTCACAGATCATCCTAGGGAATTCCTCTAGACCAAAGGTTTCAACCAGAGCATTAAAACCACTATAGATGCTATAATTTCCAGGTCATAGACACAAGAAATTACAGGGATATCAGATCTAGGGAGATCAGATGGTATCCAAGAGGTCTACTAGTTAGGAAAAGCAAAAGATAGAACCATCCCCATCCCCTGCACTCTCCACTCAACCCCTTCCACCACCTTCTCAGCCCCCAAATCCTTGAACCCTCTCTCCCTTCTTCTTAGGATTTTCTTTTTGTAATTTTTTAGTCTTAATGAAATTTTTTTTTTCCTGTTATTCTGTAAAGTTCTCTGTTTTTGGTTATTTTCATTCTTGCTGTTTTCTTTTCTCTGACCATAAATCTGCTGCACACCCACCTTTGAACCAGTGAGGACACTGCTCCTCATAGGTTTGGGGGTGTGGCAGGCAGATCCTGCCAATGGAATAGCTAACCTAAGTGCAGCAGAATCTTGAGTAATATGGAAATGGAACCATGTTCATCTAAGAATCATGAAAAATAAGGAATTTAAAATTTTGCCAGAACTTTAGACAGTATAAACTTTTAAAATTTCACATTTCCATGATGAGATCACCAAGGAAACTCACTTATATCAGCACTTAGTGAATCATTAGAGAGAGAAAAAGGTAAGGACATACTTAAGAATTCAAAGGAAGACCATAACCAGTGAGACTTGGGCCTATACAAAAATTTTTCCTTGAGGAGTGACTAAGGCAATTTCTTCTAGCTCTAAGGACTGGCTGAGTCACTAGAAGTTAGGCAACTCCAAGTTGAAACAACTGACAGCACTCATGAGACTTAGGAAAGGATCAAGGCCTTCTTTTGGACAGTTTGAGCCTAAATAGACCAACCTTAAGCAACTGCCCTTGTCCATACCCCCTTTGAGCTTTAAATCCTAAATTTCTTCAAAATACACCTGAGTACTTGCACCTGAACCTATGTATCTGATTTAACCTTACCCTCACTCTGAGAATTCAGAAGGTAAAGGAACAAGAGTTGAAGATGGACTAGCTATGGTCAACATTAGGTGAATAAAGAAGAAGTACCTCAAATTCTGGCAGTATGGTAACTGAGAAAATGGTGGCATTTCAGAAAAGCAAAAACAAAATAAAAAGAAGAAAAATGCATCAAAAAAGAAACAAAAACAATAATGAAGAGGAGTAAGAGAGGAGTCAAGAGGGAACTTTCATTGGGAAAATCGAAATCAAGAAGAGAAACTGATCACTTCAAATCTGAAAACCTCAAAGAAGATGAAAGGAGCTGAATTAAAGAAGGTGAAGTCATGAATCACC
Organism: Chloranthus sessilifolius; assembly: GCA_021018995.1. NCBI lineage: Eukaryota > Viridiplantae > Streptophyta > Magnoliopsida > Chloranthales > Chloranthaceae > Chloranthus > Chloranthus sessilifolius. The sequence goes on from CM037594.1 coordinate 55,608,040, forward strand.
TCCTTCACCTACTGATTTCTCAATTTTGAACCCCTTTTCAACCTTCCATTCTTTTTAACCCCACTCTATAAGCCACATCACAGCCCAGTTAAAGCCCTTGTGATCCAAAGTTGAGTGAGCTATCATGTGGAGATAAAGAGTTATCCAACCTATGGTGAGAATTTGTCAATGATGCCAGAACTTCAGAGCTATGCCTATGCTCATGCTTACAGACCCATTTGGGGGATGTAACTGCTCTTGAACTTGAGAGAAAATGAAACCCTCAACAGTTCTTTCTAAGAGTATGCCCTGGAGAGTTTTGGGTCTGATCTTGAATGCATTAGGTGGGACCTATAACCTAATTTTTGATCCAGTGATGAGTTCAGTGCTGACACACATGTGAATTGTTCTTTGGTGTAAACTGATTAGAAATGTCGTGCTTTCATGAGAAGCTTATACTGTTTAAATTTTTGTGCAGCCAATGTGTTTGAATTTCTTATATTTTTAACTGATTCAAGGGTGACCTAACTCTGTTTCTTGACTGCTCACTTGATAATAATGCACTTGTGTTACTTGTCTCATTAAGAAGTTTTTGGGTGTCTTCATTGAAAACCCTCAGGAGACTTCACTCCTCCACTAGGGATCACCTAGGGGTTTAAAAGGCTTGGTACATATGCTAAATGTATCCGTGCTCCCTACGAAAGTGGCATTTAATTTTTATAGTTATTTTAGTGTAGCTTTGCTAAGGGACTAGCAAAGATTAGGTTTGGGGGTGTGTTAAGACATGAAAAGTACCACTTTTCACCCATTAACTTAGCCTTTGAATAGACCCTTAGCCATCTAATAAAGGTTTGTTAAGTGTTTTCTGTAGATAATAAACAACAGTGCAATAAGGCCATAAATCATGTTAAGGAGCCTGCATTGGCACCAGAAGTCCCTCAGAAGAATGAGCCATGAATCCAGACCTGAGGCAAGCCTCGCGCAACTGACAAAGCTCCAGAGGATTCAGAAAAATATGCTTCGCGCAGTCCTCGCGAAGTCCCAAGACATCACAACAACTTCTCGCGCAGTTGAGTGACAGAAGAGCTTCAGAAGCCTTGAGTCACGCAGCTCTCGCAAAGTTCAGAAGTTAAAGGTCCCGCAGTAGCAGCGGGATGCAGTTCAAGAGACCTGTCGCGCAGTAGTCGCGGGATGTAAATGTCAAGAGAACCTGTCGCGCAGTTCAGAAAAGCCTCAAAGCCTCACGAGGATCCTCGCGAAGTTCCATTAAGAAGTGAACGTCTCGCGCAGTTCTCACGCTGTTTAGGAAGAAAGCAACCTCGCGAAGACCAAAAGTTAGCCTTGCAAAGATCTATTGTGAAATGGAATGCTCGCACAGTTTCGGCGCTAATCACAAGTAGCAATCCAACCTCGCGAAGCTCAATCCAGCGAGAGCTTAACTATCTACCTCGCAACTGCTCAAAGCATCAAGAAGCTACAACCCCATGACGTCTGAAGTTTTAATGCAAACTCATCCTCGCGAAGTTAGTGCTACCACGCGACAAGTCTGGGAATCGACTGCAACCTGGCAAAGCTCTGAACTCCAACTTCCATCATTTTGTAGAGGACATTCTGGGGATTTCCAGAGATTAGGGCATGCACTTCCACGCTCAAATATCCATGCACGAGCCTCGAGACATCCAAGGATCATTAATAGGCCACGTGGCATCACTAAAATTAGGGTTTCCTAACCCTAATGCACTGCCACACCGACTACTATATAAACCTAAGCCTGGTTTAAGTTTAGGGAGCTTCTTTAGAGGCTTTTAGAGTTTTTAGACTTAGACACCAGCGAAAGCTCAGACGGTATCACTGATACGAGATCTGAGATCTTCTTCTTTTCTGTTCTAGTTGTAAGTAGTTTTCCTTTTTTTTCTTTTTCTTCTCTCCATGGCCCAGCACTTGCTGGCCATGCCTATGTATGTCTATTGAGATTAGATTAATGGAATTTATGATTGGGTATTGTACTTTAATGAGATTCGTGTGTTTGTGAGCTGTTCTGTGCAAGGCTGCTGCCTTGTGATCCGCCATTACTTTGGTTGTGATTCAAACCACTGGAGGACTGATTCTAAGGACCAATTCAGATCCAAGTGACCTGTGTGTCTGAGCTATCATGGTCCGATACAGCCTTAGCCCCACCACAGGACCCACTAGATCTGAAATCCCCATGGAAGCCTGAGCTGGTAGCCTTGTGACCATGGTGGTGGCAGCAATATTCTTATTTTGTTTTGGGCTCCGTGAGGAGGATAGCCTCTGGGATAGTCTGTGACCATTCAAGTGGACAGGTTATAGCCTTAGGGTGAATCCAATTTGCCGATCCAAAATGGATCCTTATTCTCTGAGCCTGAGCTTGTAGCCTGGTAGGAGATTGTACAGAGACAAACTCCCCTATATTAGTATAGACCCGCCATCAGACGGCAGATCTGATCTGGGTATGGAGATTGTAGGCTTGTGACTAGACCATTATAGTCCCACTCAAGCAATGGAAAGCTAGATCTAAGGTGGTACTCAATCTCTTGCTGGTTCTGCGTCTGGGCTATCATGGTCCTTTATAGCCTTAGCCCCACACATAGAGCTTTAGAGGTTGAGGTTCCCTATGGATTCCTGAGCTTGTAGCCAGGATGAAGTAGTGCCTACAATGATTAACTTGTTTTGACCCATTTATGGATTGTGGTTCCCCTATGGGATAGTCTGTGACCATTTAAGTGGGCAGGTTATAACCTTAAGGGATTGGATCATGGCATAGGGATGAGTTGGATTCTTTCTCCTCTTTGGTTATAATGTAACCATTGGACAGGATTTCTATACCAGCAGACCTGGATCTGAGTCATAAATTCCAGCAGATCTGAACTCAATAGTATACTTCTCACCCTTTTATATTTATTTTTCCACACTCCATCCATCTTCTCAACCCTTTCTGTAGTTAATTCATTAGGCTACCGTAGGATACTTAGAATAAGTGACCCTAAACTCCCCTCCTTTTAGGAGTGCCAGATCTATAGTCAGATCTGGAGGGACTACTAGAGATGGCTCCCTTGGAGCCGTAGATCACTTTTCCCTGTGGGACAAACTCTTACTTATCAAAACTTGCTATAAATGGACCGTGTATCTTGCAGGTCTAGGATTTCTCAGTTGTGATGATTCCAACCCCTATTTTACTTTGATTTTAAATTGCTTTCACCACCAACAAATAAAGTAAGCACATCTGGAAATGCAACAATTTCCTAGGGAATCTTTTGGATCATCGTGCCGGTCACCAACATGCCTCAATTTGTGTGCAACAGGTCACCAAGTTGCAGTGTGTGCATAACTAATTTTTTGAGAAGTTCTTCACACGATTTCGATAGGTTCAGGAAGCTTTCGACAGGTTCAAATGGAGCTTTGTGGCCCCTTTCGATAGGTTCTTAGGTCTCTTCGATAGGTTCTGATAGGATGATTCTTCTCTTAAAGCTTCAACATTCTCAGTCCTTTGTCTGGAGCATTCGACAAGTTGGAAAAGCTTTTCGATTGGTTGGAGGACCATTTCAATAGGTTCGGCTCTGTATGCCATCATTCCGATAGGATTGCTCTCACTCCTAGTGAAAGGCTCAAGCACCCTTCTGTAGGTTCTGTTCCAGCGTCTCCATCTCGATAGGTTCAAGAAACCATTCGATAGGTTCCCCTTACACTTTAGGCAGGCTTTTAATAGGATGGTTTCTTCCTTTCTTTTAGCTGCTCGATATGTTCTTGGATCCTATCGAACTCCTTAATCCACACGAATCCATCCTTTCTCTGCCTTTAGATCCTATCGAAACCTTCCCTACTTCACGAATTCCTCCATTTTTTGCTCTCAGCTCCTGTCGAAGTCTTCAGATAGCCTCCCGATAGGATGTTTTCAGCCTATTTTCACTTCCTTCACCTTGCCCTGCTGTTGCCACGCGCCCCAAGGGTCCAATGGTGTGCTATTGCTGGGTCCGTACTGTGCTGAGAGATAAACTTCCTTGTGTGGCAATCTTGAGTGATTTTCTGCATTTTTCCTATCTTTTATTGCTATGTACAAAATAGACTCAACAGAGGTTTATTAATGTGCTCACAGGTCCTGCAAAGGTTAAGTTAAGGGGTGAAAACTGGCATTTTTCACTACTTAACAATATCCCATAGTGGGAATAGAGCAGTCTATAGCAGACATTGGGTTAAAACCCTGGGGACTCCACCCCTCCCTTGGAGATTCCACTCCACTCACAACTACTCACAAGACCGAGAATAGATTTGTGGCAATTACATCTCATAGTAGGAACTGAGCAGTCCATAGCAGACACAAGGTTATTACCTCGGGGACTGCTCCCCTCTCATGGAGGCTCCACTCCTCTACTACACACAATCTCACACATAGCATATACACGCAAACATTAACTGACAAGAGTTGGTTCTTACACGTAACACATTCACTCGAATATGAATGGACATGAATCATAACACAAAATAGATATGGATTTCTCAATGTATCAATGCAAGCAAGATGTCAAGTAAATCATGCAATTTCATGTGTGGAGACAATCATAAATCATATGCATAGCTTGCATTCATGAGGTATGTGACGAAAAGATAGAAATCAAATATAATCAATTCATTTATATTATCCCATGATTCAAGTCAAGCATATAACTTTGCATTCAAAATTTTCGTATGTCAAGTCAAGTTGAGCACACATGTAGATGCTACAAGTTCAATTCGAGACGTTTTCTCGTGCTTTTATCCTAATTCACAAGGCCACAGACATGTCTTAGTTATCGGTACTTAATAAATTCATGCGCTCATAGTTCAGAAACGCACAAGTCAAATGAAACCTAAAACAGAGTTTCCCGCTCGAGCGTGGCACATTCCAGCTCAACTGATTCCCAGTGTCACCTATAATCACGCTCGAGCGGTTTTGACCCGAGCCGATTTAGCCTAAGAATCCATCTCGAGCATAAGCTTTAGGTGATTTCCCGCTCGAGTGGTCCCAATCATGCTCGAGCGTATTCTAGTACAAACCCTTAATTCACGCTCGAGCAGTTTGATCCAAGCCGAATTGGCCTACAATTCCCACTCAAGCGTAGGCTTCAGGTGATATTACACTCAAGCGACTTCGATCACACTCGAGTGGTTTTTCCAATAAAATCCTTCGTATCACGCTCGAGCAGAATTGACCCAAGCAGAATTAGTCTATAATTCCCGCTCGAGCATAGGGCTTCAGGTGATTTTCCACTCGAGCGGTTCTAAATCATGCTCAAGCATACTTCTCAGAACTTTCATCATTTGCAGATGCTACATCTGCCCAAGCATGCTTTTATGGCCTCTCTACTCGACTTAACAGCACCTCAATCACATCCTATGTGGGTCGTCACTCGCTTACGAGATCCTCCCTTTAAAATACATCAAAACATGCACCATAATCTCACGCATTTACTAATTTTACAATACACTATTTATCCCCAAATTTTGAAGCACATGCAGAGCTTCCAATGATCGAATCAAGAGGCATTCCTCTTCACTATTCTCACGTGTTTCGATCCATGGAATTGCTGCATGCGGCTTCAATTATTGACAATCAATAGTGAGACTTAGATTCTAAAATGAATTGCGGAGATCTACTACACGTCGGCATTGGATTAACACCGCCGAAGCTCCATTCCTACAATTGTTTAACGCTCTTCGCCTTGGTAGAAGGAACCATAGAATATGGGGTGCTCAAATGCTATAAAGATCGATTCCTATATGAGGCGAAGAGGGTTTTTGAAGGGATCTAGTGGTTGGGATTACAAGAACCAGACAAGGAGAAGGCTCTGACTTCTCTTTCTCTCTTGCTTTACCTAGAGCTGCAGCAACTAGCTCCTCACAATGCAATGATTTGCATGGATATGTGCAGAGGTGTCTAAATAGAGAGTGCTTTAGATTTGGTGTATAGCTCCTATACACAAGACTATATATATACACCCATCTCTTGGTTCTTACAAAATGGATCTAAGTGGCCCAGTTCTAATGGCCTTGACTCATGAGATTTCTAGACGGGTTTCAATAGAATATTGATCTATTGGGTCTAAAGTGACTAGTCTCCACTATCATTTACCTTCCAAGTGGCCCGAAGGAACCTTAATTCCTAATTAGACCCAAGATGGGATTGGTTTCCAAAAAGGGGCCCATGGGTCTGAGTCTGCATCGATCTCAATTGTCCCAATCCACCAGTGGCTTTAAATGGACTATCCTCCTATGGGTTTCTAGCAGTAAATTTTCTTAGTGGATTCTCCCAGATAAAGGTCCAACGGTTCTTGTCCTGCCATGTGTTTCGTTTACATGTGCGTGACTTTACAGGGTGTCACAGTTCACGTGATCAATCATTCAAATTCTTCGATCGCACGGCCTATAATTTGGTGAATCATTGAGACTATTACGCTAGCGAGGATCCCTTCGCGACGTCGGTTGGTTTGGAGAAATCAAACGGCTAGCGAGGATCCCTTCTCTTTTGTCTCAGCCAACGCACAACTTCCATGCACAATTTATGCATGCATGGGAGTTTAAGTGATTAGGGATGGTTCACATGTGGGGTCTATACACCCCACTGGGTGTATAAGTCACCAAAAGGCCATAGATTTGGAGTTTCTAGGTCATGGGCCAAGTTTCTAATGGGTGTGACCCATGGGCCAGATCTGACTCATAGGCCTAGACATATTGGTGTTGACAATAGGCCTGACTTAAGGTCTATCACTATTGGGTCACACAAGTAGGGCTGTTGACTGATGGGCTTAAGACCTTGGCTCTAACTAATGGGTTCCCGTAAGAAGTTCGATTATCTAATGGGCCCTGTTCAAAGTAGGCCCAGTTCGGGTAATTGGACTGCTATGTCTTGTTGGTCAGGTGCAATGTGGTGTGCTTGTGTTTGGGGCAATTTACAGGGTGTTACAGGATGAGTCGGTAGCTCGACAAGGTCACATACAAAGTTAAAGCATTGGCGAGGGAGCATCGAGGGTGATGTTCTCGCCCGCAAGTAGTTGCTCAATTTCAATCATGGGCTTCAACCATTGTCTATTGACCTTCAATACCGTATTGTTCCAAGGGTCAATTTTTGGAACCGCGCTGTGAGAAGATGCATCAGTGACAAAGTAGGGGTCATCGCATCGGAAACATAGTTTGCCCGGAAAGAGGCAAAGTTTAAAATTGAAGAGCCACACACGTCCGGGCGCGAAGGTTTTTCTCAAAATATGTTTGTCATAGAAAAACTTCGTCTTCGCCTTGTACAATTTAGCGCTCTCATATGCCTCATTTATGAACTCGTCTAGCTCGTCGAGTTGGAGACGACGGTGAGAGCTGGCCTGAATCATGTCAAAATTGAAGGCCTTGATGGCCCAATAGGCTCGATTCTCTAACTCAACGGGCAAATGACAAGCCTTCCCGAAGACTAATTGATAAGGGGACATTCATGTGAGAGTTTTATACATTGTACAGTATGCCCAAAGGGCATCATTTAAGCGCAAAGACCAGTCCTTCCGGTTTGGACTGGCCGTCTCTCAAGGATCCTTTTGATATCTTGATTCAAAACATCCACTTGACCACTAGTTCGTGGGTGGTAGGGTGTAGCAACACGATGGGTAACTGAGTACTTTTTGAGCAGACTAACAAAGTGTCGGTTACAGAAATGGCTACCATCATATCTAATAATGGTTTGTGGAGTTCCAAATTGGGAGAAGATGTTCTCCTTGAGGAATTTCCCCACAATCTTATGGTCATTCATTTTTGTAGCAAGGGCTTTAAACCATTTTGAGACATAATGTGATGACCCGATTTTCCTCGCACGGATTTATGAAAAAATAGGATCGTCCGATGAGTTTGGACATCAGATCAAAGCAGATTCCTTGTACAAATATCAAAGTGGATTTTATCAATCTAAGGAAATCAAAGATACATATATCATATGGTCATAAGCTAGGGCAATAACTGAAATTTCAATATATATAGAACATGAAAACCAAAATGAAAAGACCACTGATGACGGCTGACCGTCACCTAAATAGTGGTATTAACTTCATAATATACATAAAAAGAGTTAATCACTAACTGTACCAAGTCCAAACAAATAGAGCCCAAAATCTATCTCAACACGGGACTTGGGATAGAACTCCTCAGGCGGAAGGTCCTCTTCTGCCTCTAGAACATTGTCAGGATCCTCCTCTAGCCCAGGGTCCTGATCAGGATCTACACCTATGACATATGATGTCGGGATGAGCCAATAGCCTAAGCTCAGTAGAGACAAGCTCAACACCAATTTCATTTTGATCAAAACAATGCATAGATTTCAATGACTAAATTCAAAAGCAATTTTCTTATGTCAAATAGAGAATTCAAAAATATTGAGTTCGGAATTAGAAGATCTAAAATGTGTCATATTAGGAAGGGGATGGTCCCACTTAAGGCCTAGGGTCAGAATGAGTTTGCAATCAATGTGGGGCCAAAACATCCCATTAAGTGGGAACAGAGCATTCCATTCGGCAGAAACGAGGTCAAAACCTTGAGGCCTCTACCCCACTCTGGAACTTCTACTCCTTTCCCCCACTTGATTGCAGAGTCATGCAACTTCTTTTTTAATGCTTCAAAGTTCATATTCATTTTCAAAATTCAAGGATTCATATTCAAGGTTCAGATTCAAGTTCAAAGTTCAGATTCGTATAATGATCAATATTCCATTGGGGCTAAAGCATCGCATTAAGCGGGAACAGAGCATTCCATTTGGTAGAAAAGAAGTCAAAACCTTGGGGCCTCTAGCCCTCTCTGGAGCCTCTACTCCTCTTCCTAAATTGATTTCAGAGTCATATTTAAAGTTCCAATTCAAGATTCATATTCATTTTCAAGGTTCATAGTTCAATGCTCATATTCATGTACAAAACTCAAAGTTCAAAAAGTTCGATAATTCGGAAGATTCAATACAATTCAATAATCCAGTGAATTCTAATATTCAATGCGGTAAGGTTTAACAAATTCTATTTCAATTCTGATGATTATCAATTCATTTCTATCATTAAGATCTATGGATCAATTCAAAAATGAAATCAAGCATTGAATTTCCCTACCTGAACTCCAAAGTCATACGAAAGCAATGCAAAGTCCTTATCGATGGTCTCCCGTTCTCCATCTAGATCACATTGAGTTCATAACTACGTGTCAATGATGGAGGGATCTAACAATCAAAGCTTCTTTAAACCCTTCCAAAGGAAGGATTGTGGTAGCCAAAGACAGGGCAATTCACTCGAGCGATTTCCAAATTTTGCTCGAGCGATTTTGTCAGATTCCATGTGGCACACTCAAACTCGCTCAATCGAATTTGACCGAAACTTTTTGGCCTGATTTTTGAGGAAAATTCACTCGAGCGAATTATTCTTAGAAGTTTTCCTTTGTTTCTGAAGGTGTGGCGAATTCCAACTCGCTCGAGCGAATTTGTGCGATTTTGTATGAACTTGGGCTTCTTCTTCCTCAATCCGAATTGCTCAAAATCTTGCATGCAATCGCAATCACACACACAAATCAGTCTAAACTAATTTCACACTTTTGAATCATGAATCTTACCTTCTAAATTCATGCATGCAACATATACGGTGATCGATATCGGAAGGTGCCTATATCTCTCGTTCTTTCGATTATTCAACTTCTTCCCTCCGATCGTATCGGTGTAGAAGATCAAAATTTTCTTCAGGATGAGACAATTCAGGGATTCCTTAAAGCAAGAAGGAGGATTTGAGGGAGATCCAATCCAATGGCTGGGTTCTCAAAAAGGAAACAAAAGAAGAACTGAGGAGAATATGGAGTCCTCTTCCACTCGGCTCTCTCCTCTTAAGAGAATTCATGCAATTTTAATTCTGCGTGACATCTTTGGTTTTAACGTTGGGAGTAGATTTTGTGTCAAGCAAGTACACCAAGAATGGTGTATTGGCTTTTATCAAAAAGAAAAAATATGGTCTAAATTCCCTTAATAGGTTTTGATCCTTGTAACTGTTCACACAATTTAATATATAACTTTTCGCACGGAATGCATTCCTCAAAAGTAAAATATTTCTAAAATCCCAGGCGTGTATCATATGCCTTACCAAACACGCACACTCAGTTGGCGTATTAGTGTTCAGAAAATTTCCAAGATGTTACACATAATCGACAACTACCAAAATGAATGAATTACCATAAGATAGTCGAAAAGGCCCCATAAAATTGATACCCCAAACATTAAACTACTCCATAATCAAAATCGGGCTCAAGGGCATCATATATCAACGGGGCATTGCCCCAGTACGTTGGCACTGATTACATGCATTACATTAGTCATGTGCATCCTTAAAAAGAGTGGGCCAATAAAACTCAGATTGCAAGACTTTGGCAGCGGTTTTCTTTCCACTGAAGTGCCCGCCACAAGCATATGAGTGGCAAAAAGTGAGGATGCTGAGAAATTCCTCCTTTGTTACACATCGTCGGATGATCTGATCTGAACAAACTTTGAAGAGCTTTGAGTCCTCCCAAATATACGATCGAATCATTGAGAAGAAGAGATCTTTCACATTTTTATCCCAATGGGAAGGGATCCGACCGGTAGCCAAGTAATTGAAAATATAGGCGTACAAGGGTGCTAACTTGATTGCTATGGCAAAAAGTTGCTCATCCGGGAATAAATCTTTAGTTGGCATATTATCGCTTGCTCCCTCAACTACAATCCTTGAGAGGTGGTTAGCAACGACATTCTCAACCACTTTCTTATCACAGATTTCAAAATCAAACACTTGAAAGAGGAGAATCCATCAAATGATTTGAGGTTTGGTGTCCTTTTTAGAGGGCAGGTATTTCAACGCGGAATGGTCAGAGAAAATGATAATTTTCGAATCCAAGAGGTAGGACCGAAACTTGTCCAATGCATAAACCACTGCAAGCAACTTCTTCTCCGTCGTAGTGTAATTCAATTGAGCATCAGAGAGGGTTTTGCTTATGTAGTAGACAACATGTGGAACACGATCCACTCTTTGGCCCAAACCAGCACCATTCGCATAGTCTGACGCATCACACATAACCTCAAACGGGAGAGAGTAGTCAGGGGCCTTGATGATAGGCATTGTGGATAGGAGTTCTTTGAGCTTCAAAAGATTCAAAACGCGGCTTATCAAAGACGAAAGGGACGTCTTGCGCCAAGAGATGACACAAGGGTGGGAAATCTTGCTTAAATCTTTGATGAATCGTCGGTAAAACCTTGCATGGCCTAAGAATGAACGGATCTGCCTCACCAATGAAGGAGGAAAATTTGCTATCTAGTCAACCTTGGCCTTATCCACAGTGATCCCTTGACTAGAAACCACATGCCCCAACACAATACCCTCACGGACCATGAAATGACTTTTCTCCCAACTTAGAACTAAGTTGGTTTCTTCACATCATTCGAGGACGAGTTCCAAATTCTATAGACATGAGTCAAAGGAAGTTATAAAGATGGAAAAGTCATCCATGAAGACCTCTAAAACTTGTCCACCATGTCAGAGAAGATCGAGCACTGTTGAAAAGTTGCGGGTGCATTGCATAGCCCAAAGGGCATCCTTCAGTAATTGAAGGTGTCGAATGGGCATGTGAAGGTGGTCTTCTCTTAGTTGGTGAGAAACACGGGGATTTGGTTATACCCCGAGTATCCGTAAAAAAAATACTAGTATTCTTGTTCTGCCAACTTTTCTAGGATCTCGTCAATGAAGGGTCATGGAAAGAGGCCTTTGCAGGTCATGGTGTTCAACTTGTGATAATCGATACAAACTCTCCATCCCATTTTCTCTTACTATAGCCATTCTCCCATAAGAGCTAGCTTTTACGGTGATGCCAAATTTCTTAGGCACCACATGAGTGGGGCTGACCCACTTGCTATCTAGGATCAGGTAGATGATTCCCACATTTAAAAGTTCGATAGCTCTTTCATGACCACCTCTCTCATGTTAGGGTTGAGTTTTTGTCGCATCTCCAGAGAAGGGCGGGCATCCTCTACCACGTGAATGTAATGCATGCACATGGAAGGATCAATCCCTTTCAAATCAGTAATGGATCACTGATCATTACTTATTATGTATATTATTGTTATATTAAATTCAAGTCTTAACCTATTGCAAGTGCACAATGGAAATTATAGTACTAGCGTAGGATCATTCCCACGAGGAAGTTTATTTATCTAATTACTTCTTATTATATTTTCTACTTAAATCCTTATCTTAAAAACTTTTATTTATCTTTAAGAGCTAATCTACTGGAAAAATATGAATAAAAGAATGGTTTATTAATCTAAAATGCATAAAATAAATCTAAATCCTCCTTCTTCTGATTGAGGTGGTCAATCCCAATCTTCAGCTATCGGATATTTACGAATTTAAACAGTACCGTTACACTATATCTCTAGTTTTTTAGCATTGGTCGTCAATCAAATCTAAAATCCTATCAATACAGATTTAATCTAATCAACAACTTCCTAAAATATAGGCGTCAATCAAACCTTAGAAAACTAAAGATGAAAAAGTAAAAACCGTTACACTAATATGAAAATTCTAACCTGAGTCATCAAATAAATTTAAAACTTAGGGATGTTTACAAAGCTATAAATAAAAGAAAATAAAATCTAATCTAGAAAGTAAATAAATATATCTTTCACCCCTCAGCCGCAGTCGTCAATTGCTTATGAGAAACTAGGATATCTACACTAATCTTCAATACCCAATTGTAGTCATCAATTGCTCTTGAGAAACCTCTGATATCTAATCTACTCTAACTATTTTACACTACTTTGATTGGAAGAAAATCCAACCTCAGGTATCAATTGATGCTAAAATTCTTTGACGCATATTCCTACACCAAGCTCTCTAATTTATAGATCATAAGGAGTCGGTTTACAGAGACTTCTAATTCTAATAAAAGAAACTACAAAAAAAAAAGATTCCTTATGTAACTCTAATTCCTAATTTTATCTTCCCTTGCTTTAGACGATAGATGTGCTTCTGGATTGCTCTCCTTTATTTTAGCAACAGAGTCCTTCGGAGTAGATCTTCATCATTCTTCTCAGAATTGTGACTCATCAGACTTCTAGAGATCTTCTAATTTGGTTCATGGCAGTGATAATCTTCACTCACGTGATCAGCAGCAGTAGTGAATTAAGCTTTCTGTAAAATCATTGATACTAATTCTCTGTCTCTCTTCTTTGGTGGAAAATCATAAATTACAATTCTCTACTTTCAGTGTGGTTCATAGAGGTAAAATCGTAAAAGATAATTCTTCAGTTTTGTCGTTTTGCTAGAAAATTGTAAATGACGATTTGATATCTTCATACTGCTCACTCTTATAACTTAGCAGACTTGACGGACGATTCTCTGGAAAATATGATTATTTACCTTTCTCCTTTGAGTGGCTCCTTTTGGAGAATGGTAAATTATGATTCTTTGGCTTTCATAGTCTTTCACTCTTGGAAAATCGTAGAATAGAGATTTTTCATTCTGGTCAGTATGCAGGATTTCATCTTTCAATTTTGTTGTCATTCTTTACTGCTTTTATAGTTCCTTTTGATGAATATTAACACTTAACCTCTATTTTACTATTTATCTCTAATATCTGCACATCAGTACATTATTAGTAGCAAACTAAGGCCTAGCATCACTAAGTTAAGGGTGATAAAATGGTGAATTATGTGACTGATCACACTCCCAAACGTAAGTTTTGCTAGTCCCTAGCAAACAAGGAAACATAAAATATCTAAGCTATGAATTTAAAATGTCACTTTTATAAGGAGCACGATTGCATTTAGTGGATGTGAAAAGCCTTTAAACCCCTAGGTGATCACTAGTGGAAGAGTTGTAGTCTCCTGAAGGTTTTCAGTGAAGTTACCTACAAACTTCCAAATATATTTTTGGGTTTTTCAAAATATTTTTTAAAACTAAAAATTCAAAATATAGGTTTTGATATACTAATTACTCAGTCACTCATTATATGTTCATTATTTTTCAGAAATTTTTAAATCTTTTATCCTTAGCTTTCCATTATCGCAATCATCCTCTATCATAACTCAATAATTTCAATTTGGTATAACGTGGAATGTGCATATCAATGAAAAGTTTATTCATTATAGATTTTTTTAAACTGTAATTTTTAGAAAATATTTTCATTCAAACTCACTTATTGGCATACTCTAAAGAATAATTAAAATTTATTGAGTTCTCACAATATTGTAGATATATATATATATGCAAACTCATCGGACAATTAACTAAGAAGATAAATCTCATGGAAAGGATAATCAGTTCTGTTCATATAAATTCTTCATTTATTCATAGTACCTATTTTATATATCGCTACTAGACTTATATCCCTATAAATCGTAAATCCCAAAGGTCTTTCCTTCGGCTTGTAATGGGGCTTTGAGTTTTCAGAAGGTTTCAAAGAAAAAGGTAAAGAGGATTCAACATTATTTCTGCGAATTTAGCTCTACCTTCTCTTCTTCTTCTATATTTTTTAGTTTCAATAAGTATCCTATTTTGGATAACTTCTTCCCGTTATTTTTTTTAGTATAAATCCCATTTTCTTTTCAGTTGGAAGCTTTTTGCTTCTCTTTTTCATAGAATTATCTTTTTACGATTTCTTCTTTTATTTTCTTTTCCCATATTTTCATACGATTGTATTTCTTTTTACTTGTACCTTTTTCAGTAGATCCTTTATCTGGTTCGTGCATACTCCTTTCACTCCCACTTCTCCTCTTCTTTACATTCTAAACTCTCAAAAATTGTAAGGGTTAGGGATAGAAAGCTTTGGGCATTACATATGGTTAAAGGTTTATAAAATTTCGATACAAAGAAATTCGGTTTTAGGCTTCTAATATGTGTTCAAAAGATAAATATATTATGAGATTTTAGTTTTTTGGCTCTAGTTTAACAAAATATCGCCTCTGGTCATTTTCACGATTTACTAATATGGATGTCATATTGCTTTGATATATTCATTAGACAGTTCTAAACAAATAAATCATCATATCTATAGAATATCTAGATTCTAAGTTCAGCATTATGAGATTTCAAATAGTAGAGAAGTTCAAGGAAATTTAGCATGAATAAAAACAGTCTGTCTTTCTCAGAATAAAAGAGAAAATAGGCTCTATAGCTCACTGATTATATGATTTTGAACCTATAATCTAAAATATTTGTAGTTCAAATCAATCATATAGTTTCTAGCATTCTCTTGATATAGTGTTCTAGAGATGTTTTACTTTGAATTGTAACTATTTTTATTTTGATTTTTGAACTATTACTATGATGGATTGCTAAGAATTTCAGATTTTCATATTTTTTGTCATAATTCTCATATAATGATTAACTAAAAAAACTCTAAAGAAAATAAAAAAAACTATACTGATTTATTATAATTTTCAAAATTGATATGTATCACCCCCAAACTTAAATAGGATAATGTCCTCATTCAGTAAAATAGGGGCCACACAGGAAAAATATTACCTTACTTTACTGCTATGTTAGTAATCGGGTTTTTAATCTGCAAAAAAAATAAAAATCTTTCCCCAAACTTAGGAGAAAAAGACTACCGGTTCTAATGGAAATAAAAATATTAGATGCTAGTAGCACTGTTAGGAAATTAGTCAAAAACATCAAAGAAAAAAAAACTATTTTTCATATATATGAACTAATTATAGAGATATGAAAAGAAAACTAATTATATCAAAGAAATCCTAGGAAAAATCTAGACACACACTAGACTAAGACATTGGCAGCAACGTTCGAAAAGAACTCTTCAATGAAGATCGGTCCTCCGGCTTTTGGCTACTTTCAATCATAGTCTCTCATTCCTTCCTATCGAAGGCATATCTACGCCTTTGCAGGGTCACCTCCCCTCCTCTTCTTTAGAGTGGAAATCCACATCGGGATTGGTACTCCAAGAGTTGTCGAACTCTTTCTCTCAGTCTTCCAAATTGGTCCATGACTCATCAATTGCACCGGTAATGCAGTTACGGGAAAAAGTTGAGAAGAGTTGGAAGATGACACATCTCAGCTCCCCATTCAGCCTATGCTGCTCCCATGCAAAAATTTTCTGAAGAGATTGTAGTGCAAGCGAAGGAGAAGATAAGCAATGGAGAAGGGCAGTGAGGAGATCAAGGATGGGATGGGACATGATACTGGAAATTGTAATCCATCCTTGTTAGAAAGAAACACGCATTCTGGGTGGGTTGTGATGGTGTAAAGGTTAGGAAGATGGGTTCATGGTATATGGTTTCAGATTGGGTTAGGTTTAGGGTTAAGGGTAGTTTCAATGGATGATTCAACATCTTGTGTGAGTCGCCGGTGCTTCAGATCTTCTACTTTCTGTTGTGCAGCCAGTAGCTCGGCCTTGTGTAACTCAAGGATTCTATAAAGTTGCTTACTGAAATCACTTTGGTTATGCTCTTTTATCATGGGTTTTATATATGAAAGGTGGAAGATGGAAGAGATGAGTTGGTTTATGGATGGGTATGGATTTATAGGGAAAGGTATTAAACCTTCACCTTTAATAAATGTCTATGTGTAGGTTCTTAGGCTAGGGTGGTTGGGAAGTGGTGAAATTGAATGCATTTTATGTCCGTTTCCTATACAATTTTAAATGGGTCTTACTTCAAATGCTCCTGATAAGACTGATCATTAGGTTCTCCTATTCCCCAAAATTGCTGTTTGCAATTCTGGATAACAATTGCGAGAATCTATGACTGAAAAATCATACTCGCTACAATTGGACTTTAAACTCATGAGAATTCATAAATCC